>OY282470.1:11827617-13217117 GCA_958295575.1 Leucania comma
AAAGTTTAAAAGGCCAAAATCCTTTAACCTTATACTTACTCTTGATCGATCTGCCATCTTCGGAACTTAAATTAAACACATCTCCAATAATATCCACATCTGACGAGTAATTAGGTAATACGTCAATCATGCTATTGAGTTCAGCATTCGCAGGAAATTAATAAATATGTCCAATCGATCAATCAAGTTAACATAAGTAAGCAACAGTTCCGAAACATGTCATTCTCACATAATTATTAATCATCCTACACAAAAAAACCGGGCAAATGTGAGTGGGCCTGATGGTTCCGTGCAAACTTACTTATGAAAACAGTTGAATTGTTGAATTCCCGAATTGAGTAATATTTTTCCAAATCGCAAAAATAGTTTAATGTATGTATTGTATTATTATATATATATATATTTGCTGTTATTGATATAGGTATTTATTTGTATTATCTGATTTTAATTTTAGTCCATTTTAACTTGTATGAATTATTTATACACACTGTGTCTACATTTCTCATCCAACTCTCCTGTCGCAGGTCTGCTGGAAAAAATTTCGTTAGAAATAAGCAGCACCTTTGTACTCTTCTGTCTATATTTGTTCTTTTCTTTTTTTTAGTATTTGTGTGTGCATAAATAAATAAATAAATATAGTTTTTTTTTATGACGTCACTACAAATTTACAGTTTTCAGTGTTTTTTTCCTATATTTGTGCTACGAGACCTTGCTTCATGTCAAATTTCAGGATCCCAGGTCAATATAAAGTACCCTATAAATTTTAATTACCTTGAGAGTGTCGAAGTATACGTTTTTTGTGACACGGCCGTATTTTTTTTCGTTAACTCATAATTTTTATTTTTTCACAGCTTCAAGGGACCACAGTCTCGCGTATTATGTTCAACTCGATACCCCCACACGTTCCCGAGATTAAGCGTCTTGTCAGACAGACGGACAACAAACTGATCATATAAGAGTTCCATTTTTTTACGGAACCCTAAAAAACAACAACAACAAAATAACAATGACATTATACATATAATTCTTCTATACGTGTGTTTGTCACCTTACTCCTCCGTAAATGGCTTAAATGATTTTGATTAAATTTTGTTATTTTACTGGGTTCCTGGTTGATTTGAAAATACAATTCTACCCGGTAGGTGTCTCTCAATTGGGTTCTTATTTATTTTTTCTATCGATAAGCCAGATTTCGGCCACGACCACACTAAGGTTTATATATATAATAAGCTTGAAAAAGCGTAACTATTACCTAAATCCCTAAAAACCTCCCTACTGGATCTCTGAGCAGTACAGACGTCTTTTACGTGACCATTTGTTTACTTGCTTTATTAAATTAATATAATAATTACAAAAAAATATTCGTGAAGTATAATAGGAGTGCATAAACAACAAGATATCACCGGGCGGACTAGTGGAGTAACCCGAAGCTGACGATATCTAACTCTGACCTGCGCGTGAGTCACTACAACTTTATTAGATCCCGCCCCACATCCATTAACCTCACGGTAACTCATTAATGAACCCTGCTGCTACCTGGCTGCGTGTGTAAGCTGTTGTCTAACGGTGAACGAGACAAACATACCGGCGAGTGCGAGACAGACGGAGGCCAAGTTACATTGGACGGAAAGCTGTTTTCAACTGTATCCTCGATTGCGCCCACTATAAGCTGAGCTCTAAAATTGTCGAGGAGGATCCCTACGTGTTTCGATCATTTGACCTCCTGTTTGCGCTGCTGTTAGCCTGGTATCGGAGTGGTGAATTTGTTAAGTAAATATAATGCCACTCCAGCGTTCTCCACCACCCCCATCACAGAAGACTCAGGCGCCGACCCCCCCAGCAACTCTTTTCAGCACTCCACAGCCTATGCTACAAACACCGCATAGCGCTTCCGAACCTAACTTAAGTTTAAGTCCGGATTCGCCTATTGATTACACTTCTCCCGCTATTACTTTCCGAAACTTAAAGCGAAAACGCGCGGAGGAACACAAAATGTCCAGCTTTATCGCCGACATGAAGAAAATGTTTCACGAATTCAAGGAACAGCAAGAAGAAAAATACGAAAAATTATTTTCTTTGGTAGATCAAATTCGTGAAAATATTGATCTCATGACTGGTAAATTTGATCACCTGGCCTCTCGAGTGGAATTCCTGGAGAATGAGCGTAAAGAAAACACTTCTTACATAAATCGGCTGGAGACTAAATTGGAATATTTCGAGCAAAGCACAAGATCTAGCTGCTTGGAATTTCGCAATATCCCTGTCACCAATTCCGAAACAAAGACCACTCTTCTTAACACTGTGATTAGCACTGGCAAAATTATTAATATAGAAATAAAGCCACTCGAAATAAATGACGTGTTTCGAATAAAGACGAAAGACCCGGCAAATAAGACGATCATAGTAGACTTCACCACAGTTCTACGTAAAGAAGAATTTCTAGCTAAATTCAGGCAGCACATTAAGAACAGTTTTAAGATTACTACAGAACATCTTAAAATGTGTGGCCCCGCGAAGCCTATATTTATATCCGAGAACTTGTCTGCAAGGAACAAAAGACTCTTTTATCTGGCTCGGGATGCGGCCAAGTCAAATAACTACCAATTCTGCTGGGTGAAGCATGGCAAGATATTTGTTCGTGAAAGAGTGGGATCCAAGCATCGCGAAATCAAATGTGAAGCTGATCTAGCTGATATCTCAAAAACTGCATGACTAACCTTTATTCAAATTTATTTTTCCTTGGAGGGTTATAATTCCGTACTCCACTCATTGTTATATTTTTTTAACCATTTTTATGTTATAATAGTCACTCCTATTGTTACAGTCACTACCAGCACCATTTACATTTTAACACCTTACAACTACACATTCAATTTTCAAAAACATATTTTACACAATCATCACGATTCACTACATCTACATATAACTATTCACAACCCCACACCATGTATTTTTTTTTTCACGCAGCTACTAAGTATCACCATATCTGTAAATTCCCTCGTTATTTGCACTCCCCTGTTTATACCGTTAACAGAAAATGAATAATATAAATACCATAAGCTCTGAGATTGAGCAGGTTTCAGTCTCGAATTCTTTCATTTCGTCGCCAGAGCTAAGCTGTAGTTACCTGAAAGACGGAACATCTGGTCTAAAAATCCTTCACGTTAATATCCGTAGCATCAACTGTAACTTCAACCACCTTTTGGTACTTATTGCAAGATTAAACATTCCACTCGACGTCATCCTGTTGTCCGAGTGCTGGCTGAGCAAATGTCCTAATATTCCATCTATACCAGGATACGACAGCCACGCTTCCTCTTTTATAAACCAAAATGATGGCGTTGTTGCTTATACTAAGAATGAATTAAAGTGTTCTGTTGAGAGCCCTTCACTGAATGACTCAAATTGCCTTGTCCTTTTTCTTGACAAGACCGCACTTATTGCCATATATCGATCTCCTTCGTATAGAAATTTAACTCCTTTCCTCAATAGTCTAGACGAGCTACTACTCCAGCTTAGGGGATACAATACTATTGCCCTTATTGGTGATATAAATATAAATATTTTGCCAAGTGGTCTTGACTCACACGCAGATGAATATTTAAATATGACAGCTTCACATGCAATGCTCCCGGCCCATACTTTCCCCACAAGGCTCACAAATTGTCTGGACCACGTGCTTCTAAAATCTTCCTACTCTGCCACAACCTTGATAATTGACTGCCCCATAACAGACCATTTCCCTGTGCTCCTTCTTTGCGACCAAAATATTCCAGCCAAGACAGCCAAAAAAATATCTTGTAAAACTAACATTGATGAGCTTATAAGCGACCTAAAAAACGCGGACCTCTCTCCTATACTTGAGTGTAGAAATCCAAACCTAGCTTCTGAATCTCTTGTTTCCTTTTTATCTACTAGCATTAAATCCCACACCCATCCTCTAATAATCCCTAGTAGACTACGCATTATAAAGCCTTGGATTACTCCTGGGCTTCTGAGATGTATTCGACATAGAGACCGACTTTTTAATATATTCAAGAAAAATCCTGAAAATAACACACATAAACTTATTTTCCTCCGGTACCGAAATTACTGTAATAATCTACTTAAAAAACTAAAGCATGAATATGAAACTACTGAATTTCAGGAGGCCAGGAATAATCCAAAGGCGACATGGCAACTTATCAGAAAAGTGGCAAATTTGGATCAATGTAACAAAAGGTCTGCTTCAGAGCTGCTAAAAATCTGTGACGATCCCACGGAGTCAGTCAATAAAGTTAACCAATATTTTGCCACTATCGGCAGTAGCTTAGCTTCAAAAATCCGCCAACCTGATTCACCTTTAATAAATTCAAATATTCAACCTGAAACTAAAAGCTCCTCCGTTTCTTCCCCACAAGGGTCAATGGTACTTTATGACGTGAATGAGGAGGAGATCGACAGATTAATTTTGAACCTTAAGGACAAGTGCGCTGTAGGTTATGACGGCATCTCGTCCTCCATCATAAAGGCTGCTAGGCACATTATAGCTCCTGTTCTTGTACATATTTTTAACTTATGCCTATCCACGGGTGTATTTCCGAACGTTTTTAAAACGGCAACAGTACATCCAATATTCAAATCTGGGGACAAGAACAGTGTCGTTAATTATAGGCCTATATCGGTCCTTTCCACACTTTCTAAAATATTTGAAAAAGTAATTAACGTAAGACTCACAAATTTTCTAGCTAAATACCATATTTTAGCTCCCAACCAATTTGGCTTCAGAACTGGAAAATCCACGGAGGATGCAGTTTTGGACCTTACAGATACAATAGTAAACCATTTAAATAAAAAACAAAGAACACTTTGCATCTTCCTGGACCTTTCCAAGGCCTTCGACACTGTTTCTGTGCCCAGATTGCTCATAAAACTGGAAAGAATAGGAATTCGTGGTGTTGCTCATGATATCTTCCGCAGCTACCTAGAAAACCGTGAGCAAGTGGTTAAAATTGAAAACTACACTAGCATGAAAAAGAACGTAACATTTGGTGTGCCACAGGGCAGTGTACTTGGGCCAACCCTCTTCCTCATTTACGTGAATGAACTGTGCCAACTATCCCTCCCTAACTCTAAAATAATAGCTTACGCTGATGATACAGCTCTTATTATTCACGGAAATGGCTGGTCCGACACGTTCAGTAAAGCCGAGCATGCTCTAAGCGTGGTTATGAATTGGCTAAATACAAACCTTTTGACCCTCAACATTAATAAGACAAAGTGTCTAACCTTCACACCAGGCTCTCAAAGTCAACCCCCAAACTCCCTTAAAATCCGAGCACACATCTGCACCCCATTCAACTCTGACAACTGCAACTGTATATCCATCGATCGGACTGACAATATTAAATATCTTGGAGTAATCATTGATAATCACCTCAAATGGAAAAAGCAGATCAACTCCTTAGTGACTCGTGTTCGTAGATTAATCTACGTCTTTAAAAAGCTTAGAGCGGTCGCTGACTTCAAATGCCTCATGACAGTTTACCTTGCACTCGCTCAATCAGTTTTGGGGTATTGTATAATCTCGTGGGGAGGAGCCCACAAAACTGCCATGCTCCGACTAGAAAGGGCGCAGAGGGCTGTACTAAAGGTTCTTTGTAGGAAACCTATCCACTACCCAACCTCAAACCTTTACTTAGATTGTAACGTACTTACGGTTAGGCAAATATTTATTCTGCAGACTGTGCTGAGAAAACATAACCTTGAACCTTATGATCCCAATTTTAGTACCGCTAGGCGTCTCTCAGACAGAGTCTGCAAAATAGTACCCTGTAGAGTAAAAATTGCAAAAAGGCATTTCACATTCATCAGTGCCAAGATTTACAACAAAATAAACAAACTTGTTAATATCTATCACCTGAAACGAAATGACCTTAAAAGGAATTTGACTGAATGGTTAAAAACACTCTCGTATAGTGATACTGAGAAAATTGTGGAGCCATAGGAAATATTAATATATATACACACACACACACACACACACACACACACACACACACACACACACACACACACACACACACACACACACACACTTACTGTTAAGTCTGGGACATTGTTTTTCTTAATATTAAGATGGGCGTTGATAGTTGCGACACAGTTTGTGTGTTGTGTCCAAATAAATATAAATATTCAATGAGCTACTATTATCCAATATTATACACAACATGTTTTCTTTACCAAACATAATTAAGCCATCAATCAACATGCCCCAAGCAAAAATGTACATTATTTACGAAACTGTAGAGTATATAACTGTTTGGAGCTTCTATAGGGTTGTGTACTCAATATATGCGTGTGGTATACAGTATAAGTGTTCGTGGTAGGACAATATGTAGCCGGGGCTTTAAAAATGTCCTGTATAATAGAGAATGTGAAGGGGCCTTTAATTAAAAGTCCAACCGTTAGTCCTTCCCGAACAATAAAACTCACATTGAATGGTTAATAGTTTTTTCTCTTTCATTATCAGGCGCTTTATATTTCTAGACTGAACAGTTTGCTTGTTTTGACGTTTAATTCCTTTTCGCTTTTAATTAGGCAAGATTTTTTTTTAAAATTTCTACGGGTATTCTATTGTGAGCAAACAAAAACGAAAATGTGTATTTCCCTGGCGACTCTTATAAAACAAGCAGGCAAAGTTAGTGACAATTGATAGATCCTTTTTGAGTGAGGTTTTTAAGGTTTTTTTTATGGTATGTAAAATCATCCAATGACAAATCCCGCCCTTGGGCTGAGCGGGAAGTAGTGTCAGACTCTTACTGACTAAAAACCTACCCTGTTCCTTCCCTGCCTTGGATCCGGGGCCCTGGTAGAGGTTTTTTAGGTGGGAATTTATCTAAAACCTACTCCTTTGTTCCTTCTTTGCCTTGCATCCAGGACCCCGGGGTACCTTTTCGGACAACCCATGGCTTCAGTAGACTTCGGCCTACTGGGCTCCTACGGTTTTGCTGACATCTCTTTAAGGCACGTGTGGAAGACCACGCGCCGTCGACGATTCGGGCTCGGTCCGGTTGGTTACGGGCCGGCGGGACGGTAAGCTACCTTGTTTGAGGGAAGTGTTTTGTTCCTTTTTTGTTTTGAAATCATCATATAACTCCTTCTGCTCTGGGTGAAGCGAGAGGGAGTGTCAGACTTTTACTGACTAAACCCACCTGAGTTTCTTAAGCTGTCTTTTGCGTTCTAAGGACGACCACGAGGTTAATCTTTCTATCAATTCCGTAGCATAATTGACACATCCTCAAATAAGAAACAAGGCTTTAGTTAACATTTTCAAATTGTTAACTTTAAGGATAAATTGTTAGCCTTAAAATGAACGACTACTTCAAAACGAGTATTTGATTTTCAGGGTGTTTATATCACCGGAAAATTGCAGACTCCGTATAATCGTAATAAATCTTTATTAGATTAATTTCTCGATATATGATGAAAAAGCCCTTTTTTAGAAATCCAGCCAGGCGCAATTCTTTGTGTAATTTATTTCAACACCACTGCTCTTAAAACGGTGAAGGAAAATATATATAAACTATGCTATGCTAAATAACAGTTAGCCATGACTTATTTAGAAAAACTAGTTTACAATATTGCTAGCGATATTTTACAATCTTACGGTGTTTTTCAATTTTTCAAATTACAATTTTCCGCTGGCATATGCGGCTGTTTCTTAGTGCATATATTTCTAGACCAATTAATACAGTGAACTCTGTACCCATCGAAATTCTGTTTCACGAAACTGCAACGGAAGGTAGTCAAAACTGTATTAGCAATATAGACGAGGAGCTAGTGACTTGTTCTAACGTTGCAGGGGACGTCTTTCACTCCGGTACACTGCGGTGGCGGTTACAGGCGGTTTTGACACACATCTGTACCTCTACCATGAGTTTTAAGCAATAGTATTCGTCGCTACTCGATATCGACACCGTAAATATTTTGTATGGCAAATTTTGCAGCGCCTCTAGCGGTCACTTGCAGAACCAAAATTTGTCATACAAAATATTTACGGCGTCGATATCGAGTAGCGACGAATACTATTTCTTAAAACTCATGGTAGAGGTACTGCTCTGCAATGTTATATTGGAACGGAATTGACGACCTTGTTTTGATAAGTATAGCTAGGTGCATATTTTTAAAAGGTCATTTTTTATTTATAGACTAAACACATATAATATATAACGAGTATTTATTTTTTATCCTAATGTGTCTTTTTCTTTTATGTAAATTTTTCTTAATTCTATTGACACATCGTAATTTTTTATTTTTTATTTCTTTTTTTGCTACTTAAAATTAGTTTATTTTAAGATCACTCTATGATACATATTATTAATTGTATGTATTTTTTATTTATGTTTAAGCTGTGTAGAGCTGTGAGCCCGCGGTTTTACTCGCCCGTCGATCAGGGCCTAAAAAGTCTTGTCAGTAGTTTTTGAGCCGATTTGGGCTGTGATCGGGTGATCTGCTTGACACTTCACGTAGTCCAGGGGCTTCTTTTTACCTTTGTCTGAGATTAAGCCCCGCCATACAATAAATGCTATAATATATATATATATATATATAAACACACACAGACACATACACATTTCTGTCGTACTTTGGATGTGGAATTGTTATGTACACCAGCCTAACATAAACAAATAAAAAAAAGTGAAATTGTGCTTTATTATTTGTTTCTGGATGTTTTCACAAACATGTGAACTCACAAACACAAGACATCCAGCCCTTGAACAACTGCCATACAAATATTTGTTCCATGCGAATCCGCAGTACGCAGTACGACAACTAATCGCTCGACCATTGTGCCAGTGTAACTTAAGTTTGGTGAACGTCCAGTAAGTTTAAGGGAAAGTATTCGAGTATACAGAAAGAAATGATCAAATCCGATAATTAATCTAACAGGTATCAGGAAAAGCTTACGCACAAAGTTAGCTATTAGCTATTCGGGTTTATTCGAGTTTCGTATGAGGAATTAGACAAAAGCCATGAGATATGAGTCTTGACAGAACCTCGAACTAAACTGTAGGTATAGTGGGAAACGTTCTAGTAACAATTACTAAATTTGTATACAATATTTAAAACTAAACGTCGTAGTAACAATTTGTATTTGTTTATCGTCAGAATAATTACGATTGCAACCAAAAATCACTTCACTTCTGGAAACAAGAAAAAATTCCTCCACATACCAATTTCAAAAACTTTTCTATATATGCAAAATCCTTAAAAGTTCCTTAAAACATTTAGCTAGCCAGTTCGCTAGCTAATAAGAGAAATAACTTGTGCTCTTTCGATATCACTTTATTATATTTTACCACTTATAACAGCGTTAAAACTAAATGATAATGTTTTCCTTCCTTAACTGTAATACCTCGAGGTTTTCTCCACAAAGGCTTGCTAACTTAAACATAAACATCCAAGATGTTCTAGAAGTTTCCTGAGATAAGCTGGCGTATACAACGCAAAGAGATAATAACGCTGGTCATATTTCACGTGAGCATAGCTCCGATGAAACAGAGCATTACGAGGACATATCGCTTTGATTTATGTAGTGTTTAAGGACCCCTTAAAACTATAGTAGGAAAGCCGATATTCGGAAGGCTAGATTAATATCTTTTGAGGATGTCTAGCTTGGAATATGCATGAGATTCGGGATTGCGGTAAGGACACTCTGTGTGTTTTTGTTGGCGACTTTGAGAGGCTGTCGTATCCTTATTTGATACATTACATACCTACTATTTAATAGAAATTTCGGAGTCTGTTAGGCTATACAAAATAAGCATATAAACCCATTCATTGTGCGTATAATTAATGAGTGGAATTCCTTGCCGGAGTCTGTGTTTCCTGATGGCTAGAACCTGGGGATCTTTAAGTCAAGAGTTAAAAGGTTACAGCGTGATCCGTCGTCAACAACATCATCGCTTACCAACAGGTGAGATAGAGTACGCTTTCGAATTTCGTGAATGTCAAACCGTATTTTAATGCAAAATCTTTCGAGTTTAAGTAATACTTAACGTCAAAAATTGAGGGAACGCGAATCAAGATTTTTTTTATTTTTTATTATTATTGATAGGTTCGCGCTTGACCGCTATTTCACCTGATGGAAAGCGACAATACGGTCGACGATGGAGCGCGCTTACCTAGAAGTAACCTATTCACTCTTGACTTAAAGATTCCCGGGTTGTAGCCATCAGGAAACACAGACTCCGGCAGGGAATTCCACTCCTTAGCTGTACGTATTATGAAAGTGTTCCCAAAACGCTTTGTGCGTATAGGTGGGATGTCCACCATGTACCGGTGGCGCAACGCCGTACGTCTGGTAGTCCGATGATGGAACAGAAGACTCAAGATTAACCAACTGATACAAAAATTGCTCTACATTTTTTCTATCCAAAAATGTTTTGGAAATTTCTTTACCATTTGTGTTTATTAAGGTAAGCTAATCAGCTTATGGGATAAGACCATTCAACATCGAAATATTGTTTGGAACAAAATACAATCGTAATTACTGAAAGACATCAAACGCTCAACGATTTTCGACGAAGCTGCGGATTAAATATGCCAACAGCGGCTTCAGAGCCTTCCTGTCGACTTCAACTGCCTCCAGCTGTGACAAATTGCATCTTAATTCGAACTGATTAAAGCAAAATAAGAGTGAGCAGCACTTGAAAAGTTTCATTATGTGAAATTCAGCTGAAACATACGTGTGCGAGGCAATACTGAGCGGAATACGTTACTGGCGGAACGCAATTTGTCCCTACCCTACAATTTATGTGTACAACCCACTTTATGCAAAGGAACTGACGAAAAAAGGAACAAAACTTTCATGTTCCGCATAATGAATACACACGAGTGACTTATTATGGCTAAGTCGATTTGTAGGTATAATTAATTTTTGTGATGAATGCTGTACCTATTTTTTTTTTGGTATAATAATCATGAATCAACTTCACCCGCAAGCGTGAGGAAGATTTAGTCTTTTATAGTAAGCGGCAAATAAGTTGAACCATTTACTATGATTACGCGCAGCACCCCACTTCGATAGAGACCAAAAAGTCGGTTATTGCATGCAATATCGACCGTCATGATGGTTCAACTTGTGTGACAAGGATTATAACCAATTTTTGGGTCTCTAGTCTTTGACTGCAGGACACATTGCTCGCAGAACTGATGGTCGATGGGGCCGAAAGGTTCTGGAGGGGTAACCATGTACCAAAAGACGTAGCCTTGGAAGGCCTCCCATAAGGTGGAGTCTGATGGGTGCGAGATGCACAGGAATGGTCGTTATGGTTTTTTTTTATGGTAGGTAAAATCATCCAATGACAAATCCCGCCTTTGGGTGGGGCGGGAAATAGTGTCAGACTCTTACTGACTAAAAACCTACCCTGTTCCATTCATTGTCTTCGTCCCAGGGCCTCGGGTGACATTTTCGCATGACCATTGGGCCCAGTAGGCCTCGGCCCTGCTGGCCCCTACAGTTTGCTGACAAGGCCTTGAGGCGCGCGGGAACAGTGCGCGCCGTAAACAACTTATGGTCGTTATGGTGACACTTGAGGGAGGCCTATGTCCAACAGTGGACGATGTTTCGAACAATGATGCTACGGTGTAACTGGTGGAATTATTATTGAAAACCTATCATAAGTTTAAATTAGCAGCTCCGACGGATAGAGAGAAAACTCATTAAAATGGTGCGCGGTCTTTTTGTAAGATTATAACTTTGTTACAGTAAACTTACCTCCATGTAACTCTCTTCTGACTAAATGAATCGACTTATTGAAAGGATGATAAGAGGAGCTTCCATAATACTGATTGTACTTGCGTATAAGTGTTCAAGTTCGCAGTAAGTGTGGGCTGTTACCGCCGTGTGTTAGCGAATATTCTCAGTCTTCCTTATGCTTGGAAATCTAATATTCTACAAGACATAAAAGCCTGACTAGGATAATATTTAGTAGTTCACTGATGGAGAAGTTCGATGTTCTTGTCAGTCTTCAATATAACGGTTATTAAGTATTAACTTCACTAAAGTTCGGTTTGATGTTGTTTATTAAGCTAGCTATATGTACAATATTATATGTAAACGCATATCTTGAAAGTAGTATGTTCAGAATCGGAAGTATTCCTGTTTCGGTACCGATTTTTTCGGCACCAAAGGTTTCGGCACCCAAGCTATTCCTCTTTCGGCACCAATAGGTATTTTTGGTATGTTGTTTTCAGATTCGGCACCAAGATAAAATACCTATTGGTGTGGAAAGAGGAATAGCTTTGGTGTCGAAACAATTGGTGCCGAAACAGGAATACTACCAGATTCGGCTACTAAATTGATTAGAGTGATTTTTAAAAAAACAATAAAGAATTATTTTAAGATGACAATATTACCGTTTTGGTAAATTGTTGATATATCTTGTTTGCGTCCACATTACCAATAAATAATCGGTGTGCTATCAATGAAGTGTATCAATGCCCATTGTATTATTCTACAATTGAGATTACAAATTAAAAAAATAAAATACAAAAGAGGCTATAAGTAATATTTCAATATGTGATTTTGATTGTACGAGTAACATAATTGTGCATTATTTTAGTTGCATGTTATATATTAAGTTATTTTCTGAAGGCTCATTTAATAAAAAAATTCTTAGTTTTACTATGTAAAACCTAAGTTTTGTAAATGGTAGGCAACGTAATAACAATAGTAATTGCGACATTATAATAGCATTTGATGACCACACATGGCGACCAGGTGACTAGTAGGTAAGACATCAGGTGCGAAATGAAGGATAATAAATATAGTATGAATGATTTTTGTAGTAATTTTAGAAATCATCATCATTTTGCAATATTGTCATAAACTATTAGTAGTAGATATTAATAGCGAAGTTATCGCTACAATGTTAGCAACGACTATTATATTTTTATCTTAGAACCGGTAACATTTATTTAATTTGCGTTCAGTAGGGCTGAGTCATGGAATTATAGAACCTTATTTCTCTTGCCTGCTAAACGTAAATTGATAAATGCTCTTTATCAATAGTATGTACATGCATTAGATGCCATTAGACCCATCTCAACCTAATGATACGATTACCAACATTCTCCTATTCGATTTTATATCAAACTTCACTTATATCAATATTTAAAAACTAAGTTCATCATCATCAATCATCATCATTTCAACTGAAAGACGTCCACTGTTGGACATAGGCCTCCCCCACACGGTCGTGTTGCCACAACGCCCTATGCGTCTCGCATCAAACCGATTCCCGTGACTCACGGCTCACGAGATCATCGGTCTACCTCATGGCAGGCCTACTAACAACCTTTTCCATTGAGCACGCAATCACCACTCCAGAACCTTTCGATCAACATAACTATGTAATAATAAAAAGTTCCAGTTCACACTTCTACTTCGTTGACAACAAAGCCCAATAAGATCCAAATAGTTACCTACTGTCGATGGGAGCAATCAGTCCAAGCTGCTCCCCATCCAAAAATTAGCATAACCATATTATAGTAAGCTTATGTAAACAGTTAAAACGTTCATAAATAACGGGGAACGATTAACAGACCGACGCACAGTACGGGGGACCGTAATATATTCACTGGCTGATCCCAATTTGTCTGACCTAACGCAATATTGGGCGCTGCTGATCCATCCTCTATAACTTTGCATATCTATAGGGTCAAACTTTATCTATCCAAGTGCCCACTACCACTACTTGGGCCTACCTTCTTGTCTCTTCTATTTTAGCATTGCGTTGAATAAACACTGATAGCCTGTGTCATCAATTCATCATAAAGGTTTTATCGATGGTTTTTTATTTGATTGTTGTGTAATTGTAGTCGATAAACGTAAAAAATATAAATGCGGTGATTAATATGGGGTATACGGGAAGTGGCACTTGGAAAAGATAAATAAACCACTCAACCGTAAATGCGGATTAATTGCTGTTCCGGTTAATCCTATCGCATATGCGAAATATTATTTTATAAAGCCCTCAATTGCAAACCAATGGCTCGTTCAATATATCGATTTAAAATAAATTTTGGAGGAAAAAAATGCGACCCAGCCGACTCATAAAATTTTGCGCACTGCGTCGTTAAGCGGCGCACTAAACATCAAAAATAAAATCGGATATTTTTCGCGAACGGGTTTACTGTTCGTCGGGTTGAAAACGAATCAGTTCTATGTACAGTCACGCCTTTGTAGCACAGATAGGTTTTCAATTAACTGAATAAGGGAGAGAGAAAAAAATGGGTAGCGCCAACATTAAAAATAGTTGTGCGAGTATTTGCAGCACAAACGCAAATGTGGCTCGATTGAAGTTTAGGCCATTCAGTCTGTAGAATTGTTCCTGGTTAGAGTCCGGGCGGCACATTCCTTGCGCTTCTTACATTGTCGTTTTAAGGGAAATAATTGAATTAAAACTTGTTATTGGATTATTTCTTCGCCTTTTCGCGAATAAATCGTAACTTTATTGCTTTATCGTGTCAACCACTGTATTTTTAAATGCTTTGATTAAAGAGAACTCAGTAAAGTTAATAAATTTGTAGGAACCTTTTTGGTTACCTACTTCTACGCTTTGAGCAACTTTATAAAATAAACTCAGATCTGTCCGTTAAACAATAATACAAATTTTAGTACTTTACTTGCTACTTTTCAATGAGTAAATTTTTAACTGTTAAATTCCCTAAACCCCAGTGGAAAATCCCAAAATGGCATTACTATTTGTAAACTGCAGTTGTCAATCACTGGTAGGGTGTCAGGCACATCTATACAGACATACCACATGTAGCAACCCGCCCCTTCGCTCCTGGCGGCAGGCTGCCACTAACCCCGAAAGGCATTTTCAGTTCTAAATGAATTTTTGGCTGTCGATTTTATTAACCCGAAAGTTTATACAGAGATACGTTTTTATTAAAACGCTTGATATCGATTTATTATATTTTTATATGTAACCTCGTGTGTCTACAATTTATTTACAAAAATAAGATGTCATAAATTGAAAAAGAAATACCATTGTACTTAATTGTTATGTTGTCTTTTCTATAGGGTGACTGTAATTAGTGACCGATACTTAAACACGTGATTGCAGTCATAATAATAAAAAATAAATAACTTTTGCTATGGGACCAAATCGCGAAAAAAATCCGCAAGTTCAATATATTTTGACCAGTTAGGCGAACATAAATGTATTGATCAGCAGATTTTTTTCGCGATTTCAGATTTGGTTCCGTTATAATGACTACAGTCACTTGTTTAAGTAGGTATAGGTCACAAATTTCCAGTCACCCTGTGTAATGGATTCAGATTTATTTATTTGTTTAACATGGTATACATTTTTTTTTTTTTTTAACGTAGGTAAAATCATCCAATGACGAATCCCGCCCTTGGGTGGGGCGGGAAACAGTGTCAGACTTTTACTGACTAAAAACCTACCTTTCCATTCCTTGCCTTTATCCTGGGGCCTTTGGTGACAGTCTCACATAACCTTTGGCCCCAGTAGGCTTCGGCCCTGCTGGACCCCTACAGTTTGCTGACAACTCCTTGAGGCGCGCGGGAACGGTGCGCGCCGTAGACGACCTGAGCTCGGACCGGTCTGTTACCGGACGGACGGACAGCGAGCTACCCATTGCCCACCGTCCGCGAGCCCGCGCCTACGGTGGCCGGAAATTGGGATCGGAAACCCGGCGGCGGCGGCGGCGTGTCCGCCTTTGCCTAAGGCGGTCGGCCTCCTCCTTTACTAGCATTACTGCTTCGCAGAAGGAGGCGACCGCCTGCCACTCCTCCTCGCTCCGGAGCATGGCTTGAACCAAGCCCCGGCGCGAGAGATCGCCGCCGATCGCCCCCACGAGGACACGGCGCTGCTCTTCCCAAGCGGGGCACACCTCGACTGTGTGCTCCACCGTGTCCACCGGGCGGTCCGCACAGTGGCGACACCCGGGCGTCGTCTCCGCACGAATCTTGTACAGGTACGGACCGAACTTGCCGTGTTCGGTCAGCACCTGCGCCAAACGGAAGGTGACGACGCCGTGGGGCCTTTCCAGCCACGCCTCAAAGAGGGGCCTTACCGCCTCGATCGTGGCGTGCCCAGCACGAGGTTGCGACAATCGCTCTCGCCATTTCACCATGAGATCCCGCCGGAGCTCTGTCCGCCATGCCGCGACTTGTCGCGGCAGCGGAGTTTCGCCCCGACGTTGCATCTCCACGCGTAAGTCATGCATGTGTGCAAGGACTGTTGCCTCCAAATCCCACGGTGGTAGGCCAGCAAGGAGGCTCGCCGCTTCGCAGGACACCGTACGGTATCCGCGGATCATCCGGATGGCCATGACCCTCTGGCAGGCGGTTAGCCGGGCCGCCACTCGCTTCCGTAGCGATGGCGCCCACACCGGCGCACCGTAAAGGGCCATGGACCGAACGATGCCTGCGTAGAGCCTCCGGCAGGAGGCGTCTGGACCCCCTAGGTTCGGCAGGAGCCGCTTGAGCGCAGCCCCAGTCGCATTCAACCTGGGAGCCAGACGTCGGAAGTGCTCCTTGAAGTTCCACCGGCTGTCGAGGACGAGTCCCAGGTACTTCATCGTCGACCCGACGCCGATGTGAACTCCTCCTACCGTTAATTGGGAGCCCGGAGGTGGCGCGCTCCGAGGGCCGTGAAAACACATGGCCTCGGACTTGTGCAATGCCACCTCGAGTCCCAACTGCTGTATCCTCTCCACGACTGTCGCAACCCCGCGCGTCGCTAGTTCGACCGCCGCCTGGTACGACCGTCCCCGCGCCAGGACCAGCGTGTCGTCTGCGTAACAGACCACGCTGACCCCGTCGGGGAGGTCGGCGCGCAGCACGTAGTCGTACCCGATGTTCCACAAGGGCGTTCCTAGTACCGATCCCTGCGGAACACCGCACGACATCTCTCGCCGTTTCAACTTCCCCTGATGACCGGGGTAGATGATGAACCTGTCCGACAGGAACATGGTATACGAGTACATTAAGGATCTTATATGTAAGTGTTGCGAGCTCTTGCTATGTTTTGTTATACTGACATACAAACAGATATTTTAGTGCTGCCGAAGTTATTATTCGGATAAAAGTTATGTCTATTTACGTACTCCCTATATATAATTTTTTTAAATATTTTTTATTATGCTTTAGTGACTCGGTGGTACCAATCTTTAAAATATTCACCTTTTTTTTTGTTACTACAAGATATACAATTATGTACTGAACTTTTCTCATAGATCACTATCTTTTGGTGATAAGTAGGTACATGAATATTCGTTCTGTAGTATTTTGTGTTAATCGTGAACAAACAGACCAACAGACGCCCCCATCGTGTTTGTAGGTTTCGACTATGTTTTATAATACGACCTCTAAAATATTATTGTTTGTTGCAAAAGCTTACATTTATCGCATTAAATCGTTTCCAGACACTAGCATTTCTGGCATCACAATGTATTGTCTCGCATGTAGGTCTCCTAAATAAATTGGAAGACATTTACAATAATTTAGTGGACAACTGCCAACTTTTACGATGTACCTGTACGAAGGAACGAAAAATAAAAATATAAGGGACGGTCTGCATTTTGCGTTCTGCGTTCCTGTTACAAACTTAACAAAATTTGCCAAAACCCAGTAAAAAATGGAAAGTTCTATGCTCGAAGTTTCTTTGGATGATCGCATTAGGAATTAACATATCCGCAAGGGAATCAAGGTTACAGACAAATCGCCATATTTAAATGGCAGCGGGCAGAACAAATCGACGGGTCCTACGTATACTGGTGTAACCCGCAAAACAGCGAAATACGTTTTTTTGCACCAAAAGCCTTAAAATTACCTTAACTTTATATCCTGTAAAAATTATATTAATTTATGAAGTAATTTCAAAGATACAAACTTGTAAACTAATATAAGTGACATCATTTTCAGCTATACGACCATCTACACTGATGTAAGTCACTTGCACCAGTGTAGGTAGTCGCGTGCGACGCGACACGTCAGCGCAAGTGCCATTTACTCTAGTATACGCGCGGTGACACAGTCGGGAGCACGTTAAACACTGGTATAACTGCGATGCGTTTTAGTTTACTTATTGGGTAAACAGGTGTCATTCGAAGCGTCTAGTTGAATAGAGTCTAGTTGAGTTATAAGTAGGTATAGCAAGTTGAATAGAGTTTTTTATATTATGGCAGCATACTTGAAAAGTTTGGGGTTTAGATTTTATAAGACATTATATTTTAACCTAACCCAAGTGTTCAAATACCTTAAATATACTCATAACATAGTACTGTCATACATTTTTGAATTTAGCTTGTCATGCCCTGTACGATTCTACATAAACATTTGACAAAGGCCATTGCGTAAAACTCTTCCCAAAAATTAAACACTTGGGTTAGGTTAGGTTAAAACATAATGTCGTATAAAATCTAAACCCCATATTTTTCAGGTATGTCGTCATAATAAAAAAAAACTATTCAACCAGACGCTTCGAATGACGATTTTTGGGGACAGTTTTACGCGATAGCTAATGCAAAACCGTATATTGTTCGAGAAAAAAGTCAAACTTTCGTCTTTGATTTTAAGTCTTGCCTTCCCTTTTTGGATAACTGGAAAAAGAATTCCGTGGGGGAACTTGTTGTGTGGAATAAGGTTGGTTGGTAAGGTAAGGCTTAATTATAATTATGTACTTTAATTACATACAATATACAATAAAGTGTATAATAAATAAATAAATAAGTATGCGTTTGAAGAAGGGGCTTACAAAACTATTCAATGTTTGAGAAAACACGTGCCAGTATACAAAATGTTTCAAAAAAACTTTACCGATTAGATGTAGCTTACTAGAGCTTGTTACCAATTGACAAGAAAAATTTAAAGATCTTCTAGATCTTTGCAAGTCCAATGTGATTCCTGAGTTTTTTGATTTATTGTCTTTTCTGGATTATTGTAAAATAAATGGTACCGATTCATTTTAGCATAAATTGGAAGATATAGACCGATAACACTCAAGATGTCTCTGACTAGGTTATATTTTTAAAAAGCCTAGTTGTCTTTTCTAACTTGTTGTTTCTCTTTTTACCTGACTGCGCCAGAAGGAGGGTTATTTATTGGGTTTTCTATACCTTTCTATTATCTACTGTGTTTAGTGTTACATTAAATAACAATGTGACGTATTGCCAATGTCTGAAAGACTGATTAACTAGTGCGTAAGACTGATTAGGAAGTACTAATAAAAATATAAATAATAGTATAATAATATAATTAACGAAAGTTCCGGCTTTAGTTAAGAAGATTAAATTTTTTAGTTTTATTATTTTTAAGATAGCAAGGCCATTGATTTTAATTTTCATTAAGAGTGCCATAAAATATTAACATCAAAATAATAACACCTATTAAGTATAGGTCTGGAAAATTCATTTATTTGAAAAAAAAAAAAACAATAATGTGTATTTTTAATGTTTTTATTTCATTTCCTTAAATATTTGAATGGGTGTGGCAACCCATTCAAATGTTTAAGGTTAATAACAATGCAGAAAACTGTTGCAAGTAGTTTTCCAGTACTGAGTAAACTGTTGTAAGTGTTTAAAAATCGATAAAAGAAGATGTTATTGTTAATATTATAACCTCATATTAATAAATAGATTAGAAATGGCATGTTAAAAGAGTAAAATGCTTCAATTTTCCTTTATTATAAGTATAAGCAAGTACACTATATACTGGTATAAGTGGCCACTTGTATTAGTTTACAGGTTCTACCATAGTAAAGAAAACAAGCTACATCAATGCATGTGATGCTATTTTCCAAAGTATAAAAAAATAAGAAAAACCAATAATGCAGTCTTTTTTCTTAGATATTCAAATATAACATATCAAAATTTCAAGTATTTCCATTGATGTATGACAAAATTACAAGCTTTGGAACCTTTAAACCGCTCTCCTGAACAGTTGTGTTTTTGCACTTGTACTAGTATACGTAGGACCCGTCGAAATGGTCGGTGGGGCCGGAGAAGCGACCGCGCACCGAAAGACACAGCATTGGAGTTCCTCCTATAAGGTTGACCGATGACCTGATGAGCGTCGCTGGAATCCAGTAGACACGTGACGCACAGGAGCGTTCGTTGTGGTGACACTTGGGGAGACTTATGTCCAACAGTGGACGTTCTTAGGCTGAAATGATGATGATCATAATGAGGTAAATCAAGGCGTTTATTTAAATTAAACCAGTTGCAGGCACTAATGTTTTTTTGAGGAGATCAGTAGCTAAAGGGACACACATGGGTTTTAGTCACACTGACTAAAAACAAACACGTGCAAAATATCATCATGCTTATATTTTCCAAAGGATTTGGCAGCCACGTATAAATGGCCTGATATGTCTATGTCCCTGTTAGCACCTTTTCATCTGACGTACGACCGCCCTAGATATTTTATTATTGTATTATTTATTATGTTAATTATGAGCGTGTGTGTGTCTGCTGACTAGTGTATTTTAATAGTATATAAGCTTAGTTATTTATATTAATAAAGAGTACTTTAGAACACGCAGTCGTATCATTACAGTCCCTAGGATGTATAAGCCTGGAAGAGAGCAGCGATGGCTCTGTCTCGACTTTCTAGTCTTACGTCGCTTTAGCCCAGACAGGCGCTTTACTATATGGATTTTCTTATCACCACTACTCTCAAAACGGTGAAGGAAAATAAGCGTGAGGAAACCGACATGTCCCAACACGAACAGCCAAAAGTGAGAGATCGCAAGCTGAACGCTAACAGCCTAGAGCGAGTTTTATTTAAGATAACGCGATCGACAAGTTTATGACGTTCGGCACTCCAATTGGCCCGTTCCAAGCTCTTAACCAATCAGAGCCAAACGTGTTAAACGTTTCGATTGCGTTAACGTTACTATAACTCGCACTAAGTTCTTAGAGTTCCTAGTGCGAGTACGTTTTACATTAACGCGACCGACACGTTTGTCGCTCCAATTGGCCCGTTCCAAGCTCTTAACCAATCAGATAGCTAAACGCGGTAAACGTTTCGATCACATTAACATTACTAGAACTCGCTCTAAGGTCTTAGTGTTCCTAGTGCGTTTGCTTTAAGTCAACGCGATCGTTTATGACGTTCAGTGCCCCGATTGGCCCGTTCAAAGCTCTTAACCAATCAGAGAGCGCGCATTAAGCGTTTTGATCGCAGCAACGTAAAAACAACTCGCTCTAAGGTCTCAGCTCGCATGAACGCTGTCGACACATACTCTAATATTATAAAATATTAAATCCCCTGTAAAAGGAAGGGGTGTGTTAAATATTGTCCCGTGTAGTGTAATTTATACGAACTCTGTTTATTCTCTCGTTATTAAGCTCCTCATAATGTTATCCGAAAATTTGCTCAGACCTTTTGTAACTAGATACGGGACTATAATAACACAATTAAAATTCATGGATACTGGTACTTAATTAATAAATATAATTTGACGGCGTGTTTATATTTATCTTGATTCAAATCATTCTTCGAAAATATAATATGTGTAATTACGTTGATTGTCTTTATCAAGAAGATCTTCTAGCAAAAAATTCCTAAATTTATATTTATTCTGTTTAGATTGTTTTGGTACCCCCTTTTTTTTGAGATAACTTTTCCCAACTTTAGTCATTTCTCCTGTATTGTGAGTGTAAAAACATAAACTCACATACATAAGTCGCCCTTGGAACAAATATCAGCGGACAATACAAATATTTGATTTGTGCGGGAATCGAACCCACGCGCGACATATAGCAGCCAATTGCTCAACAACTGCATCAACTTTGCCATCATATTCCAGTGGATATGTTCCGTTTGACATTACTTATTATTTTGATTGCTTATTATATGTGTGAGAATATTTTAATATTGTAATTGTACAAAATCAAAATGTAGTCCTAGAAGAATGCGGAAGATCAACAGCCTTGCGTAAAGGCTGAACGTTTTATGTATAATGTCAATTTGATAACAAGCTCATTGTTTGATTGATGTATGACAGCAGTAGCCATTGTTATGACAGGGTTCTGACCTTGTTCAATAAATTAATTACTTGTAATAAATGAAAGATAAATAAGGTACTGTCATTTGGTTGGACCATCGACTTCAACGCACGGTTGGACTTTTTATGATTCTAATATAACCTTAAAAGTTTTGTACTAAAATATTTGCTTTGTACCAAAAACCTTTTTTATTCGCAAAAAAAAATCTAATTAATTTACAAAATAAAATGGCTGCCAGCCTTTCTTAAGTTAATAAAAATCTTATCAAATCTTAGCTTAGGCCTTCAATCCTTGTCATAATAAGTATGAAAGATAAAACAAAAATTAAATTAAATATTTGACATAATTCAGCGTCGAATATTTTTTTCAGTTTGTTTGTGTTACGGAAGGTTTTTGTCGATTAAGAAGTATTTATTATTTACATTTTTTTTTTTAATTGGAACAAAAATATTTGTATTGTATTGCGGCGGATACGACATTTGAAAGTTCTCTGTCCTCCATTTCTTTGTATAGATACAGCTTCATAATTAGATACTTATTATTATGATATGGTGGGTAACCATTGCTCTCAGAATAGATGCCCTGGGAGCAAAAGGCTCTGGAGTGGCCACCGCGTTCCGGAAGACGCAACGTTGGAAGGTGGACCGACACCCTGGCCACTGTACATGAAGTTTAAATAAATAAATAATAAATAAATTCGCGGCACTTTGCAGCTAATTTGAATTCGCCCTAAGATGGCAACAGCTGTCAAATCCGACGTCAACAGTCGATCAATACTCGTCAAAATGACAAAAAGGCGTTCCTACTCGTTCTGTACATCGTACACTTCATGCAATGCCCCGTCAAATTCATAACCATTTCTTTTGCTCTTCCCGAAGCAAAAGCGGTAAAAAGAGAGGCACGCCAGGGTACGTCACACATAGACGGCCACTGACGTCGATATATCACGAATGTAACTCGACGCAACGATTGACACTCGTTGGAAAATCTCCTTGGTGACAAAGGAAATAGTGCCACTATACTTTCCTGCCTCCGTAATGGTCCAACAGTTTTATGAGCGTTTGTGAAATATTGTTGTTTGGGAATTCGTTTTATTTCGTCGAAAGTTGATTTTTTGTTTCGTTGTTTACTAAACTGGATTAATAGAAAAAAAATCTGCTAGTAGTGTCGACCTCGACACCTATCGCTTTTTAGGCTAAATACAAAGTCACAATAAATGTAGTAGTTAAAAGCTGATTTTTAAAAACATCTGACATTGAAATTTATTTTTTTGTTTCCTTTATTAATTTTTTTAAGTTTCAATTGTATGAGTTGATTCTAATTTCATTAAAAGAATACGAAAAGTTTTATCCTAATGTTATTATATATTTTATACTTATGAACTAATATAGAAATAAGAGCTACCAACAAATAAAAAAAGACCAAACATTGTCTTATTATTAATAAAATATTATCATTTTATAAATCCCTCTTATATTCCTGATGTAAGAGTGACTGGTCACTAGTCTTCTAAATAACAAAAGGTATCAAATCATAAACGAGTAATACTTCCGAGCAAACGAGTAATAGTGGTCAAATTCGAGTCTATCCAATAAACAAAAGAAACAAAGAATATATAGAAGCTCTGTAGTGCAGGTAGAAAAGGGTTGTGGCCACCGATGCGAGAGCACGGGTATTGCGGGCACCAATCCGCTCGAACACTGCTGTGACTGCGAATATTTGTACCATTTTGGGCAAGGTTCTCTGAAAATGAACAGCAAAGGCAGTGTAGCAAAAGATTTATCTCAGAATTTGATTCAACATCGACTATTATCTCTTTTGTTGCAGTATTTTTCTACAAATAAAAACCCTCAAAAGAATGTAAACACAAAAGTCTTTTTGTCGTATTTGAAGTTAACACAGCAAAATACTTACAACTTTCCTCTTCACAAAGTTCAAATAACAACATTTCGAACAAAAAGTATCACTGGCTTTCAAATCCCTGCACAGTAATAAAATGTAATAACGAAAGAGTTCACAAAGGCTGAGGCGGATCAGTAGGATGACTAGAGTTTTAAGGTACAAAGTACAATCCTCGTTAGGAGTCACCTGGGACGGTCCCATCTATCTGCGGACACAGGGGACACAGTAATTCCGAATCATTGGTCCAACCACAATGAGATCGACGCTTTTAGCGAAATTAAAGCGTGCGACGGTGTACATGTTTTATTGATATTAATGGATGCACACTAGCATTGCTGGAAAACATACACTTCTGTGGTCGAGTCTTTGGAAACGATTTATTTGAACTCTGAAATTTATTACTGTTACGACGATGAAAAATTTTGTGGTATGGAAATTAATACAATCGTGCTACATTATTTTATTTATTTTCGCTTCTTTGCAGTGTAGAACATTGATTTATGTTTATACTAAGTATTTCTTATCACATCTAATCATTATCATCATATCTGCCGAAAGACGTTCTGACTGTTGGACATAGGCGTCCCCCAAGTGTCGCTACATCGAACGATCCATCGCATTCCCGCGACTCTCACAAGAAGATCACCGGTCCGTTTTGTGGGAGACTTTCCAACACTGTAACTTGTAATAAACGGAGTAAGGTGAAATTTGGAGCACAGGTAGAACATATCCTGTAATAAGACTTAGGTTACTCTCGTGCATATGTTCTCTTGGGATATATTTTACTTTTACACGAGAGAAATCAGTCGCTTGAAGCTAGTTGGTCATATTTTTATCGCTTTGAGACACACTTTACCCTTTCATTACCGCTATCGGCTTTCAATATCTCCGTAATAACGCCACGAGACACAGCAATTAAAATAACGTTCATTATCGCTTTTTATTGAATTTTCTCCTCATCTCTGAACTATAATTACAAAGTTGTGTATGCGAAATCATTAAAATTGAAACATAATATAATAGTCGGTCGGTTGATGAAACGTACGGATGCTCATTTGAGTTTTAAACTGATTAACGTTAAAATTCGATTCGATTTGAATTGGAACGTCAAGCATCCCTTCGCACGCGTTTACTCGATTGGCAAACAGTAAATAGCAGTATTTAGAATTCAAATTATGAATCGAATAATGTAACCTTATATGTGTTTGTCTCTTGCGTGCATTGCTTGTATTTATAATCAGTATATACGTTGTAGAAAGAGATAGGTATATGAAGCGGTTTCGTATTAGTTGCACGCTTCTCCTGACATTTGTTCGAAGTCAACTCAAGTAAATGGACTCCTAGGATTTTGTTGAGCTTGACTGAGCACACGTTTGCTTCCCCGTATGTACTTAATAGGTCCGTATGTACTGTAAATGTTGTCTCGTTTTAAGTAGGAGTATGTTTATTACATTCTGAAGATCTTCGTCTACAAAATATTTAGTTTCAAACTTTGTTGCAGGTATTTCACAATCTTGGTCTTCATACAAGAAGTGAATTGCTGTGGAGAACTTGACATAAATATGGTAAGTTCTTTTTATTTCTACAAATATGTTTGAAATGCTTATAGTACGCGGAAAATAAGTTGAACCATTTGTTAGTTACGCGCAGCCCCTGACTTCAATGGTGACCTGGAAGTCGAAAGCCGTGATGGTTCAACTTGTTTGACAAGGATTATTACCGAATTTTGGGTTTCGTTAACGAAATTCAGGTTTATTTGCCGCGTACTATAACTAATTTTAACAATAAAAAATATAATCAATATGTCACAATTAAAACCATTTTTTGCTTGGAAGTGCTTTTGACCAGTTAAAGCTACTTTCAAATGATTAACATTTACTCAAAAATCTGTGCCTACCGATGCTGATAGCCGGGTCGGTGTCATGGCGGCTCGGGCACGAAGGTATCCATTTTTTACACGTGACGCTGTTAAGTAAGTAGGTTTTCTTTATAACTATTTTAATAACATTTTTTGTAGTGGTTTTACGTTAGGTAGGTCTGTAGATAACCAAAACCATTTCATTTAATAAAACAAAATAAAACAAACACGTTTTAATTTCATACTAGTTACGTAGACCCGTGGGTAACTCGCGGTCCGGCTGTCCGGCAATGTTGTGGGTTTACGGACGGCGAGCAATGGGTAGTTTACCGCCTGGCCGGTAACCGATAAACGGCGCGTAATGTTTCACGAGCACCTCAACGCGATGTCAGCAGAACGGTAGGGGACCAATAGGGCCGAAGCCTACTGGGACCATCCATGGATTGGTTTCTGAAAGGGAAACCCAGGATCCTGGAACGCTATGGAACTAAGGAACATAGCCTGATGATTGGTCTGTTGCTCTAGGGTCATGGGTCCGATTCCCACTCAGGACAAATGTTTCTGTGATGAGCACGATCATTTGTTCTGTGTCTAATTGATCTATAATATGTTTGCATTTAGAAATATACAAGTATTTTTATCAGTACTCATAACACAAGCTCTGCTTAGTTTGGGACTAGACGGCGTTGTGTGATAGTTATAGAATGTATAGGTGTGGTTTTAGTAAATGAAAGTCTGACACACCCGGCTTTAAAACAAGAGAAGTCATTGGATAATTTCCCATCGTAAAAAAACTACAGTGTAGGTATTTGTTTGTTTTTTGGACAATAAACACAGATAATTTACGTCTATAATTGTCACAGTGAAATGCAAATCGGTATCGATTGTAAATCACGATAATTTCTGTTAATCCCAAACGCCTCTGGAGCTACCCACGTAAATCAGACGGAACAAAATTTAAATCATAAAACGCTAGGCCATTGGTGGCCATTGTGTGAACAGATTTTATGTGTTTTATATGCCATCGTCGTGTTGAATTGACATTCGGTGAGTGGTGGTATTATTTATGATGTATTTATTTGATACTTGGTTCAATTTTATTGATGTATTTTGAACATATTTGGAATCAAATAATTACTGAATTATGATTCGTGAAACGAGTAATATTGATTATAATGGTAGGTATTGGTATTTTAAAATTAACAAAATAATTAAACAAAAATAAACATGATGTGAGTATTAATAAAAAACGAATAAAATACATAGTGATTTCCTCCATTTTATTTTATTGAATTAAAATGGTGTTGGCTAGCGGAAACTTCAATCCAAACCGTGTAAAAAACTCATCTTGGTAAAGCTTATGTAGGTTTTTTATACAAACACATTTATTTATTCTAGATTTGAAAAAAAAAAACAAACTAATAACTACATCATGAAAAATGTAGAAAGTACACTGAATCCAGAATAACCTACTTACACAACACTATACCCTACTTATTGTTTCATTTCCCAACGTCACAATATCTGTCTGTAGTCAGTCCTCAGGCCTACGCCAGAGTTACGGCAATGCGTCAGTAACACAATAAACTCCTTTAACTTATGACAGTAACCCCATTGGCATAATATTCTTCTTCCCAGTCGTATAGAAGCGTCTCACTGGATCTACGACCTAAATCTTGCCTTTATTCGACCTTGAGCTCCTAACAAAGACGTAATAAAACGATGACGGAAGCACTTTTTAAAATTCGAATAACTTTCACCATACTTCATTTTATAAAAAGGCAATAAAAATGGAAACAGCTTATCTTTTATAAAAAATGTTATTATAATAAAACTACAAACAACTTTCGCTGTTGCTTTTTATAAACGACGCAATAAAAAAAGAAAAATGTTTTTCTATCTTTTTTTTGAGCAAAAAAAGATATTACGGTAGTGCGGTTGCTTATGCGATAGTACTTGAACTTATTAGGTAGTTGAACGCCCGCCGGTTGCACAGCACAGCGGTTGGGGCGCTGGGTCCACCCGACCATGGCAAGTCACGCTCTGCCACCACTCTAGTTTTAATCTGTGATAATACCTACAATTATTCTCACAATACACTCGAAAATTACTCTATTCGCTGAGGTTCTGCTTCGTAGAAAAATTAAGAACAGTTATTTTGTACAATTATAAACCGTTGACACTTTATCTGTCTACTCAAAATAGATCGTCTTTTTTAATAAATATAACTACACACTTTCGAATTAAAAAAGTAGAGCTACATAAGCTAAGGATAGGATATATTTGTGAAGTGAGGGTAGCTAAAACACTAGCTTTACTTTACATAGGGCCAGTGATTTTACGACGTACGTACTCTCGCCAAAACATCTACCTAATACGTTTACAAAATGAAAAAACAAAAAAGAATTTAGGCACAAAAAGTTACCAACTTTAGGTTAACTACTTTCTGATTTAATTAAAAGGTTATTTACATTTTTTTCTCTAATCTTATTTACTGGTAACAGCTTTCTCTGAAGCATGAAAAAATGTCAGTACATTAAGCCTTTTTCAGAAACACAAACATAGCTAGGTGTTCAGACAGAAATAGCAGAACAAAAGAGGAGTCTGAAAGTATTTTGAGCACGTACGTCGTTCGCCCGAAGCTGTGGCCAACGGTGACTTTTAATTAATTTTGGAAAAAATCTATCTCTAATTACGACCCAAACTGCATTCAACACAGTTAAGTCTTTTTATCTTTTTTTACTAAAAAGTTTTTGTGCTCATCACTTTTACTCTAAAAAGTAAAATGTAGTCAACAGTTTTATGGATTTGTTTGTAATTGCTCTACTTTGTAAGAAAGAGATAAAATAAATGTCTTTTTCTTCTTTTTATATGGTTTGACCGTTTTAACGGAAAAATGCACCGGTAGGTACTTGCGCATTTTAAGAAAATAACCAAGAAATCACCGTTTAGTTTTCCAAACTTAACACTTCGATCCACAACTACCCAACTTGTTCATACAAAAGTAGACTCTAAACATCGGAATTAAGGCCTATAGTGGCGTGCATGTGAGAGGACACCGGTGTCCTCTGAGCTAGGACAGATTAATATGAAGTAAGTAGGTAAATTAATCATTTTACTTTGGGGAGGAATTTCACATTGTTATTCCGGTTGTTAAATGATATTACACTACAATCAAATGTATACAATGTAGCTACCTATCCTTTTCTTTTTCCTTAAAGATACCTATTTTTGTCCTGCTGTCTTTCTACTCATGCTATGTAAAAAATACCATTATTGGAGCCACCAACAACGAGAAAATAATGAAGTCGTCACATCAGTATTTATCGAGGGTTCACCCCCATTTCAACATGCAGATCTTACCACCGTATTAATTAGTAAACAGGATTGGATTACTACAACACTCTTCATTAATTTAATGAAATAAGATATCTTTTATCAAATAAGATTGCAGAATGGGAAATTTTGGAAATTAGGCGTCTTATTACGGACTGGGATCTCTCACAAATGAGCCAGACAAAATCGTGTCTAATTTATTTTCTTTTTGAATTAAAATTCAAATGGAATTAGGTTCTTGTATTGAGGGTTTCGTCAATACAAGAACCTAATTATAACCTAAAAATGGACGGCAGGTCTAGGCGCCTTATCTCGGTCTTATGCTTAGATAAAGGTGAATTTATGTTCTAGACATTTGAATAAACTTATTCTAGACAAGGTTCTTGAAATTAAACTTCTTATTCACATGAGTTATATTTTAAGAAATATTTTTGAATTAGATGGTAATATTTCCATAGCATCCGTTTGTCTAAGATATACTGACAAGGGTGTCAGTAATATCTTAGATAATACAGCCCAGCAGCTTTACGTGCCTTCCAAGGCACAGGGGTGCGGAAAGCACGTAAAGCTATTGGGCCCGATGTTTAGTAGTAGTAGCACGTAAAGCTATTGGGCCCGGATTGTGGTAGTCAGATGCAAGAAAAGCTGACGGTCTATCCAAGGTGTAAAGTGTTGCCCAGTGAGTTGTTGAGATCTGATAGGCACTCGCTCCATATGAAACACGGGTATTCTGCCGCACCTAGTTAGACTGGAAGCCGTCCTCAAGCTAGTTGGAAAAAAAGAGTTTGAAAAAAGCTAGGGAGATAATTTCCATAGCAATCTCAAAAGCAATTCATCCTTGCTATAAACAATTCATTACAAACAAAAGCAATAGAGAGATGATTCATTAAGATTATCCTATTTTATTTTATTACCCCCTCCACTAGTTTGTCTACGTACGAATTTATAGTTGGGTAGGGGTGTACCTTGTCGGTTACTATCAAATAAATGACTCCGCTCGGTTTGATTCATGTGAATGGGGATCAGAAAATACCCACTAACAAATAAAACGAATCAAACTACCAACTATAAAGGCGGCTACTGAATCAGAGCTAGGGATGGGCTAGTTTGTATGTGATTAATTACTTCAGCTAACTTTGCTTATTTGAATCACGTTTATTCGAACGTTGTAAAAATTAGTCTATTACGAACTAAATGAAAGGTAACTAACGGTAGAAGTTGCTTTTAAACTAAACTCGCTGGAAGCTATAGATAAAGGTCTTATGAATACGTTATTCTTCAATGAAAATAATAGTCGGACATTTTATAGTTAGTTTAGTTAATCGGATAAGTCATAAAAGGGTTCTAGACAAACTAAGATAAGTGAAACGGGCAATATCAGACAGACCGTTTAATTTGAGTGTCTTCAAACTGCAGGATGTCGATATCGGTTTTCAGTTAGCGCGTTTACGTTTTATATTGGGTTTGCCTCTAACACGTTTCACGCGAGGGTTACCGCGAGATCAGATTTTAGATTTTTTTATTATTGATACGCTCGCACTTGATACTATCTCTACCACGATTATGTGGTTGATGATGGAGCACGCTTCCCGTTTGCCTAGAAATAACCTATTCATTCTTAACTCAAAGACCTCAAAGTTGTCGGTATGAGGAAATACAGACTTAGCTGTATTTACAATTAATTTATTTCCATAGCGTTTAGGTTAGATAGTTCTTTTTTTGTTTTTCTGTTATGCTTTTTTTTTTGATTCTTTATATAAAAGTTCCACGCTCTATTAAACGTTGATTGGTTCTGAACTTAGTATTACATTACCTAATATGTATTTACCATTGATATTGTCAAACCAATTGATATGTGATTGAAATGTCCATAAAATCATTTAGGTTGACAATTGCTTCATTTAGTTGTCTACCTATTTGAAATTATAATAAAAGAACCATTAACTAGTCTTAGAAATGAGTATCGTTTTAATTTAAAGTAGAAAAATGAGGCTTCGCAATAAAATCTCGCAACACAGATACAAAACAGAGCACAGTAGAATTTATTTCGAAGTTAATTTAATTTGAACGAAATACTTCATACGATTTGCAATTTCCGCCCTTTCGAAAATGGCGTCCTAAAAAGTGGAAAGCCATCGACAAAGCCGGGTGGCAATTAAGAGCACTATTCATTCAACCGGTGCGCGGCCATAAGTTTGGACCTAACCCTTTATCGCCGGTACGTTCGCCGGTATTTTGCACACGCTTGCCACATAACTCTGCTCAAAATACCGACAGCATATTGAACCTTATCTCAGTTCAACGAAACATTTTAAATACGCTTTTCTCTTCAGTTCATATGAGAAAAGCGACGTAGCAACGTTAACGTGAAACCTGGGAAATTTCGTCCAGAATGTCGGTATAGGACCTACAGATGTATAAAATACTGAGCCTCTTTTATATTCCAACAAGACTTCAAAATACCGTTTATGAATATACTCGCCAACCCTGCGTCTAACGACAGTTCCCTAAAACAGTTGGCACGAATGTCTGTAACTCGCACATCAAATTAGTAAATGTGTGTTAGCTTTAATTTTTGGGTCCAAATGTAATAAAAACTTATCGGACGTGTGCTGTAATAAATGCAAATTAATTAATTATTATTATTGTGTGGAGTTCGTACTTTTGCTGGTACATAATAAAAGGGAATATTGGGTCTATAAATTCTTTGCCGTATGGTCCCTGTGCTTACACGATTTTGTTGCTGGATATTGAATAAGGTGACTTCGAAGCATACAGCGTTAGGCAGTTTTTTATAAAAATGAAGGTTTCTTAGCCACTTATGAGCTAAAAAACTATAGGATATTGAAAATAACTGAAATCTAATAGCGTATAACCATTAGATTAAATAAGAAGTCGTTACATTAGGTAAATAAAGTTGATCATTCGCATGATTGGCTCGTTTAAGCTCGGCTATTTGACGATGCCTCGTGGGACCATTATGTTTCACTCAATTACCGGACCCAAAGAGAATCTAATTTCTTTCATACTTTCCAATTATAGAATTTGTAATATTTATTATAGATTAAAAAAAATAATAATTGGGTCTTGAAATATCAAAGAGGCTCACGTATAAATTAAAAACGTAGGATGTTCATTAAAAATGGTACAGCTTAGACTCCCACATGGCACTTAATTTAGCTACAATAGTGGAAGTAAAAATATATTCATAAGAGCAAAAAGTTCATTTGTAAAAATAACGAGACTGTCTTTCATTACAACTGGATTTAGTAGAATCAATGTGGCTGACATACTTTGACAAAAGCAGCTAAATAGAAGCAGATTTAAAAAAGGGGTCTTTAAATTTGTTTTTTTAGCTGGACAACCACCAAGCAGATATTATTGACTAAAACCCAGCTGTGTTCGTTCATTTGCCTTTTATTTTCCAGGCCTGTGATAACTCTTTCGAACAATCCCGAGGCCCAAGCTTTAAGTCCATCTGTGTACCACTATTGTATACCTATAACGTTTAAATCAAGAAATCAACTGATGTTTTTTTCTTGTTCTTGAAAGCATGAATATTCTAGGTTCACGTCGACACAGAATACCATATCCAAATTATTCATGTAATGTAGCAAAATGTTAGAGCGGAGCACACGCTCATTCCAAACTTTGGACCACAAATAGTTTGGGGCAATTCGTGCTCCCGACACAGGGTTATTGCGTATTGCACATCGCGACACCTGTATCCGACACCACAGAGAACTGGCCCGACATCACAATATTACACTTATTGTAAACATGCACACACAGATCTTCTGTAGGATTTGGAGGCAATTGAAAAGCGAACCTGTGTGTGTGCACGGAGCAGGAAAATTAATCATTCCACTGTAGATTGCAGACATGTACAAACCTCGAGGTATCGGCAATGTATTGTGGTCTTTGATACACTGTTCCCGCTATAAATCAAACCTTGCTGGAGTTTCTAATATACATTGTTAGATGAAAATAAAGTAGAGAAAACGGATTATATAAGTAAATTACAGCGATAGAGTATCTTGACTTTCAGTAGATAATTTCAGAATACTCTATCTAAGATAAACAGAGGACATTCAATTAAAGGCGTACATATTGGCGCAAGCGGAAAGCTGGTCCAGCAATAACTGTGCTGACTGGCTAATAATACCAGTTATTAGGTCCGGTGACTTTATCGCTCCAGGACACACAGAATTCTAAATCGACGTGGAACAGTCAGGCGGTATTAGATTGTACTGTAATGGCCGACTAAGAGCATTACGATAAGACGCCATCGGCTTAAAGGATGTAAGTTTTTATGAGATTCGCTTTTACTTAATTCTCTAGTTAAATTAAAATTTCTTGTTTCGTGAATTTAAACTTAATATCTGTTATTTTTTCGCTTCGTTTTTTTTTATCTGGAAAAGCAAAAAATCAGCTTTTAAAATGTTTATGTATGAGCCATTCTTATGCATAATTTAAGAAGAGCGATACTTTATGGTCTTATGAATCTTTTAGTGCTTTCTTTATAATACGAGGATCTTTTTAAAATGTAAAGCTATCTTAGTTTAGTAGTGAGTTAACGAGCGGGCGCTTAATATAGCCTCCGAGTACGTCTTTTGCTTCGTCGACAATAATAATTGGATTTTGATTTAATATTCAATGTCATTTCAAACTTGAAACGCTTCAAAAATCCTTAACATTTGCCTCCAAGTTTGTCAACGAAATTCTTAAATAGGTTAGCTTTAATCACATTTGTATATGAAAATATCTTTGGTTTATTGTTATTTTTATTCCGTTTATTAATTTTGAGTACAAATCAAATTTTAAAATATTTCTTAAAACACCGATAAAAATAACCTTTTCAAAATTAAATTATTATTATTTTATTTATTTATTTATCGTTTATTTCAGGCATTAACCCATTGAAACATTATTGAATTAAATTAAATTGCTACAGCGCAAAGATACATTTAAAAAAAAAATATTCGCAAAAATTAAAAAAAAAATATATTATTAAGTGAAATTAGCTTATATTCAAAAGAAATACTATGATATTAGAGTCTTTGTAGTTCTTCAGATATAATAGGTATTCAACAAATGTTTAATAAATATTAAAGTTTCTTCAACAATCCTGGTTATGAGACCTAATTAAAACTCGTTACTGATTCTTCTTCGTTTATTTAATAATACTGTGACAATATCGCTAAGAAGAAAGGCTTTTGAGCAGCTTTGTACCTCTTTATTTTCTAGCTTATTTCTAAGTTATACGTGTCTCCCTTTACTTGTAAACCTTGAGCGTTTTAATTGGATATTCTCCTCAGAGATTTACGTTTCTAAAAACATAGTCAAGTAGACGCTCGGTTAACTGGGATGGCATGTTATTCCCATGAAAGATGGGGGACATTTTCTTCAGTGACGTAAATAATCAAGTAAAAACGTGTTCCTTTTTTTTCTGTTTTAATTTACCGTTGTTCCTTTGCAGTGCAGCAGTGTCTTTTTATTGCATACTGTTTCAATGGATTGGCATAAACATAATCAGCCTTATAATGTTCCTAATCCTTGGAATCAGGCTTCCTATCTAGGAGAGGGAATGGGTCGTAATCTACCTCACGGGCCTAATGCGGATTTGTGATAGGAGAAGCCGGTTTCCTCAAGACGTTTTCCTTCACCGTTTTGAGAGCGGAGGATATGAAATAAATTAGACAAAGTAATGGGCCTTGTAGGTTTGAACCCGTAAGTCGTGGCCGTTACCACTGGGTCTTCACTGCTTGAAGGTTTATCTTCCCGTAATCTGGATAAGTTTAAAAGAAGCATTTTCTGTATTCCCATTATTCTTCAAACGGTCCATCTCTGGTCCTTACATCCGGAGAATATTATTGGTGGACCCTGAAAAGGTCGTCGTAGATAACGAGTTACTTTTCGCCTATCCTACTTTTTGCAATAAAATTCATCATTATGAAATTACTTTTTCGGTAACAATGAAATGAATTAGTAATTTTTATTCTAAATAGCTATTGTCGTGGGCAATTTATGTAAAAAGTTTATTCGTTTTTAAGACAACGTAATTTTATGTCGAGCATAATTTTCATTGAGATAAAGATATCGATTTGTCTCTCATCTTTAGAATTTCTTGAGAGAATTTTATCGTTGTCTAAAGTGCTTTAGACAGAACTTAAATAAAGTTTCTTTATTTTTGTTTTATAGCATAAAGTTGTTGCAGGGCTTGTTACGTTGTTGCTGGATTGTACGGAAGAGACACCGTGGCCCTAGAACGCAAAGGGCAATTGTAAGAACACGGGCAGGTTTTAGTCAGTTAAAGAATGACACTCCCTGTTTCTTCCTTTACCCAGAGCCCGCAAAGTTTATTTGGTAATTTCCCACGCAAAATGATCTAGCAGAGGCACAAAGTCAAGAGATCCGAATTGCAACCCATTTTAGGACGGACTAGGACCAGGTCGTCGACGGCGCGCACTGTTCCCGCGCCCCTCAATGAGTTGTCAGCAAACCGTAGAGGCTCAGCCTGCTAGCTACAGGCTGGCAGGGTCGAAGCTTATTGGGGCCAAGGGTCTGTTTCTGAAAGGAAAGCTCGGTCCTGGTTTGAAAGGCAACGAAGGAACGGGGTGGGTTTTTAGTCAGTAAAAGTCTCCCGTTCCGCAAAAAAAAACCATTTTAGGAAGAATGTCGTAAGCGACGATTTGTGTTTTTACAGGAAGTGGTTTTTATTTACGAGTATTTTTGAGAATTCTTATAAGAATCACTTACATGATAATATCCGACAACAATACGTACGATTAAACTATGTGGAACACCTCTGACTTGGGTATTTTAAATATCTAGGACATATTGTTCATGTAATTTTAGTTTTATCTATTTTTATTGTTATTGTTTTTTTTTACAAATGAATTAATTCATTTGAATAATTATTAATTGAATGATTTATTTATTCAAATGAATTAATAATAATGTAAACAGTGGGACGGCGTCGCGGCAGACCACGACGGAGATGGCGCGACGAATTAGACAGATACCGCCAGAATTGGCAAGGGGAAGCGCGGGCCCGCAGAAGATGAAAGGACTGGACTTTTGTTCACGAGTGGGACAGAATAGGCTAAAAATAATAATAATGTAAGATAATAAACAAGACGTAATGTGTATAAAGTTTGTCGCATCGCGTGACCGATTGCTGAACACAAAAACATTAAGTAATCCGTTTCCCACAGTTGACTCTTACAAATTACGTGGGAAGATAAATTGCTGATACGTTTTAAATGTTCTTTTTCCAGTACAGAGTAACATAAAATAATGTGGTTGATAATTTAAAAGCGACACATTTGGGACAAAATGTTTTACGTCCCAAACAAAAGCGAGTAGGCGTCCTTCACAAAAAAAATTCAAATTAGGAATCCCTTCAGCGTTTTATTTCGACCGTTAGTTGTTAATAGAAGCATGTGTGGCTTTGGTCTGCGAGGTCTGGTTGGGCCCCTATGTTCGGCTGCGCTGAGCGCCGCTGACTAGGCAAGTGTTCCGCTTCCGATTCCCTTAATTGGTAAATCTTAGCTGACGCCGCTCTTTGCAATTAAGGCGAGCTTCTATGCAGTTTGTGCGGATGAGCGCGATTTAATGCATCGCCTCGCAACTTCACTGAATTAGAGAGCATAGTTAATTAATTGAAAACCCTTGTATGATTGGAAGTTATTACGTTGTTAGGCAAATTCAGCTATTATAGAGTTAGGGGTTGTTGCATCTATATGATTTTGTATATAACAAAACATACCTAAATATCAGTAAGTAGACGTACCTAACTCAACGACACGTCCGCCCTGCATGGGTTTTAGAAAGAAAATGAATCGTACGCCATATTTTATACAACATTAGTTTTTGTATGTGTAAAACCCGAAACATGTGTCTAGTATTTTTATGTAAAAAATCTATGTAGAAAATTTCATAACTGTGTCATGAAAAGTCACAAAGTTTGTAGTAGCTAGATAGATAAGATAATATAATTTATTATTAGCATATAAAACATGTACAACCAGAGTGAGGCCCTGACTCCTGTCCTAGGTGAAAACAACTGTGTTACAGGAATCCGTGTCTTCTCCCAGTGTCTTCTTAGTGTATAAATACTAAAATTTCCTAAAAAATTGATCCAAATACATTATTTTACAATAAACATTTAAATACATTTTCCAATAAACATTTAAATATTCTTAATATTTTAGGTACTACATCGAATTCAAGAAATCAAAATTACATTATTATATTTAATTAAAATATAAGCGTAATTAAAATTGCTTGTAACGTTATCTGGTTGACCGCAAAAATACATAGTCACCGTGCCATCTAGGCGACTGTGGTGTTGTTTTGTTCCCGCACCCAGCTGTACGCTGGCACCTGCTATGACCTACCGTTACCTGTGTTGTACTTATTATTGGTGGTGTCCAACTTGTGTCCAACTTTATAATTATTTTTGGGAATAATTATAACATGGTGTAAAAAGTATTGGGATCGATACAGTTAGGTACTGATTCTGAACAAACAATATTCAGGTTTCGCATCTACTAAAAATAATGTTGTATATTTTTAACAAGATGTGTTTTAAAAACATAATGATTTAAAGCATTCGTTTACATCCAACGTAGTGTAATGGTCCAGTGATTAAGACATCCATCTCTCATAGATGAGGTGGCGGGGTTGAGACCGGGCAAGTAACAATGTGAATTTTTCAATTCATATAATAATGTAGTTTTCTATCTAGGACATCCTTAGAAAGCACGTAAAGCCGTTACTACCGATTGTCATTCGTAAATTTTTGACAACTTCGGTGTAAAAAAATATTGGAATCGATTTAGTTACTGATTCTGAAAAAACTAAGTTCAAGTTTCGCATATACTAAAAATAATGCTGCATACAATTATGTATATGCAACAAGGGTTAATTTTAATAAATTGGAAGGTTTACGTGGTTTGCTATGAGACAGACGAGAGTTGATTAAGTAGCTCAAAATTCTCAGCGATAGGAATGTAACCAGGTTAACGGCAGCCCACTAAACAGTGATTGTCCTGAATAATAAACGAAGTAGTCAAAGGAAAACTTTGACCGAGACCTTAGCATTGTTAGTGCTATTGATAGCGTTGGTCATTTTAACGGATCGAGTTGGCAACGTTCGCGTCACGTCGCGAGTTGTCCGGAACTTGGAGGACGTGTCCGCTCCGCTATCTCGGATACTCAATACATTACAGTTATCACAGGCGCGAAATCAATTATCGGCACGTGGCACACTTATCAACTATGAAACTCGAATTTATTATTCGTCTATCAGATTTCCCTTTTATTTAAGGGTACACGTCCTAATTGGCCTACTTTCCTACTCTTGGGTTTCCGTTGCTTATTCTATTAATATATTATGGAATTCTGTAAGCTAAGGAATACAACGATAAATTACCCGCTTACTAGATTCTTGTTTTACTCATATATGTGCCTATTATATCCATTTGTGTAATCTGGTCCTTGTAAACAATAAATAAATTTTATTATTTATTTATTATTTAAATTTTGTTCGTTTTAATCCCGTGGAGGGCCGATACGGTACATGAAACACTATCAATTTATAAAGATAAAATTAAAAATAAAGTACTATTTTTAAACTCGAATTAATTTACTCATGTATGATATTAATTTCTTTAACTAAACGTCAGCTGGGCGAGTTCAATGACCCGTAGATAGTTAGTATCTACCTATAAGGTAATTGACTCGTTTATTTAAAGATTAAAATTTAACAGTGTATAAGTTTAGTAATTTATGAGAATGTAGGTGGGCGTTTGTAGAATTTCAGGTAGGCGTTGTTGAAGCGTTTGGAATGTAATTCTGCATTAATTATTTAAACGTTCGATATTTTTAATTAAGGCCGACTTCATTTCGAACACGAAGAAATGCGTAAGAATTCAGAATAGCCCTGGTATTACCCTGACTTCGTTGGTGAATCTCATCGTTAAGCGTAGGAAGTTCCTTCCCGGAATAAACGAGTTAAATCAACCATATATTTGGGCAAAAATGGGCCTGGAATAAGTTATCATCGGCAGTTAGGCGGTGGAGTGGCGCATTTTATGAACAGGCAATGGCCTCTTTTTTTAGATACGTACATACAAAGCATCTTTGTTATATTGGACAGTAATATCATTTACTTGATACTTTATATAGCGTATGTGTTTAGGAATGAGCTGGATATTTTCCATGGCCTTGGACTGCCAAAGGTAAGTGAAGGCACATAGGTGAATTTTCATCGTTCGTTCTGGAGAGGGAGGGATAATTTAACCATTTAATTGTAATTTAATGGTAATTTGACTGGCCTGTTGGTCTAATGGTTAGTGACCCTGACTGCTATGCCGGAGGTCGTGGGTTCGATTCCCACCCAGGACAAATATTTGTGTGATGAGCACGATCATTTGTTCTGTGTCTGGGTGTTATATATCTATGATATGTCTGTATTTAGAAATATATAAGTATGTTTATCAGCTATCTGGTACCCATAACATAAGCTCTGCTTAGCTTGGGACTAGACGGTGTTGTGTGATAGTTGTGGAATATTATATTATATTATTATATTATATTTCCCACTAAAAAAAGGATTGAGCTGGATCTTTAAAACTTTAATCGTTTTAATAGTTTTTTTTTCTTTTTCTTAGCATTTTCCTTAACGTGTCGATTCTATAATAATCGATCGTGGGTGAAAAAAAAATTCTCGGTTTATTTCAAGAACCTACTAATACATATAGGTATATATTATTGATATTAACTAGCAGTCCTGGCTGACACTGCCCTGCCCGAAAGCTGATATATTTAAAAAAAAAAAAAAAAAATGAAGACTTGATTGCAGCGAGCCTACCGGATCCAATTGTATTTTTAAAAAACCCACTCAAATACACACACAAAATTACTCTTTCAAACCGTTTAGGAAGAGTTAACTGACGAACACACACGCAGAAGAATATATGTATGGTGACTGATAATTAGTGAACGATACTTAAACACGTGATTGTAGTCATGATAACAAACCTGAAATCGCGAAAAAAACTGCATGGTCAGAACATTTATGTTCGCCTAACTGATCTGATTTTAACTGGTCTAAATGTTCAGAACTTTGCTGATTTTTTCACTTGGAATGCAATTTCCTGCCGGAATCGGTTTTCCTGATGGCTATAACCCAGGAATCATTAGGTAAAGAGTTAATAGGTTACTTCTAGGTAAGTGCGCTCCATCGTCGACCGCATCGTCGCTTTCTATCAAGTAAGATAGCGGTCAAGCGCGAACCTCTCAACAATAAAAAAAAAAAACAAAATACCAGTCACCCTATATATACTACAGATATTTTAAAGCTCGATTTACGGTGCTGATTCTGTCAGTCAAAATCTTTGTCAGATAATAATACATAATAATACGCTACATACAAATCTACTCACACATAAAACAAAAAGAAAGAGCCTAAAATGTATATCATTAGTCACGTCGATGTACTACGGAATCGGGAAGGCAAGTAAATCATCCACGTTGTAATAAATGTACCACAGTGTTTACCATCGGAATAACACCGGCAGAGAAATACAACGAAACATGTTACACTTATTTCGATAAGAATGTCGGATTGCTGACACATTTGTTATTGATTTATATCGTGTAATGACCCTGTTTACGTAATGATGTTTTTACATAACATAGAACAAATATATATGGTCTACAGATATGAGTTTATGTCTGAACGCAACATCGATACAAGAGTTAGCTAGAACTACATTAGACCAACGCACTCGTGTGCCACGCCTGATTTGTACGTAGAATGACGTCGTATGGCGTGGATCAAGTGTAGCTCTACAAGTCTAGTTTCCATATAAAACGTATAGAGGCATGTGTGGCGCAGTGTAGTTCTACCTTATGTCCTATGGTGTGGGGCTATTGTTGAAAGCCGACAGACTTGTTGCGACAGGCTTGTTGGATATTTAATGACTACCTATGACCACTTGTGTCGGATTCGTCTGACGAGTGTTTTCGTATCCTATACCTGTGTTAGCGACTGGGCACTCCATCTCGTTTAGCTCTTCAATCCTCATCGATGCCAGAAGAGCTGATGATATGGAGTATTTGGCCGTAAATATGCGACCCTTGCGCAGCGTTGGGAGGCCTCCCACAAGGTGGATCGATGACCTGGTCAGGGTCGCTGGAGTCCTATGGATGCGAGACGCACAGGACCGGCCATTGTGGCGACGCTTGGGGGAGGCCTATGTCCAACAGTGGACGTCTTTTGGCTGAAATGATGATGATGATGATGATGATGCGACCCTGGCGGAATAAACGCGTGAGTCATTGTCGGCTATATCAGACGTAGGTTAAAAGGTAAAAAAAACTGGGTATTTTCATTTCAAGTTTTTTGCTCTTTCGGCATCCTTGACCTCTGTAGTGAAATGAAACTAAAGGATAAGATTTTTTATTTATTACAATTTGATATTAACTCTCTGTTACATCTATCGATATCGATTTCTCTTCAAATAATTCTACAAAGACAAGTCAGCGCTTTCCACTTAATAGAAAATTTATATCTGTGATAGTTTATGAGCAATACTGCAATTCTTTTTAGCAAAAGATTTTGAATTCCGTAATATATTTTGAATTACAATAATCAACAAATATTAACAGACCTGTTGGTTTTTACCTTTTTAAATAAAGTAATATTAATTATCGTTTAATCAGTACGTCGTATGTTGTGGTCTAATTTTATTGTGTGTATGTACATACACAATACAATTAGACCACAACATTACAAGCATGAAAGCATAAACCAGTACAAACATTATGCGTGCATATAGTTTGCAGACAAGCGGTTCATCAGCTCATTAAGATTAAGTGTGTCATAGTGATTAAATTGTAAGTACAACACTTACGCGAATGGGATTGCGAAGCGATACGCGAACTCAACGCGATAAGGCGTCTGTATCCTACGTGCGCGCAGTCGCCGGTTCAGCCGTATTTTATTTATTCCTAGCTAGCGCATCCCAAGAGTTTGCACGAAAATATAAAACAAACTAAATGCGTCCGCTTCGTAGTGCTCGTCGCCACTCAGCATCCACGTGCATGTCACATAAGCCACTACAATAGAATAGCAATAGTTTGTTCCACACGCCGCTTCGCTTCTGAATCGCGCTCGCGTTGATCGCCTAGATACGTAGAACACACGCCCTTGCTAACGCGTTAGAAGGGACGCGACAGCGTATAATTAGGAACTGGTTTAAGAATTAGTTTCGAAGGTACTTGAATCGAAACACTACAATGAGGGAGATTATTGATTGGTTGTTTTTAAGGTTATTCCTTTACAAGAACATCAATTTTAATACTCAGTTGTTTAAAATATGACATTACTTATTAGAAACTAGCTTCTGCTAGCGGCTTCACCCGCTACTTTTTTTTTTTTGGTGGTGGGTAAAATCATCCAATTTTTTTCAAACATGTCTTTACTTCAACCTGCAGTAATACTAAACAAAACAAAAATATTAAAATGTTAAAGAGCTACTTATTAAAAAGTGATATAATTTGAATGTTTCATTCTGTTAACACTAGTGACCTACCGCTATCAAAACAATATTAATTACAATGTTGATTAAGCAATAAACAACAAATTAATATTCAAGCAATAAAACATTATAATGAAGCAATTCGTTATGTAATAAGCTGCAATAGATTTAAAAATTAAGACCAAAGTCGTGAGAATATGCGTGTGTAATAAATATGAACAATTACGCTTTCCCAGCTAGGTTACATGTGCGTGAAAAATGTCAAATTGTTTATATTGTTATCGTTTTAGGTTTTTTTTTTCGGAAATTATACAAGTAACACATTATAGATTATGCAAATCATAAAACACAAATTTAAGCCTAGTTAAAACTTTACAAAAATATTACATTTTCGATCAAAAACATGCACAAAAATATCACATTTTCAATCAAAAAAATAATAAGACACAACACTGACGAGTGATGTGGCGTATTCGGTGACCGAGCTAGCCGTTTACGAGTATCTATTCAATGTATTGAGTGATACAGGTTATTCCCTCATTTAAAAAAAAATGAAGGAACAACCTGTATCACTCATGATACTTATCTAGGTGCTCAACCTCATATACTTATCTAGGTGCTTCTGGGCTAAAAAGGTAGTGTGTAACGTATTGAACCAATAATGAATAATAGAAAAAAGTAGTTGGGAGGCCCAGAAGCGGGAACTAGTATGAAGAAGTATTAGATACTAATACTAATAATTATTTGTAGCGACTACACTAAGTTGCTAAAAATAATAATGGTAATGGAATCTTCTAAATGTGATGAGATGTTGTCCTAATTACACTCTTGCCACTTCTTATAGTCGTTAAGATCTACGACAGGACATAAATATTTATTAACTATTTTTCTGTTTAGTGCTATTACGCTGGTTGGTTTTATTAGGATTATGCTTGATAATTTTCTTGGTCAGGCTATAGCATTTTTACTAACTAATAATATTTAAACAATATAACGGATAAAAAATAATAATAAAATAGATAACGACCCCGAATTTAGGTTGTGGGTTCAAACACGGCCATATTTGTTTAATCACCACAGACTGCTTTGAAAACGGTGAAAGAAAATATAGTGAGGAAACCTGCATGTAAAAATTCGAAGACATATGACAACTACCAATGCACACTGGACCCGCGTGATGGATTTCGGTCCATTCCTTCTTCTATAGAGGAGGACTGAGGACCTGCAGTGGGAACATTATAAGGCATTATAAGGATTATATTATTATGCCATGTTATGTGGATGGGTGGAGAGGAAGAAGGAGGCCAAAAAAATGAATGTACTGTGTGAGCAGTGATATGAAAGAAAAGGAAGTCAATAATAGTGTGATGGATGATAAGACCGTTTTGTGCTGACTCAAAAGTAACATGGTACAAAGCCAACAAGATGGAGAATACTACGTATATTATTTAAACAATGGCAAGATCTAAAATATAGATATTTTGATATCATAAGGGCTAAAATTGAAAATTAACGTAAATAAATCAATGTTCAATAGAACCACGAAAAACCAGCACTAATAAAGGTGAAAAATTTTCAAAGCTCAATCTCAACGATTCCATATTTTAAAGAGGCTTTAAAGTTTGTTTGCGAATGAAGCCGCAGGCAACAGCAAGCAAGACGGGTAAACACTAAAACACGTACGTACATCTCCAAATATTAAATAGTTACCTTGCAAATGTTGCAACGACTTGAATTCGAATTCAAACTACCGAAGTTTGGTGACTAGAGTTGCCATGCGTTTTGATTTCTCTGGATTAAAGGGCGTCCGAGGGCGGCCTAGGTGGGGTATCTGTAGTCTGGGTATAAAATTTTCAAAGTATGGAATGCAGCTACCGCCGCACCAGGCCTCAGTGAGACTAGCGTGCTGCGGTCCGAAATACAGACCGCGATTAACCGACTCACTACATAGATTTTTCATATCGTTAATGGTGTTCATCTTCTGACATGTCCTCCCTATGTTCGGAGTTTTTTAGCCAAAATTGTATACACCGTTAAATTTTGGTCGTTTTAGTCCCGTGGAGGGTGGATTCGGTACATGAAACACTTATCGATTTGTGAAGATAAAATTGAAAAACAAAGTACACTTTTTTTAAAAGTCGATGTAATATACGCATGTACGAAATATATTTTTTTTAAGTAAACGAGTCAATGAACTTGTAGGAAGTTGTGGGTTGTTGCGTACTAACTACCTACAGTTCATTGGCCTCGCTCAGCTGACGTTTACTTAAATAAATTAATTTCGTACATGCGTAAATTAATCGAGTTTAAAAAAAAGTTCTTAATTTTTTTATTTTCTCTTTACAAATCAATAGTGTTTCATGTACCTAATCGACCCTAAGGGGGATTAAAACGACCAAAATTTAACGGTGTTAACACCTCACAACCACCTGAACCACCATGAGTAGTCCCGAAATCGGCTAAATGGCATTATCATCATCATCACATATATTTTTAAAAGGCCTTGTTTTTCATAAAAGAGTATATTTAATAATAATTTGTGTTTTATTTCAAGAATTAAATAAATTAAGATTTTTTATGTCGTCAGAAAATCCTGTTTAATGTATAACATTTTTTGTTTGAAAACAAATTTAAAAAGAAATTACAATATGAACAATTTTTTATTATGGTCTTTTTTTTATTTAAGATTTTTTTTTTTTTTTTTTTAATTACAATTTTGTAATTAATTGTTGATATAATGTAACATAATGTTTATGACTTGTAAAAATCCCTTACCAATAAATGACTATGACTAAGTTTTATAAAAATGTGATGATATGTCCGGGTTCTGAGCTCCAAAATCCGGAGTTTTTACGCTTCCTGTCCTGTTTACCAGATCATAAAGATGGTTACCCTAAGCGCAACTAAACACCAATCGAATTGATTTCCATTTATCTGTTGCGACTGAGTTTAAAGGCAAACAATAGTTGTTTGTACCGAATAGTTTATCTTTAGTTTAAGCAAGAGTGGAACTGAATCAATTTTGTCTAAGTAACTTTAAAAGTTCAATCGGTCGATTGTTCTTTTTTGTTCTGTTATGATTGTTTGTTACAACACACCTATGTTTGGTACGGTAGGTACCACAATTTAACAACCCAAGGTGATCAATCACTATGTTTTATTCGTATTGTGTAATATCTGGTACTTTTTTAGGGTTCCGTACTCAAAGAGTAAAAATGGAACCCTGTTATTAAGATTTCATTGTCCATCTGTCTATCGCCAGGCTGTTTCTCATGAACCGCGATAGCGAAATAGTTGAAATTTTCACACATGATATAGGTACTTCTGTTGCTACTATAACAAAAAATACTAAAACGCTTGATGGTGAGCGTGGTTGACAATGGAGTACGCTTGCCTAGAAATAACCTGTTCACTCTTGACTTAAAGACCCCTAGGTTGTAGCTATCAGAAAATATAGACTCCGGCGGGGAATTCCAATTATGATTTCTAAAAAAAAAGCTATGGGATGGAACCATCAGCCAGCCAACGAAGCTTAGTTTTAAAGCAAATGCCAAGGGAAATGCAATTTGTACACCATATCTTTAATAGTTCATAGAATCATAAACAAACACAATGGTAACTGAAGCCAATAAATAAAGAACAAGAAACTTACAATTCAATTCTGGAACATAGTTACAGCATATTTGTCAGCAAACATCGATATTGCGAACTTACAGGGGGACCCATTAAAATTTAACTCACCTTGCAAACGTGTGATAATACTACGCGTTCTAGTTTTCTCCAAGTTCACAGCCTTTATGAGACTTTTGTGTCACTAGTAGTTGTTGTATTGTATTACAACATGCCGTTACCGTGTCTGCAGTGCTCTGTGGTTACTTTCACTCAATCAGCGCGTTCTCTCAATCGGCCGTCGTGTTGTGTACATGGTTTCCTCATTAGCGCGCTTTTGTTAGAGTACGTCCGCGATGCCTCTGCGTTCAGTGTTCTCTATCGCAACATGCTCCAATCAAAGCTTCAAGGTGTCTGGAACAATCGAACCGTGTGCATTAAATTATATCCAGGATCTCGACACTCGAATTTAACCCTTAATTCTGTTGTTCTAATAACCAGAATAGCGTCGTCTATGAGACGATGTAACCAATTGCACCGGTAGGTATTTGTAAGCGTATTAACCTATTGTATTGAATACCGTCGTCGTCTGCTTCTCCTTGATGATTCACGGTGCAGCCAATTGTCTCGTATATATTATTGTTTAGAAACTGTCTTCACTTGTCTAGCTATTAGAAATCTGTTGATTCTGTTTACGGAGATATTCAGAATTCTAATGTTGGTTAAAAAGGTTTCAGGTACTGTAAATTATAGAATAACTAGCTGCTGGAGGCGATTCTTATATAAAATTACAAATTAGGAATTTTCCAACTGTTTTTTTACTCTATTTTTCCTATATCAGAATAAAAAAAGTCGGTCAAGGTGTTTCTTTATGTTTATGCAGGACTAGTAAACAGCAATTGATTTTTATATATGTAGATAGAATAGCGTGCCGTATTCCATTTAGAGGCTATTTAGAAATGAACGCCGTAGGTATTTATTTATATACTCATAAGATAACAAAAACCAGACGGCGACATTAGTCCCGTTAGGCGAGTTTTGTTTCTAAATCCGGGTATAAAAAAGCATGCCTTCAAATAAAAATCTACATAATTATTTGATTGAAATTGTCTCTCTCATGTTATCAAATTAGCTTATTTTCTTCATAAATAATAATTCTTGTCGGCTACTTTATGAGACTACTAACTTTAAAATGGCTTTTAAATCAGGTTTTCCCACGAATATCGATATCTATCGATATCAATATCGGATGTCTATGGGTTTTCCGATCGAGGAACCATTTCGGAAGACAAAATTAATTTGCAGATGTGTAAAGAATTGTAAAATCGATACCTAAAAATAAATTGTTATGATACTTATTAAATACTATCCTTTGCAAGCGGCTTCGCACGCGTGGTAGTCGGTTCACCCCCATGGAGTTTCGTAAAATCCGTGCTTAGCGGACGTATACACCCTATAAGGAACCTACTGCCAAATTTTAAGTTTGTAGGTGTTATATTTTTTGAGGGGTCATGATTATTCAGCGAGTGATATTTCGCTTTTATATTATAGATTTAAACTTTATGTAAGTGTTCGAAGACATGTGACATCCACCAATCCGCAGTGGGCCCGCGTGATGGTCCATTCCTTCTCTTAGAGACCTTCGTCCCAGCAGTACATTATATAGCTGATGATACTTATGCTTATGTAAGTATGGTAGTAGTAGGTACATAGACTGAATTAATGCCTAAATGCTCAATAGATTCTCTACCAGTCAACTAAATATTCTGTGTAACAGATCTGTATCAACTTCAATATTAAGCCCGAAGCTTAATGTTTCCTACATAAATCATTATACATAGTTATATGTTTTCATACAATAGACATCCAAGTTATTTGGTAAGCTACCTCAACCAAAAGGCATGGCATTTATGTTCCTAGTCAACGGCCTTCACATTCCAAGACTTCATTTTGACATGTAACAAATATGACTATTACAATGAATGAATGATATCTGGTTTCGATCTCACTCCTAAGGTTCCTTAGATCTTTTTAGGGTTTCGTACCTAAAGGGTAAAAACGGGCCCCTATTGTTAAGACTCCACTACCCGTCTGTCTACCACCAGGCTGTATCTCATAAGCCGTGATAGCTAGGCAGTTGACATTTTTAAAGATGGTGTCTGTTGCCGCAATAACAACTGATAAATGATAATTTACTTAGCAAGTAGGTTGTTAAAAACACTTGTACACTTCAATTTAAAGTAGATCAGGCCAACAGATAATATTATAATTTTTAATATGGAGCTCTCATACAACAAGCGTGATTTTTTTTTAATACGTACTACGGAACCCTCCTGTCGCCAATCCGACTCGGTTTTTTCTATACATACCTACCGGTCAATTGAATTGTCAAACTCTGATGATAGATATACATTGTATATAGTAGGAAACTGTAGACATAGGAATGGTAAGTATGCGTGTACGCCTGTTTTTTTTGTCTGTTTTTCGATATCAAGGTCCAAAGGGCGTATTTATGATGTGCCTGTGGCAAGGTTTTTTTTTACAAAATATTTTACTGTGTTGTCAGTACCTATTTATTACGATATCTGTACTTTTAAATGTAATTGATCAAGTGTGGAGGCGGTGAGGTATTATCGAGTGTCATAAGGCAATGTTTCACAATCGGTTTCGATATTGAGATTTGAAATTGATTGAATTAACTATCGGTGTGGAAGTTGAGCCGTCTTTTGTTTCGGTAATCCTGTCTTGTAGGCAGTGACGGTTGACTTAACTGCTGTTTTGTTACTTTTCAACTATTCCGTTTTTGTTGATGAATAGTGTGGCACAAAATCAGCCCCCCTAAACAAGTTAAAATCGTTTCGTTTAGCGTGAACACTTAGAGTTGGCAACGCCCCCAATTCCATTGTTCTGACCGTTGAGGCGACGTCAGAACAATGGAATTGAGAGCGTGGCCAACTCCAAGCGTTCACGTTAAACGAAACGATTGTAACTTGGCGAGAGGGTAGACATTACTTTGGCAAAGATTTTACCTCTACTTCTACTCTTCGTTTTACTTAACTCGAATGACAACCGAGACCAATGGTTTAACATGCTTTCCGAGGTACGGGGTGTCAGTAATACTCTAGAATCTAGAAAAACTTAGAAAAAAACATGGATGGAAAAATCCAAATTGTTATGTAAGAGTCTGACACTATCTCCCGCTCCGTCCAAGGGCGGGGGATGACATTGGATGATTTTACCTACCATACCAAAAAAAGTACTTGCCCAGTTTTGAATCCGCAACCTTTTGAATGAGAGAGCCTTAACCACTGGGCCATAACGACACTCCTTCTAAACTAGTAGCTAAAAATAAATCGTCTTGCGGAAATCACATGTTAATCAATTCAACAGCGGACAAAGTTTAATTGATTTCAGCCTTCAATTAGCTTTGACAAACCCGTTAATTAATACTGAACTAGCGACGTGCCCTAGCTTCATACGGTTATTACAAACCTTTGAAATTATCGGCCTTCCTCCATTAGAATATGCATGTACTAGTACTTCGTCTGTGACTTTGTTCACAAGAATGTTTTCACAAAAACTTTAACACCCCGAAGGCGCGGGCTAGCGGACGGCAAGCAATAGGTAGCGCGCTGTCCAACCGTCCGGTTACCGACCGGACCGAGCCTAAGTCGTCGACGGCGCGTGCTATTCCCGCGGGCCTAAAGAAGTTGTCAGCAAATCTTAGAGGCCCAGCCTTCTAGCAGGCAGGCAGGGCCGAAACCTACTGGGGCCAGGGGTGGGCTTCTGAAAAGAAGGCTCGGCCCCGGTATGAAACAACAAAAACAACCCGGTATGAGGCAACTAAGAAACGGGGTGAGATTTTTAGTCAGTAAGAGTCTGACACTATCTCCCGTTCCGCCCTAGGGCTGGGGATGTCATTGGATGATTTTCACTTACCATAAAAAAACACCCCTTAAAATCTTAGTAGATTTTATTAACCTTTTTCTTAGTTTTTACAGTCCATTCTAAGGTTAACTGCAGGCCTAACCAATTTGCAGCCATTTGTAGAGGCGATTCTGACATTTTGAACTATGTGAACTTGGCTACAAATTTTCTTGAGATGATGTCATTCCCATACATATACCGTTTACTTCCAAGCTAAACAGAGCTTGTGTTGTGGGTACCAGACAACTGATTATTTCTAAATACATACATATTTTAGACAAATCACACCCAGACACAGAACAAATGATCGTGCTCATCACACAAACATTTGTCCTGGGTGGGAATCGAACCCACGACTTCCAGCATAGCAGTCAGGGTCACTAACCACTAGACTAACTGGCCAGCCAATTAGTTTTATAATAGCTTTAAGGATTGTAGATTAAAAAAAGAAAAAAGAATTATCAACTTAGCCTTAAGCCTGCTAGTAGTAGGTATGTATAGCTGGATGCGATAAGAACGCCGTGGCTAAGGATTTAAGTTTGTCTCATAGTTATGATACTATTTTGCCATACATTAAAGTTTATTCTATTCTAACATTCTGAGCTGACCCAACAATCATCGACAATAGCGCTTACTAGAACCACCAAAACGGGTCTATTTATATATACATATGTTGAGTCAAATATGCCAGGCCATTGCCAAGTTTGGAATGGGCTATGGCAATATTTATCTATGGTTGTTCATTACAGTTCAGAGGCACATATTCTGCCATTTTCTGCAGATGATTTTTATGGTCTATAGGCGTATATTCATTTGAATGGCCTATTTGTATAGTGGTCTGCAGCCTTGACTGCTAAGCCGGAGATCGTGGTTCGCGATTCCCACCCAAGGCAAATGTTTGAGTGATGAGCACAACCATTTGTTCTGTTTCTGGGTGTAATTTGTCTATTTAGAAATATATAAATATGTTTATCAGTTATCTAGTAAGTACCCATAGCACAAGCTTTGCTTAGTTTGAGATTAGATAGCCTTGTGGAGTTTTATTTTGCACTTGATCTTCAAAAAGTAAATCACCATATTTCAGGAATTTCTATGTTATTTCATAAGAGTACTAGCGACCCACTCTAGCTTAACATGGGTGTCATAAATCATTAAAAAACTCAGCTAATTTGTACTAAAGTATAATATAGCATGGCATTAGCCTTATAATGTTCCCACTGCTAGGACACAGGCCTCCTCTCAAGGAGCGGGAAATTCACCACGCTGACTCAGTGCGGGTTGTTCTATTATTATTTATATAAACTATAATATGCATGTGTACACCAAAAGCTTACTCATAAATCAAGAATGATTTTGACGATTTTGAAGATGACGGATTTTCATGCGGTTTTCACTGATAAACAGAAGTTTATCAGTGAAAACCGCATGAAAATCCGTTTAGTAGTTTTTGAGTTTATCGCAAACAGACAGACGAACGCGGTGGAAGAAACTCTTTTATAAAATGTAAGAATGAGGATACGGACCAAAATAGTGTACCTGTGTAAATTGAGACGCGTGTATTTTAGGATCGTAAAGTCAGGTATCGGAAATATTGTGAGTTAGTTTCCGATACGTTACCCAATTATGAGCCTTGAACACGGTGTGTTTACCTCACCTTCCATTTTTTTTTTTTTTTTTTTTTACTGTAGGTAAAATCATCCAATGACAAATCCCGCCCTTGGGCGGAGCGGGAAATAGTGTCAGACTTTTACTGACTAAAATCCTACCCTGTTCCTTCCCTGCCTTGGTTCCAGGGCCCTGGTATGCATTTTCATACCTTCCCAGAACCCCAGACTAGGCCTCGACCCTACTGGGCCCCTACGGTTTGCTGACAACTCCTTGAGGCGCACGGGAACAGTGCGCGCCGTAAACGACTTGGGCTCGGTCCGGTCTGTTACCGGACAAACGGACAGCGAGCTACCCATTGCCCGCCGTCCGCAAGCCCGCGTCTACGGTGGCCGGAAATTTGGATCGGAGTTACGGCGGCGGCTGCGGCGTGAGCGCCGTTGCCTGATACGGTCAGCCTCCTCCTTTGCTAGCATTACTGCTTCGCAGAAGGAGGCGACCGCCTGCCACTCCTCCTCGCTCCGGAGCATGGCTTGAACCAAGCCCCGGCGCGAGAGATCGCCTCCGATTGCCCCCACGAGGACACGGCGATGCTCTTCCCAAGCGTGGCACACCTCTACCGTGTGCTCCACCGTGTCCACCGGGCGTTCCGCACAGTGACGACACCCGGGCGTCACCTCCGCACGGATCTTGTACAGGTACGGCCCGAACTTGCCATGTTCGGTTAGTACCTGCGCCATGCGGAAGGTTATGACGCCGTGAGGCCTTTCCAGCCACGCCTCAAAGAGGGGCCTTACCGCCTCAATCGTGGCGTGCCCAGCACAGGGTTGCGACAGTCGTTCTCGCCATTTCACCATGAGATCTCGCCGGAACTCTGTCCGCCAAGCCGCGACTTGTCGCGGCAGCGGGGATTCGCCCCGGCGTTGCATCTCCACGCGCAGATCGTGCATGCGTGCAAGGACTACCTTCCATAAACTATTGTTTTAGAAATACTTTAATTTTGTAACGGCAAATTGATACCGTTACAAAAAATCAAAAACATCTTCCGTTTATTTCACAGAAATTCTGATTGTAATTCCTAACCCATTAACAAATCGTTGTTTGCGAAATATCCTCAGCTACTCCAATGTAAATGAAATAATATTTATTCTTACTTACCGGGTTCTTGCTATAGCGTTAGGTCAACAAACTTCTTTAGCTTAAATGTAGACCGTGGCGAGCTCGTTTTATTTAAACTATCTTTTGCTAGCGGCTTCGCTTCTGTGAAAATAGGCAATATCCTTACAAACGTGATTATAGTCATGATAACAAACCACTTTTACTAAGGGACCAAACCTAAAATCGCGAAAAAAATCAGTAAGTTCAGTAGTACATTTTGACCAGTTAGGCGAACATAAATGTACCGACCAGCAGATTTTTTTCGCAATTTCAGGTTTGGTCCCATAGTAAATAAAAGTTGTTTTTTATCATGACTACAATCACGTTTTTAATTATCGGTCACTACTTACCTGTCACTCTATATAAGAGAGATATTCCAGGTTTACTCGTGGGCCAAGTGTCATACAAATCTGTTCAACCGGAGTAACTAACAAATGATAAATGATATTTATTTTGTAAGTAGGTTTTTAAAAACACTTTTACACGTCAAAACACATATACACACACATACAAACTTTATGGTAATAATAAACTCAATTACTTCAGGCTTTGAACATATAGTAAAAATACAATTACTTACAGTTCATTTAAATTTTGAATACAAAGAAAACCAATACCAACCCAATACAATCTCCTGTTGACGATGAAAATTGATCATAACGACAACATTGACACATTTTCTATAGAAAGTGGGTCATGCTGATGAAGCGTCTCTAAGAAATGTTGGAAATTCGCTTTCAATAAGTGGTAAGAGTTAAGCACAATGTCATTAACAGCCGCAAGTGCGATGGGAACATGTAAACAATATAATTTACACTGACGTAAAGTATTGAAAGACTTTCTTTTGTTTTTAACGTATTATGATTTCTACGGTAATCAGTCGAAGGAATTCAATGGTAATGTCGTTTTGTTTTAGCATGGCTTTAGCGGTCATTGCCCTTTCCCTAGTATCGAAGGAACTCAAACACTACAGAGCTATGCTCCTCAAAAAAAAAAAAATAGGTCATAATAGCTGTATTGGTTTGCAGTATTTGGCGAGTTATTTAACAAGTTAGCTGAGGTAGTCAAAAGGCCGAGATTTGGCATATTTTAATGATGTTGTGTAGATATGTGAGGTACAAAACTATACCAATTTTATATCACAAAATTTGCTAAATATCAATTTGCAAATAATTAAAACATTCACTGAACTTCACTCGAAAAAATCCCACTAAAAACTCAACGGCTTTTGTACCTACATACGTCTTGACTTTTCAAATTACGAATGTCAATAAAAGTATGTAGGTCAATGACCGCTGTAGCCTTGCTATAGCGATTTAAGTATATGGTAATCGTTGTCAGGAATGCCGTGGTCGCCTTTGTGTTGTATTTGTAACTTTGAGATAAATTAAACAATAAATTGCTTAGACCCAAGCACGCTTGACCGAATTGATTAAGAATTTGTGACCTAAAATTAATTATCCAAGACTTTTGGGGTAAATCAATTTAATCTTTCGCATAACTTCTGAAGGTTAAATTTAATATTCTTACATTTTTGGATACTCTTTTGAATGTAAATTTATTGCCATTTGATTATAAAGTAAGAATGACATATATCACATCTACACTACAATTGCTATAGGATGGTGCAGGTGACAGCTGTCAGATTTGTACAATGTAGCTAAAAAAAACCTAACCTTTTCTTTTATCATAAATACGCATCTCTTCGTCTTGCTGCCATCCTATCCAAGCTATGTAAAAGAAGAGACCATAGGTAACTTCACATCTTTGTTAAAGGTACTTTTTACTGAGCCTAACTAAGTTCAATAATATTTTTGTTCTGGTAAACCAAACTGGACTCCACACTCAACAATCGTACTTCTGATGACGATACAAACAAGATAATCATTGATAATATAATGCTTTTGATTGTTTCCCATGAAATTCCCGTTAGTAGGATTCAAGCCTTCTCTCTAAAAGAGGGAATGACCTGTAATCCACCACACGGGCCAGTTGCGAGTTGGTGGATGTCTTCGAATTTTTTTGTTTTTAGACATGTCAGTTTCCTTAGGATGTTTCCCTTTACCGTTTTGAGAGCAGAGGTGATGAAATAAATTACATTAAGAGTATAATGCCTAGTTTTCATGTTGGTCCAGCCTCGGCCAATCGCTATTGTGTAGCCATTGTGTAATCGGGGCAACCCCTTTTATAAAATGGCGATTGGCCGAGCCTGGACTCACATGTAAACTAGACATAACACGAGTAGTGTTAAGTGAAAAGCAAGTGCAAAGACATTAAATATACCTTGTTGAGCACCTTTGTAAATAAACATAGCCTACTCTACTACTACTACAAACAAATCAACGAATTACTTAATAGTAGAATGTCATAAGTTAACCGTGGCATCAATCAAAGTGGCTTGATTAACAAGCCGATGAGGATAATGACCGGTCATCGTAATTTAATTTGAGACTGATGGCGTCAGAGTTGCTACGTGATCTCGATTATTACACAACATTTGTCTAATTGAATTGTTAATAGTTGTTTGATAACTTTACCAGAAGTTAGGAGTTTGACGCGCAAATTAGAGCGTGAACGTACAATTTAGGAATATTATACAATAGGATCTAGATAAACTTACACTCTGTGTCATTATTAACAATGATAGTCATAAAGCCCAAGTAGGCAAACTACTATCAATGCAATATCAATGTTATATCTCAAAAAAATGTTAAGAGGTTTATTCTAAATTTCACACTAATATTATCAGTCCTCACACAATCAATCCATCTTTTTTTTAGCCTCTCTCTTCCTCTCTATCCATTCACATGTATATTCATAACTCTTTTAGTAGCATGCTTTTCATTCCTCCTCTCATACCAAGACTTCCCATGCCTATTTCTCACTTTATTAATTCTCGTCACTCCAAATATCCGTCTAAACGTTCTCACCTCCGCTACATGCAATCTTTTTTCATCCGTCTATTTCACAGCCCAACATTCTGATTCATACACCATCATAGGTCTTATCACGGACTGGTAGATTTTACTCTTTAGCTTAAAGGGTATCTATTGGTTGAACAAATGGTATTGTTCTGTAGTAAATCATTAATCAATAACGGCTTAATCATAACAATCTTATTCAAGGCTTGTAGGAAGTACTTATCACTTAAAATTACTCATAGCACAAGATGAGGTAATGCCTGGAACCTTTAACGAAGTAGGTACTTTTCTATTCTTCTCAATATGCAAAAAAAACGATCTACATTTATTTGGATTGGTTTATGAACTTAGAAAAGTGAATTTTAGAAACCGGTTTAGTCAGAACACGTAGAAGTTATAAAACTAAATCTATCCTAATCCTAAATAACCCTTAAAATTAATCAGAAATTACTGTAATACAGCAATTAATCCTACATATATTAGTAAAACGGTATTTATTATTGCTTTAGGACAAAACATTAGGGTAAAAGTTAATCACGGCCCCAAATATACCACGTAATGACTCGCCCGGGATTGTGCGAGACGAATGATGCCTAATAACGACCAAATTAGTTTCTTTTTAAATGAATGCTTAGTATTTTGAACGACTATTCGGAAAATGTAGCTTTAATAAATCTTTGACTGGTGTCGTGAATGCCGGCCATTAGTCTGAATAGTCTTTTCAGAGACCCATTTTAAGAGATTTGTATAAAACTATAATTGGACATTAAGATTTGGTAATTTTTTCTTTCAGAATTTATGATGGCGGTCCTTAGGTTACACGAAAACTACTCACGATTTAACGTTTCAGTCAAAACGCTGGGTTTGAATTACAAACGGAGTCCCTATAAAAATGTATACATTTGAATGATCTGACGAGTTTTATTTCAATCAAAAGATGGATATTTTCCTCTTGAGACATTTATTTTCTGTCGATTTCAAAACATTGTAACAAAAAATCCCTATTTTTTTTTCCACCTTGACACATCACGTGTGTCATTTCATCTTTCCCACTGCTAGGGAAACAGCAAAAACTTCCTTCACTAAAGCCCTATGTTACCAGGCTACCATAACATAGAAGGAAACCACATGACGTGACGCACGTCTCACTGACCCGACGTTATTTAAAGACAGCCCCCCCGCTGCAAGTGACGTGTTGTTCGTAATATGTGTGTTATGGAGATTTTAGTCTACGTCACTGGAATTAATTTATTGCCTCCGAAGTCTTTACTGTGTACAAAAATGAAGTAACAATCGACTCTTTTCTGAAACCGGTCTTAATTTTTTTTTAATAAAGCGTGATGCAAATTCCTATGTTTGAACAATTGGTAAAGACAGCTATCAACACTGACGCAGGTATGTTTCATACATCAAATGTTAACTTATGCTCTAAGATTAAATCAAAACAGGAGAAGATAGGTCACTGATAGACAAGGACTGAGACAAGCTGTCCTTATCTATCAATGACTACGCCTAGTGTTGATGTGTGAGTTTCGAGTCCAGGTTTTTTGATTGCGATGTTAGCGCGTAACGTATCTTCCCTTATAATATATCAATGCTTATGCTTAATCATTACTTGGTCTTTAAACTACCGCTGAAAGTGTTAAAATTGTGTAAGTATTCCTGTCAACTTTTCAGGAACGCTGCTGGGAAAAGGCCTCACTCCATTCCTTTCATTATCCCTGATTCTGAGCCACTTCTTGCAAATTCATAACTATGGAAGCCCTCTAAGATATTTCCCCATCTCCTTCGTAGTAAATATTTTATAAATAAAAACTAAACTTACATAATATGGCTTGTTGTTGTTGTTGTTAAGAATACATCTATCTATCTTGTTATATATACATTTTTAATGGATGCTAGAATGGGAACACCCTTTATTTAAACAGGCAATTTAGCCGTTCTACCAGGCTACCATGACATGGCAGTAATCCGCGTGACATGATGCACGTCTCGCTACGCGACATTATTTGAAGACAACCCCTCCGCTGCAAGAGACACGTTATTTGCAAAATGTATTTTATGGAGATTTTAGTGTCTACGTCACATTAGCTTAAATCCTCACCCCCCCACCACCGCGAAGAAACGCCTCGGGCGTCTGGAGTCGCAAAGCTCCCCTGCCACCGTAGGCGCGTGCTTGCGGATATGCTGAGATGCTTGAGTAGTAGGTAGGTCGTAATTATACAAACCGAGCCCGAGTCGTCGATGGCGTGTAATGTTACCTAAAAGAGCACGCGCACCTAAAAGAGATGTCAGTGAAACCGTATGGATGGGGCCCAGCAGACGATACCAATTAAAGCCACGAGGATTTTTGATAAGAAAACCGGTGATCCTAGAACACAAAACTGAAGGACACAAATCTGGTTTTATTCAGTTAAAGTTTAACACGCCCTCGCACTCCAATCCACAACGGGACAAGTCACTGGATGATTCTCAACTCAGAAAAAAAATCTGTTAGGAATAACATAGTTTCTATTGAATCGTTTCCAAAACTAATAATAATTTTTTTCATTGCTACAATTACTTTATTTTCATTTTAAAAAGGGAATTTATCCGTGCTACCAGGCGACGTTATTTGAAGACAGTCTACCACTGCAAGTAACGCGTTATTCGCAATATTTGCGTTATGGAGATTTTATTCTACTTCACATCGTTTTTTTATGGTGTACAATAAAAAGTATATCTATCTATCTACACACCCGTTCATTCACGTCGCCACGTCGTCACTTGTCTTTGAAGTATTTCTTGTTAACTGATGTATTTATAGTGCGTCTAAACGGGTTAAGAAAATAGTGACTCATCGTTGAATACACTATAGTAACTAGCCCACAATCTACATGCTAGAGTTAGATATTTAAACCAACCTTTATACTGTTCTTTAAACCGATTTTATCTTCTGTTTCGTAGACATAAGGATGGCATTAAAAGCAAAAAAGTGGTTATAAATACCATCTATTTACTACAGCCAAAATTTGTCATGCTGCCAACGCAATAAAAGCTAAAATTGCTTGAACGAACAGTAAAAAGATTTGTTTAAATGTCTAAACTTATTGCGAATGGAGTATAGCAATCTTAAGAGATATATTTCAGTAAAAATGTAAAAACATAAATTTTGTAAGATAAATATGCATGCAATAGGCAGAAAACACGTTCAAACGCACGCATAAAAAAAACTACATATTTCACATGTAGTCACAATTTAATGCCTTCTTCCCTTCTTAAAGAAACGCCTACTAGTAAAGAGAGTACATTACTCCGCACATTCCCACTGCATCTCAAGTTTCGTGTGCCCATAAAATTCAGGAAGAAGGGACAAAATTCTCTCCCTGTGTTTTTATCAAGTAATAAAATGTTAGGCAGTGCTCCAGGCAACGCAATTTGGCTTCTACGCAGAATACCATCCCGTTATGGACAGTGTAATGGAAGCCATAAAATGGATATCTGTTTTAAATGAATGCTCACTAATACGGTGTTGAGAATGAATTTGTTTGTCTGCTAGGGGATTTATTTGTGAATAGTCCTGATTTAAACGATATTGTGGTACAAGCCAGTGTCTGATTGGATTTCCTATTGGCAAAAATTACGAATTCTATATTTGAAATTCGATTTTTGTTTTTTGAATAATTTTCTCTCTTTTAATAATCATAATTCATAAGTTTTTTGCAAAATTCATAAAACGAAATTCTAAAATTCCTTCTTAACTTTAACGTCTTTCATTATACTTACAGTACTATTGTGAGGATGTAAGAAAACCCAGTGATGTATATCGTGTGTTGTCTTTCAGCCAGTAAAAACTTGTTTTTATCTAATACCGGATAGGTTTTTTTTTTGAGCATTCTTTAAATAATTTCTCCTGCTCTGGATATAGCTAGAGGGGATTGTCAGATTTTTACTGACTACAAGCTCATGTTTCTTCAGTTGACATATGCGTTCCAGGGCCACGGTGACACTTTCAAACAATCCTGCAGACTTTGTAACTGTTATGATTAACTTTAGATGTCTACAATGGTACATGACGCTACAGCAACAACAAGCTCAAATCGTCATTATTCATATTAATTTAAAGGTACTACTAATTTAACGCAAAAAAAATATGCCAAAATTTTCCGCAGTCGTGATTCAATTGCTTTCTCAGCATCGTATAAATTTTTCTCAACCCAATATAAAAATAAATTGTTTTTAATCTTAGAAACCATGTATCAATTTTCCCTTTTCCGGGGCATCAACCTAATGAACTCAAATTTTTCCTTATAAAATTTGAAAAATTTCGAACCCTCTTGTGTATAAAAAAATCAATATTTAATTTGTGTATCAGGAGTTCAGAATGTTGGGGGCAGTAAAATGGATGGGGAAGACAAAAAAATCAACAGGCAAAAGGGGCTTGTTTGTCGCACTCGAATTGATTTATTTATGCAATAAATCTAACATTGGATTAATCAGGCTAAGTTTTGTCGGCGCAGCAATGTGTTGTCGTGAAAAATATGTTTGGTGAAAAATTGCCATCGGCGAAATAAAACGGCGTTGTGGGTATTACCGCCTGTTGTGTAGAGCTTTTGCTAGTAGTAACAAATCTATTGTGACTCGCAATGGATTTCTGACTATTTGTTACTTTGCGCTGACCTTTAAATGCTTTATGTGATTCTCTTTCTGTTTTTTTTTTTGTTTTTTTCTTTCCACTGTAATTTTTTTTTTTTTCGGTAGGTAAAATCATCCAATGACAAATCCCGCCCTTGGGTGGAGCGGGAAGTAGTGTCAGACTCTTACTGACTAAAAACCTACCCCGTTCCATTCTTCGCCTTGGTCCCAGGGCCCCGGGTGCCATTTTCACATACCCTTTGACCCCAGTAGGCTTCGGCCCTGTCGGGCCCCTACAGTTTGCTGACAACTCCTTGACTGTAATAGATAGGTAGATTTTATATTTAATTATATTTTCTTTTTGTTACAGGTAAGAACATTTCAAACCCTAGTTTAACAGCGACAGTTATTGAATCAAATAAATTAACAACGGTCACAAAAGGTAAAAATATTTTTAGAAGGTAAACCGAATCTTAGAAAGGAAACAAGCCACATAATTAAATATCCACGAAATGGCTGTCAAGAAGCTTAATATCGACCCGTTTCCCACGCAAACAACTTCTCTATTTATTTTCTTCCGCTCGGAAGTAGTCTAAAAACTTTTACAAATTCACAAACCCCTTTTAGTATTTACAACACAGAAATAAAACCAACTACAGCTTTTAGTATCAGTAAGTTTGCTGCAAACGGTCAACCAACAGCGTAGTTAAATTTTTCAACGTTGTTTGCAGTGGTCTCAACTGTCCATGTTATTCCTGTGTCGCAAGGCTCCAAATTGTGACTTTTATTTCATTAAAAAAGCCTTCTATTTGCAGAAATTTCGATAACATTTCCATAGAGCAACATTTGTTCATAGGAAAAAAAACTTTTTAGAGAGACTTTATGTAAGAAACAAGCTTGAGTTGAGAGAAAGTTTGTAAAAGCAATCGAGAAAAAATTGTACAAATGATAAATTTCCCATTCAAGAGTGCGGAACAAAACAGCGCGGGCGTCCCTATGCCGCGCGATAACACGCAACTTTGGCAACCCATCTTTTTAATGTCCTGGCCGTCAATTATCATTAGGATTGGGGACGGTCTCAGGGAAGCGATCGTAAGTCAATATTAGTGGCTATAAAGGTGAGTGATAACCGCATATCCGCTCCTCCCTTCCTTTATACTTACAAATTACAAGGTAATAGGGAAATAACCAATCACAACTGACGAATGAAGGCTTTTGAATAACATGTTTGTTGGGATAAGAAGGGGAAAAGGCGATTTTTACCACAAGTTCTTTTATGTGTACCAATGAATGCTTTCTTTACAGTATAGATATCAAAGTTTAGAAATAAATATGAAAAAGTTGTTTATCATTTTCATTATAAATTTAATGGAACGGCAAATTTAGAGACCATACAAACAACATTACAATAAAGTAACGTTGTTTATACCTACCTGGACATAAAAGTAAGATAAAAGATGTTTTTTTCTGTAAGCTAGTTTTTATTTTTATTGTAGGTAAAATCATCCAATGACAAATCCCGCCCTTGGGCGGAGCGGGAAGTAGTGTCAGACTCTTACTGACTAAAACCCTACCCCGTTCCTTCGTTGCCTATAGTGCCAGGGCTGAGCCTTCCTCTCAGAAAACGGCCCTTGACCCCAGCAGGCTTCGACCCTGCCTGCCTGCAGTTAGCAGGCTGGGCCTCTACGGTTCTGTAAGCTAGTGCTATAATTGCGTCATATTCCGCAAATAACATGTTTTTCTTTCTTTCGTGATAAATAGGTAGTCCTAAATTGACTAAGATAATATACATACACGTCATGTTTCGAGCTAAATGTAATAAGGACTGAATGCCCGTGCGTGCAGTCTCGCCAGTTCTGGCCTATTACAATGCAGTTCGTGTGAACTGACTTGATGCTCAGAATTTGTGATGCCGATAAACTGCCCCTAACACGGTTATCTTTGCTATTTTCCATTCACACATATTTCATACGATTTTCAACCTTATATCCTGTATTTTATTAAACTGTGAAATCGGAACTAGATCCTTTGATTCAACAGGATGCCATTTAAAATGGAGATCGTAGGTAATTTGGGCGTGATTGGAACGGTTTTAGGTAGGTGGCTCAAAAAATGGTTAGTCGTACTTAATTAGGCATTGGGCATGCTCTACATAATTTAGATAATTGCCCAATGGCAACGAACTTTTTTCTTTTTTTTATTATGGATAGGCTCGTGTTTGACCATTATCACACATAATGGTAAGCGATGATGTGGCCGACGAAGGAGCACGTTTGCCTGGAAGTAACCTCTTACTTTAAGACCCCTTTTTTCGGTGGGAAAATCATCCAATGACTTCTCCGCGCCCTTAGGGCGAGAGATAGTGTCAGAAATTTACTGACTAAAATCCCACTCCTATTCCTTTGTTGCTTTATATACCGAAGCCGAATCTTAACTTAAAGACCCCTAGATTATAGCTATCAGGAAATACAGACCTTAGCTGTACGCACAATGAATGTGTTCCCAAAACGCTTTGTAGCATCGGCACTATCTTTAATCTGATCGCATATTATTAAAAGCTACAAAAATATTTTTTGCGAACCTTCAGAAAGCTTTTTCAATCACCTTAAGTAAAAAGTAGTGAGAAGAAAAAGTCATTTCATGTTTAATATTTCACGAGCTTTTTCCCAAAGTTCTGGTGTAGTGATAGTACGTAAGTACAGGGTTATATATAAGTACAAACTGTCAGCCATCTTGACATTTTTCGCGCGAATGCACTTTTAAAATCTTTAGTGCGTTCTTTTAGCGGCGTCGCGCTTCTAGTCGTCGCGTCACTTATTGTAAATTGCTAAACAGGAATTTAGGATTAAGCGTTATATGGAAGGAAAGGAAAAAAAGAAGAAGAGATGCACTTTATATTGAAAATACCCATCAAGTCTTCTCCGTCAATCCTTGGGTTGTTAAGAAACTGTAATAACGATTATTGAAAAGAAAAAATGTTTTTCTTTTTTAATTGAACCACATAAAATTTTGGACTTTTTGACAATCTTTGTCGTCAAGGTGTCGTTGAAAGTGTAACATATGAAAGATTTTATTTGTGCCTCACACTATTAATAAAAACAAAAAAAAAATACATTTAAAATCAAAACAAAAAATACCTACGAAGAACTTTAAAAAAAAAATTGTGTATGGTCAAAAAAGTACCTAACGCAACATGGGATGCGATTTTAAAAACAAATAACACAGCTCTGGTATTCTGCTAGGACCCACTGACTATAATGCCGACATACTCACAAATCACTGAACAGAAAACAATACAATGAAATAAAACAGAATAAACACAAAAAGGCATATGTGTAAATAACATTAAAAAACAGTTTATAAAACACTGTAATTGTAAAGGATTAATCATCGACCGACACACTAAGCAACATCATTTCTAACATACCCTCTAGACACAATTTCACTAGTTCACGCAACATTGCACTGAGTTTTCATTGCAATTGACAAACATAAGTCTGATCAACAGACAGGGAGGTACACCGTAGACTGCACGCAATGCTAATGTGATTATCATGCCTGAATACCCGCTCGTTTTCCGTTGAGTTCAGTCAACGTGTAGGGTGCAATGCCAAAAAGTTGTGAACACAGCTTTTCCACAGTAACTCCAACGTCCCGGTCAATCTGATCAGGAACTAACTGGTTAGGAACATTGTTTTGTTATGATTGTAAAAAATGGCGATGATGATTATTGTGGTGTTCACTAAATCACTATTTAGGGATTTGGATTTATAAATTAAACAACAAAATTATCAGTAAGTAGGCACAACTAGAGAATGACGTGTGATCGGCCTCGGGTATCGATGGCGAGTGCTCACGACGTCACACTTCAGTTGGTCTACATTTAATGAGTATACCACATCTCTTCCTTTTTATAAAATGATTTAGATTTCAAGATATTTAGCACTCAGATGATAATTTACAATATTAACTAGTTCGGTTTTCAAGTTCAATTACAGTATTAGGATTTTTAAAGTATATGCCACATGATTTTTATTTTATTTTTTTATATGCCACATGTCTTCCTTTTTTTTATCAAGATTTTAAATGTAAATACAATATTTAGCATTTAGACGCTAATTGGGTATTGAAGTGCAATTACAGCATTTAAAATTTAGAAATTAAATGCGTTTAACATAAATTTTACTATGTTTCGTACGAGTATTAAAACATGCTTTAAGTTTTAAATTACAATATACTATGTTATACAGTTAAACATTCGAGTTTTTAAGTACAATTTACTATATTTTGCAGTTAAACATTCGTCTAGTTTTAAAGTACAATTAATTATGTTTTGCAGTAAAACATTCGTTAAGTTTGAAAATACAATAATCTTATTTTAGATTTATTAATATAAAATTAATACATTTAAGTAGCATTAAAGTAATAATGCCAATATTTAAATGATATTATGTTTATTTTGCAAGTAACGTTTTTTTTTTTTAAAAAAAACTTTAACACGTAATTATTCTTTTTTCATTTTAAACTAGATGAGGCCTGTGTTTCCTAGCTGACTACTCTGAGAAGAAACACAGAAACAAACTCAGAGGTCAAAGTCCTTTTAAAATCCACAGTAAACATGTAATGGTCAAATCATTATGAGAACCTGCAGATTAGTGTTTGAGATATTAAACTTTAAGAAGCGTTTCTATTTGCTTTCAACCTTCTTCGTGCTTTAAATTGAAGGTGTTGGTAGCTCGGTGGTCTTCTTTGATGTTCCTCTTGTTGTTTTGTTCAATTTTGATTTCTGGTTTCCTTTACGAGTGACTATTATAACGAAAGATACCCTCTTTGTTTATTTATTGTTTGGGTTTTTTGTGTCTAACTTCTTATTTTGAAGCACGCACAATGGTATTATCGATATACGAATTATCTCGTTTATTTATTTATGTTTTGGTTTTACTTTGTGTCTAACTTCTTATTTTTGAAGTTTGCACAATGGTACCTAATATAGCAATGAATTGCTGGATATGAATTTCTCGTTTATTTATTTATGATTTGTTTTGTTTTTTTTTTTTTGTGTTTAACTTCTTATTTTTTTGAAGTATGCACAAATGGTACAATATTGATGAATTTCTGGATATGAATTTTCTTGTTTATTTATTTGTGTTTTTGTTTTTCTTTGTGTACAACTTCTTATTTTTGAAGTAGGCACAAATCTTGTAGTTTCTATTAAACATCTCGCCTTGAATATTTCTTAAGGTCTGATATCCTGTTTCGTCATAATTAAAGCCATCTTTGGTCCATTTTTTTTGTATTGAAAAAGTTACTCCACGTTTAATACTGTGTGTATTAAATCCCTGATTTCACATTTGTCTGCCTATATCAGGCTTATATCCCCTTTTTTTCTTTGACTTAGACATGCAATTTACATACACAAAACACCCAGACTCAGAACACTATCTGTTGGCCAACTTAAGATTAGCACCTTTGAAGTATTTAGGTATATATAATAACTATTATTTTGTTCTATCTAGAAACAATTACGCTCTTTTAGTGAGTTATGGGAATAAGCAATTGGTTTGTTTTAAACATGACACAATTATGTTGTTTGGTTTCGATTTTAGCCTAAATATGATATCCTGATGGACGTATGTTTGTGCTTGGTTTTATATAGTCCTTAGGCTTATAAAAGCTACATTCTTAATTTTTTTTAATCAATGTCTTTGTTCCTGTGGTTAAGGAATCTTTTTATAACCTATACTTTATTACAGGCTCAATTATTTATTGGATAACCCACTTTGTGAGTACTAGGTGCCTTAACTGGTTGGCCTTTGACCTGAATGTGCTCTGGCGGTTTGGAATGTCATGTTTTGCTTGCTTGTTTTAATTATTTGTTCTTTGACATTTCTCTTTTTTTTTTTTTTTTTTTGATACAGACTTTTAAAATGTATGCATTATCATATAGTAGTTACATCTACTTATTGATCCGAGTATCGGTAGTTTCTTGCCCGTACAACGTGCAAATTTGTATTGAATTCAATTCAACTCATGAATTCAATTAGATATACTAAAACTTTGCCTCGTTTATGTCTCTGAAGTCATTGTGCATGAGATTTTTTGATCAATTACTGAATTAGCTAACAGAACTACCTTCAGCTCTACTTGAGTACGATCTTTTGTCATTATAGCCAAGGTATTTTTTTTTCAAAACCAATAGTTTGATTTTTTGGGTCGAAATTTGGAGTTTCCTTTTTCAATAACATTGTTTCAGAAAACAGCGGATTTCTTCATTAGGTTCCATGGTGTGAAAGTCTAGATTGACTGTCTTATTTTTAACTACTTGTAGTTTGAGAGGTACTTGATGACATTCATCTTCAGAAAATGAATAAGTTTCAATTGATATATAATAAACACTAGCAATTTACTGATTGACTTCTTAACTATTCATTAACTTCGATTTCAGCATGTAGAAAGTGTTTTCAGTGCTTCAAAGGTAAATATAGCTTTGCTGAATTTTGGAGTCATTGATTGGCTTTGCTAGAAATACTACAGAGATAATGCATCAAATATCCCTTGCACGTATATTATTTAGTATGTAACAATCAATTATTACAATTATTGCATTGTCGTCGACGCGACGTAGCAAATAAGTACTAGACGTTTTCTTTAGTATTTTGTTTCTATTTAGTTTTTAGCTTCATTTGTTGTCATTTGACGAGAGACAGACATATTATTTTCTCTTTCATTGATCCTCGTCTGGCATTATTTCAGCAAATAACGCTTAAAATGCCTCTTTATGCGATGTGTATTAATTATAGAGCATGATCTGAATTGTCAATAATTGTTCGAACTACAAGCACTTTTGTGATTAAGTACCACAATTTTCATGACTTGCATGATAACACCCAATTCATTGTTGTGGTTTGACAAGAGGTTAGTACTCTTTTTATGCCATTAGCATTAATTATAGGGCATGAAATGAATTTTCATTAATTTATTGTACTGTAATCACTTTTGTGATTGCCACAATTTTCATGACATGCATGATAACAACCAATTCATTGTTGTTGTTTGACAAGAGGTTAGTACTCTTTTTATGCCATTTGCATTAATTATAGGGCATGAAATGAATTTTCATTAATTTATTGTACTATAATCACTTTTGTGATTGCCACAATTTTCATGACATGCATGATAACAACCAGTTCATTGTTTTTGTTTGACAAGAGATTTAGTACTTTTGTGATTTTTTTTTTTATTTATTATTGGTCCCTGTTTTGCAGTGTTTCTGAAAACCAAATTTGGAAACACCTTTTATGCAATTAGCAATAGTTTTATAGGAAAGGACCTTTTATCACGTTTGTGATTTTAATTGCTGAATCAGCAACACAGTTTTTATTCAAGTGTCAATTCCTCTAAGGCGGGTAATAACTTTGACTCTGGCTATCGTGGACTATGTAGTTCAATGCCGAGTTTGCTGTTCCTTAAGGGTTTGCTTAAGCAATGATTTCCCATTGTCATAAGGAGGTTAGGACATTGAATCTACAACTATACCTACGAGTAGGTACTTACAATTCAAAATCAGTTACTTGAAATTGAAGCAAGAATTTGCCAAAAATCAAATTAGTTATTTTTATTCATTTTCATCTTGTTCTTATTGTACTAAACTAAAATGAAAGAATCGAGTAGATGCACAACACATCGTTACTTTATTTATGACCCTGAATTGATTACTTATAGCCAGCTATGATAAGAGCTCTATGGGTACTGTTCCCATAAAATTTTAAATAAACAAACTCTAGCTAGCGAGGCGCACAAAGGCCCATCAATAGGTACCTGCGCCGGAGCGACATGCCACTCAGCAAAACGTCCACTTGAATTATGGGTTAAAAACCAAACACATGAGCGTTATAACGCGTGTGACAAATTCTTTGTTTGATGAGTAAAGCCAGTGCAAAATGTATTTTATTTAATCAGCCATAAGGATTTTAGGACACTTATTTAGTTTTAACAATATAATTATAGTAATACCTAATCAGGCATCACATAACTTCAAAGTATCGAAGTGGTACTTGCGTTAAAACTGGTACTTAACGATATTCACGTTGGTACTTTTCATTTTTAGATCTAATAATATCATTCGATAAGATTAGCATCTGTAAACGTGTTATTTAATATCGCTGGGACTTTTGATCGAATATTTTTCATTTTAATTCGATTCATTAACTTTGTTCATTAACGATCTCTCGTTGGTACTTTTATTTCGATCCTTTTAGGATCATATTATGTATCTACAAACGAATTTGGTCAACAAGCATCGTATAAGTACTTCGACGTAATTTGTGTTTTTGTATTAATGTATTTACATAGTTAGGTCTAGTACCTATACATGCTTAGTTTAGTTTTTATGTACTTATGTTTAGTATAAATACCTAGTTAATATTTAAGTTTCTTCTGTTGCTGTATTTGCAAAAAATAAAAGCAATCAAATTTTGGAAATTATATCTATTATCGAAATGTAGGGTAGATTGTGTGCCGTAATCACATTTAGATATACGGTCCCGTTTGTGTATGATTTCATTGATTGATCTATACTGCGCATCTCTCAGCTAAACACCGACGCAGATCACTCATAGATCGGTAAATAACGACAGAAATATGGACATTTACTGAATTTCTTTTAGATAACTGTCACTTCTTTTTTTCTTTCAAAGCACTTTTTGTTGTAGGTAGGTACATAAAATAATAATTTTTCTGACCCATATCCGTAAGTAGTACATGATATTTTAGTTTTGGCCACTTTACTTACTGCGCTTTTTACTCGTCGCCAATGTGGTGTTCACTAAATCACTATTTAGGGATTTGGATTTATAAATTAAACAACAAAATTATCAGTAAGTAGGCACAACTAGAGAATGACGTGTGGTCGGCCTCGGGTATCGATGGCGAGTGCTCACGACGTCACACTTCAGTTGGTCTACATTTAATGAGTATACCACAATTATTATTACAGATATACCTATATAAGTTTTTCTTTTTCATTTAAAAAATTAGTAGTCCACCGCCACCGGGAACCAAGCTACCAGTGGTCAGGGTTCCTAAGAGAGGAAACTGAACGATACGCGCCGTGTCCAGGTGTATATACTGCCATCTGGATCAAGCCCTTGATCCAAGTGCCCAACGCGAGCCTCCTCAGATGTTTGTCGAGGCTTTTGACTATTGTCTGTCAAGACTATCGGCACAATGACTACTGTGTCCACTTCCTATTATTATTTATTTCAGATATACTTGTAATACGAAGGCACACAAAATTAAAATCAAATAAAACATTAGACATTGAAATTACATGAACAATGTCATAAATTAGTTAAACACAGTCCCTATACAATATTTACGAGCAACATATCGATTAAGTTCGACGATAGTCAGTCTCCGTTCATTGATCCGCATCAATGCGCTTTTATCAGAATCCAATTTAGGGCTTCCATCCTCAGAACAAAACATCTAAAAACAATGGACGATAGATAACAAGATCAGGATGTCTGCGGTGTAGGCTCACACGTTAACCTCGTAAACAGATTCCGTACAAAATACAGTTACAAAAACGAATTACAGAGTCGACGGTTTAAAACATAGACACGCGTTGCATTCCTAATTGTTTCAATTGAATCTTTTAAATAGTTTAAGTAACTTTACAGACGGGGACCAAGAACGGAACGGCGAGTTCTTGGATTTGAACGTGTTTTGGTTTTTTTGTTTGCTGTTGTTTCGGAAAGTACTTTTGCTCGAAATCCTTTCATCATCATTATCTACTGTTAGACATAGGCTTCCTCCATGTGTCGTCACAACGAACGGTTCTGTGTGTCTCGCATCCACTTGAAACCCTCAACCTTCCACTAGGTCATAGGTCCACCTTGTTGGAGGTCTTCCAACGCTGCGTATTTCAGTACGTAGTCGCTACTCCAGAACCTTTCGGCTCTATCGACCATCTCTTCTGCGTACAATGTGCCCTGCCCACTGCCACTTATTCCTAACGCATTGCCCTTTGGGTTACTTTATGCCTTCTAATGAGGCCCGTTGTGAGCGACCACGTTTCAGAGCAATTTTTTTTAGGTGCGAAAATCATCCAATGACATCATCCGCCCTTGGCCGGAGCGAGGGATAGTGTCTGACTTTTACTGACTAAAAACCCACTCTTGTTCCTTCTTATCACGGCGCGAGAGCACGCGCTGCCGCCGCTTGCCCCTACGAGGACACAGTGGTGCTCTGTCCAGGCGGATCACACCTCTACTATGTGTTCCACCGTGTCTTCCGGGTGGTCCACCCAGGGGTGACACCCGGGCGTCACTTCCGTACGAATCCGGTGCAGAAACTTCCCGAACTGACCGTATTCGGTGAGAACCTGCGTCATGCGGAAGGTGAGGACGCTGTGTGGTCTTTCCAGTCACTCCTCAAAGAGGGGATTTACCACCATAATTATGGCGTGCCTATTAGCACTGGATTGCTACAGCCACAGTTGCCATTTGAAATCCCGCCAGAACTCTTCCGCCGAGTTTTGCCCCGGCGTTTCAGAGTCATGTGTTATCGCTGACAACACGCACTGGTCATAGTAAATCCATAAAGCATAAATCGTGGTATTTTACACTGAAAACAGTCCATGCAATTCATACATGCTAACAGCTAATCCCAACCAAAATTAGGTTTGTTAATTATCATAATCAAACTTAGATTTGATTGCAATCCGCTCTTTCACAGACTGTATATGTAAAATAAACACACGGATACACTCGTGCAGGGAGTGTGTTAAATTCAACGTACACAGTTCGTCCCGATGTGAAATGAAACCGATTTCAATTACTATTGCAGTTACAAATGATTAGTTTGCAGATTTCGAGCCCGCATTTCAACCGTGCAGTGTTTGAGCTAATTATGACGAGCACACAAATAGGGATATGGTTAAATACTAATGTCTGAATCGGTTCGTTGCATTGCCAGTCGACCGATACGTTACCTATGGATACCTAAGTATTCTCTAAATACGAAATGCAGGTTTTGACAGAGAATATTAACTAAATAAAAGGTCTCTCTTTGCAATAAATCTTTTGCGATAACTACAGATACATATCGCAGTAGATACTCTCTATATTTCCAAAGGCAACGAAGCCTTTAGGTTTCCTTACCTGCTTAATAATTCCATTAAAATTGGGCCATTTATCTATCCAACTTTGTATCTAGAAACAAAGCAACATCTCCTCCATTTGTTTGGACAGATGGTCCGAAGCTTTATAAAGTACGATAAGCCTTAGTCCTCTACATTATTTACAATTGATTGAGTTTTTATTCTACATAAGCTCGGAACATAATGTAACATTGATCGTGTGTACAGAGAAATGAGCTAATAAAACATGGCTGGTTCCAATGAAATAGGTCACGTTTCCAATCTAGTGCTGGCAATGTTTTCGTTTCACAAAAAAGGGTGCCCCTGTACGTGGAACTTAACGTTAGATGCAATCATCTTCTAATGGAGGGGCTGTGATTTGTTCGACAGTGTGTTTGTTTGTTTGATTGTATGCAGACATGATCGGAGGAATTGAAGCTACTTATTCGTGCTAATCTTATTCGTGTATATAGGATTTATTATTAGAATGCCGCTGATTTTTTTTATTGACTTGCAAGTTGTAGGTAGAGGGTTCAAACCCAGCCAAGCGCATTACTTTGTGTACTTTATTTCAAAATGGTGAAGGAAACATCGTAAGGAACACAGCATGTCCTAGAACCAAAAAATCGAAGACGTGTGACATCCACTATCTCACACTGGGTGCGGGTAGTAGATTAGGGCACATTCCTTCTCCTAGAGTCCCCTCTAGAGGCCTGAGTCTCAGCAGAGCAAAACACTACGAATCCAATTATGATTATCCTTCCATAGGTAGCTCTTTAAAACGTGAACAGATTTATTGAATGATATATAAATGAATAGGGATAGTTATAAAATAATGGTTTCTTGGTTTCTTATTTATGTGTGTAGGATTTTTGTGTAAAATACTGAGAAGTACGTCATTAAATTAAAAGGCATTGTTAGATGTACCTATATAATAGGAATTAAATTCACAGGATTCCCTGAGCGCTTAAGTGCAGACACATAAATACACCCAAAGCGGTCTACGTCGCGTTTGAATCTAAGCAAGCCTGTGTCGTGTTTAGGTTAGCAACACCTGCATTGCCTGCATTTCTCTTATATTGATAGCAGGGGTGCTGCACCAAATAACAATGAATTTAGCGAGTGCTTAAACTCAATAGCAAGCGCGATGCCCCGTTCAACTCACTGGCTCACTTGCTAAATGGGTAGATGACACCCGTGCCAGTTCTCAGGGTATTACACACTGCGCCAATTCAATATGAAACGTCTGCATTTAATATTGTTGCTGCACCGTCTTTGTTTACTGTCGCTTTTGAGTGTCATTAAACTTTAGTTTGTTAACGTGTGAATATGTGGAATTAAAATTTGTTTGTATAATATTTTGGTATAGTTGATTTTTGACATAATTTAGTCTATCAAATGAAAACATTTATTTGAAATAAGCAATTTACAAGTCAAGTCTCTAAATGGTTTACTGTCAAGAAGGCGGTCAGTCAGAAACAATTAATCCAAATTGTATATTCCAAAGTGTAAATCACTATAGAGAAAAACGTGCAAGAAATATAAATCTATTAATGTAATGTATTACAAAACTCTAGTTACATAATTTCAGGTCGCTTCTATCATGTGAAAACCAGGAAAATAAACAACTCAAAATAAACTATTATAAAAGTATTTTATTTTTTATAAAATATATATATATTTTATATAAAAATAAACTATTGTGGTGGATGTTATTTTTAACCAAATGCATAAAACATTTTCTTTGAGAATTTGTATAAAATATCTCTTGCAACTATGTAATGAATATTTGTACTAATCCTACTAAACTATGAGCTACATAATTAGCTGACATTTGACCTTACAACCCATATTTCTTGAACACAAGATTAACCACGGAGTAACAACACCTCGCTCATCAATTTCAATCAGTTCCGCGTACACATTATCTTCACAATACTATCGGATAATCTCTTACACGTAGGTATAATTGTATCGTTATAATGGTATTATCTCATACAGAGTATTGTCAGTAATTGCATTGTGTTTAATTCCATTACGGTTTGCGCCCGATCAGCTGGCTGTGTCGTCGTCCAATCCGATTAGTAGCCGCTTTAAACAATCGCACGCAGTGAGATCGGGAATAAGTGCGGGTGTGATCAACTATTTATGGGAACAAACTGTACATGAGTGGTGTATTTGTGGATTGATGTCGTGTTTACACTGTTTCATTCACAATGATTATACAATAATAAGGTATAATATTTTATAATGTTGTTAATGTGTTCTGACATATCCGCTTTGTGCTCGGAGTTTTTCGGCTAAAGTTGGATATGCAAGTCACTTGAGAGCACACGACAGAGCTGCACATCTGAGCTCACAACCACCATGAGGAGCCAAAGACAGCGGTCACTGTGGCCGAATTCGGAGATGGCATCATCATCATTATCATTAGAATAATAAGGTCTTAACCCATGTAAACTAGAGCGCTTTCTAGCCCTTATTAGACCTTATTTCATCCTATAAGACTTTACTTTTGATATATAAAAACTAAACCAAAGAACTTCTTATTTTTAAGTGAGTCTATCATAGTGTAAATCAAATTGAGAATAGTTGGGACTTCACTTGAAAAAATTCCGGCATAAACTATCGAGTCCATTGACTACTGGCTCAAAACTTTAACCAGTGTTACCAACCTGCTCCATCGTTGGCCTTGTTTATATCCTAGAAGGTGCTAGTTGAGCACGACGCGTACGACGCATATTCTGTGAAGAGGCATACTGATTAGTTTGAAAAAAAAACCTCGCCTCCATACTAGGAATTACTTCTGTATCGTGTGTGCGTACACAAACATGTAAACTCACAGACATAACATCCATACTTAGAACAACTATCTCTAGGCCATACAAATAATGTTGGGTTATTGATTTAATTGAACTTCTAATAAGTTATATATATACGTATAATCTTATTCTATATTATTCCGCAGGAGAACCAAGGTCGCCGACATAGCCTGAAGAATGCAGTGGGCAGGGCACATTGCTCGTAGAACGGATGGTCGATGGGCCGAAAGGTTCTAGAGTAGCGACCGCGCTTCGGAAAACGTAGTGTTGCAAGGCCTCCCACAAGGTGGACCGATCACCTGGTGAGAGTCGCGAACCTCGTCGCGAAATGCGGTGGTTGCGAGATGCACAGGACCATTCGTTGTAGCGACACTTGGGGGAGGCCTATGTCCAACAGTTGACTCCGCGTCCTTTGGCTGAAATGATGATGATGATTCTTTATTTTCTGCTAGCGGCTTAGCCTCCGTAAAAGTTGAAAATTATCCCAAGAGAGCATACTCTCAGGATAAAAAGTATCCTATGTCCTTGTCAGGACGTAGTCTACCAGTGTGCCAAATTTCATCCAAATCCGTTGAGCCATTGGAACATGAAGGAATAACACACTCACATAAAATTTCATCTTCATAACATTAATGTCACTAATAACATTAGTATCACGTAAATGAAGCGACATGAAATATGTAATCAAGAGTTATGTACCTACATATGATTTAAAAGAGTGTTCATGAAGTTTCTTGCACGTTTTTCTTCGTGGAGGTCTACGCTTCAGAACGTGCAATTCAGCTTAACATTTTTCACAACAAAAATAATGGTGGTTTGAAATAAACATTTCTGATTTCTACTATAAATACGAGTACTATAGTTTATATTGTTTACGTAATGCCGATTCCGACTTTCACTAAACCAAGATCCACAAACTTGATCTTACAGATGCACCACTAGTATTGTACCGGTTGAAAGAGAAATACAGCCGTATTGGATCCTTATTGTAAGTTGTGATGTAATTGAGAGAAACTGCTGGGTGCGGTCACCGCAATTTACTGCAAGTGGAGCTAGGACGCTAGCTTATGACTTTGGCTATGGTAGTATTGTAATCTTTATGGGTGAAGTGTTACTATTGGTTTTGAAGTGAGTGGTAAGGTTTTGATTATTTTAGGAATTGAAGAAAAGTGTTTGAACTGACGGACTTTTTAGACAGTGATCATTGTCCACGCTGGAGGCTTTAATTTATTAAGACTTCCATAGGCAAATCCAGTTAAACAAAATAGACAGAAATCCAGGCTATCCTGCGAAAGACCATTCACTGCAACCTTCTAATCACATCGACCGCCCTCCAAGACTCGCCGTTCCAGAGATACTCTCATCACTGATAGTAACGCTATTATCCGGCTCCAAGAGTAACGTAGAGATACTGGAACCCTTTGAAAATACAGACCAAGTCACTGTCTTTCCGTCGTTGCCACCGAAGTCCTCCAACGTCTTCGCCGAGACCCGCCGACATCTTGGTTTGCTGCCCCGTCCCATGTTCGAACCAGCCCGCGCCTTTGAGCGTATAACGACAGGTGGTCACGTCTGTGAACTAGACGATGTCCCTTATTATTGCATATTTACAAGTATTATTATTATATTACAGTAGAAATCCTTTTCAGAAACCTTATTTTGTGGGCGATGAGTGGGTAACGAGCAATAAACAAACTATCCTAGATTAGGCTACAGATTTATTACAATGTGGGCTTTAGGCATTCATTTCAAAACAAGCCGTGAGACAGTCCCTAGAATAGATGTTTTTCACACGGTTGCTGACAGAGAAAAAATCTTTGCGTCCCTACTATTGGAACTTTTATCTGGTCGGCTTCTGCGAACACCAGCCCAGATTCTATCAAGTGGCGGATACATCACAACCTATCCACTGACGTCCCGTTGTCAAGCTGGCTTCCGTACTATTGACTTCACTGACACTTATATCTACATAATCCATCATCATCATCAGCCTTTTAATGTCCCCACTGCTGGGACTCAGGCCTTCTTCTCTAAGAGAGGGAATGGGCGGTAATCCACCACGCGGGCCCAGTGCGGGTTGGTGGATGTCACATGTCTTCGTTTTTGGTTCTAGGACATGCCAGTTTCCTCACAATGTTTTCCGTCACCGTTTCGTATCTAAATAATATTCGATGTAAAATAAATGCAGTAAGTACCTTTCATTATGACCAGTACATTTTATTTGTCAATATCCCTCTACTCCCTATGCCTAGTTAATTTCCAGGAGAATAAACTAGGGTGTACATCGCCGGTGACTATAATTTCCGCTATTCGCTCACATCGCTCGCATCATTCACACTGCTCCCATCGTTCAGTACCGCAGTATTAATTAACCAAAATGCGTCGACAGAAACAGTGACCATTAAAATACTTGAAGTATTTCAATCCTGAAACTTATTTAAATTTAAAATACGATTTCGTCAATATTCGAACAACTGGATGATCTGAAAATTTTACTCAAACGACTATTAGGAGTGAACTTATGTACGAAGAAGTAGACCTTCTTTTTTTGAGGTCGGGATTCATCATTTGACTTCTCCCGCTCTAGGGTGGTACAAGAGGGCATGTCAGACTTTTAGTAAAACTCACCTATGTCATTCAGAGCAGATTGAGAGCAGTGGTGGTCGAGTGGTAACGACGAACTTACGAGTTGTAGGCCGTGGGTTCCCTTTCCTAGAGAGGAGGCTTTTGTCCCAGTTGTGGGAATATTATAAGGCTGATGCTATGTCATTCAGTTGCCTTTTACGTTTCAGGGATACGGTAACTCTAAGAATATCCCGATCTTTCAAATCCCTTGGGGTCTATCTCTTAAGCTATTTTAAGCTTCATTTTCAATAAACCATGTATTTCATTAGCTTATACAAGATATCAATCCACAGCGTAAGGCCGTGTCGGAGACACGGCAGCACCGGGCCGCGTCATCGCACGCGCAAACACAAACATAATAATGGAAATGTACGACGGACCGCCCAACGCGCCGCGCAACGCGCCCCGCAACGCGCCGCGCAACGCGCCGCGTCTCCGTAAACAAACACTTAGTGTTAATAAAATCACAATCTCTTGTGACCTTTGATGCAGAAGCTCCTGTAAACTACACAATTTCTTTGATGTGAGAGCCGTTCTCATAAATAATTGTGAGATGATTTCATTTACATGTAGTAAGTAAATAAATAAAGTTAAAATATACGAACTAATCGTAACATACTAAGATACGAGTACATAGGGAATAAGTGAGTGAAGTAAGAACATAAGGAATAAGCAGGTACATAAACCAAGTACTTTAAGAGACGATTTATGAACTTGAAATAAACGAATACATTAAAATAGTATACGCCACTATTGATAGGACAGAAGTAAAAACACAGGAAACAAGTACATAATGAACGTACTAGTACGATAAACGACCTTAAAAAAATCTCGATCGATCACAAAAAAAAAACAAAGTTTATTTTGAAAAAGTCAATAGCGGAAAAGACCATGGTCAGCTGAGTTGTCACGTTCCTAACAAACAAAATGCACGTTAAACAAAACCAGCTCACACTATTTGCAGATGGCTTATATACGTAAAACATGGCTAATAGACTCCTCGGCAGCCATTGTCAAATATGATTACAAGGGAGCCCTCACATCCCTTAGAAATGGGGTGATTCCTTCCAAATAGATAGACCATTATAATCCTCGAGGGACAAATAGTTTCTGATGCTGGTTATAAACAGCAACTTACGATAATGACTACGCTGTTTCATTAGTAATAGAGGTAAAGGAAATTATCAAGGAAATTAAAATGAGAGTCTTCGAATCTCATTTGAAAATGATTTAAGTCTTTGTGGAATGCATATTTGGTAAATGTTACCTCTAGTTACAATCTGGGTATATTTAAATCAATAGTGAATATGTTACTGCCAGGTAAACGTGCTCCAAAGTTGATCACATCATTGATCATTGCTTACCATAAAAATAGATGAGTTAAAAAAAAATCATTAGTTCCTTATATTGTAACATCACAAGTAAAATAGAAAGTAAGGATTTTTTCAGCCTATAGACTAGCAAATCAGATAAACAAATAGTGAAGTAGGCAGTCAGACGAATGAACTTTGACATTTTTTGTTTCGCATTTCTTGGCATAGGACAATTTTATTCAACTCGTCAATTTTGTCATTTTGTCATTCAGATTCTCTTCTAACAGTATCATATTGAATGCTTAGACTGCTTTTAGGGAATATTGTTTAATTTTTAACCGGTAGATGGCGTTTTTATATGAGCGGCGTTCTCTAACTCGCGGTTCTGTGACGCGGTAATTGTTATTTAAATTAGTACTGAAATATACAATTATAATACTCGTGACATATTTTAGTTTTAATGTCATATTATAACCTTGTTATGCTCGCAAGGGCTGCAGAGACGGTGTAGGATAGTGAATTATTGTTAATTAGGTATTTTATTGATTGCGTATTACACAACACAGCATACGGCATTGTCTATCGTTGATTGTAAACGTGGTAATCCATAACTCCATTGGTATCTAAATCTACAAGTCTCCTCGTACTCCATTTGTTTTTATTTTTTTTCTTTCGTATTGTGCATACCTTCAATTCATCTCTATACACTGTATAGAGATGAATTTAAGGTATGTTTTCGATAGCATCGTAAGTTCTGCAGGTGTACCGTGCACCTTTTTATTTTTTATTGCATCGATAGCCATTACTGACATCATTTATTTTTTAAATATTTTATTGTATACCTCATAATGTAAAGGGGATAACTAAAACAAATGGACAATGGGCAGTCTCGTCGCACAGAGCAATCTCTTAAAGATAGCAGGTAGATTAAAGGTAGATCTACATTTGGCACACGTGGGCCACGAACGCTGATCTAGGCGCGTCGGTCTCCATACATTTTATATGGCAACTAGAGTTGTAGAGCTACATTAGATTCACGCTACGCGTCGCGACGCTACGTACAAATCAGGTGTGTCTCAGGTGTGCGTTGGGCTAATGTTGTTCCCGCTTTAGGGCTGTCAGTGTCCAAAAAACATAAATAATTATAAAGTACTAACTACAATAAACATCGAACACATTACAAATCGCTTGTTTTACAACAGGCATATTACAATTTACCATTGGCGATACTTTTACTTGTATTAAATTTCAGCAGATACCAAAAGTACAATAAATAACATAAGAAATATTGTTTAACGAGCACAGGGGACTTAGAAACATCAAGAACTTTGTCGCAATAAACGATGCAAATGTTAATGTAAAATATCTCACGTATACGAGTATTTAACGAGTTTAATGTGACAAAGTCAAAAGTGATTAATTTCGTAAAGTTCGAGTAATCGTACACCGTCTACCAGTTTTAAAACCAGAATAAAATCACAATGTGCCGTTTAACTTATACATATACAATCAAGGACAACAAACTCATAGCGTGAATGATCTTTTCAGGGTTATCAATCGTGTTAAAAACTTTCTTCCAGCACTACATTTTTTTATCTCCTCCTGATCCTGCATTCTGTTCAACAATCAATTTAACATCGATCGGGAAATAAAGTAGATCATTTGCAGCATTATGGTACAATATCCTAGATATACCCATATATTATTTTTTTGGTGCCTTAAGTCGACGTAAGACGCTGTGGTTATCTTCTCATGGGAATACTGTGTTTGGGAGCTTGTCGATTAAATTTGAAAGGCGGTTTATAAGATTTGCATACACTTTTTGTATGTTTGGAGAGAGTTTACAACTTCATTCTTAATTATTTTAGGTGAATCGAAAGGAACGATCGATCGCAAGGGTTAGGCAACGTTTGCAGTCTGACGTTTGCAGGGTGACCGCCTTAACACACTTACCGAGACTCCTCCGCGCGTCGGAAAGCACGTTAAGCCTTTTGTTCTGGTTGACTTTAATAGTCGTACGACTGTTGACGGCCAATTGAACCAGTGCGTCCGGATGACACCCAGTCAAAAGTGGCGGGAAGTTGTGCAACGTACCCTGACGGCTTCCAGAGAGCTACCTTCGTGATAACTACGACCACTCCGGCAAAAGTGAAACGACCAAAAAGAATATGAAGAATAGTCGTACGAGTAGTTTATTCGTTTGTTATCTACTTTCGGTGCCAAAGTTTTTAAAAATGTAAGTAATAAATTTAGTGAGTCTTTAAAAAAAATAACTCTACCGTATTAACTGTTACGCTTCCAACATATCCTAACAACCTGAGTTGATTGTTTAAATGTAAATTAATGAGAGCGAAACCACCGGCAATAGGAATTCTTTTTAGATAGGTACGTAAAGAAAATCTTGGTTTTCTTTAAATCACGAAAGATGAAATTTTCTGAAAATAATGTTTTGATTCTTCTTTGCAAGTGAAAGATACTCTTTTTCGGTTTTCATATTTTTTTATTCATGAAATATTTCAATGCTTTTAACATATTATTTTACCTGACCATCCTTATCTAGTTTAAATTGAAAAACCTGACGTGTAAAAGTATTATTTACAAGCTTTTTTCAAAATAAATATCACTCATATTTCACCTGTCCATCAAATAAAAAAATGAACTTAAAACAGTTTTTGTTGCACAGTTCAATATTTAACGTCAGACCTTTTCATTTCATACATTACGCCCACGATACGGCAAGACAGCGAAGTTAAGCTCGTTGCGGCACTGAAATAGTAAAATATTTTTTAAAATACCGCCGTACGGTCATTTCTAGCGTAAGGATTCGGTCACATACACGCGACTCGCGGAAAAAATAGCGACGCTGGGTTGACTTTTTTACCATTGATTAAGGTGCTACAAATCATTTTGTCTTGTGAAATAAAAATGATGTACGGATAAACTATTGATTATTGCTAATCTTTCAGAGGAGGACGACACCATCAGTCTATCCAAGGGGTATTGTGATGCCCTGTTGTGTTCTAGTGTGTGTTAGTCATCGTTGTGGTCTGATATGCAGTCACTTCATGTAAAACACAGGTATTTAGCCGCATCGGGTTAGATTCCATCGATCCTAAGCTGTCTGTTAAGCGTTTAAAAGTGTGTACGTACTTACTTAGAAATATAAATTTTTAATTTTTGGTATTAACCTCAAAACCGCGATAAAATTCGGTTGTTCGTTGTTGAGCATCATTTTGCCGACACACCAGCTGAAACATTACCAATATAATTTAAAGAATAATCTGTAAATTACATGCTGAACTGCTCCATTCTTCATTCTTTTAATTAAAAATTTCGTCGACAGTAAATTTTGCTTACCATCGATAACCCGTTTGAACATCAAAATCTCTTCATAAAACGAATCTCATCTAACTTGCTTTTTCAACCTTTAACACACAAGGAGTAAGCACGTCTAGACGCGACCCTATCGTAGTCGCGAGAGTATAGACGAAGCCTTAAGCGGTTTAACTGGGCAGGTGGTGAAAGCAGACAGGTGAAGGGTTCGCGCCCTCTTGTCGCGCAGATATAGAGGAGGTTGAACCGACATGCATTAGGGTTTACTTACTTGCTTTAAAAGTTACGTTTCCTGTTCTTTTCTGATTTGTTGCACTGAGTGATCTGAGAAGGTGCTTACCGGCTCTTAATATTAGCTTTCGATTTCAATCTGCAAGATTGTTCGAAAGAGTTAACCGCGGCCCTTGAACGCAGAAGGCAACTGAAGGAACACAGGTAGGGTTTATTCAGTAAAGGCTTTACAATCCCTTCTAGAGCGGGAAAAGTTTAGTACTTAATGATTTTCCACTTCAAAAAAAGGTTTCGATTTTCATGAGTTATTGATGTCAAAGTAGTGATTTTTTTGTTTAAATAAATAATAAATTATGTTTATTTTGGAAACAGATTATAAATACCACTTTTACACTTTGTCATTTTTTTATTGATTTAAACTAGATGAGGCTGGTGAAGCGAAAGATCAACTTACACTGTATACCCACACATTACCCTTTAGTATTTAAGTTAAACTTTAGTTATCTGTAAAGTTACTCAGGGGAAAATATATACAGAAAAGGTATTCGTATTAAAAACAATTACTTTTAGTTTTATTGGTTAACAATATTAGTTAAAACATGATTGCAAACCGCGTAACTAGATTTCATTTAGAAATCAATCCATGATCTAGTATGTAATTTACTCTTTCAAAACTTACAAGTTAATAATTATCGTTGGCTCTTTTATTTGGCGAGCAATAAAATAATTAGCGTTGCAATTTTTCGTTGGCAAAGTAATAAACAAATGTTTCAACACGTGTCGAAACTGAAATGTAACGTATCCAGTGTTCATGTTCAATGTTTCAACTTCTGTTTTTTTTTTTTTCGCAAATCATTACTGAATTAAAACTACGCTCTCTGCAGCTAAGTATATGCAATTATTCCTAAGAAGTAATCATAATTTGAGTTAGTAGTAATTTAGTTAGTAAAATTTAACGAATTTTTTTTTTGTACATCAACAATTGTTTAAAAGAGGATAAAATAATTCATGTACATAGGTGAGTTAACTCAAAGTTGAGTTTATTTCTTTGTACGGCGTTTTTTTTTAAGGTGGGAAGTCATCTAATGATTTCTCTCGCTCTACGTCTTTGTGGGGGTTAATTCCTATTTTTTTTAAAGAGATTGGTCACTGATTGAAGGCTACAATATCGTTGAGTACCTACCATAAGGCTAGTTTTACTCCAAAAAAATGCACGGTTACTGTAGAATGCCTATCCCACAAGGGTGAGAAAAAACAAAGGGAGTCAAAGAAAAACACGGAGTTTAGTAGAACAGTAGTTTATATAAGTCCTTTCTAACATTAATAGGTATTTCATCAGCAATGAATGAGGCCTTTTTTCAAATGAGAACTAAAATTCAAAATCCTGCATCATTATAATAGATTTTCCGTGCGATAAGAACCAACAGTCTGATATCAACTATCGGGCAATGGCCTGGACTAGCCTCAACATCCATCTAGTCGGAGGAGTTTGTGGGACTTTACGCCTTATTCTAAATGGAATAAAGAACTATCAACACATAACTTTTCACGCTATGAGTAGAGTGCGAAGGATGGTCAGACTTTTACTGATATCCATTCATTGTGCATGCATTTTACACATTCATTTTGCGTACAGCTATGAATTGAATTCCCTTGCGGACTCTGTGTTTCCTGATGGCTACAACCCGGGAATCTTTAAGTCAAGAGTGAATAGGTTACTTCTAGATAAGCGCGCTCCATCGTCGACCGCATCGTCGCTTTTCATCAGGTAAGATAGCGGTCAAGCGCGAACCTATTAACAATAAAAAAACTACACTTCCCCCTCACCCCCTTCCCTTTTACCCACCTGTCAACCTTCAGCAGTCCTTAGCGTTCAGGCAAACAAATGAGCCTTTACGTACCGAGGTACCGACAGATACATAATCTTGCTTTTAGTTCCATTGTATCGTAAAGCAATGGTTTTAGCTTCGTAACAGCACTAACGACTAAGGGCCAAATTCACCAAGAAACTAATCGCGATTATATAAAACAAAACGCAGTTTGAGCGCCTAATCGAGATTATAGCTTCATTTTGCGTTTCACCGCTATGAATTAAACCTAATTTACGCTAAACTCAGTTTCAATTCTTTTGTTGTCGCCCATGTTACGACACGGTTCTTTAAACTAGATTACCCTGAGCTCAGTTTAGTTGAACTGAGTTTTTATATTGAATGGTGAAATCAGTCCTAAATAATATGTATACAGCCTTTCTATTTGTTGAACTTAAAGAGCAATTGCTTGTTATGCTAAAGCAACTTCTCGGCCAGTTCTTTGCCTAACTTACATGATTTCTAGGTAGCGTAGATGTAAGTTTGAAGTTTACATTATCTACGCTATTTTTTATTTGCAGTTTTGCGGTTTTTATGTAAACTAATAAGTAGGTGTAACTGCACACTTTAGTTATTTGCGTTCTAGTGTTTGCTTTGAATAACAGTCGTAGGTAGAACGCCAATGTAGACAAATATTTATGATCAAATATAAAGATTTAGGATTTTTAAATAAAGTTTTTTACTTCTTTCTACTTATACGAAATGCCAATGAAAGGGCAATGCCCGAAGTTTGCTTGTATGATCAAATCAGGAATAGAGATATACGCAGGAGAACCAAAGTTACCGACATAGACCCAAGAATAACAAAACTTAGTGGTGCCTTTTTTTAGATGGGAAAATTATCCAATGATATATCCGCGCCCTTAGCCGGAGCGGGAGATAGTGTCAGACTTATACCGACTAAAAACCCACTCCTGTTCCTTCTTTGCCTTCGTACCAGGGTCACCGGGTACACTTTCACATTACCTATAGTCCCAGTAGGCTTCGACCCTGCTGGGGCCCTACGGTTTGCTGACATCTCCTTGAGTCGCGCGTCGACGACTTGGGCCCGATCCGGATAGTTAGCGGATGGCGAGAAACTCATTGCTCGCCGTCCGCCAGCCTGCGCTTATGGTGGCCACATCGCTCGCAGATGGCCAATAGGGCCGAAAGATTTTGAAGTGGCGACCGCGTACTTGAAGACACAGTGTTGGTAGGCTTCCCACACGGTAGACCGATGACCTGGTGAGGGTGGCGGGAATCCGATGGATGCGATACGCACAAGAGTGGTTGTTGTGGCGATGCTTGGAGGAGGCCTATGTCCCATAGTGGACGTTTTGAAATGATGATGATAATGACCAAAAAATATAATTTCTCTTGAACAGTAGAACTTTCATTACAAAATCGTGAAACATTAAAAATCACACATTCTCTCTGTTCATTTGCTATTCATATTTTAGTCTCTTGAACGAAAAATATACAAAACAGTTAATATAAAAAGTAAGCCAACAGTTTGAATCGTAAAGCTGGATATAATTTTATTTAACCCTAAAATGCGACCACTGAGAATTTTACGACTTTTCAACTACAACTTTAAAACAGCTGGTAAAACGAAAATTACTGTCATGTGCTTTGAAATGGTTTTTACAAGCTTTTAGTTAGTTTCACCTGTTCGATGTTTGTCTGTGATCAAATCTTGTAAATTAAATTTGATCCACTTCCCGGTGACTCAGCTGAAATTTGCTTTGCATACATGTGCGAAATTATTATGACACGGATCTGATCTGATAATGGAACTGGAAGGTGGCCATAGGAACTCGGTAGTTCAATGACCCAAACCTATCGAGTTTGGGCTCGTAAGGCTTGCCTTACCGAGTACTTTGGTGCTAGATAGTGACCAGGATCAGATGATGGAGCTGGAAGATGGCCATTGGAACTCGGTAATAAGCGCAATATGATAAGTCTATCGAGTTTGAGCTTTTTGGAATTGTCTTGATGATTACCTATTCATTATATAGGTATATAATAATAATAATAATAATAATTTTTTATTTGATAAGACAACAGTATGGTCCACTTTGTTAGTTAGCTTAAAATTACTTAAAACTAGTGTTAGTAAAAACAAAGAAAATATTTTAAGATATCTGAGACAAAATGTGCAGAGAACGATATAGCAAGCAGTAAACTACCTAACCATTCTCTCCACATAATGCCTCAGAATAGGGGAATATATAAAGCTTGCTATGAAAAAATGATTTTCATTGAAAACTTGTGAATGCTCATAATCCATTCACATAGTTACGACTTGTCAATTTTGCAAATAATATTTTGTCGTACCTAATCTATACCAATATTATAAAGAGAAAACATATGTTTTTTATATGTCTATTTTAATAATGAATAAACTTAAAAACTGGATTGATTTTAATATTCTTTGACCAATGCTGCACTGAATGACATAGGTTATATGTCGTCGTTGCGACTTTAAGACCACTTATGTGTAATTTTTGGCCAAACCACTTTATACCCCTGCCTTTTAGACATTTTGAAGTTCTATGGAATATTTGTTTTGGGGTAAAAAAGTGGTGTTGCCAATAGTCACACATAAGAAGTCTTAAAGTCGCAAGGACGATATTTTCTTCTATAATGCGAGCAAAGCCGTTGGCAGGAGCTAGTTTGACTATAAACTGCCAGCCATTAATAAAAAGTTTAAAATTAAATTTAAAAAAACCATACGTGCTTAGTAAGTAACCAAGGTCGTGAGATTATTCGAAAGAGTTATCGTGGCCCTGAACGCAGGTAGGGTTTAAGCAGTAAAAGTCCGAAACTCACTCTCACTCTTCCCACAGTGAGAGGAATTAATTGATGATTTCCCATTTCAATGAAAAAGTGACCGGTTACTTGTTTTAAAGTCACGTCATGATCAGCTGAAAAAAAAAACACTTTATAACAAGATGTAAAGTAACTACAGTTTGATGAGGTTAAGTAAAAAGACGTAGCTATGAGTTATGCTTATCACGGTAAACATATTACCTTCCAACGACATCTTTGACTGCCGTAGAATAACAAGTACTGGATTACTGAGATGCTTCTCATACTTTCTTTTCATTCTCAGATGATTATGCAAATCCTATAACTTTATTCAAAATATAAAGTGACTACCTACTCGAAATTTACGATTCTTAAAGGTTCGTAAATTTTCAGTAACGTCGTACCTCGTCGTATCGTCGCACTTAAAAACAGCTTTACTCTGAAGAATAAATATAATAAACAACAATACAGTATTACAATCTCAGTGAAAATGAATAAAGCATTTAATTAAAATAACGTAAAATATTCAGATGGAGACTTTCTTAAAAAACAAAAAACGCCCTAGTGTTGTAAGCGGCTCCATTTACATTAAAAGGGGCATGCACATTATAAAACGTCAAATAACAGTTTGACAGACGCTGGTTTGAGTTACATGTTTGTTGGAACACAATCGACCGTACTTATTTGTCGGATCGCGCTGACGCAATAAAACAGGCCCTAAAAATGCGAAACAGCGCCTTAATCCACATCAGATATGTTGAACAATAAAGTGAATGTAGAACCTACAATAAACAGTGGTTAGGGCGTGCGTGTCCAGCCTTGTTTTTTGCCCTCCGGTTATCCTCCCATGATTTATACTGTGCCTGCCCGGAATATGATTACCAGTTACGTGTCGGAAGTACCCTTAATGGATATAAACGTTGTATTTAACTGCCCGGTAAATACTGGCGTTTTTGTACGCCTTTGTACTACTCAATTGTGACCATATTATAGACCGTTTATTGGTTTGATCGCACACAAATTTGTGGGTTGTTGATCAATGTTTATTGGTGTTGATTTCATAGCTGGGCGTTGTCCTTTATGTCTTTCATAAGAGCTCTTGGCGGGTTAATTTCTTCAAATTTTAGTGTTTTTCTGTGTAGTGTGTTCTTGTATGAGATAAAGTAATTACAGTAGATATTGATTAGATCTCTCTCTATTTCTTCTCTTTAACTCAGGGAGTCCCAGGTTAATTAGTTATTTCTAAGGAAGTATGTACTATCGTCAACCATTCTATTTATAACTTTACATGTACAGTAGTGGTACATGCCTATATACCACTACAGTACACATGTTTACTACGGAATGCAACAAGGCATCTCCTACCAGTCAACCTTTGGGTTAAAAAAGAAAACACTGTATAACACCTAGAATCAACTGAAATAGTGACGAGACGTGAGTTTTACAAATAATTTCGATTCGACATTTGATTCTGGCGTTATTAAAAAGGGATGACATTTATTGCTAAAAAAGCAAATCAAAAACCGGTTATTTTAGTCTCAACAATAAATTCGATTTCAGTAACTGGTATCGTATAAATTGAATATTTTTGCAACGCACATAAAATATCAATACCAAATAAAACGTACCTAGCATAATTCGATTTTAATATGATTGAATTTATCCGTTTCATGCTGTTTCAAATGTTATTGTATTTTCGCAATTGAGTCCACTAACCTTGTGTTTTATTTTCGTAAATAAACCACATTGAGTAAGCTTTGAGCTTTGAGCAGTGGTGGCCGAGTGGTAAGGGCCCCGACTTACGAGTTGTAGATCGCGAGTTCAAACCCTGCCTGGCATATTACTTTGTGTAATTTATTTCATTACCACTACTCTTAAAACGGTGAAGGAAACATCGTGAGGAAACCGAAGACATGTGACATTCACCAACCCGCACCGGGCCCACGGTGTAGATTACGGCCCATTCCCTCTCTTAGAGAGGAGGCTAGTGTCCCAGCAGTGGGAACATTAAAAGGCTGATGATGATGATGATGATGAGTAAGCTTTTATAAATACTATTTTAAGAAAACCTTTGAAATAAAGTAAAGAATACATCTCAAATTGAAGATACACAATAGCATATAATAAAACTTTATTCTAACAAAACTCCTCCGAAATAAATGGTTTAACTGATTTGGATGAAACTTTCGCTGGATGGTTTGAAAATGTATTTGTACCCCGTAGGTGGAGCTGTAATCGGGTTCATTTTTAGGGTTCCGTAGCCAAATGGAAAAAAACGGAACCCTTATGGAGTCATATATGTCTATCTGTCCGTCTGTATGTCACAGCCACTTTTTTCCGAAACTATAATAACTATACTGTTGAAACTTGGTAAATAGATGTATTCTGTGAACCACATTAAGAATTTCTCACAAAAATAGAAAAAAAAAAACAATAAGTTTTGGGGTTTCCCCATACCCCCATACTTAGAACTAAAACTCAAAAAGGTTTTGTGTGGTAAATATGGATAGGTCATCAAAAATGATATTGAGGTTTCTAATATAATTTTTTTCTAAACTGAATAGTTTGCGCGAGAGTTTATTTCCAAAGTGGTAAAATATGTGTACCTGTAACTTCTAAGACAAGAGAATGATAAAACTAAAAAAACTATATAATGTACATTACCATGCAAACTTCCACCGAAAATTGTTTTGAACGAGATCTAGTAAGTAGTTTTTTTAATACGTCATAAATCGTAAACCGCCATTTAGTTTGTACAGAACGGAACCCTCAGTGCTCGAGTCTGACTCGCACTTGCCAGGTTTTTTATATGAAGAAAAGCCCGGCTTTTGGACAGGACAAAGTCAGTCGTGACCGCTAGTATAATATATTGCTATCTTAACCGCTTATACGTCTCATGATATCGCTTAGATTCTTATGAGATACCCGAAATATCAGCAGAACACCGTAGGTTCATAAGCAGTGTAAGTCTAAAATAACTTGTTTTTTTTTTTTGCGTTTGGCTTAAGGAGATAGATCAAAGGACGAGGGTTTAAAATATAGCAGCTATAACGTGTTTTATAATACACACACATCCAAAATTATATGATAATCCTCGAACCCAACACGCTCCTGCCATACGTTACTTTGAGTAACAAAAATATGTAAATGCGTAACTTTATTAACGAACGAAAGTACCAACAAATAAAAAAATAAACGAGATACATCTCGGAGTTCGTCTTTATTTGTACAAAAACGAGAAATAAAAGTTAGTTGAGAACTGGCGCGATTAGGTACTTGGTTCGTGGAATTTTTGTTGTACCACTGCATCGTTCGTTAGGCGCTGTTATTACCACTGAGCTCCTAATGAGGAAAAACGTTCTTTCCAATGATACTCTTCAGCTAAACGAACTTCAGATACTTCTGAGCAAGTTTCTTGTGCAATTAACTAGTGTGATACTCTTGATTTTCCGCGATACATTTCCTTTTGTACGCTTAGTAGGTACTTAACGTCTACAATATTTATTGTTTCCGTTTTACACTTCTTTGTCTGTGTACTAGTTTCTTTAGTAGTTATTAACTAACATTCTTTTTGAAATAACATTAAACAATCTTTTGCTAGCAGCTTTACCCGCGTGGAAATAAAAAATATATAAACCTTGTTAGTTTCACTGGCAGGGGCGTAGCGTGCACTAGTATAGACGTGGGCCAAAGCGCATCAGCGAGGCCTTTTTCTTTTATAAATTCTAAAACGAGACAAGCACTGTTGGAACCCAGCGTTCGATGATATCGTCGTTTACCATCATATGAACTAAATGGTCAAAAGAGAGCTTATCTACGCCTCGTTCTTAAAGAAGCGAGAGCTTGCGCGACGCTCGTTTGGGTGCGAGGCCGTAGATTCTTGGCTTGTTGGTCTAGTCGTTAGTGGCCGTGGCTGCTATGCCGAAGCTTGTGTATTCAATTCCCACCCAAGACAAATGTTTGTGTGATGAGCACAATCGTTTGTTTTGTGTCTGGGTGTAATTTGTCTATTAGAGGAAAGACGATGCCGAGGTCGACCTGGGAAGCGGTGGCGAGATGACCAAAACGCTAGAAGAGGTGGTCTCAAAAGAATAAGTACCTGGAAGAAATTGAGCGATACCTTTGCCGAGCACCAGAAAGTAAAGGTTTACATTAAAAAAAAATATGATTATGAATCAGAGAAGGTTGATTATGAACCAGATCACTACGCAGTGCTATAAAATGTTATATAGGCAGCCCTTATTCTGCAACGGAGATTAATGCAATGTCCCAGCCTCCGGCGATACTCTCGTTTTAACTATAAACATAACGGGGAAACTAGAAATAGTAGACCTAGTAATGGCGAGCTGGCAATAAAGCAGGACGTACGGCATTAAAGCTAAGAACTTACGAGTATTTTAAAGCATGTCGCTCTCGCTAGGTTATGCGTAACATATGCAGGGCATGTCTTTTTTTTAATTGGAGAAATATAAAATAACTTTTCAATACACTTACTTCAAAACTCGCTCTTATTTTCTTCACACTAGTGCAGAAAAGTGCGCGAGCTCACTCCCGCCGCAATTTATAGTATTTACTGTAACAGGTTGGGCGCTAAGCGTCCCAACGTTTAATACACGTGGAAATTTGTCATTGCAGCACTCGGCTCCATAACACGAATTCTACCTCGACATATTCATCATGAGTGTCATACATGTGATCCTCCAATTGCTTTTTGCGTTCCAGGGCCACAGTTACATTTTTGGACAATCCCGCAGCAATTACATTACTGACATCTCTTTGTCCACACCGGACGGTGAACTACACATTATACGCTGTCCACAAGCCGCACCTACGGTGGCCGTGAATTGCCTTGCGACTCCCAAAGCCCGGGACGTCACCTACGGCGGCAGTGTTTGGGGCGTGAGAATGTCCTCATACTCTTTCTTTCCGCCACCTCCTTTGCTTTACTTTACTACATTACTGTTTCACAGAAGGAGGTGACTGCTTCCCATTCCCTTTCGCATAGCTATAAACATAACGGGAAACTAGAAATAGTTAGCACAGAAATTGCCAACTGGCAATAAAGCAAGACATACGGTATTAGAGCTGAGAACTTATTTAAAAGCATGCCGCTAGGTTGCGCATAACGTGCGCGGTGCGTGCCTAACGTCAGTTTACACGGTTTATATCATACTCGCAGCTATAAGAGAAAAGTACGCTCATGTAACGTGTTTACTCAGGGTCAGTACACTCGTATATCGCGCTTTATTTTTTTTTGGGAATCTGCTGACGCGTGTGCGATACCAGCAATAAACATTCGTTAAGGGAACCCAGAAAGATAAAGAAACATAAAAAAACACTTTATTATAACAGCTATGAAGCCGGATCCAGTGAAAGCCTAGGGCGGATCCGTACACGCGTTATAACCGACGTTTTCATGTTTGCGAAAAATCGTTGACAAACTTTTTTCTAAAAGAGAGGCAATTACATTAAAGCTTTTCGCTACGGCCACCCGTCGCATGTATGCTCGGCTTACACTGAATTGGGTTATGAAACTAACGTTACAATTTTTTATGTTTATTTTCAAAAACGGCTCGGTTACAAAATATTTTTAATCTGTCCTAGCTCAGAGGACACCGGTGTCCTCTCACATCCACGCCACTATAGGCCTTAATTCCGATGTTTAGAGTCTACTTTTGTATGAACAAGTTGGGTAGTTGTGGATCGAAGTGTTAATTCTCAATTGAGTGTAGCGTGCTATGTTGACATTTTATCCGAACACAGCTCAATCTCCCCGATACACGAAGATGAGGTTAACAAGCATAAAATTTTGAAAGTGGTATAAACCCGACGGTGTCGTCGCGACCGCGGCTTAAGTAAACATTACCTACTTACTTCATAGGGGTATAAACATACCGTATACGAACGCAGCTGCATATATTGACATTAAATTTAAGAGTTCAGCAAGTTTTGTCTTTGTCATAAAAACTTAGCGACCAACGAGTCATCTTAGGAAACAAGCTATGTCAGGAGGGGGAATTTTCTTGTATTTTTGGGGCGCGCTAACAAGGGGCTTCTACATGACCGGAATATTTTTGTCACCAATTTCCTCAGGAGAACGGCTTAACGCCCCGGAAAAAGTTACTTAGACTTACCTGGGACTCTTCGGCGCTGTCAAGATATCGTATATTTTATGGACCCCGGCTGAATGCCTGCTATATTTCTTTTAGACGGGCGTCGGCGTCGATATAGCTTTTCGATTACATTACCGCTGTATTAACACGCGTGTGCTAAGCTCTTATTTAACTGAAGCATTCGAAGGTTCTTTTTTCGTAAGTTATTCAGGAGATCGGTAGTTAAATGAGGATGTATAAAGACGGATGGTGGCAGTAAACAGTTACTTGAGATAGTCTTCGGTAGATCGACGGACCGGGCGGGTTGAGACCTATATATCACTAAAAACGACAGAGCATAAATCTATGGGGGCTGTCGGCTCGTTATTTGTAGTCGCCACGTGAACCGCCGGTTTCGGGTGAATATTAACGATATCGCCAATTTTCCGCAAGCTTAGTCGCGTCGCAATTTCTCGCCAATTGAACAATCGCATCGCATCGAGGGGTGATGTGGCGGCGAGCAGCATTATCCCTGGCTTCGTGTAAAAAATGTTTATACATGCTTTTCTCGATCTGCCGCTTCAGGCTCTATTTCGTATAAACGCGAAAATTCCAATTTTCAAACCGCGAAATGAATGTGAGCATTTTACCAATATAAGAACCCTAAATTCAATATAGAATATCTTGAAGACTCTTCTGGGCTCTAGCATCTATGCACCTACATTTTTTTTAATAGTCTATACTTTCCCACTGCCTTTGTCCAGCAAAGGCCTACCCCAAATCCTTCCAGGTATTCTTTTCTCGAACCACCCTTTTAAAATGTATACATCTTGAACCAGCCAATATACACCGGCATAATTCATTTAATTACATTATTTTTGTTGGTTACAAGTAGGTAGACTCGTTTTAATATTTATGATTTATGTATATAAAAGAATCGTTTTAAATGAATACAATACCTAACAGCTAAGGAAGAAGTCATAAAGTGCTATGTGTTTCCTGAGTGCTTCCTCCAAAGTAAAGATGTATCTATTGACTACTGGTTCATTCAATGATACGCTTTGTTGTCACACGAATAATGGCGCCTAAAATTTGTATAGACTATAATTCTATACAATACTACAATAGGACGTTTTATCTTGCGGAAAACATAAATACAAAACATTGAAAAACATAAAAAACTTTATCTTTTACTTTCACATAAAGAAAATGTTTAATTATTCAGTAAACGAAAGTTGTCAGCGAAAAACAGACTTTTATTTTAATCACTCGAATTTTTATTTCTAATTTGTACGTGTATTTCCAATTCCAATTAAAGTTTGTTGCTCACTAAAGCGATGATACAAACATTTTACGTTTGCAATCACTGACCGATACTAATCCATGATCATGTACGCTTAAATGTTATTTTTACGCTATGCTGAACTGATAGATACGCTACAATGGGCAGTGATGCTAATTCGTCGAAGTATTAATTGGATTTAATTAAGTAGATTTATCGGCGGCTTGGTTCCGTAAAGTCGCGATTAAACAAGAGTATTTAACGTCGACTCCCTCTCTCCGGAGTGATTGATCCCGCCTGTTACAAGAACTCGTCTCAATCTTTTTCAATTTGTCTTGTCTTTGAAACCAAATAGTAAATGGCTCACGTATCGTATCATGTCTTGTAGGCATTCAGACTGTCTATTGTTTTTTTTTTTTATTCTACGAACACTTACTTACAGGGTTAAAGTTCTAAAAGATCAGTACCAATCCCTCCAAACCCTGTAATTCTTAGTCCTAAAAGGCACGGTCCAGATGATCCTAAATATCACGTGTTTCATGACTGATGAATAATCGGGTGTATAACATCCACATCAAAATTTATTTAAAAAATTAAATTTCGAAACCTAGTTTCCGAGACCGATTCACATAATAAATCCATTGTTTAATAGCAATTAAAAAAATCGATTCATCCACATCTAGATCTGAGATCGACATTGCTATGTAAGATTCAGTATTTATTAACCGAACGATAATCTAAGTATGCATCTATGCCCTTTTAACGTAAAAAATCTAATGAAAACCAAATACTGGGCCAGGCAAGGAATTTTAATTAGAATATAAATATTATTGCCATCTATAAGAAGAATAAAATGAAAAAGCCAGGGTTGCTAAAAAAACACGTCTCATAGAACATGCACAACATATTATATAATTATATCCACACTTGGTAGACCCTGATATAGAAGGACCAAAAAAATGAAACCCATGACCATTCCACAAATAGCTGAACATTAAACAATACACATTCTCAGCGTGGTCATGACGTATTCAGTATACACCCCATTGCAGCTTTCAAATAACGTTTAACTTTAGTTATTATCCTCCTCCTCCTCCTCCTTGCGTCGTTTATCCTCAATGCTGAGGGTCGTGACCTCGACGAATAACTTTACTATGGACTATTTTTCGCCATTTTGTCCTATCTTCGGCGATGTGGATGGCGTCGCAGACTGTGGTCTCCAGTGTAGCACGGATTTGGTCTGACCAACGTATCGGACTCCTACCTCTGGGTCTTTTCCCGTCTACTCTCCCTGTAAGTAGCAACTTTTCCAGGTTATCACCTCTCTTTCTGGCAATGTGGCCAAAGAAATCAAAAACTCTTCTCTGGCATATGGTAGTGAGCCTCATAGGTGATTTGAGTTCGGCTATTATAGATTCGTTGGTCCGATGCTCTGTCCAGTGGATTCCGAGCATCTTTCTCCAGCACCACATCTCAAAAGCGTCAATCCGGCAACGGTCAGCTTTTTTGAGGGTCCAGGTCTCTGCACCATACAGGAAGATGGAGAAAATGAGGGTAGTGACGAGCTTTCTTTTGGTCTTACGCGAGATGTTCCTGTCGGCCCAGATGCGATCCAGCTGAGACATAGCGCTCTTTGCCATCCCGATACGTCTTCTTATGTCCTGCTCACACGACCCATTGTTAGTAATAGTAGAGCCCAGATAAACAAACTCGTTTACTGTGTCCAGGTTTAGTGTGCCAGACAGAGTGAGAGACTTGCTTCGGTCCACAACCATGACTTTTGTTTTGGCCCTGTTTATATGGAGCCCCAACTCCTTGCTGATTCGCTCTAGTCTTGCCATCAGCACTGACATCTCATCTTCACTAGCCGCAAAAAGTGTGGTGTCGTCGGCATAGCGTAGGTTGGTAATTTTAACCCCACCAATCGTGATTCCACCCTCCCAGCCTTCGCAAACGCGTCTCATAATGTACTCTCCATATATGTTAAAGAGTATGGGAGATAATATACATCCTTGTCGGACTCCCTTTTTATTAGTTATTATACGGAAATATTATTCAATATAGCGACTTGTCAAACGCACTCGGGCCGCGGGTGGGTAGGGCTACCGCATACGGTGCTATTCAGCGACATATAGGCTCCTACATACCTAGGTAAAAACATAATATAGTGCCGTCACTACCAGTGTTCTAGACTTTTGTTTCATACGAAGAACGTGGCGATTAATAATGTGTTGAGTGCCGCGAAGTTCGCTGATTGATTCTAGTCTAACAGTATTCGTAAATTGAATAATGTTTTAGTTAAAAGGTTCTCTATAGTGACTTCTCTTCCATCCATCCATCACAAGTGTTGCCCACGCAAGAATCTTGCAGGCTACCCCTATTGGCTTCTGGCAGTTAAGTCAAACTGAGATTTGCGTCTAATTAAGTTTTTGGTTCCTCAGTAAGTATATATCGGATCCTGAATGAGTTTTTGGTTCCTCAGTAAGTATATATTGGTTCCTGAATTAAGAAACCCTTCTTCAAAGCCAAATATGACAGGTTTTCAGGCTACAGTTGAATTTGAGAAATCATCATCATTTCTATTAAAAGACGTCCACTGTTGGACATAGGCCTCTCCCACGTGTCGAAATAACGGCCAGAATTTAAGAAATACTGGGGGGTAAAAGTTGGAGAAGCAAAAATTCAATTACTCAGATTCATTAAATTGCGATGCAAGAGTTTTACAGTAAGCCCGTTTTGGGCATCACTATTTAATTTTGGGGTGTATTCAAAAGTAGGTAACATAAGATTTATGTTGAGATCATTTTGGGAGCTAAGTTACATAGATTGGCATTGCCTTATTGATCTAGAAGTCCAATTATGATGGTTTAGCATGGCCCTGTGGTTATTTGAGCTTCAAGGGACGAAATTTAGGATTCTTTGGCCGTCTCTTCTACATACCCCTTCGAATTTAAGCGTAAAAATTTAAAAAAAAACATGTAGAACATGCATCTCCTCCTTTAGTGACCTACCAAACTCAAATAACTCAGCAAATCTAAGATAAAAAAGCAGTTACTCTATTTTTCGTCTTACGTGGGATATCATCAAATAACTGGTCCCATTCTGAGCGCAATACTTTGCGTAATTTCATTACCACTGCTCTCAAAACGATGAAAGAAAACATTGTAAAGAAACCATGTCCAAGAACGAAAAATTCGACATGTGACATTGATGGATGTCACATGTCGAATTTTTCGTTCTTGGACTCACACTCGCACTAGAGAAGCCTGAGTCTTAGCAGTGGGAACATTAGAAAAGGTTGATGCTTATGCTATGGAAAAAAAAAAAAAAAAAAACGGCAGGTGTGTCACAGTTTTACTGAGTATTCTTTAAGATACCCTTTGCGGTAACTTCGAAAAATCCTGCGGCCCTGACAGAAAATTGCTTAATAACCTACTATAAAACGAATTTCCCTACTACAATACAAACCTCCGAACACTTTTATACGTGTTCATTAAAGAGCAGCCGTCATTCAGTCTCCGGTAAAATTCACCTCAAATAACTTAACCGTTCAACTTTTACTAGGACATAAGTTAAGTCGGGACCACGAAGCACAGTGTAATAAAGTGTTAAACCGTGTATAAAGACGTACGTCATGCTTTATAGGATATTCAACACCGGCTAAATGCCATAACAGACCATAGCTTTTGATTCATGGTGAATGTGGCTTATGATGTTGTTGTGTTATTTTTATTTGGCTGTCACGAGCAATAATATGTAGTTTATTTATGTGATTTGCTGAAAAATATAGCTTAATTTTCTTATTTGTATGTGTATGTAGGGCGTAGAATTATCTGATGGACTCTGTGTTTACCGGTAGCTCGTAGTCCGCTCGCACGTTACAACTGTGGGATTGCAGTTGAGCACTACTTTATATCATTAAAAAAACTAGCATGATAACCGTTTTTTCTTGAGGTGTTAATCATCAAATGACTTCTCCGGCTTTAGAGTAGAAGAGAGGAGCGAGAGGGTTTGTCAGATTTATACTCACTAAAATCCACCTATATTCCTTCATTTGCCTTTAACGTTCCATTACTACGGCAACTCTTTGAAACGTTCCTGCAGTTGACTAAATCTGACTGTCTTTATTCAAGATTGTATAGGTTACTTCTAGGCAAGCGCAATCTATCGTCGATTACATCATCGCCCGCTTTATGAGATAGTGGTCGCGTTTGACCAGTGAAAAGTAATAGAAAGCAGTGTTATTTCATAAAGCTATCAGCTTCAAGAGACTTTAAGAAAATTATCGCATGCTTATTCTTATAGAGCCTTAACTCAAAAAATAAGGTAAGTATTTGGATCTTAAAATTATGTTTCATTAATGAGGTCCAATTTTTAAATACCCTCTTTTTTGGGTAAGGTCTCCTTTTTATTATACATGTGTTATCTTTTGTAGCTATCTATTTTATTTTTACTAATACTGGTCTCATAATTACGAAGACACTACCTTGTCTTTCAAAATTCGTCGTAAGTTTGAATAACCTTCTTATTGATGTCTCAACCAGTCAGATTTGGTTTCAGAAGTCTATTAAGTTTATGTAATGAAGTTCTTAACCTGTTAAAGATTATCGGAAGCACCAACCTCCCTTCTCATATAACCACTGCCATTTGACCACAGCCAACAAGTGCAAACCGCTTGCACCACAGATGACAATTTCTTCAGCATTAAATGGCAGCAGCTGGTATTGCCAATTAAGGAACGTGAACTATGACATCGTCCTGTGATAGCGTCAATAACATTACCCTTTTACTGAAGATGAATAGCGGTAGGAAGTACTTTATATAAAAAAATAATTATGTTATAATTATTTTTTCTTGGTATAATAATACAATGTAATAATTTATTCTTTTACGGTTCCGTTCCTCAAATGGAAAAAACGGTACCCTTATAGGATCACTTTGTTGTCTGTCTGTCTGTCTGTCAAGACCCTTAATCTCGGGAACACGTAGTAGTATTGAGTTAAAATTAAAATCATATACCCAAGTATGCGGTTCCTTGAAGCCGTTAAAATATTAAACTTCTAAGCTAACGGAATAAAGATACGGCCGTTTATATCGCAAAAACCGCATATTTCGAAACTCTCAAGCTTTGCAGTCTTTTATTGACTGCAACAAGAAATGGTATTCTCAGTTCGTCTACGGCGCGCACTGTTCCCGCGCGCCTCAAGGAGTTGTCAGCAAACTGTAGGGGTCCAGCAGGGCCGAAGCCTACTGGGGCCAAAGGTTATGTGAGAATGACACCACGGGCCCCGGGACAAAGGCAAGGAACGGAAAGGTAGGTTTTTAGTCAGTAAAAGTCTGACACTATTTCCCGCCCCGCCCAAGGGCGGGACTTGTCATTGGATGATTTTACCTACGTTAAAAAAAAAAAAAAAAAAAATATCTGGTAAATTATTCTTCATCATCATCATCATTTCTCCCTCAAGTGTCGTCACAATGTCTCGCATCCATCGGATCCCCCAATACTTACCAGCTCCTCTAGCCAAGTTACGATCGTTACGTCAAGCTTGAACGCTTGGAGTTGACCACGCCCCCAATTCCTTTGTTCTGACGTCATCTCAATGCTCTGTCACGTAGTCAGAACAAATAAATTAGGGGCGTGGCCAACTCCAAGCGTTCGCGCTTAGCGAAAAGATCGTAACTTGCCTAGGGGGCAGATCATCGGTTCACAATAAACAAAACAACAAGCGTTTCGACCTTGACCTATTCTTCATTTTTTTTTCTAACTCGTTCTCTTAACACTCATTGTTTACTAAGACAATCAATTAACATCTATTGCTGCCATCTTCAAGTCATTCTTAGACAGATATTGATCAACCTCCAAGTGATGATGAATTCATTGAAGCAAAATTCTATTATACTATGAGTCAGTCTACCTTTTAATGATAGGTATCAATTATTGCAACTTACCAGGATGTTAGTATCTTATAATTGGAAACAACTGTTAAGTGTCAGAACAACAGATAATTGCGTTCAATTGTTGACAAGTTTAACTAAGGATGTAAGGTAAAGATAAGTTTTTCATCCGGTTTATTCCTTCTACATGGGGTAGCTATTGCTCCGGAAAATAGGGAATGGAATGTGGAACGTCCTTCTGCAAAGCAGTAATGCTAACGAAGGAGATGGCCGCAACAGTAAAGAAACGGATATCCTCATGCCACGGCCATCGCTAAAGGAGACGCTACGGGTGCCAGTAGTCCTAACTCGGCTTGCGGACGACAAGCAATGGGTAGTCTAGCCAACCGGCAAGGATCAAGACCAAGTCGTCGACGGTGTGTGTAACACGTGCGCCTCAAACAGACTAACAATACGTAGGAGCCAATCAAGGTCGAAACTCGCTAGGGCACGGGCACATTTGAAAGGGGAACTGAAAAAAAGAACACTATAAGTTTTAGTCAGTAGGTAAAAGTTTGACACGCCCTTCCACTCTCCCTGGAGAGAAAGAAATTATAGCATGATTTTTCACCTCAAGAAACGGGGTATCTATTAAAACGTAAACTAGCTAACTAATTTTTCAATACAAACTTACCTAGATAATTTTATAAATATATAGAGACAAACAAACAATCGATTTTCTCAAAGACAATATCCTAAACTTTCACCTCTAGAGCATAAGCACAGCCACCTGCAGAGAAAAAAATACAGAAATGTAATTCAATTAACCACTTAATATTAATTCACCCATAGACAAAGGTCGTGAATGATTGAACGAACGAATGAGTCGTGTCAGTCCAACGTCAAACGCACGGCACATTATGGCAAATTTCCCAGGAGTGAATGGGAATCTCATTACTTGGTGCACATGTGTAGTTGACAGACGAATGATTTCATACACTATCACAACACTCGGACATGGATATTGCTTTTTCCGAAATTTGATGGAGTGAGAGAAATGGCTGCTAGATAATAACAATAATAAAATCAGAAGAAACCGCTCAATATGTACAATAAAATAAATTACGACACTATAATAGCTGATATCAGATATAAGTGCGTTTCACTTATGATCACACGCACATTCTTCACTAATTTATTCATATATATTATTTATATATTCAATTTCTACTTTTATACCACAACATTGTACAGGATACAGAAAAACTTGTATTATTCAAAGGGCCTGATAATATCTAAATGCATAATTAAGTTTTCTTTCAACATCCTGAGAAACGTATCTGGTGTCTACAATCACTAAATATGTACGTACAATCAGTGCCAAGAACATCTAGTCTACCAAAGGTAGAAAATACTACCTCTCTAATTGAATTGTGATATAACGCGGAGGTAGCAAACTGTCTCAGTTCAAACATGGTTGTAATACAAGAAATTCAATGTGTCTACAAGTTCTGTAAATCCAGACAAGAATACGAACATGAATATTCAGCTGCAGCATGCAGTTCCACATTATATTCACGATAACAAGGTTCGTCAGCAGAACGCGAGCTTCGTCGCCTGCGAACCATTTGTGCTAACTCGACGCCGCCCCTCCCCGAGACCAACCCACACTTGTCTTGGCACCAGAATACATCGCAATCATATTATTCCTCTAAAGATTTCCTTTAAAACTAACAAAAAGATCAGCACAACTTACAATTTAACCCTAAAAGTGTAACCCACCTTCGGAAATCCGAAACTTGGACCGACTTTGGGGATCTTAACTGATTTCGTACCGAGTGTTACATCCTTACTTACGAGGTTTCTAACTCCCAAATCCGGATACAACAAGTCCAATCCGGACTAAACAAGTTCCAACTGAAATAAGCACCCGTTGCACACATGCTCCGCCGCGCCTCAGGGATACGGGAAAAGAAAGAAAAGTGGCAAGCTCGCAGTTTCCCGGCTGCATATGCAAGGGTGGTGGAGTGCGAGGGCGGGCGCAAATCTCTCTTGTTCAAAATGAAGTTACGGATCCGCTCAGAAATTGTGTTTTATATTTTCCCTCGGCATGTGACGCGTAAAAAAACTTTCACATACTTTGAGACCTTTTTCCTTAGGAGCTCGCTTGATCGTGAAGTCGCTGAATAATTTTTTTTCTTCTTTCAATATCGCAAACATGTGTGAAGTTAATGCTCCAGCAGATTATGTTTTCATCACGACTAAATTTCCAAGAGTTGGATCACTGTTGAATAAGTACGCGGAGTTTATGCAACGAGTTAAGTTATATCCAATATTTTACGCGCAGTATTAAAATATGAAGTGCTGGCTGGAATATTAAACGATCATAACGTTTAAAATAATCTAAAGGATCAAAGAGGTCAAATACAAAGCGGATGAATGGAATGTTGGTTTTAAACAAACGAAAAGCAGGTTTGAACACTTAACCAACCACCATAGAGGTATGGAAGGTTGGCTTGTATTCAATAAAATTATATTTTATTTATAAAACGATCCCAAGCGAGGCGACTCTTGCATTCGATTAGCGACGGAGTGCATGAAACTCTCACGAGTCACGTTGCGCAATTATGCTAATCATATCAAAATCTTTCATTTGCTTTGACATTTTGACAACGCGCTTAATGCAATCATCTGCATAAAAGACTTATAAATCCAGAAAGTAAAAGTTTGTGGCACGCCTATTGATGAAAACTGGTCGCATTTATATGCATTTTTGAAACGGAATTGAATATTTCCGGTGGCAGTGGGCGTCATCAAAAATGAAAGTTAATATTGTCAGCTATTGTATTTATATTATGTATGAGTGAGTAATACCTGCCACGCAGATTGCATGTAGGCATTTAATTATGCTGCGCTGGCATTGAGAACATTTCATAATACTATTAACATTTTTTTGTCACGAACTTATTATCCGCCGGTTTACCTTCTAGGTTATTTATTTTTCGTATTATACTTACAAGATCAAATATAAATTATGATTATTGTCTAGTAGAAATATTATAGCTTTATCTCAATGGTAATCTCTAAATGAGATGTAATATGTAGGTACGATTAACACATAGATGATAAACAACATTGAAAGATCATTGAACTACCTAAGCATTTCGAAATGACCCAACAAATGTACGTAGTTTCTAAACAAGCCGCGTTACGGTAAACACGGCGAGAGGTTTAGACATCGGGCCCATACTGATCTTACTACCAGTCCGTTTACTTCGTGTTTCTAAATATCGGCATTCGTGAGATACCTACCGGTGAAGGCGATAGGTGACTCTACTGGCGAGCCTCGAGTACGACGCACGTCTCGGCTTTACTGCTGAACTTATCTCGGACAGGTGCATAAAAAAAAAACATTTTGACATTTATGTTCCAACTTATTTTTTCAAATTGCGAATGTCTTTTTTAATCGACTCGTCATTATTTTGAAATTAGAATAAATTATAAAAAGTTTTGTGTTTTTAATAATAACTTTGAAAGCTAATTGTTGTTTTTTTTTTGTTTCAGATGTGTTCGAAAGTGAGTTTGTTTGCTTGAGTGATTCGACTACCGAAAGGGAGTAGACCGAAGTGGGTGTACATTGAAATGTGAATTTTGTGTGTACAGTGTTAAAATTGAACTTTGTTCGTACGTTGTTGTTATCCCGATGAAGTTTCTCGTGTAGTCACAACTGTTCGCGGAATTGGTTTATTGAAAATCTTTCGCCATGGAGACGGAGGAGTTGACAAAACTTGTCGATGGCATCTACAAGGTAAGGAATACTCTTTTGAAATATTTACTTTCGCAAAAAAAATCACGTCGCTAAACTTTTGCCAAATTTCAACTGTTTATAAATTGTCAAATATTTAGGAACTTTAGTCTTACTCTGGGGCCTTGGGCGAATATGAAAGTATACACCAGGGCCCTAGTACGAAGGCAGTGAAGGAACGGGGTAGGTTTTTAGTCCGTAATAGTCTGACACTATCTTCCGACCCGTCCAAAGGCGGGAGATGTCATTGGATAATTTTACCTACCATTTCAAGTTTATCTACTAGTCCATATGTACTTTAAAGGGAAACTAAATTATTATCCTTCTAAAATGTAAAATCCAATTCGATCATCCAATAACCCGTCCGCGGGGCGATATCAAAATCAAAATAGAAAAGTTAACCAAGTTGGTACATGTTTACGATAAACAAGACTTAGGTTTTCGTCAAAATTGATTTTAGCATAAAACTTTTTAACAGAGTGATATCTAATTATTTTTAATGAACTTAAAACACTTCAAAGTTACGCAACATTTTTCAATAGCAAAACAAGTTCAATTTAAAAGCTTCTTCATACAAATTATCGTTAAGTATTACTGTATCCTAACGATTGAACATATACTAGTCATAATTACGCTTCACGGTCGCTTACCACATTTGAACGGCCATCGTGTAACAACGTAAAAAATAATAATTAAAGGTGAAAATACCAGTTAATTAAATTCATTGACTAGGGCATCTCGCACCTGCCTAAATGTCAAGGTCAAACGGTCAAGCGGAGCGAGGAGCGAGTACTACAGAACACGATTTCTCCATATCAATTTTATTGTATAAATATGTATATTAAACACATTCCTTAGATACTTATGTCGACTTTCGTTTCGAAGCTTTGTTGGACGTGTCTTTATAGCACGAGTTTGGGCAAAAGTTATGGTAATATGACAGGATTCCTATTAGATTTTTTTGTTTGTAGTAAATCGTGGGCGTCAATACCGTTTCTCTAGGATCTTCGATTGGTGTCTGACCGGGAAATAAATAAATATTTGTGGTCTTAGAAAAAAGTTAGTAGGTATCTGGTCGGGTGGGTTTTTTTTTGTTTTCTATCGGTACTTACTTACCGGCTTATTATTTCTGTTTGTCGAGAGCTAGCTTGCGTTCTATTCTCTTGACTACTTATATCTATCTAATTTGATTTTTGTTAAAAAAAACTCTTTTGGAATTTAAATTAGTATTTGGTATGTGTGTAATTTAAGTACTGTAGAGATATTTCTCGGGTTTAATTTTAGAACAATCTAGATACCTATTAGGTAATGAAATTAAATATACTCTGTATGTTAATTTATGTTAAGTAGATGTAATATTCTTATACTTCATCATTACTAGCTTACATCCTTATCCTTACATAAATATTATGAAACTTAGTCCCTCACTGTATTAAAATCCGTTCAGTAGTTCGTTTTTAATTTTATGGCGAACAAACAGACAGTTATTTGTTTGTTCACCATAAAATTAAAAACGAACTACTGAACAGATTTTAATACAGTTTTCACTAATAGACAGTGTAATTAATGAAGAAGGTTTAGGTGTATAAATCATGTATATTATAATAGAGAAAAGCTGAGAATTTTAAAGTTTTAAGATATCCGTATGAAGTTGAGGCAGTTCGCTAGTGAAATTTTTTGATATAAATATATATAATTCCTGGTTGTGTTACGTCACTAATTAAAGGTTTTTTAAAGACGTGTAGGTAAAAACCGATTATGCAAATTTTCTTAACTAACCTTCTGGTTAAGTTTTCTAGAACTTTACGACAGCCTATAATAAATTAATATCTCATGAATATTTTCTAGAGCTTCATTAAGGACTCCATTTAATTTGCAATTCCAACGCAGGCTTATGTGAGGAAATAAATCTTTTTAAAAAGCAATAAATAACGCTGATTGACTAGAATACGTTTGAATATCTATTAACAATTATATAGAAAGTTTTATGTCTGCGTATGTATTTAGAAATCAACAATCTATTGTGAATCTTAACGTTTATTTTTTATATCTAACAAATTCTCAAGCATGACTTGGTTTATATCGTATTCTTTCACTTTGCGGCGCAAAACTTGGATTTATATATTGTATATTATTTTTTCTTCTATTATTGCTGAGCGCAGATGTAACACATTCTAGTGTTGTAACAGTATTTGACTGCAACTGCATCGAGTCGGCCTTCTCGGTAGGCTTCGCTGTGGTAGTCAATACTACAATAATTCTCAGTATTTTACCGAGATCGCGCCTGTTTTTGCATTGTCCAGTTGCGCAGATACTTAAAATACAAAACTACACCTATTTTATATCACAATGTCCAATAGGAAACAATTTGCGAATAATTAAAACAGCCACTGAACTTCACTCGAATAAATTCGGCCAAAAATCTTGGTACGTTAAATTTATGTTTGTCTTTGTCGATCCCGGCCAGGAGTAATAGACAACACTACTATGTTCTGTAAGTTCACACATGGCCCGACAGATTATTGTATTATATCGGGCAGAATAAACGTGTTTTCTTTCTTTCCTTGCAATTAAATTTTAAAAAAATAACAATGTAAAAGAAACGAAATTATCTAAGTTAAAAAGTCCTACGAAACAAAATAAAAAAAGTACCGCCATCAAAGAAATATAACAACGAATATTGTTTATAGCTTCAATTGAATTAATTAATTTACGTTTCAACTTTTGCCATGTCTTGTTCACTGACAAATCGTCGGTAATAATAACACTGAAACAGGAATAAAAAACTTTAACATTTAAACCAGTTTCTCTTATTACATCTACGCTCAACGCTCGAAGAATTTAATAACTACTATCTCGTTTATTAAATCATATTATTATAATCTGCGCTATTGAAATTATTTTTAAATACCATAACCGGGTCAGTGTTGCAATATTTTGTAATGAACAGCAAATTAATTTATGTTGCTTATGTAAGTAGTCTTTTGTTACTATCTGAAATAAAATTCCGCGTGCTGGAAAACGCAACGTTGGTAGGCCTCCTACAACGTGGTCGGGTGACCTAGTGAGAGTCGCGGGAATCCGCTGGATACGAAAAACACAGGATCAGTCGTTTTGGTGGCAATTAAGGAAGACACATATACGGCAGTAAACGTCTATCGGTTGAAATGATAATAGTGATTCATCATCACCGAGATTATTGGTAAAGTTATATAGATATCTGCTCTTTACGTTATTCGAAATGCGTTTTTATCGATACCTAGTTAAATCAATTACAAATATTTGTTTTTCTATTGATTTAAGATATGAATTAGACCTTTTTTATTTTTATAAAATAGTGCTTGACTGCGATCCCACCTGATGGTAAGCAGTGATGCAATCGTGGATGGTGAGGCGCACTAGTTTATTAAGGGCCTATTGCCTAGACCCTTAAAGACACCTAAATTATATTCGGACATATTGAATTTATTTCCTATGTATAATCATAATTTTAAACCAAACCTGTGTATTTGCGATGCAATTTATTATTCTATATTATTTAGTTGCGTTTTTTAAATATGTGTATGTACAGGAAGCAAAAAATATTGTGACGGAAAGGGAAACTTCATTTAAGTCAATTATCTATTTACTTCCATGTTTTTAATTGCCTTTCAACGCAACGAAAGTGTAATGAATGGTGACACCATGTTGTGAAGACATCTACATAATAAAGTTGGCTCTCTTACTTTCTCTCATAAAGACACAGAATATCCACGAAAGCAAGAAGTGTCGATCTCATGCAGTTTTAAATTATCGAGTGTAGAGATTGCAATCATATTTTATATGTTGCAATTTCTGTGTTGCGATCACTGGGAAAGCAATTCCAGGTTTTTCTGAATTATTGTTATTAGTTGAACATGTTTCTTCTTGTACTGAGATCCAGCTGTAGTTATTTTAACTATAGACAGTGCCAGATTAAGCCAACGTTGGGCCTTTGGCAAATGCTATGTCCCTAAATCTTTGTAACTGATAACTTCTAGTAACTTATTTTTCAAATAGGCCGCGGGGCCGTTATTAAATTTCATATGACACTGGTCTTTTGATTTATTTTTATACTAGATCCAAGCAGGCTATAGTATTTGCTACTCTTGCTGTATGGCTGATCCGTCATTGAACTTAAAACAATTTATAACGCCTTATTCTAAATACATACAGGGTCATAGGTTACTCATTATGTTCTCGGCAGGACGTGATATTGTAGCCTATTTGCAACAATTAAGCATCCTAGGTAGCCAAGGAGGAATCCCTTGGGTTTCGAGAAAATCCCAGTTTGGATTGGAAAAATTATGTATCGGAAAAAAATATTCAGAATATTTTCTACATTATGTCGTTTTATTGTTGTTGGTTGTTTGGTCTATTTTGTTGTACTACAGAGGTGTGCTAAACTCTTTAGTCTTTGAATCCCGAGAAAAAGAACGGTTATTTTATATTAGACCACGGAAGCAAAGACGCGAGAAAATGTTAGCTTGTAGGTACACAATGCAACATGTTTATAAAGGTGCTACTCTGTTGTTTTATCGCCGTCTCGTTTATATCACGATCGATATCATGTTCTCAATAACAAGGTCAATATCAATTGCATATAGCTATTTATAATGCATATATTTTGCGTTTACCTTCACAGCTACAGAAGAGTGTTATCTGTCTTTACTATATATATTTATAAAAGGAGAAACAGACTGACTGATATACTCGTATCATCGCATAGACGAAACTACTGGGTACTAGGAACATTAAATTTTTCATTAGGCTTCTTTTAAGACTTAGGCACCAAGCAGATTTGAAAATTCAACTCCTAAGGGGATCGGGGGCTTGCGGACGACGAGCAATGGGTAGCTCGCTGTCCAGTAACCGACCAGACCGAGCCCAAGTCGTTGACGGTGCGTACTATTCCCGCGCGCCTCAAGGAGTTGTCAGCAAACTGTAGATGGAGGCAGGGTCGAAGCCTACCAGGACCAAGGGTCGGCTTCTGAAAAGTCAGTAAGTCAGTAAGAGTCTGACACTATCTCCCGCTCCGCCCAAGGGCGGGGATGTCATTGGATGATTTTTACCCACCGAAAAAAAAACCTTTAAGGGGATGAAATGGGGGAATTTCGTTATAATGAAAAATCTTATTTCTTGTGCCAATTTAGTTGAAAATTTGCATAAATAGTTACCATTAAAACAATTTGGGAGGTTTTAAACATCGTATGGAGGATTCTCATTTCTTTGGTTAATAAACTTAAAAACTTGTCACAAATTTTAATCAAAATTAATAATAAAGACTATCATTATTCAAATCTTTAATTAATTTAATCAAAATTACCCTCAAAACCATAGTTTTAGGACTGTCAAAGTTTTTATGAAAACATTCTCGCGAACGACGTCACTGGTAATGCTAGTAAATTATATAAACCTTACAAATATATTTGAGAGGTAATTTTATATAATAACATACACATGAATAGGGTAACATTATGGTAAATAAAATATTTGCAAATAAGCAATTTGCTTAATGTTATTTTGTAAGCATTAGTACCTCTTCTTCTGAAACGTTTGAATCTGTTATTGGTACGGAAGAAAAGCCTTTGAATCCAAGCTGAGCTCACAATTGAGACTCTTTCGCTTCACCTTCGTAATAGGTATATACATTTTCTATAAGAATGACGGTAAACACATTTCCATATTTCAAAAGCAATTGCTGTTATGAAAAGTCTAGTCAATTCAAGCCGAATGGAAAGATGTGTTGTTTTAGGTGGGAAAATCATCCAAAGACATCTCCCGCCCTTGCGCGGAGCGGGAAATAGTGTTAGAATTTTACTACCTAAAAAACCCACTCCTGTTTCTTCTTTGCCTTCGTTCCAGGGCCCCGAAACACTTTCACATCACCCATGGCCCCAGTAGGCTTCGACTCTGCTGGGCCCCTACGTTCTGTTGAGATCTCCTTGAGGCGCGCGTGGAACGATACGCACCGTTGACGACATGGGCCCGGTCCGGACGGTTACCGGACGTTAGGACGGCGAGCTACCCATTGCTCGCTGTCCGCAAGCCCATGCCTATAAAGGAAAGAAAAAATCGCCTCAGTAGTTTTTAAGTATACCGGCTTGTCATCAAGATCTTTGTTTTCTTCATCATTATCTCCCGAGCCTTTTCCCAAGTAGCTTGGGGTGCTTCCAGTCTAACTGAATGCGGCTGAATGAATACCCGTGTTTTACATGAAGCAATTGCCTATCAAATCTCCAGAACCCAGTTCCTAGACAACACTGTCTGACTTTCTGGCATCTACCTACCTTCAACTACTGTCAAACATCTACAAACAACAATTTGGACCAAAGGCTTTACGTGCTTTCCGAGGGAGTGGCAGTAATCTTTCTTCTCTACGAAAGTTGCTCAATAGACAGTTCAATAACTAAACTGTAAGCACCACAAACTGGACTGCACGCTGCTCCATTGTTCGGCAGAGTAACCTAACCACTCCCTGGAAGAAAAGGGCAACTGAAGGTACACAAGTTAGCTTTAGTGGACTCAGAGTGGGAGGAGTTATTTGATGATTTTATAACTAAAAAAATACACTACAAAATATTTGAAAATATTAACACGGTCTAAATCGAAAACAAAAACACGACGTTAGTCACATAAAAACTAAAAGGCCACCTACTTAACACCCGAAAAACGCTAAAACGAAACAAAAATCAAAACACATTTTAATTAAAAAATTGTGGCAACATTATACTTACGTGACTGTTATAAATTTCCCAGTTTTTACTTCGTTGTCACCTAAATAGAATTGCGAGGGGAGAATTAGGACTTTTTGCCTCAACAGCACAATTACGTGGCTTTGAGTCACTTCACTGAGTGGCATTTTGTTATAAAAACTCCTCCGAAAATAGACGTAACTTAAGATATTTATGCTTCATAGAGTGGAAGCCTCTTAAATAATTAGGATAATGACTAAGGAAAATAGGTGTGATTTTCTTCGAAACGCTTTTAGAAGTTAATTTTCTTCGCGAATTGTGTTCAACTTGAAGTTATTTAATACCTCGGGAAATGTAATTGCTAGGTATTTACTTGCAAAACGTCGCTTGAAAAGAAAATGCCTGAAATACGAGTGTAATTTTTGTACAGATACAGTTGTTCTCACAAAACGAGTCTGGTTTATTGCTTCAATTTTCTTTATGATATGACATCAAAAATATTGTTTAGAGGAAATAAGAGAATTTGAGTTATCGTGGGTCGGTAGTAAAATATAAAGTCTGATTCACCTTTGTTGTGTACGAAAATAAAAGAAAATTATAACATATTTCTGCGGAAATATATTTTAAAATGTTCCAACCGAATAATTTGCTTGTTTATAACATGAAGTCTGCTTCCTATAATAAATATTTTATTCTACAGTAAAATACATATCACCTACTTCCAATTCTTGTAGCGGCCGCGTCACATATAACAAATACATTTTATGTTTGCACACATACAAAAAGTGTCGTAAAAACATAATAGACAATATTTATTGTCGGCCAAGAATGGAAGAGTTACATGAAAAACTTAGTACTTGCAGTTATAAGCACAGAAACCGCTTTCAAGATACGCATTTGTCTCTGTAGCCATATCGCGGGTATCATCGTAACTGATCATGGCGACCATCATCGTATGACCCTCATCAGGTATTTCGCGTAATATTTTGCGGGATCAGGGTTCAGTGGTCGAGTGTTGCCCCGTTTCCTCCCCAGAATGAGATTGCCTCGCGACATTAAACCGGGCCGATGTAAATTTTCGTCGTTACTCTATGTCTGTTTGTTCGTAGCTAGCTTCTCATGTATTGCGTGATTTCCCCGGTCAATGAAAGGATCTTCGTATGGAACCCTCGCCCTCCAAGGATAATGTAATATGGAGCACAATGGGTGCCGTAATAGCTTCATTTGTTTTTATGAAACATATTTATATTAATTATTAGCTTTATTTCCTTAGTCTTGTTCGTGATGTGATAATATAGTGTGAATTGGTTGATAGCATGTTACACAACTGACATTTCCTGGTAGTGCTATGTCCAAAATAACATTGTATAATTCATATTCAGTATGGATATTACAAGAGCTGTGATGGCCCAGTGGTCACGGCTCCACGGTTGAGGGTCCAAACCCAGATTGACGCTTTACTTTGTGTAATTTATATAATCACCTTATCTCTCAAAACAGTGATGGGAAACATCGTGAGGAAACCAGTATGTTCTAGGACCAAAAATTCAAAGATGCTTACCAATCCGCACCGGAGCCTTGAGGTGAATTGTGGCCCATTCTCTCTCTTAGAAAGGAAGCCTAAGTCCCAGCAATGGCAACATTGTAATACTGATTATGCTATACTATGAATATTACAAGACATCGTAATGTTTGTCTTCAAATTAGCAAGTACATGTTAATACGACAGCGAGTTGGAAAAGTGGGTTAAAGTATTTGCATGTACAATAACCTCTATTAGAACCTAATGTTTACTAATGGCGCAAACAAAGAAATACGTAAACTTATCATCTTTTTTTAAGCTTGTCTTTTTATGGCCGCCTAAATTTCCGGGTTGAACGAAATCGAACAAATATATTGAGCTAGTAAGTCTAAAATTACTATCTATTTTTTTTTTTTAATAATATAAACTATTAGCATATCATAGCATCCTTATAATGTTCCCACTGCTGGCTTACTCAGACCTCCTCTCTAGAAGAAGGAATGGGTCGTAATCCACCACGCGGGCCCAGTGCAGGTTGATGGAGGTCACATGTTTTCGAATTTATGGTTCTAGGACATGCCGGTTTCCTCACGATGTTTTTTGTTAACGTTTTGGGAGTAGTGGTAATTAAATAACTTACACAAAGTAATGCGCCTGGCTGGGTATGAACCCGGGACCTACAAGTACAACTTGTAAGTCGGGGCCGGCGAAAGCTAATCAAAATAATAAATAAAGTAAAATAAAGTTTCAATTGAAATCGAATTACAATTCCCTCCCCTAACATAAAAACTTATTTTAATGCCATCATACAGGCATTATTATCATATCATTACAAAGGCGGCTCTATCCAGCCTTATTACCTACTATTATTCAGTTCCAACATTTGTAGAGCGGGACTGCGGAAACCACTGCACTGTCACGGGTCCCGGGGGCAAATCGTTGCCCCCACTTATTTGAATAAGAATGGCCCCGACGTTGTCCCTTGAGGAACGCCAGACGTTCCCACTTACCTTGCCACATGAAGTTCTACAAGGCGTGTTTCACTCAGTAACGTAATGCATTAACGTTAATATGCATAATGATAGTATTATGAAGTAAAATCTGGCCACAGTAACCGCGTAACTGGTCTTGGTTTTCCGGAATGAAAAGCGGATCTTTTTTCGTGTTAAATTGTATGGAAATTAGCTGACTCGGCTTTCGCTGTATGCTTGTGTAAAATTTTATGTGAAATGTATCTCGTGTTTCTAATAAAATTTTAACTTCATTTTTACGTTATCTTGAAAACATACTAAACATTTTCTTTATAATGTTATAGTGTTTTGTTAACATTAATTTTAAATAAAAACTTGTAACTTGTTTGGTCTTAATTCCTTACTTAAGCATAATCAGCCTAGCAATATTCCCACTGCTGGGACTCGTCTGTAGGAGAGGGAATAGCCCGTAATCCAGTGGATATATTTTGTGGTCAAATTTACATATCTTCAATTTTTTTTTTCCTTTTCTTCACCGTTTTAAGAGTAGTGTAGAGTTCCTTAGTTAAAGTATTTTCTATGCAGTCTTTTTTTCGCTAGTATATTTCTTTTAATTACCTCTCCAACTCGTATCATATAATAACTCATGTTCTTCCAACTCTATTTCAATCATTTTAGACGAAAGTAACCAAAAACGTATCAATCAAATCCATTTACGGCTTCGGTAGCCCTAACAAGTACGAGGATAAAAAGTATCGAATCTATCAATACAAAAAGGTTTGCAATATTCCGTTCCCGCAAAACTTATAGGCTGATAGGCCAAACTTCGTCGTTTCACCCTTTCTATATAGGGTGACGTTTACGAAGTTTCCTTCACATTGGCTAAGAAACTAGGAAGTTAGATTGAGTAACGAGGGCGCCCTCTGTCGGGAAAAGGTCGATTTGTTAGGAGCCACGTGGGCCTACTGATGGCTGGATAGGTACTTAACTAACTTACATCTTTTGACATATCTTGAAGGGAACTTTATATCACTTGACATCTCGGAATTAATTTTTCGAAAGCGTGTGCGGAATTTTGAGTGGATCGTGTATGTCAAAGTTTAAGTTATGTTGATAATTCAAGCTGTAACTAAGCCATATTTTATATTATCAAGGGATTCGACTAGTTGTTTAGGTTAGTTTCAATGTTATTAGTTTACGTATTACCACATAAAAAGTAGTGATCGATCAGTGCTTTAGTTAGTAATACGAGTATTCCAAAAAATTTCTATATATACTTCTTTTTTCAAAATGTTTCCCCGCAGGAATTATTCCTGTTTTAGAGGTACATTCACCATCATTTAAATTCACGTGCAAGACATCTAGACCTGAAACAGCTATCAGTGGCAGGCCATACAAATATTTATTGAATTATTATTATATTATTCAAAGCAGTCACAAAGGCTTTAACTTAAAAAAGATCGCCATTGAAAAGTCTGGTTAAGTACACGACAACCTCATAAGTTGACCTGTGGCCTACTCATAAAAAAACCTAGTACCTAACCCAAAGTCATTATTACAAAATCTCATCAAATCAATAAAGGTACTTCCTATTTGCAACTAGTTGCAGTATGTACCTAAATAGATATTACGGTATCAAATACGTGACTTCCCCTTCAAGAGTCGTGAATATACCATCAGATCCTATAATTTAAATGGCATTGATTACTGTTTAATAGAACATATAACTAGTTTTAAGATACTAAGATTACTTCGCAGAGGAAATCGTGTACCAAATTATATTTTAATGGCGTTGCATTTTCATGCTCATATTTTGGAATAATCCTTGAAGCAATCATTATGTCTAGAGTCGCTTGGTCACTAATGACATTGCTTTTAGAATCAGAGGACCTAGGCCACTGCAGGTTCCTTTTGTCGTGAATAGGAACGCCACGAAGCGAACGCTTTATGCAATTCAGATCTGAAGTTCTAGTTTTCTCTCGTCCGTTGACGTAGCCTAGCGTTTCCTTACTTTACGGTTCTGAAATGCAGAATAATGTCATCTTTATTTCCTATAAATGATAAACGATCAATTTTGTAGTAGCATCTGTTGGAACGTCCTGTTAGAAATGTTTTTTAATAAACACGTAGCATACTTAAATAATTCGCAAATGTAATATGTTAAACTATTAACCATATCTTTGACTGTATTTCGATATATTGTATATCATTTAATTGCTACCGTTTTCGTGATCAACGCTCACGCAAAGCAAAGCAATGACGAGCTAAAGACGAAAATTTGAGTGTAGAGGAGTGGAATGCAATATCTAAAAACAATAGTTGACCTTGACCGATTTAGGACGAGTTTTTTGATCCGTGATTAAGTCTACCAACAGTTAAAAATAGTAACTGGTTTTTTTAATTACGGCAAAATGCATTGGTCAAACAATTCTTAGCTTGGTCGATTGTCAAATAAATAATTTATTATAAGTCAAGAAAAAAGAAAATTTATAGATATATAGATATAGTAGCTGCTGTCTGTGTGTGTGTGTGTGATAAAAAGTTTCCTTTGTCCCATTCCAGAACAATTAGCCGTGTACAAAATTTTGTCCAAAATTTTTCAACTGTTGAGTTTGAAAGAGTAGAGAATGATATACAAAACAACTATTACAATTATAATAATTACTACTAATTACTAGTATTTTTTTTAGTTACTACTACTTTGAACTTTGATTACGATAACTGGCCCTAACTTAATGACTTTAATGATCAATCAAATATAATTTCATTTATTTTGTTGGTTTATAATCCTTGTTTTGATATTGATGGATTGCTTCAAGTGAACAACATACCATTAACTTTAAGATAAAGGGCAAATTAATGAAGTTAAAGCTTTGTTGATTGCCTCTGAACAAATTTTATATTCTTGCTGATACCATCTTTCTCTAGATGACGCGGCATTTTATGCGCTCCAACCTAAAATGGGAACATAAAGCCATCAATATGAAACATGTCGTAAAACACAGAAGAATATCGCTGAACCTATGGCGCGTTGAGAAAATATAAATAAAATTTGTCTTTCGGGTCGCATATGTATTAAGTTTACGCGTATTCGTCCAAATACAATTTTAGGAAGGAAATTGCCTCCCGGTAGAACCCGTACAAAATGGAAGATGTGATATTAAATCTGGATGACAGTTATTAGGAGTGCCGAGTGGCGCGCGCTGGTTCTCCACAAAAAGAAATCAAAGTAAAATGAGGTGATATTTAGCGAGAAATTGTTAACCGGGCCGACAATGAGCTTCGTACATGAACAGTTTTATTAAGTCTAGCGTTATAGAAATGATATCGATATGGAACGAGAAGTAGGTCGCTTGAAGGCGTGTCTCTAGACAATATCATAAGGAATGCACGTAACACCTGAATGTAATTCGCATTGGCACAGATCCAACATAATATGCTGACTATATGGAATAACAATTTTGGCATTGTAGCTGATTTTGCACGCAAAAATTACGACATACGTATTTCTTTTAACATTTTTGCGTAGAGAGTAATAGCTACTATTTTTAGATTTGTAATTTAGAATCTATAGAAACAAGTGTGAGAGTTAAGCGCTGCTTTATGTCATTGTTGTCAAAGGTTACAAAAAACCAGATGTTTCAGGATTAGATATGATTCTTTGGAAGATTATACAAGTTATACAAGTATGGATAAAAACACGCCTACCAGTAACACCCCAGTGAAAACACAATGAAAATTTATTTTATAAGCGCCTGTCTAGCTCTCACCCGCTCCCCTTTGTTGTATAAAAATAAACGCGATTTTTTTCCTATCCCAGAGGTGAAAACATACCTTAATGGTTTAATAGGATTCCGTAAGTAAGAAGAAAATTCAACTGCATTATCAGTGCATATATGAAAATGTATCCATTACCACCCTTTTTAATTAATGAAACTTTTTCGGGTGCTCTGGAAATTTGCTTCGTTATTATTTTGAGTTTATTATGGCTTAAAAAGAGCAAGGGCATATTTTTCCCTTTGTTTTTTGGTAATTCTTTAATAACATTTCCAAATCATTTTAATTCCATTCATCGTAAAATAAACAGCAGGAAGCAAGCCCATCTTTTTCATTTGTTTTTAATATTGAAAAATTGGCATCACTGGAGTTAATTCTGCTATAAATTAGATACGGATCAGCACAACGGGGAGTTGTCCCGTACATGACAGATTCGTTCTTCATTTTATCAGTGGGTAGCCGACTGTGCCGCTTGTAAACAGACGTAAATTATGTTTCCCAATCCGCTTAACTTTCGACTCAGGCCTTTTTAATCTTGTTAAAAATTGTGCCAACATTATAAATTCTAAATTAAAGCGATTTGTTCCTGAGCGTTTTGGTGCTGTGATTGTCATTCAACAACCGAGCAAGACATACTAATCTACATGTTACTGAGTATCCTCAGTATGTTAAAACATTGATGTAACAAGATGAAAGGAAAACAGAGCATTTTTCGTTAAACCCTCTTCATTATATCGCAAGAATACACAGGCTTTATGATATCGGTAAACAAAACAGTCTAGGAACAGATGGCGTTCAAATACAATGTAATTATGTCTGTGCGTATTAGGGTGGCGCGGCGTGAGACAATCCGCGCTACTGCCTCACTGAACTAATAAGGCCAAACTCAGCCGTTTTCATATTTGAACAAATTACATTAATGCTTATTGCCTACCGTAGACATGGCGAAATACAGAATGACGTTTCAGGCGCTCCAATAACCGTAATTGTTTTATCAGTGTCGGAATGGAAGGAAATAATTACATTACGTCGGGAAGATCGAATTAATATCAGATGGTAACGGTCCATATTTGTGTAGGAAGCACTTTAAATTCTATCTACATTTTTGGTTTATATATGAAAATTATGTACAGGAAGCTTTGAGAATTAATTTTGTTTATTGTTCTTTGTATTGCTAGCAGGTCACTACAAATTGTAAACTAAGTGTTATGTTTGGGTCACCAAGATACAGACTACGCCTAGTTTGGGACCCATTGCTAATTTTTAAGGCCATTGTTAGTTTATTTTTCTGTCAATATGATGCTAAATTTGTAAATAGTGTTCGTAAATAAATTATTATTATTAATATTGTTGAAAAAAGAAGCAATATTTCTTTACCATCAATATAAATAATTTTAAGACACAATGAAAGCCCAAACACTCTAGTCGTTTATTTTTTAATTAGTGCTTGACTACGGTCTCATCTGATGGTAAGCAGTGATGCAATCGTTGATGGTGAAGCGAACTAGTATCTAGTTTCTACTAGCGTTCATCAACCCCTGCTCGACTTTTTAAATTGTACAGTTGTCGACTAACAAGAGATATAATCTGAAAAAAAACATGTTTGTATCACAAGGTACGCACTCTCGATGTGTAGGAAGCATGTATCTTAACGGCTTTTAATGAATTGTGATGATTCGGTGAGCAGAGCGTTTCGCCCGCGGCGTCTCACCCGTCACACTGCAGTGCTAACTTGCCACATCTGCCTATATAATTATATTACCCGACTTTCCCTTCCTGACGTCTTTGTACCGTTGATTGTCGTTTATGTAATTGCCTACATTCTGCAGCATCACGGCTCGTGCTCGTCTCGCCGCCATCAGAAATTAGTTACTCTAAATACGCGAAATATTTTCGTAATTGCGAGCCGAGGAACAAAACAACATCATTTCTGTGTAACGGATTATGACGTCACCTGAAAGCGGGCGGAGCATTTACTTAACAGTCCGACTGAGCTATTTATTATTCCCATCTCTCCGTATAAATGCGGAAACTTTGCTACAACTGAAATGAGAACGTAACGAAAGTGCTCGTGTAGTCCCTTCACGAGTACGACGATGCGACAAGTATCGATGTCCCTCTTGTGTAACAATTAGGCTAGACCCATTGTGTTTTACTTTCTAAGTGAAACAGACACTGACCAAGCTATTGGCGTGAAATTGGAATTTTACAATGGTATTGCAACCGTAAGAACTGTGTTGTTTTGGCAAAGCGCAAAATTTATTCCATCGGTGGCAGCGGTACGGTCTCGCGACCGGCGTGACAAATGCCTGAATGCCGCCGTCCGAATTCCGCACGACTTTTTACCACCCAAGAAAAACTTAAATACGTATCGCCGTGAAGTACGTGATATTACAGGGCAAAAACTAAACGTTCAAGTTTGCAGGCTTATATTTTATCGTGAACCGAACGTAGTCTCAATTTCTTTCTAATTTAATTATCCGCTTATTCCGTACTCTTTCGTTTCCTGCAATTAAAGCAAAATGAATCTATGGCAAAAGTTTTCCTTGTCAGAATATTTTTTATTTGGTTTTTCTTTTTTTCCCAGTTCCTTTTCCCCTTACATTGGCTCAATTGCCTTTTGATCCGAAGCTACGTACACTCGTACAGGCTGTATGGACGGCGCAGCCTCAAACGCGTAAAGAATAGAATTTGGTTCTTTGTTGCTTTTCGCTTGTATGTTAGATATGGAAATCTAGTTTTTACTTAAGGGTGCCCTAGACGGTCATTCTTCCATACAATCTCAGTAGGTATTATTGTATTATATACTACACTGTTTGCCAAAATGTAAATCAATTTGTTTTTTCTTTATGAAATGAAAACTCCCTATATGAAATTATTAAATATTATTCGTCAATTAAATTCCAAATTTAACGTTTGGTATCTCGATGATGGTACCCTGGGAGGCGATGCTGACACAGTTTTGAATGATTTACATCTCTTAAAAAATGAACTTCACTCAATAGGACTTGAACTCAACTTCTCTAAATGTGAGTTATTCTTTTCTGACAGTACTGACAGACAACTGACTCTTTCCAAATTTAACTCAATAGCCCCTGATATTAAAATTATAGAAAGAAGCTCTCTTCGTCTCCTTGGGTCTCCTATTTTCGAGGATTCCTTTCCCAATTTTGTTGAGGAAAAAATTCAAAATTTTAATGATATTTCGGAAAGATTGTTGGAAATTAACATGCATTCGGCCATCACCATAATTCGGTACTGCTGTTTCGGCCCTAAATTAGCATATTTTCTCCGCGCTTCTCATTTATGGAAACACCCCGATCTTCTGGAAAAAATGGACCAAATTATCAGGCGTACCCTTACATCAATTTTAAACGTAGCCATGGATGACCGAGCTTGGACTCAAGCTACCCTTCCCATTCGTATGGGAGGCCTCGGCGTCCGCAAAATTTCTAGTATTAGTTTACCAGCTTTTATATCCTCGGTTCACAGCACTGAGAAATTAATCAGGAATATCCTATCATCCTCACTGATTAATTTCAATGTGCCGTGCTTCATCGAGGCTATAGATGCTTGGAAAATCACTTGCCCGAATATAAATCCGCCCGACAACCCGGCTTCCCAGAGACGGTGGGATGAGCCACTCTGCAAAGTAGTCCAGGAAAACCTAATATTAACATCTGCTACTACTGCGGAGCGTGCGTGCCTACTGGCTGTGGGAAATTGGGAGTCAGGTCTTTGGCTTCACGCACTGCCGTCGTCGAATATTGGCACCTTGTTCGACGATACTACTTTCCGCCTAGCTGTTGCCCTACGCCTTGGCGCTCCTTGCTGTTCTCCTCATCGCTGCCACTGTGGCGAAGTTGTCAACAGCCTCGGTCACCACGGCCTGTCATGCTGTCGAAGCGCGGGACGCATACCGCGGCACGCGAATATTAACGACATTATCCGACGAGCCCTTGTCACCGTCGGCGTCCCGGCTGTTTTGGAACCTCATGGCCTGGCACGCGACGATGGTAAGAGACCGGATGGTATGTCTTTATTTCCGTGGAAGATGGGTAGACCTTTAGTGTGGGACGCTACCTGTGTCGACACTCTTGCGCCATCCCATCTTCCTAGCTCATCGTGCTGTGCTGGTGCTGCTGCTGCGGCAGCGGAGTACCTCAAGCGGCGGAAATATAACAACCTCGTCGGCAGTTATATTTTTGAGCCGTTTGGGGTTGATACTCTTGGGCCGTGGGGTCCGAGTGCACATGCACTTTTTAAAGAACTTTCCAAACGTTTAGTTGACACTTCGCGTGACCCAAGGGCTGGCTTTTACCTCGGTCAGAGATTGAGCATTGCCATACAACGTGGCAATGCCGCCAGCCTTTTGGGCACACTTCCAGTCGACAGCGATGCGGAGGAGTTTTTTGACGCTATATTTTAATTGGGAGTAGCCTTTAGTGTTTAGTATTTATGTTTTTGTGTAATGTATATAATCTATTATATTTAGTTAATTTATTTGACCAGGAAACAACTTTATTTCACATCACGATTTTATATGAAAACAAAGCATAAAAAAATTGTAAGTTAGGAATGTTCCAACTTCAATATTTCGACACTTATTTGCGCGTCTTTGGGCTTACGCGGTATAAATAACATATGTAGCATGAAAATGGCAAAACCTTACCTTTCCGGGATAGAAATAAATGTATTTTTTTTTTAAATCACACTTTTTTATAAACATAATTTCAGCAGTTTTTTCATAATGTCTATTATATGCTCAAAGGTTTGTTCGCAAAATATTATGCGCTCTTTTTGTTATAAACCATCGTATATCTTATATGAGTATATGTTTATGTGCGTGCACTAGCTTCTTATTACTTGTTACAGTGTTTTATAACTTTTACACAAATGATGTCGAATGAATAGCATGCATTTTATCCTCACTCATCAATGACTCAGAGCCGCTGACTAGTGCACCCTTAAGCACGAATAGAAAATGAGATATAGAGTAATGCACTCCACTATTGAACACACAACGTGACCATTAAATAGCATAGCCTATAATGTTCCCAATGCTGGGACTCGGGCCTCCTCTTTAGGAGAGGGAATGTTTCCGCACGATGTTTTCCTTCACCGTTTTGAGACCATTAAATACAAGGTTTAAATGACGCACACATAGATTGGTAGCATTTAGGATTACCTAATTTTCCACACTAATGTAATGTATGGGAGATTAGAGCTCAACGCACAGATCTGCATACGTCGATGTAAATAGGAATATCATTAGTCTCGGAGGCATCGGCAGCGCGTTCCCAATCAGAGCTGATTACAATTCCGGACGGTTAACACGTAAATCCGATGCGGATAAATATTTGCACGACAGGTTGTAAACGGGACGTGCCCGGGGACCTAATAGCCGCCACAGTTACTCGACCCGGCCATGTGTGTTGGAAATTTCAATAAACTTTACACGACATTTAATTGTAATTCTATTACTTTACTTTGATTCCGATTCATTTCATACGGCTGTTTTTTTTTTTTCATTGGGTTTTTGTTATGATTTCTTAATATTGAGTTTGCAGGTATGTGTCACCCCTATTAACACATTAATCTAATTCAAATTTGTGTATAATTATTTGAAAAGCAAATTAAATAATCTCTATAATAAGTTTCTCAAATCTTTATAATAATACGAGTAATATTCTACAAGTTTCACACAACGCTGTCTAGTCTCAAACTAAGTAGAGTTTGTTTAATGAGTACTAGACATCTGATAAACATACTGATATATTTCTACTCACAAACATATGGATAAATTACGAACATAATAATGTGTATGTTATTTAAATGTTCAGCTGGAAATAAACATAACTACGATTTTCAATCAAAAAAGGTCAAGAAAATGGCAACAGAAGTTGCTCCCATTTAATTTCACATCAAGGAATTCTTTTGCCTTGAACACTTGTATCACAAACATTTCGAAATTAGTTTCAAACAGCCACTTGAAAACTAAATAGCTTGTAAAAACAAACAAAGCAAAGGAAACAAACACTATGGAGCATGGATTGCACCTTTAGAAGGTTTAATCGTTAGTTAACCTGAGCTTACAAACGAAATGAAAAACAAAGCGCATTAATCCGTTTGTTCTCGCTGCTGTTAAAACGTGTTCTTAATTCTCACAATGCTGGAACTCCCCCTTAATATTTTTCTAAATGCTTGGCATCGTACGCGGCCCGCATTGAAAACCGCACGCGCAATTACATGAATTTTAATCCTTATGGGGTGAGGGCGATATTTGAAGAATTTCATTATGGTGAAACTCTTCCTAGACGGGCGTCGGAATTCATTCCGTTTCAAACGCAGACCAAACCCGACTTTGAATTATATTAAAGTTTTTGTAAAAGAAAACTTTCTTTATTATTCTACGATTTTATGCTGAAATGAAAGTCGAGCCTTAATCTCAAGTTAGCTGTTCGTCATCTTTGTTTACCTTTTATTGTTTTGCAGGTATTTTGTGAATGAAAAGCACTGTTATTTTTATCTTTAGAATTATGACTGTGATTTTATTTACCTACATACCGTTAGGTATGTAGGTATATAAATTCTGCGGCTTTATTTTCTACATGTTGAGAAACTTAACCGCTAGGTCTAATTACCTGGTTTACCTGCAATAAAATTTGGTTGCGCGAATTTGCTGTGGTGTGGACTGTAGGTTTGAAAAGCGATCTAAGGTTTGTTAACAATATGCAGGTACTGCGTCTAGCGTTTATTAATGGGATAAATGTATTGGGAAGGAGCACTGACCTTTAGACTTCGAAGGTTGCACGTGGCACCGGCCGATCCTCGACTTCGCACATTTAAATCACTGCCAGGTCCTGTTTTGCACTACACTGCACCACTGTTGAGTTCTGAATGGTTGGATCACGAAAATAGTCAATTTTCTTGTAATTTCGAGCGGGCGCGGTTAGCGGTGCGGTCACATTCACAATCGATGCACAAACGTCAAATGTCAAATCATTTTTCTAGAGGTCGTGCGGGAAGCGGAAACGGTAGGGATAGGATTGCTAGGGCAAAAAAATAAATTACAAAAAACAAAGTCGCGGATCATAGCAAATTGGCGCAACCAAAATTAGTAATCTTAATTCTACTTTTATTATTAAATTGGCAACATAAACTTGAGCTGTTTGCTAAACAAAGTTGCGTAAAAGTAGATAAGTAGTTTAATTTTAAAATTAGAACTATTCGTTCACATTCCACATTCTCCCGCGCTGCCCTGGCTTGCGCCATCTTTTTTTGCATTCAGTCATTGTCCTTGCGGTCGTGTTAACTTCAAAGAGAAAATTTTTGAACGCGACCTTTTTTCTAGTTTGTGTTTTTTTTTCTTAGGTCACGTATGCTTAAGCTATTTCCAATGTTTTGTGCTCTATATAAGCCTCATAATTCGAGATAATTTTGACCCATCGCCACCTACTCAAGTATCTCAGACTTTATAGATTATTATGTATTCTAAGCTAATTTTAAAATGATTATTCTTGATTTGAACTTCTTATTGTACTCATGACATACAACTTGCTATTCCATTTGATAATTATCTCAAATTCGAAATTTAAATATAGTCCTTTTTTTGGGTACATACATTTTGGTTCGTATGTTTAGTTTTCTGTGTACACATAGCTCTTAGGTAAGCTTGTGTGAATAATGTTTGTCTCTGTATGCGTGGAATGCGGCTGCGAACGTAGAATTCGTGACTGCCAAGATTAGTCTGCGTAATGTACCGCCAAGGTGTTTAGACGCTAAACATTATCTGCATGTTAAAATATTGTACGAAACTTAAAAAGTCTTTGACCTAGCTTAGTGACGGGATCTAAGCGGCATTCACTAGAAAATAATGTCGAACGAAAGGTCAGTTTTAGACAAGACAATGACTTCGAAGATTGGATTGTCCAAATATAAATTAAGATCAATTTTAAGATGTTCTTGGAACTCCAATTTGGCTTCTACTTTTGACTGGCTGTATTTTCTCTTAACTTATACTAGGAATTATCCGTGAGGTAAGGTATTGTTTTACACTATTGAATTTTAGATTTCTATTTAAGGATCGAGCAATTTTGAGTTGTTATTATTTGTCTTAAATTCTTTAATATCCTGTAGTTAAAGGCGTGGCAGGAAAATGGTAAAAGGCCAATGCGGTCATGTGCACACATACCAGACATAGGATAAAATGGTAACTACATAAGACCAACACAAACATGGGTGACGCCTGAGTTGTACATAGAACCGCGTCGCGTGGCGTGGGTCTAATGTAACTCTGTAAGTCTAGTTGCAATACAAAATGTATGGAGACTGAAGCACCCAGATTGACGTACGTGGCCCACGCGGGCCCAATGTGTAGAAAGTGTAGCGTAGTAAAAGTATAGCGTATGTATTTCTACCATGCTTATATATCGGCAGGTAAGTAAATAGAAGTCTCTATAAAGCCTACTTTGATGATTCCAGCTCGTCCTGAAGCACTACATGCCAGGATTCTCGTCAGGTCAAACCAGCAAACCATCAGTTACGCCAACAGCATTTTAATTCAAAGGGCGTACGTGCCCCAATCAATACGCACACGGCAGTAATCGAATCCAATACATAGTACATTGAGTGATCAAACGTTCACACGATCTGACAATTAAATAAGATTGCGTCATGTAAGCTGAAGCGATTAGCTGTGAGTTGCGATGTTATAGCGTATTGTGGATCTAATTCAAGGTCGAACCGTCACCTGCATTTTATTGATAGAATCGTCGGCTTTAAACCATGCTTTAAATAGAATGTATCAATATATTATTTTTCAATACACTTACTTGAAAACTCATACACCGTAAAATGTTGATCGTTTTAATCCCGTGGAAGGTCGATTCGGAACATGAAACACTATCGATTTGTAAAGATAAAATTAAACAATAAAGTACTTTTTTTAAAACTCGAATTAATTTACGCATGTACGAGATATTTTTTTTTAAATAAACGTCAGCTGGGCGAGTTCAATGACCTGTAGGTAGTTAGTATGCAACGACAGACAACTACCTACAAGGTAATTGACTCGTTTCCTGAAAAAAAGTACTTTATTTCCTTATTTTATCTTTACAAATCGATAATAGTGTTTCATGTACCGGATCTACCCTTCACGGGATTAAAAAGATCATAATTTAACGGTGTATATCTTATCCTACCACTTTTAGGAACGTAACGTTTTCCGCACTAGTGCGGAAAAGTACACGTGCTCGCCCTTGCCACAATTTTATTTCATTTATCGTAGCAGGCTAGGCACGCGTCAATCCCCACGAGGCGCGCTCCAACCACCACAAGTCGTAAGTGTATTGAAAAACGTCGTTTAATACACGTGCAAATTTGTCACTGCAGCCCTTGGCTCCATAACATACTCGCTACGGCTCGTGCGAATTTCGCATCGGTCGCAATGATAATCATTCTGCACTTGTATCAAAATGTACTATTTCAATAAACTTACTCGAAAGCCCGATATTATCCTCTCCATAATTTATTGCATTTATCGTACCTATTAGGCTGGGCGTTAAGCGACCCCTACGAGTCGCGCGTCGACGCGCTTCGATTAGCTGTGAGTTGCGATGTTATGGCGGATTATGGATCTAATTCAAATCAGACCATCACATGCTTTTTATTAGTAAAATCGTTGCCTTTAAATAGACTGTCACTAACTTTTATAGCCTTTCAGCTGCGTATGTCACATTACAATCAAGTAGGTAGGTACTCTCTTAAACAAAAACTAGCTTAAATAGGGTGACTGGTAATTAGTGAACGATACTTAAACACGTGATTGTAGTCATGATAACAAACAACTTTTACTATAGGATCAAACCTGAAATCGCGTAAAAAAATCTGTTGGTCCCTACATTTGTGTACGCCTAGCTGGTCAAAATGTACTGAACTTGGCTGATTTTATTCACGATTTCAGGTTTGGACCCATAGTAAAAGTTGTTTGTTCTCATGACTACAATCATGTGTTTAAGTATCGTTTACTAATTACCAGTCACCCTATATGCTGTTGGGGTTAACAAGTTTAACAAGTAACTATCTCAAACATAAACTTGAATAAAGTAGACATCAAGGAAATACCTTTTCTTTGAAGGAAGGTGTTTTTCGTGTGTAATTTTTCGAATAAGTACTTATACTTAAGTACAAATTCAGTACTTAATTAAACCAGCAACTACTAAGCTCCAAGTCAACCTTTATAATAACCACTAAGTGTCCTTTTCGGTTTCATTCGCATCTTTGCTTACTGTTTCGTTTCTTTTGGTCGTAGCATGGTAAACTAAGTAATGGCCTTCCTATCGAGGAAGGTATATATGTAGGCCATCCTACACCAAATAAATATTTGAATTAAAACCTGTAGTTCCATTTATTAGCACGTTCAACAGAAAAAACTTTTTTTTTAGAAAATAGGTGTTAGTAAGGGTATGATGGGGTTGGCATATCTGGTCAGATAAAAACCTCAAAATAAATAAAGAAAAAAAAATGTTAATACAGAAGATGATCAGCCAAATTCTATATGAGTCAAGTACATTATCTTTTGACAAAAAAAAACTTGCCATATATAAAGAGACTTGACAGCCGGAACTTTTGCAAATAGGTACTTACATAAACCACTAATCTCCGAGCCGACCTTTATAATAACCATTAAGATTAGAATCACTAGGCAATTTAAAATATCGTAAATGAAACGTCGTACTCTAAAAGCACCAACAAAACAAACGATCCAGATTTTCATGAACGCATTAAATCTCCTTAAACTCTGGTAAAACAACACCCCGACACAATTTCAGAGTTACGTGTTTAAAAACTTCCCATCCCCTTTAGCGCGACAGCCCTGACACGCGTGGTTTCAATACCAAACGGGCTATAGATAGGTACAATATCCATGAGTTATGGAGACAACCTTTCACCCGTCGTGTAATTCCAAAAACGCCACGTATTAAAATCCGTTTTTTACATTAAAAAAAAAAACCTGTACATTTCGTTACAAAAACCACAAATTATGGCCGACCGCATTGAAATTCGCTGCGGCAGTTTCATTACAGACCGCGTACGATGAATTGATCGCGAGCTGTTTGGTACACTTATTACTATGACTAGACTGGGTACCTGCTGGATGTAGGCTGCTAAGAATGCAGGGCTAATTAATACGCTTCAATAAGTACTGAATCCTAATGAATGTGCAAGATTATGGAGATAAATACCACGTTTGAATCTAAAGCATATTTATGAGCTAAAGTTCTGAAGTGAAGTTATTGCGGTAAGAAGTCATTCCATCTGGTCGTGACTTGTCGTGGTCAAGAGGCTAGTAGGCGAACCAGTACTTAAACGGATTAATGAGAAATCGTAGATTAGGCTTGTGTCCTCCAGTGGAATTCCATAGACTGATGATGATGATGATGAAGATGAGCAATAAACTAATACGTAGATTTAAAAAAAAATTAAAAAAATCATGTTTTATGTGTTTTTTGAGGTTTTAAAAATCGTAAAAAATTCAAAAAATCAAAATGTTCCAATAACGAAAAAAACTATTATGTTAGAATCTATAGCACTTTACAAACATATTTCATTATGAAAGTATCAATGTAAACGCTTAATCCACGGAGATAAAGCTAATATTAAAATTAAATCCCATACATTTACGCGTCGATTCCACGCTGTGACGTCACGCCGTGGTGTACTTTTATATGGAGCGATTGGGTCACGTGATCAAATGCTACTTTCGGACCGTATTATCTCTGGAGATAATTATCGTAGGAATACCTTTACTTTGGAAAAGTTGTTTGTTTTTATCTCCTTTATTAAAATATGATGTAAAAAAAAATTAGTCCACTACCCTTTTCTTGATCTCGCCGGATATTTTCATTAAATTAATATTTTCTGTTGATTATTAGACAATCTGTGTTCTTTTTTCGAATAAGACTCGACTTACAAATATATTCAAAAAAGGAAGATAGTAGTGTATCCTCGATTTATTTTCAACTAGCTGAAGCCTGCGACTTCGTTTGCAGCAAACTCGTAAAACAGTAGGCACGTTGCCGTTTGATCACAATTACAAGATTTTGTTTTGCATGAGAACTTGATCTGTTTTCTGAAATAAAATCAATAAGTAGTAACTTAAGTTACTCATTATAGTATCAGCTATTTGTACGTGAAAGTCCCATTAAAATCGCTTAATCCGTTTCTGAGACTAGCCGGAGCAAATAGACAAGCAGACCGACGAACAAATTAACCATTTTGAAAATTCTGTTTTGTTTTTGTTATAGGCATTTTGTAAAAAAAATATATTTTCATTTTAAAAATAGAATCCAATTCAATTTATTTGTACGAGTATGTATAAATAACAATAACAATACGTGGCAGGTGCAAAAAATGTACAAAAAGAAATATTATTATTGAATCAAATATGGCTACAAATTTTTAATAATGCAACACGAATTTGTCATTAAGCTTAACTGTATTGTATTTATTTGTCCAATGTTTGGACGTTGGTGTCAGAACAAATATTTCATTAAGCGTTCGGGGTGTCGTGTCCTTGTTTGTTTTCAACATTTACATAATAATGTGTTCCGGTGTGTTTTAGTTCATGCAAGCAAAATAATTTAAGTGTCACGTGAAACTCTGTTAATGTTGCTCATTTTCATTAGGACATACGCAACAGTTGATCTCGGAATTAAAACAATATTACTAAAATAAGATATTTTACTTTTTTTATGAGCTGTAGGTCGAGTTGTAGGTCGCGGGTTCAAACCCAGCCAGGCGAATTACTTGTATAATTTATTTCATCACCACTGCTCTCAAAACGGTGAAGGAAAACATCATGAGAAAACCGACATGTCCTAGAACCATAAATTCGAAGACATGTGACATCCACCAACCCGCACTGGGCCCACGTGGTGAATTCCCTCTCCTAGAGAAGAGCCTTGAATCCCAGCAGTGGGAACATCAAAAGTCTGTTGATGATGATGAAGACATTTTACACACTTTAAAAAGCTATGCTCAGAGTTTCCTTGCGGGATCACATGAGAAATGAAGATATCCGCAGGAGAACCAAGGTTACCGACATAGCCAGAAGAATCGCCAATCTTAAGTGCGAGCTATATGCCCCACTGCAGGGCTCATAGCTCGCAGAACAGATTGTCAATGCGTACGAAAGGTACCGGAGTGGCGACCACGAACCGAAAGACGCATCGTTTAAGGGCCTTCCATACGGTAGACCACTGACCTACTGATGGTCGCTAAAATCCAATAGATGTGAGACGCACAGGACCAGTCGTTATGACGCCACTTGGGTGAAGCCTATGTCCGACAGTGGACATCTTTCGGCTGAAATGATGATGATTTTAATGAATTACAATTACTGAACATTTTTTTTGAGTTTGGTACTCAACAAGAATTTTACTGCATTGACATATAATCTAGCGAACATATATATCGATGCTTCTCTCGTTCTAGTTGGAAAAAACGAGAGTGTCACACTTTTACTGACTAAAAACTACCTGTTTTCCTTCAGTTTTCCTTTACGTTCCAGGTATCTCTTTTAAACATTTTCGCAATACTGAAATATAATTTATAAATATTTATTATACACAATAAAATAAAATATATATTTAATACAAATATTAAACACAATGCGTAAATTAATATTATTAAATTTATCATACATATCAAACTGTATAAGTTTACCTTCTCATAAATTGCCAAACTACCCACGTTTATAAATTCGTTGTGTACAAGTAATAAATAATCCGCATATGTTGCTAATGTTACTGAAAACACTGCCCACCCCTTGTTGGGAAAAAGTGTGAGTTACACTCACATAAACAAAACTTTTAGTTGGTACTTCGTAAAGTGAGAGTTAAGGGTGCCACAGACAGCCGTGACGTGTTAATATGGCACGAAGCGTCGCGTTCATTTTCATGTATTTTTTTACAGATAGAGTAAGGTGTCGTGTCTCATGCATGATGTTGTGAGTTTAAATAACAATGTAACAATGTGAATTTTTCAATTCAACTGTACTTTTTTAAGTTTGATTAGGACCAAAAATCCAAAAGTCGAAAACAATTTAAAATCTTTTTATTTCACATAGGCCTACATGGGTACTTATAATACGTCAGAAGCTACTGCACGATTTACTGATACCTTTTGCCTTCAGAAAGCACTTAAAGACGTTGATTCCAGTTGTTATATTTAGATTTTTGATAGTCGTTACAGGTAGTCGACGTAGACGCCAGAAAGTCTGAACATCCGTCTATCCATAGAGTGTTGTGTTGCCCTTAACTGGGTTGTGGTCTGATAGGCAGTCGCTCTATGTACATGAGTATTCAGCCGCATTAAGTTAGACTAGAAACTGACTCCAAGCTAGTTGGAAAAAGAAGAAGAAAAAAATTAGGGTAAGTAAAGGCACAGAATAAGTAACAATAAGTCTCAAGGAACTGTCAGCAAATCGTAGAGGCCAAGGCCTGCTAGCTGCAGGCAGGCAGGGTCGAAGCCTGCTGGGTTCAAGGGCCGTTTTCTGAGAAGAAGGCTCAGCCCCGGTATGATAGGCAAAGAAGGATCGTGGTAGGTTTTTAGTCAGTAAGAGTCTGACACTATTTCCCGCTCCACTCAAGGGCGGGATCTGTCATTGGATAATTTTACTTACCATAAAAAAAAACTACGGGACTGTTCGAAAGAGTTATCGTGGCCCTGAAATTCAAAAAGCCACTGAACAAACACGGCGGGATTTAGTCAGTAAAAGTCTGACACTCCCTTTCGCTGAACGCAGAGCGTAAGAAGCAATTTAATGATTTCATGCCTTTTAATCAAAAATTGCGTAATAATTAGAATACCCATCGTATGTTGTTGCTAAAAATATTTTGTAAGCAACATAAATATGATTTTTGCGTCAGAAAAAATACTCAGCAACTACAAAAGCTTCCACAGAAAGATGTGGCGCGACAATGCTATATAAGTAAATATATATAGCATTGTCGCTATATAAAAAATAGATGAAATAACGTCGATCGTTCGTTGCCGCATTGCTCGCAGCACTCATCTGCAATAACCAAAACTATGCTATTGCTAAACTTTATTTACGTTAAACAAAACAGTTGCTTAACTCACGCGCATACTTTATTCCATAATATTATGTCATATATGAAATAGAATATTTTCATATATGACATAATATTTCATTCGTCTAACTACTCCAAGATTATTTTATACATACAATTTTCCTATTCCGCCATTTCAACACCATACATTGCACAAACAAGATATTGCAGTGCGCACTTCCAAAAGGAATGCGGCAGGTAATACTCGTTCACTAGATTTATTCGTAATGACGACACGATGATGTATATCTTGTGATTTAACGATAAATCTACGATATTAACTGCTACAGAAACATGCATGAATAAATATGAAGAACTTGCTGGCCTGGCAAGGCTTGCTTCAACATCATTGGACTTGGATTCAATCTAAACTAACATAAACGTTAACAAGTCTAATTGAAACAGTTATTAATAATAATAAATAATCAAAACTTGTATTTGAGACTGTATTAGATTTATAAAAACATAAAAAATAATAAAAATAAAATAAAAGACCAACCAATATCATAAACTAAAAAAAAAGACAAATAAGTTTTAAAAACCAAAGCATTCAATCAAACGGTCAATAACATCAAAAAGATTTTTTTCTTTTCAAAAATCGCAGTGATTAGTGAAAAATTAGTTGATGATTTCCCACGAAAAAAATAAAATAAAATCGAATCTTCGAATAACTAAGAAGTTCCAGTTTATACAGTTAATTACTGCATAAACATTTAATGCTAGCTTTAATTTCTGTTAATGTAAACCAATTTTATCGGCTTATTAACTTTTAAAGCTATCGGAAACATTGTTGTTAAACTTGTATTTGAAGTCTTGCCTAACAAGATGGCGTAATTTACGATCGAAGGGCTATTACGTTATTAGTATGGGTGCGTCGTCTTTAGAGATGACAAGTCCGCCATATTGGAACACAGATGAATGGAAGCAGTACGAATCTTATATGAAATAAATTAACAAGAAGATATCTTATTGCTAATCATTCAAAATATGAATATGGAATGATTTTCCAAACACTTTTCAGTTTTCAGTCAACAAATTCGACTAATGATTTCACGTAAGAATTTTATCATTTACTTGAAACTCCTTCTCAGTCTGACTATAAATGCTGACATACAGGCGCGACGCAATAATACGGCAATGATGCAAAGACTATTTTTTGTTAAATTTGTAATAAAAAAAAGTAATGTCGTACTCAACGAGTTATTTTTATTAATCTCATTTAAGAAATAAAATGAAATAAAGACATTTTCCAATCACCATAAAAGTTATCAAACATAATGAAAATTATTCTACATTTGAAGGAAACCGCTTTTCATCCTCCATAACTTTAATAAGTCTACCGAGAGAAAGCTTGTTGTGTTTGCAAATAGGCATTGCGGGTCGGCAAGTAGGTACCTAGTCTTGGTAGTTGGTAGTAGTAGGTACCAATTGCAACTCTGTTTGGCTTGTCAAAAATCATAGGCACGATGTATTGTGTGTTTGTGGATTCACACAGCATAGGGTTTGTTTGTACAAAGTTTGGATTCAATACAAATAATGTAGAGCGAAGAAAATTTAGTACAAAATGAAGAAAAGTTATTATTTGAAATAACTAACATATTTTCGAATTCTGTTGAATGTGCGCTTCTGATGGCTGTGGAGTGGAAGTCAGGGTTAAGGCTTCAGGTATTTCGGCACTACGTTGGATGACGCATCTTTTTAGCTCCCTACTTGTCAATGCTTAGGCGCAACAACATGTGTTGTTCCACATCGGTGCCAATGCCGTGACGCTGCCGACAGACTCGAGAAACATAGCCTACTGTAAAAGCGGAGGCCGCATAGCACGGCATGGCCTCACGCATGACATCGTTCGATGTTATTCGTCCCGCTCTTGTCACTATCGCCGTACCTGCGGATTAGAACTTAGTATTTCGTACATAGCAATAGGCAGGTGGACTCTGCATCGCAATGTACCAAGCCGCAAGGCGTGACTATAGCTTGACGTTAAAGCTGTAGAAGATGGGTCATTTAACGTGACTCTTCTCTCGTGTTTCTTGGCACGTTTCCGTATGATCCCAAATGATAATAACGTAACGCGGACAGCTTATTAGTGTACTGGTTTTATATATAATATATACCCATTATACAATTGTTTTATATATTTATTAACAGTACTTAATGTGAAAATAAACCATATTCACAGGCCAAATAAATAACTAAATTACTTATTTAATTTTTTTTCCAATTTATGTGGGAGTTAGACATCATCTGGCTAGCTCATTCGTAACGGATCCGTTAGGTCAGCTTTCAGTGTTAGGTCGGTACTAAAAAATACTGCGGAAAATACTTTTCACGTCGTCGGAATAAAATGTGTTAGAACATAAAACCTCGCTGTCTGTAGTAAATCTTCTAAAGTTGCTATAAAACTTAAGTAAAGAGGTTTACAACTTTGCCGTAACCAGTTTTTGGCTACTTAGTCATAATAAACTTATTAAAATTCATCCCGTTGCCACTTCGCAAAGTCACGCGCAGAATGTTATAACTAAATAAATCTTACGAAACATTTTCGACTTTATTAACTCTATATATCTACTAACTTTCTATAATTCAAGTTCATGTCGTGACAAGCCAATGTTTTACTAACAAAACGACGGCTATAAAGCCAATTTGGCATGAAACCGACCTTGCGTTTGTTCTAATTATCTTACTAAACGACAGTGAATGGTAACAAATAGATCTACATAATAATGACGACAAACAATGGAAGCTAACGTACGAGAACACACAAGAACGGTCTCCATGCATAAATAACAAATATTAACTGCTTAGATGTCGACCTTGCTGTACTAACGGGCTGTATCATACTTCGGCTGCGTAGATAGATACATTGCACAGCTTCATTATATAGTATCCGTCATTATAATCAATCACCTTTTTTGTTTGATCAGGAACTTTTTACAATGAGCATTGTGCCTAGCTTTTTTTTCAAAAACCAAAAAAGAACTTTGCCATTAACGAATCAGACATTGATTAAAAGATTAATGAATGGCAACGACGTTAGCAGACCAGCCCTTTGGTTAAAACCATTCAGTCAGATTTTGAAGTTCGAACAAAATCTGAAAGTATTTGCCAAGCCCTGCTGGTGAAACATCGCAAAAATTAAACTTTTCAAAAGTACGGAATCAAAGCGAGGAGCGGCGACCGCTTGCGTTCATTTGAATTACGCCGGGCTCCGCCTTTTGTAGTCGACTTCATTTAGCGAACTTAAAGGAACTCTTTTATTTTGCCCCAGCAAAGAACTTAAGAGGTGCATTGTTGAATCCGTAACAAATTGCACGGCCGTGATTACGTTAAGAACTCTACCGTCTAGGGTCGAGCTTAGATTGGAATTTAACAGTTATCAGTCCGATTGCAATCAATTTAAAACTCCTGGAAAGTATTAGCAAAGTCTGGCAGCACGACAGGAAGACAATTAATTAATTTAACTTGATTTAAAATGTTAAGGGCACTGCTGCGGCTTTGTTAGCTGCAGATAATTTTGTGCAAACTTCTAATGGGTCAGGTGGTTAGAAAGTGTCAATCATTTATTTTTTGTTGTGGAAAATTTCAAACAACTTCTATAACTTCTCCCGCTCCGATTAGAGCGTTCGAGAGCCACGGTAATTGTTTCAAACAATCTTGCAGCAATATGTCAACCATGGCAATACGCCGTAGGGGCCCAGTCTGCCAGCAGGTAGGGTCGAAGCCTACCTACTGGGGCAAAGGGTCTGCTTCTGAAAGGAAGGCTCGGCTCTGGTATGAAAGGCAACGAAGGAACGGGGTGGGTTTTTAATCAATAAAAGTCTAACACTATCCCGCTCCGCCCAAGGGCGAGAGATGTTATTGGATGATTTTTACCAACCAAGAAATAAATCATGGCAATACTTTCTAGTACTAAAACCTTACAAACCTACCTAACACACTCAAACTCACATAAAAACTTCGCTTTTCCTAAATTTGCTTTCCGTGTAGCGAATCTGGCAAGTTAACTTTTGCAGACAGCTTAGGGGCAGAAGCCTTGTAAAAAAGTTCCTTGATCTTTTTTTTTATTTTTAAAGATAAACTTCGCTTGCAGGCATGTTGTAAACAACATAGTGATGTGTCTGTGTCGTCTAGAGTGGCAACAAGTGATCTGAGCAAACAGCCCGCCGGCTCGGCACAACTTGCATGTTTGTGTACCCAAACATTTTATAAAAGATTTAAACCCTGAGATTACTGGGAACTTTCGTACCTGTGTAGCTCGTCTCGGCTTTATTCTGAGGTAATACTGTCGCAGTTTAACTTTGAAGTGAATTGTAATTACGTCTCGCTTCAAGGGGGATTGGAGACGAATTTGACGTGAATACAATGTGCATATAAAAAAATATTTATTAACTAACCACTTTATATATATTTTAGAATTGTCCATACAATTTTTGGACCCCTCTTAGAAAAATCCTCTCCTAGCACTCACCTACGTCATAAAAGGAAACCTTGAAAGGAAAATTTCACGGACCATAGTCCCAGTGGTTTTGGCTGTGCGTTGATATGTCAGTTAGTCAGTTTCTGCTATTATATTTAAAGTTAAAATCGAATAATCTGAACCGACTTCGTATACGTTGGGTACCCACATGAATATCGGGTTCCGTATAATAATTGAGAAAATAATATTACAATTAGTAGGAAAGCAAACGAGATTTAACAATTTTAACCAATATAACTGTCTCTCTCACCGATCAGCCGTTTACTATGACGACGGTACGGGTGTCATTGTCATGGTCTTTGACGTCAAAGAACATGTCGGACTTCTCTTTCATAATAGCAGCTTTGAAGCTTTATAACCTCGCTATTGATGACGATATGTTTTTTTTTTTAAATATTTATTTACAAAAGTTAAAAAGTATTTAATTTAGTAATAAAATTTGCTTGCATATGGGTTATTGATAGAAGAATGTGTTAATTTATTTATGTACGGGGATTACAAATAGTGATGGGACAAATGGTGATACTTGTCTTCCAGTCATTGAAACAAACATTCTATCTAAAATAAATAAAGCATTATGGGGACATAATCAGTTTATCAATTCCCTTAAATTTTAATTACAATCAGCACGTAAAACGATTAAAAATCAGACACCAGAGAGAGGCACGTCATCAAAGTTAGTAATTAAATTCATAAAGTATTCCGCAACGTTGGTCATGTGAATTATGAAATTTAATTTAATTTATGCATGTATGACTAATGTAGATCTACAGGGGATTGTTTGTGAAGTAAATGTTTGAAATTATTTCACATTTCAGCATCTAACTCGGCTATTTCGATGTTACACTTTGACGCATTGAATGCAATTAAATTAGAGCTCGTAAAATTAATTAATTTAATGCGACAACACTATTGAAATTTCACGCACTAAATACCAAAAAAAAAATGTAACTTCCAGATCTATCCAGAATGGTCTTACTGTACTGACAATAGTCCTAACGCCTGAAATGACACAAATTTCGCCTAGAATGGCGAAAAAGAATCTGGTGGGCTAACCCCAAATAGGAAATAAACCTTGTCTTCGTCAATCGTCATCAAAGATGACTATATGTCATTACAGATGACTATATGTGACTTGGGAACAATTAAACATCATCAATACAACGTACACTACTATACAGTTTTATTTGACTTACTCTTGTAAAATTCCGTATGAATTTCAATGGCCGATACTCTCGGTAGATAGTAAAAAATATCGGACGTGTGCGTAGGACATTAGGACCGAAAAGGGTACGAAAGCCGGTAACGTCACGGAGTCCACCCCAAGCAATTTTGTAGCAAACGTCGTGTGGTACGTGCCCGACAAATAAAGAGGATGGGATGAAGTCACAGTGTAACATTAGAATAGCTAGCTCACGATACAATATCACATGCGTATTTTACCTATTTCAAAGGATACGTCATCTTTTTGTGACGGACGTGATGTCTCAAAGAGATTTCGGCATGATAAATGGCTTCCAAGCTATGTTATGGACCTCATATTTTATCTAACCCAAATCTGGGTATGATTGTGTAAGAGGAAATACTACCCACGTTTTTTTCTGTTCAATTAATGTCTTTACAGCTAAAATACGCTCTGTACTATAGATTATAGTCTCGTAATATTTCTATCGCTCCCCCTTCGCGAGTTGCTTAATTTTTCTAAGTGCGAATCTATTTTTCACCCTTGGCTCTTCCGTATACGAGTCTCCCTCAAGATTTACGCTCTCGACGCGAGCAATAAGCGTGCCTACCTACAACGCAGCCTGTTCGGTATTTTAAAAAGGTACGTCTGAATCCGGTGAAAAATTGCTTCCAGTCCGCCCCAACCGAGAAGCTATACATTTGAGTCATCGTCATGTATTGAACGACCGTGAAGATGGGGACAGATAACTTGTTTAGAACGTTAAGTGTTTATACTGTGATAGACGTCCCGATGCTTAACATCGTTTAGAAGATTCTGGAACATGTACATACATAGGAGTGTATCAATGTTCTGTAGATTTCTATGGGTTTGAATAAGAGAAACGAGTTTTGACGGTGTTCGAAAGCGATGACCTAGCAGCCTATATTGTACATCCCATAGACTAACAATGTTTTGCGAATGAAAAGCTCAAGTAGTGAACAATGAATTAATGACTGATTGCTAACCACATGAGGTATAAAGCGTGAGCGATCCATTACAAGTTATGACTATATAAAAGGTAGCATTTATCTGGTAATACGTAGGTACTAAGTGCCAAGATTGCCCTTATGAACAGTAAACGCAGCAATATGGAATTCTGTGAAAGGTTTTACCGTTGAAATCGCAGTCAATAACAAAAGTAAGTCGAGAGTAAAGGTGAAAGTGTGAATGGTGAGGATCCGGTGTGTCGCGGATTCATGGGTGAATATTACACTGTTGAGATGGTCCTTGCAAACAACCGTTTTGCACTGCCCGATTCTTTGTTGTACACCATAACTTAACACAGTAAGCCCTGATTAAATAATTCATCTACAAAGCGAGTTAACCTTATTCCCATATTTATTATCAGTATCGAATTTAGTTCCTGTCATTTCATAATTACCATTCAAAGTAAAAATTTATACAAAAATGAACACTGAGTTCCTTGCATGATCGAATTAGAAATGAAGATATCCACAGGAGAACCACGGTTGCCGATATAGCACGAAGAATCGACAAACTTAAGTGGCAATGGGCAGGGTACATTGCTCGCAGAACAGATGGCCGTCGGGGCCGAAAGGTTCTGGAGTGGCGACCGCGTACCGGAAGACGCAGTGTTGGAAGGCCCCCTTCAAGGTGGACCGATGACCTGGCAAGAGTTGCAGGAATCCGATAGATGCGAGATGCACAGGACCGTTCCTTGTGACGACACTTGGGGGATGCCTACGTCCCACAGTGAACTTCTTTCGACTGATATGATGATGATGATGAACTCTGAAAAATCGTTTTTATAAGTTAGCTAAATTGGAGGAATCCAATTTGTCAAATTATACGAGTACCTAAAAATGTATTTTTCATTGACAGCTGTTTTTTTCTTGTTTTCTTTATAAATCGATTCGTCTTTTTGTTGCGTAATGTCGGTACAACATATTCGTATTTGTGTGCTCATAAAAAATCACGTTGCATTTCTGAATTAATTATGTAGGTATTACCAATATTAGGTATAAAAGCGTAGGTATTACTAATAAATAGTAGTGTTGTTAAATAGTGTTTTACTTAACATATTGCATCAGTGCACGATTGAGTGATCACGATTGTATGACTCAGTCAGCATTTAAATAATAGAATAACTGCATTTATAACTCAGCCAATTCTGTGCTTAAAAGCGCAACAATTGAACTAGTTTTTTTTGACAACTTGGGTTGCGGGAATGTTCTTTAGTGTTACCGTTATCCTGAAACGTAAGGGGCAACTGAGGGAACACATGTGGGTTTTAGTCAGTAAAAGTCTGACACTTCCTCTCGCTCCACCCAGAGTGGGAGATGTTTGATTTTCCAGCCTCAAAAAAGGGAGGTTAATATAAACAAAACCTTCTTAGGTATTCATTCAACTTATTATAAGTACAGGATAAATTTATTGGAATTCCAAACAGTACTATATTTTAAGGTGCGCTGTCTTGAATAGAAACCGCCCACAACAATATTATAATGCATTTTAATTAAACAAAACAATGGCATTCTAAAACAGTATACAAATAAATTCTATTCATAAGCCACACACGCATGTGTATGTCGCAACACTGATTACATAATTATACAAACAGAACCATAAAAAGATTTTCTCTCAATTTGCCTAGCTTTCATCTAAACGTTACAATTTGGACGCACCTCACAAAATACAACAAAATGAATTAAACATTAACATCGGGGAAATACACAGCATAAAAAATTTGAGTGTACCCATCGTAAAACACATTAGCACGTAGTTAGGCCCGCGGCCTACTGATATTGGAGGAGAAGGGCGAATGCATTGGCTTTTTGTAATGTGGCAATAACCTGGGGATTAGGACGGACCGACCCGGAATACTCGGCCATTTTCTGTTCTGCGCACTTACTAATACTATACCCTAACATGCTTACGATGGAGAGTCTTTAACGTTGGGGTCGCTGCGCCATGCCTATCTCAACGTGTATAAAGGAACGCTTACGCTTAAATTAATATGTAATATGGGGAAGATATCGCCGTATTAGTTTGCTGAATAAGGATATATTTTGCTCTGTTGCAAGTTGAGAAAACCATTTTCATAATTTCCAACAAAACATTAACTTTGTTATGTTTGTGTAGTTGAAAAGATCATTAGAAAATATTAAATTTCTCACATTTGTGTTAAAAGAAATTAGCACTGACTTCAGAGAAAACTAAATAAAATCATCGATATTTTAAAATTCTTTAGCACGTACTCAACACACTAGCAAATAGTATTTCACACGATTTCTCTAACAGGTTTCTAAATGCTGGCACTTATATGAAACGGAGTGACATTATCCTTATTTCAAAAGCACAATAGAGAGAAACGCTGTCAAACTAATTTGGTATAACTCCAAAACCGTATGAAGATGGTATTAGCTTTCTGAAACATTTGCTTCAGTGTGTTATACAATTCGTACTCGAGTATTCGAGAATCGAGTCACAATTTGCACGTTGCCAGTGTATTGTTTTCTCCTACATTACTCGATTCGTTTATCTCGCAGGATCCGTAGGACATAAAAGCTAAGGCCTATTTCTCGCCTCGTATATCGTATCGATTTAGATAGGATACATTGAAGAGACGTTTTGTTGCTAAATTAAACAACGAGCACAATATATTCCGAGGGATTTAGTAGAGCTCTTTTTTGGACTTATAAGCAATTTTGCTCAGAAAAGGAGCAAATAAATAACTATCTGTCGCTATTCGCGTGTGCTAAATTCCGATATTGCCGTTGTATAAAGCTATAGATGATTCTAATATATGAGATGCCTGTGTTCGCTGCCAGTTCGGCGTTTTGAAGCCGAATTCAGAAATGATCGCATCAAAGGAAAATCAGAAGGTGAATCAAAAGTATAATTAATTAAAAAGTTCTCAAACAATGAACACGTGTACCTAAGTTATTTTAAGTATATTTTAATGAGAATTCTTTTCGAAAAAACAACTCTTGTTTTTAAAAAACAACTGCTATTTATTTTATTTTTAAAACTAAGTGGCACATTGACCGTTTCCATTTTAAAGATAGCAATACTGTATTCATTCGTGCATAACATGCAAAAGTAGTAGTGATTTTTATACGCGTTGAGCGCTTTCGGAGAAGTGGCGTAAAGCAGCATTCGTAAAGGAATGTCGTCGTCGCCACACCTCGCCACCGAGGCCGCACACCGCTGCAGCATCCTTGAAGGCCACATTCCAGCACCAAAGTCTATTTACGGACTAAGACCTCATTTTCCAATGCATATGAATGGACCTTATCTCCATAACCATCATAACAGATGCCGTTTCGTAACGACCTAGCGTTTCTATGGAAATGCTGCATACTTTCGCTTGCATAACAATGACTTGATTGATTGATTGCTTGCTATTATTTGGTTTTGTTAGGTAATATTATAATTATATACTTATTATGATAATTTTAGAAGCCAGTTGCCGTCAGTTAATTTGTGTTATAATTGATTGGGTAGGTACCTAATTGACGTGGTCGGTCGCAGAAGCATCTTCACAATAATGTTTCGAAATAACAGATACCTATTAAAATGTAAACAAACCGGCGGTCCGTAGTAAATTTGCAGATATTACTTCAGAATCATGTTTACGAGTTTAGTGTTTAAGAAACTTAACTAAAAGAGACGAAATTTATTGACATTATTTTGAAATGACAGTGCAAGTTTACGAGTCAATTATCTTCTATGCAACACAGACGACCGTAATATTGAACGGTATTTTATTACTATTTATATCTTTCAAATCTAAAGTCTATTAAAATAAAAAGAAAAGAGTCAAAATAAGTTAAGATGGCATAAACACGACGCAACTCACAAAAAACTTTCTCCATTCAACGTGTACATTATTATCTTCAAACATTTTAAAAATGTTGTTTTTGTTGTTTCAGAACATCCTGGACAAATTTAATCCAGGTGCTCGACAGATGATAACGGCTGGAAAGGCCTACTTAAAGGCTTTACACGGTAAGTACATTTTTATCACAACACCTTTTTATTAAATTAAATTCTGAGCAAAACATCATTGAATATTCGCGAGCGTGACTTTTTATGTACTTGTTGAATATAAAGACGACAAAGAGTCTTACTGTGACGTGTTAAAATGACATTCGTGCGAGTGAGAAAGAGGGATGGAGCTATACAACCTATACACCCTGAAATTTTGGTCGTTTTAATCCCGTGGAGGATAGATTCGGTACATGAAACACTATCAATTTATAAGTATAAAATTTAAAAAAACGTTAATTTAAAAAACTAAAAAACCCGACTGCTTTTCTGAGCATTCATGAAAAAGCTCTAAAACAAGAAAATCTGGCAGTCGGGACCCATTCTAGAATTGAGAGCACATACCTATATTACATTGCAGATTACTCCAATCTATTGACTAGACGGCTGACTTTCTAGAATGGGTCCCGACTGCCAGATTTTCTTGTTTTAGGGCTTTTTCATGAATGCTCAGAAAAGCAGTCGGGTTTTTTAGTTTTTTAAATTACCGTTTTTTTTTTTTTTTTTTGTTTTATTTTATTACGATATCACTTTCAAAGTAATTACGAATCTAAAGACACCTCTCAAACTAAAATCCATCGAGCCGTTCAGGTCGCAGAGCGTGCCAAACATTTGAATTTGGTGCAGTCGGGTAAAAAGTAAGTACTTTTTTTCTAAAACTCGCAAATACGAAATTAATTTCTTTAACTAAACGAGTCAATGACCTTGTAGGGAGCTGTCGGTTGTTGCTTACTAACTACCTACAGTTCATTGGCTTCGAGCTGACGTTTACTTAAAGGAATCAATTTCGTATATGCGTAAATTAATTCGAGTTTAAAAAAAAGTACTTTATTTTTCATTTTTATCTTTACAAATCGATAGGATTTCATGTACTGAATCGACCCTCCGCGGGATTAAAACGACCAAAATTTAACGGTGTATAGCTCCATCCCTTTAGTTCAGTTGAGGAAGTAAAATGGATCACATTAACACCCGTATTTATAAACAAGTAAAACTAAATACTTGAGTTAGTTAGTTACCTAACTACTATTTGTATTCTATAGTTAAGAAAAATTTGAATGCAGATTTCAAATGTGAAGTAATGACTTAATAAGATTTTACTTAGTAACAATTAAATACTTCTTTATAAATACGGGTGTTAGAGCTGGTTGTAGTCACTAACTATTTTGCATGAACACCGCCCTGTCGACTTCACGGCCCTGTAACAGCGGCTTTATTTTTATATAAAAAAAAAAACATAATAACTATATAAGATTTTGGTTTTTACCAGACCCTTTTAAAAAACAAGCTTTATTATTTTATGTAACTTTCAAATATCACCGTGAAGTAATCTCGTAGACATGTTTGAAATCGTAAATCATAGTCAGATTCGTGTTTTGTTTTTTATCGAGCCAACTAGTTTGTATCATGTTTTGATTTTTCCCGGCGCGGGCAGTTGATCAAATGGTAAATTTTAATAAAATATTTTTTTATAAAGTTCTCTATTATATATTTGTGGATTTACAAAGGTTCAAAAAAAATCAAAATGTGTAGAATCTGGCCTAAAGAGCTCGTGGTAGGATCTAAGGTAGTTAGTAAATATAATAATATTCTAAAGCTAAGTACATAACAAATGGTGTTCATCGTAAACAGGTTGCTCAGTCAACATCTGTATGCTAATCAAAGCTATATAATTTACACTAGTACGTAATTGTAGGCATCTTAGTGGTTGGATACTAAGAATAAGATACGAGATCTTCCCATGAATCGTAAGCGGTGATTTAGAGATTCTATCACATATGCCGCATTTGTTCGCTAATTAGAACTTATTGTAAAAATCTGGCTTTGAGATTGGACTGATGGATGTTTCCGCAGCTAGATAGAGGGCCTTAAAGAACTAAATATTTCACAAAAAGTGATTGAAGATAAAAGAAAAACAGCAAAGGAGAGAACTCCAGAAAGTCTAGCTACAGAGACGGGTTAAGAAAAATTCAGACCAAGTCTGAACCTTTGTATGATAATATATAAATTAGCATATTCTCGATGTGTCTAGACAGCACACAATTAGCCACATCAATAAGAAAGTGAAACCAGTGCAGCGTCTCGTAAATCTCCGTTGACGCGTATTCAGTGAAACGCGCACAATTAATTTATGTAGTGTAAGCCAAATGGGCGCATCTATATGCAAAACCTCGGTGTTCCCCGCTTGCTTGGCTACGGAACTGGGGCGTGGTCTGTGCCAAATTGTCTCTGCTGGCTTATCTAGAGTATTATAGCCAGAACTAGCGGCAATAAACTTGGGCATTCCCGCGATGTATTGCTCCAGAGGCCTCCATGTATGTACTTTATTTACATGTTTTGCGGTTCATTTCGTTTTATCTCGGTTTACGAGGGTAATGAGTGACCTGTTTATTTATTAGCTGAACTTTGCCCCCATTGTTCCCTTTCTATGAAACTTTCGTATGTAAATCATGGGATTCAGCATCAGGAACAATAAAAACTGCATGATTATAATCTACTCACATCACTTCATGCACTAAAATTTAATTTCGCCTAAAACACCCCGTTCGGAGTTTGTCTCGAAGCACTTAACATTTTATGGCACTTTACAGATTCGTTGAATGCCATCGGCCTCTTTTAATCTGACCTGAATATTTTTACTTAAAGGACAGAAAAAAAAATGCTGTTGGAACTTCTTAAAGCAGGACCACCAGATTTTTGGTATTTCACCGTACTCGTTGTTGACTTGTGCCAGATATAAGTACTTGTCTGTTTAAATTATTCTAATGAACCTGAAGAATTTGGTGCGTTTATGGTAAATGAACAGCTGACCTTGTTAAGAGACTTTGTTCTAAATTCTCATTACACTTTTTTGGCTTTAGCCGGTCGCAATAGAATAATGTAAGCACTTAGAAGCCGTACCTAGTTCTAAGATATCTTGGTGAGTTACCTATTTCTACTATCGGAGTACAGGTGCCTTTCCTCACAAAATCCCTTTTCTAACAACGGGAAAAGATAAGACAATCCTATTCTCAGGCGAGCACCACAGGCTCTATAGAAGTGCTACTTTAGATAGCATCGCATAGTAATAAGTAATTATTACTCAGTCCCCTCCTTTAGTATTTGTGAAATTACATATACCTGAAGTTTATTACAAGAATCTTAATTACTGCTAAGCAATATTTACGTAACTGCAGGTCATTAACCTACTTACACGTTCATCAATGACTGGCCATCTTTACGTCATTTTATAGAAAAAAAATGACCAATCGCATTCGAATTCAGAAATCGCTTTACGTAAGAAAAAAGAGTAAAACATTATTGCATACTTATTGGCTTAATGCTATAATTTAATAATAATAATAGATAAGTACTTTCACTGCTTAGATAATGCGATGTGGCCGACAGAACTAGACTTATATCATATTTTATATATCGATACTATTATATCTGAATAGGTACAATATTATTCGACATCCGTGATCGAGATTATCACGAATTTCTGGTTTTTATTTTATTTGATGCTCATTTTATTTAATTTCTCTAAAGTAACCATAATAACGGGTTGATGACGGAAATAAAATTAGATTGTTACTAACATAATGTCGGATTCATTTTAACAAGCCAAATTGAAACTACTTTATAGACTGATTTCGCGGTTTATTTAATTTAAATTCGTGAAACTAGCTTCATATTTTCGATTTACTGTCGTTGTGTTAACATCTATAAAATTATCTTCCTACATTCTGTATTGTAGTATGGAAGCATATTTTGTTAGTAATTTTCCTGGATTTGATTCACGGTTTGGAACAAGTGTTTTTAGATCTATCCAACTTGCTCTAGTCATTCTTGATAGCGTGCATTCTGAACTTGTGTCAAGTTTATGACAATAAGTTCGTCACTATAGCTTACACCGGATTACGGGAACTTTTGAAAGAGTTAAATGAAGAAACAAATGGTGGGTTTTAGTCAGTAAGTCTCTCCACTATAAGCGGAAGAAATCATTCGATGATCAACCACCTCAAAAAAGAGTTTTCATTGTGGATATATTATGTCCTATGACAACAGAATCATCCTTGTGATAAAAGAAGGATGTACTATAAGCATACCTCTTACACTTTAGGTAATATAGTCGTTATAAATCAAAATACTACCAACCATTCGTTCACACCCTAACACAATTCCCAACCCTTTCCCTTAGTCAATTATAAAGCCCTGCACAAAACAATGGACCCCTGATGCATTCTTCATTTTTCCTTCACTCTCTTCATGTATCGGCGATCGGCACGTTTTCATTATAGCATGTTCGATTCAAATGGGGTACAGCAGGCTACATCAGTGCATACATATAGCTTTATCTAACTGAATTATTTTTTCGAAGGTGCGGCAGCGGCGTCGCGGCTGTATGTGGATGCAGTGGGGAAGTTGGGCAGGCAGGCACAACAGGGCACGTGGGGAGGATGCGCCGATATTGGTATGGAATTTATTATGTATGCAATATTGAACCCAATGGTGCACTGAGAACGAAGGGACACTCTTTTTTTCAGATTACTAAGAGACTTGAAATTTTTAAAACTTTTTTGAACTAAAATATCTGTCTAATGTAACCACGTATTTATAAAGTGTCTGAGTAAACTTATCCCACCTCTCCTCAGAAAAGCAATGTTGAATTTCCTAAAAATATAATGAAGCTTATAACATCTTTTCCCTTAAAGAACCTAAATATTTACCGAAAGTATGAAAATAATTACAATCTAAACAATAACAATAATTTTCAGGAACGGCCCTAATGAAAGTCGTCGAGGTATACCGAGAAATACAAGATCAACAAATGAATATCGTAAGTTCCATTTATAAGGAAAACTAATAGGGAAGACAAAGATACCAACATCTTTGCTCTTGTCCTTACAGAAGAAACTACCCAAATGTCCCCATCCAATAATCTGCAAGTTATTTGTTTGTTTCAGCTAAAGGCATTTTACGTAGATCTACTGGTACCCTTGGAAACTAATCTGGAGAAAGATACAAAAGTAGTACAGGTCAGTCAATAAGGTTTTTTCTCTCTTTCATAATCTTTTATGTGAATAGTTCCAAGTTTCAAGGGATTGTTTACCGGATAAAGGGAATGGGGTCCCGAGTTCAAATAAGCTTAGTATAGCGCCCGTGAGATAAGACTTTCTATTAACAAAGTTTCGACAGTAGGTACTTGATGCCAACAGTTCGTATAGTTTTACAAATGGCGTAGTTTGTTTGTCAGACACGAGTTGACACGCGGCAGTGTCAAGCCAAGTTCAAACCAAGAAAAGGGAACTGGCAACCATCACCTGTATGTAGTTACTACATAAACCATTTTTTTTATTGTTGTTAGGCTCGCGTTTGACCACTATCTCACCTGAGGTATCACTTTGGACCCTAAGTCGAAAGTTTTCACACTAAGAATTTCAGGATTGTCTATATTGACTTCTGTCCGTGAAATCGACAGCCATACCATATATCTTTAAGTAAACGTCAGCTGAGCTAGTAAACGACCTTTAGGTGGTTAGTACGCAACAATTGATAACTACCTACAGGTCATTGACTCGCTCAGCTGATGTTAAGTTAAATTAATTAATTTCGTACATGCGTAAATTATAAGGAGTTTAAAAAAAAGTACTTTATTTTTTATTTTGTCTTTACAAATCGATAGTGTTTCATGTACCGGATCGACCCTCCACGGGATTAAAACGATCAAAATTTAACCTTGTATAATATTAAACTTGGTTGTATGTTTTTGGTGGAATTTCATTCAAATTAACAGTTAAAACACAAACGAAATAATAAAACGAAATTTCCTTCAAAAGGACTTAGAATACACTTGGGTTGTATTTAAATTATAATAGAAATGGTACTCTTGTTTTCAAAATACTACGAAAGACTTTCCATCACTTCTTTGTCGCTACAGCGGAATTCAAATCTAGTTCAAGAACTAGCAAGTATTTTTATTGACTCCAAACTCGACAGTGTTTCGAGTGACACGCAAAAAGTCGAGCACAGGACTACTAACGGTATTGTTCTTTTCATCACAAAATTCCGTACTAGGGTTTCATAAAACTGAAAAATATGACGTTCAGGAACAATGTTTTCTAAACAAGTGTGCGACATTCAATTTTTGGTTTGTTGTTTCAGTCGGAACAAAAGAGATTTTTGCAACAACACAAACTGAGGTCTGAGAGTTACAGTAAAGCAGCTGCGACCATAAAGAAACAACGAAAGAAGAAGACTAATGTCACTAAAGTTGGAACCGCAATGGATAAGGAGATGAAGGTAACTAAATAGTACATTGCTCTTTTTGTACTGAACACAAAAACGAATACATTTATGAACTTGTCAATGTATATAGATGGTAGCGAACTAAACACTGTGGGATTGTTCGAAAGAGTTACCGTGGCCTGGGAATGCAAAAGGCAACTGAAAGAACACGTGTGTTTAATCGATAAAAATCTGACACACGGGTTATTTGACGAATATCCACAAAAAAAAAGAAAAAAGCTATCTCTGATCACCCATTATCTGGATAGTTTAATTTACAAAATCATATTCCAATCTCTCTATAGTCTAAACTCGATATTTATACCACGTCTTCGTAGGATTGTAACAATTCGCCTGCAGCGATCTTTCCGTCTCATTATAATTTAGGTGTCTTCAAAGCTGGAGTGAATAGGCTCTTAATAAACTAGTTCGCTTCACTATCAATAATTGCATTACTGCTTACCATCAGGCGGGATCGCAGTCAAGTACTAGCTTATATCAATAGTCCTTTAGTGCTTGTGTAGGATTGATCTGATGAGTGTTTTCTTGTACTATACGCCAGAGTTGTGTCTTTGTGACTGGGTATTCCATCTTGTTTAGCTCGTCAATCCCCATAGGTGACAGAAGAGCTGACGAAATGGAGTGTTTGGTCGTGGATGTGAATCCTGGCAGAATAAACACAAGAGCGTTTGTCGCATATTTCGGACATAGGCGTTAAAAAGCTTAAACAAAATAATATATAGGGTCCTATTTGTACCCTATGTTAACTATGTTAGACCATCTAATTTATGTTAAGAGTAAATAGATTTAAATTCAACCCATATTCTCATTCAATGGTAATAGGAAACTAGAATTGCATGTATTATTCAAAGCATAGTATTGAAACTAGAGAAATATCAGTACATATAACATTTCCATAATGACTGCTGTGACATTATTTTCACGTAATAGGCATAATAATAGTTCCCATAAATAAATTCTCATATATAAACATGGAGTTCGATGCAGTATTATAATATGTTTATGAGCTTATTCTATTGTATGTTAGTCGTTTCGATGAATAGCGAACTATTTTCAATAAAACAATAATTGTGAGGATAGAAGATAAATAATAATAGGAAGGGCACCCATATATTACGTAAAATGAATTTCATGATATGTTGAACTCGCTTCGTCATTGTCACAGCTAGCGATAAATGATATTTTTTTTGGAAATAGGTTTTTGAAATACAGGTTTTTTACACGTCAATATTTCCTCAATTTAAACTAGATGAGGCTGCTGCTCTCTAACTGAGAATAAACACCGCAAAAAAAAAAGGAAATAAAAAATAATAATAAGCACCGAAACAATCTCGCTGTATGGACTTTAAAAGTCCTAGTCACTTTTAAAGTCCATACAGCAAACACGTAATGGTAAAATCATATGAGAACCATTTAGATTAGTGTCGGAAATATTCTTTTAAGGAAAAAACCACACAGATTTGAGTGGACCTGTCCAGTCAGTGCTAGCATTTGTCAGTAGGTATTTGGAAGGTCGCATGAAGTAGGTACTCAATTACGTCATACGAATTTCTTAATACGAGTATGGTGATGACCCTCTTCGTCCTCGTCCTTCGTCTTTGAGACCCTTGGTTAATATTAACCTCGTCAACAAAACAATTTAAACCTTGCATTACATTGCATCAGCCTTATAATGTTCCCACTGCTGGGACTCAGGCCTCCTCTCTAGGAGAGGGGATGGGCCGTAATCCACAACGCGTGACGCGGGCCCCGTGCGGGTTGGTGGATGTCACATGTCTTCAAATTTTTGGTTCAAGGACACCGTCCTCACGATGTTTTCCTTCACCGTTTTGAGAGCAGTGGTGATGAAATAAATTACACAGAGTAATGTGCCTGGCTGGCCATTTAAACCTTATAATCTTACAAATAGAGGTGAAAATATTTTAAAGATTTTCTTTAATATTTAACACTAAGTGCTGCCAGCGGCTTCTTCAGCGTAAAAGTAGAAAATAGTCACAAGGGATCATACTCCCGGGATGAAAATATTCCATATACTATTCCAGAACATGGTCTACCCGTATACCAAGTTTCATTAAAAATCGCTGAACCGTTTCTGCGAAATGAAGTAACAAACGTACACACACACTCACAAACTTTCACCCTCCCCCCCACCCACCTCCCCTTAAAATATGGTGTAATAGTAATGTAGCCTCTAGTAAGACAGAATAGCAGAATAGAGATGTAACAATGATTTTGTAACTATATATTGATATAAAAGAGTTTCCGTGGACATTCTTGCACGTTCTTCTTCATATCTACCTACGCTTTGTAATGTGTAAATACTTAGCTTCAACTTTTTTTATGACTGACCGACTTCGACAATTGAAAAAGCTTATAAATGGTTTATGTAATTGAAATAAATGCTTTGAGTTGAGACTTTCATGTGATAATATTAATACATTCAACCCACTATCTATTCAACCCAACGACCTATATTCTTGCGATAGACAAGCACGTTCATATAAACTATTTGTCAAAATACTGAAAAGTTCAAACAAAAAATCGCTGCAGCGCTAGATTGCCATTATGTCGTCTAACAAAACTTTTGAAACTTACAGCGCTAAGACAGCTTATAGAGGATACTTTTTCGCGACCAAAAGGTCTAAAGCGCCATGCATTTCCTAGTACTTACGCGTTTCGTCCAACTTAGTGTAATGACGTGTCATCTATATAGATTTTTATACCGCAGAAGTGACACAGTTTCTTGCCTACAATACTTCATTACAATAATACTCTATTTCAAAATGTAATTATAGTGTATGTAAAAACGAGATCTCAATAACAGTAAAACAAATAAATAAATCAGTAATCACTAATAAGACCACAAGTTCAACTGAACCTAATTCAAATATTAATATTAACCTGCACGTAATATGGTACGTAAATTACCTAAGTGCTAACGAATGAAAGCATGCTTAACAACAAAACTTACCGATGAAAACTGATACCTCATGATTTGCTGACATTTCGTCGTAATTTATAAAAAAAAAAAAACATTGTTATTAATTATACAAAAAAAGAAAGAGCATTAAATAAAATATTTAAAAATTTCAAACAGTATAAAAGACCGTGCGAAGTCTGTATTTGGTAAACAAGCTGTAGGTAAAAACCTAATTCAGCTTTTTGTGGGAGGGAACATCTGCATGTTTTAGTCTATGATTGTAAAATGGGGAACAGTTTAAATAAAATAATATCGTCTCTAACGTACTATTACGATAGTAGAAGCTATTACATTGCTTGAACAACCAATGGTTTTACTTACTTGACTACAAAATTATTATATATGTCCAAGTTCACTTAAATTTGTATTTATAAGCGTCGCTATGACACTGCATGAACGTCAAAACTGCACTAATGCCATCAATGTAAAAGTGTTCGGCCTGCAGGTCAATTAAGTGAAGTAAAGTAACTGTACGGCACGCCTCATCTAGTGCGTAGTACATATATATCAATGATTCAACCATTCAAAATAACGTATTTTTTTTTTATAATGTGTTATTTTGAATGGTTGAGTAAATAGTAACCTGTGCCTAGCACTCGGAATTACTCCTTTATCGTGCGTGAGTTCATAAACATGCCCAGACATTCGAACTCGGAACAATTATAATATTTTTTAATAATAATATAATATTTCCACAACTATCACGCAACACCGTCTAGTCTCAAACTAAGCAGAGCTTGTGTTATGAGTACCAGACAACTGATAAACATACTTAGATATTTCTAAATACATACATATTATAGATAAATAACACCCAGACACAGAACAAATGATCGTGCTCATCACACAAACATTTGCCCTGGGTGGGAATCGAACCCACCACCTCTGGCATAGCAGCCAGGGCCACTAACCACTAGACCAACAGGCCTGTCATAGTTTTAAAATTACACAAAGAGATTTAAAGAGATACATACTTTAGAGCGGACATCAAAAGAAACTTCTTAGAAAAACTGTCATCCTATGTCATCTAGCTTTCAATAGTAAACATGCGAATTAAATTTTTAATTTATATTTTTTTCGCTATTTTTTCTAGAACTATTTGCGAAAATTATTGAATTCTAATTAATTACAGAGTTAATACGAAAATAAACTGAAGTTAGGTCCAGTCGTCCACACTAGACTGAGCGACTTACTACCTGGGTAACAAGTCTCGGATCACGATTTTGTTTGCTATGTCCTATCTATTGATAGTATATAATTTAATGTCTTTGACTGTACACCATACAAATATTCGCGACACAAAACCAATTTGCTACGCTCAACCAGTGTCGCTTGTCTAATCTTGTCTTTGATTGGTAACCTTATTTGAATGAAATTCTTAGGAACTTCGAAACTAATATCCCTACCCGTTTAATTAAAACATTCCCAGAACTCGTACACACAAGAACACCCTAGCCTTCAATAAAACAGACAATATATTTACCGCAAACAATCTGAAAACGGGTCACCAAACTTTGTAATGACATTGTACTATTTTTACAGAACATGCAGATACTAGAAGAAGAGAAAACCAAATTGGATGCGTTCTGCGAACAAAGCCTGAAGAACGTAAGTATCTACTCAGTAACAACGAACGTCAAATTGTATCCCACCACAATACCCGCAGTCCCGCACAAAGAAACATGAACAATACTCTACAACTTTTATTGATCTTAACAACTACATTCAATTATTTTTTATTCATTCATTAAATTGAGTAAAGACAGGTCTGTAATTGCATGCTAAGGACCGCTTCAGACGATAATGAGCTAATTAAAAATATAACGAATATTTCAGTAGACAACTTAATTAGTTATATCGATACTGTCAACGCGCCATTTTGGATTTCATTCTCTTTTGTGTGTTTAACAAAAGTGCTTTGTTTACTAGTTCCTAAAAGTTTGCTCAAGTATCAAATTCAATCTCATTTGTTTTGATTTGCTGATCAAAATGTCAACAGCTTATCATATCGTTGACATTGCTTTCAGAAAGCGCACAAAGAAACCAGTTGTGAAATCCATACTTGGCTTAAACAATATCAAACACAGATTCTATTACGAAAGCAATTCATTTCTGGCAATTGCGTCGGGTTGACCTATGGTTAATAGATCGAGTTGTTTAGAGCCTCGATGATCGCATGGTCGTAGACGCGACTGCTGAGCGTGCGGTCCTGGGTTCGATCCCCGGGTAAGGCAACAAGTGCTATTGAGATTTTTCTTTAGGAATTACTCTGTAGCTGCCAGGATTTTAAAAGCTGGTGATTTCACACAGCCCTGCCTTAGAAAGTACATAAATCCTTCTCGTAATTCTCGTAGGTCCTGTACAGGACTGTACCTCTCCTCGTTCCTACTTAATTGAATTTACTAGATACTTAATTGATTGAATGAATTACCGTCTGATCAGACTATGAGAGTAAAGAAATAGAGAGTGCCATCCTGTGTTACGCACAGAATTGTACACTTAAGGCCGTAAACACAAAACTACGATGTGACATCGTATCGTAAAAATCTGCTAGCCCGCACTACGCAAGAACTTGTGATGCTTTGCCGCACAAAATCGCACCGCAAAACCTGTGAGGTGGTCAGAGTCTTATCGTATCACATGGGAGCTAATATCTCCTGTGTCCTTGGCTATTTCAATTGAGATTGATCAATGTGATCGAAAATTGGTTGGAAGGATTTTTTTTAATCTTCTGTATTAAATTTTGTTTACAACTATCTATTTTTTCTCCCCCAGGCCATGACGCAAGAGCGTCGTCGATACGGCTTCGTTTTAGAGCGACAATGCTCCTTGGCTAAGCACTGGCTGGCTTACCACACCGCTGGAGCAGCTGCCTACAACACAGGACTCGATGAGTGGCTTGAAGTGTCCAGGACCCGCGAGTTCTTGCCTCCCAACGTTGAAGCCATGTTTGTTAGCAGAATGAGGGTGAGTGCTTACAAAGAAAAATGATTAAAATATTTTAAATAATGCAATAAAAAACTTTATTTATAAAAAATCTATTATCGACGTCCCCGAGCAATAAGTCGGTAATGGCAAAAAAAAGGTTTTTCGATTTACCGACTTATGGTATATAATAATTGAAAAACAATTTTTTGCGATTACCGACTTATTGCTTGGGGACGTCCCCGTCGTCCGATTTGTATTCTTGCCACTAAGAGTAAATTTTTATTTAGCTGCAATTTATTTATAAAAAATAGTTAGAAGTATTTAGGTGACTAGTACATTTCATTTATCTAATATATAAATTAATATCTCGTTTCACAGTGAGTGTGTCACACAAAAAAAAAATCATAAAAATCCGTCAAGCAAATTTCGGCAAAGTTCAAGAGCAAACTATGGAACTTTGCTGAAACGGTTATTTAAGGTCGGAAAATAGGTTGTAAGATATTTTTTACCCTTCAAGACCCACTCCTCGTTTTTTCTTCGATTATTTACACGGCTGAACCACATTTGATAAGTCAGCTACTAATAGATAAAGGTGTATGCTCTTAGAAACCCGTTCTGAAATCCATAAAGCTTAAATATAGATTTACCTCAATATTAAACACATTTTAAATAAGTGAACCTAAAAATAATTTTTAGCTCTCAATTATTTTTTTCTTCTTAAATGGAGAAATATTTATTTTATTTTCTTACCACCAAGAATAAAACGGTAAATAGCTGCACTTTAATCATTCAAAACAGCTTGTTTTTCTTTTCCATCAACTTGACGTTTAATAAAGTCCACAATATGAGTTTATGAAAAAGTAAAGCAATATTTCATCGCTGCAGAATAAGTATAATACTTTCTTTAATAATACTCTATAATAATACTCTATAATAATACTCTATAATAATACTCTATAATAATACTCTATAACCATAAACTTAATTATCGTGTTTAGTTTTCAGTCTCACCAATTAACACATTACAAAAATGTGTAACTAAATTTTAACATTTTGTATGTGACATCGCACTTCGCTCTCAAATGGCTACTAATTAATGAAGTAGCCCTACGTTCGAGCGGTAGTTAAAAATATGGCACAGAAGTAACTTATAATTTCCGACGCAAGTTTTATATTAAAAAAAAACCGGCCAAGTGCGAGTCGGACTCGCACACGAAGGGTTCCGTATCATTGACTAGGTAAACAACAGAACAACAACAAAATAGGCAAAAAATGGCGTTTTTTGTGTGAGAAATCCTTAAATGTCGTATCTTAACTATCGATTCCAACCTTGTGACGTCATAAAAATCTGTCTCCACTAACGTAAAATTATTTTATGGGCTCTTACTGGCTATACGGCCCGATTAAATGGTCGCAATCTTTCAAAATGACGAATAGAATCGGAAAAATAAATGTCTAAATTACATAATGATTAAATAAGAATAGTATCTTTTGCAGTATATCTTTCAAAACGAGACATTTTATGGTTGTTTATCTGATCTTGTTAAAGCTTTATGGCATTTAAAACCCTGAACTCAATTCTAGAATGGCTCAAGGCTAAGCTCTAACTTAATTACAGATCAAAATCTAAATATTTGAAAACTAGCTTCTGCAAACGGCTTCAACCGCATGAAAGTAAAAAAAATACGGGAGTATGTACTATTCCGGGACATGCTCTACCTACTAAATTTTAAACAAATCCATTCAGTCATATGAGCGTGAAGGAGTAAAGATAGCCATACACGTATCCCTGACAGGTTTGCCTGTACAGTTGAGTTTTACAGGTATACCGGAGCGTATATGTTGCACAACTGTGCAGATTTCCACACAAGCTTACCGGATATAACTGTGCAGGCAAGTACACCTTACCTGTCAAGTACACCTTAACGTGTACGGCTACCTTAACAAATCACACTTAATATTATAAAGGCGAAAGTTTGTGAGTATGTGCGTATGTTTGTTACTTCTTCATACTCTAACGACTGAACAGATTTGGATGAAATTCTGTACACGGGTATACCATGTCCTGGCATAAATACAAAATTTATAGGGTATTTTATACCCTGAGAATATGTTCCCTCGTTACAATTTTCTACTTTCACGCAGACGAAGCCGTTAACAGTGAATAATATTAGTGTGGTTTTTGTCATAAAATGAAAATAACTTGGCTTTTGTCAACAGCAAGTGTCATTCTGGGCTGATGAAGACGTATATGCCAGTCCTCGCGTCGGAGATGATGATGATCGAGCTTCAGTCGGATCTGCTTTGCGTAAAACTAGATCAGTGGATGCCTCATGTCTTGACGTCAGGTCTATTGGAGACCTAGGCTCACCAGCTCAAGGATTGTCCAGAGCTAAATCTGATTTCAATCTACAAGCCAGCTCAAATAATGAAGATCAAGGTAAGCGTATGGTCCTTTGTGAATTTAATTTGAAAGTAGGATAATGCGGTCCAATAAGTTAGTAGAGGGCCTATATGAAAAATTATGTAGAAAGGCTAATGATAACTTACAGAGAAAAAAAAAGAATAAAACTTGCTAGACCAACAGGGGAGTAAGGACAAGAGATTGATGATGACGTCTTGACAAATTGTTTTTGCGCTCTCACCAACTACTTACTCAACTTATTATAAGTTATCCCGATTTCTTTCCAGTAACCGACACCCGCACAGCTACCCGTCCCTCATCTCTTGCCCCACCGACCTGCACCACTCGAGACCCCCCACTGGCCAGAGCTTTATACGCGTATGCAGCTGCAGGAGACAACCAGCTGAGCTTCCAACAAGGAGATGTACTGGCCCTGTTAGGAGAAAGGACTAAAGGATGGCAATATGGCGAGAACCTGCGGTCTCATCATGCTGGCTGGTTCCCTCTTGCTTACACTGAGCCAATCCCTCATGATGAAACTGGGTAAGTTTTTGGTTGTATACCGATTTTATTTACCTCTAATCTACAGTCCATCCTTTTTCATTTGTTAAACGGCCTCATTAGCCATTGGCGCCTAATACTAATATAAAGTCGGATATTGAACTGGAAGAATCTTGATTACCTACATTGCGGACAAGATCGAGCGATTGATCACATTATGCCCGCAATGTGTTCCAAATTGCATGCAAGCTGGTTGCCGATCGAAACGTGGTCTAACACATTAAACCAATCCTGCTAAATAGCTGAAGTTTAAGGATATGGTCGTCGGATTTTTTTATTGAACCTTGTGTTTGACTATGAAAGAAAATAAAAACGGATAGGAATGGGCGCGGACACAACAATGCGGCTTAAAAATGTTAGAGACAACATCAAAGCTGGAATTTCATACCCCAAACGCATTCCAGTGTATCTACATAACATGATCAACTGATAAAAGTAATCCCAGACTACCTCACAATAAATACTACAACGACAAAAAAACATATTCTTGAAAATATTACAGAACTGAATGCGTCCAAAATTTTAATTTCCAAAAGCGTTTCACAAATTATTGATAATTTACGCAGAAATTCACCGGCTCGGTGGAGCGTCGTGCAGACACCTTCGGAGGCCCCACCACCAGCGCCAATGGCGCACGCGCAGACCACGCCTTCAGGCTCAGTGCACATGCACTCACATCCACCTACGCGCATGTTCGGAGATACTGTCACTGCTCATCATGTTACCAAGGTAAGTTCTACATACTTCAGCATAAGAATAAACATGCATATTTTTTTGACATCTACAATCTAGATATAAAAGATACTAACGAAATCTCACTTTATTTTTTAAATTGATCCAACACAAAAACATGTTTTTATCTTTCAGTTCATTCAATACTTACTGTAATAATAGTAAAGCTCAAACTAAAGCTAAAGCTAAAGCTCAACTTTCTTCCATAGGGTCGTCTTGGAAGCGGCTCTCCAGGTCTTCCACCGACTTTACCCGCGCCCTCGCCTAGTGCTCTAAGCACCTCAGCAAGCGCCACATTCCATGCGTCCACTCCGGCAACAGGTGCTACCAGCGCTATCAAGAACTCCACCTCATCTGCTAGCTTCACTACTCATGCTGTCATAGAAACAAGGAGTTTCGGGCCTCAGACCTTACCTATGCGTTCTCAGGTAACTACTACCGACTATTTCCCAATAAAATAACCAATGATGATCTGGTTCCAATTTTTCATGGAACCCAGAACCCCTAATAAAAACAGCACGTAACATACGTATTTAACGAAATATAAATCTATATTTATTCTGCAGGTGGCCCAGAATAAAGCAGGACCAGCCAAAACCGTGGTCAGTGCAGTTGGCGCTGTAGGAAATGTGTCACTTCACAGCTCCAATGATTCAGGCTTCTCCAATGAGCCACCACCACAACCCGACGTAGACTACAGTGACGAAGAAGCTCAACGACTACGTGTCCCCATCAGGTATTTATACAGCCCCACAGTTTTATTTTATTTTTGTATGGTTTAATTTTTTAACTCCTTTGTGCTTTATTTTTTTCGTTGCTATTATGTAGTTAAGCTAGTACCATTCATTTTTCCTTTTATTTATTTTTGTAGTAAATCTGCTCAACAAAACATCGACAATAGAGCGTACTTGCTTAAAACTCAAAGCTTGAGGCGAGGCCCTAAAACTAATAATACTGCTAATGGATATATGACTGACGATCAACAACTGATGCTGCGCAACATGCTAGATATGGACAAAGACTCCCAAAAAGTCAAAAGGACAAAATCATTCTGGAAGTTTGGACGCACAACTGCTGAAGAGATCATGGAAGGAATGTCGCTCTGGCAACATCGTGATCTTGTTGACACAGTTCCTGAATATAAGAAGAAGCTTTTTGAAAAGATGAAGAAAGAATTGCGCCCTGCACCAGATATTCCAAAACAAGTCAATTCAGAAAAAGCAATTCCCACGGAAAACGGACAGCCCCCGCGTCCAAAAGAAACTATTGACAGAAGAGACGTGAAGGCCGTCAACGGCATACGCCAAGCCAAGAGTCTGGGATCAATCCAAAGTGAAGAAAGAATAGAAAAAGGCCGCCAAGCAATGGAAGGCTACCAACAAACTCAAACCATGAATAAAAAAAGTATGTCGGAGAAATCGATAATTGAAGAAAAACATGAAGATTTTATACCACGAAACGAGTCAAGACACTCGGACTTAACCAACACGAGCACAATCAAAACGAACTTTGAAAACAGTTTCTATAATGACGAGAACGGAGAAGGCTTTGTAATGAAAACTGTTAAACGAAGAGAAATACTACAGAAGTATGACAATGACAGCAGTTCTGACGTCAATTCTGTTGCTTCAAGCACTGATCCATATGACTGTATTATTGTAGATGATCATATGAAATCAAGGAAGCAGCAAGAAATGGATAGACGCCGACAGACACAAATGATCGAAGAAGACGTTAAGAAACGTAAAGAAAACGCATACATGCCAGAATTTGAAGAGATAGAGGTCACTCCAATCAAACCACACGTTCGTGCCACATTGTCATCAGAAAAAACTAAAAACTCTTCTCATGAGCGAAGTCCACCGAAAACTATGGAATTCAAAACTTTCAAAGATACCTCAAAAGAAATTAAGACATTTTCTGCATCATCTGAAACATTGAAGTACAAAGACAATGAGCAACACACTGATCGTTATGGTATCCCCATCGAACGAAACAATAACGACGTTCGAAATGAGGATATTTACAATGGCCACGATGAGGGAACTTTGAAATACAAAAAGCGTTCAAGCAATGAAGAGAAGAATCATCAAAACGGAAAAGTTCATAAAAAAGAGTATCCACAAGCGGAAACAAGAAACCAGAAGAAAGAAAGCAGACCATATGAACCTAATCGTGAGCCAAGAATTGATTACTCTCTAGACAGACGCCAAACAAGAAAAGAATTCACTGATACAAGGGGCAGAGATGTAAAAAAGAACAGAGCGAACAGAAGCTATGACGACAGCTCTTTACCGCATAATGGACGCAGAGAAGAAAGGTACTACGAATCAAACATATCATATTTTAGTGATCAAGAGCGGAGATCGTCTCGATATGACTACGAAACTGATTCAAAGAAAGCAGAGAAGTCAAAGATCCGTCAAGAGGAGGCAAGACTTGAAGCGAGGCGTCTTATCGACCGTCGAAGTGAGGGCCCATACAGCGAATCAGATGACCAAAAGTTCAACGAGGCCTTGAAGCAACAGCGGCCGCAGTTGCTTCCTCGGACAAAGTTGCTGAAGAGACCATCGGAAGGAAATGAATTATTACCTGAAGAAGGCCATACTTTTGGACCATGGTACGATTTATGGGGACGCGAAACAGCCGTCTACAAATAATACGAAGGAGGTCTGTTTTTAATTACTTACTGATATTTCTATTGTTTCCTTTTACCTTTTAGACACGAAATATCTTTTTGTTTACTGCTTTTTGTCTAATTCCTCTCTATGTTTTGTTTTTTTTTTTTTTGTGTCACGTATTTAGAACTGTCAATACTCTGATGAATAATACTGAAATCGACAATAGGTTACTCATAAAAAAATGATTTGAAATAACAAAACATTAAAATTACGTACAGTTATGTACTAAAGTGCAATTAAAATCAATGTAGAAGATAATTACTTTGCTTGTAGTACATTTTCCATTTCTCCCGCAGGCCCCAACAATTTGCAACGGTGAAGTTAAGGAAAGCGCTAACAAATGATCGTTCATCGCCAGCCATCGAGTAATGTTTTATATGCGTATAATATAATATAATTATATTATTTTGTTAATTAATATTAATTGTAAATTAGAAACACCATGTATTTTGTACAGTTAAATATTCATAGTCTAACAAAGAAATATATCACAATTTTTTACAATAATCTAAACCATTGTTTTCTTTTTATGATCCCCGAGAGTTTTCAACTCATCAGTATCGTAAGTAAGACTAAAAGCGTAAGTACAATCAAATCAATAAATCAAGCCTTGTAATATGTTCCCACTGTTGGGACGCAGGCTTCCTCTCCAAGAGAGCCCATAGGTCGTAATTGACCACACAGGCCCAGTGAATGTCACTTGTTTTCGAATTTTTTGGTTCTAGCATGTGCCAATTTCCCCACGATGTTTTCTGTCACCATGTTGAGAGCAATGGCGATGAAATAAATTACACAAAGTAATGTGCCTGGCTTGGTTTGAATCTTTGACCTACAAGTCGTAAAATAATTACTTAACACAGAGATGAACATATAAACGATCCTACATTCCGTCGATGCATCGATGTTTGTTTAATATGAAATAAAAAAATTATTCTACTGAATACTTATTCTATTTATTTATTATACTAATAAATAAACATTCTACTGAAAAAATACGTATTTCCTGCCATCAAAACGCAGAACTCCTACCAAATTAAATCAAGGCACGACTCGTGCAGTTTGTCGCAAAAGAAAAATCAAAGTTCAATTGGCCCCATGCGACAATGACCGATGATTTATTGCGTTTCCGGTCCCGTGGGGATCGCCGGAAATGACGCGCCGGCGCTGTCTCGCCAAGAAATATTCCGTCGATATGTTATGTTCCTACGATTTCTGCGAACCTGGTACAGTCCAGCCGTCAATTATACCGTATACGATTAAGGGTAAGGACACAACGCGAAGCGATAGTTCGCGTTCTTTTTAGAAACTTTTTACAAAAAAAAATACAACTGACATCAACGTAAAAAAAAAAAACTAAGTGAAAAATAGCTTAATTTGGGAAGTCGGTGTTTTACAACGAAGAGATTGAACTATTAGATAAACACCCATTTCCGAAATTAAAGTTATTTTTCACTTTTTTGTGTTTTTTTTTACATTGAAATCAGTTGTATTTTTTTTGTAAGAAGTTTTTTATTTCACACTTTTTAGCTGTAGTAAGAACAGACAAACTTAAATAGCTACCTTCCGCCATTCGGTTCCATCATCAAATCATCATGACCATTTTAATAATACCAAATACGGCAAGGATACACTGATTTATTACAAAATTCCGGTGGTGCCCTACCTTCCGGCTTCATCATCAGATCAGTTCTATGTATCCCTGCCCTTTCTCCTTCAGTCCGTCACCGACTGCATGTATAAACAAAGCAATTTTTCTTGTTACGACAGTTCTGCTATGATTTTTGAAGAGTTCCGTTCTATATCTTCTAAGTTCATCATCAGATCAAAACAATATTTCTAAGGGACCAATTCGGGAGTATAATCTTTCAATCAAAGCAATAATTTTCGAAATCGGTCCACAATTGACCGAGATATTGATGAACAGACATATAAAAACGACAGTTCTGCTATGATTTTTTAAAGAGTTTCGTTCAAAAAGATATTTTTATGGGACCAATTCGGAAGTATAATCTTTCAATCAAAACAAAAAATTTCGAAATCGGTCCACAATTGACCGAGATATCGGTGAACATACATAAAAAAATACATACAGCCGAACATAAAACCTCCTCTTTTTCGAAGTCGTTTAGAAAAGGGTCGACGGCGGTGACATTCCAACAAATGAAGATCAGCAGCAGCCGTCGTGTGTGTCAAGTATCATTGGATCGACGGCTACCGCCGCCATGTGTCGATGGCTGCAGTTACCTCCACCGTTACCAACATGCCGCTCGTGTCTATGAGCTCTTATACGTTAAATTTCGAATACACACCGGACATAATACTAATCAAATTATAAAAATAATACTTTCAAAACTTTGGTTGGAGATAGCAACACCGGAGGCAAAGCCCTTTGCTCTTCCCGGTGTGATGCTTTCTCACCAAAGTTTCGAGAGTATTATTTGTTACTGTGACAATTTATGTAGGTTCAGACAAAAAAAGAACTAATTCTCTAGGTAAAAAAATATGTAGGGTAAATCAGGCATACATGTTCCAATCGGTAACGTGCCCCACTTGCAAAACTAAGACGCTGATTTACAATTCGGTGCTTGTTTAAGACGAATTGGTTAGTTTTTAAGTATGACGGCGATGTGTCATTGTGTGTGTGTAAATTATACATAGGTAAATTCGTGTTTTAGTTTTGTAAGTGGGGCACGTTACCGATTGGGGCACGTATGCCTAGTTTACTATATTTACCTATTTGTGTATTAAATAAAAGTCGTGCGTGTTTAAGTGCACATAGCGTCGCTTTTCGGTGTAAGAGGTCCCTAAGATTCAAGGAAGTAAAAAGCCTTTTTCGTCTTGGCGTCCACGTCCGATGGATGAGGGACTGTTTTATTATAGCTGCAAGATATAGTGGGCGTAAATCTTGGGTTTACCTAGTTAAACTTATCTTGAAGAGGATTTAAGGGGCTTTAATGTTTCGATAACAATCGCAGTAGGGATGATTGAAAATCTCGCTTTTCGGACGAGCAAGTTATTTATTTATTTATTTATTAGAACTTTATGCAACACAAGGGTACACAGGCGGACTTAATGCCTTAGGCATTCTCTACCAGTCAACCAAGGGTGGTGAAGAGAAATCATGGCAGGTGCATAAAAAAAAGTTAGTATGGGCTGTGAACGAAACAGAGTAAATATTATTGTTTCTATCAAAAAAAATTATAGATATCTGACATAAAATTACCGAAAAAAGATATTCCTTCCGAAATTTTAATATTGCGCTAGTTATTTGTACAATTTTTGAACACGCAGTACGCTATTTTTGGCTAATATTTAACCACACCGACTTCAAATATCACCCCACAATTATTTGTTGTGATACTTGTCGGACCGTTTTCGATACAGTAATCTAGTACATGTTTCGTAAAAGATCCATTTAAAAAAATCACAAGGAACTGGTTACCCTACAGAACGCTCTTTTTCGCAACGCCGCAACGCAACGCTCAAAAATGCGTTGCGTGTTGTAACGCAACGCGATTACGTGTTTCGGCTCTCATACTTTTGGTACTATATAAAAAGGTTTACCAACATGTGATTTCGAGCTTTAACCCGAAACAGTTAACTGCGATTGAAAATATTTGCGTGATTCAGGAATATGAACTTAACCGTTTTCTTGTGAAAAATAAGCTACAGCTGAGTCTACCCTTAACACCACCTGTAGTTTGGCAAACTGTTAATTTCCTCGCCAAACACGGGGAGGGCTGTGCATCGTAAATCGATCATCTGTCAAGTCGACGGCGGACACCGTTGATAGAACAATATGCCGATAAACTATACGTACCTACATTCAGTACAAACTAAATTAAAACTCTATGTGACACGGAAGACGTCGTTCTGTCGAAAGCTATTGTAATTGACAGCTAACCTAAATATTGACAGCTAGACACAATTTGAATTCAATTAAGAAAAATGATTTTTTTTTACCATTTCCCATGCCATTTATTCAATAAATCTAATGTCATTTAAAAGATCTTTGTTGTCTGCTAATGAAGTAAAGTAATATTATTCAATTTTCTCTTTACAAAAACCCCTTCCCAAACTTCAATAAATAATTTTAAAAACGGTTTATCCAAATCGGTTCAGTCATCCACGAGTTTTGCGCTTAGCAACACATTAAGGCATTCTTTGTTATATATATAGCTATATAAAGCTATATATAGATAACTGTCTCGCAGACCAACTCTTAACTACCTACTTATAAAACTAATGTTTGAAAAGGGCAAAGATATTTAAATTTATAGGTTTACATTTAATGGAGTCCTGTTTTTTGCTTCTTTAGATCCAAAGAATCACGATCATACTTTCACAACCCATCTGTTTTCTTTAAGCTCTTCGTTCTAGGGCCGACAATATATCCTTAATTTCTAACTCTATTCTACTAGGCAGGAAGCGATAACTACTCGTATTACGGCTAAATTAAAAAAAAAAAAAAAAAAATTATATGAACGTGCTAAGTCATCTTGCAAATCACAAAAAACCGTACAAAAATTAATTTGCTTACATACATAAGCTGATTACAAAATGTACCCACGCGTAAAAGGCATTAAAATCCATAAGCTGCTAAATTATATTTAAAGCTCGGAAGTATAATTTAGCTATCTTTGGCAAAAAGGCTAATAAATAAGGCACCTGCAGCCCCAAAAATGTTCCATTCATCCATACATCCGTATTTCGGTAAATTAAACTGTACTCAAAAGAACGCTCATACATTTAACTCAGTAGATGTGTATTAAAGAGCTCTAGAGAAACGCCTACGTTTGATACTAAAGCAAGGCTTACGTTTTTCTTTGTAAAGCAGCTGAGTAAAGCGCAAAAAGCGGCTGTGATTATGTTCCACTGGCGGAAGCTCGACCCGCCATGGCCCTTCAAAAGGAGCGCAGCAATCCAGACTTAAAGGCGAAATCTTTGTTAACATAATAATGTGGAGGTAAGCTAAACGAGTGTGTGGTACAGATTTTTTTTTTTGCAAACGATATATTTATGGTGTTTAAACTACAGTCTTTTGAGATAGAACTTCACTAAGTTTAATGAAAGTAAGTAAGTATTTCAGTACTTTAAGAAAAATATAACGATATCTGCGCTATTTTTAGATACAGGTAAAATGATTGGTAATCTAATTACGATTTAAATTCTTTCATTAATAAACTATATCTTACCTAGCATTGAGTATCTTTTGTCTCGAAAAAATGCTCGATTAACGTGAGATAGGTCTAAATGAAATCTTGAAGTTATAAAACTTAAAAATTACTGAACATACATAAATACGAACGGAACGACTGAAAACAAAACAAAAATAATTTAGCTGCTCTACTATTCCATTTATTTGTGTAACAAACCATTTCTATCCCCCTAATGACAAATTGCAGCAACAATAGTCACTTGATGAATAGCGCAACATGACAGTCAAACAGAGGAGTCTTCCCGGCCCACATAAAAATCAATTTGCAGTGCAAATCGAGCGAGCAGACCAATGCTTTCCAAGTCATCGACTCCCTTAAGCTCTGTGGCCTGGAAATTTCCACAATTTTGTAAAAAAATATGCAGTGACTTTATAAATGCATGGATAGGCCACGCGTCACCGGCGCGCCGCGCTTCCGGGATTTCATTTTAATCCCGCTGCAATAGAAAACCTTGATATCAAAATCGAAGGATCAAAACTCGCTATAGCTGATTGTTTCCGTAATTGATGGAGGTTTTCATTTTCAATGCTTTTATTTAGTTGGAGATCATTCAATGATTTCTCTCGCTCTTGGGTGGAACGGGAGGGTGTGTCAGACTTTTACTGACTAAAAACCACTCCTATGTTCCCTTTTGCCTTGTGTTCCAGAGCCCAAGGTTTTCCTTTCAGAAGAGAACCCATGGCATACTGGGGAGTAGGCTTCAACCCTGATGGGCCCTTACGGTTTAGGTACTGATATCTCCTTGAGGAGTGCGTGGAACACTACGCGTCATCGATGACTCGGGCTGGGTCCGGATGGTTACCGGACGGCGAGCTACTCATTGATTGCTGTATTTTTATTCCTTGTGGTCTTTGTGTAGGGAATAGAAAAGTTTTGTTGCTCTTAGAGCCCTAAAAAAACTATTCACTCGTACATTGCGGGCTACACTTGTTCATTTGTATCTACGACAGCTGTTCCAAAATTGGCACAATAATGACATTTGACCTAGTTCCCCACATTATGTAACAATGCAACTGTGTCACCAAATCTGTTTTAAACATTGAATACAAATGTGAGCTCACTCCGAAATAGGCCTAGGCAACACACACGCGAATTAAGGCGTTCATCTCAAAATCTCGTCTATATTCAAATTTTTAAAATGTAACTCGGCACACGGTGCTACTGGAGCGCATACATAAGCCAGATGATAAGCGGACAGGGCAATTTGGCAACGAAACCAGCCTCTATCACAATTCGATGCCAACCCGCACCGGCCTACGCAACATAGGCCGTTATTTTAGTTCCGGTGGCCTAATTTATGTTTAAATGGACGCTTAATGAACACCATTCTGTCCCAGTTAGTTCCATGGAAATATCGGTAATTAAATTTTATGAATCAAAAATATTTTGTCGCGTTGTAAACAATGGAATTTACGGATTTTAACGCCGGTTAAATGTTTTGTACGCAAACACAAAGAGGTGGAATTATGTTACCGTTTTCCGTTTTTGACATACAAATTCAATTTTCCTGCTTTGGAAATATTGTATCGCAGATGACACCGTGAGTCGTGACAGTATTCAAACCGAAATCGAAACAGACGAAAGAATAGCGAAATGAGGAAAAGTGAGTGACGTGTCAATCATTCGATTTGATCTCAATCATCTCGCGCACGGTTAGCTACATCAGCCGGCGACAGCCCCAACGGTGTTATAGATTTCAATCTGCCAAATCATGTTTTGTACTCACAAAAAGTTTTACCCTCGGTTGTGTTCGGGAAAAAGCTGAAGAGAAAAGTTTTCTCAGTTGGCAAAGGTAAACGTGATATTGGTGGTACTAATAATGTTCCTATTTTTATCCGAGTTCGAGAGTATTACGCAACTACGCAACAACTATTTTATTTTACAGGGAATAAACCAAACTATGTTGTAGTTTTTAAGGGAGTAAAATAACAAGGATCCTATCAAAAACATTGTTGCAACTGCAGTAGATCCAGCACATTAATGTAAAAATGTTACACAATGGCTAGTTAATGTGTCTAGACTCGTGAAAAAGCGCACAAGTTGGAATTGACAGTACCACTTTATGGAAGCTCCGTTTGTTATTGTCCCACTTGTGCTCGAGCCAAGCGATGCTCAGGAGCCAAATACATTCCAAATAGGTACGTTACGAGGCCGAATAGCCGAATAGCAATGCATACTGCTAAGTCAGCGTCTTGTAACATTATGGATAACTCAAACGTAATAGATCTGCGCCCTACTCAGCCTCCTAGACGCCCTGACGACGCCTGGATTTATGGATACGATACGAACGTATCGTATCCATTTTGTTTACGCTTGTCGACGTCTGACTGTCACAGGGTTAGTCAAGATACTCGTAATATTGTTCTATACATATATAATTCGTCAGGACATTAGGGTTCTTTATAATCTGCTGTATTATTCAGTCATCACGACCGTGATATGCAAAAGCGAATTGAAGGAACACAGGTAGGTTTTGGGCAGTTTTGTCTCCAAGACTTCTTCTCAGACCACCCAGAGCCGGAGAAGAGTCATTTGATGATTTCCCAAACCAAATAATAAATGAATAGGGTTCTCTATTATCATTAAAAGTTCGAGAGGCGTAAAACGTCCAAATTAAGTATTTAGGATCTTGAAGTGCGGTCAAGCAAAACAAACACGACTATTTTTCTGCAACTTTACCTGCGTGTCGGTGAATTGAATAGCTCCTTCAGATAAATAAAAAGTAGTTACTTCCCGAAGGATACTTTGGCCTTCGGCTAGTGTTGGTGTGCACTCGAGAGCTGATACATATTGCATTAGCCTCCGTCTCGAGCTAGTTTGATCCCAACACATTGTCTTAGCCCTCCGTTCTGCGGTAAAATCCGACGAGGAAATCCGAGCGGTCGTTCGAATAACACGGAGGATCAACAGAAAGTTTTTTTATCAATTCAAGGAAGTTGCGAATCAGGATAGCGGCGGCTGCGGTAAGTTTTAAGTGAAGCGAAATTTTTAATTAGTTTCTTAAGACACAATCTGCGGAAAAATGGAAAAGTTTCACAGTAGAATGTACGTTTTGTAAACAAAATGCATATTTTCAGGTGCAATTTCTATTTTTCATTCATTTTGCTAAAATAGAACACATACCATTTTATAATACCTATGTACATAATATGTAGTAGCTATCACCTTGTGTTACCTGCGTTCAGGTCCATAAAAGAAAATTGGCAAATCCGAAAACGGTTCTATTTTCAGAACTGATCCCAAAAACGCACTAAAATCTGTAACATAATACAGCAGTAAAATAGAAGATAAAGATAAGCGGTACACAGCGGAGTGTATATAAACATGCTGAGCGAAACTCGACCTCTTTATAATTCAGCTTTACCCATGCGCCGAGTATGCAAAATCGCAATGTGGGTCGCGTTACCATCGTTTATGTGCCCAAAGAATATTGGAAGAATGAATTGGTGATAAATAATACCCCGTGTCTATAAGTAGGTGGTGTGGAAGAGACGCATTATGCGGCGAGTCAAGTCGAGACAGACAACCCTGCCGTGTTTACCCTCGGAAAGTAAATGTCAATAAACTTCTAGAGTCCCCTCCGGGGGAAAAGTGTCCGCGTATTGAGGAGCCGTTGTTTCAGTGGCGAGAAAGAATAATGTAAAATATATGTTCAGTTTATACGAAGGCCTTTTTTACTGAAAAGGCTTCGCGTGACCTCTTTAGTGTTACGTAACTTACGTATTAAGATTGGGTCGGCACGTGGGAAGCTGCCTATCTGAGAGTGAGGAAAATGTCATTTCCTATAATGAGATTTTCATCGTCGCCTCTACGAAGACGAATATTTAAAAAATTTCGACCACTTGTCATTCCGCATAAGTTGTGAGGGTCAATTGAATTTAGGATGTTATTATGTAAATGCTGTTGAAAGCTTACTTATCTGCGAGGAGTTATAAATTACTGAATGAGGAAAATATAATTCTGGTTGAAAGTTCTTAGTAAGTAAGTAAATAATCATTTTTTACGTTTATATCGCGTACATCGAAGGTTTAGAATAATTTACTTGCTGCGGTCTTCCCAGCTTATAATGTGGTCTCAAGACTAGAGTGAATATGCTCTTAATAAACTAGTGCGGCTCACCATCCCCGATTGCATCACTGCTTACCATCAGATGGAATCGCAATCAAGACTAGTTTATATAAAAAAAAAAAATATAATAATAAAGTTAGCCTACAAGTGACATCAGTATCGAAACTAAAAAAATCACGTAAATAAGGTCATTGCCCTTCAGACAAGGGAACTTGTAGAACGCAGCACTTCAAATAGATTGATACAATTTCTTTTTATTAGTGGACTCTTATAATAAGCAATAATATAGCAACCCACGCAGCTGCAAAGATGAGAAAAGGTTGACTGTGGTTTTTAAACTCTTTCATTTTTAATTTAGTTTCATAGAACAATAACATAGCAAAAGAATAGGCTTTTAATTGCGATGAAAGTATAAATATTTGTTGCACATCTATTAGGAATTCAAGCACCAAGTCCACTTAAAAAACTAACCACTAATTTATAATTATGTGACTCTAGATTTTATTATATCTGCACTATAATTAGAATATTTTTAATTTTATCGTGGTTTATGCATTCTATGTCTATCGTTTAATATTCTACACTTAGGGCTGATTTCATCATTTAATATAAAAACTTAGTTCAACAAAACTGAGTTCAGCGTAATCTAGTTTAAAGACCCGTGTCGTAAACATGGGCGACAACAAAAGAATTGAAACTGAATTTAGCGTAAACTAGGTTCAAGTCATCGCGGTGAAACGCAAAATGAAGCTATAAGCTCGATTAGGCGCTCAAACTGCGTTTTGTTTGAACGAATTGCGATTAGTTTATTGGTGAATTTGGCTCTTAGTTTCTATTATAGTACCCTCTTCCCCCCGGACCTCTGTGTAGTACAGACGTATCCAACGAGACCATTTTGCGCTTTTTTACTTTATTATTTTATCAATAATTTAATTAAAATTACCGAAAATAACTTACATAAAATTAGGAGTGCATAAGTATAAAGGAGCACTTACTGAGGCGCGCGTGACTACTAGACACCGAAGTGAATCATCACACCACCACCAACCGAAGGCCAACGCCCACCACTTCGTGAGGTCAACACCCACCCGCTGCCGGCACCCGCAGAAGAGGGCGTCTCTTCGCCTGACCTATTAGCAGCGCACGCGCAAGGACATCGCTGCTCAAGTAGGAGGTACGTAGCCGTGCTCCTGGTACTTCGCTTAATTACTGCAACAACGTCTCGCTCTACTCAATTTTACCTCCTCGCTGCTTTGTTATCCTGGTATCTCAGCCGCAATTTGTGAAAATCTATTATGCCGCTTAAACGCACACCACCTACGTCGAAGCCCCCTGTTTCAGAGACTGACTCGGAATGTGTGGAAGGTAGTGCCTCCGATTTAGTACAGAACAAAAGAAATCCTAATATAAACACGGGAAGTTTTAAGAGGAAACGTGATGCCGAGCTTTTAAATTTCATGGAAGAAATGCGCAATTTGTTCTCAGAATTCCAATCAGACCAAAAAGCTAGACTTGATTCTATGGAGTTGACTCTAACCGAAATTAAAAGTCAAAATGAAAGTATAACTATGTCTATGTCTACTCTATCGGCTAAGTACGACGATTTACAAAAGGAATTGGAATCTTATCGCCAGGAACGTAAGGAACACGCTTCTCACATTGTAAAATTGGAAAATAAAATAGAAAGCTTAGAGAGACAGTCCTGTACTACTAAATTAGAGATTAGAAATGTACCAAAAACACCAAATGAAACTAAGCAGGTACTTTCAGACGCTGTAAAGAAGATCAGTTCTGTATTAAATTTGCAACTTCAAACGGCCGATATAAAAGATGTCTACAGACCGCTCGCAAAAGGCGACAGTATCAAGCCGATTATTGTTGAGCTGAATTCGGTAGTAACAAAAGAAAGTATACTATGGAACCTCAAAAAACTAACTTTGGAAGAAAAACGAGACAAATTAAATACAGGTCTTTTTAACACTAATAGTATAAGAAAACCTATTTTTATTTCGGAAAGTCTCACGGCAAAGGGAAGACGGTTGTTTTTTCTGGCGAGGGATTTTGCTAGTTCCTATGGTTATGCATACTGTTGGACATCGCATGGAAAAATCTACCTTCGCAAAAAGGAAGGAATGTCCCACATTCGTATACAAGAAGAGTCTGATCTTGCCAAGCTAAAGGTGTCATCAACCTGACTAGTTCTTAAAATTATTATTAATATTTTTGTAGTATTATTCATTAATTCATTAATCATTGTTAAAATATTTTTTCACTTGCATGTCTTTATAGCTACTAATTTTCATTATGTCTTATTTTACTCTAAATTTATGCAATCTAAATGTAATTTCTCCCAACTACACACTACACAATACAGTATGGTCTTTCGGTTTCAACATGGTTTTCCACATTATATAATGTTTGTTTACATAATGTCTAGACATTTGATTATAGTTTTAAAGCGTTTCCTTCATTATTACAGGTTATGTCGTGTTATTTTGAATAATAATAATAAGGTTAAAATCATAAACAAAAATACAGCTCTTGTATGTAATAATATTATCTGTTCTATCCAACATGATCATATGCTCTTTACACTTCCCACAAAATGGACGACGTTGCCTTAGAAATAGACAAGTTATCTGTCTCTGAGTCAATGTATTGTGATGTTGAAGACTGCCATAAATCAATAACACACCCCACAGAGAGTCTCATCGTTATTACCCAAAACATTCGTAGTATCTCCGCTAATTTTGATAATCTACTAACAATGTTGAGTAGGCTTAAGTTTGGTTGTGACATCATTGTCTTGACGGAATGCTGGTTATCTTGTTGCCCTTTTATCCCAAACTTAGAGGGGTACAAATCATTTTCAACTAAAAGGTTGTTTGCCCAAAATGATGGTGTAACTGTCTACATTAAATCCAACCTGAATGTTACTGTAGAAGAACCCGAATGTCAGGACTCTAACTGTTTGATTATAAAAATCGGCAGGGAAACAGCTATTCTTGCCGCATATAGGTCTCCTTCATACAAAAACAGCGACAACTTTCTACGATCTATCAACAAAATTTTACAAGATTTATCTCCTTTTCGAAATATCTTAGTCATGGGCGATATTAACATTAATATCTGTCCTGATCAAACCTCCGTGACACAAACTGAGTACTTAAATCTCTGCTCCTTTCACGGTCTCCTGCCAGCTCATACACTCCCAACGAGACATGGCAGGACATGCCTTGATCATGTGATGTTAAAAACTAAAAATCCAGCTGTTACCTTAGTACTTCACACTACCGTCACTGATCACCAGGCTGTCTTGGTATGCCTTAAGTATAAACAAAATAGAATTTTCTCTCATAGTACTTTTAATAAAATCGATAAGGAAAGGTTATCCTCAGAATTAGCTAATATTAACTGGGACCCTATTTATAGCTCAAACTCTGCCAATATTTCAATGGATTTTGTCGTCGCAACTATTCAAAACGCCATAACTACTTGCTCTATCACTGTAAAATTACCTAGGAAAAATAGAATTATTAAACCGTGGGTGACTCCTGGCTTGCTGCGCTGTATGAAACATCGGGATAATCTTCATAAAAAAGTGAGACAGTTTCCTGACAATGAAACTCTTAAATTAACGTACACAAGATACAGAAACTTCTGTATTAAGTTAATTAAAAAACTAAAAGTAGCGTACGAAACTAACCTTATAAAAACAGCTGGTAATAACAATAAAAAACTCTGGGACGCTATAAAAAACATCACAAACACATCTAAAATAAAAAATTCGGCTACACAATTAATAAATAGGGCTTGCCCAAAAAAATCAGTTGAAGATGTCAATGAGTTCTTTGTTTCGGTTGGTAAGACTTTGGCTCAGAAGACTATGGCTTGCAGGAACCCATCACACACTAATGATTTCTCTATGCAATCGACCAGGTCTTTACACTCTCTGGTATTGTTGGACACTGATGAGGCTGAAGTGGAGCGCCTGATATTGGGTCTTAAAAGTACTCGCTCAGTAGGCTGGGATTCCATTCCTAGCTACCTCTTAAAAGAAAATAAACTAGTCTTGGTCCCAATATTAACCCATGTATTCAACCTATGTTTGCACGAAGGCACTTTTCCGACAGCACTAAAAAAATCCGTGATTATACCTATTCATAAAACGGGTGATAAAGACCAGGTTACAAACTATAGACCGATCTCTATTTTACCTTCGATCTCCAAGCTCTTGGAACGTATCATCAATACTAGAATTATAAAATACCTAGAAGCTAAGAGCTTACTCTCTCGTAATCAGTTTGGTTTTAGATCTGGCAAATCAACGAGTGATGCAGTCCACGAGCTTGTAGATCATATAGTAAGTAATATTGATGGTGGCAAAAAAACATTGGGCATATTTGTGGACCTAGCAAAGGCCTTTGACACTGTTTCAGTGCCATTACTGCTCAATAAACTAGACAAGATAGGAATTCGAGGTAATCAACTCAAAATTATTGAAGATTATCTGTCTAATCGCTGTCAATGCACGAAAATTGATGATATAACCAGTGGAGAACTACCTGTTACCTATGGTGTGCCACAGGGCAGTATACTGGGGCCAACCCTCTTTCTGGTCTATTTAAACGACCTATGTGATCTTCATCTAAAGGGTGGCAAAATCATCTCTTATGCGGATGACACAGCAATCTTGTTCTCAGCTGACAATTGGAATGACGTCTATAAAATGGCGCAGGATGGCTTTAACATTGTCTGTCACTGGTTAAATTGCAACGTGCTGACTCTAAATGCAAAAAAAACCATCTTTGTCCCCTTTTCTATGAGAAATACCTCCTCATCAACTCATTCGTTTTCTCTGATTGCCCATGATTGCTGCAATGTCGATGTTTGCCGTTGTCCTTCACTAACTGCCACTAATGAAGTTAAATATCTTGGAGTCCTATTGGACAGAAATCTCTCTTTCAAATCTCATGTTAACTTAATGACTGCAAGATTGAGAAAGTTGATATACGTTTTTAAAAATCTCAGGAATGTGGCTGATCCTAAATTAGTTAAACAGATCTACCTGGCTCTTGGACAATCTATCATAGGATACTGCATTACTGTTTGGGGAGGTGCACCTAAAACGACTATTAAATCGCTTGAAATAGCTCAAAGGGCTATTCTTAAAACCAGCACCTTTCGCCCCTATTTGTTCCCTACACATCTCCTGTATCAGTCTTGTGAAGTCCTATCAGTGCGCCAATTGTACATTCAGCTCACTATTATGAAACAACACACATGCTGCATTTCTAATACAGTTGTCATAACTTCCAAACGTCGTGGAGATATATCCTTCCCAAATAGACCTGTATTTAAACACCGTTTCGCCAATAGATATTTTCCATTCTTGGGTCCATACTTATATGCCAAACTTAGTAAACTTATTGACATTGGATGTTTAAATATTAGAGAGCTCAAAAGAAAACTTTTTGAATACATTTTTAAATTGAACTATGATGAAACTGAACAATTACTTATTGTACCTAGATAATTCCCATACTCACCCTCCTGCACACATCCCCACACACTGTCACATCACACACAAGGAGGCTTACCTACACTTTACAACTACTAATTAAGAATCAAAAATTGATCAGTCTTATTTACAATAATTAAATGTATAACTTAAGGGAAGAGCGCTGCTGTCTGAGATACAGATATTAAGTTATCTAGTTCAGACGCAGATGTTCATTGTATTGTATTGAATTTTATTATTAAGTTGTATCTCAAAGTGCTTGTTATCTTGAACTTGGATATTCGTTGCATTAATAAAAATATTATTATTATTATTATTCCATTTATTTAAATTATATATACATATTTTATACATTTTTAAATATTTCTTAACAAAAAAATTATGAAAATAAAAAACATTTAAAAATATAAAAAATAGTAGCCCACCGGCATCGGGAACAGGGTCCAAGCTGCCGGTGGTCAGGGTTCCTGAGAAAGGAACCTCCGGACAATGCGCGCCGTGTCCAAGAGTACTGCTTTCTGAATCAGGCCCTTGATCCAACTGCCTAACGAGAGCTTCCTGAGATGTTGGTCGAAGCTCTTGGCTAATAAGCCATTGGCCGTCACGATTATCGGCACAATGACTGCTGTGTCCACTTCCCACATGTCGACAACCTCGCGAGCCAAGTCCAGATATTTAGTCTGTTTATCCTTCTCAGCTTTTATTATTATTATTATTATAGTACGTATCTTTTGACTCAAAAAAACAATTGTAGATGGGTAAAGATATATCTCAAATTATATAGGGTGACTGGTAATTAGTGACCGATACTTAAACACGAGATTGTAGTCATGATAACAAGCAACTTTTACTATGGGACCAAACCTGAAATTGCGGAAAAATCTGCTAAGGTCAGTACATTTTGACCTGTTAAGCGAACATAAATGTAGTGACCGTCAGATTATTTTTCGCGATTTCAGGTTTGGTCCCATAGTAAAATTTGTTTGTTATCATGACTACAATCACGTGTTTAATCTTTTGAATACCGTAATTAGAGACACAATAGAAAGACAATAGGTGTGCGAACGCCAGCGTTCGCTTGGGGCTTAAGTAATTGAGTATTGGTCACTAATTACCAGTCACCCTATATTTCAATTTAAAATCTTTTTTAATCTATAATTAGTTGGCAAAGCTATACTTAGTATGTAGGTATATTACTTTTTAGCATTCCAGCAACTTTTTAATTCTATAACCATCTCTAGTGACATCAATAATTAAAGTAAAGTTTTAATACTGAAGACTAATTGTCCATCTTTCTTTAATCCATTAGACCATGAAACTGTAGAAAATTTATAAAATATTTAACTTCCTTAAGCAGCTCATGAAAACAATAAATCTTCTTGGCAACAACAAACTAGTGAGCAAGTTTTGTTTTCCAACTAAAGTCTTTATGTAAAATATAAAATTGGAGCTCCACAGCCATCATACCTTTTTAGATTTATTCTGGAACTTTTCAAGTCACTTGTCTATCCTCCAAGTGCCGAAATTTACATCACTCGGGTCTCAAACACGTATACTAAAAGCTTTCTCAGATTTTTGTTTCGTCTACCCACAGTTTTCTAAAGATATTACCGAGTTTTATAGCAGAATATGAAATTTTTAAGCTAACTGCTAAAGTGGAGGATGTCTTAGCGTCTTAACTTAAATCTTTTCAAGTTTGGTGTTAAATGTTTTATTTCTTGAGGTTATTTCAAGCTAGAATAGTTATCAGATTTTTTTATTTTTGCACTCGTTTTAAAGTTTTACTTTATTGCACATAAATATAATCTCGTTGTTTAACAAATTGCATCACTCAAGTTGAAAATAAAGAATATGCTTAAAAAAAAATGTTAACTAAATCAATCTATTAATTGTGAAAACAATATCAAAATTGGTAGAAAAGTAAACGAGATATAATAATTTTAACAAATACATATATCTGTCTCCCTCGCTAAGACACCGTTGGCCGCGCTACAGGTGTCATGGCCTTTGACGTCAAAGACCATGTAGGGCTTCTCTTTCGTAATAGCAGCTTTGAAGCTTTATAACTTTGTTATTGATAAAGATATTTAATTTTATATTTAACTAACTTCTGCCGGCGGCTTTGCCCGCGTGAAAATCGGTTTCTCCATACAAACTTCCAATCCCCGTTTTACCCCCTTGGGGTGGAGTTTCGTAAGGGCCGAAACACATAACCGCGTTGAGTCGCCGCAACGCTAAAATCGGCAGTGCCGCCCGCCGCTGGTGGTGCAAAAGTCGCAACGCAGTTATGGGTCTTGGCCCTAAAATTTGTTCTTAGCGGACGTCTACACCTTATAAGGAACCTACATGATAAACTTTAAGTTTATAGGTGTTATAGTTTCTGAGATTTCGTGATTAATCAGTGAATTAATTATAATTATACACCCAGGGACGTGCGAGCAATAGAAGCAAATCACCCTTATTTTTTAATTAGTGCACAAAAAAAATGGTGATTAATCAGTACCCGTTACTGATCATATTTGTGTAGTCAAAAGTACCTAAAAAAAACGAAATCCCAAAATTGTCCACAAAAATTTGACATTATTGGTAAATTCATAATTGAATCGTCATTCATAACAACTGCTACTAAAAAATACTAAGCGCAGTGTTTTTTTCCATTTTATTGCCATTCTTTCATTCATAAACAATAACCTGTACAATGTTTCCATAAATTGAATGAGATTTTGGAATAAAAACAAACGCTCATAACTTTGCTGTTTATGAATATTATTTATTGAGACTATACTGAAATAATAACAAGATTTGTACTAATTAAAAAATAGTGGTGAATAATAGACAAATACCATTTGAAGACTTTTAGCCCTATTTCCGACATTGCCTTATTGGTGGTTTTTAGTCATTGGATAGAAATTGTATTACCACTTTCTGTCAGTTAGCTACATTCACCTTTCATGGTACACCCTTCCTTCAACTTGAATTTGCACTTAATTTGATTTGTAATTTTATTATGGAAACTCATTGATAAGGTTTTTTTTTTTTTATGGTAGGTAAAATCATCCAATGACAGATCCCGCCCTTGGGCGGAGCGGGAAATAGTGTCAGACTCTTACTGACTAAAAACCTACCCCGTTCCTTCGTTGCCCATAGTGCCGGGGCCGAGCCTTCCTCTCAGAAAATGGCCCTTGACCCCAGCGGGCTTCGACCCTGCCTGCCTGCAGTTAGCAGGCTGGGCCTCTACGGTTTGCTGACAGCTCCTTGAGGCGCACGGGAACAGAACGCGCCGTCGACGACTTGGGCTCGGTCCGGCCGGTTACCGGACGATCGGACAGCGTGCTACCCATTGCACGCCGTCCGTAAGCCCGCGCCTACGGTGGCCGGAAATCGGGATCGGAATCCCGGCGGCGGCTGGGGCGAGCGCCCCGTTGCCTCTGCCTGATGCGGTCGGCCTCCTCCTTTGCTAGCATTACTGCTTCGCAGAAGGAGGCGACCGCCTGCCATCCCTCCTCACTACGGACCATGGCCTGAACCAAGGCCCGGCGAGAGAGATCGCTGCCGCCGATCACCCCCACGAGGACACGGCGATGTTCCGCCCAGGCGGGGCACACCTCTACAGTGTGCTCCACCGTGTCCTCCGGGTGTTCCGAACTCATTGATAAGGTGAGCATGCTCTGGTTTTACAAGGGAAACCAATTATTTTGGCGTTTTTTTATACCAAATAAAGACGAACAACGGAGTAGGAGCAAGTGAGGGCGATTCCTGGCTACCGTAGACACGGGTTTGCGGACGACAACCATTAGGTGGCTCGCCGTTCGGCCGTCAAGGTCCAAACCTGTGTGCCACCAAAAAAAGTGTCCAAACTGTCGACTCACGCAATCCTTTTAAAAGAATGAAGGTCAGTATGTTTTTTTCTAGTGTAATTTAAGTTTTCGTAAATTAATTACGTACCTACCTGTTTTATACTGTAACTTTCTTTGTTTTTGACTTGCCTTTTTATTTAATTTTTTTTAACCCTTTTATCTACATTTATTGATAGTTTCCACTTTTTCAGGTGTTTTGTATTGTAATTCAATTGTGCTCCTATATAGGTATTGTATGTTACGAGTGTAACATATGTCATATGTTAGTGTCTGTGTGTGAGGTATTGTGTGTTGCATCACATTAATGGTCTTTTTATCTATCTATCTATGTACCTACAAATATATCTACTTATCTATATATAATAATGAAATAAAACCATCGATTAATGACAATTCCATAAACAAGAAGCTATAACTGCCAATTTAATTAATTAACTAAATAGTGTTTTTTTTTTCTTATAATCTTGGTTTCCAGAGAATCATATGATCATATTTGCAACTGACAGACCATTCCTTTTTTAATTCCTTACACAGCTACGGTAATTAATCGTGGTAGAGTGCAAGCAAATTGCCTTCATCTACTACAACAGGGTTCTTGTAACTGAACGCCGGAACACGACATTTGTACCCGTACCGTACGTACTAAACGACTTGCTGAACAAGTGGCGAGATTTATTAGTGCTAATCGTTTACTTACACTGGTCACTTTGTATTCCGAGCGCCAAATATGTAGGAAACAGAATGAGTAATGGAACTTAACATAAGAGAACGCCTCAAAAATCCCACAAACAAACACAAATTCAAGCCATATTGAAAAAAAAAATCTAAATTATTATTTTAAAAATTATAAACACCGTTAAATTTTGGTCGTTTTAATCCCGTAGAGTCGATTCGGTACATGAAATACTATCGATTTACAAAAATAAAATTAAAAAATAAAGTACTATCTATCTATCTATCTTCTGAGTATGGTTTCCGCACTCAGTCCTCTACGGACCATTGTACGTGGGCCATAGCGGCCATAATCTCAGGTGGGCTTATTCCAACCAGCCCACCTCTCTCCAAAAACTGATCAGGCCTCTCAAGTTCTTCAGGGCGTCAATAAGGGACATCGGAGATCCCAAGGTCCGTGTGCGTGTATCAGTGAAAATAAAGTACTTTTTTTTTTTAAACTCGAGAAATTAATTTTGTACATGCGTAAATTAATTCGAGTTTAAATAAAGTACTTTTTTTTAAACTCGAATTAATTTACGCATGTACGAAATTAATTTCTTTAAGTAAACGTCAGCTGAGCGAGGCCAATGAACTGTAGGTAGTCTAGTTAGTACGCAACGACCGACAACTACCTACAAGGTCATTGACTCGTTGCATTGCATGCAAGATAATAATAAGATGCAGAAAAAATCCAAACCATAGCCCTATTGTTGTTGTCTTCCATAATGTCACAATAGTTTTCACCAACCGGGGGTTGTCATTAGATGCACTAGCATTGCGCGTACAGGGATATTCGTCGGTTGGCATCACGTTCCATTAAAAGTATCTAAAGGGCCTCTGCGAGTTGGTTTCGGATCCTAGTACGCCTTCCAAAGGTCCAGGACCTTTCTGAGATATACTATACAAATAAAGATACAGAAAAATTCTAACATTAACCTGCTGCCTATAGTACTGTACTTGTAGGAAGATATGCTGCATAAACAAGACAATATTCATCAAAATTACTAAATAGAAATTCTGTAAATATTTATTAAAAATAAATTTTAAAACCATAACACTATAAACCATCTGTTTGAGTTTCCTGATAACTACAACCTGGGAGTCTTTAAGTCAAGCGTGAATCGGTTTCTTCTAGTCAAGCGTGCTCCATCATCGAACTTCATCACTTACCGTCAGGTGAGATAGTGAGTTAATGACCTCTAATACCACATCCCAATTCAGGCCGTAGTCCAGAGCTAGAGGGAGATGTGGTTGCTTTATCTTGTGAAGCTGTAATGCTAGCGAAGGAGACGATCACACGCGAGATCACCGATGAGCGATGATGATGGCGTGATATCCTCACGCCCCAGCCACCGCGACTGGAGATGCCCTGGGTGTCGAAAGCCAAGGAACAAGGAAAGGGTTTTAGTCAGTCAAAAGTGACACGCCATCCCGCTAAGCTAAGATTTTCCACCTATAAAAAAATTTGGGCGGAGCATCGCCGTGTCCTCGTGGGGGCGATCGGCGGCATCGATCTCTCTCGCCGGGCCTTGGTTCAGGCCATGGTCCGAAGCAGTAATGCTAGCAAAGGAGGAGGCCGACCGCATCAGGCAGAGGCACCGGGGCGCTCGCCCCAGCCGCCGCCGGCCACCGTAGGCGCGGGCTTGCTGACGGCGTGCAATGGATAGCACGCTGTCCGATCGTCCGGTAACCGACCGGACCGAACCCAAGTCGTCAACGGCGTGTTCTGTTCCCGCGCGCCTCAAGGAGCTGTCAGCAAACCGTAGAGGCCCAGCCTGCTAACTGCAGGCAGGCAGGGTCGAAGCCTGCTGGGGTCAAGGGCTGTTTTCTGAGAGGAAGGCTCAGCCCCGGCACTATAGGCAACGAAGGAACGGGGTAGGTTTTCAGTCAGTAAGAGTCTGACACTACTTCCCGCTCCGCCCAAGGGCGGGATATGTCATTGGATGATTTTCCTACCATAAAAAAAAACCTATAAAAAAATTGGTCTATTTTTGTAAATAACAAATAGGTACAGATAAAAAATAGTTTTTTCATAAAAAAAACCCTATTCTTGCGTTTAAGTTTATTTCCACATAATAAAGCTTCAAACTGCGAGATGCTCTTCACAAGGCGTGAACACACAAAAATACAGACTGTGAATAAATATCTGTAGGGCCAAACAAATATTTTACTCGATGCGGCCACCAAATTGCGAGCATTCGGTTGGTCAATTAATACATTTTTTATTTCGGCTGTGTTTTACCACGGTGTTTTTAATATTCGTTTAGCAACATAAAATCACGTGAGATTTAAACATTAATTAACATGGTAATTCGAAAACTGTTTTTCAATCAATCAATTCGGTTTATAGCAGCTCACTGCTCGACGTAAGAGCCTTCTACAATGTCTGGAGCAGCCATAATATGAAATATTTTAATTCCATAGGCCTACAAATATAGGCTTTTAAAACGTCAGAAGCTAGTTCACAGTTTCAATAGGTTCTTCAATCGGTACTAATGGGGTGGCAGCCGCAGGAGCCCTTTGCGCTCCAGGGCTCCGGTGACTCTATTGAAAAATTCCGTAGCCCTAACAGGCATCGGCTTTAATGGGCCCCATCCATTTTGCATTGCAGACATCTCTATGTGGCGCGCATGAACTGCAACTCGTCGTTAACTCAACCTTAGTCCTTCTCGTAGATGCCCAGACGACAAGCTAACCATTGCTCAACGTCTCTAAGCCTGTACTTTATATTTTTAAAGTACTAAGAAGAAAACAAGATCATTATTTATTTATTTATTTAATTAGGGTTCACCAACAGTTATTACAGGTATTATATAGATAGGAACTTATAAATAACCGTATCTTAAATCTAACTGTACAACCAATTACAGGCAGCTTAGTTAGAGTTGTTGTGTCTATGTGTTTCATATTTTAGAACTTCGTGAAGATGCAACAAATATTTAACTAACACCTAGGCAACTAGGGTTGTATCCAGAAAATGAAAGTTCGAGCATTAGTTCCTAATGAGTCCATATAATTTTAAAATATTTAATATTTACTGTCCCCACGAGTATATAACTATGTTTGGTACAGTCAGCAGTAAAAGCTTTGATAAGGGATAAAAGTTTATTGTATCTACTAATTACTACTAGTTAAATTACCTTTGCACAATTAATTGATGACATGATAAAACATTCTCATTTTATATTAAGACGACTGCATAAAAGGGTTACTAGCAGTCGCCAGGCCGGTCGTAAAATATAACGAGAGCCTCCACTCAGTGCTAATGACGGCCGGAGTGTTATGACAGAATTTTGTGAAGTAAACTAACAAAGATCGTGAGCGTATTAAGACGAGAGGTTATTATAGCGGGAAATGTACTTATTGTGCGTTTATTACTGTCGTTTGGGGGAAATTGTTGCTGCATATTGGATTAAAAAACTGAGCAAATGTGAGTCGGACTCGTGCACTGAGGGTACCGTACAAACTTACATATATGTAAAGATGTACTCTTCAATTCTTGAATGGAGTCTCGAAAATTTTTCCAAATCACAAAAAGCGGTATTTTTATCAGATTTATTCCTATACTTGTGGTAAAAGATCTTACTTTATGCCAAATTTCAGGTATCTGAGTCAACGGGTACCCTATTAATTTTGATTCCCTAAAGGTGTCGAAATATACGCACGTATCTTTTTTTTTCGTTAACTTTGAAGTTTGATTTTTCACAGCTTTAAGGAACCGCAAATATTAGTATATTGTTTTAATTTCAATTCGATACTTCCAAGTGTTCTCGAAGTAAAGGGTATTGACAAGCAATTGGTCTACCATTTGTCTGACTACTGAAATTTAACTTTTTAATAGTTATCTTAATAGCATATTTTAAAAAACAGACATGTAAAATATGTAAAAGTCTTAATTTTTTTGTGTAACAGAAGTTTTGGTCTATGGAAAGTGTCTGACACATAAGATACTACTTTAGAATAATATAAAAATCAGCCATAAAAATTTAAGTTAATTAACTCTTATGTTTAGTTCCCTTTCTCACCTGGTACCTGCCCAGGGCCCCCAAGGGGGAGCTCCACAATCACACAGATATTCAAAGCACATGAGATGCTACTGAGAACCTAAGATTTCATCCATGTGAAAATAAGTTATGTCAGACAGCTCTGGGTTCTTAGTCTATAGAGTTTACAAGCAAATTTTCACTTATTCGTCCAGTATCTAAAAAAAAAAAAATAGGTAACGAAGTTTTTTTTTACGTCCGACAACTTTATTACTCTCGCGTTTGCATGGCGAGTTTTAGTTCGTGGAATTCTATAGATAGGATTTTTTACGTCACGCAAATAGTTTATTTGAACTTTTCAGTTACAGCGTGAAGTTCGACTTTTTGATCTGTTTTTTTTTTCTGACCTGTAAGGTTTTTACCAGCTACGTGACATAATACACATTTAACTTTTGAATGTGTTTAATTTAAAATTATACAAGGGAACGTAATCTCGGGATAGTGGTACAGTAATATTTTTGTTTATAATGAATAAATAAGTACTGCAATGATTTAAAAAATCTTTCACCTTTTATAATTGTTTTTTTTTTAAGAAAATAAAATCATCCAATGATATCCCCCGCCCTTGGGCGGAGTGGGAGATAGTGTCAGACTCTTACTGTCTAAAACCCTACTCCGTTCCTCCTTTTCCTTGGTTCCAGGGCCCTGGTATGCATTTTCTTACCTCCCCAGAGCTCCAGATTAGGCTTCGATCCTACTGGGCCCCTACTGTTTGCTGACGATTCCTTGAGGCACGCGGGAACAATGCGCGCCGTAAACAACTTCACCTTTTTAATTGATAGATTAGATTTATGATAGCACAGAACTTTTTATAAGACAGTTGTTATGATTAGAAATGATCTCATAGTTTTCTAAATAAATATTAGGCATGTAATGCACTTAGTTCTAAACTTTTGTTATCTATATTCTATAATAGTAATTTATAATGTATAGTCTTTTATTTCTAATAATTTAACAAGTACTCTAAGTACTTTAAGTTATAATATGTTATAACTAAAAGTACTTAAAGTTTTAGTTGCAATGTTAGTTATAATAGACATACTAGTAGATTATTATTTCCTCTTGTTATTATGCGCATACCTACTTATAATTTGTAACTCCAAAGAAATCATATCAGGCCTCGCCTAGTGCAGGAAGTCTTCGGAAACTCTTTAAGTTAATTAATTAATTAAAACAAAATGTTTTAGCATTACTCACACCCTGTAACCTTATTTTTCTTTAACAAATTACTATTATTATTACTTCATCACTGAGTTGACTGGCATAGGCTATTTATTTCTACTATCATGTGGGCAAAGAGGCTGGTAAAAACTAGTAAAAAAATTTCGTCTGAAAGATACAACACATTATTCCCACATTTATATCTAGGTGCTATGAAAATATAATGGATAACACTAGGTAGGTCCTATTCAAATAAACACGGAGGTTTCTACGAGCTGTCCCATTTAGTTACATTCAAGTAGAAAGGTGTCTCTACTATTCCTAAGTGTGTACTGCTCTCTACGTGAACAGAGATGAAGGACTCTGTCGTTGAAATATATGCTTTACTAACATCATTTATTACACACTTGTACTACCAATCTAATAAAAGCTGTGTTTGTATGCTCGGTGCAGTTGGTGTAGTAGCTGAGAGTTTGGCTGCTGGGCTGCGTGTCCTGGGTTCGATATCCGCGCGTAATAAATATTTGCATGGCATATAGACAGTTGTTAAAGGTGTAGATCAAACATGAAATAACATCTTTGTTACACAAGTTTTTGAGTCACCCACGTTACACAAGTTTTTTTTTTAATTATAAAATTAATTGAATATGGATACATAGCACGTATGGTTTGGTTTAACATTACCTAAAACTTTAACTCATTAGCGCACGGATTACCGCGAAACGGCGAGCCTCCTTACTGGCCTGCCACCGTGGGATCTGGAGGCAACAATCCTCACCTTCCACATGACGCAAATTCTTACCGGACATGGTAAGTTCGGGAGTTTCCTGCACCGGATTCGTGCGGAAGAAACGCTCGAGTGGGAACATACGGTAAAGGTGTGCCCTGCTTGGGCAGAGCACCGCCTTGTTCTCGTGGCAAGGACCTCTCACGCTAAGCCCTGGTACAGGCGATGGAGCGAGGAGGAATAGCAGATGGTCGCCTCCTTCTGCGAGGCGATAATGTTAGCGGCCTCACGCGCGAGGGAACGGCGCTCACGCCCCGGCTACCGGGAACCTGATCCCGATTTCCAGCCACCGTAGGTAGCATGCCTGCTGCACGGCCCAGCAGAGTTGAAGCCTCAGGGCAATGGGTTCGCTTCTAAAAGGAAAACCGTAAACTTTTGTTAAAACTGTTTTTAGACTTCTTAATTCTGAATCCATAACTTAAAATATCATAAAGAAAAAACAAATACGCAGTACCTTTGTACTGTTATCTATTATGTGTTGTCTTTTTCTGGTTTTTGTGTGTACATTAATTGTAAAATAAATAAAAAAATGCACATCGAACACATAATTCTGTTCATTCAGTTATAATCACAACGTGACTCATCTAACAGTGACCACATTGCTTGCAGAACAAATAGCCGATGGGCCCGAAACGTTCTGGAGCGGCGACCGCGTAGCGGAACCACTGCAAGGTAGACCGACAACCTAGTGAGAGTCTCGGGAACCGATGAATGCGAGACGCATAAACGTGTTTGTTGTAGCGACATTTGGGGGAGGCCTTTGTCCAGCAGCGATCGCTTTTCAGCTGAAATGATGATGAAGTAATTTAATGATACTACATTCTATTTGTAATATCTGTTATTTATTTATTATGCACACCTACCACAGTGTTATCTTTTTTACCCGACTACGGCAAAGCCAAAGGAGGGTTATGATTTTGACCGGCTATGTAGGCATGTATGTATGTATGTGAGTATGTTCATTTGTTCCCTCATAGCTCCTAATCGTTAGAACCGTCTTATTAAAAATCGATGTGGCCGCCTTCTAGCGGACAAAAAGTAATGTAATGTAAAAAAATCAAAATGAGATAAAAATGCCGTGTTTGGTATCCTTAGAAAGGGCTTGACTCGTAGATACGTTATTTAAGTGTTATGGTTGGCACCTATACCTATAAAACGTGTGACTACGGCTTTTCTTTTTGTTTTTTTCTTGTTTCTCCAGTAACCTTGTTTATTTCAGTTTCCCAAAAATCTTGATTCATACTTTTTAGCGTTTCTTTTTGTCGTAGTCGGGTTTTAGTTTTTTACTTATTTTTTAAACTAAAGTTTGACTGATTGAGAATGCCTTGTTGCATTAAGTCCGCCTATGTACCGCTACTATACATGAAGTTTAAATAAATAAATGATGACCTACCGAACCTAATTAAACAACTGATATTTAACCTTCAAAGGCTACACCAATTTTTAGACTCCTTGGCATTCTATTATTCATAGCAACTACATATGTTTACCTCATGAAGATATTTTATTTAACACGAAAGCTTTGTATTTCTCCTCCGCTTTTTCCTGTATGTATTATTGTCTACGGCTTCATACTAATTGGCAACATGAGGTCGTAATTTAATAAGTTTGCATGAACGAATCTCAATACACCGCAGATTTTGTATTATAATTTTTCAGAACAACACAAATATAAGAGAATATCTTGTTACAATATTTTATAGCTCACTTTTATATTCATGTTTACTGCTAAAGATAACGAAGAAAAATAAAAAGTAATTGCAGAACTTAAGTGGAAGTTGAACAAACGAACAATTTAGAAGTAGACCATTTGCCGAGCGCAATGTCTTGCTCCTAATACATTGTGTCCGCTTATTGTGACCTCACCTGTCCATAGATTAATTGGTGGTGGTAGTGAACTGTGGGGGTCAATGTGTACTGGTCAGTATCCAGAATTAAATGCTCTGGAAGAAAACAATCTGAAGGATCTCTGAGTGATGTGCGAAATGCGTGAGAATGTTATTAATTATCTTCTAGTAAATATGTATCTATTTATTGAGCGCGGGGTTATTATCATTGGGGTATCAAGGATAATATTTCCAGTGTAGTTTTCTCTTGTTTTGGTAGTTCATTAATGAATTGTGTTTCTCGATTGTTTTAATTTCATAAATATGTAAGTCTGGCAGGGAGATCTTTATCTTAGCAGTGACGACCTCACGCCACACCCGCAAGATATGACGCAGGCGACCGGAGACAGGGCAAAATCATCATCATTTCAGCCAAAGGACGGCCACTATTGGACATAGACCTCCCTGAAGTATCATCACAACGAACAGTCCTGTGCATCACGCATCTATGGGATTCCCGAGAACATAATGACTTAATGTCGAAAACCAGACTCAGAGAAAGTTGAGTCGGAAGCTGGACCCCATAGCAAACTAGGATTAATCAAGTCAGGCAGCAAAAGAAAAAGAAAATACAAAGGCAATGATCATTACAACTTTATTATTAAATTCTTTGAACGAAATCTACAAAAATTGAGATCTATGAAACGAATAAAACAGCTGATACGAGTAGGTACTTAAGTTTTAATGATGACAGTTAAACGCACGCCGAGAAGTTTTCAGGATACTTCGCAGCCAGCTTTTTCTCCTACGTAATTAGCTATTTTAAACTCCTTCATAACGACATGCTTTTCATCTCCTTTAACACAAAAGGACATTTTAAAAATTCCATTTTCTCTCTTAATTCGAGTCGTGAATGCAGTTCGTTTTTTACAAACTTTTTTGATTGCAGATGGGAAATGATATGAGAGGACGGACTCGGAACTTGTGCTAAATTAGTGCATGAATTCAATTGGCCCGTACCTACGAGTTGAATTAAATGAATTCAGAAAGGCGTAGCGCATCAAGTGTGATAAGTCGAGATACGTGTCACCCCAGCTTATCACACTCCTCTCAAATCCATGTAGACATGTTACGATATTCAATCTCTTTTGTATGTTTTCGTTTCGTAGATTGAATTACCTTTGTACGTAACCAATTTACGACTCGGTCACGTTTCCTGTCGGAAACACATTATTTCTATGTAAATCCGACAACCAAACTTGATTCACTGAAAACAAAATCACGACACGTTTTTCCTCAAGGAAACTTGTAATAAAATATATCTGTCGTAATATATTAACACGTTGAAAGAAATAAATTTCACGGAATCAAGCCGAAACTCATTCAATTCTCCTATTTCTGCGAGGACATAAATCATCGTCAGTCGCACCTGACGGCGAGGACAGAATGAAAAATATCAAAACGTTCGAACCAGTATCAACAAGTTCTAATAGTGAAGACTTTTCCTTGTGGAGAATAAAAATGTTTGTTTGTCACCGTCGGCGATCGAAATAGTTGCTTTTATAGATGAACCATCAAACTTTGATTGCTAGATCCCCTTGTTTAGATGGCGCATAAAATTTACCATTACTATAAGTTCGCGTCCTGGAAACACGTTAAGCTTTTAGTGCTGGTCGGGCATTGCTTGTTTAGGTCGGGAAAACATGTCTTACCTTTTGTTAGGCAAAGTGGGGTATCGGGAGCTTAGATATCCAGACGCCGTAATCTTACTTCCCATAAGGGGTGGCTCATTGTTCGGTGATCTTTACTGCGCTGGCATAGGGAGTCAATGGAACGAGCCTTGTATTGTGTGTGTAATATTATATAGAATTACGAGAATTGTGGAAGGTTCTAAGAAGCCGTGTTCGCGCGACAAATCCTCATGCGAGCCGAACAGCTATGGGGACTCAGTCGCGTCTAGACACGGCGCTTACATCCAGATTTATTATAAATCTTTATTACCTCACGCAGTATGGCTTCTTCCTGATTTTCGAACGCCTGTAGGGAATTACCTTTATTATGTATCTGTGGCAAGACATCTTTACGTGAAAATTGTTTTGTTAGATCTATGCTTGTGTTCCAAATGATTCCTAAATGAAATCCTCGTTTTAGCTTCAAATTAGAACTAAAATTTTTAGAATTCGTGATCCTATTTAAAGCTACCAACTGCAAATTATGATTGTATAATCAAAAGCTAGTTAATGACCACCAAAAATTTTATAAAATTTTAATAAAAAATGACATTTACATATGTAACGTCTTTTTATCCTATTTTTTTTTTCGGATTTATCGTTTAATTACTTTTCTGGAGTAAATTATTTACAGATAAGTAGGTAAATCATTATATGCCTAAAAAAAAGTAAATAAACATAGCGGGGCTCCTATTTCTGGGTGGTTTAAAAAAAGTAACCACAAAGGGGATGGCGGGGTCTGTTTTACCCTTTAAAAATAAAGATTGTTGGTGGTTTTTTCTGGTATCGTTTTTTGACACCGATCTTCGAACTTGAAAGTCATTTGGCTGTTGTTTTTTTTTTTTAAGTTGGTCGGTATTTGTTTGTAAAAACTTTTTAATATTTCTTTTTTGTTTAGGTACCCACAGCTAAAATTAAATGGTAAGCAAGTTCTCTGATTACCTGTCTACCTGTTATCTATAACACAAACAAAACATTAAACAACAAATTACCCATAATTATTTACTTTACACCTTGCTTTGGGATTGGTTAATAAAATAGAAGTATGATGGAATTATCACGGATTTATAATTTACAAGAGGAATCATCAAAATCGGTCCATCATCATCACCATTTAACCCGAAAGACGTTCATTATTGGACAAAGGCTTCCCCCAAGTGTCACCATAATTATCAAAAAGATTATTGAACATATTTTAGAGCGATATCCTTTAAAGCTTATCTATTGTCGTGATATTATGTTATGAAATGGTGATGATAATAAACAGACATGCGATCGCTTCCTTATACGATCTTCACTAAATTCAAATAGGACTTGGTAAAAATACTCTTCAAAACATTAAAAAAAAATCAACAAAATCGGACAAGATACAAAAAAGAATTCATTCAGTCGACTTGAGATCCTGCAACGCGCCGCGTCTAAGTAATCGAACACTTAGAGCCAAGAAAAAAGTTCTGTCTACGTGAAATTACGAGAAAAACTTATATTTCAACTATTCACAGCTGAAACTTTTTGCGATACAGATGGAAACCTTCAACGAAGGCTTCCAAAAAAATCCCAGGGGAGTTTAAAGAAATAAAATAAGAGGAATAACAATATCACGCCAATGCCACCTACACGAAAGGGAAGTGAGAAGAGTTCAGTGACTACCTAAACCATTGATATATTATAAAGGAAGATAAGTTACGCGCTAACATCACAATCAGAAAACCTGGACTCGAAACTCTCACATCTTTGATCAGTGTCATCACAGTCGCAAACCTATAGTCATTGATAGAAAAGGACAGAGTGCGAGTGAAATCGCGTTAGCCGTCGAATGTGAGTGTTGCTATCAGGCCATATAGGCCTGATTTCAGCAGTCTGCGCGCTAGGGGCAAGTAACCTATCTTCCGCTATTTCGATTTTATCTAAGACCCACACTCAAGATAATTTCACCAAGGACTATGAAGTTGAAAGGAAATCGTTTGTCTAGTGAAGATGACGAACACAAGTTACTAAAAAGTTATAAAACCTGTGGACGGTTGGAAAGGGAGAGAGGAGAAAAAAAGGTGGTTGGATTGTGTGAGGAGTGATATGATAGAAAAGGGAGTCAGTGATAGCGTGACAGTTGATAGGATAAACCAGTCATGAATGTGTTTTTTTCATTGATATTGTCGAGTCTCTTTGATCAGAACCTCTTTAAAGAGTCTAGAATTCGCAGATCATAAATAGAAACGGCACGGTTTAATAGAACTGAATAGAAAAACTTTAATTCGGGACAAACACAGCGCAACGGTAACAAACACTAAGTAAAAACGCAGTGGTTGAGGAATTGACTACTGCGCTGCGCTGCGATGCAATGTATTACGATACAAGAGTAATTCCTGCAAGGTAACGTTAAACAAAAAAAAACATAAATACTACGTATTAAACTGCAGAATTTATGCTTAATTAGTAACTTTTGATCTTTTCTAGAGAATGCACCGTTTATCCCAAAAAAACCACACAAAAAGTGCAAAATAAATTTAATTTTGGAAGTCGGTGTTTCTGTAATACTCGTAGTTAGATCTCTTGGTTATTTAACACCAACTTCCGAAATAACCTTATCGGTAGTTACATGTTTGAGCCGTTTGGGGTTGAAACACTAGGGCCATGGAGTCCGAGCGCTCATCGAGTTGTTCGTGACATCAGCAAACAGCTGGTCGACTCTTCGCGTTACCAGAGGGCTGGGCTTTTCTTCGGTCAACGAATCAGCATTGCCATCCAACGTGGCAATGCTGATTTCAGGTATGGTCCCATAGTAAAAGTTGTTTGTTATCATGACTACAATCACGTGTTTCAGTATCGTTCACTAATTACCAGTCACCCTATATACTTACTCGTATAACTCATGAGCTGTGGCGACTGTTTTAGATGATTTTGGTCGGCACAGTCTTAAAGATAGAAATATATCTGTTTTGTTCATTTTGCGTAAGTTTGAACAGAATAAATACAGGTTTAATCCAGGGGGAAGTGGATCAAATTTAATTTTCAAGATTTGATCACACACAAACATCGAGACAGGTGAAACTAAATAAAAGCTTGTAAAAAAACAGAGAATTACAAAGATTTATAACACCGAAGATTTGCTTGTAACAATGAACCCATCCAGGTTCATTGTTACAAGCAAAACTTTTTTTTGAACCTAAGATCGATAAAGTAGGCAAATAGATTTAATAAAGAACATCTAGACATATCTGAGCCTTTTCCCATTTGTTGCTGAATGTTACTAATTACCCGCCTAAGAGCCAAGCTGCGCCTAACTGAGCGAGTAAATTGGTTCCCCTAAGAGATAACAAGATTGTTTTAGACATAAACTACAGTGTGACACGATTCCTAAATAATCGTTTATTCAAGGACCAAATTAATCTACAAATTAACAGTGTTTAATTAATTCCGAGACAGACATAAATGAATGAATGGAACTACTTTATTCGGGCAGGTATACGGAAAGAGATGTTTTTTAAATACAATTTTTTTTTTAGGGTTCTGTACCGCAAAAGGAAAAATGGAATCCTTATAGGATCACTTTGTTGTCCGTCTACCTGTCTGTCTATCAAGACCCTTTTTCCCGGGAACGCGAGGACGTATTGAGTTGAAATAAAAACCATACGCTCAAGTCTACGGACCCTTGAAGCTTTGCAGCCGTTTATGTTGCAAAAAACGTATATTTCGACTTTCTCATCTAGGAAAACGTACGTTTTGAATTTTACTCCAATGGCAACCTGTTAAAATCCACACTACTCAACATTGCATTGGGCATTGTTCAACATACTGAGTCCTCAATAGAGGACTCAGTATGTTGAACAATGCCCGGAGAACACGGTGGAGCACACGGTAGAGGTGCCCCGCTTGGGCAGAGCACCGCCGTGTCCTGGTGGGGGTGATCGGCGGTGGCGATATCTCGCACCGGGCCTTGGTACAGGCCATGGTCCGTAGCGAGGAGGAGTGGCAGGCGGTTGCCTCCTTTTGCGAAGCAGTAATGCTAATAGACAACGGCCCTCACTATTCGGATTTCGATCCCGATTTCCGGTCACCGCAGGCGCGGGCTTGCGGACGACGAGCAATGGGTAGCTCACCGTAACACCGTCCGGTAACAGTCCGGACCGGCCCCAAGTCGTCGACGGCGAGTATTGTTCAACGCGCGCCTTATGATGTCAGCAAACCAATAGGGTCGAAGCCTACTGGGGCATAAGTAATATGAAGGTGAAACCCGGGGTCCTGGAACGAAGGAAAAGAAGGAACAGGAGTGGGTTTTTAGTCAATAAAAATCTCTCCCGCTCCGCCCAAGGATGGGAGATGTTATTGGATGATTTTCCTACCTACAAAAAAGAAAGTATGTTGAACAATATTTAGTTGAGATACTTGTTAGAGTTTATATTTACTGTTGTATTCAAAGTTACATGTTTCCACGATGTATGTTTAAAAATACCTCCATAGTATTCCGCAGACACCCAAAAGCATCTCAGTTCACAGCGTTTCAAAGGATCTTTTTTCTTTTTGAATCAACCTTTGTCATTTTGTCACTACGAATGCAGAGCCTACGTAGCATCATTATCACGAAGAATTGTTCTACACACGTTGCAAGAGAAGTGCTGATGAGAAAAGGAATGATTAGCAAAGATGACCTGGGAAGATACCAAATGACACTAATATCATAAAGGTGAAAGTTTGTGAATGTGTATGTATGTTTGTCTTCTTCATGCTAGAACAGTTGAACTAATTGGGATGATTTCTATTTTTTCTTTTTATTTTTAGGGTTTGGTACCTCAAAAGGAAGAAACTAAACCCTTATAAGATCACTTTGTGTCCGTCTCTCTGTCTGTCTGTCTGTTAAGACCCTCTACCTCGAGAACGCGTGGGGGTATCGAGTTGAAATAAAAACCATATGCTCAAGTCTATGGTCCCTTGAAGGTATGAAAAAATCAAACTTGTAAGTTGACAAAAAAAAAGATACGGCCTTTTATGTCGCGAAAAAAAACGTACATTTCGACACTCAAGGTAATCAAAATTCATAGGGTAGGTACTTCCCGTTGACCTAGAACTCTGAAACTTGCCATGAAGCAAGGTTTTATAGCACTAATATAGAAACTGTAAAGTAGTTAAAAACGATTCGGAAAAATCTTCGTAACTTAATTCGACTGTTTTCAAACGTACGTTTGTACCCCTGAGTCTGAACCCTTTGTGCGCGAGTCCGACTCGAACTTGACCGGTTCTTAACCGACTTCAAAAAGAAAAGGGTCTCAGTTTGACCCCGTGGTTTGACCTGTATTTACATATGTATATTTGTTTCGCCGGGATTCCGATCCCGATTTCCGGCCACCGTAGGCGCGGGCTTGCGGACGGCGTGCAGTGGGTAGCACGCTGTCCGATCGTCCGGTAACCGACCGGACCGAGCCCAAGTCGTCGACGGCGCGTTCTGTTCCCGCGCGCCTCAAGGAGCTGTCAGCACACCGAAGAGGCCCAGCCTGCTAACTGCAGGCAGGCAGGGTCGAAGCCTACTGGGGTCATGGGTTAACTTCCGAAAGGAATACCCGGCCCCGGCACGATAGGCTACGAAGGAACGGGGTAGGTTTTTAGTCAGTAAGAGTCTGACACTACTTCCCGCCCCACCCAAGGGCGGGATTTGTCATTGGATGATTTTACCAACCTTAAAAAAAAATAAAAAAATATGTATATTTGTTTGTCCGCGATTATCTAGCGTTTGGCAGAACCGATATTGATGCAATTTTCAGAAGAATATTTGTCACTTTTAGGAGAAGGTGTTGGTATTCTAACCGACTTCAAAAAAGGAAGTTCTCAGTTTTTAGAATTATCATGATGATTTGATATATAGACCGTTAAATTTTGGTCGTTTTAAACACGCAGAGGGTCGATTTGGTACATGAAATACTATCGATTTGTAAAGAAAATATTAAAAAATGTACTAAATTAATTGCTTAAAGTAAATGAGTCAATGACTATACTATACTTAAAGAAATTAATTTCGTATATGCGTAAACTAATTCGAGTTTAAAAAAAAGTACTTTATTTTTTAATTTTCTCTTTTGTAAAGAGAAAATTAAAAAATAAAGTACTTTTGGTATATCTATATCTATCTATCTATACACCCTTAAATTTTAGTCGTTTTAATCCCGCGGAGGGTCGATTCGATACATGAAATACTATCGATTTGTAAAGAAAAAATTAAAAATTAAAGTACTTTTTCAAAAACTCGAATTAATATACGCATGTACGAAATTAATTTCTTTAAGTAAACGAGTCAATGACCTTGCAGGGAGTTGTCGGCTGTTGCGTACTAACTACCTACAGTTCATTGGTCTCGATCAGCTGACGTTTACTTAAAGAAATCAATTTCGTACATGAGTAAATTAATTCGAGTTTAAAAAAAACCTACTTTATTTTTCAATTTTATCTTTACAAATCGATAGGGTATCATGTACCGAATCGATCCTCTACGGGATTAAAACAACCAAAATTTAACGGTGTATATTACTAGCGACCCGCCCCAGCTTCGCACGGGTGCAATGGTGATATTAAATATACTTATTAGGTATGCATGTATTATACCTTCCTCTTGAATCATTCTATCTATTAAAAAAACCTCGTCAAAATCCGTTGCGTAGTTTTAAAGATCAAAGCTTACATGGGGACAGACAGCGGAAAGCGATTTTGTTTTATACTATGTAGTGCTCACTATATTCGACTTATCACTCGCGCAAATATTTTTAGAATATGCATATTATAATATCATGAGCTTTCATTACTGTCATTGGTCATTACTTCATTAGTCAAACATAAAAATAGATTCTTGATAGATGAACAGATGGGAAACGAAGTGATGCTACTGGGTTTCAGTTTTTAGCGACGAACACGGAATCCTAAACACTACCCTAGATAAATAAAAGCGACAGTTCAACCAAGCACATATTCCCATTAGCCTTTAAAACCGTGTATCGTAAACATGGTGTTAAAGCCCGACATAATCACACAAGCTTCTAATTAAAAAGAAACGTAAACTGTCCACAAAACATCTTAACGTCACGACGAGTGCGAGAACGCCGAGTACACACAACGTAATTACAGCGATGGCGTCAACTAGGCTAGTTGAAAAAATATCGATACATCGATTTATCGATATTTTGTTACCATACATCGATATTTAGCTGATATATTTTCATCGGATATACCGATTTATCTATACAAAATATGGAATATCGAAAATCGTATCAAAAACAATTTTATTTTTTTCATCATCAATCTATTATTTATCAGAATATTTAACGGAATTCAAAGTCGTAAAAAATAGGAACGAACGGGAAAAAAATAACTGTTGTCTATGACCAGTATGGTTTTTTTTAAGATTCTCATATATTAAAACTAATGTACATACTTATGGTAAAAAAAATACTTTTAAGTATCAATTTTAGTAACCTAGACTGAACTGAATTAATAATTATTTTAAAACCGAAATTTCGGAAAGTTTGACCGATATCTTTTCCTAGATATATCGAGGTTGATATTACTATTTTTTATAAATATCGGCACATCGATTTAATTATCGATATTTTTCATCATTGCCGACATCCCTATCGTCAACACACGACGGATCAGCTTTCAAAACGCTTCCGAAACGCTGTGCAAAGGCACTCGTGATGAGGAAAGTAAACAGAGTACACTCTGAAGACGTTAATTCGTTATCTAATTAGGAATTGCCGGCCGGTGCAGCGTGCGAAACGTGCGAGATGCTCTAATGAACCAATAGCTCAACTTGTGAATATTAATACTTATGTTAAATGAATTGTTCTGTAGTGCGGAGTTGCCGCTTGGCGAATAACTTTCGACCGTGTTGTTATAACTTCTTTAGTTCTGGCATGTTCGTTTTGTGTTACTGGTTCAGTTTTAATGTGATTTCGACCTTAAAATTCATGAAATTTTAAGTAGGTCGAAGAAGTTTCTTCACAATCTGATCAGCCGTTCGAGGATGAAAAAGTAACAAACATACACATAATAACGCACCATCACACAACACGCCTTTACATTTTTATTTTTAAGTAGAAATTTATGCTAAGAGATCATATTTTCGGAATAATAGTACATTATGATACAAGTGTGTAATGTAGGAGGTTACCGTCGAGGCAGTATTAAAAGAGCCAAGAACGGTAACATTCATTACTCGCTTGTATCATACGATTTTCAATACACTTGTGAAGAAAAATAATTAAGTTAACTAATATTACAACGGTAAAACTAGTAAAATTTTTCATAACATGGCGGTAAAAAAAAAAAATATTTTGCCTATGAGCACGCGCTAGGCTATGGCTATATGGTCTTTTGATCATATTGCCTAGCCGTCGTTTGTTTTCTTGTGTGAAAAGTTTTAACGTTAATGTCATTCGTAGTGACAATAGAATATGGATGTAACATTTTAAAATGTACTATTTGATTTTATTTTATTAATACAGACCATGAATTTCACTCGAAAAAATTACGCCAAAAAACCGCGCGTCTTTAAATGACGACCATAGACCACAAACAATTTTTATTTTTTCGTATTCAAAATTTGTTTTGCGAACAAAGAGGTTGAACAAAAAGGTTATAGCTACATTACAGCACTAGTGCGTAATGGTAATCAAAATGTCACAGTTTGGTAACAGGTGCCATTATATACCTAAGTATAGTGCAATAAAAGTCACTTTCTGAGCAAGTGTATTGAAAAATACCTTTCATCAAAGAAAACAGTACATAGAATCCTCTTATATACTATTTCCAGGACATTCTCTGCCTGTGCACCAAATGTCATCGAAATCCATTCAGCCGTTCAAGCGTGAAGAATCTATAAACATACGCATACACACAAACCTTTGGCCTCTAAAGTATTAGTATAATATCACAGTCATAAAAATAATTAAATAGTACCATAATATTTATTACCCATCTATACAAACAAACGAATCAAAATAAAAAATGCTACAAACCAATAAACACTTTAAAGGAAATCGTATTTATATACAGGAAGCATTCCACGAGGTACGAAAGGAAATTATGTACTAAACAGATTACGGTGGCAACGTAGCTAATTTCCTGGAACACTCACTATTTCCTGCCTTAGGAACTTGAAAAGAAATAAAATTAATGTTGAGCTACTCTTGTGTTAAGAAATATGCGAGTGAAATATGTTTCAAGCGTGTATTGCACGTGGTTAGAGAAATTCAATCAAGGGTTATTCATAGTTTATTTTGTTTCAATATTTTATTTTAAAACTGAACGTTATTAAATAGAATATGTTGTTAAAATAGCAGAACTGAAGAAAAAACATTTAGTGTTACAAAATGATTCCGTACTGCAAAATGAGCAGTGGTAGCCCGGCCGACGACCAAAGACAGATTCCAAATTAAAAAAAAGAAAGAAATACAATGTAATGCTATTTTTTTTTTGTTACAGTTTTTTTGACCAGACTAAGTAATAAGGTCGTAATTGCACGCCCAGTTAGAGCGTTTTACTTTGTGTTGTTAATTTCATCCACTGCTCTGAAAACAGTGAAGGAAAAAATTGTGAGGTAATTGACACGTCCTGGAGCCAAAAAATTTGGAAAACATGTAACATTACCAATTATGGCCCATTACCTCTCCAAGTCTGAGTACCAACAGTTGGAACATTACAAGGTTGAATATGCTATGCTATGCCTATTTTTTCAAAAAAACATTAAAAGCAGACTGCGCATGAAATACAAAACAAATAACCTCACAATTTCAAATAAATAGTCTCTAAAATTGCCCATCGGTTGCCTTACACGACGCGCCATAGACAGTAACAATTCCTTAATAGAATTCTAGATGATAGTTTTAGTAGCACAACGTTGTACGACATCACAGGGATTCCAAGCGAACTGCGAAATTCTAACCCTCGCGGCCCTTCGACGGTACCATTCTACAACTCTTTGACATCGAGTTTCGTCTTTGATAAATTCAGAATTTAGTGAAAATTTATGCGATGCGATTTGCGTCCAAATTCCTAACTACCAGGGAACAGAAGGCACGTAATTTATCAAAGAAACATTTTTTTATTCCAGGTTTCGTTTGATGGGGAACGTTTTTGCGTGGCTTTTGACGTTTGTGTCAATATTTTGCGAAACCGTAAATTGATACAGATAGGTAAATGTGTGTCGACAGTCCACTTTTGCTGCTGCGGGATACGAACATATAGATTTCAGATGTCTTTGTGTATATATGTCATAAACAGTTTTTCGTGAAGATTTCTTTAGGTGATGCAAACTAGGTTCTTAAGAGTTTCAATGATGATATTTTAGAAATTCAGATATCTTGTGGTTTTTGTCTGGGTTTCTATTGAAATCAAAACATGTTTAAAACAACTCTAATAAAAACCTCTAAAAATCTTATTCTTTGCTTGAAATTGGTCCTTCTTAATGTATTGAAAAATAATAAAAGTATGGAAACCTTACACATTACAATCTTACATTTTTACCAAAAACGTATATTTTTATTAAATATTCCATTTAATGACCGGAATTATCGAATGCCAACCAAGCGTTCAGGCATAAACTCTCTTTTTTCGCGTTGCCTCTTTATCAATCATGGAGTTACATTGCCTTGGATGAAACAACAAGCTTTTAACTCGATGGATCAGGATGGACCCACTTAAATCGATATTACCTTTACTACCTATCACAAAATTTTATTTAAATGGGTCTATACAGATGTAATTTGGTCTCTCCCTACCCTACACAATAACCAGGAAACAGTGTGTATTTTTTCCTTTTCAAAGAGTCACACAAAGAGCTTTCTAAACACATTTCCTGTCTCGCTCATCCTTTGCACTTTAAGTGAAAACACACTCTGATTTGAATAGTTTTTCAATAGCTTGCCACTTTACTTGAATAGAAGTTAACGATGTAGCGAATCACAGGGGAAATTATTTCGGAGCTAGTTGAATGTACTCATGTACAGAGCGACAGAGTTTATTTTGTTAATAATTTTCGCTTGGAAACTAAGTCCTTTAAGCCGTGTCTTCGTATGGTTGGTAAATTGGTTTATCATTAGAATATGGATGCACACATTCTAGTGTTTTTGTAGTATTTAGAAATTCAACACTAAAATAAAATTCTCAGCTTGATTTTACCGAGATCACGCCTGTTTCAATGAATCCACATTCCAGTTCCGCAGGGACTTGAGATACAAAACTACACACAATGTCCACTAGGAAACAATTTACGAATAATTAAAAGAACCACAGAACTCGAAGAAAAACGCAAAAAAAAATCAGAGCGACAGGTAAAATTATTTGAGAACAGAATGTGTGACGGTTTATCCAACGCTTCTATATTTACACCTGACCTTTTTGGCTGGCTTTTGAAAAGGTTTAACCGGTTTATTTATTCGTAGTTCGTTATTCATCGTTATATTTATTTTATTTTGTAGGGAAATAAACGTGGTTTTTGTGTTAAAATAATCTTGTTGACATGGTTTTTCAGGGTAATGCTTATTTCCGCCATCAATTGGACTAAGATTAGATTATTTTATCGTTCTTTTATTCCTTACTAACTGGTTTCAATGGTTAACCCGCGAAAGTAGAAAATTATCCTAAGGGAACATAAAAAAAAAAGTAAAAATAAATAATAAATAAACATATTCCCGGGATAAAAAGAAACCCGTTCGAACGTGAAGAAGTAACATACATTACACACACCAATTACTTTTTGCCTTAATAATATTCCTGTGAATGTTCTTTATTTTAGCTATAACATACTACTTTTATCCAAGTTTAAAATACACTTAACCAATTAGAAATAACGTATACACTAAAGGCCTAGCTAAATATGACGTCATAAAACTCCTCCGTATCGCTGTCGACTGGAAGTGTGCCCAAAAAGCTGGCGACATGGCCACGTTATATGGCCATACTTAATCTCAGACCGAGGTAGAAGCCAGTTCTTGGGTCACGGCAAGAGTCAACTAAGCGTTAGGATAATTCTTTAAAAAGCGTATGAGCACTCAAACCCTATGGCCCAAGAGTTTCAACCGTGTGAATGTGATATTTATTCAAGTATTGCATCAAGTAACTACTTACCACTGGCCGGCTGGTCTAGTGGGCAGGACTACTATGCCGGATGTTGTGGGGACCAAAACAACTGTTTGTGTGATGAGCATGATCATTTGTTCTGCCTGGGTTTAATTTATTTATAATATGTATGTATTTAGAAATGTATAAGTATTTTTATCAGCTGTCTAATGCTCATAGCAGAAACTTTGCTTAGTTTGGGACTAGATGGCGTTGTGTATGTTTTCGAATATTATTACTATTTTTTTTTAACTGAAAACAAACAGCAATTCTAATTTCTACCGCATTTCAAGCTTCCACAACTAACAAGATGTGTCAACACCTATTCCCAATTCGCAAATAAAAGAAAAACAAAAGAAAAACTCGACATTTCCAATCGAATAAAACAAAACGAACCCGTCAAATTGCGTTACCCGTATTCAAATAGCGCACACTGCTACGGGAAGTTAGGAGTTAAGGGGGCGACTCGCGTATTTTCCCTAAAGATTAAACTCACGGAAGTCGCGAGTCAATCGGCTCGTTTCAGCGCCGCTCGTTGCCGTCCGGCGCTGACTTGTAAACGATCCTCTGCTTTTGAGCAAATGCAACTGGAAATATTATCCCCCGAGACAATAAAGTTGCCACTAGCTTTAGAGGGAAAATTAACTGCTTAGCTGTAAGCTGAGCTAAATTACAGCTCGCCCCGTTTGCCTTTTGTTTATGTTGAGTTAGATCTTATTAAGGCAGTACGCGTAATCCCTTCGCAGTAATGGACACTGTACGCAAGACAGAATAAAGCGTTTGGCGTTTATTTTTTGGAAATTTATTGGGTGTTAATGGACGTTAATTACTGTAATGGCGTGATAATGGAAGAAGCGCTGAATGGTTTAAAAAATAACGCTGGCTTTATACAATTATACTCAATTTGTTTAAGTACTTAACTAAACAATCTTGACATGTATATTAACCAAAAATTTACGAAAAATTTTACTATTTTTTTTTTTTATTTTACTTAATTAGTTATTTTACCTAAACCGATGTTAGGTAATTAACTAAATTTTAAGAATCTTTGTATGTCTTTTATATGTCATTTGTATGATTTTTTTAAAATTAAAAGACATATCAAGATTATTCACGTTTAATTAGGTAACTAAACAGATAATATAATAATAATAATATTCCACAACTATCACACAACGCCGTCTAGTCCCAGGCTTAGCAGGGCTTGTGTTATGGGTACTAGACAACTGATAAACATACTTATATGTAAGTATGTTAATCAGTTATAGATAAATTACACCTAGACATAGAACCAATGATCGTGCTCATCACACAAACATTTGTCCTGGGTAGGAATTGAAACCACGACCTCCAGCATAGCAGTCAGGGTCACTAACCACTAGACCATATCTCATCATCATTATCATTTTATATCTCAGTGTATATATGGAGTATAGAAGAGAATTTTACCGGTATACTATTAGGTTCCAAGAATGTTCTACATAACAAAATACTGTGGAGTTCAACCCACGCTTAGATTGAAGCTTCATAACGCAAGTGACTTAATCACTGCATAGTTATCTCACTTGTCTGTACTAATTGAAGGCTTTTCCCAAACATCGTGACTATACAATAAGATGAGGTACCTGTACTAAAATGGCTGTATTATAACTATTTGTAGCGGACGGTTTTACATCAAGTATTTTACATTGCTTACCTATAAAATTGCTCGAGTGCTGGTAATCGAAAGGTAATCCCCGGCCACCCTAGAAGCAGGCTTGCGGTCGGTAAGCAATGGGTTTTTTTTTTTTTTTTTTTTTTGTGGTAGGTAAAATCATCCAATGACAAATCCCGCCCTTGGGTGGAGCGGGAAGTAGTGTCAGACTCTTACTGACTAAAAACCTACCCCGTTCCTTCGTTGCCTATAGTGCCGGGGCTGAGCCTTCCTCTCAGAAAACGGCCCTTGACCCCAGCAGGCTTCGACCCTGCCTGCCTGCAGTAGCAGGCTGGGTCTCTTCGGTGTGCTGACAGCTCCTTGAGGCGCGCGGGAACAGAACGCGCCGTCGACGACTTGGGCTCGGTCCGGTCGGTTACCGGACGATCGGACAGCGTGCTACCCATTGCACGCCGTCCGCAAGCCCGCGCCTACGGTGGCCGGAAATCGGGATCGGAATCCCGGCGGCGGCTGGGGCGAGCGCCCCGTTGCCTCTGCCTGATGCGGTCGGCCTCCTCCTTTGCTAGCATTACTGCTTCGCAGAAGGAGGCGACCGCCTGCCATCCCTCCTCACTACGGACCATGGCCTGAACCAAGGCCCGGCGAGAGAGATCGCTGCCGCCGATCGCCCCCACGAGGACACGGCGATGCTCCGCCCAGGCGGGGCACACCTCTACAGTGTGCTCCACCGTGTCCTCCGGATGTTCCGCACAGTGGCGACACCCGGGCGAATCCTCCGCACGAATCCGGAACAGGTACTTAGCGAACTTTCCGTGTTCGGTAAGCACCTGCGTCGTGCGGAAGTTGAGAGCGCCGTGAGGTCTTTCCAGCCACGCCTCAAGGATGGGCCTTATCGCCCCAATTGTGGCGCGCCCCGAACGAGGTTGCGATAGTCGCTGACGCCATTTCGCCATGAGATCCCGCCGGAGCTCTGTCCGCCATGCCTCGACTTGTCGCGGCAGCGGAATTTCGCCCCGGCGTTGCATCTCCATGCGCTTATCGTGCATGTGTGCAAGGACTGTTGCCTCCAGATCCCATGGCGGTTGGCCAGCAAGGAGGGTTGCCGCCTCGGGTAAGCAATGGGTTGCTCGCCGCCCGTCAAGGACCAAGTGTTCCACGCGCACCTCAGAAATGTCTGCAAAATCCAATCCAATGCCCGAAACCAAAGCCAATGCCCGCTTGGGTTAAGAGAAAGAAATATCGTGGTTTTTGAACGCAACAGGTGGGATTTAGTCAGTAAAAGTGTGACACTCGCTCTCGTACTACCCTAGAGCGAAAGAAGTCATTGAATGTTTCCCACTTCAAGAAAAAAACCTATGAAATTGCCGTTTTTAAAACTGTACGTACTATCAGTACCTAACGACTGTCAAAAGTTTTCAGCTGGGACAAATGGTCTAACATACATTCTGATGCTTGGTGAATCTCCGGTATGTTAAGACATTTTTCACTAAAGAAATTTCAAATAGACAGTTTACAGTCACTTTGGAATTTTCAAAATTTAGGTCTGTCAAAAAAAATTTGAAGCTAAATTGCATGTTTCAATGCATAGATCTTCTCTATGAAAAAGAACGTGGAAGAAACTCCATGGACTCTCTTTCCAATCATGTTATGAGTTACATAAACTCTTGGTTACATATTTCTTATTACTTCTGCGATGCGAGCACAAAAAAAAAAAATATGGAATAAGTTACTGGCAGTTAAGAGATGACCAGTCTCAACTGACGGCGCTCTTTTTTTTTTCTTTTTTCTCCAATTCATCGACAGGAGATTATGGCTGGCACTCTTGTGCATCCGCCAGTGTCAAGTTGTTTAGATGTTTATTTTTGACGGGGTTTGAAGAGGAATGTAAGGAAACATAATTATAATGCGAAAAGTAACGCAATTTGGAATAACATGGATATAGGATCAGGAATGTGTAAACGGCGCCCTTTCTAAGTAATATAAAACACATAAAAGAGCGAAATGACACATTGTAGACAAAAAAGGTCGGGCTTAAAGCAGTTTTTCTCTAAGACTAAGGATCAAGCTAAAGATAGATTGAAGTAATAACTTTCACTGTTAAGTAGCTAAAGCACTAAATCACAATTTGTACTTGGGACGCAAAAATACGATCGTAAATAATGATAATGTGTTTCAAAATAATGTTGCTAGGTACTAGCTGTATTAAGCCTCCAAAATCTTCATAAAGTTAAGAATTTCGTGAAATTGAGCTGTCTTTGCCGTCGCGCAGTTAGATAAAAATATGGCTAATTTTAGTAAGACCGACGTTTAAGACCGTGCGTCTCGACTCTTGGTTGAGGCTTATTGCTAACAACGGACATCCTTCGGCTAAAATGATGATGATGAAATAAAAATGCTAGAACAAAAATAAGGTATGAAAAAATCTTTACTAGAAATTTCGTAAATACGGTGAAAAACAATTTTTTTTTAATTTCCACTCTTTTCTTATCTTTGTCAGCACGTTTAATAGTTGAGCAATTGGATGCTACCCTACGTGTGTTTGCGGTGTGCGGACACCGATGTCCTCTTGGGGCTTGAGAGTTTAATCCACGCATGGAACAAATGTTTGTATGGCCTATAGATGTTTGTGCATGTTTGTGAACGCACCCACGATACAGAGGTCATCCCTAAAGTGCAAGACGTTTTGTTTTTTTTAAAGCAGAACAAATGTTATTGAATGGCCAAATTTTTCAGTTTCTTACATCCTCTAATTCGATTAAATTTAAACTTTCCACGCTCATTACAAATAAAGTCCTCTCAAATTAGTTTCCACTCCATCGCATGCCAAACATGAAACAAACTAACTACCGACACACAACTAAGCACCTGGTATCCAATACCTAATGTGTAACGAGCGGTGCTTGCTAGTTATGAGAGTACGAGTAACATCGAGGTATGCGCCAGTGCAACTATTCAGCACGAAGTACATAGTACGAAATAGTTAAGGATCTGTATGAGGCAGATGGAGCTAACTTTGCGATTTCACACCCGCCAGCCTGCCAGCCGACGCCAACTTCGCCCTGATAGCCTATGTAATGACGTGTCTACACTGTTGCCGTGTCGTGTGTGACTTGATTAAATCTTTGCTTGTATTGAAGTTTGGTTTAATGACAGTGTCATCACTGGAAGTTTGGCGGTGTAGCGGGTAATTTGCATTCTGATATTAAATACTAGGTCTTGCTATAGGTTGCGCCCGGCGCCCATGTAAAAGTAAGAAATACACACCGTTAAATTTTGATCGTTTTAATCTCGTGAAGGGTCGATCTGGTACATGAAACACTATCGATTTGTAAAGATTAAATAAAAAATAAAGTACTTTTTTTCTAAAACTCGAATTAATCTAGGTGCCGCATACGTACAAAATTAATTTCTTTAAGGAAACGAGTCAATGACCTTGTAGGTAGTTGTCAGTCATTGCGTACTAACTACCTACAGGTAATTGGACTCGCCCAGCCGTCGTTTACTTAAATAAATTAATTTCCTACATACGTAAATTAATTAGAGTTCAAAAAAGTATTTTATTTTTTAATTTTATCTTTACAAATCGATAGTGTTTCGTGTACTAGATCGACCCTCTACGGGATTAAAATGATCAAAATTTTGCCGTGTATAACCTATTCAGTGATAGTCTAAGCTATTTAATGATGAAGGAATTATTAAAATTGGTTCAGTCATTTTTGAGTTTATTCATTACAAATGAAATTACAAGTCTATCTCTCTTTACAATTTATTATAGATTAACTCAATTTATTTATTTATTAAATGCTTTATGCACACAACAAGACAGAGGCGGACTTAATGCCAGGCATTTTTTTCCAGTCAACAATAGATAAAATATTACGAATTGATAGTAATGCTACAAGCTTTGATTACCAATATTATTTGTTCAGCTATATATATTTTCTGCTATAGCTATGGTGCTTATACTTTCCCACTGCAGGACAAAGGCAACCCCTAAATTCTTCTAGGTACCTATTCTTTTATTCAGTCACCTCGTCTAGTCGACTAGGTCGTCTCAGAAAGTGATGGCCTAAAGATGGACAATATTCGCCGTTTGCATTAAGTAAATCTATAGGTACTTAATATTAAATTACCAATGACTATAAAGAGGTCCCATAAAATTTATATAACCTCTTCTTATTTCGTAATAAGTTATACGAGTACATAAAACAAAAAAGTCTTGTACGAATACATAATATATGTCGATTTTTTCATATGGACCTAATATTATAAAGCTGTAGAATTTGTTTGTTTGAACACGTTATTCTCAGGAACTGCTGGTTCGAGTTTAAAAAACTTATTTAGTACTGTAAATGAGCTATCCATTTACCGAGGAAAGTTAGAGGCTAACATCACTATTATGATCAATAGGAGCGGAGTGCAGTACCCAAAGATCAAAAAAACGTCTTTTACTGGTACCTAATTTTTAAGATAATTTTCAGTATTAGGCAAATTTATTTAAACAGAACAACTGTCCCTAGGTAAACTATCGAAAGTGAAAAAACATGCTTTTACCAGGAGTGCGATTTATGAAATTTATTTTATGGATAACCTTGTCATTAATGACTACTGTAAGTATATAAATTTTATTACATATAAAGTTTATGAATATATAGACAAAAATATTTTTTTTAAGCTAGCTAGTTTTTAGTAAGCTTGAACAGAAACAAAAAACTAAAATGCTAATTTTCAGATTCGACAGTTTACCAAGGGACAGTCGAGATATTATAGATACTTATTTCGACAATATTAGAACTTCAACTTCCTGCGTTGTCTAGGTACCCCGCTTTTGAAGCAAAACTCTTTAGCATGCCATCCACAGCATCGATCCCAATGCTATGGTAGTAAGATGCAGCTGTCGCAGCAACTCATTGCTAAATTAAATAAGTTTTTGTAGATAGGTACCAGCGGAGAAGATTTGCGGATGTATATTTCGTAACAGTGAGATTGTAGTTAGCTGATCACTTGTAGTTTTGTGAGACACTAATTGAAATCAGCTGTCTCTGGCCAAGTTACAATCGTTTCGTTAAACGTGAACGCTTAGAGTTGTCCACGCCCCCAATTCCTTTGTTCTGACGTCATCTCAACGCTCAGTCACGTGATCAGAACAAAGAATTTGGGGGCGTGGCTAACTCCAAGCGTTCACGCTGTACGAAACGATTATAACTTAGCATTTTTATCTACAAGTTTTTAATTCTAGGTGCTTAAGCCTGCTGAAGATATGAAATTAGATGACTCATATGAAAATAACATAATTGGATAAGTACAGAATTCTGGTTACAAATAATTATAATTTAAATAGTTCCTTTTTCCTTACCACTATCTCATATTATGGTAAGCAGTAATGTAGTCGGCGGGGCACACTTACCTAGCAGTAACCAATTCACTCTTTAATAAAAGAACTCCAGGTTGCAGCTATCAGGAAAATAGACTCTAGCAGGAAATTCCACTTGTTAACTGTATGTACGCTCAATACAGTTCCCTAAACGTTATAAGGGTACGAATGGGGGATTAAAAAAAAAAACATGCACCAGTGGCACATCGCTGTATGTCTGGCGGTCCGATGGTTTGGCGGAATAAATCGTGCTATTCCGATGCACACGCCCCGAAAAGTAACCGATGAAAAACAAGTCAATTCAAAGTCAGAGAAATAAACGAACTGATACCACAATTATTGAGGTTTTAGCGGTATCAACAACTGTCTAATAGTTGAATTTCAAGCTGCTGAACTTTAATACTGCGAACGCAAGATTTTGTAGTTTTTAACTCCTATGTGGCGACATAGATGGCGCCACAATGTGAACAGGGCTTTACGTAAAAATATACAATGTAAATGTCAGCAAAATCCTTGAGAGAATTGGAAACAAATGTCTGGTGTCACGTGCTCTGCGAAAACTAATGATATTTGAATGTGTATGGCGGTTATAAATCCTGAAATATACTCAAACTACTTACCTATGTGAAATATATTCAGAGGTGAGGTATGGCGCTTTTCATTTATAACAGGAAATGTTGAAAGGAAAAGATAACCGGAGGTTTCTATTCTGTTATTCAAAACGATTAAAAGGCCCAGTTTTTATGAAAATGGTGGTGAAATTTTTTGTTTTCACAGAAAAAGCAGGTGGTAGTTAGTAAGTAGTTTTGCGTAAAGAAATAATTTAGATTTCTATTTTAACAAAAACAAAATGGTTGCCTAAAGAAACCTTGTGAATTATCGTAATAAATTATATTTATTTTGGAAATAGATTTAAAAGTTTGACGTGGAAAAGTGTTTTACTTTTCCACGTCAAACTTTTCGTCAATTTAAGCTAGATGAGGCCGATGTTTCTTCTGCTACCCTAGAAACATAGAAACAAACTTAGAGGTCAAAATCTCTTTTAAAGTCCTTAAAGTGTAATGGTCAAATCATGTAAGAACCATGCCGATTGGTGTGTTGATCTCTTGATGAAAGAACCACACAGATTTGAACTGTCCAATGATATTTCCTTCGGAAATTTACAGTGAACCCAACGATACGTAAGGTACAAAAAAACAAAGTCCGGTTCCTTATCACAGTATTTCCCATAAAAACTATACCCGTACACTACCTCAATTAATACCTCTAATGCTTGCAATAACTTAAGCTGAGTACAGTTTGCGGAACAATCTGAGACGCGTGTTGTACCTTAAGATTTGTGCTATTCCCACTAAACATAGGCCTCCGGGGCGTTGTTTATGACCAGGGTTCGGGCATAAATCTTACAAGACTTCTAGCAGCAACCCTAGCTGCAAGGACCCTTAACACATCCAAAACAGTCGCGTTATATAGCTGTTGCGATTAAGCATGGTGTGAGCGGTTAATGACCTGGAGCTTTTTTTCCTTTTGATTTCACACGGTTTTTGGATTCAGCCAGTGTCAAATTTGCAAATATTTAGATTTTGATAAAGAAAACAGTAACTTTATATTCTATTCGAACGCGGGTAGGTATAACTTAAAAACTTTGTTTTGTTTGATTGACTACTTAATATTAATCATCATCATCAGCCTTTTTAATTTTACCACTGCTGGGACACTGGCCTCCTCTCTAGGTGAAGGAATGGGCCGTAATCCACCACGCGGGCCCAGTGCGGGTTGGTGGATGTCACATATCTTCGAATTTTTAGTTCTAGGACATACCGGTTTCCTCACGATGTTTCCTTCACCGTTTTGAGAGCAGTGATGATGAAATAAATTACACAAAGTAATGCGCCTGGCTGAATTTGAACCCGCGACCTACAACTCGTAAGTCGGGGCCGTTACCATTCGGCCACCACTGCTACTTAATATTATAAAGCTGAAAACTTTATTTGTTTGTTTGAACGTGTCAATTTCACGAACTACTGTTATTAATTGAAAAAATATTTTAGGTTTGAATAGCTTACTTATCGAGGTAGGCATAGAGGCTATATAACAACACGCTACGACTCACAGAAGCAGTTACCAAAGATACGGATAAACCCGTGGGGGAGAGCAAGTATTATAATAGAATTCTCAGCTCCATTATACTGAGATCAAGCCCGTTTCAATGATTTCTCATATTGTCCAGCTGTGTAGACATTCGAGATACTGGTTCAAAACCACATCAATTTTTGCTAGGGATCAATTTGCAAATAATTAATTAGAACAGCGACTAAACTTCACTGTAAAAAATCCCGCTATTAACTTCTCGTAGCAAAAACGTAATTATAGACAAACAGTTGTTCAATATCTCTATTCTAAAAAATTCTCGCCGTGATAACTAAGTAAAGTGTGTAAAAGGAACTGTCATGCTACCTTTTACCAGAGCTTCATAGCTGAAAGTATGAAACGTCTGGCATATAAGTAATCCTTTAGAGCTCTTACGTGAAATTATGATATTATTACACATGTTTAGATATTTTGAAAACACTGATGTCTTTCAGATGTTATTTAGGTTTTTATTGATAACAAAACATACATTTGAGTAAAACTAATCCAGTATGGACCTCTGATAAATAATCGGTTATTTTGCGTGAACTTAGGCCCTTCGTAATATACTCATTAAATCGAAATTAGACTGTCGAAATTTTTTATCAAAAACTTATATTAGAAATATTCGAGTATGAGACGGAAGTTATCGAAGGTCAGGCGCATCTCTTTTTTTTCGGTTGCCTCTATCAAATATTGCGTTGGGTGTAACAACAAGCTTTTCAATCATTTTCACGTCGACAAGAAACAATGTAGCGCATCGACCCTTCATGAGATTAAAACGATCAAAACTTTAACGGTGTATATTCCAGGAAGAAATCGAGCCCGTGACATGCAGCACAGCAGCCAGTCGCGTAACCACTGCACCAACCGTGCCGTCAGTTATTGCCTGTGTTCGAACTTCGAAGTGACATTAAAGAAAGGGCAATGACCGCTATTGCCACGCAAAAACGGAACAAGTATATCGGTAAACAAGGGTCAAAATGTTAACCCTAGTCTGTGTTGGTGTTTACATTTAATTTAGAACATTGCTTAATTATATTTTATACACGCCTTGGATGTTCCAGGTTTAGGTCCTGGATACTGTAATATAACCTGTTTACTGTTTGTGAAAATGTAGGGTCGAAGTAGGTAATAATTCAGGTAGGGTCTATTTTAATATTTCGCAGGACTTAAGTAACCTTGGCATAACAAAGAAATTATTATTTTATACCTATATATAAAAGGAGAAATTGTCTGACATATAAACGCACAGCCAAAATTACTGGATCCGGGAAAGTGAAATTTTGCACAAGGCTTCCTTTAATAATGTACCCAGGTAAGCACTAAGACGGGGTTTTTGACAATTTGACTTTTAAAGAGGTGAAAAGGGGGTAATTCATTTCTGTGCAAAATGTATCCTTGGACCCATTACTTGAACCTTTGGGCAAATAGTAACCGTAGTAAGTAAAAGTAATAGTTTTTTTCACAGTACGGAACCCTAAAAAGTGTTATATAAAATTAACCACAGATATTAACTGAACAATTTATTCAGAAAAGACAGCAATGGTTAAGAAAATCAGGAAACAACAGTCTTTTTTTTATTTTTGGTTTCGAAGTTAGTAGGAAATTCGATTACTTCTTTGTTTCATTTTGCAATTATAATAAAAAAGTAGGATACTCCAGCTAGACATTTGTTTATCCCAAAGACTTTTCTCAGAATCACAAATTACAACATGATACTCATACGAACAATAGATGGAATTCTTTTCGAGCAAATATAAATTAGAGATCAGGCAAACATGTCTCGCTTGACTTCCAATTAGTTTGAAATGTTTCTGTACTGGATTGTTAATTACTCGTAACATACTAGCAAAGGTTCCCCTCCTCTTCTCCTTCCAAATATCTCTCGATTTAGAAGATCTCCGGTCAAGAGCCTTAACGCAATCCATTGGACGACCAAAACTGAACTATTCGGGATAAACTGAACGGGATAGAGCTATATAGAGTGTATGACCATCCCTCTCACTCGCTTGCATGACTGACATTTTAATTCCCCTGATCACCGTTGGCGACTCCGATGCAATTTCCTCCTTCAGACGTCTAATAAATAACGATCTTCATCCCTCTGTCCCGGTTTCTGTCATCACATCTTTTTTTAACACCATCCTACTAATTTGTATTACAAATAAATTAGCTAGTTAGTCCATTATGTCCCACTGCTGGGCGAAGGCCTCCCTCTCTCTTTTCCACACACGTCTGTCGTCAGCCATTGGCTAGCCAGTCCCTCCAGTAGTTGTCCAGCTCATCTCTCCACCTTCACCTTGGTCTGCCACGATGTCGCCTTGCGTTTAATAGGACCCAATAAGTGGATTTTTTAGCCCACGGCTCATCTGTGGTCAATAATAAATAAAAACGTTTATTTCGGAACTTGATTCCATATTTTGTACAAACAATACAAATAAAACACAATACAATTTGAATACCGAAAAAATAGATATAAACACATTACACACTAGGGTTTTTTACAAGCAATGTATTTTGTAATCGTATCAGACTTGAACTGACATAACAATTAAAATGTTATTATAAATGGAAATATATTGTATTTTTAACCGACTTCGAAAAGGAGGAGGTTCTATGTTCGGCTGTATTTTTTTTTATGTATGTTCACCGATATCTCGGGCAATTGTGAACCGATTTCGAAAATATTTATTTTGATTGAAAAATTATACTTCCGAATTGGTTCCATAAAAATTTCGTTTTGATCTGATGATGAACTTCGAAGATATAGAACGGAACTGTCCAAAAAATCATAGCAGTATTGTCGTAACAAGTAAAATTGCTTTATTTATACATGTTGTCGGTGATAGACTGAAAGTTAGAAGGGGAGGGGATACATAGAACTGATCTGATGATGAAGCCGTAAGGTAGGTAAGAAATGGAATTCTGTAATAAATCTGAGCCTTGTTTGGTATTAATAGAATTGTGATTTGATGATGGAACCAAATGGCGGAAGGCATCTATTTAAGTTCGACTGACGGGTACCTACTAAAAATAGTTTTAATAAAAAGTGTGAAATAAAAAATTATACCAACCCTTGTACAACATCTATACAATAAACTGTTTGATTTGAACAGCAAATTATTCTACCTCATTTGAATATAACTTACAATTTACTTAGATGATATATTTTCTTAATCAAATTATTTCTCAATCTGTCCCCACAAGCAGAAACTTGTCTACTCGTATTACGCTACCCGTAGTCACCCTTCCGGGAGCCATCACCATGACTTTCCTCAACTTGCAATTAAGCATGTACTTTGGAATGGATCCATCCGTCTCTCTAAACTTACTAGTGAAAACGTCTCTACGACAATGATGTAGAGATTCTGGATGAGCTTTTTATAAAGGTCATTTATTAATTTAACGCTTGGGTCATGGGGTCCGAGTGCGCGTCTCCTTTTTATTTAAGGAAATTTCACGCCGTCTGATCGACACTTTGCGTGACCAGAGCGTTGGCTCGTTCTTCGCCCAAAGAATTAGCATTACCATTCAACGTGGCAATGCTGCCAGTCTTCTGGGTACATTTTCAGATGACAGCGATGTGGAGGAGTACTTCGACGCCTGAGTGTACTGTGTTTTTGTATTATATGTACATAGGTAGGTTTTAGTATAAACAGTTTAGTTAATATTTAAGGTTTTGAAAGTTATAATATTTAATTTAACGAAAATCTTACTCAAGGTCTTTTTTACATAGCATGGGACGCAAATATGTATTTTAAGATTAGAGAAATGGATAGGTAGCTATAATGTATGAGTCCGAACAGCTGGCACCGCACTAGCTTATAGCAATTGTAGTGTAGATGGATAGTTATTTAAATAGCCATAAGCCAGAAGGTAAGTAAGAACCGGAATTCTGTAATAAGTCAGTGTATCCTAGCCGTGTTTGGTATTGTTAGAATTGTCATGATGATTTGATAATGTAAATCCTATGAGTTTAAATTTGCGAAATACCAGTTTAGTCCCTCAGTTCACACAAACATAATTTTTGGAGGGAAACACAATGAAAAACTTAAAATAATTTTCCTTGGACCTTAAGACGCTCTTAGGGCTAAAATACTCCAGGGCTGCAAGATTATTCGAAGGAGTTCCCGCTGCCCTCGAACGCAAAAGGCAACTGAAGAAACACGAGTGGGGTTTAGTTAGTAAAAGTCTGACATACCTCTCACTCTACCCAGATCGGGAGAAGTCATTTGATGATTTCCCACAGTATAAAATGGGCTTATTTTATTAAGAATTCCAATCTCACTAAACCGTTCACCTCTAAACATGAGCGTCCCCAACTGGCTGCAATTAATTTTATAGTCGACGAGCTTTATTAGCACGCTAGACGGGTGCCTGCAGTCTGGACACACCTTTACACAATTACCTTAACATCGTCAATACATGTAGCGCACACGATCGGGAACCTTAATCGACCACTGTTGAAACTAGAAAATACCTGAGGCGCGGTCATCTTTCCAGACGCGGTCGAATTTTGTAGAAGTTTAGAAGTTTCAACATCATCAGAATTGCGCAGGAATTAGCGGAGTTGTGATAACGATCATGACCACGTCATGACAACGAATCTGACGCGGCTTCGTGCCAGCAAAGCCGAAGCCTAATAGGAGCCACGCGATGGCTTCCGAAAGGAGAGAGAAGTCATTGGCTGATATCCCGCCTTATAAAAATCCCCTATGACCTCATCGACCTTTTTAGTGATACCAAAGAAATAATTTACCAAAAATATCATAAGAGTGACATTAACTGATAAAAAGACGAATTTCATCATCAAATAACTGCCACCTTTCCTGGTGGAGCGTTGTCGGTGGGATGTCAGACCTTGACTGAAGCCCATCTCTGTTCCTTCAGCTGCCTTTTGCGTTCTGGGCTCACGGTAACTCTTCAACAATCTCTTACAGGCGAGTATTGAATAGCACAGTCTTCTCGGTCTCAGTCCGTTTTGGACTGCAAGCTATCCATTGCTTCGCATCTGCAAGCCCGTGCCTACGTTGACCGGGAATCTCGAAATTGAATCCGAAACAGGAACTTCCCGAAACAACTGTGCCTGATCAGGACTTGCATCAAGTGTAAGATGAGGACGCGGTGGCACCTCTCTAACCACTCCTCAAAGTCGAAAATTATCGCCGCCATTACCACAATAGCCGCAGTGTCCAATCTCTAACTAACCCTACGGCAATACGCGTGATGTTATGTAACAAAATATTGGACCTTTTAATTAAACCGTTGAACAAATTGCACACAATAGAAAATCTATTAAGTTGTCCATTCTACCCTCAGTGCACAACCGTTTGACACGTTAAATTCCAATCAGAATTTCTATTCCATTTTCAATCAGTTACTTTTAAATGTCATTTGAATTTAATTACTACCGTCATTCTGTTGTTTTGATAGCGTCCTTCTGACGTCATTCCTAGCATAACAAAATCAGCCTTTGAAGGTATGCGGAACAGAGTAAAGTCCCACCTCCGTTGAAAAGGAAGGATCCTTCGACCGGACAGGTGTTATGTCTGGTGGGCAACTGCCCGATAGATGATTTCGGGATGGCGTATCAAATCGCGCGGAGTACTTTGATTGCGTGACGCAGGATTTGTATTTATGTAGTTGCTTAAAAGCCTGTCATATTTCTAGTACTGGAACCCTGGACTTCCCTCTGTACGGGAGAGTGGGCTGTAATTCACACATTATCATCATGATTATCATTTCAGCCCAAGACGTCCACTGTTGAACATAGGACTCCCCTAAGTGTGGCCATATCGACCGGTCCTATGCATGACGCATCGACTCCCGTGACCCTCACCAGATCATCAATTCACCTAGTGGGAGGCCTCCCAAAGCAGCATTTTCCGGTACACGATCGCCATTCCAGAACTATTCGGCCCCAACGACCATCTTCTTAGAGCTATGTCGGTAACCTTGGTTCTTCTGCGGATATCTTTATTTCTGATGCGGTCACGCAAGGAAACTCAGAGCATAACTCTTTCCTTTGACTTTAAGCCTTCTGATGATGCCCACTGTTATTTTACCAATCTACATGATATTTTATATGTTTTCCAATCGTGGACATGCCAAATTCTTCAACATAATTTCCTCCAAATTTAGGAGCGTTAGGAGGTTGGTGATGGCCATGGACGCCTGGTTGGATTCTTAAGTCGAGGACGCAGGGCCACTACTACACTTCACTGTAAATACTCGTCATCATCATCATTTCAGCCTAAAGACATTGGACCTCCCCCAAGTGTCAACACGACTGGTCCTATGCATCTCGCATCTATCAGATCCCCGCGGCCGTCACCACGTCATCGTTCCACCTTGTGGGAGATCTTCCAACGCTACGGCCTACTATTGTATATTAAAGGATACTACCCATGCTACCTACCAAAGTTATCAAAAAATAAAAGGCGCGTTTTGACATTTGATGCTTTTATTGTTTACGTTATGTAACCGTATATAAAACAATAATTATGTAAAATAAATTGTATTAAAAATATTTTTTAGAGCAGTGGTGGCCGAGTGGTAACGGCCCCGACGAGTTGTAGGTCACGGGTTCAAACCCAACCAGGCGCATTACTTTGTGTAATTTATTTCGTCACCGCTGCTCTCAAAAACGGTGAAGGAAAACCATCGAGAAGAAACGAAAATGTAAATGTCCTAGAACCAAAAATTAAGACATACGAGTATATGTGACATTCATCAATCCGCACTGGGCCTACGTGGTGGATTATGGCCCATTCCCTCTCTTACCTGAATGCCAGCAATTGGAACATTATAAGGCTGATGCAATGCAATGCAATTAATTATTATTTTATTGTTTCTTTCAGTTGCATTCTAAGTTACATTCTAGGGTCTTTCTCAAATGTCAAAACGGGCATTTTATTTTTAACGAGTTTAACTAAAGTCCTTTCTATTTAATTTAAAAATTTCTATCAAATCGAACCAAAAACTCGCAGTTTAGGTATATTGATGACTTTGTAATACCTAGCAGGGGGTTATTATATGAGTCGTGTTTTCCGATAAATACATCGAAATAAAAACGGTGTTAATGGCTTTTACGGCGCCACGTTAACACCATTTACTCGCTCGTAAGAGTCGAAAGTATACGATAAGCTTTTACTTATAAATGTGACTGCGATACGCCGTTATTTACGTCAACGAGTTTTATTTTTTTTGAATTTTCACTTTTATTCCTGATTTCTGAAACAAATATAAAATTGGCTGATTTGAATTTTATTTGTGATAAAATCAAATGTTTCAATGTGTCAATGTTTCGAATAATTCTAGTGATTCTATTCATAAATCAAATTTTTGGGTCAGAACATGGGTCGGGGCGCCTAGAATTTAAGATAATGTAAACAGTATTACCTACTTTACAGAAATCCAAGTCAACGGAATGTTATGCAATCAAGCATTATCAATATCAGTAAAAAGACATCATCTGCCGGATATAGACATACCCCCAAATATCGTATATGGACTAATCCTTCGTTTCTAACTACAAGCGGACTCCCACCACCTACCACAATCCACTTGTTAGTTTTTATCCTCGTTTTTGATTCTAGGATTTGTTAATCAATTGCCATTTTTTAATCGGACTATTACCTATTATAACATTTTATCTCACTAATCACATTATCACACTGAATGTGAAAGTTTCTAAGTATGTATGTATGTTTATTACTTCTTCAAGCTTGAACGGCTGGACAAATTTTAATGAAACTTGGTACACGGATAAACCATATCTTGAAATAGTATACAGGTTACTTTTTATAACGGGGTTCCTTTATAATAATTTTCTACTATCAGGCGAAACCGCTGGTTTCAGCTAGCTATAATATATTAATGAAAAGGCAGTATTTTACAGGCTTAAGGGATTGTTAGAACGCAAAGAGTAACTAAAGGAACATGGGTAGTTTTAAGCAGAAAGAGTCTGATCGGTGGAGCTAGAGGGAGTCGCTCCACCCAGAGCGTGAGAAGCTATTACAAGATAGAAAAAGAAGAAAAGATACACACCAAAACCAAAAAGGCTATATTTTAATGAAAAGGTTGGGTAGGTGGATGTCGCTAGATAAACCATGCGAAGAGATAAAGCTTACTTTATAAAAAAGCGATTTGAAGTTTTTTTATGGATAACTTTCTAATTAATGACTATACTTGTACATACATAAATTTGATTTCATATTTAGGTTAGGGCTCGTTAACACCACGTTTTTTAAACGACGGCGCGCTTTTATTTATTAGCGATCTACAGGCTGTGTCTGACTCGCGTGTAAAAAACGTGGTGTGCACAGGTCCCTAGGTTTAAGAATCATTAGACGTCTAAAATATTTTTTTGTTAGTTTTTATTAAGCTTAAAACAGAGAGACAATAACAAGAAAGCTTATTTTTTAGTTTCGAGAGTTTACCGTGGAACTGTCGATTTGTGGTAGAGTCGATTCATCATCATCATCATCATCATCATCATCAGCCTTTTTAATGTTCCCACTGCTGGGACACAGGCCTCCTCTCAAAGAGAGGGAATGGGCCGTAATCCACCACGCGGTTCCAGTGCGGGTTGGTGGATGTCACATGTCTTCGAATTTTTGATTCTAGGACATGCTGGTTTCCTCACGATGTTTTCCTTCACCGTTTTGAGAACAGTGGTGATGAAATAAATTACACAAAGTAATGCGCCTGGCTGACTTTGAACCCGCGACCTAATAAACTTAACCTACTGCTGCACCAGCAATCGCAACCAGTGATTGATAACTTGCCCATCATCTAGCCGTATACCTCATAAGTCGGGGCCGTTACCACTCGGCCACCACTGCTCTCGCCGTCGATTCATACTAGTCTGAATTTAGAACGTCATTTCCATAACTTTAAGTCAACGTGAGCAGCAGTCGAAACGTTTTGATTGCGGTGGACCGCGCCTCTCGTAAACCTGCGAACTTTGATAACGACGCCTCTGCGTAATTACTGCGTTTTCTTTCATTCAACCGCGTCACCCAAAGGATAAGCGCCGCCTTAAGTTATGTTAGTTAAATTTTGTCGACAGCTAATTCAATTATTTCTTCTACTAGAGAGGAGGCCTGAGTCCCAGCAGTGGGAACATAAAAAGGCTGATTGTATTATATTATATAAAAATATAATTCAATTTGGTGTAAAAAGTCTATAAAGGTGCTTCTGATTATTTAAATATATATACATATATTTTATCAATATTATAAAGTTTTCGATGGAAGCGGCGAGATGCACAGGACCGATCGTCGTGGCGGCACCTGGTGGAGGCCTATGTCCCACAGTGGACGTCTTCCGGCTGAAATGATGATGATGATGATTTTAAAGTATTACATAACTCTCATAATTTAACCTTCGAGCATCCAAAAACATACTTCTTCATATTCTTTCTCACTGAGTTTATGTCTAATTCTTACGCTGTCTCTACCATAAAACTGTGGAATGTGATTTTCCTTCAAGAGTGGTTGCGCCAATTTGCTATGATCCGCGATTTTGTTTTTTGTAATTTATTTTTTTGGCCTAGCAATCCTATCCCTTCCGTTTCCCTTCCCCCGCACGACCTCAAGAATTGGAATGACATTGACGTTTGTGCATCGATTGTGAATGTGACCGCTCCGCTAACATCGCCCGCTCGAAATTACAAGAAAATTGACTATTTCGTGATCCAACCATTCAAAGACTCAACAATAGTGCAGTGTAGTGCAATACAGGACCTGGCAGTGGTTAAATGTGCGAAGTCGAGGTTCGCCGGCCGGCGCCACGTGGAACCTTCGAGGTCAAAAGGTCAGTGTTCCTCCCTAATACATTTATCCCATTAATAAACGCCAAGCACAGTACCTGCATATTGTTAACAAACCTTAGATCGCTTTTTAAATCTACAGTCCACAGCTTATTTGCGCAACCATTACTTTTTGGTCCTACGAGCAGGATCGTGAATCATTTTCTTGTAATTTCGCAATATAGTATTTGTTCCATAGGGAATAAACGCAACGCGCCTGTTTACCTAGATATAATAGTAGAAAACCCGCATCTAGGCATTTAGGCAACTAAACGTTATTTCGCTCGTATAGTTAAAGAGCCATTGATAATTACGGTACCTACGCCGTCAACCGCACCGCATAATTATAGTTAGCTACGTAAATATCAGCGTAGATATAAATCGATCGCATTCTTTTTCTTGACAAAATTCATTCGGAAGTCCTACAAATTGCATGTAGGTAGACGCATTTCAAAAATACCCGTTCATTGTTGAGTGAATATTTGTAGGAAACGGATAAACCATAGATTATATACGCATATGAACGACGTGAATGATTTAATCGAGAAATTGGGTAATATTCACTCATTGATTCAGGTTATTCCGTTCGTTCGCCGTTCACTTTGTTGTTTACAATATTACCATATTGTTATCTGATAATTATCGCTTACTTAATAATTCGTTAAGTGTTTGTTTGAGTGTATAGTGTGAATATATCAAAACAAGATGTCTCTTAAGGGAACCAAGGTTAGTACTGATTTAAAGGTTCAGTTAAAGCTTTTATACGCTGAAAGGGACTCACAGTTTTCACGTGTTCAATCAATTGGTGATAAATCTTTGCAAATCTCGGATCTGACGATTAGAGATGCTTTCTTGTGTTCGTTGGAAACTTTAGATAGTTTGCGCGCGGATTTTAAATCTACAATTAAGAATATAAACATTTTAGAGTTGGAGTTAAATCCTGATTACTGTGTGAGTTATCAGGCATTGTCGTCCTTTGATGACTTGTATTGTCGTATCAAACGTATTGCTAGGAGTTTAGAGACTCCCCCCCCCGCGAGTGGTTTATCCAACCCTCCTCGCGAACGCCCACGATTGCCGCCAATTCAAATACCTGAATTTAATGGTGACATTCGAAATTGGAATTTATTTATAGATAGTTTCGAAAATATAATACATAGGAACACATCGCTGACAGATCACGAGAGATTGCATTATCTCGTAGAAAAATTGACCGGTAAGGCAAAGGCTGTCTGTGCTGGAATTACGTTTAGCGCTGAAAATTACACTTTAATTTTGAACACTTTAAAAACAAAATACGAAGATAAGCGATTAGTAGCCACCGCATATTTAGATCAATTATTCGATTTGAAAAGTTTTTCCGTTTGTAACGATCATAATTTAGAGAAGTTTTTAAATATTTTCGCATCATCTGTTCGTGCAGTAAAGAACCTAAAGGTCAATGACCTCTGTGACTTTTTGTTTTTGTATATCGGTTTAAATAAATTAGATCCTGAAACTGTTCGTCTGTTTGAAACGACTCAGCGCGGTAACGAAATACCTAAGTTCAAAGATTTAGAATCTTTTATTCGCGACCATATTAAGGTATTGCAGCGCACGTCGGCACGTCATGAAGTCACGAATAGGACAGGTTCCGATCGCCGTATAGACGCGTCATCGAAGTCAGTCAAGACTGCACATACGCTAGTTAATACCGCCTCAACACCTGACTGTTCTCTGTGTAAGGGTAGCCATACACAGCTGTACAAGTGTTCGGAATTTCAGAGATTATCGCCTAGGGATCGTTACAAGTTTGTCCGCACTAATAATTTGTGTTTTAATTGTCTAAGTGACAAACATCTGGTTACGTCATGTAAAAGTGGTGTTAGCTGTCGTAAATGTCCAGCTAGACATCATACCTTCTTACATTTTGAGAGTAGTAAGCTGCCATCGCAGCCGCAGCCTGCGCAGACGCGCGACGCTTGTGACGCGCGGCCTGCTGCAAGTGCAAACGACGTAACATTGTGTTCGCTTTCCGCCGCTGGTACTCAAATCACTACCGTTTTACTTGCGACCGCGCAAGTTGTCATTGTAGATGCCTTTGGCAAACCGCACACCGTTCGAGCGCTACTAGATGGCGCTTCCCAGACTAATTTTATTACTCGGGATTGTTGTCAACGCCTTGGTTTTAGTTTTAATAATTGGTCATCCCGCTCAGAAGTGAAAGGTTTTGGAGGTTTAAAGGCAACCATTCACGGTTCCATTAAAATAATATTTAGTTCACGTTTTAATCGTAATATTTCGTTTGAAATGGATTCGCTAGTCGCAGATAAGATTACGGAACGGTTGCCCACGGTACCGGTTGACACGTCCATGCTGACGGAGTTTAAGAACTTGCAGTTAGCCGACGGAAATTACGCTTTCCCTGGAGATATCGATCTATTGATCGGTGCTTCGATTCTCCCGCATCTCCAGTTATCACGTAAAATTCAAGGTCTTCCGATGTACCCCGCTCCGCACGCACTGGAAACAGTTCTCGGGTTTGTTATAGTTGGTTCCGCACCCGCTTGTTTAGATAGTTACTCGACTGTGTCGCACTGTTGCACCGTCGAGCCGCCGCTTGAGTCTACCATCCGCAAGTTCTGGGAGATTGAAGAGGTCAATGTCCCGCCTATTCTCAGCCCTGAGGATCAGGTCACTGAGGAGATTTATACCCGCACGACTACTCGTGATAAAGATGGTCGTTATGTTGTCGCGCTCCCTTTCAAGGGTGATATTTTTTCGCTCGGTGGCTCCCGTGCCTCCGCAGAAAAACGCTTTCTATGCTTGGAACGTAAGATGCAGGCGTCTCCTAAGTTGAAGCAAGCCTATGATGATGTGCTGATCGAATATTTAGATAAAGGTTATATCTCATCAGCGCCTGCCGAGACTGAGGAGACACGTGATTACCCGTTTTACATCATCCCGCACCATGGAGTTGTTAGAGAAGACAAGCTTACAACTAAACTGCGTGTGGTTATGGATGGTAGCGCTAAAACTAGTACTGGCATATCGGTTAACGATATCTTGTATTGTGGTCAGAACCTCCAGGGTAACTTATTTGAAATAATAGTAAATTTTCGCTTGTTTGCTATTGCGCTCTCTGCCGATATTCGGCAAATGTTTCTTAGTATTGGAATCAGAGAATGTGACCGTAGATTCCAACGCTTCTTGTATAGATTTTCTCCGCAGGAACCTTTGAAGGTTTACGAATTCAATCGTGTTTGTTTTGGGCTTAAGTCTAGTCCCTTTCACGCTCTTCGCACTATCAGGCAGTTGGCCGCTGACGAGGGTGATACATACCCGAAAGCAAGGGCCACTATTGAAACCGGATTGTACAAGGACGATTTTGTGTACAGTGTACCTAGTGAAGCAGAGGCTATAGAGACCGCTGCTCAAGTAATCAGCCTCATGAAGTCCGGTCAATTTGATCTGGTGAAATGGACAAGCAACTCGCAAGCTACATTAGAGTCGATTCCACCGTCACACCGGTTGACTTCGGTAAAGGAATTCGATGATAGTGATTCGCATAAGATCCTTGGTTTAAGTTGGTCACCCGCAACTGATATGTTCAGTCTTAAAATTAGCTCGACTCCGCCAACTTGTACCAAACGCGTTATCCTAGCATGTGTAGCTCGGATATGGGATATAATGGGTTTTGTAGCTCCTGTCGTTTTGTATGCAAAGCTGCTTATAAAAGAGCTTTGGCTTTCCAACTGTGATTGGGACGACACCGCTCCTGACAGTGTTGCTAAGTTGTGGGCTCGCTATAGGAAAGAGCTTCCAATGCTCGATCAGATACAGATTCCTCGCCATGTTGGTATAGTACCAGACACTGTTGTTAATGTGGTTGGTTTCGCAGACGCCAGTGAGAGGGCTTACGGGGGAGTGGTTTACTTTCAGGTCCAAAATGGCGATAACATTTCAGTTTTCCTCATTAGCGCAAAATCAAAGGTATCTCCTCGTAAGGTTGTCTCTCTTGCTCGTCTCGAACTCTGCGCTATTCTTATGTTGGTTCAATTGATTACATCTATAGTCAAAACTTGTCGTCCTCGCATTAATATAGAGAGAATTGTAGCGTTTTCAGACTCAACCGTTGCTCTATGTTGGGCCCACTCTTCACCCCATCGATGGGGCACGTTTGTCGCAAATAGGGTGGCTAAGATTCAAGCTGAATTGTCACCGGAAAATATATTTCATGTTGCTGGAACAGAAAACCCAGCTGATTGTCTCTCACGTGGTTTGCTTCCTGCGCAAATTTTAAATCATCCGCTTTGGTTTTGTGGCCCTCCCTGGCTTCATACCACTCCTAACGAGTGGCCAAGTGCTCCGTTTAACCCCGCTACTGTTTCAGAGCCACCCGAGGAGAAGAAACATACGCTTGTAGTATCAGTTCCGCGTAAAGAGTCAGTTGTTTTGTTGTTGTCTAATCGAGTCTCGTCTTGGTCGAGACTATTACGCTGTGTAGTTTACGTCCTAAGATTTTTGAGATTATTACCATCGCGTGGTTCTATAATCGCAGCTGATTTGGATAGAGCTGAATCAGTTGTACTTCGAGAGTTGCAGAAAATTTATTTTTCAATAGAATTTCGTAGTTTAGAATCACATAAACCTTGTAGTCGCGCACTTCAACATTTGAAACCATTTTTACAAGACGGACTCATTCGTGTCGGTGGCCGTCTGCGAAATGCTAAGTTAGAGTTTGAACAAATGCATCCAGTAGTTCTACCACGCAAGGATCACGTTTTGGATTTGTTGGTGGATTATCACCATAAGGTGAATTGTCACGCTCTGCTGGATAGCTTAGTTCAGTCCTTTTGGAAGCGATGGAGGACAGATTATCTGCATACGCTGCAGTCGCGTCAAAAGTGGAACACTCCTTCAGATCCAGTCACAGTCGGTACTGTGGTGATACTGAAGACTGAGAGTGCGCCTCCTCTGCACTGGCCTCTTGGTGTAGTGGAAGAAGTTTTTCCGGGTTCGAACGGAATAACGCGAGTCGTAAAGGTTAAAACCGCAACTGGATCGTACCTGCGTCCGGTTATTCGCCTCTGCCCTCTGCCTAATCAGTAGTAGTGGCATAGTTAGTTATAAGTTGTTTCGCTACCTAGTATTGATAGTTTTGATTAGTAATAGGGTTTAGTTTCGCTTTTGTTTTTTTTCTTTTCTTTGAAGGTAACCCTTCAAACCCGGGGGGAATGGTTGCGCCAATTTGCTATGATCCGCGATTTTGTTTTTTGTAATTTATTTTTTTGGCCTAGCAATCCTATCCCTTCCGTTTCCCTTCCCCCGCACGACCTCAAGAATTGGAATGACATTGACGTTTGTGCATCGATTGTGAATGTGACCGCTCCGCTAACATCGCCCGCTCGAAATTACAAGAAAATTGACTATTTCGTGATCCAACCATTCAAAGACTCAACAATAGTGCAGTGTAGTGCAATACAGGACCTGGCAGTGGTTAAATGTGCGAAGTCGAGGTTCGCCGGCCGGCGCCACGTGGAACCTTCGAGGTCAAAAGGTCAGTGTTCCTCTCTAATACATTTATCCCATTAATAAACGCCGGGCACAGTACCTGCATATTGTTAACAACCTTAGATCGCTTTTTAAACCTACAGTCCACACAGCTTATTTGCGCAACCAAAGAGTAAAGTTCGGAACTACTACTTGAAGTCCTCTCAACCTTAGTTCGGTTTCGTCATAATTGTTATATTTTATGTATTTATTAGTATATAATTTTAGCATGTGTAAAGGGTCTTTCAACAAGGACGGGTCGATGTTGAAATTAAATAAAACAAGCTGTATGTGAGATATTAAAGAAATTACTTTTTTATTTGAAAGGCCCATTTATGCCATTATTTATGAAATATGACATCGTTTAAATATCCACCGTGGCTTCGAACGGTGACACGGATCCGAGAGGTCCAATTTTCAATTACTGTACTGCATAGATCAGGCTGAATCTGAGCGATGGCTTGCGTTATGTTGTCTTTTAGGGCATCGGTTGATTGCGGATTATTGGCATAGACCTGCAACTTGAGAAAACCCCACAATTTATTTAATTTCAACATCGACCCGTCCTTGTTTGAAGACCCTTTATTATATCAATTATTATAAGTAACTTAACGTTAATAATATATACTTCATTCTTTTGAAAATATCTATTATTATTTATTATGCACATCTACCACAGTGGTTTTTTAACCCAAAAATTGTATTAAGTACGCCTGTGTACCACTACTGTATATGAAAAAATAAATAAGGTGTGGTATTTTAGTGGAGTGATCTAAAAAAATATAATAAGTTACTTCATGCTTGATTTCGACAATGTAATTATTTGGGTCTTTTAATTAATCTATACGCTTGAAAAGCGAAAGGAAATATATTGCTTTGACATTTCAGTCTAAGTTAATAATAGACAGAGCAGTTTCCTCTATTACTATTTCTATATCCAATACAAGCGGATACCCTCGTGTGTTACTGTGCTAAAAAAAGAAATACATTTTGCACCTTTTTTATGCACTTATTTTATCCGCTCTACTTTACCCTACCCTACTTTACCCTACTCTACCCTATTCTACCCTACTCTACCCTACTCTACCCTACTCTACCCTACTCTACCCTACTCTACCCTACTCTACCCTACTCTACCCTACTCTACCCTACTCTACCCTACTCTACCCTACTCTACCCTACTCTACCCTACTCTACCCTACTCTACCCTACTCTACCCTACTCTACCCTACTCTACCCTACTCTACCCTACTCTACCCTACTCTACCCTACTCTACCCTACTCTACCCTACTCTACCCTACTCTACCCTACTCTACCCTACTCTACCCTACTCTACCCTACTCTACCCTACTCTACCCTACTCTACCCTACTCTACCCTACTCTACCCTACTCTACCCTACTCTACCCTACTCTACCCTACTCTACCCTACTCTACCCTACTCTACCCTACTCTACCCTACTCTACCCTACTCTACCCTACTCTACCCTACTCTACCCTACTCTACCCTACTCTACCCTACTCTACCCTACTCTACCCTACTCTACCCTACTCTACCCTACTCTACCCTACTCTACCCTACTCTACCCTACTCTACCCTACTCTACCCTACTCTACCCTACTCTACCTTACTCTACCCTACTCTACCCTACTCTACCCTACTCTACCCTATACCAATAAATGAGCAGGTCTTGTTTTTTTTTTTACTTTACGGGATAAAAATTATCCTGTCTTTCTCCTGATTCTAAGCTATTTTCCCACCAATATTCAGCCTAATCGGTTCAGCCGTATAACACGACTTTCTTTTATATATTTATATACACTGTAAAATTTTAGTCGTTGTAATCCCGCGGAGGGTCGATTCGGCACAAGAAACACTATCGATTTGTAAAGAGGAAATTAAAAAATAAAGTACTAAAGTACTTTTTTTAAACTCGAATTAATTTACGCATGTACGAAATTAATTTCTTTAAGTTATACAGAAATACGAATTAATCCAAAAAGAGTAAATTGGTTGTTTTTTGTGGTTGGGTAAAATCTTCGAAAATCATTGAACTATTTACATAGGTAAAGTTTGTACGGAAAGGGCAGTGCGCGAGTCCGCCTCTCACTTGCCCAGTTTTTTTTATAACGAAGCAATTTAGTTATCCTTAATATTATTACCTAATTGTAGCCAAAAACCTCAGATATTTTCCTACAATTCGAATAACAAACTTGGGAATAGACGCCTACTAATTGCGCATCACTATTATTATCTTCGCATGCGCACACAAACACTCTAGTGACGCAATGAAGAATTTATCAAAATTGGTAATTTTTTTCTTGGATAAAAAATTACCTATTTAAAAATTAATGAAATCGATTCAGTGGCCAATTCTGAACTATACCTTCTCGACGTACGCTTGTTATATTACATGTTGTAGCTATAATAGGGATAATAAGTCCCTAATCCCATGAACTGAACATTAAGATTGTTTCAAACAATTATCATAAATGCATGTTAAAGTAATAAAATAACTAACCTGATGACGTAGCAAACATTAATACTAGGCTGCTAGCTACAGATAACGAAGTAGGAACGGCTCCCCTAACAGTGCATTTAATATTAAAGACTTGCAAATATCATGGCCAGAGTACAGTCAAGCTCATTTCTCCCCCTTGCAGTAAAGTCGCGTACACACTAGACGCGTCGGTGTATCCCAAGTATCGAGCTAACAAGCCGCATTGTGGGATAGCGTCTCCGAAATAACCACGAGCGTAAAGTATCTGTCACATCGTAACTCTGAGGAACATTATTGCGACACCGCTGGTGTGTTCTTGCCTTATTGCCGCCCCGGTGGAGTGCAGCCACAAATAACAGCGGTAGGGACGCATAATGTTTTATTATACCCATTTTATAACCGCAGGAAGAATGTAATCCCCTTTATTTACTGAAGAGAGTGCAAGTAAAACGGAAATATTGACGGTATTTTGGCAAGATTAAAGTAAAATTTTTTGGTTTGACGCTCGTAAAATTTCGTAATGTTGCTATGTACTTATTTGGTCCTATATCGACTGGTCTACACTGTTCTTTCAAACATACTAAGAAGGTAATATGGAAACATTGTAAAAAAAAAACACTCGTTTTTAAAACAGTTACCGTGCAGTTCGTTGTCTGTATTTCTTCATAGAGAATGACCTATTGAAACCGTGCACTAGCTTCTAACGTTTTCTAAGTTAATGAATAAACTATTTTGAATTAAATTGGGTGAAGGGAAAGAATGTAAATGAATACTTAAGTATCTTAAAGCATCTTAACAACTGTTAGACGAGCTAATTTTTATGGTCATAATTAGGAACTCAATCGGTTGGCTATCAAAATACAAGCGGAGAAAAAAGCCTTGTGCTGATTCAACGCTCTTAAATTAATTATTAAAACAATTATAAATATGAAGTCTTCTTTACCTAACATGGATTGAATAAAGAACTTAATAAAAAAGTATTTTGTCTGAGATTTTGTCGCGAACTCGTTCGTTTCACGCTTTTTTCCGCCAACAATATGAATATTTTTTTGCAATATAAGAACGCGAAGTTTATTCTAAAGACATAAAAATAAGCGGACGGAAAGGCGAACGGCCGCGCGCTGTTCCCGCCAACTCTCTATTATTTCGTCGTCTAATTTTCTGCAGCTGTAAACGGGCACTTTAAAAAAGTCGCATAGTTTTAAAGTTTGCACCTGGCTGGCTCTGGCGCCAGTCAAAAGATCATTGTTATGTGCCAGTCGTCAAACGCCCTCGAAACGAGAAAGCAGGGGAAAATTGTACAACGGAGCCACGTGAAGGAGGCCTTTCACGCGCAGACGTAGCGAGTGTTTCAAAATTACGACCCCGCGCTTTATGATGTGTGAAAACGAGGTTCGACAAAGAGATTTATTTAAAAAAAATAGTCAAGTTAAAGTGGGAATTAACGTTCTATGCCATTATTAATATGAATTAGGGGGTTGCAGTACGGTAATGTCTTTGGAAACTTTGCTAAATCTCACAAAAATGGGACTTAAACTCGGTCGCCATTTCCTTTTACGAGTAATGTTCGCTAGCGAACGTGGACCTTTATCATGATAATTCACAGCCTGTGTTATACCAGTGACGGATATTCCCCTTCTTTCATTAGTGTCAACCCTCGACGACCCCAGGTCTAGAACGTGGATTAATTCGTTGTCAGTCGAAAAGGCAAATTCAAAAAACGCCTCAATTTGTCCTAAAAATATCCAACCATTATTCAGCCACTAGCCCTGTAAACATTGGAAGTTTAAGCGACAACATTTAACTTTGTCCAACAAAATACGTATTATGAAGTGAAACAGTGGAAATAAAAGTAACTTTTTGCGCAGTTGGGAGTTTTTTTGCTCGTATCACACGGACGCAATGTGTCGTCGACGGCCTCTACAGCTGGTACAGCGCTGAATTTATATTTTAAATGCGAACCATAAATATGCGCATAAAAGGATCCCATTTGATTTCATTAAAACATTCCTGTTTACAAATCAGGACACAGATTTTAGCATAACTTTGAAGTTTGATAAAAAGTTTGAGATTTACTTATTACGGCTGCTTAGTTTGAAGGATTTTTCGCTTACTTTAACTTCTGTGTTCCGTTATAAACACATTACATGTAATCAACCCTTTCATCATTTAACAGAAGGGATTGTCCAATATTACTTTGGAAATGATCTTTTGTTATGGACGCGTCTAATTCGACATTCTATGTTGGTAGGATGACACCAAGGCAACGGGTAGGTGGTCGTTCAGATCAAATCTCTGGTCGACAGCGTGTTCTTTTCCACACCCGCTTCAAAAAGCGGTCAACAAAATTAAGAGAGCTGAGACGGAGGAAAAGTTATTTGATATATCAGATTTTTACCGACTAAAACCCGTTGTTCTCCTTTGCGAAAACCACAGTTCATCAGTTGCCTTTTGTAATTAAATAAACTCAACACTATTACCATGAAACCGAAAATCAATCAACATAAACGAATTTCTCAAAAAACAGTTACTTTACCAAAATTCGCGCCAACGAAGCCCCTAAACCGGCAATCAGTCAAATGCGTTACAGAATAGAGTTCACCGAGGGAAATGAATATCGTCCTGTTTCCGAATTAAGACAAATCGGCTTACTGCTCTGACGGATGTGACAGACTCACAAATACCGACAGCGAATTCGCAAAGTTCACCTCTATTTGCAAAACTTCACTTCTCTCTATTCGTAAAATTAAAGAGCTTAGTTTCTGGTGATATGTGATAAGTCAGTAGGGAATTGGTCGTTGCAATTGTTTAACTGGACTCGAATTTCAAATGACAGGTTTTTAGTCCGTTTGAATTTATTGGAGATCAGTTTCATGTAGGGCTTAGATGTTTAAACTATATATTTGATTTTTGAATTTTTTTTCTAATGAAAAGTGGCGGCTTTAAGCAAGGCAACCGCACGGGGTCTTATTCTAGTAGGACTGAGCCTCGCACGTCAACTAAATTAGAAAAAAGCTAATCAATAATATAAAAGGAGAAACTGACTGACATATCATCGCACAGCCCAAACTACTGGGTAGGAACGGGAAATTTTGCAAAGGCTTCCTTTTACAATCAAGGCAAATACTAAGAAGGGGTTTTTGAAAAATCGACTTTCAGTGGTGGTTTACGGAGACGCGGTGCGTTGCGCGGCGTGTTGGGCATTCGTCGTACATTGCAGGCATCGTCGCACGCGCAAACACAAACATATGGCAATGTACGACACACGCGCAACGCGCCACGCAACGTACCGCGTCTCCGTAAACAAGCTCTTGAGGAGGTGAAAAGGGTAAAATTCATTTATAAGCTAAATTTTATTCCTTTGGCTTGTGAAACTTAGCACAATTAGTAACCGAAGTACTCGTAAACAAAAAAAAAAGGCTTTAATTATTCATTATTCAAAACCACTCCTGTAAAATAATTTATACTCTTTCACCGTAACCTGTAAACACACAAAAAAAAAAACGAAATTAACGCGAACGAAGTCGCGGGAGAAGCACTAGTATTTAATACTTTTTATTTTATCCTACCTTTTTCTTTCATAGTAAAGTTTTATCTGTTTTGAGCTCTTCACGTAAGTAACTCTGAAAAAATGACCTTAAAATAATGTAATCCATTTAGTAAATCCTATTGAAAACCAGTAAACATCATAAGGCATTAGAAACCTAAGTTTATCATCAGGGCCTCATTACTGTTAATTCTGCCTTTGCAATGAGTTTTTTGCTGTTTGACTATTTCTTTATCTTCAACGATATAACAGAACCCAAAAATGTATCATCCACCTAGCTGAAAATCCAGCCCTAATTTATGGCTGAAACTCTCTAGAAGTAGGTAATTACTCACGCCTTCATAAAAATATCTCCAACTAATTATTCCAAAGTAGATAATGTTTCTCGCTCCGCTGACTGTTTCAAACCCCAATGACTTCGAGCACTGTGATAACTGACAAAAAGTCATGAAAACCTAGGAAAAAGCCGGCCAGGTGCGAGTCGGACTTGTGCACTAAGGGTTCCGTACCGACCGTAGCAAAAAAAAACAGAAAAAAAAGTCACATTTATTTTATTTTTTACTCTATACTTACATAAATAAAACACTGTACACAGGCGGACTTAATGCCACAGGCATTTTCTACCAGTCGACCTTGTAGAGACATAACATAGAGTAGGTCCAACTTAATGATAATTGATAGACGTTTACTGTATGGGAGCTCCATTAAATATTTATTTTAATCTGTTTTTAGTTGGTACCTATTTGTTGTTATAGCGGCAGCAGAAAAATATCATTTGTGAAAATTTCAACTGTCTAACTATCACGGTTAATGAGATACCGCCTGGTCACAGACGGACAGACAAACAGACAGTCGGACAGCGAAGTCTTAGTAATATGGTCCCGTTTTATTCTTTGAGTAAGGAACCCTAAAAATTATGGTCTCGTTGGAAAGTAAATTTTTCGGTTCAGCGCCCCCCCTCTTCGAATTTTAGTCCTTAGTCTTTCCCGGTCTTAATTTTTTCCTTCCTAGGCAGTTCGGCCAAAGCGCCTGAGGTAATTATTTTATCTTTGCCTGTTATAAAATTTTCGTTCAGTGACAAAGAATGGAATGAAAAGACTGTTTTAATCGTATAATTACACTATCTGGCCCTTTGTGAAAGATAGGTTTTGTAGGCATGGTTATATCAGTAATTAGTCAAAGAAACATTTTATTTATTTTTTTAAGAAAATCTTCCTTACATATTATAAAACACAAATCTCCCGCCGCGTTTGTCTGTCTGTATAAAGGCGATTAAATCAAAACTCGAATACTACGGATCGGATCAATCGGATTTTCATGCATTTTTCAATAACAAATAAAGTTATTCATGCGAAAGCTACGCCATAAAACATGCATATAATAAGTAAAGAAAACCAAGAATTGCAAAGATCAGTAACACCCGTGTGCAGATGGGTCGGGGCGCTAGAATTTTGTAGCTGTCTCTCCCGGTTTTACTCGCGCATTTGATTACTACTGTAATGTCAGCAACGAGGTTGTATGAAATCTCATGCAACCTCGTGCTTGTAAGTTATCAGACTGGCTTGTTTTGATTTGGCTTTGGCTTGTTTTCTTGTTAGATGATTCGAAGGATGTTAGCATTTCTAGAATACATTTGAATATTTACAGAAAAAGAGTAGTATAGTTTTGATGCAGTGCTAAGATGTCCGTCGACGTGTAAAGAAGTAATTTTTTTATGAGTGATTCAAAGTTCAAAGATTGTTTTTCTTCATTCAACGATCCCGGAAGTCGAGCCACTGCTGTAGCGAGGTCTCTACAATACTATGCTTTCATTGCTTGTGGTGTGACCTCAAGCCTTCCTCAATAAATGGGCTATCAAACACTACAAAAATGTTTCAGTTTGAACATGTAATTCTTAAGTTATTAGTTAGCGCAATCAACCAAACCAATTTATTACTAGGTGTCGCCCACGTTTTTACCCACCTTTTTGATTACTACCTATAATATGCCTATAATAGCTTTCATCGATATATGGGCTAACCAACACTAAAATAGTTCTTGACATTAGTATGTTCAACCAAACAAAATCTTCAGCTTTACTGCAAATAAAATAATCGATCATCCATGACCACCGCTAAGTTCATTTTTGCTTGCACTCGAAACGAAAACTTTAACCGCCTTATTCCAAAGCACGATCTAAAATAGTTCCGGTACTATTACTAGTTTTAATTGGCATTAAACCTAATACTAGTCCCGGAAATATATTTGGGTCGCTTTTAATTGTTATTCAATTTAGTAATAATCCCGAAAACTACATTTAGATAGCGTTTAATCGGGACTAAAGCTAGTATTATGGCGGCAAAGGTTTGGTTTGGCGCCACGCCGCACGCCGCAGTATTCAAGCGAATTTTTTTTCATGTGATCAGGCAGAAATGACCGCGATAGTACAACCAGATATAAAACTAGTCATGTATCACTCTAAACCCCATTTCAACGAAATCCAACCACAGTCCCACAAATATAGGCATGTACACACTAATTAACAAACATGCACGTGCCACAGAATACAACAAGAAAATCTAGTAGCGATGAGCGTGTTTTAACGGTAATCAATCTGGAGCCACGGTGAGCGCTGTTTGACCACGGTGATTAACTGCGCACCGACATAACTAAATTATGACCCTCTGGCTCGCGGCCAATGACATAAAATGTACGAGGTCATTTTCTGTAGAGGTGTTTTGGGAAAATCAGTTGAGTGTCACAGTTTTATCTACTTGCGTCAATTAAATCGGCTTCCAAAACAAAGAAGTCAGTAAGCTTTTTTTTGTATCTTGCTCAACAATAACTGTATTGTATATTTATATAGCGATATATGTATACACCGTTAAATTTTGGCCGTTTTAATCCCGTGGATGGTCGATGTCATGTACTGACATGAAACACTATTGATTTATAAAGATATAATTAAAAAATAAAGTACTTTTTTTCTAAAACTCCAATTAATATACTTACTTAAAGAAATTCATTTCGTACATGCGTCAATTAATTCGAGTTTTAAAAAAAGTACTTTAATTTTTTATTTTTATCTTTACATATCGATAGGGTTTCATGTACCGAATCGATCCTCAGCGGGATTAAAACGACCAAAATTGAACGGTGTATAGTGAAAGAGTTTTGCGCCCCGGTGGACTCATTAAAGATTAGTGAAGATCTGATGAAGAACTTCGGAGATAGACCATAGAAATGGAAAACATCAATAAAAACTAGCAAATCTTCCGGGATTACTGCGATCGAATTTTTTGTAGTGAATTTTGTTTTTTTTTTTCAAATATTTCTGTAACATATTATTTCAGTTTATTGTCTTTTAATTATCACATAGAAGGTGTAAAAAGTAGAGGATCCAACACGAAGATATTATCTTATCTTTACAAATTGATAGTGTTTCATGTACCGAATACACTCTCCACGGGATTAAATCGATCAAAATTTAACGGTTTAGTGAATAGGCTCTTAATAAACTAGAGCACCTCACCATCTACGATTGCATCACTGCTTATCATCAAGTAGGATCGCAGTCAAGCACTAGCTTATATAAATTAAAAAAAAAATACTTCGCAGTGCTCGGGAGTTAATTACATAACTCCCTCATTGCGTTCGGGATTAATACTTAGCAAACTTTGTTTCGTTCGAAATTCAACATCGACCAAGACTTTAAGACACTACTATATCATACTTAAAATCTACATTCTAAAGCTATTGCAGTACTTTGTAGCTTTAATAATAGTAGTAATATTTCAAGTTACCCTTCTCAACAAAGATAGGTTTCGTTGAGGTACTCAGGCATTCAATACGACATTAAAATTCTCAGTACCAAAAACAGAGTCTTTTTAAAAACAAAACTACACTAATTTTACATCACAATGCCAACTAGGAATCAATTTGCGAATATCGCCGAAAACCCCCAATCTTAACATGTCTTGTTAATCTTGATATTCACATCATACACAGCGTTTTCAAACTACATGTTTCTAATCTATATATATATATATATGTATATGACGGCGCGTGACATTATTAAATAATGAAAATCGGTTAATTTGGAGAATCGTTATTTGTTTTTTTACTTTTTTTAATCATTGGTCATTATTTTGTAATTTTTAGCGATTAGTCGATTTGATTTTGAGATACTGGTAATTTTAATTAAGAGCGGGTAACACCGAATGGAGTTGCGTCTGTCATGACGGTTGATGTCAATTTTTCGTAGGGTAGTTGACAACCGTTGCATGTTTTGAGCACTCGCAAACCCATTGGCTCTAAATCGCTAATTATTGTTGTAATCGTCTATTGATTACGTAATTTAGGTGTAAGTATGTATACTTAAAGTAGTGAACAGTCATCGCTACAGTGTATTAATTTCAAAGTTTCCTGAAGTTCAACGCCCAATATTGATTACCGCACTGACGAAGTCACGAATCAGCAATCAGATGCAACAGCCCGGTCTCCCGATTTCCCCGTTATATATATAAAGCGAGAAACTGACGGACTGACATATTAACGCACAACCGAAGCTACTGGGACAAAAACTTTTAAGGGTAATTTCGCTAGTAAGCAAAATCTCATTAAGGTGTGTCAACGTACTTGAAATTCAGCCCAAAATAAATAATACAAGTTGTCATTATTCGTTTTTCGAACTACCCCCAATAGAACAATTTAGAGGGTGTTAAAGATTGTACGGAGGATTCTTATTTCATGACTGAATAAACTTGAAATTTGGCATAAATAATTTTGACCTAAATGATTAATAAAGACTGTCATTATTAGTTTTTTTAAACTGCCCTGAAAAAACAGTTTAAGGGGTGTTAGTTTTATGAAAACATTTTTGCGAACGAAGTCGCGGGCAAAACGCTAGTATGTTATATCAAAGAAACTATTCACATAACGTAACATAGTCATGCAGTATAATAGAAAATGTTTGGCGTAGGGTGAGAACCCCAGTTGTCGTCTAAGAGCCATGATCGATGTTTCGACACGTGCAGCGGGGGTAGGTTCGTCATTTATTAACTTTGGCTCTCAGTTTTAATGAAAATATTGCAAATCTTTTATTACTTCATCTTAATCTTCAGACATAACAGCAGTGCAGTGCAATGGACAGCGCACATATCTCGCAGAACAGTTGGGACCAAATGGTCCTGGAGTGGCGACCGCGTACCGGGACACGATGCGTTGGAAGGCACACAAAGTGAACCGATGCCCTGGTGAATCCGATGGATGCAAAACGCTCAGGACCGTTCGTTGTGGCGACACTTGGGGGAGGCCTATGTCCAACAGTGGTCGTCTCTCGGCTGAAATGATGATGGTGAAACGTAACATATCGAACATTTTTAGGAAGAATATCGTAAGCAACCGTTTGCGTTTTTTTGCTTGGATGGTTTTTCTCTTCGATAATTACAAAGTATTGTATAAAATACTACGAGTATTTATTAATATTATAAAGGCGAAAGTTTGACTGTGTGTAGTGTGTGTATATTTGTGTGTGACTCCTTCATGATCGCTGGGCTGAACGGATTTGGATGGATGGCACGATTCACTGATGATCACCAAAATTACTTACATTGACAAATTTTCAGTTTGAACGTGAAATAGTAATAAATACGAGCATACACACAAGTACATAACAGCTTTCGCTTTTGTAAATAACTTTGATTACGCCAATTATAAAAAGAAGCACTTCAAAGCCTCAAAAATTCAAAGCATTTTATTTCAAATAAACCATTTACAGGCACTTTTGAAAAGTCAAGAAGTCGGTTTGTCAGAAAAAAAATGATGCTAATTGCACATTCCAAAGCGTAGATCTCTATGGAGAAGAATGTGCAAGAAACTCCATGGACACTCTTTTCAAACTTGATATGTGTTACAAATATCTCGGTTACATGTTTCTTGTCGCTGCTATTATGTGAGAACAATGTAAATAAGAAAAAGAGTAAAAAAAAATGTTCTTATAACACTTTTCAATACATCAAGAAAAGGATTACCTACTTCATTCTTTTGTAAAATAATTCAGTACTGCAATCATTACTTAAGATGAATACTATAATAAATAAATGTCGACAGTAAGAGTATATTAACAAAAACTGTTTTGGTGATAGCTATAAATAGGTATGTATTTACGCAACTCCTTATATTCATTAAAACCATCATCATAGGTTGGCTTACTGACAAGGTAAAACGTAAAGTTTTTATTAAAATGGGACTTTTTGCTCTTCTCTAAATAAAAGATTTATGTTATTGGTTATAATGAGTATGATTGTGTAAATACATACATGTCATTATCGCAAATATATTTTCAATATACTTACCAGAAAACCCGCTCATATCCCACCGATTTTAGGCACGCAAAGGACTGTTTTCCGTACTGGTGCAGAAAAGTGCGCGTGCTCGCCCCGCCATAATTTTATTACATTTATTGTGGCAGGCTAGGCGCTCGTCAACTCCCACGAGTCGTAAGTGTATTGAAAAACTTCGTTTGGTACGTCACTGCAGCGCTCGGCTCCATAACACTTTCGAATTCGCGCCTCGGTCGCAATGACAAACTTTCTATACTTGTATCAAATGTACTATTTTTTACCTTACTATCCGATCCTCCTCCTTAGTCGTTCACTCTTGACAGAGTGGTCGTGGTTGACGATGTTGCATTTTCGTTGGCGAGTGAGGCTCCCGCGATGCGATAGTAAACGGCAAATCCCAAAAAAAAAACATAGAAAAAAATAATTTCTCGAGTTACCCTGAACCATTCACCTTTACTGCTATTCATTATTAGGTGTAGCAAGAACAATAACAAAATCATTTATTCCCAACTTCGAGAAAGGAATTATGAACGCGTCATAAATTAAGGCCAAGTCAAGTGACGCGATCGGTTGTTGAATTTTCACTCAACCGCAGCTAATACGCGTCTACCGTTTTGTCACATTTATTTGGCATTCATTTTCACTCCAGAAAACCGCCTTATTAACCGAGATCGAACAGGTTCTCAATTCGTCAGAATTATTATTTTTTTAATTTTGTTTCCCCAATTAGCTGAACTGATTTGGAAATTGTCTTTTTGTTTGAAAGGTGGCCCAGGTACTCGCATGGTCTCAAGATAGGAATCTGATGATGGGATCCAGGAGAAATCCAAGAAACTCTTCATAAGCACACTTATAATGGATATATTCGGTCCTTTGGGTGAAGCGGAAGATAGTGTCAGACTTTTACTGACTAAAAACCCACCCCGTTCCTTCTTAGCCCTTCATACCGGGGCCGGACCTTCCTTTCAGAAACCGCCCCAAGGCTTCAGTCTTGCTGGGCCTCTACGGTTTGCTAGCAACTACTACGTAGGTAACTATAGAACTTCACACTATTCGGGTTTATTTAGCCCTATTTCAAAACGAAAATATATTAAGAAAGTGCGAAATAACGTCATATTTTGGAAGTCGATATTACAGTTCGTTCGACGGTTTTTGGCGCGCCTGAAGTTCGGCTCTGCGAACTTTAGCGCTTGTGCACTCGTAAAAAAATAAATGGTTTGAAAAAATAAATGCCAATAGCAGTTGTTATTGCTGTTAATAACTGTTATTAGCATTTATTTTTATAAATCATTTATTTAACGCGCTTATTTTGAGCGCTACAGTTCGCAGAGCCTAACTTAGAACCGTCGAACGTACTGTAAATAACGAAGAAACAAAACCAGAAACTTCAACTTTCAAAATGTAAAGTTACTTAGCACTTTTTAGTGTCTTTACCTATACACCCACACAATCAAGAAATGATAATATAGAAATTCAAAATTTGGCCCCTGGAACACATGTTGGTTTTACTCACTAAAAACCAAACACGTCTCGCTCCACCTAAAGCGGTAGAAGTTATTTGATAATTTCCCACCAAAAAATAAACAAAAAGAAGGTCAAAATTTCTCATAAAATCCAGCGAGCCAAAATATTCTGTGTTCGCTATAAAAGGCGCATTCACTCACTATCTTAAAATTTACTGTCTCATACACTGGCCATGTTTATTACTGCCCAGTATAGCTGCACTCCCCCGCTTTTCTCGGCAAAAAGGGATCCTTGTCTGAAGTTTGTTTTATACAGTTTGTCCATTAGGACATGAGTGAGGACGCCGGAGTCACGTCAATCGGATTAGACGAGTAAACACGCTGAAAAGTTTTATACGAAGCATTATTTTTTAATTTACTCTGTAATTTTCAGAACTATAAGGAGAGTATTTCTTAACTTTAGTAAAAACACCGCACATGAATTTGTCAAATGAATTGCGCTAAATAAATGGTAAACTTCTTCTTAGCGACACATAATTAAATGCGGTTTGAAATCCGGTGCCAAAATTCTACACTTATTGCTACAAGAAATGTACAAAAACACATTTAGCGTGCCTTTAATATCTGCAAAAACTAATAACGAATTTCCAATTCACTGAACAATTTCCAAACTTCCGATATCTATTGAACAACAAATAATAAGAAGCCGAACGAATGACACTACCACAATGTATCCTTTCAACTTACTTGACAAGCGGTCGGCAAAGTTCAGCAAACCACGGTCGGTAGGACCGCGAGATGCGACACAATGGGACATAGGCAACCCTTCCGATATAACAGTAAATACGAAGGGTCCCAAGGGCCCCTCGCCACACAGACCCATTACAACTAAGTGCTACTTGTCGACTTCAACGTAACCTGAAGTTAATTGAGAGAAAATTGAAACCAGATATTTGTTGAGGGCTGTCAAAGTCGCACCGTCTGAGAAAAATAACTTTAGGGTGGATACGAAATAAATAATAGATATCAATACGACAATTACGGTATCAGAACTTGTATGAACTGGGTTTGTTTGCGTTGAAAATTGTGAAATAAAGTTTCAGTGGTATTACGAGTACTATGAGTTTTCAACATTCTATTTCTATTAGATTCGATCACAATAATGTAAACGTTAATTTATACTAAAACTATGTAACTGTTATCTAGTGACAGTAATACAGTATCGAAAATCCTTCTACGAGTATCTTTATACTAATTTAGTATATATAAAGATTAAAAAGGTGAAGTGTTTGTTTGATTAAACGCGCTAGTCTTAGGAATTATTGTATCGAATTGAAAAAACATTGTGTCGGATAATCCATTTATCAAGGAAGGGTCTATAACATCACGTTTCGACCCACGGGAGCGAAGCAGTCAGCAAAAACAAGGGGGACAGCTAACATATACGTTAACGCGTTTGAGTAATTTGAGTAAGTATGTTAAAAAACTCACATTAGGATCTTTGGGCTACTTTACTTTGGGCTTTTGTTATAAAAAAATTAAATAAAGAGAAAAGAGACTAGATTACTTTTTTCCCAGCTTTTCCCAAAAGAAAAAAAACGGAACACTTATAGGATCACTTTGTTCTCCATCTGTCTGTCTGTCTGTCAACTTTATCTCGGGAACGCGCGAAGGTATCGAGTTGAAATATACTCAGGTCTGCGTCCCTTGAAGCAGTAAAATAAACGAAATTCGAAAGTTAAAGAAAAAAATATCCGAACCCGTTTATGTCACAATAAACATATATTTGACACTCAAGAGAGAATCAAAAGTTATAAGGTACTTCCCGTTAAGGGGATTACATCGCCCAAATCCAAAAAAACACCTAGGTTGATTGAAGTTTATAGATTATTCCTTATGTATGATTACCATATAAAAAATGAAGGGGATACTTAAGGACATTACTAATAAATTGTATTGATTACGTTTCTCAAAAAAATGCCCTAACTCTAGAAAAAAAATCTGGTAAATAGGCTTTTTTTGAACATTAATTCCATATTTTCTCGAAAACGGCTCTATATTTATACATTGAATTTATACCAAAATATATGTTACGATAAATTGAATAACTTGTATTGATTTTTTTTCTAATTTCATTGAAAATCGATAAGTAATCAAGAAAAAACTCGAATCAGTACTAACACCCCGCGCGCAGCACCCCCTGCAATGCCTGTGTAGAGGTCAATTCTTCTCTACTAGAGTAGAGGTAAATTGTTCAAGGTCATTGAGCAATGTAATACCCTTAACTGAAAATCCTGAAATTTGGCATAAAGCAAGGTCTTATATTACAGGTACAGAAATAAAGTTCACATTTTTTTTTTTTTCGATTCGTAAAAATCTTCAAGACTCCATTCGGGAATTGAACTATTTACATAGTATAGTTGTTGGGAACCCTCAATGAACAAGTTCGACTAGCACTTGCCCATTTTTTTATTTACTAGCCCCAGTGACTTCGCTTGCGTGAAGGTAGCAAATTATTCCAAAGTAACATAATTCCAGGATCAAAATACCCTATGTGCTACTCCAGGACATGGTCTACGTATGCACCAATTTCATTCAAATCCATTAAGTCCGTTTGGACGTGAAGCAGTAACTAACATACACACACACAAAGGTACATCTACTTTCACCTTTATAAATTCGCATTTGTAAAGTGTAGCTTTAGTTTTATCATTTGGACTCAAACCGCCTTATTCCAAAACGCGATCTAAAATAGTTCCGGAACTATTATTAGTTTTAATTGGCATTAATTGTCCCGGAAATACGTCTAGATCGCTTTTAATTGGTTAAATTTAGTAATAATCCTGAAAACTACATTCAGATAGCATTTAATCGGGATTAAACCTAGTTAATAGTCCCAGAACTATGTTAGATCGCGTTTAGGAATAAGGCGGCTAGCGTTTTCACGGCGTCCGCTTTCTCGCACTAACTTCAATGTAGACCTATTTTTACGTTGCCAGCTTTCTCGCACTTCATTGTAGATCTATTTTCGTTATTTACAGTCTACTTGAAGAATTTTGATTTTATTTTCGGTCTCTGACAAACCTGCAAATAAATCGCGTAATATTTTATAATCTATACGGACGCCGCGTTCGCTTGGTGTGAAATCACCCACGAACAGTGTTCGCTTGGGGTTGAGACTTGTATTTTCTTAAGCATTTCAACTGTTTTTTGTTCACTAAAAATAAAATCAAAATAGAAACTGTTCATCTAGTTCACACATTATTTTCCAGCTTGCCAGCCTTTTAGCTTGAAAACATCGAGGCTAGCAATATTTTGTTTATGTGACCGAGTACACTGTAAAGTCGAGGCACAGGGAACTCTATTGTCGAGGCAAGCTTCGAAGCTAAAACCGGTATTGGCCTGTGAATATGTGTTTGTAAACTTGACATTATGTGGAAAATACCTGAAAATCTAAAATTCGTATCACTTCTCTTCATGTTTGTATATGCGAAAAAAAAAAACAGTATTTTCGCATTATAAATGGTCCATTCAGAATGCTGCCCTTTTTGCATTTACACACTTGGTGGTTTAAAACTATATTTATTATTATAACTGTTTAGAAGTTAGTAGGCAATTTAGCAATAAAATGGAAGAAAACAAAACACCACTATTAGTTTCGAGGCCCTTTCGAGGAAAGATTAGGCCTTATATCAATTTCTTTGTTGGAAAAAGCCTAAGGCCTTTTATTTTGGGGTGGAATATTATCAAGTAACTCCTCCGACTCTAGGTGGAGTGAGAAGAAATGTCTAAAACCTGCCAATTTTCCTTCAGTTGTCTGACATGTTACAGGGCAACAATGATTCTTTCAAATAATCCCATAGTCCATATTAGGCCTATCTCGATGTTTAAGTGATCGCAAACGTCACCGTTGAGTGAAAAGTTCTGGGTCCGGTCGTTCGGTAACAAACCGAACCGAGCCCAAGTAGCCGACGGCGCGTAGTGTCCCACGCGAGCCTCGACGAGATGCAAGCAAAACCGTGAAATATCAACAGGTTTTGGGTTGGGTTATGGGTTGACTTCTGAAAAGGAAACTCAAGTGCCTGGAACGCAATGCAAAGAAGGAATATAAGTGTAATTTTAATCAGTAAAAATCTGACACACCCGCCCTCCCGATCTGCCGAAGAGCGAGAAAAGTCATAAAAAAAGTCAGTTCATATTATCTTTCTGTACCACCCCAAGGTCGAATGGTAGAAAATGCCTAAGTACGACATCAAGTCCGCCTTTGTACAGTTTTTACTTATGCAAGAAGTTTAAATAAATAAATAAATAAAAGTCGTTGGATAATTTCCCATTCCCACATTTTTAACATTCCCACAGATGAACGATGACTCTATTTCAGCTTTGCCTACTCCTTCAGGGAATAGACACAGACTTGATATTACGTAACACTGTTAGGTCTGTCAGACAAATAATTAATTATCCTTTTCTAAGAATGAAACTACAGTCGGAATATTTGTTTTCTCATGAGTATTGTAGCGTTGTGTACTTTCAGTCTTGGTAGTAATCAGGTCTTTACTTAGAAACAACTCCCACAACAATAGCTAAGAACCACTCAGTCTTAAGGAGAAAGTTTATAGTTTATTATGATGGATTCTAGACGTGCATACCCAGAGGAATAAACATATGACGTGCAACGCAGCATGGCAATGCCATTGCCACCAGTCTTTTGGGCACATTACGACAGCGTCACAAATATCTTGTGACAGTGTTGCGCTTGTGAGTTTTTTGACGCCACACCTATTTAGTTTTCTTTTTGTTAATTTTAATTAGTTACGGGTTTATTATTTAGCTTCGGTTTATATTTAGTTACAGTTAGGTACTTCACTATTTTTTTAGGATTCTGTACCTCGAAAGCAAAAATCGTAACCCTTATAGGTTCACTTTGTTGTCTGTCTGTCTGTCAGTCAGTGAGTCTGTCTGTCTATCAAGACCCTTTATCTTGGAAACGCATTTCGGTATCAAGTTAGAATTTCAACCATATACTCAGGTCTACAGTTCCTTGAAGCTGTGAAAAAATCAAACTGAACCAAAAAAGAAGATACGGCCGTTTATGTTGCAAAAAACGTATATTTAGATCTAGAGTCTTATAAATATCAAAATTCATAGGGGGGAAGTCCCCCCTTGTTTCATAGCATGAGTATACGGAAAAATCTGAAAACTGTAAATTTGTAGTTACGTCACAAAAAAAAACGTTTTGCGATTCGGAAATATCTTCGAAACTCTATTCGGGAATTAAACTGTTTTCATAGGCAAGTCTGTACGGAACCCTCACAGCGCGAGTCCGGCTCGCACTTGCCCGGTTTTTATTACATTTTTTTTCATTTGCTACGTACGTAATTGAAATTGTGTCATCATTTGAATTTGCTTGATTCGACCTGACAATCGTATTTATTCATTTAATAAAAAATAAACCTTTCAATATATAAAAAAGTAGCAATGCCGCCATCAGTCTTTTGGGCTTATTACCAGTCGACACCATTGCATTATAGAAGCCATATTTAAAAAAATATCGAAATTACAAATTTTTATGATTGTATCCTAATAAATCCGTAAACGAATAACTAAGAAAATTTTAGAGGAATATTCAGGTCGTTTTGACGTTTTATAGCTTATCTCAGGTATTGGTGAATTTACGATCAAAATTAGTAACTATGACTCGAGACCTAAAACTTCCTTATCCTCAATTCCTGGAAATAAAGTTATGACAGAATGTTGAATGACGCGATTGCTTGTTAAACTAATCACTGCTAACGAACGTTTGACCACAAAATTAGTTACATTAACATTACTAGATCAGTTACGATCTAGTAATGTAAATATGAATAAAAAACTAACAACATTGATATATTATATGGGAAGATACGTTACGGGCGCTAACATCGCAATCAGAAACCTCGAACTCGAAATTCGCACATCTACACTGCCTCTAGTCACTGATAGACAAGGACAGAGATAGGAGCCGACGCTGTTGTGCGAGCGAAATAGCGTTAGCCGCCGAATGTGTGTGATCGTCGCGACCGATGTGAAATCGTGCCAAATGGCACAATTTCAGCGGTCCACGCGCTAGAGGTGAGTCACCTATCTTAAGACGCGGCGTGTTGCACGGCGCGTTGGGCTTTACGTCGTACATTGCAGCAGCGGGCCGCGTCATCGCTCGTGCAAACACAAGCATGCACAGGCAATGTACGACGGACCGCCCAACGCGCCGCGTCTCCGTAATCGAGCACTAAAACTAACAATAGGTAACACCTCCATGTTTTTTCTAATTCTAAATTCCATAAGAATAACTAATTCTTCAAAATTATCCTATCCACATTTCGGAATCCAGTTTTTGGCCCATCTCCAGAGTATTTAGTGTCTACAGTGTATGGCTGCCAGTTCTGTTGTCCTTTAGTTCGAAGTTCTGCCGCGTTTTAATACCTCAAGACTTATCCCGGCTTTAATTACTGAAGAGATTTATAAATTACCGCTTAGCCTTAACAATTTATATATATAATAGAGAGTTTGTCTGAAACTTCTCTCTCATATAGATAACTAATTTAGGTTATATCAGAGAATAATTTTCAGTTACTAAGTAGTTGAAAACCAGATTATAATGTATTCACAATTATATATGTGTAAGAATCCTTATAAAATAGATCGCTTTGCAAACAAAATATAACTCATACTAAAGTAATTTGACTTTCTATTTCGAAACTAATTGTTCCGATAGTGGTTTTTGTCATAAACTCAATAAATAGTAAATTTTGATACAAGTCCAGAAAGTTTGTCATCGTAACCGAGGCGAAATTTGCACGAGCCGTAGGTGAGTATGTATGACTGGTGGGGGTTTTTTTTGTGGGGGTTGATCCGCACCTCGTGAGTGTCAATGCGCGCCTGATACGATAAACTATTTTATTAAAATAAATTTTTGGAAGGGGAGAGCACGCGCTTTTTTCCGCACTAGTACAGAAAACACTCCTTTGCATGCCTAGAAGCGGTGGGATGAGAGCGGGTTTTCGATTAAGTGTATTGAAAAATCTATTTAAACACGAAACATTATGTAACCAATTGCATATCTAGAATTATGTTCTAAACTTAAAAATTGAATTCAAATAGTCAGACTTTACAGATTATACGCCCCACTCACACTCTGCCCCCTGCCTCGCCCTAAATACGTCTATAAGATTACGATGCCCTGATTCGACTGAAAAACTAAGAAAATTAGACAATAATGAATATACTCCCGAGATATCGTATGTCTTATTCCAGGACATAGCTACCCAATAATTTATTTATGCTTATAATAAATAATAATAGAATAAATTTAGCCCCCTGCTTTTTTACCGATAGATTAACAACATTTTAACATGGTTCCTAGTTACCAGTCCACTTATGACTCCAAAAACCATAGCCCATTTTTGTTTTCCATTTGTCACAATAGTTTTCTCCAACCGGGGCTTGTCCTTGGATGCACTAGCATTTCGTGTACAGAGATAATCGTCGGTTGGCATCACGTTCCATTAAAAATATCTAAAGGGCCTCTGCGAGTTGGTATCGGCTCCTCGTACGCCTTCCAAAGGTCCAGGACCTCAAGGTTCTGGGATATACTGATACATAAAATATTTGAATGAAGGAGTAATAAATATACACACAACCTCGTACATACTATTAAGGCAAAAAGCTACATTCGCGCAGGCTATCAGAAGCTTAATCTTACACTGCATGTAAGTATCATTTATTACAATAATATGACAGAATTGCTAGAAAATGTCCACAAAGTACTGCCTACGCACAATGACGCCGCAAAATCATGAATACAAGGGAAACTCCATCACGCACTCACTAGGAGTACCTTTGTACCGCCGACATCGGCACTGCCATATAATTGAACTTTAACGATCTCGATAAACGTTAGCTAATTGACTTGATAGAGATTATTGTCCGTTGATGTCATTATAAACAATGGACTCACTAGTCAGTTGATCTACAGAGGCCCTACCACGAATTCTTAACGCGATTTTTGATGACACAAACTGTTAAAGAGATGGAGCTATATAGGGTGTATACCTCTACCCCTTTTTCTCACTCACACGATTGACAGTTTAACCCGTCATAGTAAAACGGTTAGTATTTTGTTAGTTCACCAGCCTGTGTTTGCGTAAGCACTGCGCACTAACGCAAAATAATTATATAACACACAATACAATTTTGTAAGGTGAAAGTTTATATGTTTCAGGTTCAAATGGCAGAACAAAATTGAATGAGACATAATGTGTAGACCATACAAGTATCTTGAATATGTGTTCCATAGGATTGGAATATAACACTCTTTTAGTCCCGGGAGCATATTCCCTTAAAATTATTTTCTATATTCACACGGTTAAAACTACGAGTATTTTCTAAAATTGCCAACAATCCTTATTTTACTACTAGATAGGTAATCTAGGACAAAAGTAATTACGAAAACTAATAAAATCTACTATCTTGTTCAAAATTATTATATTAGTAATAGCGGATAGGCTGCGTAATGAAATTAGTTTCAGGTATTCATAAAGGGACTGGATTGAAACAGTCAATCCTAAAGCACCAAATTACAAACGGTGTTTTGTCAGAGTCATTCCCCATTGAGGGCAAATACTCGAAACGTTTGATTTCGTATGTTAAAGAGCGTGTATTTCGCTGCTAATTGAGTTTCTGTCACACGGTACGGCATCGCGGCCCGTTGCGGCCCGGTGCGGCCCGGTGCGGCCCGCTGTACGTCGATTCTGTTCCCCAGCAGACAGTACGAGGACCAATTACCACTGCTTTTCAATTCACTTTGCGAATTTCACAAATTCCGTTTGAAATGCATCTGCATTGCAACTTTTGCCTTCTTTCTGCTTACCTTTTATTAAAATTGAATCAGTTTGAAAGTCTATTATGTATTGTGTTTGTTTTTTATTAAGCTTTTCTGTATTCGTGGACACGGCTAAAGGATAAATGCTTGTAAAGTTAGTAAACCAAAATCATAAAGTGGACCGCTCTTTCGAAGAAAGTTTTATAAAATGTAATCCTTTAGTTGTTATTTTTTTAAGGGCAACCCTAAAAGAATGTTCTCTAAAAGCATGTACATATGCGTGTTTGTTTTTTTTTTATTTGGGTCGCTCTGTAGCCTAAACACTACTACTACTATAGATTTAAACAAATGGGATATCATTGGATTCAGTGCCGAAGTACCATGACCATTATAAATTTAGAAACAATGAAGGAACAATAAAAGCGTGTAAAAAATTATGTTCACTTTTAGGTAAGTGAATCCGTATTTTTAACCGACTTCGGAAAGGAGGAGGTTCTATGTTCGGCTGTATGTATGTTTTTTTTTTCAATCAAAAAACCGAACCGCTAGAAACGGTTACAGTAAAGTGGTATATATTTGCGTCGTTTTTTACGGGCGGGTGTTTTAGTTAAAAGTTAATTTTTGCAATGGGGTTTTTGATATAGTAATGTTTCCAATGATTCTTTTATGACCCTATACTCATATCGTTATACCTATTATAATCTCAATCATCGTTTTAAGTTTACCAAACTTGCGGTAATTGAAATAAATTGCGGTATAATTCGAAATTACCATTTCGAACAACACCGCATTTATTTACCGCAGTAACTACTGCGGTAAACAATGCAAAGGGCAATCAAAGTAACACAAGTTTAAAAAAAAAGCAGCCTCATAATAGGAATTACTCCTGTATCCTAGATATCTTCAACGACACGTAAACTCACATACACAACACATCCAAACTGGAACAACTATCTGAGGCCAAACAAATATTTGATCCATTGACCGATTGGCTGCTGCGCTGCGTGTCCCAGGTGCGCTCAACCATTGCTCCAATGGTTTCAAACGTGTCATTTTAGTCAGAAAAAGTCATATAGTCCCAGAGCCACTTTGATCCGATGACTTCTCACTTACACACAGTGACACACAGTAAACTTTCTGCACAACTGCACATTCTGTTTCATCGTCATTCGCGCCCCTTTCAAGCACGTTATTAGGCTGACTACCCAAGCCATCATTATTCACTGCAGCCCCTAAAATCCGTGATTCTGGATAGGTGTAATTGTGATTTGTGTTTGGCAACCCTAATGGGGCCCTTTGAGCTTGGAGCACTATGAAAATACACGCGTAGTAGGTACTTTTATAAACCTTATTTACTACTGCAAAAGTTAATTTGTTAGTGGTGCATGGCGTAGCTCATGTGACAGTACAAAATTATCCCACAGGAACCCGGGTTCAATAGTACCTTATGACCTAATCTAAGCCAGAGACTATATTTTAGACTATACGACTGGGACTAGACGACGATGTGTGATAGTTGTGGAATATTATATTATTATTATATTTTTTTTTTTTATTTAACATTTTATGTACACACAAATATTAAGATAAAAGAAAAGAAGAAGTAAACAGAAAAATAGGTACAAAGGTAATGCTTATTTCTACAGAAATCTCTTCCAGCATACCTGCGAAAGCAGAGTTGGAAAATAAAGAGATGTGTGTAAGAGTGTATTTTGTTTTATTGGTATTCATCTAATAACTTCTCATTGTGCATCTGGATTGAAGGCCCATTTTATTAATCTTTATGAAACGAAACAAGATTTATAGAAATTTAGTCAAAAATTTGTAAAACTTAAAGCAAGCTTCTGGATTGAGGGCCCACGTTATCTGATTTGAAGTTGAGAATTACTCAAACTCTACTTTAGCCTGTAAACCTGTCGAAATTTGGCATTTAAGTATAGTTTAAGACGTTTAATACTCAATTCAGAAACCCGCCTTTAATTTAAGGTTTATGATGATGATGAACTAAGTTTCCTACAAATCTTGTTTCGTTTCATAAGGATTTAAAAAATGGGCCCTCAATCCAGATGCAAACAACTTCTTCAAAACTCTTTCGAAAAATGCCGGAACCGTACCAGGCATCGGCCTTATTGAGCCCCGACCATTTTGCTGACATCTTATTGAGGCGCGCGTCGAATACAACGCGCCGCCGCGCCTTCAACACGGGTTTGGTTTTTACATAAAGGCTGGACAGTGAGGTAAAGGATGGATGGAATTCAAGTAAGCCTCATGGTTAACTTCAATCCCGAATTCCACCCAAATCCGTTTAGCTGTCGAGGCCTGATGGATTAATAAACAAACATGGGGCGATTGAATAGGACAATTAGTAGAAAGGAAAAGATTATAAAATTTTCCTCATGACACACAAAACTTCTTATAAAGAATCTTGTAAAAGTATCGCGTTTTTCTAAGAATCTGATGATTTCCTCATAATCGTGGTCATCAACAAAACTAAACAAAACAAAAAAAAAACTATTAGTCTAATCATCGATGCGACTTCTAATTAGTATTAAATACCACATTTCTTCATTGCCTGATAATTAGTGGAGCATTTGACTTCGATGCTATAGTATCTCCGTGGCAGTCAATAGGGAGTGGTCATAAGAAGACATTGTGTTCTGTAGAAGTCAAGACAAGTGTTGAAACGTTCCTGATATTTATCTATAACAATGAAGACCTATTTAGTCATTAGTCTCATCTCGGTATCATTGATTACGACGATTACTGCTGATGGTAAATTTTCCTGCCGTGTTATCATTTTGTTCATGTTTTTATTTTAAGTTATTTTTATGTGTTTCAACTTATTCGTTTTTTAAATATTGTGCAAGCTTCAAAACAACACGTAATCTATATGCTTTCTGTAAGATAATCTTTGTAACTTCATTTCAGACTGTGCCAAATGCGTAAAAGTGGATCAATGTGCATCATATCGGTTACTAAGTAAGCAAGAGCAAGAAGCATGGCAAATCGCCCACCCTTGTGCCTCACCCAGCGCCAAGGAATACAGCAAGCTCTACGGATATTCCAACATCGCAAAAGGAGACTATGTAAATATACACTACTACTCAATCCTCAAAATCCTCCTCCTCGTTAAAACAAAAAGCTGCAATTTATCCAGATATTACCGTTAATCACCAAATATGTCATTAAAAATACTTGAAGCGTAAATGCAACACGATAAAATGGTTTCATAAATAACCGTGTAATTATAAATCCATCGAGCTGTGTAACATATTTACACGAAAATTTCACAATTAAAAGTTGGATGACAGCTACCAAACTATCGGAAAATAATTAAGAGCTTCCCGTAAAAATATATATATTTTATAATTGCAATTAATTGACGAATCGGAGATTTATCTTGGTGTAAAATACAAATTGATTTATCCTTACATAATTATTATAAAACCCAACTCCTCCACCGCGTCTGTCTGTTTGTATGAAAGCGGTAAAATCAAAAACTAATTAACGGATATATATACAGTTTACGCCAATAGACAGAGTAATTAATGAGGAAGATTTAAGTTCAAAATACATGTCTATTATAGTGAAGAAAAGCCGTGAATTTTAAAGCCAATTTAACCCAGGCGGTGCTAGGGCTAGTCGATAGTTTATAAAAAAAAAACAGTGTTCAACAAAACAAACATTTATTCCAGGTATGTTGTGACGACCCGAATGTAAAACCCACTGTTGGTAACAGACATTTAGATTACAATAATTACGGTAATCCAGATAATTATGATGACCCAAACACTGGCTACAATTATCCGAACTCGCAGAATCCAAACGGCTACGATTTCGGAAATAGAAGACCGAACAATAACGGTTGGGGATCTGATAATGGAAATCAGGGGGATGATAGTGGTTACGGGTATAATCCGTCGCCGCCTAAGAATTACTTCAATGTGAATAATAGTCCTTATGTTACGTCGAGTCCGTTTTTCCCCGCTCGTGGGCATGGACCTCGCGGTGATGGCAACCAGGGGCAGTGCCCCGTAACAAGCTTCCCGCCGAACCCTGAAACAGGGTGTTGCGGGCGCGAGGCAGCTGACAGCGACAGGATTATCGGTAAGTTAGTGAACACAATTCTCAGTTCCGCTTTTAACGTGAAAGGTAAAACGAAGCCGCCATATTTTATTTTGTAAAACTTTAGACTGATCAGGTGCAGGATGCTTGGGGATTTTAATTAAAATTTGCATGAACGGACAACCTGTAGAACTTGACTATTTTCTATTCATTTAGATGAGTTTATAGTAATAATAAATATAAACAACCAAATATAAAAAAGTTAAAATTGTATTATGTTTTATCGTCATCACTATTCTAAACAACTTGTGTGTGAAGTAATGGCTCAGTGTTTTTTTTTGTGGGAAAATCATCAAATGACGTCTCTGCGCCCTTGGGCGGGGCGGGAGATAGTGTCAGACTTTAACTGTCTAAAAACCCACTCCTTTGCCTTCGTTGCCTTTCATACGTTGTGCGTTGGGCGTTTTGTCGTACATTGCAGCAGCGGGCCATGTCATCGCTCGCGCAAACACAAACATGGCAATGTACGACGGACCGCCCGACGCGCCGCGCAACGCGCCGCGTCTCCGTAGTCGAACACTAATACATTACTGACACCCCGTGCCTCTGAAAGTACGTAAAGGCGTTGGACCCGGTTGTCATACGTAGATCTTTGATAGTCGTTACAGGTAGTCACTCGGCAGAATGTTTACTCACTAGTCTATCCAAGTAGTATCTATCATGTTACCCAGTAAGTTCTGATAAGCAGTCGCTCCATGCAAAGTACTGGTATTCAATTGACCCCAAGTTATTCCTTGATCACACGTATAAAGTGACGAGACGGTAAAATGTTGCCCGGCCGGGACAGTGATGTAAGTGAGTTGTAGAGATAAGCGCTCGGCCGAGCACTCGGCGCTATTGCCTTGATCACACGTTCCGAGTAAAAGGGCGAGACAGTAAAATTTTGCTCGGCCAAGACAGTGGTATAGTAATAATAATAATATTCCACAACTATCACACAACACCGTCTAGTCCCAAGCTAAGCAGAGCTTGTGTTATGGGTACCAGACAGCTGATAAACATACTTATATATTTCTAAATACATACATATTATAGATAAATAACACCCAGATACAGAACAAATGATCGTGCTCATCACACAAATATTTGTCCTGGGTGGGAATCGAACCCACGACCTCCGGCATAGCAGTCAGGGTTACTAACCACTAGACCAACAGGCCAATCTAGCCAAGCGAGTTGTAGAGGTAAGCGCTCGGCCGAGCACTCCGCGCTATGTTCATACGTACTCGGTACGTGTGTTCAAGGCATTAATTGGGAAAAGGCTAAGGAGATGATGACTACTACAAAATATATATTTATTCGCATTGCAGCAAGGTACACAGCTAAATTTTTTGGGTGGTTAAGAAATGGTTATTTGCACTTTTTTGTTCTTTTGCCACATCCAGACATTGCACCTTCAAGGCTTCAAATTCTTTAGTCACAATACTTTGCTTACTTCTCAATTGCATGTTACTTTGAGCACATCTATCTCTTTTGCACAACTTTACTTTCTTTGCACAGACCGGCCTAAACCGGCGGGCTACTACGACAATGGCCCTCGGCGTGGGAATACTGTCGGCAGTTCTGCTTGGCCTTATAACAGTCCTCATGCGAGGTTTACACGCTCGGCGGCAGCAAGTCCTCCCGTGGAAGTAACCATTGGTGATCGGATAGCAGGTATCGTATAATAATTGTAAATTTATTTATTTATTAAAACTTCGTGCAACATAAAGGTACAAAAGCGGACTTAATGCCTGAGGCATTCTCTACCAGTCAACCAAGGGTAGTGAAGAGAAAACATGGTAGGTGTATAAAAAAAAACAAAAGATTAATAAGAAAACATGGGTACAAATGTATGTAAACAAAATAAACATACCTACATGTACTCGTATAATTCATATAAAACAACCTACACATATATAAATATATATTATTTATAAAAAGTAAATGAAAGGAGTTTTTGATATGACTCCACTATTTGTGTAGAAAATAATGCCGCAACTTTCGCTTAAATGCATTCTGACTAAAAAGAAGAAAAAAAAATCACTGTAAATTATCCATTACATACATCTATATAAATATTAAAGGTAAAACCAACTAACTGACATATCAACGCATAATTCAGAATCTCGATCAAATGTGCAAGGTTTCTATAGTTACATTTTCTTACTTTTTTAATTTATGACTAGTTATATTATAAAAGGTCAAAGTTCACGCGGAAAAAAAAGAAACCCAGGTTCATCATCTACCCCGGTCATCAGGGGGAGTTGAAACGGCGAGAGATGTCGTGCGGTGTTCCGCAGGGATCGGTACTAGGGCCGCCCTTGTGGAACATCGGGTACGACTACGTGCTGCGCGCCGACCTCCCCGACGGGGTCAGCGTGGTCTGTTACGCAGACGACACGCTGGTCCTGGCGCGGGGACGGTCGTACCAGGCGGCGGTCGAACTAGCGACGCGCGGGGTTGCGACAGTCGTGGAGAGGATACAGCAGTTGGGACTCGAGGTGGCATTGCACAAGTCCGAGGCCATGTGTTTTCACGGCCCTCGGAGCGCGCCACCTCCGGGCTCCCAATTAACGGTGGGAGGAGTTCACATCGGCGTCGGGTCGACGATGAAGTACCTGGGCCTCGTCCTCGACAGCCGGTGGAACTTCAAGGAGCACTTCCGACGTCTGGCTCCCAGGTTGAATGCGACTGGGGCTGCGCTCAAGCGGCTCCTGCCGAACCTAGGGGGTCCAGACGCCTCCTGCCGGAGGCTCTACGCAGGCATCGTTCGGTCCATGGCCCTTTACGGTGCGCCGGTGTGGGCGCCATCGCTACGGAAGCGAGTGGCGGCCCGGCTAACCGCCTGCCAGAGGGTCATGGCCATCCGGATGATCCGCGGATACCGTACGGTGTCCTGCGAAGCGGCGAGCCTCCTTGCTGGCCTACCACCGTGGGATTTGGAGGCAACAGTCCTTGCACACATGCATGACTTACGCGTGGAGATGCAACGTCGGGGCGAAACTCCGCTGCCGCGACAAGTCGCGGCATGGCGGACAGAGCTCCGGCGGGATCTCATGGTGAAATGGCGAGAGCGATTGTCGCAACCTCGTGCTGGGCACGCCACGATCGAGGCGGTAAGGCCCCTCTTTGAGGCGTGGCTGGAAAGGCCCCACGGCGTCGTCACCTTCCGTTTGGCGCAGGTGCTGACCGAGCACGGCAAGTTCGGTCCGTACCTGTACAAGATTCGTGCGGAGACGACGCCCGGGTGTCGCCACTGTGCGGACCGCCCGGTGGACACGGTGGAGCACACAGTCGAGGTGTGCCCCGCTTGGGAAGAGCAGCGCCGTGTCCTCGTGGGGGCGATCGGCGGCGATCTCTCGCGCCGGGGCTTGGTTCAAGCCATGCTCCGGAGCGAGGAGGAGTGGCAGGCGGTCGCCTCCTTCTGCGAAGCAGTAATGCTAGTAAAGGAGGAGGCCGACCGCCTTAGGCAAAGGCGGACACGCCGCCGCCGCCGCCGGGTTTCCGATCCCAATTTCCGGCCACCGTAGGCGCGGGCTCGCGGACGGTGGGCAATGGGTAGCTCGCTGTCCGTCCGTCCGGTAACAGACCGGTCCGAGCTCAGGTCGTCTACGGCGCGCACCGTTCCCGCGCGCCTCAAGGAGTTGTCAGCATACTGTAGGGGTCCAGCAGGGCCGAAGCCTACTGGGGCCAAAGGTTATGTGAGACTGTCACCAAAGGCCCCAGGATAAAGGCAAGGAATGGAAAGGTAGGTTTTTTAGTCAGTAAAAGTCTGACACTGTTTCCCGCCCCACCCAAGGGCGGGATTCGTCATTGGATGATTTTTACCTACCACAAAAAAAAAAAAAAAAAAAAAAAAAAACATAGAATAGAAGATTTTCATAGATTTTTACTAGATTAGTTTTACACTTTATGATTTGAGTTCAGTATAAACCTAGATTACACAAAATAAAATAAAAACTGGGCAAGTGCGAGTCGATATACCTAAATTTCTAGGTAAGTACACTCCATGTTAGTTACCAAAGTAATTAACGATATCGTGTAATAGACATTTTAATTAACTAACCATTATTTTCTGTAACATTTGGAATTCTCGCAAATTGTGGTGTGGAGTTTCCAATGCTATTAACTAAATATCACTGGGTTACTGGTACCAGGTAATTAGTGGAGTATTTCGAAATGACGACTTTTAATAGGCGCCTCGTTTTTAATTTGAATGATTATAATTAGTTAATAATATTAATGGCTTTCTGACTAAAACTAATTAGGGTTTATTTATGACTCATGATAAGAGAAACTTTTTTTTTTACAATCTGCAAAATACTCCGCGAAATTAAACGCTTTTTATGAAAAACATAATTCAATAGGATCAGTTAAACTTGTAGCGACATCTATGACGCCACGTAGGAACTAAAGAAATTCCAAATCCTGCATCGCGCAATTAGAGTTCTCCACGCGATTTCAACATTTTATTAACAAACAACTCGAAATCATCAATCGGGATTCAATTTCACGGTCTATCTTTGAGCTTAGATTCTTACAACTGGCGATTATCCCAGGACCAGCACCCGGTAGGAATATGTACCTGATATGTACAGTCAGGGCTCAAAAGTGCAGTTGCACTCTACCGATACTAAAGTATGTAAAATGTCTTTGTAAATGAGGGTCAATGGATTATTTTAGTTTGTAGCATATAATCTAAAATATCGAATAAAATAGTTGCAGAACACTGGAATTCTACTACAAAGAAATTTTAGACAGTTTAACATTGTTAGAGTACAACTGCACTTTTGACCCCTGACCGTACGTATGATCTATTTGCAGCTGATAGCCCAAACAGAAAAGTATTAGAAAGATTACGTGATGATGGTTTTGTTTTTTTTGTATTTGTATTATGGACTGGTGTCCGCAACTCCACGACTAAAGCGCGTATTTTGCGTACGGATGGGACAAATTTGTCATTCGATACACCCCAGCTCCTCAAAGAAGGCCAGCAACGCCTTGGTGTTAATGACTATTTCACGGAGTTTACCTGGATTCCGAAGTATTTTGCCCTATAACCAGCGACAACAGGGCAGCTTAGACACAGATGTGCTGCTGTCTCGTCCTCCTCCATGCAGGCTCTGCATAGTGGGCTGTCTCTAACTCCTATGACAGACAGGTGCTTATTAAAGGTCCCGTGGCCAGTGTATGTGATGACATTTTGGCAACACTTCCTATAATTTTGTGTACAGCCAGACCTGAATCAACTGTCTTAAGGTACTAATAATAAACAATTAATATACATACTAATATTTGTTCTGGGTAGGATTTACACGTAGTGCAGCAGCATTAGTTCAGCCACTGCGGTAACCATGCCCAGCTGAATGACATTAAACAATTAGGTAGACTTGGCAAAACTTAAGTAAGACACTCAGCCAAAAATAAACGGCTTAAATAACACACTTCCATTGTCACAGGTGGCCGAGAAACTGAATTAGAACAGTTCCCCTGGACGGTACTGCTGGAGATCACCTTCGATTACGGAGACAAGAGGCAGGCCTTCAACTGTGGGGGGTCCCTCATCAGCTCCAAATACGTGCTGACTGCTGGACACTGCGTATTTGATCAAGGAGGCAAGATTATAAAGTAAGTATTCTTCCAGGTATATTTTTTAAAACGACCAAAATTTAACGGTGTATAAGGTGTACCTAAAGCTCTACGAGTATCCCTATTCCTAGCTTGCAAGCTTGATATTTTAACACGTCATGGTAAGTGCCCTGGAAGCTATTCATTTGAGTTTTGTTTAATTATTATGATACGTTCATCAGCATGGTTAGACAAATAGCATGTCTTTATTGTTAACGTTCCCGCTAAACGCTATTTTACAACATGAATGTCAATGACATTACCTGTCACGTTAGTTGTCAGGTGACCACCAAGAATCTATATCCTAGGGACAAACACAAGGCTAAGTTATTACCATATATTTTGTACTCGGCTTTTGGCGGGAACGCTAACAAAAAAGTCATTTGTCTAAGCCTGCAGCTTCGTCCCTTGATTATCTTCATTAATTTGCTATTGCTGTAAAAGTACACCACCACATCATAAATTACCACCGTGTCCTTAAAAAGGTCGTCACCACCACCCCCACCAAAATTTAGAGGACAGAATACACAGACATGTGAACGTTAAGGCAATCCAGCTGCTGGGCAACATGTACCTAGTGCATAGCCTAAAGAAAATTAAACCTTTCTTAGTTTAACTACTTTAACTCTGTTTAAAGTTAGTGAATATTAATGGACGCTATTTTTAATTTTAACATAATCTTAACATACGAGTATACCTAATAATAAGTTATTTTTTTTTTAAATGAATAATTCTATTACGTATCAGTCTTTTAAGCTGGATTTTAAACAATTATGATATTCGTTCACAAAAAAAATTGGTTTGCTCGAGTTAATTAGGTGGTCTTGTCACAGCGACAATTCAATCTTAACAGTCGACATGTTGACATATTTTTCAAAATGATGAGTATCATGAAAATTGCAGTAATTAGCTTGGTATTTTAGTTGCACTGTTATTTATAGTGATCATAGACGAACTTCCTAGACTATTAAAACAGCAAATAGAACATTTTTTTTCTCATCAAAAGAACAATGCATCGCCAATTTTATATAACCGTACCTTTCCAATGCAATGTATCTGGACTGTAAAGTGATGTAGAACTGGACTGTGAAGTACATTATCCTAGGATAATGTAAACTTGTATTTCAGGCCATCGGGCGGTCCGCTATCAAACAATGCCATTCTGAACTACAATTTAATAATATTTTAGTTTTAGTATATTTTGACTTAATGTTCCTTTTTCTTTATTCAGTATACTACATATATAAGTTACATTTTTACACATTTTTTAACAAAATAATATATTAAAAAAAATATACAAATATAAAAAATAGTAGCCCACGCGGCATCGGGAACAGGAGCCAAGCTACCGGTGGTCAGGGCTCCTGAGGGAGGAACCTCCTAACAATACGAGCTGTGTCCAGAAGTATTGTTTTCTGGATCAAGTCCTTGATCCATCCGCCCAACGCCAGCTTCCTCAGATGTAGGTCGAGGCTCTTAGCAATTAAGCCATTGGCCGTCACGACTATAGGCACAATGACTGCTGTAGGTATCTGCTTCCCACATGGTTCGTGAGCTAAGTCATTATTATTATTTCCATTACAGCATCGACATCAACCTGGCTGAATACGACAAGCGAACCTTCCCAAAAGACTGTAAAAATGTATTAGGCCAAGGTCAGAAGTGTATAGAGAACGTCGTGATGAAAGCGGAGGATGTGGTGCTGCATCCGCAGTACGACGACACGCATCTCAACAATGACATCGCGCTGATAAGGATAAAAGGATACGCGCCTTATACGGGTGAGCCTCCTTTAATACTTAAGAGCGTTTATAATCCTCGGTACACAAGTTGAACGATCATGGCGGTCGACTTTGAATACGCAGTAACCAATTTTCGGGTCTTAATCGAAGTGACATTGCGGGCTACGCATACCATACGGGTTCAACTTATTTGCCGTGTACTAACACCTCACGGTATTTTGTTTCTTAAAAAAAAAACGGAGCCCCACTCTAGTAATTACTTTTGTATCGTGAGTGGGTTTCCAAACATGTAAACTCACATACACAGGACAACCAGACACGAAACATCCATTTGTAGCCCACACATATATTTTTTCCTTGCGGGAATCGAACCCGTGACAGCGCAGCAGTCATCTGCTCTATACAATTTGCAGAATAAAGAATTACATATATAGCTACACCGTTAAATTTTGGTCGTTTTAATCCCGTGGAGGGTCGATTCGGTACATGAAACACTATCGACTTGTAAAGATAAGGAATTTTTTTTATTATTATCGACTTGTAAAGATAAGGAATTTTTTTTATTATCGACATGTAAAGATAAGGATTTTTTTTAAGTACGTAAACGAGTCAATGACCTTGTAGGTAGTTATTGGTCGTTGCGTACTAACTACCTACAGTTCATTGGCCTCGCTCAGCTGAAATTTACTTAAAGAAAATAATTTCGTACATGCGTAAATTAATTCGAGTTTTTAAAAAAGTAGGTAGTACTTTATTTTTTAAGTTTCTCTTAACAAATCGATAGTGTTTCATGTACCTAATCGACCCTCCGTGGGATTAAAACAACCAAAATTTAACGGTGTATATTATTCCATGAAGCTTGGGGACTGTAAAAAAGTTATAACCGATTGGCTTAAAACTAAAACCTACGACGATATTAAGTCTATTATATCTGATCTGCAATAACCAATTTAGTTACATTTAGGTTAATGTGCGCATGGTTGGTGAAAGGAGAGTTGTAAACAAGTGATAGCTTCAAACAAATAAATAAACGGACAGGATCTAAATTGGAATAAGTGAATTGCTCACTACACCACTAATTTATAATTAGTACACATACTTAAGGGGCTTATTAGAAAAGGTCTTGTTATTATAAAGTCTCAAATAATATTCAAAAACAGCAAAGTTATGAGCGTTTGTTTATATCCCAAAATCTCACTCAATTTATAAAAATATTGTACAGGTTATTGTTTATGAATGGAAGAATAGCAATAAAAATGGAAAAACACTGCGCTTAGATTTCCTAGTAGTAGTTGTTAAGAATGATTGATTCAATTATAAATTTACCAATCATGACAAATTTTTGTGGACAATTTTGGGATTTCGTTTCTTACTTTTGACTACACAAATTTGATCAGTAACCCCATTTTTCAAAAAATAGGGTTCTATAACTCACATACCACACAACCACACCAGTCACACTCACATCCACACACGCAAACTCACTCAGGATACACATATCACAACTACATGCGCGATCTGGGCTTTGTCTGTTTAATTTTTATCCGACTTCAAAAAGAAGAAGCTTATTTAGTTACCTTTTTTTTATAATTGCATGTTAACATTGTCCACATTTCAATTGCATAAAAATTAAAAGTGGAGGAAGTGCGGAATCACCTTATACAAGCAATTCCTTGCTTAAAAAGTGATCTCCAATAATATATATCAAAATGCCTATTGTAATTGAAACAAACAAAAAAAAAATTGTATATTTTTTTAATAAAAACTTATCTACCTGTCTCTCTCCAAACACAGTGAGTGTACACGGCACGACTCGTTAGTTAAATGTCACAATTTTACGCTCCTGTGAAGCCACGGCTTTGTACATTATACTAAGTTGTACACGTTTGAAACGATCTTCGATTGAATAGGTTGCAGATATCGAATTTATGATGTAAAAACGGCGACCTGGCGACCCAAATATGCTACAGGCTTCGCTATGTAACTTATAATAGAATAAAAAAATGTTGTTAACAGCCAAAAAATCTCGATAATCTATATCTAGATTTTTTTCCACAACTATCACACAACGCCGTCTAGTCTCAAGCTAAGCAGAGCTTGTTTTATGAGTACTAGATAACTGATGAATATCATAGATAAATTACACCCAAACACAGAACAAATGATCGTGCTCATCACACAAACATTTGTCCATGAACTCCGGCACAGTAGTCAGGGTCACTAAATATTAGACCTTCAGGTCAGTCAAATACACACCATTAAATTTTGATCGTTTTAAACCCGTGTAGGGTCGATCCGGTTCAAGAAACACTATCGATTTGTAAAGATAAAATTAATACACGCATATACGAAATTCATTTCTTTAAGTAAACGAGTCATTGACCTCGTAGGTAGTTGTCGGTAGTTGCGTACTTACTACCTGTAGGTCATTGAACTCGCCCCGCTGACGTTTACTAAAAAATAATAATTTCGTACATGCATAAAATAATTCGAGTTTAAAAAAAAGTACTATATTTTTTAATTTTATGTTTATAAATCGATAGTGTTTCATGTACCGGATCGACCCTCCATGGGATTAAAGCGATCAAAATTTAGGCGTTTTATAAAAGGAGAAACTGACTGACTGACATATCAACGCATGTCTGAAACTACTGAGACTAGGAACGTGAAATTTGCAGAAGTTTTTCTGTTATGACATAGGCGAGCACTATAAAGGATGGACCAGATGATTGCAAACCAATGGCCCAACAGAGGTGACTTTGCTAGTTTCAATTTGTGTAGACAGCGGTTGTAATCCATGACCTTGAACGCTCTTGGTTGGGAAGCGCGGATAATTTTAACCTACCGAAAAAAAAAAACACCGACACAAGATTTTCATTAGATTAAAACAACAGAAACTATCTACTTAGTTTGACAAGAATATTATTTGATTAAAAATTCAGTGAACGAAAGGCTTCTAAAACTTGCAAAGTACAAATTACATAAATATTTATTTTAGAACAAAAATTGCGGTATGAGTTTTCTTTTCTCATCTTGTGTACCTACTCAAATTCACCAACTCCATAAATTACTCTAATACAGGTCAATTTCACCAGTTGTTAATAATTGAAACAATTTATTACAGCAATTTGGAATATGGTTTATATTCAAAATGACTGTGACCGTATAACTTTGTTATTGTTGTTGTCAAAACAGATTCTAGACTTATTTTGTAAACAAGCAATTGAAAAGTTCTTGAAAGCGTTTGTTTACCAACAACTTCTCTGAATGTTATCAATACTTTATGTTAACAGTGTAAACACAATAATAAACTAAACTTAATAATAAAAAAGGACATTTTTAAATATTTTTGGAAAAAAAAATAACATGGTGTAAAAATTATTTAAATAGATTCAGTTATTGATTCTGAACAAATTATATTCAGGTTTCGTATATACTAAAAATAATGTTGTATATATCTTGGCACCTAAATGCAAATACAAAAAAAAAAAAATTGCTGGCTTATTAGAAAAGGTCTTGTTATTATAAAGTCTCAATAAATAATATTCAAAAACAGCAAAGTTATGAGCGTTTGTTTATATCCCAAAATCTCACTCAATTTATAAAAATATTGTACAGGTTATTGTTTATGAATGGAAGAATAGCAATAAAAATGGAAAAACACTGCGCTTAGATTTCCTAGTAGTAGTTGTTAAGAATGATTGATTCAATTATAAATTTACCAATCATGACAAATTTTTGTGGACAATTTTGGGATTTCGTTTCTTACTTTTGACTACACAAATTTGATCAGTAACCCCATTTTTCAAAAAATAGGGTTCTATAACTCACACACCACACAACCACACCAGTCACACTCACATCCACACACGCAAACTCACTCAGGATACACATATCACAACTACATGCGCGATCTGGGCTTTGTCTGTTTAATTTTTATCCGACTTCAAAAAGAAGAAGCTTATTTAGTTACCTTTTTTTTATAATTGCATGTTAACATTGTCCACATTTCAATTGCATAAAAATTAAAAGTGGAGGAAGTGCGGAATCACCTTATACAAGCAATTCCTTGCTTAAAAAGTGATCTCCAATAATATATATCAAAATGCCTATTGTAATTGAAACAAACAAAAAAAAAATTGTATATTTTTTTAATAAAAACTTATCTACCTGTCTCTCTCCAAACACAGTGAGTGTACACGGCACGACTCGTTAGTTAAATGTCACAATTTTACGCTCCTGTGAAGCCACGGCTTTGTACATTATACTAAGTTGTACACGTTTGAAACGATCTTCGATTGAATAGGTTGCAGATATCGAATTTATGATGTAAAAACGGCGACCTGGCGACCCAAATATGCTACAGGCTTCGCTATGTAACTTAATAGAATAAAAAAATGTTGTTAACAGCCAAAAAATCTCGATAATCTATATCTAGATTTTTTTCCACAACTATCACACAACGCCGTCTAGTCTCAAGCTAAGCAGAGCTTGTTTTATGAGTACTAGATAACTGATGAATATCATAGATAAATTACACCCAAACACAGAACAAATGATCGTGCTCATCACACAAACATTTGTCCATGAACTCCGGCACAGTAGTCAGGGTCACTAAATATTAGACCTTCAGGTCAGTCAAATACACACCATTAAATTTTGATCGTTTTAAACCCGTGTAGGGTCGATCCGGTTCAAGAAACACTATCGATTTGTAAAGATAAAATTAATACACGCATATACGAAATTCATTTCTTTAAGTAAACGAGTCATTGACCTCGTAGGTAGTTGTCGGTAGTTGCGTACTTACTACCTGTAGGTCATTGAACTCGCCCCGCTGACGTTTACTAAAAAATAATAATTTCGTACATGCATAAAATAATTCGAGTTTAAAAAAAAGTACTATATTTTTTAATTTTATGTTTATAAATCGATAGTGTTTCATGTACCGGATCGACCCTCCATGGGATTAAAGCGATCAAAATTTAGGCGTTTTATAAAAGGAGAAACTGACTGACTGACATATCAACGCATGTCTGAAACTACTGAGACTAGGAACGTGAAATTTGCAGAAGTTTTTCTGTTATGACATAGGCGAGCACTATAAAGGATGGACCAGATGGTTGCAAACCAATGGCCCAACAGAGGTGACTTTGCTAGTTTCAATTTGTGTAGACAGCGGTTGTAATCCATGACCTTGAACGCTCTTGGTTGGGAAGCGCGGATAATTTTAACCTACCGAAAAAAAAAAACACCGACACAAGATTTTCATTAGATTAAAACAACAGAAACTATCTACTTAGTTTGACAAGAATATTATTTGATTAAAAATTCAGTGAACGAAAGGCTTCTAAAACTTGCAAAGTACAAATTACATAAATATTTATTTTAGAACAAAAATTGCGGTATGAGTTTTCTTTTCTCATCTTGTGTACCTACTCAAATTCACCAACTCCATAAATTACTCTAATACAGGTCAATTTCACCAGTTGTTAATAATTGAAACAATTTATTACAGCAATTTGGAATATGGTTTATATTCAAAATGACTGTGACCGTATAACTTTGTTATTGTTGTTGTCAAAACAGATTCTAGACTTATTTTGTAAACAAGCAATTGAAAAGTTCTTGAAAGCGTTTGTTTACCAACAACTTCTCTGAATGTTATCAATACTTTATGTTAACAGTGTAAACACAATAATAAACTAAACTTAATAATAAAAAAGGACATTTTTAAATATTTTTGGAAAAAAAAATAACATGGTGTAAAAATTATTTAAATAGATTCAGTTATTGATTCTGAACAAATTATATTCAGGTTTCGTATATACTAAAAATAATGTTGTATATATCTTGGCACCTAAATGCAAATACAAAAAAAAAAAAATTGCTGGCACTTTCACCTTAGATATCTATCTCGTCGCTTCCACACTTATTCGTCTTTTAAATTTTCAGACTACATTCGCCCCATCTGTCTGCCAACGATTGACATTGACAACCCGGACTTCTTCAACCTTCGCCTAGCCGTCGCCGGTTGGGGTCGGAACGGTCGCTACCGGTCCGACATCAAACAATCGACAATCGTCAACCTAGTTCCCCAAGCGAAGTGCAAGAAATTCTACCCAACTCTGTCGCGGCGGCAAATGTGTGCGGCGGGATACACTGGCGAAGACACTTGCAAAGGAGACTCAGGCGGTCCTCTCATGACGTTGTACGGCGGGAAATATGAAGTTGTGGGTGTCGTGAGTGGGAAGAGGGCCGACTCGCCCTGTGGGACCTCCGTGCCCTCGCTCTACACGAACGTCTACCACTACCGCGACTGGATACGGAGCAACATGAAGAATTAATTATCATCTCGCTCTTTGAGTTGAGAAGTACTCCCATTGCAATTGTATTATAGTAGTAATTTTCAAGAACTATCGCAATAAATGAAAAAAGGGTGCAAATTGAACAGACTTCTTTTTAATAGCATTATTCGCCTCTAAAAATTTACATTGCCTCATAAATTACTAAGGCAACCGCAATTAACGATCGTCTGAATGATACTATCTTAGCCACTAGTTATCTACTATGTAAGCTACTTTCTGGGTGGTTAAAAAAAAAATACCACGAAGCTAAGCCTTTTACTGTAGCCTTATAACCTAACCCGTCCGTGTCGGAGTGGCCTACAATTCCGAACTCCGCCCGCTCTTCGAATAAGAGTTTTAAAAAAGACGAATTAGTTTATCAGAGGCTATTTGTTGCTTAGTGAGTTTCGATCACGTGATAAAAAAACTGTGGCTTGCTTTGTAATTTCTCAAAGAAAAACCATTAAATTCATTTCCATACAATAGATTTAGCAAAAGGGCTCCACGAATCCTTCGCCATAAACGGCGCTCGGCTTTAGATGTGTTAAATGTAGCATAATATTGTGGAATGATTGCCGGCTACGGAAGGTTTCAGTTTCCCAAGAGCTAGGTTTTGCATGCTATCGAGCACAAATAAACTTTTGTGAACCGAAAATATAGCGGTGAAATTCGAGGTGGCGATATTTTGTAGCTGTTCTGCTGTGGTTTTGGCAGGCTCGCTTTGTGCCACGTAAATTGCCACCGTATTCAGCGATTGCATAATCGTGCATTGAAGTGGAAGATTAATTTTATTGAAAACCTAATAGGGATATTAATAATAACGTTTGATGTAGATATGTAATAAATTGGAGTGATAATATGAACAGTTATTCATTTTCAATTGATTTATTTGATACTAGCTGTCCTATGCGATTTTACCTGCGTCTTTAGTTACTGCTCCCCTCCCATTGGTCATGTGGTGCGATGTCAAATGGGCTACCCACTACCCAACTGGTGGCCACCGTAGGCGCGGGCTCGCGGACGGTGGGCAATGGGTAGCTCTCTGTCCGTCCGTCCGGTAACAGACCGGTCCGAGCTCAAGTCGTCTACGGCGCGCACTGTTCCCGCCCGCTTCAAGGAGTTGTCAGCAAACTGTAGGGGTCCAGCAGGGCCGAAGCCTACTGGGACCAAAGGTTATGTGAGAATGTCACCACGGACCCCGGGACAAAGGCAATGAATGGAAGGGTAGGTTTTTAGTCAGTCTCAGTAAGAATCTGACACTATTTCCCGCCCCACCCAAAGGCGGGATTTGTGATTGGATGTTTTTACATACCAAAAAAAAAAAAAAACTACCCAGCTGGTAGTTCCTGAGATTTGCGTGTTCAACCAAACCAGCAAACTCTTCAGCTTTATAATATTAGCATTCCTAGATTTCCACTCTTACGTTGTTGAAACCTCAACTGTCCGGACCATTTCGCCTCGTGGTTTATACCGAGTTCATTGAAGGACCGAAAATATTTGCCTGCTGCGGTCTTCCCATCCGATAATAATTTAGGTGCCATGTCTTCAAGACTAGAGTGATTGGCTCTTAATAAACTAGGGCGATTCACCATCAACGATTGCATCACTGCTTACCATCAGGTGGGATAGCTGTCAAGCACTAGTTTGCATCAATCAAAAAAAAAAAAAAAAAAAAATCTTTGTTATCAAAGGTACGTTTTCAATAATACTAGCTTGCCCTTTGAATCCTAACTACAATATTCTCATTTAAATCATGAAAGGATCTCATAGCCTTGTTGAGAGCTCCCCTCATCTAAACGAAAACATGTGAGCTATATTGAATAACCTGCTTGATATAGCTTTCCGCTTTCTAACATAAATCCTTGCACACAGAGTTTGCTTCGGTAAAGCTGTAATATAACAGGCTTCATCACATGTTCCACGTTAATGAGTGGGGGAGGTGAATATATAAGTATAAATAAAATTAAAGTGTCTGTTTGTAATATTAAAATCATAATTTTTTTTTTACTAAATTCATAGTAAAGTATATTCGATATCAACCTATATTCTGATATAGGTTTTTAATTATTGTTTGTTTCGGCTAATCACAGAAAAGGCTTAACTGATTTTGACAAGACTTTCTTTGGCTGGATAGCTGAAGTTACAAATATTAACTTTCCTTGATCCGGCAGGAACAGGATGATAAGCTACGGAATTTTCGAAACGGTTGAAGTAAATTTGACTGTACCTACTTTCACTAGGATGTAGCTAATGTTACTCGTATAATGAGTAACTTAAACTACTTCCTATTTTCCCGGAGGTTTAATTCCCAGGCGGACAAAGTCGAAGTCGCAAGTAACAGCTATTTAGGGGTTGGGTTGGGACTTAAAAGAGTCAAAAGTGAATAGGTTACCAACAGGCAAGCGTGTTCCATCGTCGGCCATATCGTTTATCATCAGGTGAGATAGTGGTCAAACGCGAGCCTATGCATAATAAAAAAAAAGTAGGATTAATTGTTCAAGTTTTTGCGTTACCCTAGTATAAAGGTTGGTACCTAAGTATCTACTTACTTTCGGACTTCATCGGAGGGTTCGAAAAACTTAAATCACCATCATCATCATTTTGCCAAAAGACGTCCACTGCTGGATATACCCCCCCCCCCCTCCCCCGCAACTATTGTCACAATGACCAATCCTGTGCGACTCTTTTCCATCGAATTTCTCCCTCACCATGTCACCGGTAGGAACGTGGTCATTACTTCAAAACCTTTCGGACCCATCGACTATCTGTTCTACTAGCAAAGTGCCCTGCCGACCCATTGCCACTTAAGTTTGGCGATTCTTCGGGCTACGTCCGTAACTTTAGTTCTGTACGGCTATCTTTATTTCTCGCGCAATGAAACTCCGAGCAGAGCCCTCTTCAGTGGCGCGCACTGTTCCCGCGCGCCTCAAGGAGTTGTCAGCAAGCCGTAGAGACCCAGCCTGCTAGCTGCAGGCAGGCAGCTTCGAAGCCTAATGGGGCCAAGGGTTTGCTTCCGAAAGGAAAGCCCGGCCCTGGTATCTTAGGCCACGAAGGAACGGGGTGGGTTTTCAGTCAGTAAGAGTCTAACACCGCTCCGCCCAAGGGCGGGAGATATCATTGGATGATTTTACCCACCACCAAAAAATAAAAAAAGCCCTCTTCATTGACATTGACATTTGGATGACTTTAAGGCTTCTGCGAAAAAATTTAAAATTTACCTACTAATGCTTGTTTATATATTCACAAGTACCTAGCCCGATAAATGCTATTGTATGCCCGTTCACGATATCTGCTGGCAGCTATTTTTTTATTAAATTCAGTTTACCCCGAGAAGTATGGCAACAATAGACACTTGGGCGCATTCCTGCTCACGTGAAAAGGCACTTAGTGTTTCTAGCTTGCTGCCAAATGTATGTTTTTATCACCTTCTTTCCAAAATTACGTAATTCCATTAAAATTGAATGGAGCGTAAATTGCTCCTTAATGTTTCTGGAGTGTAACGTGAAAATACTTACAGCTTAATTATTATCCAAGTGTGTGTTTAGGCGGAGTGGCGGCAAGCCTTGCTTTTGACGAATGATGATGGATTGTGAGAACTTCACGAGGCGTTGAGCGGCAAAAAGCAATATACGCTCACAATTTTGCTGCTAAGCTCCATCTAATCGTAACACTATTCGTGTTATTTACACGTGAGGTCACAAAATGAGGTCACATAATTCTAATATTTGACAGACTTTATTTTTATTCAATATTCTATTATAAATAAAAAACAAATTAAGAAAACTCTTTCTGAAAACAGTAACAAAATTGACTATTAAATGAAGAAGCGATTAATATTGATATGTAAAGACAGGGGAGGATGCCTGTTATACACACGTTCCCGAGTAGCGGTGATGTCACATTTCAGTAAGTTCATCCTTATTATATTACTTGATAGGTTCTTCTTCCAAGGTAAAGATAAGATTTTGTATAAAGTTTAGTTATTTATAAACTTAATGTACAGAATTCGTACATAGGTGGACTTAATGCAACTATGCACTCTTGCTTGACTTAAAGATCCCCAGGTCGTAGTTATCAGGAAACAGAATCTGACAGGGAATACCAATCCTTAGCTGTACACATAATGAATGTCTTCCCAAAACATTTTGTGCATACTTATTGCTTGGACGTCCACTATGTGTCGGTGACGATTCGTTGTACGCTTTGTGGTCCGATATTGGAACGGGTTGGACACGCCTGGGTTTTAGCAGCGTTGAACTTGACTAAATTAGCATTGCCCTATTCTAAGACCGACTCCAAGGACAAGTTCAAGCGCTCAACTATAATCCCTCAGAGAGACTGAATCTGTGACCTACTAGCTTGCGCGCTGGACATGTAACTCTCAGCAATAGTGCTGTCATCTGCATACCCAAGGGTATCGGCAAGGCTTAAGAAGATAATTTATGTGCAACAAAAACCTTGTTGCTAAGTGTCAATTGTGGTTCTTATGTGATAGATGTCGCTAAATCACTCCTTTTCGGAGATCGAGGATCGATGGTTTTTTATGAGCCGTGATATGGTGGAAGGTTGTTTTAGATTATGTTCATAATAAGTGATAAGCCATTTTTTATTTGTTTATTGTAATACTTATTATTGATTTGTCATATTGATGATAATTATTAGGTAAATATGTAGAGATATTATTGTGATGCAGTGTAGTTATTCAATATCTTTCACACAAACAACATTTTATTTTAAATTCATGTCGTATAAAATTTGTAATACATTTCAAGTGGGTTCCTACATTATACATTTATTCGATTTTTTTGTAGCTGACTACATAAATATAGCAGATTTGCCTACACGTTCGAGTCAGTTGACGACTAAAAAACTGGGCAACTGCGAGTCGGACTCGCGGTCAGTTCTATTCCCGAATTAGGTAGCTAAGATTTTTCCGAATCTCAATTTATTTTTGTGACGTAAATAGAAATTTATTTTTTAGATTTTTTCCTATACTTGTGAGTCTCGAAATATACGTTTTTTGCAATATAAAGAGAAGAACTTGGAAGTTTGATTTTTTCACAGCTTCAACGGACCGCAGACTTGAGTATATGGTTTTAATTTCAACTCGATAACTCCACGCATTACCGAGATAAAGTGTCTTCACAGACAGACGAACAACAAAGTGATCCTATAAGGTTTCCGTTTTTCCTTTTGAGGTGCGGAACCCTAAAAATGAGTCATCTACCCAATTGTGAAACCACACAATGTCAACATTTCTTGCTTCTGGTTTCTAAATAACAGCATCTCTGAATTAATAACATGCTTAATTGATACTTTTCCTGCGGCGTATTGACATAACGCTCACACACCGCTCCTGGCTCCTCTACGAGGCTCTTAAAGCCACGCTCCACGCTCCCTATGCTATTAAACGTTGTGGAACACAATCCGGGAGAAGAACACTCAAATGAGCAAACACTATTATCAGGACTGTGCCGAGGGCGTACAGATTTCCCCAGAGTGCCCTTCTCCTTAAAAGTGCCGGTTGGATGACCGCTATTCACCGCAAGCCTCGGACCGACTTCTTTTTTTACTTAAAAAGTGTGATGAATGAAATTTTAAAAGTGAGCGCGTTCGATTTTTGCCAGATTCTCAACGTCGTAAGAGATTTGGCTAACGAGAAAAGTTTGCACAAAGACCACTTGTAGTTTGAGAACTAGGGGGAGGAACTATTGAACTACTTTTTCCTAAAGAAATGCTAAGGTAATGGTTCAAAAACACAATGTCTATAATGTCAAATAATAGCATGGACGTCGCCAAGAGGCTATAGGCTTGCTTTACAGCTTCAGAGCCTAGTTTAGGCACCAGTCTCCCACAATATAATGCCCATCCTATATGTTACCGAAGATATAAGGCTAGTAATTAGGAGTTGTATTGTGGAGAAAAAAAACTTTCATTATTATTTAAAAATAGAACTTTTTTATTATTCTGTATAATTCCAATATAGCACCTTGATCATCGGCTGGCGACACCCTTGAATAATAGTACTAATTTTTTAGGCCAATCATTTACCCAAATCAGATGACATTTGACAGCCTAAAACGGGCTCACAAAAAAAAGGAACAAACAATTTATCAGCGATTCCGTCTCTGATCCCTGAATCCCAATATCGTGGTACATCCACAATCTATGTCGGTCCTCCCGTCGGGTGGCAAATTTATGTAAAATCAATGCAACAAATAAAGAACGGTGCGACGCCACGGTAAATATCCGCGCCACGTCACAATTAGTGCGTGTCCCGCTGGGCCGGACACATTTTGTTATTTGCCAATCTATTCACGGCCCCGATACGCCAACCAAAAACGATTCATAAAATTTTACACTCCTATTTTTTATATCCTCTATAATTCCACGGACGAAATGTTGGACAAACTATGTGAATATGTTTTTAACAACTTTTCGTTATAAAAGAAAATTATATTCTATTTGTAAAACATGAGTATAGGTACTAAGTTTAATATAAATAATAATGGCGGCTCCACATTAGTGTCGTGAATTCACGCGCGAATTCACGCCATGAATTTACTGCACAAGTCATGCCCTCCACATTCTCAAAATGCTCACAATCTTTAATTTTTGAATTTACTTAGTATATGATTAGAGCTGCCTTCACTAATTATATAAAATTCGTTTCAGGCTTTCTATAGCGAATAAGTTATCACAATTACATTTCGAACTTAGTAGCGAATTTAAGACTCGTATGTAAACAGTGTACTTTTAATATCTCCTTTAGAAAGTCTCTCCATTTATTTATTAAACACGTTCGTCCTTTGTTGTCCGGAGTAAACTGGCACAAGGCCGTGGATGCGGATGTCTACGCGTGAACGCCACGTGGAGGTGCTAACAAAATACCAAAATACAGACTCTGACCGAGAACAGGCGTAAACTCCGTGAAAACCGTCCACATTCACATTCACGCCAGTTTACGGAGCTTCACGGCACTAATGTGGAGCCGCCATTATACTAGCTGACTTGGTAAACGTGTAACCATAAAAATACCAAATAAAAAATGGGGCGGTAGGAGAGTAAAAAATAGCCTATGACCTATTATGAGACTATCTAGGTAAGTACATACACAAAAAAATCTTAAATAAGAATCGGTCAAACCGTTTCGCAAGAGTTCGATTACAATAAACACTAGGCTAGTTTCGCAGCGGTACTCGTTTCGAACGGACGCGTGCAGTAAACGAAATTTGTACCTCATTAGCTAACGAGCTTGTTTACAAGTGTAGTGTTTGACCTTGAAGCGGACTAGCGCATTGTTAACTAATATAATGTGTTTTGAAGTATTTATTTACAATGGAGGATGATAAGAAACTTTTTAGCGATAATGTTGATTCAAGGAGAGTTTTGACTAGCAGCAACAATTCTTTATTAGAACAAGACGTGGGGGATACATTTGACATGGAAATAACATCAAAGGAAGAATCGATTAAACCGCTAAAACGAGGCAGAGAAGAGGACGATACCGGTTGGAAATTAGTACAAAATAAAGAGAAAAAATTCAAAGAAAGCAGTATTGAGATTTATATTTCATCGAAGGAAAAACTACCGAGACAGTTTGCGCTGGCTAGATTATTTAAAGAAAAGGGGATTGGCGATATAACGAAAGTAAAATATATAAATAGTCATAGAGTACGTATCGATTGCAAAAACGAGATGAGCGCAACAAAATTAGAATCTTGTAAAGATCTAATAGACAAGGACTGGAGATTTAGTAGACCAGATCACAAAAGTTACTCATACGGCGTCATCAAAGACGTAGATCTCGAGCTAACTGACGATGAACTTAAGAGTTGTATATCTTGCCCTGACTCCTTCGAATTGGTTTCATTAAAACGATTAAAGAGACGTAATATTAGTGAGTCGCCGGACGAATTATGGGTTACGAGTGAAGCAGTTCGGTTGTGCTTCAAAGGAGATATGTTACCTACATATGTTTATGCCGATAGTTTAAGGATCAAGGTGGAGCCATTTGTATTTCCTGTGTCGCAATGCTCACGTTGTTGGAAGTTTGGTCATACAGCAAGAGTGTGCCCATCTAAAAAAATATTATGCCCAAAATGCGGCAGTAACCACCCAAACTGTGAAACACAGCATTTTAAATGTTTAAACTGCGGTGGACCACACATGGCGCTTTCAAAAATATGTCCTGCATATTTAAAAGAAAAGAAACTTAAAGATCTCATGGCTGAGTTTAATTGCACATATAGGAAGGCTTTATTATTATACGTAGCACCCTCACCATGCAGGGAACAGTCGGAACCTATTACAAACACAGCTGACTTACTTCTGCAGCACCCAATAAATATCGATTTCACAGAGGGATCAAGCTTACCGTTATATGCAGAGGTGGTCAAAACTAAAGCAGTTGTCCATAATCCAACCACCACAAAAGGTAAAAAACGTGCTAAACAGACACCAATTGCTAAAGAGGATGAATGGGCAAACTGGACACCAAGAGAAGCTGCAGAAACAAACGAATCGAGTAATGATTCCGAGGAACCCAGAGAGAAAGAAGTACATTTTGAGGAGCTGATAGCTCGTATAAAGGAGATTATTTTTTTGAAGCAGAGCACGATAGCCGAAACATTTAAGATGATAATCCAATGTTGTGTACAATGGTTAATATTAGTAGTTGTTGATAATGTGTCTGATTGGAAAATGATGAAGAGATTACTTGACTTCTTTAATGGATCACGATAAAACCAGTATTAAAATAAACATTCTACAATGGAATGCTCAAAGTGTGAAACCTAAATTGGTTTTGTTGGAACAATTATTAAATCAAGAAAATATACACATTACTGCTATAAGTGAGACGTGGCTAGAAACAGAAAGTTCCATGAGGCTAAGTAATTACACAATCTATCGTAACGACAGGTTTGATGGGTATGGAGGGGTTGCAATTCTTACCCACAAATCAATAAAATCTCAACTGTGTGAAGTCCAAATCAGTAACCAAGGTATAGAACTAGTTTACGTGAAAGTTTTTAATTGTGGCGTGCTAGAAAATATTATTTCCATTTACTGTCCACCCTCGCTTCGAACTTCTCAAAGCGATTGGGACGCTTTATTTTCGAGCGTTCCAAAAAATGCGCTTATTCTAGGAGATTTTAACGGACACCATTCTAATTGGTCAAATAAAACGGATAGTAGGGGTGTTCAAATTTTTGAAGCATTGATGGACAATAACTTTATTTCTTTAAATAATGGTAGCCCTACTCGTTTAAAAATGGTTAACCTACAATGTCAAAAGTCCTCACCCGACATTTCTTTGGTATCATCCGACATAGCATTGCTTTTCAACTGGTCAGTCATGAATGAGACATTAGGGAGTGATCATAGGGTTATTAAAATCACTTCAAATGTCCAGGGTAGTCCTCCATCAACAGTACGTAAAAATTTCAAAAATGCTGATTGGATCTCGTACAGTGAGTTACTCAACACTCTTTTTTCTGAATTCTATTTTTCTGGAGATTTACAGACCGATTATGACACCTTCATTGATTATATCAACTTGGCCTCTGATATTTGTATCCCTTTAGTTAAAATTAACCCTAACCCGGATAGTAAATTTCTGCCTAAACCTTATTGGAATTCTGAGCTGTCTAAATGTGTGGCTGAACGCCGGTTTGCATTATCTAAATTTAGACGTAATCCAAACCCTCAAAATTATGAAATATTACAAAATAAAATTAGTAAATCACAGAAAATGATTCGTGCAGCTAAAGGTAAAGCGTGGGGTGAATTTTGTTCTTCATTAGATCATTCTACATCGCAATCAACTGTATGGCGAAAAATGAAATGGCTAAAGGGACACAAATATTCCAACCATCACATAGACAAAGACAAGGCTATTGATTTGCTTCTTAGTTTAGCGCCGGACTTTGTATCCCCGTGTGATACACCTTTTCACACAAATAACCCGGAACTTGATGTTATGATCTTGCCCTCAGAATTTCAGAAATGTGTCCGACCAAAAGATACTGCACCTGGAGGTGATAATATTTCTTACTCCATGATAAAGAGATTACCTCAAAACGGTAAAAATATATTGATTAAGTTGTATAATCAAATTTTAATCTCTGGTTTTGTTCCTAAACAGTGGCGCGATATTGTAATTGTGCCGATCCCTAAACCGGGTCGAGACTCCCAAAGTTTAACATCCCTGCGTCCCATTTCAATGATTTCATGCGTTTGTAAAGTTTTTCATAACATTTTAATAAATAGATTAGAGTGGTTTATCGAAAAACATATGCTTCTATCAAATAACACTACAGGTTTTAGAAAATGTCGCTCAACTGTAGATAACTTATCCGTCTTAGTTTCTCGTATACAAATTGGCTTCTCTAAAAAACTAGTTACGGTGGCTGTTTTCATAGATATAAGCAATGCATATAACTACGTAGACGTCAAAAATCTACTTAAAATCATGCAACGAATTGGAGTGGGATCTAGAATTTGTAACTATATCTGGAACTTTCTTAAGCTGAGAAATCTTAAAATTACAATAGGGAATCACGAATTAAGTCGTACATCCGGTCGGGGATTAGCACAAGGCGACCCATTGTCACCATTACTTTTTAATATAGCCACCATGGACGTTTGTAATAATAGTAGAGGTGTATTCTTATCGCAGTATGCGGATGACTTTGTGTTGTACACCACTTGCAGTAGTATCTCATCGGCGCAACAACGCTTACAACTCGCTTTGAATAAGATGACTAAACTACTCTCGAATCTAGGTCTTGAGATATCCCCCATAAAAAGTAGCGTATGCATTTTTAAGAATGGGGTAGTAAGAGACACTGTCACATTAAAAATTAACGAGGTATCGCTGCAGGTGGTGAACAATGTAAAATATTTGGGTGTTTGGCTTGACCGATCTCTTAGGTGGGCTAAGCATATCAATGAGACTCGAGAAAAGGTGCTTAAGTTGACAAATGTTTTTAAAATTCTTTCTGGATCTGGATGGGGAATGCACCCCAAACATCTGAGACGGTTATACATCGCAACAATTCGAAGTAGAATTGACTACGCTGGTTTTCTTTACGACAGTAGCTGTGAAACTCACCTAAACAAATTAGACAGGGTTCAAAATATTTGTATGAGAGTTATCGGTGGCTTTATTAGAACTACAGCCATTCATGTTATGGAAAATGAATTGAACTTGCAACCTTTAAAGTTTCGTAGATATTATCTGGCGGGTAACAATTGGCTTAAAATAAAATCATACGCTGATAATAATATTATTTCTGTGTTACAAGAACTACACGAGCGTTGTCAACAACCGCACTGGCGTAGAAAGGTTCCGCTGCTAGCTAGAGTTCACGATTCCCTTGAATCGCTGTCTGTCTACATAAGCCCGCAGCTTGAAATGTTCTCATTGGATACTTGGGTTCACAGAATTGATTTGTCTCAAATTGTATTACCCAAAATACATGGTTTGATTGCGGCTAAAAAGTGCTACCAAAGTAATAAGTTAAGTGAATTGTGCACTATCTATTTAAATGATACCTTTTCAGATTTCTACAAAATCTATACAGATGGGTCCAAAGATAAAATAGGCGCTGGAGCAGCGTTTTTCGATCCACAAACCAAGCTTGCTGTGCAATTAAAGGTAAACTCAAAATGCAATATAATGTGTACAGAACTTATTGCAATAGAGGAAGCATTATCTTATATCGACTCATTTGAAAGCGGTAAATATGTTATTTTATGTGATTCGAAGAGCGCTCTTCAACATTTAATCCGATGTACCACGAATTATCGGGGTACTCCGGTTGCATACAGGGTCATTAAATCCATATGTCAACTTATTTCTAAAAAGAAGAATATTGTCATCCAGTGGATACCGGCTCATGTTGGCTTGAAAGACAATGAAATAGTAGATGGATTGGCAAAAGATGCGTGTGATAATGGGTTGGTTTGTCCATACCTTCCGGTTCACAGTGATTTCTTGTACACAGTAAAAGAAGAATGTAGTAAAATGTGGCATGAACACTTCGATCAGAGGTCACTGAGCAAGGGGATTTGGTACCGGACGATCCAACCGTCACTTTCTCGTTGCCCGTGGTTCGACCAGGCCAACATGAGTCGATCAGAAATTGTTGTGGCTCTTCGGCTTCGATCGGGCCACGTACCTATGAACAGTTTCGCTTATCTTATGGGTAAAGTTACTTCTCCAAATTGCCCTGACTGTAACATAGTGGAAGACACTTACCATATTCTGATGGAGTGTGCCCGGAACGAAGCCGAAAGAATTTCAATTCTACCCAAGTCACTAGATGTAGGTAGATGTAACAGTATTCTTGCAGTCCCTTTGTCAAAGGACGCAAGAGCCTTATATAAACTAGCTAAAATAGGATTTAGAACATGATTGTAATATTGTTTATAGAATAACTGTTTGTACCGATGAGGGTGGCATAATCAGTTTGTGATTAAACCCTCTATAAAACAAATAAAGAGAAAAAAAAAAAAAAAAAAAACACTAGAGACGAGATTTTTATATAATAAAGATTGACAAATTGGAACGGTTTTTAATGTGAATAATAGATATGAGAATAGAGGAAAATCGAAGAAACACTGGAAGAAATGTGAAAATAATAAAGATAAGATTGGAAAGGAGGTGACGATTATGGTAACGGCAATTTAAGATACCATACAAGACTTGTTATTACAAATTGGAATAAGTACCTACAGGTGAATACTGGTTTTCCTAGATTTTATTTATTATTAATTGATTAGTAAGCTCCATATTGACAGGGTGCGAATAAATAAACAATCAGAGCGGTCGTTGCGGTGTCAATTGGAGGCTTATGTCCGAAAATGGATGTCTTTCTTTTGATGAATAGTTAAAATGAGCAAAATTATAGACTCAGAAATCAGTATTAAATTTTAAACATGTGCTAGAAGAGTTTCAATATTATTTGTGGTGTATTTGGTGAAACATTTTTAGGCCGACAGATCCGATCCTGAATTAAGTCAAGCAGAAATACAAGATTGTTTCCGTTCAATAGGTCTAATCTCTCAGATGGGTATTCGTGCTGAAACGATCCTCTTTTATTGGCGTCTCTTTGTCGAAGTATTCGACATTTTCATCGGTTACCTACTAAGTATACGAATTTTAGTTTAGGACGAAACATATCGGGGAGTCCTACATTTGATTTAGGACAAAGGGTTTCGAATTTTGAGACCGTATTTTAATTTACTTGAGTGTTCTACAGTCTCGTTCATTTAGTTATTGATTACGTATCAGTGCTATTCGTTTCTTTATAGAATCGCATAGTCTGCTAAATAGTGATTATTTACGATTGCTTTTCGATCAGAGACTTAAGTCCTAAGAAAGTTGCAACGTTCGCCTAAGATCAACTGGCAGAAATTGCACTTAATACTTTGAGACTAGCTACAGCTCTTGCACTATCGCGAAGTACAAATCCGATACATTTATTTATTGGTGTGCGTTTTCAACCGGCACCGATTCAGTCTTTATTAAGACTACTTATAGTGTAATACACGCTCGAATTATATAACGGATTTGGTTCGTTCGTAACGTACCAAGGTGAGTGTGACTTGAGTATAATTACGGATATAATTATTTAGAAACAGAACTCTTTTCTGATATCTGTGATTTGGTCCGTCGTACAAAAAGTTTGAGTGTGTGTTAGAGTGTTTTTATTATCGTTCAGATTTCATCACGTGATCGCGTACCGGAAGAAACAGCGTTGCAAGGCCTCCCACAAGGTGGACAGACGCTTGGGGGAGGCCTATGTCCAGCAGTAGACGTCTTTCAGCTGATATGATGATTATAATTTATTGTAATATAGAGAATACGCACGCAGGATGCGTGCGGGGCGGGGCAATCCCGCTTGCGTGATGAAATCCGCATTATAATAAAAACACCCTCTACGCTGAGTCACTCGGGTGGACCACGGCCTTGGTACGGTGGACCAAAATCGCCGTACCAAGTTGGAGCGTGTGTTAAGACCATTGGCCAGGTACGTGAACTAAACACAATATAATCCATACAACAAATTACCGTTGAGAACAATACGAATATTACCATAAAGTTGGTAATTATATTATTATTTTTATATGTTATAGGTAAAACCGTATGCGTATACATATAGTAGTATTTTTCCAATCTAGCCGGTGAAAATATTTTTTTGAATTTAAGGGTTCCGTAGTGAACGCTAAAATACGTAAATATTTCGAAATTATGGTTTCTTACCTGTTGGATACAAATACACCACAATATTTTCAATAATGTCACTGGTCGCGAAAATATATTTTTTTTACAAATACCGTCATACTTTATTATTATTGAAACAGGCACGCAGCCAATTACAAGACGAATAATGTTTGTTAAAATCACAAAATGACAAAGAAATTTTACAAAATGATAGCTATAGGTTAGATAGCGAAAATGGTGCGTAGTACATACGAGTATATATCAATGCGAAAATGCCTCTATGTGCACCGGTAATTATACCCTACAATTTGACAAATGGAAAAATCTGCCACATTATAAACTATTTTTCTTTTTAGGATTTACGGCTGAGAAACCAATTTTTTTTTTTTTGTTTTGTTAAATCCTTTTTGATTCTCTGCATTTTTTTGAACTGCTTATAATTCAAATAATAACAGGTCATATCTAATCTTATAAAACATTGATTCGATTTTTACCCCAGGAGCAGACGAACAGTTGTGTCGGCGAATCGTTCGTCGGTGATAGGTCCTATCGATGAAATTTTGAAAAGTGAATCGTTCTGTCGGCGAATCGTTTGCCGTTGAAACGTTCTATCGGTGAAAAAATGAAAAGTGAAACGTTCTGTCGGTGAATCGTTAAACGGCGAAACGAATGTCGTAGAAATGTTTCAGAATCCTCGAATTAATTTACGTACTTATGTACGAAACAAATATTTTTTATGTAAACGTCAGCTGAGCGAGGCCAATGAACTGTAGGTGGTTAGTACACAACGACCGACAACTACCTATAAGGTCATTGACTCGTTTACTTAAATAAAAAATTGTACATGCGTAAATTAATTCGACATAGAGAAAAAAAAAAAAAATATCTTTACAAATCGATAATGTTTCATGTACCGAATCGACCCTCCACGGGATTAAAACGAACAAAATTTTACGGTGTATAGTTGCTTATAATATTTGAGAAGCTCCCTCGATTCCTCATAGATCATCATCATCATCAGAACTGAATTTTGAAAAAAATGGGACAAATCTGGAAGCATATTATATCCTTTAAGGGGATTTTGTTTTTTGGAAATCGGTCCATAAACAACGGAGTTCTGAGGTAATACAAACAAAAAAATAAAAACTTGCAACCAAATTAATCCTCCTCCTTTTTTTTGAGTCGATAAAATATTTTCTCTGCCTATAAAAAGGTCAAAACTGACAGCTTTATACACTAATGTTTGTATACACATTAATTTCAATGCCGAAGTTTACTGGGAATTCGTTATTTTGTTAGACAGAACTTTACTATTTTCAGTTAGTCGTATATCAATTACGACGCCACAGAAATGTCGTAATTCAGTATCGAAAATGTGAATTTTTATTTATATAATTATATTTTTATTAAATCAATATTCAAAATTAAGTAGCGGTAAGTTACATTTTATGAAAAGTAAACTCCCAATAACATAACAAGAAGTGGATGTAAAAAAAGCAGAAACAAAGCAGAGGTCTATTCCATCACTATTAGGTACCTACCTACATACTACTGTCAATGACATAGGTCATGAATTAAACAAATGCGGCGGAACCCGTGATAATAAAATATACACATTATCAACTCTGATTACAATATCGGACGGTAACAGGAGAAAAAATACATGATATTCATTGTAAATATGCAACGAAAGCCGAAACCCGTTTCATATGCAACGAGTCCGTCGAGGATCGCGTTCATGAACGCCAGTTCCTTCCTAGCTTTGGTCTTATGTGGATTGTTTACATCAAACACTACAAAGTGAAGTGCTTATACAAGTGCCTTAAATTTTCTTCTTCATTGTTAAAAGACGATGTCAATAATGCGGTTGGTAGCAATAACAGGCTGTGATAGTGGCCTTGGATGGGCCATAGCAGCCAGGTCAGCTCGTGAAGGTTTCGTCACAGTGGCTGGCATGTACAATGGAGTTGAGACGAAGGCTGCTGAAGGACTAAGAAAGATGTCCGCACACCCCTATTTACTAGATGTGACGAACCCGGAAAGTATTGCCCGATTTCGAGACTACGTCAATTGTTTGTTGAAAGAAAACCCTAATTACAGTGAGTGATGGTAATTTGCTTCATATTGTAGATACTACGGCAGTTAAAAAGGGATCTAAGAGATAAGATGGGTCAATTAAAACCACCTAAAAAAAGAGACATTTTCTTCAAATTAATATATATTCTATGTGCGTCGAATCCACTGGAGTTAAGTTAGAATAAAATTTAATATTGAACTACCTACCCAAAAACTATTTATTGTGAACTTGCGAGTGACGTTACTTTGATTAATAAATACTTTACTAAGTATTTCTAATCAAAGTAATGACGAATTAAGGTTAAATTTTATGGTTACTATGAAGGTGGAGAAACGAATTTCAGATATTGTTAGCGTTCAAGACACACATATTTGTTTAAGATGACGGCGTGAATTATATTTGATAGCTTACTGATGAAAATTGAAAACTACTAAATTATCACAATTTCAGAGCTTCATGCGATTGTGAACAATGCTGGAGTGATGACTATAGGAGACTATGAGTGGCAAACCCCAGCTATGATTGAGAACACTATAAATGTCAACTTGCTTGGCACCATGAGGGTTACATCTGCTTTTCTGCCCGATTTGAGGATAAGTGCTTTAGAGGTAAGTTTATCTTCTTTGTAAACGTTTATCTCTTTTATTATTATTTCCTTTTACATGGATAAAAAGTACTAGCCAGTTAAGTTATCGCTACTAAAATAAAGTAGTGTTGTGCTCAGCTACCTTCAGATATTACCAACGTTAAAGGTATCAACCACTAGTGTAGGAAATTTTTATACAAAAACCGAAAAATTGACACGAAATCAATTACGTCTGTGGTCAGCATAGGTTACAGCTGATTTTATTTCGGGACAAATGCTTTAAACCAGTGTTTTGTTAGGCTTGAGCAATTTATCTGTTGATCACAAAACGTGTATGAAATAATAAACGACATGAAGCCATTAATATAAACCAAATATCTTTGTATAGAGCTTCTCATTTAATAAAAATAAGCAATTGATTTTTTTTTAATATCAATATGAATCAGTTATGTAAACAGATATATACGAGAAAATAGAGAACAATACAAACATAATAATGTTCCTACATGTTTCGGGAGTTCGGATATGTCGAGATTACTTTCAAAGTCGTTGTCCTACCATTTCCCGAATACCCAAACAACAGAGTCCGTGGTAACAAGTTAAAATTCATATTATTACGGCTTCCCGGAAACAGGTATTGTAATAACGACGATAGAAAATTTGATACCGCCCGAAATAATCGTGTGATTTCTAAGCAAACAAATGAAATAGGATTCTTCCTCAAAATGAAATTGACTTCGTAAACATTATTTTCTGAAAACACGTAGGTATTGTTTTCTGGGCTTCTGCAATGCTGAGCGTCGTAAGCCCACAGAGTAATACCAGCCTATAGGGAAAATAACATTTTTTTGTGTTTAAAATATTCAATTGAAAACATAAGCCTGGCTTTGTTTATTTATTTACCTATGGTAGGTATTCCTCTTTTGTAATCATTTTTTTTTTTGCTGGCTAGTCTCTACGGACTCATAGCTTCAAAGACGCGTATACGTCAACTATGAAACTCTGTCGACGTTCCCGTTAGTTTTGTATACAGTATGTAAGTTTCACTCAGGCGTACACCAAGCGTATAATGACAAATACGCGTCTATGAATCTACGCGTCCGTAGACAGTATGCCTTACTTCTACTTTGTTAGAAAGAGGTCTGGTCTGGTTTTCTAATTACTTATATTTGTTTATATAGGGTGACTGGTAATTAGTGAACGATACTTAAACAAGTAATTGTAGTCATTAAAACATACAGCTTTTACTATAGGACCAAACCTAAAATTGCGAAAAAACAATCTGCTAGTCTGTACCTTTATGTTCATCTAGCTAGTCAAAATATACCAAACTTGGCTGATTTTTTCTCGATTTCAGGTTTGGTCCCATACTAAAAGTTGTTTGTTATCATGACTGCAATCATGTGTTTATGTATCGGTCACTAATTACATACAATAATAATCGTACATTTAAATAAGTAGGTAAATGTACCTTTATGAACCGCAAACAAAAGACTATTGGTTGCGCGAATAAGCTGTGGACTGTATGTTTAAAAAGCGATCTAAGGTTTGTTAACAATATGCAGGTACTGTGCCTGGCATTTATCGATGGGATGAATGTATTAGGGAGGAACACTGACCTTTTGACCTCGAAGGTTCCACGTGGCGCCGGCCGGCGAACCTCGACTTCGCACATTCAATCACTGCCAGGTCCTGTATTGCACTACACTGCACTATTGTTGAGTCTTTGAATGGTTGGATCACGAAATAGTCAATTTTCTTGTAATTTCGAGCGGGCGATGTTAGCGGAGCGGTCACAATCACAATCGACGCACAAAAAACGTCATAATGTCATTTCATTTCTTGAGGTCGTGCGGGGAAGGGAAGCGGAAGGGATAGGATTGCTAGGCCAAAAAAATAAATTACAAAAAACAAAATCGCGGATCATAGCAAATTGGCGCAACCATTCCCCCCGGGTTTGAAGGGTTACCTTCAAAGAAAAGAAAAAAAACAAAAGCGAAACTAAACCCTATTACTATATCTAAACTATCAATACTAGGTAGCGAAACAACTTATAACTAACTATGCCACTACTACTGATTAGGCAGAGGGCAGAGGCGAATAACCGGACGCAGGTACGATCCAGTTGCGGTTTTAACCTTTACGACTCGCGTTATTCCGTTCGAACCCGGAAAAACTTCTTCCACTACACCAAGAGGCCAGTGCAGAGGAGGCGCACTCTCAGTCTTCAATATCACCACAGTACCGACTGTGACTGGATCTGAAGGAGTGTTCCACTTTTGACGCGACTGCAGCGTATGCAGATAATCTGTCCTCCATCGCTTCCAAAAGGACTGAACTAAGCTATCTAGCAGAGCGTGACGCGGGTGAAGCTGCAGTTTGTCAGTCTCGACATCTAAAGCGGGCAAATATTTAAGAGGAGTCGTCGTCAAGAAGTGAGCCGGCGTCAACGCTAGTGGCTCCGATGGATCACTAGACAAAGTCCGACACAACGGACGCGTATTCATCAACGCCTCTACCTGAGCGAGTACGGTGCTCAACTCCTCGTACGAGAGAATCTGTTCGCCTATGACCCGAAACAGGTGCGACTTAAGGCTTTTAATATTCGCCTCCCAATTGCCACCAAAATGACTAGCCGCTGGCGTATTAAAACACCAATCAATGCGATTCTCAGCTAAGACATGGGCGAATTCACTTTGGTAGTACTTGGAGCGTAAGAATGTATGTAATTCCGAAATATTGCGTCGCGCTCCAACATAATTTGTGCCGTTGTCAGAGTATAAGCGCTTAACGGGACCACGGCGAGATAAAAATCGTTTAAATGCAGACATAAAACCCTGCGTACTCAAATCACTGGTTAACTCTATGTGAACTGCACGAGTTGTCATACAAACGAATAGGCAAATGTATGCCTTTGTGGAACGTATACCACGACCACGGGCAATAGTGACTTTAAACGGTCCAGCATAGTCCGTCCCAGTATGTATGAAAGGTTTCACCGTCTGTACAACACGACAAGAACGATGGTCGGCCATTTCCGGCGCGTTGAAACGCGGGCGGAGCTTAAAGCAGGGCACACATCTGTGCACTCTAGCGCGTATCAAATTGCGAGCGGAAAGTATCCAGTACTTCTGTCGAAGAATGGACATTAATAAATCGGGACCAGCGTGACAATTCACCTTATGGTGATAGTCCACCAACAAATCCAAAACGTGATCCCTGCGTGGTAGAACTACTGGATGCATTTGTTCAAACTCTAACTTAGCATTTCGCAGACGGCCACCGACACGAATGAGTCCGTCTTGCAAAAATGGTTTCAAATGTTGAAGTGCGTGACTACAAGGTTTATGTGATTCTAAACTACGAAAATCTATTGAAAAATAAAATTTCTGCAACTCTCGAAGTACAACTGATTCAGCTCTATCCAAATCAGCTGCGATTATAGAACCACGCGATGGTAATAATCTCAAAAATCTTAGGACGTAAACTACACAGCGTAGTAGTCTCGACCAAGACGAGACTCGATTAGACAACAACAAAACAACTGACTCTTCACGCGGAACTGATACTACAAGCGTATGTTTCTTCTCCTCGGGTGGCTCTGAAACAGTAGCGGGGTTAAACGGAGCATTTGGCCACTCGTTAGGAGTGGTGTGAAGCCAGGGAGGGCCACAAAACCAAAGCGGATGATTTAAAATTTGCGCAGGAAGCAAACCACGTGAGAGACAATCAGCTGGGTTTTCTGTTCCAGCGACATGGAATATATTTTCCGGTGACAATTCAGCTTGAATCTTAGCCACCCTATTTGCGACAAACGTGCCCCATCGATGGGGTGAAGAGTGGGCCCAACATAGAGCAACGGTTGAGTCTGAAAACGCTACAATTCTCTCTATATTAATGCGAGGACGACAAGTTTTGACTATAGATGTAATCAATTGAACCAACATAAGAATAGCGCAGAGTTCGAGACGAGCAAGAGAGACAACCTTACGAGGAGATACCTTTGATTTTGCGCTAATGAGGAAAACTGAAATGTTATCGCCATTTTGGACCTGAAAGTAAACCACTCCCCCGTAAGCCCTCTCACTGGCGTCTGCGAAACCTACCACATTAACAACAGTGTCTGGTACTATACCAACATGGCGAGGAATCTGTATCTGATCGAGCATTGGAAGCTCTTTCCTATAGCGAGCCCACAACTTAGCAACACTGTCAGGAGCGGTGTCGTCCCAATCACAGTTGGAAAGCCAAAGCTCTTTTATAAGCAGCTTTGCATACAAAACAACAGGAGCTACAAAACCCATTATATCCCATATCCGAGCTACACATGCTAGGATAAAGCGTTTGGTACAAGTTGGCGGAGTCGAGCTAATTTTAAGACTGAACATATCAGTTGCGGGTGACCAACATAAACCAAGGATCTTATGCGAATCACTATCATCGAATTCCTTTACCGAAGTCAACCGGTGTGACGGTGGAATCGACTCTAATGTAGCTTGCGAGTTGCTTGTCCATTTCACCAGATCAAATTGACCGGACTTCATGAGGCTGATTACTTGAGCAGCGGTCTCTATAGCCTCTGCTTCACTAGGTACACTGTACACAAAATCGTCCATGTACAATCCGGTTTCAATAGTGGCCCTTGCTTTCGGGTATGTATCACCCTCGTCAGCGGCCAACTGCTTGATAGTGCGAAGAGCGTGAAAGGGACTAGACTTAAGCCCAAAACAAACACGATTGAATTCGTAAACCTTCAAAGGTTCCTGCGGAGAAAATCTATACAAGAAGCGTTGGAATCTACGGTCACATTCTCTGATTCCAATACTAAGAAACATTTGCCGAATATCAGCAGAGAGCGCAATAGCAAACAAGCGAAAATTTACTATTATTTCAAATAAGTTACCCTGGAGGTTCTGACCACAACACAAGATATCGTTAAGCGATATGCCAGTACTAGTTTTAGCGCTACCATCCATAACCACACGCAGTTTAGTTGTAAGCTTGTCTTCTCTAACAACTCCATGGTGCGGGATGATGTAAAACGGGTAATCACGTGTCTCCTCAGTCTCGGCAGGCGCTGATGAGATATAACCTTTATCTAAATATTCGATCAGCACATCATCATAGGCTTGCTTCAACTTAGGAGACGCCTGCATCTTACGTTCCAAGCATAGAAAGCGTTTTTCTGCGGAGGCACGGGAGCCACCGAGCGAAAAAATATCACCCTTGAAAGGGAGCGCGACAACATAACGACCATCTTTATCACGAGTAGTCGTGCGGGTATAAATCTCCTCAGTGACCTGATCCTCAGGGCTGAGAATAGGCGGGACATTGACCTCTTCAATCTCCCAGAACTTGCGGATGGTAGACTCAAGCGGCGGCTCGACGGTGCAACAGTGCGACACAGTCGAGTAACTATCTAAACAAGCGGGTGCGGAACCAACTATAACAAACCCGAGAACTGTTTCCAGTGCGTGCGGAGCGGGGTACATCGGAAGACCTTGAATTTTACGTGATAACTGGAGATGCGGGAGAATCGAAGCACCGATCAATAGATCGATATCTCCAGGGAAAGCGTAATTTCCGTCGGCTAACTGCAAGTTCTTAAACTCCGTCAGCATGGACGTGTCAACCGGTACCGTGGGCAACCGTTCCGTAATCTTATCTGCGACTAGCGAATCCATTTCAAACGAAATATTACGATTAAAACGTGAACTAAATATTATTTTAATGGAACCGTGAATGGTTGCCTTTAAACCTCCAAAACCTTTCACTTCTGAGCGGGATGACCAATTATTAAAACTAAAACCAAGGCGTTGACAACAATCCCGAGTAATAAAATTACTCTGGGAAGCGCCATCTAGTAGCGCTCGAACGGTGTGCGGTTTGCCAAAGGCATCTACAATGACAACTTGCGCGGTCGCAAGTAAAACGGTAGTGATTTGAGTACCAGCGGCGGAAAGCGAACACAATGTTACGTCGTTTGCACTTGCAGCAGGCCGCGCGTCACAAGCGTCGCGCGTCTGCGCAGGCTGCGGCTGCGATGGCAGCTTACTACTCTCAAAATGTAAGAAGGTATGATGTCTAGCTAGACATTTACGACTAACACCACTGTTACATGACGTAACCAGATGTTTGTCACTTAGACAATTAAAACACAAATTATTAGTGCGGACAAACTTGTAACGATCACTAGGCGATAATCTCTGAAATTCCGAACACTTGTACAGCTGTGTATGGCTACCCTTACACAGAGAACAGTCAGGTGTTGAGGCGGTATTAACTAGCGTATGTGCAGTCTTGACTGACTTCGATGACGCGTCTATACGGCGATCGGAACCTGTCCTATTCGTGACTTCATGACGTGCCGACGTGCGCTGCAATACCTTAATATGGTCGCGAATAAAAGATTCTAAATCTTCGAACTTAGGTATTTCGTTACCGCGCTGAGTCGTTTCAAACAGACGAACAGTTTCAGGATCTAATTTCTTTAAACCGATATACAAAAACAAAAAGTCACAGAGGTCATTGACCTTTAGGTTCTTTACTGCACGAACAGATGATGCGAAAATATTTAAAAACTTCTCTAAATTATGATCGTTACAAACGGAAAAACTTTTCAAATCGAATAATTGATCTAAATATGCGGTGGCTACTAATCGCTTATCTTCGTATTTTGTTTTTAAAGTGTTCAAAACTAAAGTGTAATTTTCAGCGCTAAACGTAATTCCAGCACAGACAGCCTTTGCCTTACCGGTCAATTTTTCTACGAGATAATGCAATCTCTCGTGATCTGTCAGCGATGTGTTCCTATGTATTATATTTTCGAAACTATCTATAAATAAATTCCAATTTCGAATGTCACCATTAAATTCAGGTATTTGAATTGGCGGCAATCGTGGGCGTTCGCGAGGAGGGTTGGATAAACCACTCGCGGGGGGGGGAGTCTCTAAACTCCTAGCAATACGTTTGATACGACAATACAAGTCATCAAAGGACGACAATGCCTGATAACTCACACAGTAATCAGGATTTAACTCCAACTCTAAAATGTTTATATTATTAATTGTAGATTCAAAATCCGCGCGCAAACTATCTAAAGTTTCCAACGAACACAAGAAAGCATCTCTAATCGTCAGATCCGAGATTTGCAAAGATTTATCACAAATTGATTGAACACGTGAAAACTGTGAGTCCCTTTTAGCGTATAAAAGCTTTAACTGAACCTTTAAATCAGTACTAACCTTAGTGCCCTTAAGAGACATCTTGTTTTGATATATTCACACTATACACTCAAACAAACACTTAACGAATTATTAAGTAAGCGATAATTATCAGATAACAATATGGTAATATTGTAAACAACAAAGTGAACGGCGAACGAACGGAATAACCTGAATCAATGAGTGAATATTACCCAATTTCTCGATTAAATCATTCACGTCGTTCATATGCGTATATAATCTATGGTTTATCCGTTTCCTACAAATATTCACTCAACAATGAACGGGTATTTTTGAAATGCGTCTACCTACATGCAATTTGTAGGACTTCCGAATGAATTTTGTCAAGAAAAAGAATGCGATCGATTTATATCTACGCTGATATTTACGTAGCTAACTATAATTATGCGGTGCGGTTGACGGCGTAGGTACCGTAATTATCAATGGCTCTTTAACTATACGAGCGAAATAACGTTTAGTTGCCTAAATGCCTAGATGCGGGTTTTCTACTATTATATCTAGGTAAACAGGCGCGTTGCGTTTATTCCCTATGGAACAAATACTATATTGCGAAATTACAAGAAAATGATTCACGATCCGGCTCGAAGGACCAAAAAGTAATGGTTGCGCGAATAAGCTGTGGACTGTATGTTTAAAAAGCGATCTAAGGTTTGTTAACAATATGCAGGTACTGTGCCTGGCATTTATCGATGGGATGAATGTATTAGGGAGGAACACTGACCTTTTGACCTCGAAGGTTCCACGTGGCGCCGGCCGGTGAACCTCGACTTCGCACATTCAATCACTGCCAGGTCCTGTATTGCACTACACTGCACTATTGTTGAGTCTTTGAATGGTTGGATCACGAAATAGTCAATTTTCTTGTTCGAGCGGGCGATGTTAGCGGAGCGGTCACAATCACAATCGACGCACAAAAAACGTCATAATGTCATTTCATTTCTTGAGGTCGTGCGGGGAAGGGAAGCGGAAGGGATAGGATTGCTAGGCCAAAAAAATAAATTACAAAAAACAAAATCGCGGATCATAGCAAATTGGCGCAACCAACTATAAAAAATATTTAATCAGTGAACAATTAATAATGTGCTTAAAATAGCATATCAGTAACAAATAAATTATAATTTATTATTATATAGGTATTTATTAGGTAAGAAGAGGATTATGAGGGCTACGGGAAGCTAGCAAAGCGAGCACTAGCTTCTGACGTTTTATAAGTGCCCATGTAGGCCTATATGAAATAAAAACATTTTGACTTTTGACTTTTGAGCGTACGAAGCCACCATATTAGATTACTATAAACGCCGCCGATAGAACACAGGGAGGAAAGGTGTCCGTCGACCATACTCAGGGTTTTCTGAATCGATGTTTCATAATTTATTGTTACCGTACACTGAATTGCATAACCTGATTCCGCCAAGCCCGCTCCATTATCGGACCACCAGACATACGGCGATGCGCCACCAGTATATACACGCCATATACTGGTGGCCCATAGCGTTGGACAGGAACAAGTATTAAATCTAGTTAATCCCAGGGCTGGGTCAAATTAAGGCCTCTCTTTTTCCGCACACGTCCAACCTCTACCATTGCGGAAAGAAAAACTATTTTTTTCTATGGCAGCCATTAGCTTCTCAATTTGTATTTCAGAACACGGAGTCCTCAAAACCCCGTATAATTAACGTGGCAAGCCACTGCGGCTTACAACCGTTGCCTGGCTTCGGGGCCTACTGTGCCAGCAAGGCGGGCGTGATAGCTTTCACGAAAGCCTTGCGGATGGAGAATCTAAGACACGGGTTGAGTGCCGTGGCTTTTGTGCCAGGTAATTGCTTGTTTTAAAGTTTCATTTTAAAATGTAGGTAGTTTTTTCCGCAATCACTTGGGTACACATTGCTTACGTATATAGGTGAGCAATGTAGTATCACTGTATAGTGATACTACAAAACACTGCCTCTTACACTTATAGGTATATGTAAGTCACACACAAACATACATCGTTATACTTTTTAATATAGATAATGCTTGAGATGATATTGTATTCCAATTTTATTACTATTATCTACAGAAGGCGGCAAATAACTTGACTCGAGATTTTGTGGTGGGGGAAGCTCCCACCACCCATAGTTCCATCTAGTTGTTTGCCGCCTACCATTGATTTATACGCAATCAGCAAACTTGGACTCGAAACTCATACATCTATTATCAGTGTCATCACAGTCGCAAATACATTCACTGATATACAAAGACTTTTCTGAGTATTCATGAAAAAGCTCTAAAACAAAAAAGTCGTACCCGATTGCACTTAGCTATATAATATTTTAAATACAAGATAAATTGTAGCAGTCGGGACCCATTCTAGAAATGGAGGCTTAGTGAATTGAGAGCACATACCTATATTACATTGCAGATTACTACTAACTAGACGTCTGTCTTTCTAGAATTGTATATTGTTAGTTTCTTGGAAAATATCAATTCAAAGTGGTCATACTACAGAGCATACTCTCCAGCATAACAACTTTTAAATAACGGTTATTTCACGCTGATTATGCACAAGTCATAACATAAACAAATGTATATTAATTGTACATCAAGATAAACTCTATAATTTTAAACAAATACTTACTGATTTTTAGTAACATGTAAATGTTTTATCGGAATGCGTCTGCCATGAATTTCTTTGTAAATACAATATATAATTTTTAATATTAAGCTACAAAAATATAGACATTATCTACATTTTATCCTGAAATTTTTACATAATGTAGTCCAATTAGTTCTGCTGCGGAGCATGATACCGTTGTGGGTGGTTTCCTGAAAATCTCGATAATAATTCGTTTGATTTGGGGTTTAAACTCAAAATCCTATGCTTTCAGCCGCGCTTGTTAATATAATTGTAGCAGGACTAGCCAGGCAGTTTAATATAATTCATTTCATATTTCAATCAGTTTAATATGTGTATGTTTGTTACTTCTTTACGTTCGAACAGATTTTGATGAAACTTGGTACACCGGTAGACCAAATCCTGGAATAACACATAGGACTTTTTGTCTCGGGAATTGTATTCCCTTGCTTTACTGACATTGCCTATCTACCTACCTATAATTTATTTTTATTCCAGGTGGATTCATCAATTCCAGCAATATAATCGGAAATCAAGGAGCCCACGGAAACGACATGCTTGAACATTTTAATGACGAACAGAAATCTTTTTTCGAGAAACGTATCACAGCACTATCTAATTATCTCCAGGCAGCAGCGGGGTCCAACGCAGGATACGACTCTTTGAAAGACGAGTACATCATAGAGACGTTCGTCAAAGCTTTGACGGATGATAATCCCAAGGATCTGTATAAAGTGGAATCATGGAGATACATGTTTTACTATAATCTATTCAAGTTGCCTCTCCCTGAGGCCACTCTCGGATGGCTTGTAAAAAAGTTCCTTACTTTTCCCGAGTGAATAACTTATTTTGTGGGGAATAAGTATTTTTAAGATAAGGAAACTACAAAAAATTACCCAATTTCACCGAAATACTTATCTAATACACAGAGGATTTGCATGGGTTGTCGCCTAATAAGCAACGTTTTATAGTCTTTTTTTTAAAAGTCATAATTAAATATGGTTACCTAACACAGATATTTTTTTTTATTATTTGTGTCCCACTACTTATTAGTTTTTTTTTCCTAAATCCCATAAGAAAAACGTTTAGATAGGAAAAGTTGTCGTCCAATAAAATCCTTTGTTATGCTGAGCTTATCAATCACTAATTAAGTATTTATTTAGGAAACTCAACAGCTTATTAATTAAGTTACATGAGCTAAGAGTACACACCACTCTATCAGTGTACATCCCAATGCAGTTGCGCGAAAGTTACTAGCATGTAAAAGTGAGATTTGCACACGCTGCACACAGATAGCGAGATGATGACAATTATCACTTAAACCAATTATAGAGTTTCACGGCAAAACTAAGTTAACCAGAAAGTAGTGTAAGGAAACATTAAAAGGTTAAGGTATATATATTATTAGATCAATTCAGTTACGAGGAGAACAAAATATTATGTCGAGAACCTACCACCTAATACCTACTTGCTGTTTGAATTGAAATTGAATAACAATATCAGCCCACACGGGACCTATTAAAATTATCAATTTCTCACTGAAGTTTGAACGAACCAGTAAACAATGCTCAAGTTAAAGTCGAAGAAGTTACGTTACCTGTTTTAGTTTACATTAAAAATTACATTTGATCAATTGATAACCAATGCCGTCGTATAACTTTAAACACCGTAAGATTTTAATAAATTTTGGGAAAGTGTAAACTCTCCAACAAATATCTAGTCTATACCTAATTTCGAACGTAATTTATAAATCTCATCCAAAGACAGGTAATTTTTATACTTACCTTGGCAAAGAGAATATAAGCACTCCTTGGTTCCATAATATGCTCATAACAGACGCTGACGTCGACGATAGCGCCGATGTGACTCATTAAATCAGTGTCCTCAAAATCAAAATCGAGAACCCAAGATAGAGCCACTGGACGCAGGAAAGTGAGGAGACCCGACCCCAAATAATGGGAAAGAAAGGCAAGAAGATCTTTTTTTAGGTAGGTTGTCTGTCCGGAACATATAAATTATATGGATACACCAAGAGAACCGTCGCGTCGTGGCATAAAATGGAACATATTACAAAGTAGGTACTCTGTGAATGGAACTAACATGCCTGTACTTAGCTATTCTAGTCACAATAATAGGTACTTGGCTACTTTTATTAATGAGCGGAGACGTTGGCAGAAACTAGATGAAAAAATATCTTTTGCCCGCGACTTCGTCCGTGTAGAGGTCGAAATTTTTACTACTAGGTTTTTTTATTTATTTTTTTATAGTATAACATATTTTAATTCCGACAAAGGTGATGGCATGGGTATGCGTTAGATTCTTCAACAATCTAACGCACGCATACCTAGATCTTTTACTTGAATGAAGACTCTTTTAAAGTCATCTATGCTTTTTTCTTTCGGTAATATTTGTATCTTGTAAAAAACCTGTTTTTCTCGTCAGTCTTGTCTCTTATCTTTAAATAAATTTTATCAAAACAAAACTTAGAAACAGTTTATCAAATGAAACACTGAAGTGAACTTACTAACCAAACAATAGAAAAAATGAAAATTTCACGAAGTTTAAGCCAATAAAAATTTTTTTTAAACAATCAGACCACCGAAAATTTGTATTTAATGAGCGTAAAAATAGTTTTATTGCATTTTTTTAATATTAAACGAATTTTAGTTAGTTTTCTCTTTTTCTCTGTACTTCTTAATTATATTATTATTATGAGCCCGTTGTGTCCCACTGCAGGGCAAAGGCCTCCCTTCCGTTGTTCTTATCATTTTACTTCAAACCATGGCAAACGATTTGAAGTTGGCGTACGATCATACCTTTTTTGGACCTGGCAGCCCTGGTCCGATGTCATGTCAAACGTCAAACGTTTTGTCAGTTAAGATTTTCTTTCAGTTTTGACAGATTTTGCTAATCGTAATGCAGAAAAATCAATTTTTCTGTTAAAAACCTACAAAAACAGTGCAAAAATAGTTCATACTGTGTGAGAATTTAAAGAAGGTTTAGTATTGCATATATTTTCGTGCAATCCAGTCTCATTCCGAAGAAATGGAGGTGGTATTTGGGCCGAATTCGGTCGACGAACCGGTACGTAAAGTATTATTTTACAACTGTGACTAAAAATTTGAAATCTGTTCTATTTTATTAAAGTATTTTAATAACTTAAGTTTAGTATGTGATCGACTGGCATCGATTTTTCATTTTGGTTATAGGTTATTATAGTGGTGATCAAAGTTTAATAATACTCTGAATTTGAATATCACAACATACCTTAGAATACACCAATTATTATTTAATAACAGTAAGACAAACATAATTCTAGTCCTCATTTTGACCTGTCTATACGTATGCTTGCAACTCAAGTAAGAATCAATACAGATTGGTGTGATTTTCATTCATAGTTAAAAAGTGTTTTCCAACTAGGTATACTTTGACCTTGGCCAAATGATGTAAACTTATGAAGCTAAACTGTACCCACACTTGTTTTCATAATAAACCAAAACTTAATTCCTAAATTCTGAATATTCACAGAATCTTCTATACAAATTACAACGTAAAATCAAAGTGTTTAATACTACCGATCCACTGCCGAACCGAGGATACAACTTGGTTACATGCTCCAGCAAGTATGGGATTGTTTTTGTTGCTTCCCCAGATGGACATTTGTCAGGTAACTATAAATATATTTGAAAGTGTATTTATTTGCAACACATTATGAAACATTCTGATTCAGGGATAGTTTTATGAGAACTGCAGGTGTTATTTTAATCAGAATTTTCAACTGAGACACTTGTCATTGACTTTCACTCTTGACTTTAAGATCCCTAGTTTGTAGCTATAAGGATACAGACTCTAGAGTTTTGAAATCGAACTAACTGTAAATTTTTAAGTCCCTACGATCCATCTTAAGGTTGTCTAGAAGATATTGCTATCAGCGATAAGACTGTCCTTGTACCCGTAAATTTAGATTTATGTCTGGTTTGTGTAACTTTTTGGTGTACAATAAAGTTTTATTCTATTCTATTCTACTTTCAATTTAGCCCTACATATCTACACAGACATATTTAAGTATGTATTATTATTTTATTATATTATTATGTATTACTAATTACTGACTGTTGACTATGTTTCTTTCACAGTATACTACTTACAACAGCTGATTGACAAGGAGTGTGAGCCACAGCACACAACAGTGAAACTCCAAGAGAAACCAACCCACATTGCTGCAAGTTGTGACCAAGAACTGTTGGCTGTTACGGGTGGCCAACTACTGACCATCTATAAGATTACTGACTTTCAGAACCAGGTATGTTACTTTATTAAGTCATTTCTATTGGCGGTTATAGTTTCACATACATTTAAATAATCTTGGAATTCCCTGCCACAGTCTGTGTTTTCTCATACCTCTAAGTTTGAACCTAGAGGAGGTCAAGGGTGAATAACTTACTTTTAGGCAAGCATACTTTATAATCGATCATCTGATGAGGTAAGATAATAAAAAAAGAGTAAAGTTAAATAAAATTTAATGAACAAATCTCAATTAAGTATTTGGTTTGTTAATAATCAAATGAAATTTCAAGGTAATTGTTCCAATTTAAAAAAAAATAATTATTTCTTAATTTAATATTTGTTTGGTGTAATTTAGTCCTTTTATGCAAGCATCGGTAATTTTAATCATAGCATAATAATTTTTTTACAGAATGCATCACCATCCCTTGCCATCCGGTGTGATGTTAGCCCATCCACCTTTGTGTCTTCTCTACAATGGAACCCTTGTGTCCCTGATACTATAGCCATAGCCTTCTATGATGGCACCTTACTTGTATCCCAAGTTAGCACATCACAAGTTAAGAAAGTGCCGTCTAAGGCAAGGTAAGAATTATTGCTAATTCTGTTTTGGTTTATCTTAATTATATTTTTTAAGGATTGGGAATTAAAGAAGAGTACAACAAAGCAAGATAGGTTACCGCTGCTCTACAACACAAAGGGCAACTGAAACACACACACACACATTTCAGTCAGTAAAACTCAGATACTCCCTCTCATTCCACCCAGAGTAGGAGATTATGAATTTCCACCCACAATGTAAAACTTAGTAGAATTGGCACTTTTAGGATTCCGTACCTCAAAAAGAATAAATGGAACCCATAAAGGACTACTTTGTTGTCCGTCTGCCTGTCTGTCTATCAGGACCTTTTATTTCGGAAAAGCATGGATGTATCGAGTTGAAATTAAAACCATATTCTTAGGTCTGCGGTCCCTTGAAGCTGTGAAAAAGTACAAACTTCTAAGTTAACGAAAAAAAAGAAATGGCTGTGCATGTCGCAAAAATCGTATATTTCGATACTCTCAGGGGAATAAAAATTCATTGGGTACCCTCGTGGACCTAGAACCCTAACATTTGGCATGAAGCAAAGTATTATAGCACAAATATTATGGCAAAAAAATGCTTACATTTGAAGGAGCACAGCTATATAATAAAATATATAATAAAACCCTCACGCATAAGGAACCTTCTCTCATTCAGCGTATTCAAAACCCAGCTTAGTCATTATTTAATCGCCAACCAAACATAACTCGAAAAATGAATGCGTTGGGTGAAACGAGTTTCGGATGGTTTTTATAGTTTTGTGACCATTGTTATCCGCTGTTTAGATTTAATCTAAGTTTATGACGGATGTTGTCGAACCTAAATTAGTGAGTATTTAAGTTATAATTATTGTTCTCAAGTAAGCAACATGTTATGTTTTTATTGAGAATAAAGTTTCTTTAAACCTATATTGCTTCAGGTATTGAACTATTTTCATAAGTTAGTTTGTATGGTACCCTCAGTGTGTGAGTCCAACTCGCTCTTGTTTTTTTTTTAAATTAATTGCCCCTTACTAAGAATTACTCCTGTATTATTTGTTCCGTGCGGGTATCAAATCTACAATACGCAGCGCAGTATCTAACCACTCAACCACTGTGCTTATGGTGCCGTAAACTTTTAAGTGTCACTATAAGACTGTGGACAGGACAGGATAAACATTCTTCAGAACCTTTCATGACTTCTGAAGAATGTTCATAAAAAGAAATTATTGTGTTCCTTGTGTTCAGTTAACATTTGTTTGGGCTTCTTAAATAAATGACAAACACAACACTATGACATTCTCAAAGCCTTAAGATTATTCACTTACGTTTTTCTTTGGTCAGATGCCTCTGCTGGAGTCCCAAGGGCAAACAACTGGTCACTGGGAACAGCGACGGAACCCTCAGTCAATTCAAACCGGACCTTACTCCAGCTAAAACCATTCCTGCACCCAACTTGTTTGAGAGTGCGCCTGTGGAGACTTTGGCTGTTTATTGGATATCTACTTTTCAATTTGCTGCTGTGTATAAGAATGCTACGAATAATAGTCGTCCAGGTGCAGTATATTTCTTTTTTAAAACAAAATTATTGTAAGATTTCTGGAAGGGGAATTTTAAGAATTACATAAACATCAAAAGAAGCTAGCGAGGGGATTGCTTAGCTTATTTTGATGTTATGGGGGATAGGATGGTCCATATAGTAATTATGATTAGCAATGAATCTTAATGTAAATGTTTACGTAAGTTGGGGATGGGGGTTAAGTATTTAACTTACCTTTGCTCATAAGGGTGGGGATTAAAATAACTAAAATTCTACTTGAATGGCTGCTAATTAGCTTATTGTCTTATTATGAGTGTGACAAAATAAAAAACAAATTTTTGATAGCTTTTTCTTTGCAGCTGTAACGATTATAAATACTCCGAAAGCTGGACAGCCCAGCTGTCAGAACTATGAAGATATATGCTATAGCATGGGGTCGAATAGACCTTGGTACTATTACTTGCAAGGATTGGCACAATGGTAAGAATATAATTTTAATAATTACTTTTTGGCACATACAAAATATTTAGTTGAATGAATACCACATTGCGTGTTCACTCTAATCAAACAAAAGCTTTTGATTGTTTATTTTTTTCACCAGGAATATCATAATGTCGGCGTCAGCAAACGGTATGGAAATTGCAACTCTTGGATCCGCTGATGGGGCTAACTGGGTTCAGTGGTGTCAGGTAACATGAATGCAAACTTTTTTTAATTTACTGTTTTGGTAGTCATCTCATTAATATTTTCTAGGCACTCTAATGCAGTCTGTTTAGGACTCTCAGACTGTTAACTTTTTTAATTCCTACATAGTAATACTTTTGGAATCGTTTCCTCGAGCCTCCATAACATATTATGACAAAACTTTGGCGCCAAAAAAACACGATTTAATTTTTTATAATTTTGTTGTAACCAGTGTCATTCTCACAGGTAAGACGACACCCTCAAGCTAAAAAAATGCAGTTGATGGCAACAATTCTATGATTGAACATAAATAAATTCCATCAACTTCAAACTTCGATCAACTATCGTTTACATTTCGGGAAGTATCATTGGAATAGCACAATTTAATTCCGCCAAGTCTGTTCCATCATCTGACCAGAAGACGTACGGCATTGTGCCAGCAGTACATGGTGGAGATCCCACCCGTACGTACAAAGCGTTTTGGAAACACATTCACTATACGTACAGCTAAGGAGTGGAATTCCCTGCCGGAGTCTATGTTTCCTGATACCTGATATTATTTCGGGAACCCAGGGGTCTTTAAGTCAAGAGTGAATAGGTAACTTCTAGGCAAGCGTGCTCCATTGTCGGCCGCAGCATCGCTTACCTTCAGGTGACAAACAGGAGCCTATCCATAATAAGAATTAGCTTAACCTCCTCTCTAGAAGAGGGAATGGGACGTAATCCACCATGCGGGCCCAACCTAGTATTTTTTTAGACAATTAAAAATATATATATTTTATTAGATAAACATAACATCATGTTGTTATAGACCGATGAAGCAAGACCAGAGCTGCCTCTAACGGATAAGAAACAGGAGAACTATCCTGTGGGCATTTGTATTGACACTTGCGCTACGCATCAAATGCAATGGGGTATGTATTTTTATGAATCACATCTTTTCGCCTACGGGCGCGGAGATGTCACTGGATGTTTTTCCCACCGCAAAAAAAGGCCCTGTGCATGGCACTGCGCTATCTTCTACAGAACTTCTTGAGAGAGGACTTTTGGCCGAAAATTGAAGGACGACGTTTCCGAGAATGGTTACGCAACACTACACGATGAAACTCGACGCCAATAACGTTACGCGTTATTTTATTATTTTTTTAAGAATATTTTGTGTATTTTATCTATAGATCACTGATACTTGGTAATAAAATTAATGTTATTATCAGTAGTAATAATGGGACAGGTTTTTCTATACTTTAGAATCTAAACAAAAAAGAAGTTGACTGTGACAGTTAACGCGTGACAAAACTACGAGTTCATATTGAGATCCGATACTAGAATAGCCGAGTTATTAGTACTTGATCGTTCAGAGATTTTCATCTTTTTGTCGGGATGTAAGGCTTTTTGACTTCCAAAGTCATGAATAGATGACAAAGCAAAATTATTGTGTCTTGCACGCCATGGTCACAAGTTGAAGACGGGCTTAAACATTAACAAATCTTATAAGTAAGTATTAACCGAGAGTATGCTTTTTAGTCTCCAAGTCTAAAGGTTAACACGGTACTATTTATTTATTTCAGTACATTATACTGGAACAAATATTTTTTTTTATATATATAAAAATGAATAACTGTTAGTGTTGCTAAAACTCGAGAACGGCTAGTCTGATTTGGCCAATTTTGGTCTTGAAATATTCATGCTAGCCCAGAAAAGGTTTAAACGGTAACAAAATCTAAAAAAATCACGGAAAAACAATCGATCATAACGCCATCTCTATTTAAAGTGTCTTTTGAAATTAATAATGCTGGTAGATGGCGTTATCCTTTGACAGTTTAGCTAAAAGGACTATTAGGCGGTACGAAGTTCGCCGAGTTTTAAAATAAAAATTGTAATCTTTGTTTGTTTGTAATGTAACCTTTGTTTTGCAGATGAGAACACAACCCTGCCTCACATGCCTCTACTCCACGTGGTATCACAAAGTGGCTTGCTCACTATATTCAACATCATCAACTTGAACAAACAAGCCCCGCAAGTGTGCACGCCTCCTCAGCAACTTATGTTACCAGCTGGTGCCCTGACTAGGTAAGAATTATATTGTACTTTTAACCCCTCGGCCGCCAGGGGGCTAATATTATTACGTAATTGCGCGTTTTTTAGAAAATCACATAAAAAAAAACTTTTTGGGGATTTTTCAAAAAAAAAAAATAAGCTATTGAAACCAAAATTTTCGGCCGAATGAAATTCGCATCCCATAGTGTACAGTACGACAATTAGCGTTTTTTCAAGGTCATTCATGTTGTAAAAACGTATGTACAATCGGCGCGTGAGGGGCAACAATTTTTACATTACTAGCTTCTTACCCGCGGCCTCTCGCCCGCTCGCGATAATAGAGAATTCACTCCCAAATAGTATTACTAAGCTAGACGAGAGAACAGTTTTTTCTTTAAATGTTTTAGCTTTGAAATTGCGATGGCACTGGTTACATTACCGCGTTATAAAAAAATAATATCTCTTTACATAGTATTAAATTTTATAACAATATAATTCAAACATGATTCGAAAGACACGTAGCGTCATCTAGCGTTCTAAAGCTCTAATCATAACCGTCAATCGAGCGATCAAAGTTCTTTTCCTTGGGAAAAGTACTTTTTTCGGCATGAATGATACCCAATGTCCTTTTCTATGCCCTTAAAAATGTATAATTATGCAAAATTGAATGATGATCAACTCAGTGGTTAAGGCGCAAACAGGTAACAAACAAACATACTTTCACATTTATAATCACAAGCTGCTGGTAAACCAGCAACTTCGCCGGCGTGATGGAAGGAAATTATCTCAAGGGAACATACTGCCGGCATAAAACGTTTCATTGAAATCCGTTCAGCCGTTCGAGTGTGAAGTAGTATCAAAAGCTACTCACTTAGCAGTGTAGCACGTAACGTATCAGATACGGTATCAAGTGAGTACGTAGGCACGAGCCCGCTGCGAGCCGCTCGCGCGTGGAGCGCTGTAAGCTCGCAGTGACCCGCCGAGTGGCGGTTTCACTGCGAACACAAAGGCGGCTCGCAGTTTGCTCGTGGACGGCGTCACGACCGCTTGTGTAGTGAGTACGTACGCGCGAGCTTCAAACGAACTTACGTATTCAATTATTTCATTATGGAGTGGACTGAAGAAAAAGTGTTAAATCTAATTGAGGTTTACCAGAATACTCCAGTACTGTGGGACCCTAAAAATAAGAATTATTACAAAAAACATCTAAAAGTGGATGCTTTACTAAATTGTTAGAACGATTTCTATCTTCGAAAATTTCACTTTGCCAAAATCGACGTGGGCTTTTATAATTATCTAAAATATTATACATGACTATGAACGCAGCACTAGCCACCATTTGAGACATGTTGTCGGCGTGACGTCGTTGCGAGCACTGCGGATCCGGCAGCTCGTAGCTAGATACGTGGAGGACCGTGGACGAGCCGTACCCACTTGCAGTTTGATACCGTATCTGATACGTTACGTGCTACACTGCTAAATGAGTACCCAGCTTTACAAAGTACTCGTAACATACTCATAAACGTTCACCACCTTTATAATATTAGTCTGACAAGTATACCAAGTAATAATAGTATTCTATAGTACATCTTGAAGCTCGGGGTTTTTGCTAGCTGAACTTATGACATCGTTTTCAAATTAAAATGGGAGTTCGGAAAATCCCGAAAAGTTTGTGCTGGTTAATAGGTTTTTGTATTTGAGACCGACTTCCATAACTAAAACTAAATCATTTTTTACTTGTCTCTTTTCTTTTTATTATATTAGAAATCATAATTTAAGATAGTAAATACCATGTTTGTATTCGTTACCAGCGCAATCCCGGGGGAGGCCCCTCCCCATGCCGCCCCTGCACCTGCGCCCGCGCCAGCTCCTGCGCCAACGCCCGTTTTGCAACCGAAGGTAAAATATATTTTCAATACACTAACTCGGAAACCCGCTCTTATATTTTTTTTATAAATAACCTATCACTTTTAGGCACACAGTTTACTATTTATCGCATAAGCGCGGAAAAGTGCGCGAGCTCGCCCCCCGCCACAATTTATTACATTGATCATATCAGATTGGGCGCTAAGCGACCCCTCACGAGTCGCTCTTCAACCCTTTGTTATTTATATCTTTGTAAATGTATTGAAAAACGTCATTTGATACACGTGGAAATTTAAATCGAAGAAGTGGAACAACGTCCTGCAGTCGTCTTCCCGTCTGATTATAATTTAGGTGCCTCTTAAAAAACTAGTGTTATTCACCATCCACGATTGCATTACTGCTTACAATCAGGTGGGATCGCAGTCAAACATTAGCTTATATCGTTTAAAAAATAATGTTACTTATTCCCACAGCCCCAGTCAATGCAGCCAGTACAGCAAGCACCGACGCCTCAGCCGCAGCCGCAAGCAGTGGCGCCCTCTACACAGTACGGCAGCATACTGAACATTCCCAAGCCGCCCAGCTACGCGCAGTCGCAGAGTCAGACGTTTGGTGCAGGTAGGCTTTCTAGATACTGAAGGTTGAAGCTGTGTGTGCCCTTGATCTACTTCTGTAAATAAAATAACAATTTCTTAGGTTTCCAGGCAGCCAAACATATTATATTCTTCTTTTGCTAAACTCTAAAAAATAGTTCCCTTGACACTATTCAAATAATATTTCGTTAGTGGCGTATTCATTATTTGTGAGGTTTGAGATATCTTTATTTCTCATAAGAATTTACAATTCACTTACATGAGAAAACTTAAATTAATTTACAAACATTATTGGAAGTGTACAGTAACAGTTTTAAATCAATTACAATTTATAGGGAATAATCAGAAAGTGAAGGGTAGTCGATAAATACTTGCATAGTTAAATCGTAAACATACACGAAGTACGAACAACTGGAAGCGGCATATACTAAGTTGCGCTCGATTAAGATGTGTAATTTTAAGTATTTTTAAATACTGACATTGACTTTGCATTTTTAATATTATTTGGTAATTTATTATATTTATTTTGATCTAACTTTTGATAATTATTTGTTATTGTTTTGTTTCAGCTCCAGTTCAAATTGAACAGAAGCCAGCTCCAGTAGATGTAAAACCTACACCCATAGCTCAACCCACACCGCAAGCCGCTGTGGTAAGAACAAACAATGTAGTGTAACTAGATAACTCGCGTACCTTACAGTAAATATAAACACTGTGTCGCGCTGCGCTCCGCCAGATCTGCGCCTACCCTAACTAGATATAAAAGTTCAGTATATTAGCGCGACAGTGTTCACTGTTAAATATGAACATTCGAGTCATTGAAATCAAGTTGGAAATGTTATATATACAGAGTTGATATGACAGAGGGGCATTAAATTACACTACCTATACTATACGTGTTTAATATTAATTCGATACGGTATAAAAATAAAAAGCACCAAAAATGAGTTTTCTTTTTTTTTTCAAACAAACTAAATAGCTTACAAATCAGAGTAAAACGCAACCACCCTTTGTAAATAAATTTCACTGACCTTAGATACCTAGGTAACAAATCGGCAACGTCGCACGCCGCGACGCGCCGGAACGCGGCCCGGCGGCGACTTGTGATGTCTCGTATCAAAGCGGTCGGCCGGCGGTAGCGCGGACGCCTCCGCTCGCGCTGGCTTTTATTTTAGTTTTTGAAATACGCGCACAACAACAATCACAACAAAAACACTAAATTTTTAAACTCTCGATGTGTCCTCCATTTACATTAATGCACAAATTATTCCGACCGAGAATATTGTTATTAATTTTTCTAATTAAATCACTGTCCGTCGCTAAGCACTTTAATTTGTGAAATGCTAAAATAATCCTATTTTTTAGTTCATCAATTGTATTTACCTCTGAGGCATACACTTCACACTTAATGTACCCCCATAAAAAGAAATCCATGGAAGTGAAGTCTGGAGATCGTGGTGGCCACCGAACAGGTCCGAATCGACCGATCCATTGCTGCCCAAACATTTCTGTGAGCCGCTCCCTGGAAGGCATCACAGAATGTGGAGGCGCTCCGTCCAGCTGGTACCACAACTTGCGATAAACGGCTAAAGGCAGTTCATCAGTGTACTCAGCCACAGGACCACTTAATAATTCTAAAAATTTCGCCGCTGTAAGGGGTTATTAATAAAAACTGGGCCGATAATATTGTTATTATGGATACCAGCCCACACATTGAGAGAAAATCTGTACCTCTCTCGGTATGTTCGCAGAGCTAAAGCTGCGTTTCCACGGCATTCACCGTAAATTAAAATCATGTCTGTGTATTCTGATGCCGTGAAAGTTACACGAGGCAATGTTGAACACTTTAATTACACACACACACAAGCAAAGTTTATTTATCAAGTTTAAGTGTCGTATCACAATAGAAGCAGTAAATCGCAAAAAAAAACACTACCACTAAATAATAATAATCCCAAGTTACGTGTCCTGTCACAATAAAAAAGAAATACGGTCTGTCTTAAACTTATTTAGTGTCTTAACACAATAACAAAATGACAATTGTCAGCGCGCGAGTTCCACAAACAAAAGCGGCGCGGGAGTTTCCGTGTTACGTAACATAAGTACGTTCCCAAAGGGTAGCGTCGGCGAACTAAAAAAACAAGTTTTTTAGACGCCCGCCCACTTATCGATCGCAAGGATCTAAGATGCAGGAGCAACACAGTGACCTGTTTCTATTTCTTTTACGCACGGGATGCTTTTTTATGATTGTCACTCTCGTAAAGAAAATGCAAGTGTGTGTATTTATTGCTTCTTTGTTTGCATTGCCAATTTTTTAGCGAAAATTATTTGGATGTACTTGTGACTTCATCAACTTTGTATATACATACAAAATCAGCCTTATAATGTTCCTTCTGCTAAAACTCTGGCCTATAGGAGAAGGCCGTAATCCACCACGCGACCCCAGTGCGGGTTGGTGAATGTCACATGTCTTCGAATTTTTAGTTCTAGAACATGCCAGTTTCCTAACGGTGTTAAAACAGTGAAGGATCACTGTTTTGAGATGTAAAGAAATAAATTGCACAAATTAATGCGCCTGGCTGCGGTTGAACCGTCGACTCGTAAGTCGGGGCCGTTACCACTGCAGGAAATCTCATAAGTACGTAGATTATTTAGCGAAAACCACGATGCTCTGAGCTTGTCTTGGTATACTGTGACTCTTTTAATACAGTTTGCCTGCTGCAGTTTTCCCATCCGTGTATAATTTAGGTGTCTTCCAAGCTAGAGTGAACAGGCTCTTAATAAACTAGTGCGCCTCACCATCAACGATTGCATCACTGCTTACCATCAAGTGGGATCGCAGTCAAGCACTGGTTTATATAAATAAATAAAAAAAATCTCTTACTCTTATTGTCTGTACTCACAATTATTCGATAGTTTTAATACAAAACGGCTCGATGGAATTAAATAAAAATAATTTCCTTCGCACGTACTCAAAGCGAACTGTCGAGCTTGCTTCGAGCGTATGTAGGTGTCTTAAGAATCGCGAGACGTGCTAAATGTAGCCGCCGTCTTCTGTGTTGAATAGAAATCTTTTTGGCTCGAACGGTTCGGTGAGTACTGAACGCCACGTGGCAATGCTGAGGACGAAACGACCCGTGTCGTAGTTTTTACTTGACATGTTTTTTCAGGCACAACCAACACCTTTACCACCTAAACCCCAGCCAGCTCAAGCTCAAGAAAATGCCGCATTAAAAGCAGAACAAGAGAAACTAAACGAAATGAAAGCCAACCAGGAACTAAAGAATATGCTCGTGAAAGAAGTCAACGATTTTCAGATGGAGCTGTACAAGTTTATGGTGAAAACTAGAGAAACTCAGGCTAGAGTGAGTTAATTTTGATATCTTTATGCATGAATCAATATTAACGTGAAAGCTGGGCTCAAGAAGTCAAACGTAACCATGTTCTTGCTAGATGACGAATTCATAGTATAGCACTATACACCGTTAAATTTTGGTCGTTTTAATCCCGCGGAGGGTCGAATCAAACTTGTAGGTAGTTGTCGGTCGTTGCGTACTAACTACCTAGAGTTCATTGACCTCGCTCAGCTGACGTTTACTTGAAGAAATTAATTTTGTACATGCGTAAAATAATTCGAGTTTTAAAAAAAAGTACTTTATTTTTTAATTTTCTCTTTATAAATCGATAGTGTTCTATGTATCGAATCGACCCTCTGCGAGATTAAAAACGACTAAGATTTAACGGTGTACATAAGCTAAAATCTTTTTTTTCTCCGGTTTTTCGAATTCCGATCTTATCGGACTATGAAATTGGATTGGATTGGATTATGAGGTTTAGAAGAAAGGGCACCTCAACCAGTTAAAATCCCAAAAATACCTGAGGTATTTTAAAACGCTTTTTTTTTGAGGTAGGATATCATTAAATAACTTCTCCCGCTCTGGGTGAAGAGGATATGTCACGCTTTTACTGACTAAAACCTACCTATGTTCCTTCAGTCGCCCTTTGCGTTCCAGGACCACGGTAACTTTTTAGAACATTCGATTCTGCGACAAACGATTCAATTTTGGACCACCCTTTTAATTGAAAAAATGATATTTGTGATCTACTTCAGAACTCACCAAAACGAGTTTTGCCTGCAAAAAGAAAGAAAATTATAGTAATTGCTGATGAACAGGGCCGACATTTTCAACGTGTTTTCCAAGATTTAGTAGGGTCAGAATTCTCCGTAACTTGTTTTTGGAAACCTGGAGCCACTCTAGCTGAAGTTTTATTAACGGAAAGGAGTGAACTAAAAACTTTGTCAAAAAAGGATTTTGTTATTGTATTAGCAGGGACAAATGACAAAAACCCGTACGATTTTCAATTTGGATTGCATACTTTTTTAAAAGAACTCATTAATACTAATATAATCATTACAAATGTCCCATATAATAGATATTTGAATATTAAGAAATTTAACTATGAATTGAAGTTTTTATGTAATAGGAATGGTAAAAATGACAATAGTTTTATAAATATTAATTATTCAGACTATTTTTCTGGGCGTGTTTCTTTTCTACTCTGTAAGTGCCGATGTATATTAAAGGAACTACTGCGTATTGATTATAGAATAAAATATGAAGAATATCTTAGTAAGTTGAGTTGTTCAAAGTATTGTCGAAATACCGTAGATACATATACTCAAACTGATTTTGTATTTGAACGCAAGTCAGAACAGATAGAGAATACTACAAAATGTTTTCGTGTATAAAGAAATAAGTGTTCTGCACCAAAATGTGAATGGATTATTGACAAAATCTGATTTGTTAGAGTTAGCTTTAGATACATACCAGAAGGACACCTCCAAGTCTATTGATGTCCTATGCATTACAGAGCATAATATGACAATTAATGATCTACAGTTGCTTTCTGTTCATAATTACACTCTTGGCTCTTGTTTTTCCCGCAACAACCGCCATGGAGGCGCATGTGTCTTGGTACGAAAAACACATAGATTTAAAGAAATTCCTGACATTAAAAAGTATTCCATAGAAGGTATTGTAGAGTGCTCTGGTATTGAATTGCTGAACCATGGGATTTATATAGTATGCATTTATCGTCCTCCAAAATGCAGCAATCATGACTTAGATACATTTTTCAAAACACTAGAACGTATACTGGAAAATTTATCCTACAAAAAAAATAAAATAATAATCTGTGGTGATTTCAATATTAATGTTTTGAGACAGTCAAGAAGTACCGATAGATTAAAAGAAACGTTATCTGTCTTTAATCTACGTTTGCAAATTAAAGAACCTACGCGTCTAAAATCAGGTACGTGCTTAGATAATTTTATGGATAACATTCGAGGTAGCACTAGTAAAATTATGGAATTTGCTATCTCTGACCACACGGCACAAGTTCTAACGTGCCCAGTCAAACCAAGTAGCACTCTTAAATATTGGTATGTAGAAAAACGGGACTTCAGTAAACAAAATATTGACAAATTTAAACAATGTATATCTTCTCTGACATTTTCCGATATTTTTAATTGTAATGATCCTAATACTGCATTTGACATGTTTCATGAATTATTTTCATTATTTTTTAATTTGTGTTTCCCCATAATTCTTAAAAAAATACGAGCTGAGAAACAACCTACATGGATAACATCGGGCATAAGAAAATGATTTAAACGCAAACGTCAACTCTTGTGGAAATATAGGAAGAATCGTACTAAAATAAATAAAAGTAATTTTAAAGCTCTCTCATCTAGACTTAAACGTGTTATCAATCTAACACAAAAATGTCAAAATGATAACTATATACACACTGCAGTAAATAAAGGTAAGGCTACTTGGCAAATAATAAACAACATAAAACATAATTTACCAAAGGCCGAAATAGAGGAATTGGATGTAAATGGGAAAATTATTAGTGATCCCGCACAAATAGCAGAGTCTTTTAATGACTTCTTTATTGACAAAATATCAAGCAATAAATGTAATGCCAAGTCACAAAACCGTCACAGACTTGTTAATTCTCTTTTTATTGCACCCACAATACCTGCTGACATAAAAATAATAATACTTAGTTTGAAAAATACATCTAGTACAGGTTATGATGATATAACAACCAGCGTTTTAAAAAATGTGGCAAATAGTATAGCCCCAGTGTTAAGTCATATTATCAATTTATGTATATTAAATGGAATTTTCCCTGAAAAACTTAAAAGTACAATTATAAAGCCTCTGTTTAAAAAAGGGAATTCAAAAGACATGTCATGTTATCGACCTATCGCACTTGTTCCAGTTCTCTCTAAAATATTTGAGAAGATCATATATAACAGCATATATTCCTTTTTCGAGAGTAACAATTTATTTGCTGAAGAACAAGTTGGCTTCAGGAAAAATAAAAATATTAATATCGCGATTTATAAGCTTCTTCAAGTAGCTATGACAAACGTTGACAATAAGATCCCAACGTGTGCTTTATACATGGATCTAACCAAAGCTTTTGATCATGTTGATCACACTCTGCTCTTGGAGAAACTAAATGCTTATGGTGTTAGAGGAACTGTTTTAAATTTAATAAAATCATATCTGACTAACAGAAAACAGTCCACAGTAGTTACAGCAATATGTCAGAAGCAAAGAAAAGAAATAAAATACATGTCGAAATTTAGAAAAGTAAACGTAGGTGTGCCTCAAGGGAGTGTGTTAGGGCCTTTATTATTCATCATATATATCAATGATTTTCCAAATGTTACCCAGCATCCGACAATATTATTTGCTGATGATAGTACAGTCCTTTTTCAAAATAAAAATCAAAGCCTTCTGGAAGAAGATATAAACAATACCTTGACTACTATTATTGACTGGTTGAAAATAAATAACTTAAAGATAAATTTGACTAAGACTAATTTAATGACATTCAAAAATAGAAAGGAATTAATATCCAATATTTCAATTAATTATTCAGGACATGAAATACAAGAAGTACAATCCACAAAATTTCTGGGACTGCATATAGAGAACAATTTAAAGTGGCGAACACACAGTGAATACATAAGCTCCAAAATTAACCAATTTTCATATGCGCTGTTCAAACTCTCTAAAGTTGCGAATGTTAGAACGCTTATAACTGCATACCACGGACACGTTGTTTCTCTTCTTCGGTACGGGATAATCTTTTGGGGCAACTCAACTTCCAAAGAAATGATATTCATATCACAAAAGAGGTGTGTTAGGGCTATTTGCAAATTAAAAAAAACTGACAGTTGTAAGCCGTACTTCATTGAATTAAATATTTTGACTATGCCATGTATCTACATATATGAAATGTTAGTGTTTGTGAAGAATAATATTCATCTATTTAAAAAAATGAAAAGTAAACGATATAAAAACCACATATGTTTCCCTACTAATAGAACGCATTTTTTGAACTGTAGTGTATTTTGCATGGCTCCAAGATTGTATAACCATTTGCCAAAGGAGGTGCTTCAGATCCAATCTTTGAAGATTTTTAAAAGTAGAGTAAAAAAGCTTTTGATTTCTAAGGCCTATTACAGTGTCATGGAATATTTAGAGGACAAAATATGATTTTATTATTAACCATTTGACATTGAATTATTAAAATTGTGACATTTCAAACTTATTATTTTGAAATAATCATTAATTACTTTGACCAATATGCTGAAATTTTAATACCAAATTATAATTATTATTTTTAATGAAATTTTAATGAAATTCAATAAATTGTAATTTGCATGCCCATGTGATGGCAAAATATGGAGGACTCTATAATATAAAAATAACATCTTTGTACTATACCCATGTTTGCAAAATAAATGTTTATTATTATTATTTATTATTATTATTGAAATCTTATTTCTTCAACAGTTACAACGTGACATTGACTCAATAAATGCCAGTTTTAATTACAATTCACAAGACGCGGAACAATTGAGGAAAGAATGCTCTTCCGATGAATTGCGCAGTGCCATCGTACAGCTGAAGTTAGAACTGGTTCGAGCATGCGCAGTTGTTGCTGAAGCGAGGGCGCATGCTGAGTAAGTGAAAAATTACAAAAAAAAAAGATACTTATCAGGCTGAAAATATATAATAATAATATATTTTCAGCCTGATATAGCCTGATATAACCTATTTATAATAATAAATAGGTTATAAAAAGTTTTTGCTGCCATACTCCTCTGTTAGCTTATTCTGTCACACTCCTAGGCAATGGCCTCCCTTCACTCCTTCCATCTTTCACGGGCCCGCACTTCCTCTTTCCAGATCTGGCAAAATCACTCTAATTCGTCTCGCTATCTCCTTCGTAGTCGACCGCTAAACTATCACAATTATTTACTACAATTCCAGATGGTGAAAGTTTCATGCAACGGATTTATTATTTCGTTACGATCCCTTGAAGATACATTTATGTCTCATTTACGCTGATGAGACCTGTACACAAATTGAAACTAACCACACTTAGTCAAGTTCCGCGTAACGCAGGACAATATTGCGCGCAATGCCAGAGAAAATCATCGTGCATGTCACGCGGCATTTGTTTTTTTTTTGGCCAGAGCTTCCCATGATAATACAAACAAGGATTTCACAAATTTTCAGAGCAAAAGACAGCCACCAATGGACACAAGCTGATCCCCTAACATCTAAACGCGTAGCTTCAGTGAAAAAATTAGCTTACTACGTGCAGAATCAGCTGGAACAAGCGCAGAAATCGCTTGACTATAAGTGGAATGAAGCTATGATGAAGGATCCCCAGTTTAACAAGTAAGTTTTAGAAAAAGGACCTTAATTTTTGTTCTGTTGAACAAACAACTTCAAAAACTCGAAATTGACATTTCGAGTCAGACTCGCGCGTTCTAGAACCATTTTTTTTTAATATGACAGACTTCTTTCTTTTTTCTGTGGGTGTAAGAGTTAGTCTTTTTTTTTTTTGGTGACTTACAAAAAAATGCATATGCATATTTAGCATGTGTATGTACTTGTTTTGCCTATATGATAAGTGCTCAAAGTACGGAAAAGCACACAAAATTATCCTCTTACAATTTATCTTCATTAGCTCTGTGACGTTATTAGTTATATCATCTCTATTTACATTTACTAGTTTTGCTGTTGTAATAATAGTTAGCTAAATTATTTTTCTTCACAAGTGAATTGAAAAACGTCGTATGATACACGTGAGTAATATATGGTTACCGTTCTTGGCTCTCTTAAGACCCTCGCCACGGCTCGGGTCGACGGTAATCACTTACATTACACACTTGTATCACAATGTACTAATACTACTATGTACTACTATATAATAATAATTTCATTTATGCTATCGCAGGCCAGGCCAGCGCATGATTCGCCCAATTCTAGATGATGTATACCAACCCCTAGTCAAACAACAAGAGATATTGAGTCGCCAGCAAGCAGTACTCCGTACATTGAGGAATACGCTCAACGAGTGTGACGTCACTCCTTTCTACAAGTCCACATCATTGTTAAGAAGCACACCCTTTAGAAACAAGTGAGTTTCATTTCATAGAACTAATATAAATAACACACAAATATAGATCTTAATTTTATGTTAATAAGGTCGTCTGAGCTTCGTCTATTAGCTTTGCCTGAGTCATCAGCAAGCCTTTCTTCGTATATTGAAAAAGACACGCATGAATATAATGTTTTCACCCGTTTAAGGACGTGAACCTGGCGTATACAAACTGATGAAACAGTAGTTGATAAGAACTGTTCAAGTAACTCTTAAGATTAAAAAAAAATGTAACATCCGCTGGATTGACTAGAATATAGAGCTCAATGAATGTAATTTAGTTGTATCGTTGGTATTTGATTCTGATATCATCATTCTACGGATGAAAAGATGTCGGCCAAATGCTACACTGTAACCTTTGAAAAATATTCTTTCCAGTTTGCCTTTGAAAAATATTCTTTCCAGTTTGCCTTTGAAAAATATTCTTTCCAGTTTGCCTTTGAAAAATATTCTTCCCAGTTTGCCTTTGAAAAATATTCTTTCCAGTTTATCTTAGGTTTTTTTTCCTTTTAGCAATTTCAAGTAAGGCAGAGCCGTAGTGGCACGCACGGCACTTCGAAACCACGCTCTCTTCACACGCACTACACACACACGCTTGCATGATACAAACCCATTCACTCCACAATAATATGTAGTTAGAATAAAAAACAAACCTCTCCACAGGGATCCCCTATCAAAATTAACGAAGAACATCCTTAATATGAGTCTTGATACTGACAGTAAGAAGAAAGAGCCAATGCTAACGCCACAGAAACTTGATGCTCTAAGAGATATGCTTTCTAACCACAAGACTGTCAAGATAAAACCCGTTAACGTTGAAATGAGGCAGCATTTGGCGACTATGAGGATGAATTATGAGAAGAGTCTGAAAGATAAAGTGCAGCCCGTTAAGCAGGTTGTCAAGACTGAGGTTGATGTCAAACCGCAAGCTAAGCAAGGTAAGGACATATTATTTGCACATAGGTAAATTTTAGTATTGTATATACTACTAATATACGTTATTTTCAACGACAGTTCAGCCGTTGGTTATTTTCAAAAATACATCAACAAACAAATAATTATTTACAAACAAAAATCTTTATCATACTGTATATTTTATTCTCACTTTATAGTGTATTCATGTTAAGAAAATAGTAACTCATCATTGTCACTTAACTTAGCCGGGCCTTTTGAATTAGATCTTAGTATATATATGTATATTTTTTAAATCTTTGTTTAAAGAGATTTTTCGCTAGTGCGAATATGGCACTCTGTAAGTAAAAATAGTTTTCCTGATAAAATGGACCTCAATGCACTTAATGCACACTTCTCCATGTCACCAGTTATACTGGATGACCATGTTAAATCTTCAACTCTTAATGATCTTTCAAATCTTCCTTTGCCAACTAATACTTCTTTCTCTTTTCATCCAGTTGCTGAGCAAGATATTAAGAAATGTATCCAATCCATATCCACTAAGGCGGTCGGTGACGATGGCCTGCAGCTCCAAATGTTCATACCTATTCTGAGTGAAATCGTTCCTATCGTAACTCACATTGTAAATTTTTCACTCTTCACTAACTCCTTTCCTTCTGCTTGGAAGAAGGCTCACGTCCTACCGCTTCCCAAAGTTTCAAATCCCACTGCCCCATCTCATTTCCGACCAATATCCATCCTCCCGATCCTCTCTAAAGTCCTCGAGAGTGTTATACAGAAGCAACTGTCTCACTATCTATCTTCTAATAGCCTACTGAGTCCTTACCAATCTGGTTTCAGGCCTGGCCATAGCACTGTAACAACCCTTGTCAAAATAACTGATGATATAAGATTGGCTATGGAAAATAAATGTCTAACCATATTGGTGTTATTAGACTTCAGTAGTGCGTTTAACTCTGTTGACTTTGATATCCTCTTAGGAATCCTTTCCTCTCTTAATGTCTCTGCACCAGCAATTGAGTGGTTCAAATCATACCTTCGGGGCCGCTCGCAGTCCGTTCGGTCTGATGAGGATTCCTCTGAATGGCTTGACTTGGCTGCGGGTGTACCTCAGGGTGGCGTCCTCTCTCCTCTTCTTTTCTCAGTTTTTATAAACGCTATCACTAAGGTCCTCACTTCTAACTATCATCTCTATGCGGACGACTTGCAGTTATATCGTCATTTTAAAGTCGGTGAACTTGCTGAGACTGTGGCTGCCATCAATGATGACCTTGAAAATATCAATAAGTGGGCTAAGTCCTTTGGACTCTTACTGAATCCAAATAAATCTCAAGCGCTCATTATTGGTGGCAGATACATGCTTGGCCTATTAGATCATCAGTCTCTCCCACCAGTGATATATGACTCAGTACCCATACTTTACTCAAAGAGTGCTAAAAACCTAGGCGTACACTTAGATACTAAGCTCTCTTGGGACGTGCATATAGCTGATGTTAGTAAGAGGGTATACTACTCTTTTCAGTCCCTTAAACGGCTTCAAAAATTTCTACCATTTCATACTAAGGTCACTCTTGCGCAATCTCTTCTTCTACCGCTTATAGACTATGCAGATGTCTGTTTTCTAGATGCTACGGAGGTTCTTCTTAGCAAACTCGAGCGACTGCAGAACTTGTGTATCCGCTTCATTTTTGGCCTTCGCAAATACGACCATGTGTCGGAGTTTCGAACCAGATTGAAGTGGCTGCCGATTCGGCGTCGACGTGATACCCATATCCTATCTCTTCTCTACACTATCCTGCACAATCCGAACTCTCCTCAGTACCTTCGTGAACGCTTTCAGTACTTCGTCCCGAGAGGTAGACCCTGTCGCACTGCAAATTCTCTTCTTCTTCGTACTCCATTTCACACTTCCAGCCGTTATGATGGCTCCTTCTCTGTCACTGCAGTGCGTCTTTGGAACTCTCTCCCACACTCCATACGTGACAGCCCTTCTCTGGAGATCTTCAAGAGAAAAATTAAAGAGCATTTTCTTTCTCAATGACATAGTATTTATATATATATATATATATAATGTATATAAGTATTTATGTATGTTTATATATTGTTCAATACATATTTTTGTGTTTTTTTTTTTTTGTTATTTTAAAAATTGTACACTGGATCTTACCCTCTAATGTAATCTCTCTCTATCACTCAATGGTTTGCTGGAAGAAAACTCATTTTTGAGTTAAGCTCGCCTTTGTACATACATTTTGTAATCCACTGTATTTTATGTTATTTTTGGTGTACAATAAAGAATAAAAAAAAAAAATAAAAAAAATAAAAATTATTATGAAATAAAATTAGGAGTTAGTTTAAAAAAAAAAATAACTAGGTCCTGGGTCGGTTTCTCAAAGCAAACATAACCATATTAATTATTGGGACTTTTTTATCTGTTAAAGGGTTCGATATATAAATGTTATGTGCGCCAATTTGTGTTCTGAGCGATTGATTCCGGATACATCTCATCAAAATCTTAGTATAATAGAAAGCCGTATGTTCACAATTACCAGTTGAAGTAAACCCTTCAGACAGTACGGACGCGCTTTTGTTTATTGATAACAAATGAATATCTCACCTATTCGTAAAAAGAAAAGTGAAAATTCTGACAGTTCTGATTATTAGCAACGAGTGATTACTTCTTTATAAATACGGGTGTTAATAATTATTTGAAAATACTATGTTGTGATAAGTTTGCTTAAATATTAATGATCTAATTTTTGCTCCGGTATAAAAACAACTATATAATAAAGCATAGCATAATCATCCTTATAATGTTCCCTCAGCTGGGCTGTGCACTGATATGTCACTAAATTCATAACACAAATAGAGTATTTATAGTGTTTAAATAATATATTAATAGTTAGAATTACGTAAATTTTGAGGGAATAATTTCACTAAGTTCAATAAAGTGGAATGCCTGATTTTAGCAAGTACCATTTCTCTTCCTTAATAATGCCATACACTAAATAAAAATCTTAAGTTCACCGCCATCTAGTGAGCATATGGGTCACACCCGAGCCCTTACCATAAACTACGTGTATCAATTTCAGTAAATAAAGTTGGTAAAAAAAACCTGCATTGTGTAGCATAGCATAGCATCAGCCCTATAATGTTCCCACTGCTGGGACTCAAGCCCTGTCACTAGGAGAGAGAATGGGCCGTAATCCACCACGCGGGCCTAACGCGGATTGGTGGATGTCACATGCTTCGAATTTTTGGTTCTAGGACATGCCGGTTTCCTCACGATGTTTTCCTTGACAGTTTTGAAAGCAGTGGTGATGAAATAAACTACACAAAGTAATGCGCCTGGCTGGGTTTGATCCCGCGACCTATAAACTCGTAAGTCGGGGCCGTTACTACTCAGCCACCACTGCTCTGTGTAATATCATCTAAACCTTTTCAGCCCAACCACAACCATTTATAGTACCTAAAGTGGAGCCTAAAAAAGAAACTAAGCCCGAGCCATTTAAACCGTCCCCCATCAACGTGCCATCTTTTACTCCCGTTGGAGGTGTCAAGCCTACTGTGCCAGGACTGGCAAATGTCGCTAGAACGCTGTTTACTGATGGTAAGTAGTCATAATCGGCTAGAATTGAGTATGGTTATTGATACGGTAGAATTGGGTATTTTTCTATATTACAATCTTTTTTTTTAAACATCATTAAAACTTATTATTAAAATATATAAAACAGCAATTAGCATATCAAATATTGTTACGAGGAAGAGCGAGGGCGTGGTCTTGCTTTCTCTTTTGTTAGCACGTAACCTAATGGCGGTGACGTCACATTTCAGTCTTGTGCATCGTTTTTCTGCTAATTGACAGTTTCCCCTTCCACCAGATTTGAAAAGTCTAAAACTTACTTAAACTACAACAACAGATTTGATTTTTTTTTCTGCTTGCAATTTTATTTTATAAAAATTGTCGATACTTATAATTTAAAAAAAAAATCATTACCAATGACATCTCTATCATCATCATCTATTTATGAAACAACGTTGGGGTGGACTTAAATACTTAAACTTAAATAGACTTAACTGGAATGTAAATGTAATGCAAATGTAATACGTGGCTGTAATTTGTTTTATAACATCAGTTCTGTTCATTTGTTCTGCATCAAACTAGATCACAACCAAAAACAAGTAAATGGTTTTTAATATTTACAGAACCTAAACAAGAACCAGCAAAACCCCAACCACAAGTACCACAGCTAAAGCCAGTAGCACCAGCCTTTAGTTTCTCTAGTACACCAGCGTCGGCTGATACTCGAAGTGTTCTCAAAGACTTGCTTCAGAATAAACAAGCGAAGAGCGAAGCTAATACTTTTATGGGACAGAATATTTGTTCGCCTTCTTCATTCGCATGTAAGTTATTCTTTATCATTTAAAATATAGTATATGGTGTTTTTGTATTATTGATAGGTTCGTGCCTGACCACTATGTCATCTAATTGTAAGCGTTGATTTGATCGACGGTGGAACACGCTTGCCTAGACTTGGAGTGAATAGGTTACTTCTAGTAGTTGTAGCTAGGAAACAGACTCTGGCAGGGAATTCCACTCCTCAGCAGCTGTACGTACACACAATGAATGTGTTCCCAAAATGTTTTGTGCGTAACGGTGAGGTGTGCACCAAGTACTGTGTTTACGCAAAATGATGTGTCTTACTTTCTGAAACTAAACTACTACATAATTTCTTCATGGACATTATTCGTTTAAAATATACCAGACGAAATGTTTTTGTTTAGCTATTATGCATGCTTATGCTACGAAGAATTATCTTTTCTTTTTGCTAGAGTATGTAATCAAATGTTCCGTTGATTTTAGTTACGACAACCGCAGTGACAACCACCCCGGCCCCATCAGCAGTATTCACAGCCAAACCGATAGCAGACATTAACAACATGTTCAGTAAATTCCAACCACAGACATTTGTACAAGATTCTAAACCGCAGGCTTTTGCTCCGGAACCTAAGACGCAAACATTCACAACGGAACCCAAGCTTCCTGCCTTCGCCCCCGATCCCAAACCCTTTACTCCTGAAAATAAACTAGCAAGCTCAATATTCGGCAGCCCAAAATCAAGCGAAACTGGGGAACCTGAAGCTGACAGTAAAACGGCAGCCGTCAAAGCTAAGACTGAAAATAAACCACTGACAAATCTGTTTGCCATGAAAACTTCCACGCCTAATCCTAGTCCAATTGTTCCCGATGTTTTGAAAATAACTCTAAAGACTGATAGTGCTTCTAAACCTGATGAGAGAGAAAAATCTAAAGAAAATGTGCCGCAGAAAGTAGAGCCTAAAGTTGTACCAAAACCCGTAAGTGAAAATAAAGAAGCGCCTAAACCATTAACTGTACAGACGGGAAATAAAACTTCCATATTTGGCACAACTCCACAACCTGTGCTAGCGAGCACTGCTACTCTCAGTAAGATATCCATTTGAGCACATTTAAAGAAATTAAATAAAATTAAGTGTTTATTTTAGTTTCTTATTTTTGTATGTGTAATGGTGTACAATTAAGCATATAACAAATAAATAAATTTATTCATTCATTTACTTGATACGTACGTAATTCGTGTTGTTTTCGTTTTTTAGGCGAACCATCAAAACCATTAGAATTAAAAACTGACCCTAAAGTGGAACAATTGAAAGAACTAGAAAAGTCGGACTCCACGTCCAGTGTGTCGTCTACAATCAGCTCCACCAACACAACAGTAATTAGTGGTGGGTAATTGATTAGTACAATTTTATTGGCTATATCATCAACTGGCAAAAGTACTGTCAATTATTATTATTTATTTTAATTTCAGATTCGAAACCTAGTATCTCCACATTGGAACAACCAAAAGACGATTCTATAAAAGAAGAAACCCCATCATCAAAACCTTCACTTTTCTTAAGTATTACTTCAACCAGTCCTTCTGCAGCTTCAGTGTTTGGAGCAGCAGTAGCTTCTCAACCAATATCTACGTCACCGACGTCTATATTTGCAACAGGAGCTTCACCATCACCCACACCTTCGTCCGTTTTCGGAACGTCATCCCAAGGTTCTATATTTGGAAACACGTCACCTGCAGCTACAACAACGCCTTCATTGTTTGGTTCTTCCGCTCAATCAGTCTTTAGTAATGCCGCGACTGCCGCCAGTTCGAAACCATCAGTGTTTAGTACGCCAACTCCTGCGACTCCTGAAGCCCCGGCATCACCTCAATCAGTATTTGGCTCAACAGTGGCTTCCACAACTCAAGCGGGATCAATATTCGGCACGTCATTTGCTCAACCATCAGTTTTTGGTGCAACTACTACAGCTGCCTCGTCATCTCCTACTTCAGTCTTCGGTCAGTCAACAACGTCGTCAGTATTCGGATCAACGCTGTCCACACAAGCATCTGTGTTCAGTACGTCGACTACTACAACGCAATCTGTATTCGGAACGGCAACAGCAACTACACAATCTTCGATATTCGGTAGTGCAGCAGGCAACGCTCCAAGCGCATTTACGTCAACAACGACCCCGGCTTCTGGGGCGCAGAGCCTATTTGCCTCAGCGAGTACTACGAAGCCGTCTGTGTTTGGAGGGGCTGGAACTTCTGTATTTGGATCTGCATCACCTAATGCTCAGACATCTGTATTTGGAGTTCCTTCTACTCAATCTTCGGTATTTGGTTCAACAACGGCCACTACACAATCTTCGCTATTCGGAACACCGACTGCGACATCTCAACCATCAGTATTTGGAGCTGCGCCGACGACTCAAGCGTCGGTATTCGGAGCTGCTCCAACGACTCAATCATCGGTATTTGGGGCTCAACCCACTACGACTGCTCAGAGCTCGATTTTCGGTGGTGCTGAAAGCAATATGTTTGCGGCTGCTAGTATATCTACGACTAGCGCACCATCACCGACTAGTGGCGGCAGTATCTTCGGGGGAAGGTAATACTTTTATATTTTCATTCTTCTTGAATTTCAGACAACCTACATAATAATTATATTATTTCTACACTTGTGCCTTAACTATTTTATTATTGCAAATGTCACGGTATATTAAAATATAAAATAAATGATGGGTGGACTGAAAACATAAACACAGGGAGCTAATCAAAATATTTATGATGACATACAGAGAGTGCAGAGACCAAATTCAGTCCAATACAGTTTTACCCCAAATAGATAAATCTACGAGAATAATATAAACTGTGATGCAAAATCAGTGGTAAAATAACTATGGAAAGACTATAAATTGGTATAAGAACCAGCTGATAATGAGTAATTAAAACAATGTAACTTATTTAATTTCCTTTTTGCAGTAGTTCTTCTGGCTCAGTATTCGGCGGTGGCAACACGAATGTGTTCGGTGGCAAGGCGGCTTTTGGTCAATCCAATCCTACGGCTGCTGCAATCTTCGGAGGTGGAGGTGCCACTGCTTTCGGGCAACAGAAACCGGCGTCCAACTTCTGGGGTGGAGGCAATGCTAGTACTGAAGCTGGTGGTTTTGGATCGACTGGATTTGGTAAATAAGTTTTTTTTTTTAATGTCTAAAGAGTCTCTAAAGGTCACCAATCAAAAATGTAAATTGTATTAAATGGTGCCATGACAATCTCATCTAACTAGCTAGCCTCTATGTTAACCATAATGCTCGTAATTAATAGACAGAAAAAAATACTGGTGAAAATTAACATTAAATTAGTATTGCATGAACTTTTAAATAAATGAATAAATTTTTGCTAAGATTTAAAAAATGTACGTGTGTCTTGAGTCCTGCAAATTATTGTAGAATTACCAAGTTCATTGTCTCCACTAACTTGAGTTCAAAGAAATGTCTAACATATATCTCCACCTCCTCAGGCCAACAGCCCACAACTCAGGCATCGTCAATCTTCGGCAACACTTCGGGCGGTAGTTTCAGCACGCCGTCCCCTGCGTCTCAGGCGTTCGGTAGCCCGCAAGCTTCAGCGTTTGGCGGTGGGGATATTAAGCCCTCCGTGTTTGGCACTCCACAGCAACAGACCGGTGAGTGTATATATGTATAATGAGCCCCTGATTGTAGTTCCCTCTTATAATTTTCTGTAACTAGGTAATCTGGTTAACACACAATGGGCCATTAATTTGTCATGTCGATACCTCCCATGTATATTAAGCCATCTATTATTTTTAATACAAGATGACTCACAGGAGGTATCAATGTCATGATCTTATAAGAGGCATCACAAAGGAAGCTTCATCAAGCTTTTCTAAGTGAAATACTATGTGGTTTTAGACTTATTGCAGTCGGAGGACAAAAAGTTTTAGTCCTTACATTTTCATATGACGTTTGATAAATTAGATCTAGGTACGTTATAGTACCACAATCTAATCTTATTTGGTGGTGAAAAATAGAACTAACGAAATAAATAGAGAAAATCAGCGACTGTCTTTGTACGTACCACGCACGAGATTGAATGCATTATTTCGAGGCTAGAATGTTCCTATATAACTGTAAACAAATCTATTTCCATTCCCAAAAAGTATCATTTACTTATTTAACTATCGAGTGTCCAGCCGAAAGTAAAACCGTAGCCGAATGTTCAGCTTCCCTTCCACGGCAGTAGCGTAGCTAGTCCCACGGGGGCCCCGTATCAAAATTCCCACCGGGGCCCCAATAAAAAAAATGGTGCTTTTTTACAAATGCTTGATTTACCTTACGAGACGGTTGTAGATAACATGTTGAAAATTTTTGCCTGAAGGGGCCCCTGTGGGGCGGGGGCCCCGTATAATTGATACGGCAGATACGGCGGTAGCTACGCCCCTGTTCCACGGCCTCCACTTTCTACCGTAAACGGCACTCCAATTGATAACAATTGTCTTCGAAAGCTATCAGAAAATTCAAAATTAACCCTAACTTTCATAAATAAAACGATTAAGACACTGATGATTAACAAGTTTTGAATGAAAATATTTTTATCATAGGAAGCTTCTATAGCGAGGCCGAGGTTTATAGGTATCTATAAATTATATAGATACCTATAAACCTCTACTAATAATACTCATCAAGACCAATCCAAAAAAATTCATCCAAGATAGAGTTATCTTATTGCGCTTATTACCGAGTTTAGATGTACATCTTCTAATTCCATCATCAGACCCTGGTTACCAACTATAACTAAAATACTCGTCAACACGAATCACACGAGCCCAAACTCGATGGAGTCGCGTCGTTTAATTAGCGAGTTCCTGTGGCTACCTTCCGGTTCCATCATCAGATCAGCTCCAGGTCATAATATTTTTGCATTGTCATCTGATTTACAAGATTTGATTACAGACAAGAATCGGGACAGGTAAAACTAAATAAAATCAAAATCACTTGATAATTAGTTTTTTTGACCCAAAACGCGCAAAGATGCTAATTTGGGTCCAACCGAATATTCACCCTTTTTTTTTGGCCGAAACTGATCCAAATCGATGCCGAAAGTACGGTCGAACAGCAATACTATATGCTAAGTAAAACTATCGGCAAAAGTGCTCTTTTTATAGGGAATAAAGTTCGGAATCGAAGTTGAAAGGCTTGAAAAGAACTCTCTTTTATAATCAATTGATGTGAATCAATCGCCAATAAAACCAGTATCGATATTTACTGTATTTTTTAACGTTTCACGAATATTTTGGGTATTTTTGTTTGTATCTAAATAAATAGACTTGTCTAAAGTCTTAAAAAATATTAATTATTTATTCTTATATTATATTCCTAGCACCAGCGTTCGGCGGCTCTCCTAGCTTCGGCTCTAAACCGGTATTCGGTCAGCCATCGGGCTTCGGTTCTCCACCTAGTGGAGGCGGGTTTGGCTCAACATTCGGCGGTGGCTTCAACAAGAGTCCAGGCGGAGGATTCGGAGCGCCTGCAGCATTTGGTGGAGGCGCGACCTTCGGTGGAGGCGCCGCCTTTGGTGGCGGCTCATCGCCTGGGAAGATGTTTGGAGGCGCGCAACCTAGTAAGTATCTTCATAATCTTAATAAAAAGAAGAAGACACATTGTAAAACCAGCAGACAGTGAGAAAAAGAAGGATGCCTTACACCGCAGGTTGGCCAGCATGGGCAGAAATAAAAATAAGCATTAATTCTTTACATTAGTAGTATACATCTAACAGCCAAATACAGAATGTTTTGCTATCCAGTTTGACCGTGCTTCGACTAGTTTGCGCCAAGTTTCTGGCATTTGCGCCAAAATGTACATTCCTACTCAATCATTACAATTTGCGTTGTAGAAAGAAAATACTTTTATTTAAAAACTGGAACACTCCGAAAACGCCAAATTCTAGACCTGATCAAATTAAAGTTATAAAAAGTAAAACAAAACTAAAACCCGACACGCAAAAAAAACGAACCGGATAAAGTATGAAACAAGATTTTCAGGATGCTAAAATAAACAAGGTTACTGGAGAAACGAGAACAGAACAAAAAGAAAATCCGTAGTCACATGTTATTGCATAAAGTCTTACAGTTGGTACCTATATAATGTGTGTGTAATACTTTTTCTCTGCCATAGCCTAAGTTCAGCGGACGATTTGGAACAGATGAACATATACATATAAAACCTGTCAAAATCATAACCCTCCTTTGGCTTTGTCGTAGTCGGGTAAAAAGAACTATTTAGTGGCTAGATAATAAATATTAATCATTGTACAGCAGGTTTCGGTCAACCAACTCAATCCAACGCTACGTTCGAGAGCTTAGCAACACAGAACACATTGACTTTCGGCAACCTAGCGCAACAGGCGCAAGCGCCGCAACCACAGGCACCCACCTTCAACACGTAAGTAACGTCTTAGGGCCAACGCTGCGTTAAGTGTGAGCCCGCGCAGGCAACCGTCGCGTGTCGTCGCGCGTGTTTCGTTTGCGGCCGTACCCGTAGCGGAAACCGGATTATTACCTGCGTAGTGTCGCTAGTTCAAACTTTAACGGTGTGCCTATCGATGGAGAACTTTGATAAGAGTATATAAAAGTCGGAAACAATAAGGGCCAACACTACGTTAAGCGGGCGCACGCGCGGTCTCATACAATTGTGCTCCGTCTGGGCTCGCCGCGCGGGCAGCCGCGGCCCGCGTCCAGTAAGCTACGTAATAATACATTAAAGTTTTCCATCGACACGACTACGTGCACACCGTTAAAGTTAAACTAACTACACTGCGCAGGTAATAGTCCGGTTTCCGCGGCGGGCACCGCCACTCACGATACACGCCCGATGTCCCCCGACGGCTTAACGCAGCGTTAGCCGTCACTGAACTATGTAAAATTAAAGTTTATTTCATTAGGGGGTTGCAGCTGCAAAAGTAGGCATAAATAGCGAATATGCATGTATGTTTTTCTATTTACTAAATTAAATTGGAATTGGGGGAGGCCTTTGCCCAGCAGTGGAAAATTATAGGCTATTAAAAAAAAAACAAGTCTTTTTTAACTGAAACAAATATAGAATATTTAAAATACCTTCATCAAGACAGAAGTTCATTTCTGTTAATTAGAAAGCGAGTCTTCTGCTAACAAGAGAGAGAGAAGTCTGATATGGAATTTGACGTCAAATTTCATCACGCATAGCGCATGAGTGACAGATAAATTTGTTTAAAATTGCTAGGTATATCTCGTGTGGTTTTCTACCGAGGTTGATATTATTTCAGTTAGTTTCATTTTTGTATATTTATTGATAGTTAGATACTAGAACTAGTTAGCACAGAACTGAACGTTTTGGCGATATTTACGAAAGAAAGTGTATAATAAATGTATGGCGGAATGAGAGGCAGTATCAGACTTTTACTGACTAAACCCCACTCGAGTTCCTACGCCCTGTGCGTTACAGGGCTGGTGATTCTCTTGAACAATCCTGCAGCCCTGGCAGATTTTGGGGAAGGTTTATGTCCAGCTGTGGACTTATCTGATGACTGACTGACTGATGATGATGCTACATTTGAAACCTAAATACATGTTCTGTTGATGTGTGTGTTTTTGCACTAAATAGACCAAATTAGTCTTACAGCTCCAACTTTTTGTTTCAACCAATAAATTTTCACCAGGTCACCATCTTTCACTGGTTGGCGAGGCTGAGGACTACTCAACAAGAAACGTATTCCCAAAGCAAATAAAAACCAATAACATATAGTTTTAGTGCCAATATAATATTTGTATAATGCATATTAATGTTTTATAACGAAATCATTGTAATCGATTTTGTGTATTCAATTAATGATATAATAAAGCATGTAACCAGTTTATTGATGTATTTATTAACTATGTTTAATTAAAATCATGGTGCCGAAAATAATTTTACTAAAAATTATTAGGGTTCTTGAACATCTGACACCTGTCTTGCCAGGGGTTATGTTTGTGACTGGGTTTGTTTTAAGGTGGGAAACCATCTATATTATTAGGTCTTTACCTTTGAAATTGTTGTTTTCATGAAATAAGTTAACACCCTTTTTCTCTATATTTTTTATTTCAATTAATCAAAGTAATTCCCCATGTAATCAATGCATCTTTGCCAAAAGCTTAGCTTATTGATGCCCTTTTTGAAAAAATCTGCTGGATGGGAGACAACAAATTATTCAAAGGCATTTTGAACTGCCTCTTGGTTATTGAATTTTTTCCTCCCCAAGAAGTAATCCAAATTCTGGAAAAAGTAGAAGTCTGTAGGGGCAAGGTCTGGTCAGTATGGTGGATGACGGAGAACTTTCAACCCCAGCTCTTGTAGCTTGGAGACCGTCTGCTGTGGCAATATGAGGTCATGCAGGACACATCTGCAGTAATGCTCATTCCGTTTGATAGATAGCTGTGATGAATGACACCAGCACTAAACCACCAAACAGTGACCATCACTTTTTTTTGGGTAAATTTTTCATTTGGAGCATTGTTTAGTTACTGAACCAGGATCTAACCAACTTGCTGAGCGCTTGCGATTGTCGAACAGAATTCATTTTTTGTCGTAAGTAACAATGCGATTCAATATGCCTTCGTTTGTGTGCCTGTTGACCAGTGTAAGGCTCGACTCGACGCGTGCTTCGCGTCGCCGATCAATCATTCAATTCGTGGCCTTGCGGGGCACCCTTTTGTCAAGCTTTTTTACCTTGCCAATTCGATGCAAATGGACCAACATTGTTTTGATGCTAACATTGAAGGCTGCTGCTAATTCAGCTGTAGATTGAGAATCATCAGCTTCCACAATCGCCTTTAATTCGTCATTGTCGACTAAAGTTTTCGGTCGACCACGGGGTTCATTTTTTAGATCAAAATTTCCAGAGCGGAAGCGAGCAAACCAATAACGGGCGGTGCGCTCGTTAGTACTGTGTGCTCCGTATACTTTGTTGATGTTGCGTGCCGCTTCTGCCGCTTTGCTGCCACGACGGTACTCATACTCCAATATTACTCGAATTTTTAATGTATCCATGATGAAAGACGGACAAATGCGATGAAAAACGAAAAAGAAGTTGACTGTTGAATTGTTGATAAATAATATTGATTAGTTGATCAAAGTTGACAATTGACAACTAGTACTGGGCGTTTCTTTCAGGAACGGTTCTTCTATAAAAACGAACGAACTGTTTTGCGTTTAGCCAACATTACGTTCTTAAAAACACTTGAGAGAACCACTTGATGCGATAAAAGAACTAACAGCCCTGCGTTCAAAAATGACAAGAGTAGGGTAGAGTTGCGACCTTAGTACTTATTGACTACTACCTTAGACCTTAGTGCTCGATTACGGAGACGCGTTTCGTTTTACGAAAAACCTGAAACGACCCAGTACTGTTGACAACTAGACTAGTAGGTACCTACTGGGCCAAAGAGTACGAAATCAGGAATCAGAAGCGTTTATTTCAAATAGACCAATTACAGGCACTTTTGAATTGTCAAAATGACGATCAGCCCAAAAAAAAGCGAAGCTAAACTGCACGTTCCAAAACGTAGATCTCATAGAAGAACGTGCAAAAAAACTCCATGGACACTCTTTTAAATCATATTATGAGTTACATAAATCTTGGTTATATATTTCATGTCGCTTCTATTATGTAAGCTCATTGTAGATAAATAATGAAAGAAAATACTAATTGAAAAAAATAGAATTTGAATTGAAGCTATGAAAAAAAAATATACAGACATTAACGTCGCAAAAAAGTATATGTCGTCCCCTCAAAGGAATAAAAAATCATAGGGTGCTTCCCGTTGACCTAGAATCCTGAAATTTATCATGAAGTTTTGTAGTTAAGCCACAAAAAAAAACGTTTTTGCGATTCGGAAAAATCTTCAAAACTCGATTCAGTTATTTTGTAATAAAAAAAACTTAAACAATAAAAAACTGGTTTCGTTTGACGAAAAACCCGAAATGACCAGCACTATTGACAACCATAGACAATAGAAACCATTTTTTTATTTTAGTGAACTTTGGACTTGATTCTTTAAGCCAAGCCTTATTTTCCAAAACACTGCACTATGTATCACTTCTCTTTTTCAATGTTTTAATCGTGTTTTTAATTTTATAAAGCAGTTTGAAAGTGTCTTATCTGTTCAAGTGGCGGTGAGTGGGATGAAGAAGCGTACATCACTGATTTCACTAGTTAACACTAAACTGTCAAGGATTCTGGCGGGAACTTTAAGGGAGAGAACTCACAATGCGGTGTTCTCCCGCTGTCGCCACGGTAGCGGGTCCGCAGCTTCTATAGAATGCATTTTTTTTATTTTTTTTTATTAGTGACAGGTTCGCGCTTGACCGCTATCTCACCGGATGGAAAGCGACGATACGGTCGACGATGGATCGCGCTTATCTAGAAGAAACCTATTCACTCTTGACTTAAAGATTCCCGGGTTGTAGCCATCAGGAAACACAGACTCCGGCAGGGAATTCCACTCCTTAGCTGTACGCATAATAAAAGTGTTCCCAAAACGCTTTGTGCGTATAGGTGGGATGTCCACCATGTACCGGTGGCGCAACGCCGTACGTCTGGTAGTCCGATGATGGAACGGGCTAGACGGAATTAGGCTATGCAATTCCGACGCACACTCCCCGAAATGTAACCTGTAGAAAACCGACAGGCTAGCAACTCGACGTCGATGCTCAAGACTTTGAAGCCTCGACTCGACGAGTGCATCATTGCCAATGATCCTCTTGGCTCGCCTCTCAATAGTCTCAAGCGCATCAAGCTGGTATCGGGCAGATCCGTCCCAAAGATGAGAGCAGTACTCCATACACGATCGCACTTGCGCTTGATAAAGTTTGAGCAGCTGATCCGGCGTGAAGTACCGTCTGACCTTTGCGAGGATTCCTAGCTTTTTTGCAGCCAGTTGAGCCTTTGCTTCGATGTATGGCCCAAAATTGAGACTAGATGTCAACGTTACACCAAGAAGATCAAGATGGTCGGATATCGTCAAAAATATATTTAAAAAATTAAATCAGTTTTCACGACGCGGTTTACGGCCGCAGTGTGCGCGGTTGTTAGCGGCTGCCGCTTACCGGCGCCGCGGTTGCCCGCCGCTGCCTCGGCGGTTTGCACCCGCACGCTCTGCGGTCGATTGGCGGCGACCGCGCCCTATCGGCCGACGGCTTACGGTCGAAAATAGCAGCCGTCGCGGCGGCAGCGGCGGCGGCGAATCAACCGCCTCGTGAGTTTTGAAATCAAATAAGCGTTGTCTCTGCCATGGCGACCGTGAAAAAAAACCGTAAGTTGTACGTAACGTATGTATAATCGGCGTTAAAGGAGTAAGCTCCTCTAACGCCGATTATACATACGTTAGTACAACTTACACGAGTGACAACAGTGGCATGTTGCCTACGGCAGGGGTACAAAATAAGTAATAGTATAAGCACAAAAGAGAGATACAGAAGACAATCTACATACAAAGCGCTCGAGCGCGCTTTCTTAATTCTTTATTGTACACAAAAAAAAACATAACATATCATATAGGGATACAAACAGTGCATGTACAAAGGCGAGCTTAACTCAGCAATGAGTTTTCTCCCAGCAAACCTTTGAGTTATAGAGAGAAAACATATTCGAGGGTAGGATCCAGTGCACAATATCATTCTAAATAACTAAGTCTAACTAATATAGGTATAATTATATTATACATACTAATACATACTATACATACTATACATATTAATACATACTAAATACACTAATATTATGTCAAAGATGAAAGGAAGTCTACACACCGCACACATAGACACCGCTCACGGACACAATATCTTGTACGTGACTAGACCGTGCTGAACCAGTGCTAGGTCACAGAGTATTTGTTTCTAGCGACCGCCGAGCGTAGGTATGAAAAGTGAAGTGGGACATACATGAGATTGACTTCTGTACCTACCGTCTATCTATTTTGTAGTACAAGGCAGAGGTAACTGCAACTTGCAACATTACTGCAGCTATATTCTAATTGAGCCATGTAATAAAAAAGCTCAATGAAGACTAGATTCTGTCCAGTTCAAATGTCTAAAAATCGTAATCGGTGCCATGAAATCCTCCCCAACAATGCTCTCCAGGTTGAATGCGCGGACCCTCCCCTTACCCTTTATCGACAATACTAAGCAGATCGCTTTTTGTCAAAAGTTTTCTCCCACTCATCCTGTCTTTTAATTCCCATTTTGGAGCAAATCTACCTTTCTCTTATTGTCTCTTCTATTGGAATAATAAAAATATTCCATTGATGAATAGGGAGCTTAAACATCTCCTTTCACCTGTTTGTCAATATCCTACTCTTCCTGTCTTTACCTCCGCCTATGAGGTGGTCAATTTTAAGCTTAACATCGTTTTGGGACTTGGCATCTCCAAAAACTCGCAGGACGTAACAGGCGACTTCGATCGGGCTATCAAGAGATACTGACAGGGTTGGAATCTGTGTTATACGGACGCATCCAAATTACTGCCAACTGATTGTACAGGTGTATCAGTTTATTTCCAAGAATAGGATTAAGAATAAGAATCATTTATTCGTAAACATAGATTATACTCGTAATTATATAAAAGATCTTAAAAATTTGGTAGTGCGCTATGTTTTGCCAATTAGCATACAAATTATTAAGAAAAAAAATATTATATTATTAAATTAAAAAGATAAATTCTTTAGCTAGGCATGCAAGTAAAGTTTTACTATTCATAATCAATTTAATTTCATGTCAGAATTCAAAGTCAAATCATAAGATTAATTTAAAAATAAAAAATGTATATTATAATGTATGTCAGCAAAATTTTAGTGTTCAAAGTCAAAATTCAAAGTCAATCATTCAGGAGATAATTTAAAATTAAAAATAAACAATAATGTATGTCAGTATTATATAGTTATAAAGATTCATCATTAACCTATATATACAGATAGAACATAGAACCTCCTCCTTTTTGAAGTCGGTTAAGAATAAGGAACGCAACTATCAGTTGTTTTTAATCCACACATACACCGTACACATCTCTTCTGCATCTTGAAAACAAATTCCCTATTTGTTGACTGTCCCCAGAAAATAACACCATACCTCAGAACTGAGGCGACAAGTCCATGATATGCCGTCAACAGTGTATTGACTTTCTTTGAAAGTTGAAATAACAAATATGCTGATTTACTTAATCGCTTGCAGATTACCTCCAAATAAGGTTTCCAAGTCAGTTTTTCATCTATATTTATACCCAAGAACTTCGCAGTTTTAACTACTTCTATTTCAAGTATTTCATGTACATAGTTTATTTTTTGAAATACCCTCATTTTGAAAATTGAGTTTTGAGTATTACGTTGTATGGACGGGTCCCAATGTACGTCGGCGGTAGCTGTTAACGCATCGACGTTAACAGCTACCGCCGTTGATTCCAATTTTGAAGATCAGCGGCAGCCGTTGTGTCAAGTGTCACTATAGGTCGACGGATGCAGCTACCCATGCCATTAACAATATGCCGCTCGTGTATGAGCTCTAAGATACAAGATACTGGCGTGTATCTTGTGGCAATGCTGGTACATTTTTTTCACATAAAACATAATTATTCATTTCAGCAACTAGATATACACCTATACATACGTCATTCTGACCGTTACCACAATTGAATACCACTAGTTTCTTGAATCCGATCACGTATTTAAACCGATGGACTAGTAAAACTTGATTCGTTAGTGCATCTCCGATGTCCGGATGCGAACTGTGCCATCTCACGGTTTGTTACCGACTTATCGTGAATGTATAATGAGTTCAAGCAAAGTTTAGAAAAACTTTGTCTGTTAAATAACTTTAGCATATTTCCACTAATGAGACAACGATCGAATTATTGATTGAGCACTTCGCTGCTGGAGTGAATTTGGTTCATTATGCAACATTATTTTTAAATGCGAAACCAGTAGGTACAGTATGTTCAGAACCAGGAACTGGATCGATTCCAGTCATTTTTACACCGTGTTATATTTTTTCTGAAAAACACTAAGTACAACAGGTCACGGCAGGTCATAGCAGGCATTAGGTGCCAGCACACAGCTGGGTGTGGGAGCAAAACCACCCGCCGGTCGCCCGGATGGCCCGGCGGCCATGTGTTTGTGTGAACAATGATACAACTATGAAACATAGATTCTTTACATAAAAATATTATAGACACGTATTTCAGGTTTCGCATATTATTAGTATAATAATATGCGAAACCTGAAATCTCTGAAGCTCTGTCGGCTCTGCATTCGTGAATTATCGCGCAGCTATTATTGTTTAGGTGAGTTCATGGCTAGATAGTGTGTCGGGCACCGAAAAAAAGGTTTCAGGAGAGGAAAGTCCATTTCAGTCGGACACTAATTATAAGTAAGTGTGCATCTTTTCTTATAAAATGATTATAAAGGAAATTCTTTCTTATTTCGGTATAGAGCGTATCACAGCTACTCTTTGTAAACGGTTACAATGATCTTATCACAATGCTGTTGCTCTCTGCTGATCCCCTTTACATAAAGAGATTGACAGTTAAATTCGTCGAAAAGACGGTACGGCTGACGCAGTGATTGATTGGCTACTGTCATAGATAATACATATAATAAGGGTATAGATGAGCCACTGACAGATCAGTTTTATTTTTAACTACTCGCCCTTCCCGCTAGTTGGCGCTAGTGTCTGCGAAAGCATGATAATTATGTATAGATATAGCTATGTAGGCGCCATCTACGTACACACCTATAGGTATATTGGTGATCTTGCATAGAACGCATTTTTCTATGTAAAAAATGTACCAAGGCGAAAAACCATATGGTTTTTCACCTTAGTACATTTTTTACACGGATATGATAAGGATATATCAATATAAAGGGAAATAAAACAACGGAAATTGAAATAGATTATTTTATTAATTACAGCTGTTGACAATTTATACAGATAATTATTTAACGTCTCTAATGTATTGAAATTAAACCACTTTTATGCTTTTTATTGTGATATATTTTCACTATTACAATTTTCAAATAAAATCTCTTACAATCTCCATAATAATGGCTACTGAAAAGCAGCCGAAACGTAGGAGAAAGTGTTAAATATTGTGATAATTTGATGGGGAACTACTTTGTAAATTGTATTAGTGAAAAAATAAATCGCTTATAAAACGGTAATATGGTTAACTTCAAAGACTAACATTCGCAGTACATTATTGTCATATTATAATCACCACAAGAAATAACATAAATTATTTTAAGAAGACAACAGTTGAATTGAGAACCTCCTTGTTTTGTTGTTAACCTCCTTGTTTACCTCCTTCTTCACATCCAAAATAGCAATGAGTGCGAGGGTTTTTCGGTATTCTCGCCATCGTAATGCAAAAACGTAGCCAAATTTGATCAAAATAAACAAATACGTCGAAGTCCATAAAACGATGCCAGGGTCAAGCGAAATAAGTGTATTCGTCGGTATCAGTTTACGAAAAGCCAAGTAACTATGTAAGAAGCACTCTCGGGGTCCAGGAAACACGCAATGGTCAATAAAAGGCAGATAAATCGAACAGAAAACTCGGAAAACTCACGGCACACACAACGAACGTCCTCGAAATAATTCAAAATAAATTGAATGAAAACTTTGAAAAGTTTTACCTACCCGTATTATCTATTATCAGTGTTGCCATTGGAAAAATAAGTATTAAGTGTTTATATAAAAAATGTTATAGACTTTTAAAGACCGAGGACGAATCGAAAAAAATGTAAAATTAATTTTTACTTTCTATTATTAATTTACATTTCACAAATTATTAAAAAAATAAAATTTTAAGACAGAGGTCATATATGGCGACATCTAGTAATATAAATGGAATATTTTTGCTTTAGTTGGCACGTCTTCCCCGCTAGATAGCACCACTTTCCATACATTTTCTTTTCTTGACTTCAAAGTACTGTACTGTCATCCCCATGGCTACTGTGCTGCCTGTTGCTGGATTCGATTCCCGTTCGGAACAAAAATTTATATGACCTACAAATAGTGGTAACGGGTCTGGGTGTCTGGTGTATGTGAGTTTTCTAGTTTTTGAACGCACCCATGACAAAAGAGTAATTCCTAGTGTGAAGCAACGTTTTTAAAATAAAATAAAAATAATGACCTCTTAAAAAAAAGTCGGTAAGTTAAAATTTTCCCGCCCGAAACCTCCTGGAGTGTTTTTTTTTAATCTCATTTTATTTTCGGGGTTTTTTCTATACAGAATATGGTACCCCGATGATTTAATACAAATATTTTAAATACATATTCACTAGTCCACCCGCAACCTTATATACATAATAATAATACGATAAAGCACTCTAGCCTCCTTATGACAACACATTTTTCTTATAGATTCTAATTCTACCCTGTATAATACACAGGTACACATGTAACTAATACATTAATGTAATCCTAAACAAAACGATTTTTTCATTATAATATATTTTTATAGATTTATTACAATCAAACGGAGTTTATAATTTTCAGGTGATCCATATAATTATGGTGTATCTAATGGTATGTGAGGTTGTAAGGTTTTGCAGTAAGTACCTACCTAAGTAATTCTTATTATCATACTGGCAAAACTCCAAACAAAAGCCAGTCAACCAGATGCTATTATTCATGATATTCTAACAAAGACAAGGTATTCGCGCTGCAGGTGTTCTCGGGTAGGTAAACAAAACTTGTTCCCGGTAATAGGCCGCATTAGTCTTGGCTGCAATTACACCGGAGCTGTTAACACCTCAAGATTGCACTCATTACCGCTAGACCCAGGCGTTGCCTTATTGTCTTTTTTTCTAACAGTACCTACTTAATTGCTGAAGAAAATTGCATAACGCTGTTTTGTAATTTAGGCACATTGTAATTAAAAATTAAAAAGGTTTGTTATTATTATAAAAATATAAATGGGTTATTTTTGAGAAACCCAGTTTTAGCTTCGATGAACGCCATGTATGAGCATTTGCAAAGCAATGGGGATGGATGGTACCTACCTAACATCACCAAATAAATTAATAGGTACCTACTGTCGATGTACAGACATAATAATTATTGTTTAATAATTAGCCAAAAGCTTTTTCTTTTGTGTAAACAATAAAAAAGTGCATAGGTAGTTATACTTAGTGTAATAACGACATCCAACAACAATATTATCACTCCTTGATAGGTTCCCTCTATTTGGCAGAATCTTGATACTCCGAAATTTAATTGGCATAGCAAACTTGGCATAATCTTCTTAATCGAATATTTTTAAGGCAGAAAAATTATTTAGCATAACTATTGTTTGCGTTTGGCAAAACGTTTACGAGTTCGAATTTACAACAGCATGCTTTTAACATGGCAGAATTTTATTTGGCATAATTACCTTTACCATAGTTAATATTTATTCATATTTGACCATTACAATATGTTTGTGTATGGACTTTAAAAGTGACTTTGACACCTGAGTTTGTTTCGGTGTTTCTTCTCAAGGTAGTCAGCTAGGAAATACTGGCTTCATCTAGTTTAAACTGACAAAAAAAAATTGACGTGTAAGTGTTTTTAAAAACCTATTTGCAAAAATAAATATAATTTGTCATTATCATCATTACGCATAATTTCGTTTAGCATAATTTTATTTAGATAGATGATTATTTGGAGAACTGACCACTTTTCCGAAGATTTTCTGTTCGAATTTCATTTTACCGAAAACTATTGACCGACGTCTTTTTTGCTATACCCATGCATTATTTGACATATTCTTAGATCATCGAAGTATCATGTATCCTATGTATTATTTTACTATATTTCGCCGATTTACAAAATATTTTTTTGCTATTGGCTGAAGCCTCTTTTGAACTTTTTTCATTTGCCAAATTAAACTATATTTGCCATATTTTCACCACACCGAAACAAAATTTTACGGAATTGTGATACAAATATAACGACGGTTGCTAGGTAGCATTTTTAATATTAAATTATAATAGTGTCATAAAAAGTCAATATAACGAAATTTTGTGGCAGAAACGAATCGCTGCAAAACCGACTTCACACAGTCTTGTCTGCCCTACCCCCAAGGGCGTTGCCAGCCGATAATCAAGGCTATTGGAAGTAAAAAAGAAAGAAGAAAGGTTTTTTTTCGCAACAATATAACTCCTAATTGCTAGCCTTATATCTACGGTAACATATAGGATGGGCATTATACTGTGGGAAACTGGTACCTAGACTAGGCTCTGAAGCTGTAAAGCAAGCCTTTAGCGGGAATTAGACCCCTGCCCCCCCCCCCCTTGGCGACGCCCTTGCCTACCCCTAGAGTGCAATTTAAACCCGCATAGGCGCGGAGGGGTAGGGCGGCACGTGAGCTGAGGAGCAGGTGGTTTTGAAGGCCCGCCGCCGCGGCTGAGGCTGCCACGGCCAAAGTTGCGGTGGTGAGCGTTAAAACCATCTGTGACGATAAGCTCGCGTGGGGCCGCCTAAACCCTACAGCGCCGAAGCCGTGTCAGAAACAAAGCTTGCTGAATGCCTGCTTGCATGCTGCATACCTGCTGCATGCCTGCTGCATGTTGTATGCCTACTTGCATGCTGCATACCTGCTGCATGCCTGCTGCATGTTGTATGCCTACTTGCATGTCTGCTTGTTGCATGCCTGCTAGCATGCTTGTTATTTATGGTTGGTTTATAACGACCGAGAAACAATAGGCCCACGCAGGGGCCTCAAACCAACAGTGTTTTGTTATTAATTTTAGGTTACCGTTTTGATATTACTTTCGCCGCAACTAATGACTATCGATGTAAAATAATATGCCAAAAGACGATTTTGACTGTGAATTTTCTGCAATGTGTCTGTTTTTTAATTATGATGGATATGAATTTATGCCTAAAGATGATTCTGACTAACAAAATGATGAGTTTTGAATGTATGACAAATGAGTGTATGCGAAACGATTTTCTGCGCAATGAAGTTTATGCTAACCGTTGTTATGCAAAATAATATTATGACATAAAAAGTTCTGCTATCAAAGGTAGACCCCTCCTTGATACATACCATGGTGGGTCGCAGTTAGGTAAGCTCTAGTTTATTAATTTTAAAATAATAATAAAAATAAGCTTTCATTGCTGACAGTTCTAAATGTCACCTATAAAAAAGGCTACCTGTAATAGTGGGTATCTTTTTTCAGGGTAGATTTTTGAGACTGGGCTGTAATGGCAGCTCGGCTTAACCGTTATTGTTACAGGAATACGTTCCTAGGAGACCACCCATAACTTTTTTTAAAATAATGCGCAGTCGGTATTTTTTTTATCTAACCAAACAAACATCACACCTCACACTAATATTATAGAGGCAAAAGTGGGTGGTTTTTAAAATACCAAAAAAAAACTTTTAGTTCAGTAAAGCTATGACAACTAAAAAAGAAATAAGGACTGTAATATCTTGTTACTTTCACCAATCGAGCTCCCCTTTCAATACACTGCAGCATCAAATGCAATTACTGAAAGTGACTGTTACAAAAATGTGAAGAGAAGAAGAGGGCTCTCTGTCAACATAAGGCCTCTTCACACGAGTTCGCAGGTCAATTTTTCCAATAAAATTCAATCTTAAAACTCATGAAGCACTTACTCTACGAATACATAAATGTTAAGTTATGACCTATGTAATGGGCGAGCGGTGCATTAATTCAGACCCTTTTATAAGTTATATTGATTTATTGACAAGGAAATTTAGCTTTAAAGAAGTAAGTATAAAAAAATATTACCGGCTGGCTGCATCCTAGTAAGTATAAAAAAATATTACCGGCTGGTTGCATCCTTCGTTACATAAATATAAATACCTATAGGTACCAGTCCATTGGACATTTAAACTTCACAAAGTACGATCGTTTGAAATGGCCTCTAGATATATTCTGAATAGTTTCTGCTGCCGTGGTTATCCCGGAAATTAAACTAGAATGTGGGTCGAGTCCAGTTTAACGTACTTAGTATAACATTAAAGCTGATCTAGTCGCTCGAGTCACGCTATTGACAATTTGGGATATGATCGTACAGGAAATTAATGAAATTATTCATATCGAATTGGAAAATGGAATTTATAAATCTAGTCTATATTTAGTCAAGATGCAGGTATCATCACTTTAATGCGCTATTGAAATCATTTTGATGAGAGCGTCATCGTTCATTTAGTTGTCTTAGAATAAAAACGCACTATTTTGCGTTATCATTTTAGGTATTTTGGTAATCAACTAACAAGTCGTACTTTGTTATTTTGGTGTCATCAAATTTTAGCACAATTACCGTCTGTGGTATTCACTTGTTCAGTTCAATCATTATTACTTTATTAAATTGAAATACCATATGGGGATATTCATCCCCTCATTTCACTACTAAGCAGGTATAATTATCATGTCCTCATCTAATATGAAGATAAAAAAACAAATCTGCTAAAATATTCAGAAAGCCTAGGAAACACACACACACACAGACTAGGAATATCACCAACAAAACCTCCTGGCTGAGAACTGATGAACATAGAACTCAAATGTAGAGTAACATTCAAAACGCTGAAAAGACGTGCTCCTCAATGCATGAGGAGATAGAATCAATTTAGACATACATATCAATAGAATACAGTGCCATACACGATCATTATTTTAAATATTTAAAATCCAGCTCATGTTCGAAAAGATGGATCGCAGGAAAAAAAAGCAAAAACAAAAGTTCGCTACCAAGGGCTGAAACACATAACCGCTAAAATTGGCAGTGCCGCCCGACGCAATGCAGAATTTCGCGGTGTGCAACGCGACGCAAACTCCAGCGTTATGACGTCATACTTGTTGACAATGATGCAGTTCGTTTCTAGGCAATTATTTAAATAGTACAATTAGTTATATTTTTACTACGAAAATAAGCAAATATTAGCATAAAGAATATTGCGCTGGTTATTTGTACAATTTTTGAATGCGCACTGCGCTATTTTCGCGTGCTAATGTTCCCCACAATTATTTGTTGTGATATTTGTTGGGCCGTTATCGAAACAGTAATCTAGTACATGTCCATCCATCGAAGATCTACTCTAAATTTAATTTTAATTGTCGCGGCACCGCAACGCAACGCTAAAAAACGCGTTGCGTTGCCGCGCGGCGACGCAACGCGTTTATGTGTTTCGGCTCTTAATGCTATAAAATTAAATCTCATTTTACTTCAAGGGCAAAATATTTCATTTTATTATTTGGAAGTTCTGCTATGCCTTAGAGGGAAAAAGGAGTTTTGTGGTTGCGATTTTGAGAATTAAAATAATAATTTCTTGACGAAAACCAATTCTATTTCAGAACGAATATCTCATTGTCACTTTATGAGTTAAGATTGACACAAACCGTACAAAATTAAGATCTTGAGCATTATTTTCGTTTCGGTTATAGTGTTTCTCTTTCGCATTCACTGTAATGACGGTAAGGGACTGCTCGCGTCACAAAACAGTATCCACAATAATGCTATGCTATTTGTCATTAATCCTTACGTCAAAATGAGATAATTAATCAAAATATAATAAATAATAATGTCAATTTCGCTGAATACGTGAAACACGCACGAAAGAACAAAATAAAAATCTTCCATATTAAACTAGGAGGAGTAGTGGCAATAACACGTTAAAATAATGAATACTTAGCGATATCGATTCTATTTCGATTCCCAATTTTCCACATAGATAAGTACAAAAATGATAAGCAAATATCTCGTGCAGATTTGTGTTTTGTTCCTTTATTCAAGAGTTGGAGCTTCAGATGAATATAAAGGCGAAAAAGTCACCGTGGACTGCAGCACGCTACGGTTAGGTCAATACATTTGTCCAGACCCGACCGAAGACCAAATCGATCCAAACACCCAACAGTTCAAAGGTTGTGTCAAAGGGAAAGATATTCCGTCTGAAGGGGAAGCTGACGGTAAGGCAACTTGATTGCTTAATGATCAAATAAGGAATACGGTTTTAAACATAGAAACTTAGTTGAATTTCCTTTTTTTTGTGTTACAGTGTTATGTGTTGCAGCAGAAGGCATACTCTGCAATGAGACAAACAGTTCACAATTTAGAAGAAAGATGCCATGTAAATGGACGTAAGTAAAATTAATCATTTAGAAACAATACAGAAGAACCTTATTAATCTGGCACTATTAAAAACCAGTGGGTACTGGATTATAGGAATGTTTGGATTCTTATAATATTGAAAAAATCTGTTTTGAGGTTAGACTGCTCAACGATGACAACACATAAGCTTAGTGGGGTGAGATAGGCATTGGTGTAGGGTACCAGATTATTTCCCGTATTGGTCTATTGAAGTGCCAGATTAGTGATATTCTATGTTACTACTAAGTTTTAATTCTACAATCTCTTTATTTCTGTTTTGTTTTACAGGAACGGTTACTCACTCGAGATAGCACTTCTACTATCGGTCTTCCTAGGTATGTTTGGACTTGACCGGTTCTATCTAGGCTATCCAGGCATTGGACTGGCCAAGCTCTGCACTTTGGGATTCATGTTCCTAGGACAGCTGTTGGACATAATACTAATTGCTGCTCAGGTAAATACCAATCATATTTATTAATATATTGCACATAATATACACATAGACACAGACAAGGCAATGAGTAATCAAATGGACAATAGTCTTTTATTTCTTCAACCATATTAAATAATGATGTTTTAACATAATAGATTTCCCCTTAAAGTTAAAATCATTTCCTTTCTTTGCATGCTTCATACTAATCTTTTTAAAAATTAGGCTTTATAAAACTTATTACAACATACTAAAAGTATTCATTTTTATTTTCAAGGTGGTTGGTCCTTCAGACGGTTCAGCATACGTCATACCTTACTACGGAGCCGGTGTCACAGTAATCCGCAGTACCAACGAGACGTACTTGCTGCCACAAGCAGACTGGCACAATATCACTTGACAGTGGGGAACCATATCATTTGAGGATGATGAGGACTATGAATGGACATAAAGAAGCGTGTGTGTTTATTTTAAATGTGGACAGACTTGTAAATATGGTATTTTGTAAGGCTCATGTGATTATGTGTAAAGTTATTATTGATAGATTATGTTATTGTCATCTGCTGTAAGCATTGTGACTTTTACAAAGAAGATATTTTAATAGAATTTCCTGTTCTGAGTACTGTTTTCTGCATGACAGGCAGGATATTGCAATCTACATTTACACTCTTCGACTAGGGCAGGTCCGTGGGCCACAAAGGGCAATTAATTCTCAAACATTCCTGTATTTATACCTATTATTTTAAAGTTATCATGGCCCTGGAATGAAAAGAGCAACTGAAGGAATACAGGCAGCTTTCAGTAAAAATCTGACACTCCTTGCTCCACCCAGAGCAGAATTCTTTCGAAGATCTTCAAATGAAAAAAATATTGGGAAATTCTGCCCAGACGATTCAAATAAACATGTTTAATTTTGTAGTAAATATGTATTTATAACATAATAATGCAATAGTAGATCAGTATCATAATAATTATGCTTTATACTTTTTTTTATAACTTCTATATTCTGAAACAATCATCATCATGTAAAGTAACCAAATACCCTGGTAGTATTATATACCACCCTTTGTACAGATATTTGATTTCGTTAATAAACATACAAATATTAAGAAATAGTAGTTTTTGTTTACAAATTAACAGAAACCAAAATCATAACAAGTTGATAAATATGGCAAATTGTCCTCGGACGCCTAGTTTCATAGAAGCTTAGTGCCCGTTTACGGACACGCGGCGCGTTGGGCGGCGCGTCAGGCGTTTTTACTGTTTACAGAGAAGCGGCGCGTGCAGCGGCCCGCGCCATCGCACGCGCAAACACAAACATAAGGCAATGTTCGATAATGTTTACGGAGACTCACTTTTTAAAACAGAATTATTTTCTAAGAAAATGTCGATCATGTTATCCTTCATGGCTATCGGCAAATCACATCGAGACTGGCAGAATCGCCGCTTGCTTGTATTGAAATATAGGCGGTGCCCGCGGCGGCATATGCGGTGGAGCACGTGGCGGGCGACGCCGCGGACAACGCCTATATTTCAATATAACATGACGTGGTGATTCTGTCAGTTTCATTTGGAAATCGAACATATTCTACTTATTTTCCTATAAAAGTTGCATATTCCCGAAACTTCTGATGTTCGGTTGCTGTAAACACTGGGCCAATAATTTTTAAAACAGAATTATCTTTTAAAAAAATGTCGATCATGTCACCCTCCATGGCTGTCGGCAGTCACATCTTTTTTGTTCGATTTCCAAACGAGACTGGGTTCTTGTTTGAAAATCGAAATAAAAAAAGACGTCGCATGCTTGTATTGAAATATAGGCGGAGCCCGCGGCGGCGCACGCAGCGGCGGACGCGGCGGGCTCCGCCGCTCCCTGAACAAAAAACGCAGCGGGCGACGCCGCAGACACCGCCTATATTTCAAGCAAGCGCGCGTCAAAACGCGTGTCCGTAAACACTCTCATACACCTTCATATGTTTGAATTTAGTGCGGGTCGCGCCGCCCGACGCGCCGCTCAACGCGATGCGTCTACGTAAACACGGCCGTATTCGTCATTACCTATGCGCATTGAGCTATAAAACTGTCGAAGAAGCGGCAAAGACACGTTGACACAGTTTAGTAGTTTTGTATGTAAGACCCCTCGCCCACGGCGCGCTTACGAAACGCGCGATAGCATCGCTACATTAGTCGCATTTGCAACGCGCTATAGAAGATTAACGCTTTTTTTTAACGCAGATTTATTGCCAATTTGTTTCGTGTCCGTGAACAGTAGGCCTTAGGGACCTGTGCACAAAGATGCAGCCTGTCGACTTTTAATAGGATAAAAGCGTGCTGTCCACGCGCAGCAACGGCACGTTTAAAAAACCTGGTGATGCACAGGCCTTAAGCTGTGAGCTGGTGTATACCAAGCATCGCGTCCATGGACAGTCTAAGAGGGCTTAAAATAAAAACAATAACGCTTAAAATCAAAAATTTTACTACATACAAACTACAATAACTATAAATAAATAATTCATCTTTATGATGCATTAATTTCTTCAACTTTACTTCTATCTTTCATGGGTTGAGTTTCTGGTATGGCCATCTCACTTGGGGGAGCTGTGAGTGTGAAGATGACTGGTATGCTTGATAGGAGGGGGTTACCATGACTCTCTAACAGCCTGATCCAAGATAGCAAGGAATCCCTTGATGATGTGCCTGGAATATAATTAGTAACAATTACAGTTAATTTATTTTATTTATAAGCAAAATATATTCAGCATGCCTATGTTATGGTCATTTTAGACATTTTAACCTCTCGTGCACCAGTGTACTGAATATGGTACACCTCATACCAGCTAACTTAAACCTTATTACGTAAAAATAAGGTTTAATTTAGCTGGTACCAGGTGGTGAGAGGTTAAACACTAATATTTATTATTTATTTTATCCATATTAGCATAAGTTCATAAAAAGAACACTATGAAATTGTTTCTTGATGATGAGAGCTTGCTTTTGCTTTATTGATGTGGTGGTCAAACAGATAATAAATGATATTCCAAGGATTGTCTTGGGCTTTTCTCATTTATGATGAAACAGCACTTAAACTGTTATGCCCCAAGAGGACACCGGTGTCCGCACACCTATTGTCTTTCCATTGTGTCTCTAATTACAGTATTCATAAGGTTAATAGCGATCTCAGTTGATGGATTACTACATACTGGACAATTAAGTACTGTGTAATTTACATAATCCCCACTTTTGTTTTCTCACACATTTTTGTTTTCATTAGGTACTGTTTTAAGCCTTACCTGTTGCACATACTGACACTACAGTACCATCATCTTGTTCATGTACTGTTTGCCTCACTACAGGTACTTTACTGCTACCAACAACTCCAGGTATCCCAAGAGGTTTCTTTATGTTTGAAACATCTGGAAAATAGCATAATGTAGAATGCAAAGTCAATGGAAAGAAAAGAAACTGTCATAAAAGGTGTTTAATTCATTATTTCCCAAGAGGATGCCGGCGTCCGCACACCTATTGTCTTTCTATTGTGTCTCTAATTACGGTATTCAACAGGTTAAGTTATTGCTATTGTGCTGACAATTTATTATGGTGTACAAAATGAGCACTTTGTCTATTTACTTAAATAAAAGATGAGATGTGAGAAGAAAATTACCATCTGGGTCCGAATCATCTTTGATTTCAGGCCTTGTCTTTCCAATCAGTAAGAAATAGCTTACAACCTGTTCCCTCAGGTAAATATTGAAGGGTCCTTTCACTATCAGAGGATCATCAATGGGCTGTTCTGCTAACAGAATCTTCTGTGATTCACTTTGTGCACTCACAATCCAAGTCTTGTCTAAACTGGCTTCTATTTCTTCTGTCTGACAAGAAAAACCATATTATTTAGATGCAAAACTAAAATCTGAAAAAGTAATTTCTTGAGTGATCATAGGTAAGCAAGTAGACCACTCATAAAGAACACAAAAGTATGCACTTCACAAAATATTTTATTCTTCTAAATAAAAGAAAAAGAAAAATAAAATTATTACCTGCCAGATCTCAACTTTGGTGTCAGGGTCTACAGAAGTTATTCTCTCTATAGCAAGTCTGGCCAACTCAGTTGTGTTATTGGGCAGTTCTTCAGGCAAATACCAAGGACTTAGGTTCCTGAACTTTGGCATCCAGTACAGCATACGCCAGAATTTACGAAGAGCTATGCCTCGGGAGCCAAATATATTTAAAAGCATCTGTTCCATTTCTGAATCTGGCATCACTTCTGTACTTTCAAAGACAAACATGATATTATTATTATATGGTCTTTAAAATATTAAATAGCAATCAGGTCTTAGTAAAACTGTACTTTAAAGGACATAGTTAAATTGTTTCAAATTAAGTATAGATTTTATGGGACAATACAATAGTTAAATGACTAAAATTTGATGCAAAATAACATGTAAACAATAAGTACTGTTATCTTCCATTTGCTCCAGTAGATCTACTGCACATTGCTGCTGCTTTGGATAGTGCATAAATTCTGCTTGGAATATATTTTTCGGTATCAATTTTCCTTTAGGTAACACATCAATTAGGGCTTTATACACTTCAAGATCTTTCTGAACACCGAATTCCTGCATTCTTGCTAAAGCTGCATAAATAAACTCAACATGGCCCCTTCTTCTGGTATCCTGGCCTTCAAACATCTTTATAACCTCTAAGTACGATTGTTTGTTCTTCTGTGGCTGGGAATAGAATGGATCATGCACTGTCACACGTTTTTCTGAATTTGAACCTTCCCACCTTTTAAATAATAGAATAGAAGGTCTAGTTCTCAAAATATTTCCCAGGATTTTATTAGCCATTTTAGGTTATGTTTATAACTATATTTACATCCACTTTTTGTCAGTTAACCCACTGGTCTGATAACTTTATCCGTGCAAGACCTTCACTTAGGTGTTACGCTTTCATGGAACCACTATTTATTACACTATTCAGTGAAAAGTTCAAAAAATTAACTCGTATATATGTATCCTATCCGACATTCACCTGCATTCATTCATCTAGAATATTGACAGTTGACTGACATTTCATTTTCCGACTGTCATGTGTCAGTTATCATCAGTTCATTTTCCCACAGACTCATTAACAGTGATTTTAAAGTGTACAATATTTTCATGATTTAAACAGATATTCGTCATACTATTTTATTTTATTTTGTACATACTATTATTTTACTGATACTATGATAGATGATAGGTTAAAATGGTCTAATACTACCTGCGTACATTATACTATGTGCCTTGTGGGCTGTGAGCCTGTGGAGCAAACCCTTCACAATTTCATTCATTATTTTGTTCGTTCGTGTGCTGTAGTAGTAAGTTCTCGGTCGGTTGTTTGGTTTCTATTTCCCGCTCTCTGCTTAAATCATTCATTCTTCAAACCAGTTAAAATTGATGCGTAGGTGGAGGTGGACGTGTCGTTCCTAAAAACTTGTAAATTACGTATTTAAATACGAAAACATCATTATAACTTTATGTAACAAGCGCACGAGTTAAAGTGTATATTATTCTGGATGGTAGCGAGCTTACCATTAGCATTATTTACTAATAAAAGTGAAAAACCGGGTATTTCAAAAGTAGTGTATGATTGACTGAACATTTTGAAAATATCTAGTATAGAAGAAAGTGTTGATTATCCTCAAGATGTCTAGAGACATTAATTTATGCTGTTTATTTTTTATCATCACGCTGAGTTTTGCCGGTAAGATTATTTTTGCCATAATTTTCCATTTTTTTAATTAAGTACCAACTAATCAACATTTGGGAATTTAAACACGATATTCTGCTAGTCAAGTTTTGAGCAAAACTGAGCCATTAAGGCTGTGTAAACTAGCGTGGAACATGTGAATAAGTAAGTAACAGGGCTTGCAAGCAACTTTCATTAATATTTACTGAATTAATGAAGGTTGTGTTTTGCTTCATTTCAAGGTTAATAGTGAATTGTAAGACGTTTCATTACGAGGCAATGATTGTGAGTAATAAATACTAGACTTACATATTTAACGATTCAAACTAAGGTACTGCTCAAGTTATGATCAGCTGTTTTGTTGGGGTGGTAGGTATGTGTGGCCAAGAATCGTATTGTAATGAAAAACACTGCTTTTACTCATTTTACTATAATTAAAAATCAGGTTTTTACAACAGCACATATTAACTTATCAGAGTCCAGTGATCGTGAGAAAGGAAGTTGGAGACCACACATTATCCAACTAAACGTTGCCATAGCTGAAGCGTAAACTATTTATATAGGTAAACACCGTAACATGTTTATGTGTTAGGTTTTTTCATTCTGTTTAACCGAAGTCGCAAAAATCCTTGAGACTTATGAAATACTTTTTTTAAGAAGTTTTTTATGCGTTCACTCTCGCGATGATGTGGCACTAGAAACTGGTTCTTAATATGCATGACACTTGAAATTATAATATAAATATTATATTAAATAATCCAATATGACTGCACCTTGGAGTGTGATTGATTTATTGCAATAATCTTGGAAACAGATGGTAGATAAACCTGCCGAACGATGATAACATTTAAACAATGAAACAATACTTTTTTTAAATGTTTTATTTAAAAAGTAGTACCAACCTAAATAGTTACGATAGGCGTAATTTACGGTTATCTTTAACCGTAAATTAAGGAGAAAAAACAAGTAGATTAAAATTCTAAGAACCAATGAATATAACGAGATCGACAACAGGTGTAAATTGCAAAGTTTCCGTGGCATCACACAGCGGGCCCTACCCTAGCAGAATGCAATGTGTAGCTCGCTGTCCGTCCGTCCGGTAACAGACCGGTCCGAGCTCAAGTCGTCTACGGCGCGCACTTTTCCCGCGCGCCTCAAGGAGTTGTCAGCAAACTGTAGGGACCCAGCACGGCCGAAGCCTACTGGGGCCAAAGGTTATGTGAAAATGGCACCCGGGGCCCTGGGACGAAGGCAATGAATAGAACAGGGTAGGTTTTTAGTCAGTAAGAGTCTGACACTATTTTCCGCCCCACCCAAGGGCGGGACTTGTCATTGGATGATTTTACCTACCATAAAAAAAACCCTAGCAGAATACCAGCTTTATTTATTTTTAAATATCGCATAGAAATGCTTAGCTATATGCCTTTTGGGCCACGTAAATACTTTCCTTTTTTTTGGGTTCCGTACCCAACGTGGCAAAAACTGAACTTTTATTCCATTACTTTGTTGTCCATTTGTCAAGGCCTTTTTTCTCAGGAATACGTGGAGGTATGAAGCTGAAATTAACATTAAGTACTTAAGGCTGCTACCCCAAACAGCAGTGAAAAAATCAGACTTCTGAGTCATCGCAATTTAAAGATAAGGCTGTTTGTGCTCCGTTTAGCATTGATATAATCAAAACAGCGGCCGTTGAGACACATATTTTGACTCTCGCTAGGAAATCAAAACTATAGGGTAGGTACCTACTTCCCGTTAACCTAAAAACCTGAAATGGCATAAAGCAGGTTCTCATAGCACAAGTAAGTTTCGGAATAAATTTGAAAACTGTGAATTTGTCACTACGTCAAAAAAAAAAAAAACTATGTCATAAATAAAACTTTTTTGCAATTCAGAAAAAATGTCGAAACTCGATTTGGGAATTGAAAAATATTTAAAGTAAGATTATACGGAACCCTAAGTGCGCGAGCCGGACTCGCACTTGCCCGGTTTTTTCATATGTATCTATTGTTATTTTTAATATTTTCTATAAGGCACAAGTGTACATTTTTTTTATTTCTTTCTCAATGTAATCATATTTGATATAATCCGATGACTTTTCCCGCTCTAGGCCGGGAGTCTAACACACCCTCCGTGTGTTAGACTTTTACTGACTAAAACCCACTTTTAATTTCCCTTTTTGCCTTGCGTTCCGTGACCCCGGGTTGTTCTTTAAGAAGCGAATCCATGGCTCCAGGTCGGAGCAACGATTGCTTTCTGAAAAGATAATATCACTTAACAAGATTTAATATGCACGCATTCAGCTTAATATACTCCAAAGCTTTGTTGCTGTAGAAATTAACACTTAATTTCAACAGTTACAATAAACGATTTCCAGCCACGTGTACATTATTTAGAATTCATTCTCCCCCGTTTCAGTGTGTTGGGAAAATTTAATATAATTTTATGTGACTACGTTGAAACAAGAGGGCGTTTCTGGATTTGTTCCAAGAAACAGCATTATGTGCAATAATATAGAAAAAAAGGTGTAGCGGCTTTATTTTTAAATCACATCAACTGTCCTTAACGTCAGTTCGAGTTAATAATAGTGCCCGAAAAAGTATGTAAACAACTCTTCTATACAATTGTACTAGCGAACCCAATGAACGTTGTTTTTTTCTAACGTTTGCGTTTTGTTAGGAGAACATAATTAATTTCAACACAACAAGTAATGCTATTGTCCCTGCTTGTTCCATCTTGCCCCGTCTTGCCTCGCCTTGTCCCTGCTTTGCTCCATCTTACCACGTCTTATCTAGCAAAGTCCCGTCTTATCCTTTTTTGTCTCGTCTTTCCCGTCTGGCTGCATGACATCATTTTGGACATAACCCCTTTAGTTTTTCATTGGATGATTTTACCTACCATAAAAAAACCCCTTTAGTATTTAATCAACGATTTTGGACTTATTGCAAGCGATCATAACGCTATCTACCAGGTTCGATTGTCTTTTTAAAACAATCCAGGAACCCACTCAAATATATTTACGAAATTTTATCTAAAGCGGTCAAGCCGTTTAAGAGAAAATAGATAACCAACTAACCAACACACGTACGGAAGAATTATAATTATACATTTAATAAAGATTACGCAATATAAGCACAGTAAGTTACAGACAACGCTTACCTATACGTAATGAGTACATTACCCGGTTGGAGCTTTTTACTGTTACATCAATATGTAGTAATGGCACAGCATTATATTTAGGAGAACTTAGCTGAATTTTACACATTTACAATAACGAGCAATAAGATTTTATGTATATTCTCACATTTTCTATTTATTTTATTTTCTGCTAATCAGGAAATAGTCTAGGACAATTGGTTGTAAATATCCTGTTTGATGTGTATGCAATTAATAATAAATTCAACTGTCGTGCACTTATTTCTTGAACGGCAGAAGTTAATATAATTAATATATATAAAAAGAAAATATGGCAATGTATGTTATTGGTCGTGACTGTACTTGGGTAATATTTGGAAGAGAGGACAGGTTACCAGACAAGCTGTTTTGAATATAATAAGTCGATAGTTAACAGATGCTTACCTATGGGCACAGAGATTTAAACAGCCTGGTATAGTCATTTTCTATGGGGTACCGATTTACCCCACAGACATGTCTCGTTGTAAACCCAGCGGACAAAAAAAAAAACTGAAACAGTACCTAATGTTTAATTAGGTACTGTTTCAGCTTATAATATAGTAGCGACCCACCCCAGCTTCGCACGGGTGTAATGGTGATATTAAATATATTATGCATGTATTTTATATATGAACTTTTCTATTGAATTAACTTTTATAATGAACTCTCTCTATTACAAAAAAACCGCATCAAAATCCGTTGCTTAGTTTTAAAGATCTAAGCATACGTACAGACAGCAGGAAGCAAGTCTGTTTTATACTATGTAGTGAAGAATTAATGGCAACAATCATATTATTATTATGATTGTTGCCATGCTAAGACAACATTTGATTACTTAAACCAAAAAAGACGAAGAAGTATAAAGTTGATAGACAACTCAAATGGGTGTTAATAAGACCTAAAAGATAGAATAAACAAAAACTTTAATATCACACTTTATGATACATTTGAGTAATGTCACCAAAAAATTACCATCGGCGATAAAATGATGAGTCACGAATAATAATTCTCGATTTGCAAGGTTTATAAGTTAAAGACGCGCGGTATCTACACTGCCTGGTACAGTCGCGCGCTAAACACATTAGCGCCACTTCGCAAGTTCATTGGAACCGTCGAGCATAGACGATGCGCTATTTTTTTCATGGATGTTTATAACTCGAGGCGTGGCTCTTCGTGGCAATGTCTTCGGGCGCTAGTCCAAACGCCTACGTGCTGTGACGCGCTCATCGTTCTCATTGATACGCTTGACCAGATCATATTTAATATTCTGTCTGTTTAGTACGTAAATATGTTGTTTGTACACGTTTGAATACAAGGCCATGTCCAATAAAACCATCGGGTTTGCTTTCCTTACGTGTTAAATGGAGCTTCAGGTAATTAATTAGCACCAAATCTTAGGAATATCATCTCACGTTTTTTTTTATAGAATATTCTAAAGTCTATGTTGGATTTTTTCCAGATAAATATGAATGGATTTTCTTTTCCTATAGAGAAATGGAACTACATTAAAAACTCTTATTTTGCTTACTTTATTCGTTTGCAGTAGTTGTAGCATTCGTAAAGTATATAACTGTAGTGCACTAGTATCGGCTTTCGACGATTCTATTCATGAGAATGGTCCCACAAATTGATTTGATTTGAATTGATTTGTGCGCGACATACAATTTGCGGCAATTACATCTTGTTTAGTCTATACTGGCGCAATGCACGCATTAATGACAAAATGGCCGATAATTACTGTGAAAAATACAATAAAGATAACGTACTTATCGCAACGTTTACATGTAATCCAATTAAATATTTGAATATCGAAAAAAAAAAACAGTATAGTTTTTCTTTCGTATTTACAAAATCACTTAAGTTGTCAGCTGTACGCTTTGTAAAATACGATTTAAAAAAAAAAGAATGACAAAATGTTTTTTCCTGCCAGTACTACGCTAGTGGCGTGCAATTATGCCCTATTCGATTCAATAGCCCCGTGATGAATATCGATGATGACCCATTTGAAAAGCGCTGCTTTATTCGCTCGTGTAAATACTCGCATAATTATTTTGTAAACTGAAATGAACGTTGACTAACTCAACCGGTTGACTTTAATCAACTAAAGTACAGATATTATTACGAATAGCCCCACTTTTATCCTGTTTACGTGGAGATAGTTACTTATAACCCTTTTTGGCAAAGGATTTAGGTTTTTTTTTTTTTTTTTTTTTTGTGGTAGGTAAAAATCATCCAATGACGAATCCCGCCCTTGGGTGGGGCGGGAAACAGTGTCAGACTTTTACTGACTAAAAAACCTACCTTTCCATTCCTTGCCTTTATCCTGGGGCCTTTGGTGACAGTCTCACATAACCTTTGGCCCCAGTAGGCTTCGGCCCTGCTGGACCCCTACAGTATGCTGACAACTCCTTGAGGCGCGCGGGAACGGTGCGCGCCGTAGACGACCTGAGCTCGGACCGGTCTGTTACCGGACGGACGGACAGCGAGCTACCTATTGCCCACCGTCCGCGAGCCCGCGCCTACGGTGGCCGGAAATTGGGATCGGAAACCCGGCGGCGGCGGCGGCGTGTCCGCCTTTGCCTAAGGCGGTCGGCCTCCTCCTTTACTAGCATTACTGCTTCGCAGAAGGAGGCGACCGCCTGCCACTCCTCCTCGCTCCGGAGCATGGCTTGAACCAAGCCCCGGCGCGAGAGATCGCCGCCGATCGCCCCCACGAGGACACGGCGCTGCTCTTCCCAAGCGGGGCACACCTCGACTGTGTGCTCCACCGTGTCCACCGGGCGGTCCGCACAGTGGCGACACCCGGGCGTCGTCTCCGCACGAATCTTGTACAGGTACGGACCGAACTTGCCGTGTTCGGTCAGCACCTGCGCCAAACGGAAGGTGACGACGCCGTGGGGCCTTTCCAGCCACGCCTCAAAGAGGGGCCTTACCGCCTCGATCGTGGCGTGCCCAGCACGAGGTTGCGACAGTCGCTCTCGCCATTTCACCATGAGATCCCGCCGGAGCTCTGTCCGCCATGCCGCGACTTGTCGCGGCAGCGGAGTTTCGCCCCGACGTTGCATCTCCACGCGTAAGTCATGCATGTGTGCAAGGACTGTTGCCTCCAAATCCCATGGTGGTAGGCCAGCAAGGAGGCTCGCCGCTTCGCAGGACACCGTACGGTATCCGCGGATCATCCGGATGGCCATGACCCTCTGGCAGGCGGTTAGCCGGGCCGCCACTCGCTTCCGTAGCGATGGCGCCCACACCGGCGCACCGTAAAGGGCCATGGACCGAACGATGCCTGCGTAGAGCCTCCGGCAGGAGGCGTCTGGACCCCCTAGGTTCGGCAGGAGCCGCTTGAGCGCAGCCCCAGTCGCATTCAACCTGGGAGCCAGACGTCGGAAGTGCTCCTTGAAGTTCCACCGGCTGTCGAGGACGAGTCCCAGGTACTTCATCGTCGACCCGACGCCGATGTGAACTCCTCCTACCGTTAATTGGGAGCCCGGAGGTGGCGCGCTCCGAGGGCCGTGAAAACACATGGCCTCGGACTTGTGCAATGCCACCTCGAGTCCCAACTGCTGTATCCTCTCCACGACTGTCGCAACCCCGCGCGTCGCTAGTTCGACCGCCGCCTGGTACGACCGTCCCCGCGCCAGGACCAGCGTGTCGTCTGCGTAACAGACCACGCTGACCCCGTCGGGGAGGTCGGCGCGCAGCACGTAGTCGTACCCGATGTTCCACAAGGGCGGCCCTAGTACCGATCCCTGCGGAACACCGCACGACATCTCTCGCCGTTTCAGCTCCCCCTGATGACCGGGGTAGATGATGAACCTGTCCGACAGGTAGGCCTCGATCACCCGACAGAGGTAGTCGGGCACCCGGTGGTACCGGAGTGCCCTACCAATGCAACTCCAGGGCAGGGAGTTGAAGGCGTTGGCGATGTCCAGAGACACCGCCAAGACACACCTGCCCCGGGACACCGCATCCCCCGTCGTGAGGGCTCGCACGCGCATGATGGCGTCCACAGTGGAGCGCCTCCTGCGAAATCCGAACTGGCCGTCCGCAAGATCCGGCCCCTTCCGTGCCAGATGCACGACGAGGCGGTCTGCAATTACTCTTTCAAAGAGCTTGCCCACCTCGTCGAGCAGCACAATGGGCCGATACGCGGACGGAGAGTCCGCGGGGCGCCCCGGCTTCGCGATAAGGACCAGTTTCCCCGTCTTCCAGCGAAGCGGGAACTGGCCCCTCTCCATGCATGCGCTGAGGAGCCCTCTCAGTCGAGACCCGAGTTCCTCCATGGCCAGGACCCAGGCTTTTCCAGGCAAGCCATCGGGTCCTGGGGCGGTGTTCTTGGCACTCAGCCTTCGCACCGCCACTCTCATCTCCACCTCGGTCACCTCTGGAGCGTTGTTGCCGTCGTTGCCGTCGTGGTCCGCATCGGACACCGCTGCTGGTGGCGGAGCCATAGGCGGGGGAGTATGCTCCCCTCGCGTAGGGAACAGAGCGCTCACCACACCCTCCACGAGCTGGGGCCGGAGACTCTGAGTCAGCGGGGGAGCCCATGGGCGGAGTTTCTCCATCACCATTTTGTATGGGCGTCCCCACGGATCGACGTTCAGAGACTCCAGCCACACGTTGCGGGCCTCGAGTTTGGCCCGCTTTATCTCCGCTCGGAGGGTGCGCTTTGCAGCTCTGTATCCCTCATATAGCTCCGCCTCTATGGCCTCCGCACCCGGTGGACGGGTGCGGCGCCTGCGGTGTCTAGTATACCGGCGTCGCGCAGCATTGCACGCATCGCGCAGTGCCGCAATCTCTGGCGACCACCAGTGTACTTGGCGCCGGGCACGTCCTGGCCGGACTCGGGGCATGGCCGCGTCGCATATTTGCGACATGGCCACCTGAAACCAGTCCGCCTCGACGTCGATGTCGACAGGCCTGTCCGGTGCTTGCACCCAGGCCTGTACCATCGCGGCTTCCTGGAGCAGGTCCCTGTCCAGCTGCCTCAGCGCCCAACGCGGACCACACGGGGTCCGTCGGACCGGCGCGGTCGAGGTCTGGGCGGAGACGTCAAACCGGATATACCGGTGGTCGGAGTACGTCTCCACCTCCTCTATGACGCGCCAGTCGACGACGCGCGGTGCCAGTGCAGGGCTGGCGAACGTAACGTCCACCACCGACTCGCCCTGCATCCGCACACACGTGGGGACAGAACCCCGGTTTTGGACGAGTAGGCCCTGTCCTAGAGCCCATTCCTCAACCCTTCGACCCCGCTGGTTCGTGAACCGGGAACCCCAAGCCTCGTTCCAGGCATTGAAGTCCCCGCAAACGACCACGGGGAGGCTGGAGTCAAACCCAGCAACGACGGCATCCAGCTCCAAAAGGGAGCTATCCAATTCGGCGAGAGATCTGTTCGGGGACAGGTAGACGCCTACCACCACTATGTCCCCGAACCGTGCTGCCACGCAACCCCGGCCTTTCTTGACGGCTTCGAGTGCCGGGGTACCGGCGGCGGCCGACGAAATAAGTGTCACCGAGCCGCTCAGGTCCTGAACCCAGTCGGCTCTGGGCAGGACAAAGTGCGGCTCGGAGACGACGGCGATGTTGATCGACCACTGCGCCATGCTCTGGAGCAACAGATCCTGAGCGGGGGCGCAGTGGTTGATATTCGCCTGGAGGAGACGTAATGGAGCCGTTATTGACAGTCCATTACAGTCTCCTCCCGTGCCCTCTGCGAGGGTCCTGCCGCGGTGGTAGCGGCGGCGGCGTCTGCGGAGGCGATGGCGGCGGCAGCCAGCTGGGCAGCCGCGGCGGTGAGAATCTTCGCGGGGACGGGCCTTGGCACCTTGCCCTTGGCCTTGGCAGGGGGATCGCAGGTCCTACTCCCAGCCCGGTGGTCGGCCGGCTTGCCCGCCGCCGCACATGCGTAGCAGTGCGGGGCTGCGTTGCAAGTTTCGGCCTTGTGGCCGGACTGACCGCACTGGAAGCAGTGGTCACTGCGATCTTCCTCCGCTGCGCAACAGACCCCCACGTGGTGCCCCACGTGGCAGCGGTAACAGCGCAGCGGTCTAGGCTCCAGCAGCTTAACTCGCGCGGAGACCCAGCCTACCAAGAGCCGTTGGCCCTCCCCCGTGATGATCCTGGCCGCTGACACGGGGCAGTTCACCGTCACTGCCCCCATGCCCGTGCCGTCAGCACGGATGGCGCCCGCCCGGACCTGGTCGGTAAGGCACCCCCCCGTCCTGGCGACAGCGGCCACGACTTCCTCAGCCGTCACGGAATCGTCCAGGCCCATAATGCGCATGTCGACGCATCTTGTGGGCCTGGACACCCGGGCCTCCTCCGCATCCAAGGTCGCCCTGATTTTCTCCGCCAGGGCGTCTGCGGTGGGGCCGCTGTTGGCCCCGGGGACCTCCAGCATCAGGGCACCGGTCGCGGTATGCCGCATCCGGAAGCCCCCGGTGATCCCGAACTCGTTTAGGTCCACCGCCTGCCTCGCCTTACGGATGACCTGGCCGTAGGTCGCACCCTTTTTCGCTGCCTCCGGCTGCAGTGTTATCACTACAGCCGTGGAGCGCGGGGCGCGAATCCCAGCCATCCGTTTACGCCGCTGCCGCCGCTGGCGTTTCTTAGCGGCCCGATTCGCCCTTCCTGCCCGTTTCTTGGCTCCGGCCACTTGCCATTCGGCTTCGGCCGGAGGTTCCGCAGGCTGGGGAGGCGGCACAGTCCGCCTATTTGCCACCACGGCAGGGGCTCCTGCCACCTTAGTGGCCGGCGCCACTTTGCCCTTTTTGGGCGCGGCAGCAGGGGCTGGCCTTCTCTGCTGCTGTTGTCTGGCCTGCGGGGCCGGCCTTGCGGGCTGTGACTCCACAGTCCCGCTCCTGGCCTGCCCTGACAGGCCTGCCCTGGACGCCCCAGTCTTGGCCGCGGCAGCAGTGGCATATGACGCCGCCTTCTGTCCGGAAGTCGCCGCCAACGGGGGGCGCAAGACAATGCCCTCCAGCAGGGACAGCTGCTGCTGGATCCGCAGCTGGAACTGTTGCTGCTGCTCCTGCAGCTGCTTGTGCAGCTGCTGCTGGGAAGCAGCCAGCTCCCGCTGCACCAGCGTCAGCAACTGGCTCCCCGGCTCGACCTGCGGCTGGGGCTTGAGCTGGGACTGGGGCTGACTTTGCCCCTGCCCTTGCTTGCGCCCCCACCCCCGAGTTCCTGGCTGTCAGCCCTCCGGACTGCCGCGAGCTCGGCCTGAAGCTCGGCCCGGAGCTCCGATCGGAGCTCAGCCCGGAGTTTCGCCACGCTCTTCTCGAGCGCGACATCAAACGCCTCCTGCAGAGAGGCGGCATGGCGATGGACCGTTTTCTCCTTAGAGGTCTTCTCCCTCTTTCGGCCCATGTCCCGCAACGCAGCTACTACCATCTCCCCGAAGGTCTTGCGCGCCTCCTCGGCAGAGTCATCGCGCTCGCTGCCAGATTGCCCCGAAGGGTCAACCGCAGCGTTAGTCGCTCCGGGGTGGCGCCCTTCTTCGGCGAGCCTCTTGGCTCGCTCCGCCGCCTCCTGAGAGGTGTCTCCCCTCCCTCTTCCAGTCGCTCGACCCGCTCCCCGCCCACTGGTGGGGATTTTTCGGGCCGAGCCCTTCTCTGCATCGGAGGACGAGCCGTCCTCCGGTTTGGAGCGTTTCCGGAAGAAACTCGCGTTTCTTCCGGAGTCGCCTCCCATATCCTCCTCCTCTTCCACCTCCGAGCCTGAGCTCCTTCTGGATAACGCGTCGGACTCCGACCGCGCATCACTCTCTGTAGGGGTTGTAGTAAAAAAATTTTGATTTTTCCATGCAGTTCCCACGAGTAGTTATCATGTTTTACTGGCTCAAATTTGTGGTCCGCACTAGAGACTAATTTAGCTACCCATTAGTCAAGCTACCAACCTCCCTCACGGTGCGCCGCCGCTTGGAGGTTTGGGGTAATTTTTTATAGAGGTTGTCTTCCTCGCGGCCCGGGCGGTTAAGCCAAGACCCTCGACCCCCATCAAAAGTCAGAAACATGACCTTGGACAATCTCTGGGGCTACGAGAACAACGGTGGCAGAAGGAGGAGTAAGCCTTCCTCCTGCCTGCCCGGTGGCAGGGTGAGTGCACGCCGAGCCCGCTCTTGCTTCGCCACTGTGCCCTCTGCTAAAGCAGAGGGACACGCGTTGAAGCGTACTCCCGACAGAACATTCGCAGACGGCCATCGAGGCCCCTTGGGCAGGAGTGCCCTAGGGGGTGGTTGGCCGCCTCCCAGGGTGCACCGTCCCGCAGACTAGCCTTCGCTCCGGACGTATCCGCAAGGGAACTATAGCCTGCGGGCACTCGTGGAGGTTTTCTGTCATGGCACCCCAAAGGATTTAGGTAGGTACTCTATTGAACAAGTTTCTTTTATGTAACAGTTGTTTATTTTTCAAGGACTATAGCCGTCTGGCTTTCAGAAAAATAGAAGTATTATTTCGCTCGCAGTTGTTAAAAGATTCACATCTGCCTAGTCATTTCAAACTTCTAAAAACTATTTTTAGATTTTAGAGAAAGAAGGAAGAAAGATTACATCGCAGATTTCTTATTTCTGTGCCCAGCGCATAATATGCTTTAGTTCTTAATAGCAATAATTTCTCTCGTAACTACCTAATAAAAGTGGATCAAATTACTCAACATCTTTATCTGAACAGGTAATAAAATTTTCATAATTCAGTATCTTTATGTCAGGAATAAAAATTCCTTCGTACAATTGGATAGCACGTTGTGTGTTGAATTGTTAAAATAGGTTAGGTATACACGTTAGATATCAATACGCGATTCTGGCTCGAGCAAAAGGAAAATTACAGCGAGCCCGCGGCATGAATTCGGTCAATTTGGCGCCCCTAAAGCCTTTACGTAATCAAACAAAATTTTGAAACGATATAGATTGAATATTCGATTTCAACTGTGGGCACGTAAAAGGGAGTAGCAATTTCAATGGCAGTTGAATTGTTACATTTGTTACCAGATTTTGAAGTGATCAAATTGAACGCTTGCTTTCAGGGTTTTTTGCTTGTTCCGTAAAATTGATCCCCAAAAATGTGGCAAAATACGTGAGCATGTAGGTCACGTATTTTCCATCACATGCTCAAATATTTGAAAGCAAAGCCGAATTTGAGGACAGATAATTTTATAATCGTATTCGAAACACTTATGCAAACAGTGTTAATAAAGTCATTGTATGCTCTGTCGTAAATTACGACGCCTCAAAACCCAAACCCTTGGAAGTTAATATTTTTAAATGAAGAACTTGAGACTCAATACTCGTTTTGTTTTGGGCGGAGAGTTATTCTAGATACGACCTATTTCATTTGCCTCTTTAGAGTTTTCAGGCAGTGGTCGGTGGTTCAGACCTCATTAGCACACAAGTTTTTCTCTCGAGCATCACTCAACTGATTCATAATTTAATTAAATCCCCTTCATTAAGTTTTTAATGATGGACCGTCGGGTATTGCCCGTTAATTCTGTAATACATAATATTTAAAGCATTTAACGCAAAATAAATATTAACAGAGACCCAGGAACCCTTGTTTAAATATGGAATTTAAGAGATACCCTTTATATCAAATGATTACCTACCACTTTAATAATATTATCTCCTCCTCGACATTGAAATTGAATGTTTCCGGCTGTAGCTTTGATCCCATCGCTGTCCCCTTACTTCTTCGGGCCTCCGCTGGTCACTAATTATATTAATTATGTGGGTGGGCTAATAACAAAATATATTATATATTTTAAATAAATACGTTTCCCCAAACTAGGAATTACTCTTGTTTCGTGGGTGCGTTCACAAACATGTAAAATCATATACACAGAAAACACCTAGACCCGGAACGGCTATCTGTAGGCCAACTAACATTTATTTTTAATTTCCGATCAAAATTGATTGAAAACTTCATCCGTCTTATTCCAAAACGCGATCTTAAATAGTTCCGGGACTATTACTAGTTTTAATTGCTTTGAAAACCGTAATTAGAGACACAATAGAAAGACAATAAGTGTGCGAACGCTGGCGTTCGCTTGGAGCTTAAGTAACTACACCTAATAGTAGTCCCGGAAATACATTTAGATCGCTTTTAATTGGAATTAAATTTAGTAATAATCCCGAAAACTACACTTAGATAGCGTTTAATCGGGATTAAACCTAGTAATAGTCTCAGAACTATTTTAGATCGCGTTTTGGAATACGGCGGCATATATTTAAGCCATCTTTTTTTATTTACATGAAATATTATTTACCTACTTACTTCTGGATTTTTATTTGTAAATAAGTGTTACATTTTAGACTTAATGTAACACTTATTTACAAATAAAAATTAGGTTTCTGTGAATTGTTTTTTAACATTTTCCTCACCTAGACATTCCCAGTAACGATCTCTGGAGTTCAAGCATAGTTTTCGCTGCTGTCTATCGGGAGAAGCCTTTTTTAACCGGTTTCATTTACAGTTTCTGAGCACGCACGAGCATTCTTGAAATTATTACTCGAAGTAAAATCCGTAGTATCCGTAATTGCTAATTATCACAACTTTTATTTAATGATATTGTGAATTCGCTAACTGGCTAAACAATTATACTTTTAAACATTTATGCAATAGAACTGAAGCCATGCCACGAGCTCTTAGCGCGATCCATTTGACGACCTAAATTGAACTGTTAAAGAGATGGAGCTATATAGAGTGTATAGCTCCATCCCTTTTTCTCGGCCGACGACATTTTAACATGTTATGTTATGGTAAGGCCCCTGGGGCCAAAGTCTGCTATTTTTGTAAATTCGACATTCCAACACAATCCTATTGTCATTTTGGTAAAAGTTCTTAATCTTATAAATCATAATGGTCGATCATTGGTCGGTCATTGGTCTCGTAAAAGAATGGTGGTAGAATGACTTTGTCGTATTCAGACAAATCTAATGGTAAGTAATCAAAGGAACTGACAAAATTTTAGCAGATTACCCCATAAGTCAGAAATTCATTTGTCATTATGTACGAGATTACCATTTCTTTCAATGGTGTGTTAGTGATTGACTGTTGGAAAGTCATAGTGACGCCATTATATTAGTAGATTACCAAACTTGTCAAAATCAACCATGATGAAATCAATGATAGACGATTCTGACACTATTGTAATAGTAGACTTGAGGCCCTGATGTTGGAATTTTATAGGTATAAATAATACGACAAAGTATGTCTAGGAATAAACCCGATAATTAATACCTTCCAACCCAGCAAATTGTCCTTTCACTAAAATATATCTTTATTCTTCTTTTTCAATCTTATATTTGATATTTATTAGTATATTAATTGATATTGTATTATATGTATTTTCCTTTATTTCATTTATGTACAGATTTGTTATATTTAAAAATACAAAAAATAGTATCCTATAGAAGAGTACCTTCTGACTATACGAGCCGTGTCCAGAAGTACCTCTTTCTGTCCATCCTAAAGTTCTCTGTAAAATATTGCCCTGTGTAATAAGACCGCCCATTGTACACTTAGTTTTTGTAAATTTTCATCCTTTCCACATTATGTGGTGTACAATAAAGTATATATAATAATTATATAAATTATCTTTGAGACGCATAAAGTGCCCAGATCAGTCATAAACAAGCCTCGTACGCAACTAGGTATTTCAAGTTATCCAAAACTTAAATCGTATCAATCTTGAACATTAATTCCCATTAGAGCAAGCATCACTTAATGTTGTATGATCGAGTGGAAATCAATAAGTCTAGTGATTATTGCGTAAAGTCTGCGTAGGCGTCAACTTGTTAATTACTAGCTATTTCCACCGGTTTTATCCGCGTCTTTAGTTACTACTTGGCCTTAAGAACCTAACCCCAGTGCCATAAAACCATAGATATAAGAAAAAATAGTGACTTTCTGAAGCCCTCGGTAACGGCTGGGTTAATAGATTTAAAAAAAAAAAAAGCATAAAAAAAATGAATAAAAATAAAATCATTTATTTCAGGTTCATCACCCATATTAAAACACAACCAAATTAAATTCTCAATATTACAATACAAATCATTGAAAATTTTATAACATTAAAATTCATATAATATATATATATTTAGCCTTATTTGGCCTTAAGAACCTAACCCCAGTGCCATAAAACCATAGATATAAGAAAAAATAGTGACTTTCTGAAGCCCTCGGTAACGGCTGGGTTAATAGATTTAAAAACAAAAAAAAAAGCATAAAAAAAATGAATAAAAATAAAATCATTTATGTCAGGTTCATCACCCATATTAAAACACAACCAAATTAGATTCTCAATATTACAATACAAATCATTGAAAATTTTATAACATTAAAATTCATATAATATATATATATTTAGCATAGATTCATATACAACATATCAACATATAATTGTATTCGTGCGATTAATACTTTTTTCTAAAAAAATATTTTTTAATTTCGCAACTTTTCCCTTCTCCTTCGAAAAGGCTTGGATATTTAGAAATACGTTAAAAACAATTCGAGTGTTCAGGACCAAAGCTACAGAAGATTTATTATAAAAATCCTAATTTATTGATTAATTAATTATTAAAAAATAGAACGGATTGAGTATCCCTCATGAAAATATTTATCAGACCTTTATGACACTCTGAGTAGACGTTTGATCAAGTTTGGATCGAGTTCAGGACTAAAGTTACATGAAAGTTATGATAAAAATCCTTATTTATTAATTAATACATTATTAAAAAATGGAAGGGATTGAGTATCCCTCTTGAAAATATTATCATACTTCAGTGACACTCTAAGTAGACGTTGAACCAAATTTGGACCGATTCGAGTGCTTAGAATGAAAGTTACAGGGGAGTACTATTGAAAATATTATCTTTTTTTATTATTGATAGGTTCGCGCTTGACTGCTATCTGACCTGATGGAAAGCGACGATACGGTTGACGATGGAGCGCGCTTACCTAGAAGAAACCTATTCACTCTTGACTTAAAGATTCCCGGGTTGTAGCCATCAGGAAACACAGACTCCGGCAGGGAATTCCACTCCTTAGCTGTACGCATATTGGAAGTGTTGACTTATAACAGGGATCTTACCATCTGTGTAAATTTATTATTTCATGCTATTGACACAGTACAATACAGCTTAGTATAACTTTAAATTGAAAATCTGGTTACGGGTCCCTACACTAGATCCACCCTGACTTGTTTGGCTGCTAGCTTCAGTTTCATAACTTGGAACGAAACTGAAAGAAACAATAAAATAATAATTAGGGGTCCCCTGTAGTAGTAACCATTTTGGCTATTTTAGTAGAAGCTACACTACACCGGACAAGCCGCTAGGTAGTCAAAATACAAATGTCAAAACGGGCCTTTTAGTTTTTTGACAACTTACTGAAAGTTTTTATTGAGATGGGTGTCATCAAATAATTTTTGCCGCCCTGGGGGGAGATTCAGACTTATACTGACAAAAACCCACCTGTGTTCGGTTGCCCTTTTCGTTCCAGGGGCAACTCTGGCACAAGGTAACTCTTTCGAGCCATCTTTCATCACTAAATTAGCATTTAAACTTACAAAAAATATATCTCTGCTAATGAACTTTATTATTCTTAGTAGGGATGTGTGTAACGGATGTGGCTATGTCAATTTATTCCATTTCAATTCAATACCTAAAACTAAGTTAATACCACTGGTATATATTTCAACCCATTTTAAAATCAAGTTCAAAGATTAAGGTACAGTCAGTAAAATGAAATCGTAAGAATTTTTATAGAAAAAAGTTTAATTAGCAAACATCTAGTTCAATGAATAATCAACTTTATTTTAATTTTAGTTTTTTTCCTCCTTAACCTGCCTAATACATATTTTTTTAAAATATCAAATATGATGTTGCAATTGTAAATTGTATAAACCAAAAAAAATTTATATAGGCTAATTTAGTACATAGATAATACGTGTGTAGTAAATCGTGGCGACCACGTTATCATAGTCGTATTATATTTATTTCACCCCTTTTTCATGTTGACTGTCAAACCTATTGTACTGAATTTTTTTTTACTAAATATAATCTAATAATATATATTCAAACCTGATTTATTTTTGCCCTATCTTATCATATGAATAACTCAAGTATGATGTAACAATTATAAAATATCTAAATAATATAGTAAATAATTTCTTATTTTTGAAAAAACAATTTATATTAACAGTTATTTTTGAAAAAATTAATGTAACATCCCTTGGTTATTTTAAATGTTGAATTGAGAGATTAGAAAATTGAGCAAGCTCACCCTTGACGATGATTCACATAAAGTGCTTTTAAATGTACTATCTTCTATCAACAACTTATTAACATTTTAGCATTACTTTCCGATCACGTAAATATATAAGAAAACAAATTTATTTTGATTATGTGTCACTGAGATGACTGTACCTTTAAATTGTTGGTATACAAAATCAATCGGAAGTTCCAAATATTCGGAATTGAATCCCTGTTACATTTTATGATTCTCAGTAACAGAGGCACCTATTTAAAATTTTAAATGCAGAAGTTTCTCAAATGTCCAGTGCCCAGTCAACCAGGTTTCACTGTATATCTATTTCCTAGCTTCCGCCAGAGAATTCATCATCATGAAAGGCGCAAATTATGGTAAAAAAGAAAAGAAAAAATCCGAAGTCCTATTCCAGAATATGGCTATCCTTCTGCCAAGTTTCATACAAATCCGTTAAGATGTGAAACATACACAGTTATTTTCGCAATTAGTACCTAATTGATTAGCAATAAATAGCAAATGTCGTCAGCGGCAATGATTGCTTACGAATTATTAAGTACAACATTATCGGTTTACTATTGTTTTAAATTTAGTTTGTGATATTAGCAGTTAAGTTATAGATAATGATATAAAATTCAAGCTCAATATTCTAATTTATTAACACGTGGCATTTTTAATCAAAGTAATCTCATTAAATTTTCCCCCGTAATTTTCTTTATGAAGGAGATGTTTGAACTCATCTCAATTGAATGGATTGGCTGGTTTTCCAAGCACTTGATTCAAATAGTTTTTCTTCAAAGACTTAATTGTTTCCACTTCACTTAGAAGTTCGGGAACAAAGAAACACTGACTGAGTTCAAATGAAATGAGCTAATAATTAATATGAAATTGTTTGAAATAGCTCGCAATCTAGTTGAACAGATACATTAGTTATTTGTTGAACAAATATTATTGCAGGATAATCTATTGATTCATTCTTTCACCCGAAGGCTAATCGGGATTTATGAGGTAAGCCGCATAGTTTGGGGTACGATTCCAGTCAGATGAAATTGTTTTATCCAAATTTATTACCCACATGAGGCTGGCTTAAACATTTTCCGCGAAAATCTGCTATGTAGATAAATGAAAATAGTAATTTGTCTAGATGTGAACTGAAATAACGTAGTTCAGTTATAATTACAAATCATGGTGGCGAACAATTATGTTATGTGTCCCTGTCATGTCATAAAGAAAGATGATTCAGCCGTAATTGCAATTTTGCGAATTTGTTATTCGCAAATGAGACGATTAGCGGTAAGAATGGAGGGCATTAGTGTCGGGGTGTGATAATAAGGCTCGTTTTCCTTTCAAAACTTGGGATGAAGTCAGCGGTCTGAACAAAAAGTTACCCCATCTGAGCTCTATGACAAATGACCGGTGCGGGCGTCGAGACATCGCTGGGACGGACGATTTGCTTCGCGATCATTCGGCCCTTTATGTACACTCTGACATTGATATGTTCCCATAATAACGTTTTGTGTGGATTTCTTCACCTCGCTTGTTACATACGTTATACTTCGTCAGTTCGTACCTATCTTTATACCTAAATCTGACTGTGATTTGACGGAGGTAGTAATTTATGAACGCGACGAAACTTTTAATGAGTATGCATGTGACGATTGCGGCTTCACTTTTGTCATTTACATATTAAATAAACGCTAATTAAGTGTGGATGTTTTAAAAACATTATTTTAATTAGTAGTTCAACGCTCTAGTTAGAAAACAAAACTTACTTAAGTAAAAGATAAAATTAGGTATGTTTATTCCTATGTATTCATAAACTATGCATAAAGATACTGGAACTTATTATTATAGTATAGCATAGCATAGCAGCAGCCTTATAATGTTCCCACTTTTAGGACTCAGGCCTCCTCTCTAGGAGTGGGAATGGGCCCTAATCCACCACGCAGATACAGTTGGTGAATGTCACATGTCTTCGAATTTTTGGTTCTAGGACATGCCGGTTTTCCTCATGATGTTTTCCTTCACCTTTTTGAGAGCAGTGGTGATGTAATAAATTACACTTAGTTATGCGCCTGACTGGGTATCTGCGACCTACAACTTGTAAGTCGGGGCCGTTACCACTCGGCCACCACTGCTCTCTGTTATTATTATATTATTATTTAATAAAAACAGAATTCTGAAAGTATGTTACAAAATTGCCAGATTATTACAATGTCATCTGTAGCTTGGCACTTTTTTAAATAAGTCCCAAAAAAAATGAGTAGGTAATGTAGGTATAGTAATCAAATAACTGACCATCAAACTCTGATAATAAATCGCACGTTATCTAATTTGCCGTAACTGATTACTGCGATAACTTATCAATAAGGCTGTCGTAAGTCTACGCTCAAAACATTGTTTGCAAATTTTTATCTCTGATAGTATCATTCAGGAATTTTCCTCGGTAAAGCCACATAATGCGCATATGGCCAATTAATTGCGATTGATCGATCAGCTTCTATGATACCGAGATAATCTGTTACAGGATTACGTCTTAAGAACCAGTACTAATAAGCTTTGAAACAATAACAAATGAATCACGAAATCAACCATTCAGAAAATCTTTGCAGAGTCGAGGAAAGAAGAAAAATGTATTCAAAAATATACGGAATGAGTTTCTTTAAATGCATTAGTTTTCAAAAGTGGGAATTTTATGCCTCAGAAAAGAATATTAATTAGTCTCTTTGTCTTTCAACTTTATAAGAAATAGCGGGCTTGTTTATGGTGCGTCCACACGATACAGACTTTGTCCAGACATATGCGTGGTCCAGACTTACGTTCTGCAGGAACGTTTGGAGGAGTTACCGTGGCCCTAGAATGCAAAGGACTAATGAAAGAATATGTAGGTTTAAGTCGGCAAATGTCTGACACGCCCTCTAACTCTACCTCAAAGTGGGAAAAATCGTTTGATGATTTTCCACCTAAACCCTAGAACGATAACCGACGTCTCTAAGGCACACAACGAAAGAATATAACGAGATTTCCTAGTAACTTTCCAATAGCTATAGGGTCCATACTTTAAGATCCATTGTTAACCTGTTATAAAGAGTATATGCGCTCATGAGGCGTGTGGTTATCTTTAACGTAAGTTGCAATATATTGTTTTTATTGTAGGTAAAGTCATCCAATGACATCATGTCAGACTCTTGCCGACTAAAAATCTTCATCGACGACTTGGGCTCGGACCAGTCGGTTACCGAACGGTCGGACAGCGAGCTACACATTTCTCGCCGTCCGCAAGCCCGCGCCTACGGTGGCCGGAAATCGGGATCGTATTCCCGGCGGCGGCTAGGGCGTGAGCCCCGTTGCCTTTGCCTGATGCGGTCGTCCTCCTCCATTGCGTCGAGGGATCGCCGCCGCCGATCGCCCCCACAAGAGCACGGCGATGCTCTGCCCAGGCGGCGCACACCTCTACTGTGTGCTCCACGGCGTCCTACAGGCGATCCGCACAGTGGCGACACCCGGGCGTCTCCTCCGCACGAATCCGGTACAGTTACTTACCGGACTTGCTATGTTCGGTAAGGATCTGCGTCATGCGGTAGGTTATCTTTATGGAGTTAAAAAAAAAAAGTACTGGACTTTCGTAGGTTTTTATAGAATTTTATCAGTGCGACATAGCAGTGCAGGCAAATGTCAGTGTATAATCTACACAAGTATGTACTGACACAGATACGTGGATTATACACTGAATGGTAATCCGTTCAGTGTATAATCCATTCATAAACGCACCATCGTTTATACACCACGGGCCCCGGGATAAAGGCAAGGAACGGAAAGGTAGATTTTTAGTCAGTAAAAGTCTGACACTATTTCCCGCCCCACCCAAGGGCGGGATTTGTCATTGGATATTTTACCTACCGTAAAAAAAAAAACCATCGTTTATACAATTGTGAACTCAACATTAAAAGGTGTGAAACTATGCGACTTCATCTTTATAAAATTTCGTCACCAGCTTTTCCTGTTTCCTCAAATTAAATTATGACGTAATATTCCATATTTAGAAGCTTGCAAGCCAGAGGCTAAGATTCCGTAATTAATTTAATAATTTTAATCGTTTTTTCCGGGTGTAAATGATCCATTTTTAATAGGCGGATACGAAATCTTCCTCATAAAAATTCAGCCTTGATTAATACGTATTATCTTTATAATGATAGAGATCTTTTGTGATTTTAACGAAAAATTTGCGAGGATTTTGTAGCAAATATCAATGTCGATTACGTAAAATGACACTTTTATCGGAGATTTAAAGAGCGTACCGCTGTTTTTTTTAAGTGCTTTTTTTTTAATATTTAGGGTAACTTAGCCGGTTTTCGGCCATTTAAGCGAACGTATGACTTTGTGACGATTTTTCTCCTTGATAATAAAGTCGCAGACTAATTTTTTAAATATTTTTGAATTCGAAATACAATGTAGTTTTAATATTTGGAGACCTTTTACTCGTCAACGTCACATTGAAATTACAAAAATTTTAAATCTCTGAAAATAGCGATTTCGCCTGTTTTCGGCCACCTATTTCAGTTCCCGGCCATTATTTTCCTAGTTTTCGGCCACTAATCTACTATTTGAAAAATGATCTTTATTTGCTATCCAGTAGGTTCTATAATGGATTTAAAAGGAAAATATACACAATAATCAACGATTTTAATTAAAGTCTTAAAAATATTAAACATTTAGTATCATTTTATATATAATAGTAGGAACATTGGTAAAAAAATAATATAATATGGCGTTACAAATATAATTGAGATTACGGAAAAATGTCTAAATCGTGATCGACATTCTCTTCTTCAATAATGCCTCTAATCTCGTTTTCCTTATTTATTTCTTTAATATTTTCAAAATCAGTCTTTATAATATATTCATCAGTCTCGTTTATAACTTTATTAGTCTTCTTAGTATTGATTTCTACATCTTGATCAATATTTTTAATACTATTGTCCGTTTTTTCTTCTACTTTTTCGTCTACCTTTTTTTGTTTTTCTCTTTCTTTGGAATCATGAAAATCTCTCCAAGCTTCTGAAGATATGGCACTAGGAAATTTATTCATATTTCTCTTTGTAGTTAGTACTCCAGTTGGACTAATAGGAAATCTTAAATGATTTTTATATGAATCATTTAACATAAAAACATCTGAGCGCATCCAACCTGATTCAGATTTTCCTATTATCCAACCTTCTGGCATATTTTCTACAACCGCTTTTGGCGGTCTAATGTATGGAAATACCACAAGTGGAGGGCATAATTTCCCCAATGCAGTCATCATTATTAAAACCGTAAGCGTTTCTTTTTCGTTACCCCTTTTAACAACTTAAACATTTTTGTGACCTCTCGGGGCTAGGACTTTACCTTATTTTGGACATAGTGAAACTCCAGTCTCATCACCGTTTAATATTCTGTCAGGATCTTTCAAGACGTCTGTCATTCCTCTTTCAGTCAAAAAATATTCAAGCTCTGTAAACCATTTTCTGATTGAGCTCTCTTTTACCGCTTCCCTCGCTTAATACCTTCAGCTTCACGTAAGCTAATCTCCGGATGCCTTCTAAGAAAACCTTGGTACCATGTTTGTCCTGGTCGCCCTTCTGGAAACTTATCTTCTTTACCAATATATTTTATTAATTTTGTAACTGTTTCCAGCAAGACTTCTTTGCTTACAGGAATACCACATTTTGCTAAATCTATAATCCAGTCCACAACTTTTTTCTCTCCATCAAGGCCTAATATAGGTTCTGGACCAACTTTTCGAGGCTGTTCTTTAGTTCTACCCGAAATTCGATCTTGGATTGTTGACCGAGGAACACCAAACAGACGACAAGTTTCTCTAATGCTTTTTTTTTCAATTCTTATGGCCTGAACAGCTTTAGCTAACGCTTCTTCGGTATATTGAAAATGAGTTCTCTTTTGTTTAATTTTTTTTTTTAATTTTCGTTCTCTCAGGAGGCATCTGAAACATGAAAGAACTATGATTAATTCTTTTATTTATATTTACACACATTTATATAAAACGTTAAAAAAATAAAAAATAAACTAGTAGCGAACATAATTTATTACCTATTATTCAAAATCTTGTTGTTCCAATATACGTTATTTCCACTTAAATAAATATCAACTTTAGCTTTATATAAACTAAGTTGATTTTAGAATGACAAGTCCTATTGAAAATGTCATAAAAGTTATAAAATTGCATCGGAAGCTTCACTTTATTTGAAGGTATTAAAGTTCTTTTTGCAAAATCACGTAAATTTAAAACAAAATTGTGAATACCTATGCACATACAATTGTAAGAACTTTTGTTTTTCATTTACAATATTTGTAGATTAAAACAACGAATTCATACAACAGAATACTAATTAGGTAGACAATTTAATTTTCTTAATTATATGACCGAAAACTAGATTTAAAACATCTGATTTTCGACCGTCCTTGCAAATATGGCCGAAAAATAAATTTATGTTAACTAATTTTCGGCCACCTGCTTTTTGAATGGCCGAAAAATAAGATTTTTTTTTAACTGCTTTTCGACCATCCCTTCAAACACGGCCGAAAACCAAATGTAAATTTATTAGTTTTCGGCCGTTGCTCAACTTGCTTAATTTTCTAACTGGCTGATGAGACAAATTTTGGGGAAGTCCCTTTATATCTATATTGTTCGTCTAAGTGAAGATTTCGATTCAATTAGTTCATTTATAATCGTTAGCTTTTACTGGCCGAAAATCACTTAGCAAATTATTAGTTTTCGGACACATCGTTTAGCTTAGGCCGAAAGGTAAATGTTAAAATTCTTATTTTCGGCCGTCAAATATTCAATAACTAAAAAGTGTTATTACCACATAATTAGCACAAAACATGCGGCCGAAATCTGACCACACAAATGAGAAGCGGTTCTACTTTGTGTACAAAATATTAATTTTTTAAGAATTCTAAATTTAATAATTAAAAGAATCAATTAACTGTAAATGGTTTTCTTCTAGTTGTCGGCCGGCCGGCCGAGAAGTAGATAGTTACCCACATCGTTATCTAGTTTCCCGACCATCAAATTTAAATGTAAATAACATAATCTTTCTTCCATTTTAATTAAAATAACACTAACTAAACTTATCTCCCGTACACAGAACAACAATATATATTTATAAATCGCTATACAACTTTGTAACTTACCTTGCCAAAATTATGCGCGCACTATTTTTTTCACTGAATTTGACACACGCGTGCACTGTAAGACTTTCAGACGGTCACTGACGACACAGTTTGATCAATAAAAAGTTACAAAATTCAGAAGTTGTAGGATTCATACCATTAAATTAAGTAGGCGTCGTTTTTTAAATGAGTAGGGTAAAGTATCCTTATTATATTAATATAATAACGTACTGGCCTAAAACCAGAGGTGGCCGGCAAACCGGCTAAACTACCCTATTTGTTCTTTTTAAAATCTTTCCTTAGTTATTCATATCCAGAGACAGCCATAAAAAATCCTGAACTTCATCCACTACCTTGTGGACAGCCAATACTGTCTAGCCGGGAACCGATCACTTTTCCGAATTTTCTTTTTCGAATTTCATGTGACCGGAACTATTGACCGACGTCTTTTTTGCTATATGCATTATTTAACATATTTTTATGACATCGAAGTATCATGTGTCATAGGTATAATTTTACCGAATTGCTATTGGCCGAAGCCTCTCTTGAACTTTTTTCATTTGCCAAATTATTTCTTTGCCATGTTTTATATAGACGGTTATAGTACGCGGTAAATAACTTGAACCATTTGCTACGGTTGCGCGCATCCCTCTAATTCGATTGCGACCCGAAAATCGGTTACTGTGCATTCAAGGTCGACCGCAATGATGGTTCAACTTGTGTGACAAGGATTTTAACCGATTTCGGGTCTCAGTCAAGGGGAGGAGCTGCGCGTAGCCGTGGCGGACAGTTCAACTAATTTGCCGCGTACTACAATTGGTAGCACTTTCAATATAAAATTAAAATAGTGTTATAAAAATCAATATTTTGTGCTACAAAACTTAGTGACAGAAACGAATCGCTGCAAATCCCACTTCACACAGTCTTTTCTGCCCTACTCCTAGAGTGTAATTTAAACCCGCGTAGGCGCGGAGGGGTAGGGTGGCCTGCGAGCTGAGGAGCAGGTGATTTGAAGGCCCACCACCACCAGGTGGTGAGCGCTGAAACCATCTGCGACGATAAGTTCGCGTGTGACTGTCCAAACCCCGCAGCGCCGGAGCCGTGACAGAAGACCTTCTATGGTGGTATAATGAAGGTTCGGGAACATAATACTTCGAACAAATGTTATTTCGACTGAGTGCAACAACGGTGAAAAGTTTTTTGACCAAATGAAACGTTGGAGTAACGAAAAAATTCGAATTGAGAATAAGTCAACTGATACAGTGGCAGACGTGACTTCGATGAAATAAAAAAAAATGAAACGATAATAGTTGAAAAGTTTTAGGTGAAATGAAATTCGGTCAAACGTTTTTCGAACTTATAGGTAACACTGTCTTGCCATTTAACTACGTCATCATCTTGTACTACAAGCACTTTATAGGACACCTAATATCCACACTAGACTTTAATTTCTTTTCTAAATTATTTAATTCTTTATTAAACTATCTCGGGGTCAATATCTGGTGAAATGGTGATCGTTTAAACAGGCCTATCCAGCAGTGGAGGTCTTTCAACTGAAATGATGACGATGATACGTAAACCTGACTCATTTATTGCTAACCGCATTAAAATCCATTGTAGTCCGTGCGTCACTGCGGGGTGCCAACTGAAAACCAGCGCTGGGTGTCTGACGCACAGCAAATGCTGAGGTGGTCATCCTTTCGGTGCGGGCACGCTCAGCGTACTCTGTACTTTTGTACTGTATTGTTGTTTGTGTTTGTAGCCGTTGTGCTGTGTCTGTCTCGAATAAGTCTTTCTATTCTATTCTATTCATTGTGTGAAAAACAGAGGGGAAAATTGACTTCATTTTTACTGACTTCAAAATGAAGGAAGTTATTAACTGTGCGAAGATGAGCTTTTTAAACTACGTGCCTCTGAGAAGTATGGAAGTAGTAAGTTATAGATTAGAAATATATCTTATATAAGATAAAAAGACCATAACTCAGACTAGCCAAAGTTCGAAGTAAATGTTTGACAAACTCTATACTTTGTTCATTGTCCGAATAATTCACGTTTACCTCAACTGTAAAGCAAATACAAATTAAGACTGTCATCGCGGTTTGATTGTGTCACCTATTGTATACCAGCTAGCCGATCACGCCACCCAGCTCAGATAACACTCTGTGAGCTGTTTAACAGTTCAATGAGTAATAAAAGTAGATAACCCCAACAATATGGGTCCAATAAAATACCGCTGAAGAAATGAGAAGACTAGGTGTTAAGCGGTTATAATGATTGAAAAACAGTCGTAAATCATAAAAGTCTGCGCTTTAATTATGTTGATAACTTTCAAAGTGACTTATTTATGTATAAATAAACTTTAATGTAATATATAAATTTTGCTTTTTAGGGTTCCGTAAGTAAAGGATAAAATGGGACCCTATTACTAAGATGTATCTCATGAACCGATAGCTAGACAGTTGAAATTTTCACGGATGATGTATTTCTATTACCGCTATAAAAATAAACAGTAAAAACAGAATAAAATAAATGTTAAGTGGGCTATCATACCATACAATAAACGTGATTAGAAAATGAGATTATAATCTAGTGTCTAATATTGTGTAGATAATGTTAAGGAACCCTTTATTCAAGACTTGCCGGCCGGTTTTTTGGGATTGCCGTATCCTCGCAGCAATTGCATAATAACAATACGTCTTTGGTTTTCAAACTCTTCAGTCTCAGAGACCTTGTTTCCAATAAATCGCCACAAAAATCTGAAACTCGTTCGCAGATCCTTTTATCTTGATCTTGACATCTAAACTTTAATCCATTTTACAAGCTTTTATTTAGTTTCACCTGACCGATGTTTGTCTGTGATCAAATCTTGCAAATTAAATTTGATCCAATTCCCGGTTGCTGATTGAGCTGAAATTTTACATGCATATATAAATCGCGTGACAATGCAATATTATGATCACTAAAAGCTTTGTTTTTTAATTTTAATTTTGATTTGCCTTATCTTGTTAAATTAAATATTTAAGCGGGGCTCCGATACATTAAACATCATAAGTGTTTAAAAAAATATTCTAGTGTCTAATGTTGTCCCGGCCGCGGAGCAGGAAGAATTTCGTACATTGACCTATTATTACCTGTCTCTGTTACTCTTGCGTAAATATAATGCGTCTCGCTCGCACAGATGCAATGGCCTCCGTCGTCAGGGATTGTAAACCCTTTACTGTAAACTTTTTACTGTTTAAGTTTTGTTCTTTTTTGAATGTGGTTTTTTTTGGTTAGCATTTAGTCATTACAAAAATTCCTTGACGAAATTCATAAATTTAAATAATGAATGACAATGATAATTTTTATTTTATTATTATATTTCTACCGAATTCGTAATGTTAACTTAATTTTAAAATTATTATAATATAGGATTTAAATAAATAATTTATATATTTAATAACAATAATTTATTTAATGAATAATTCATATTTTTCTCCTTCAAATGTTAAATGTAAAACGCACTTAATATAAAAAGTGTTTGTGACCACTGTCAGTAGGCCCAAAGGCCATTGTCAATAAATTAACACTTAAAATCTGAAGCTCATTCGCAGACCCTATTTTATTAATCTTGACATCTAAATTTTAATCCATTTTTTGATTTACCTAATCTTGGCAATAATCAAAGTATGGACTAATCTTCGATCTTTGAGATGGCGAATCACTGCACTTTTTCTCATCAACTCTTTCAGTGGTTTCTTCAAAGAGTATCAACTAGCCACTGAAGTACTAATTATATCTACCTTGGTGGAACAAATTTACTACTTATTTAATTCTTTATACACACAATAATACAAAAGCGCAATTTTCGGAAGGCATTTTCTACCAGTAAACCTATAAATAGTCTGCTGGAAGAAATTTTATTTAAAATAAGCAGTACCTTTGTGCTCTTTGGTATTTGTTCTTTTCATTTTTAATTATGTGTGTCATAAATAAATTTTTGCATTACATCAGCCTTTTAATGTTCCCACTGCTGAGACTCAGGCCTCATCTCTAGAAGATGGATTGGGCCGTAATCCATTACGCAGGCCTAGTGCGAATTGGTGGATGTCACATGTCTTCGAATTTTTGGTTCTAGGACATGCCTGTTGCCTCACGATGTTTTCCTTTCCAAGGTAAATAAAAAAAAGTGGAGAAATCTAATGAGTGTGTATGTCTGTGTCGAATTAATCGTCCGGAAAATTTTCCAACCAGCTCAATTGAATTTCTACTGCCATATGCTTGATACGGAACGTAAAGGGTAACTGAAAAAACACGAGTGGCTTTTAGTAAGTAAAAGTCTGACACTCCCTCCCGTTCCACCCACCCGATTTCCCACCACAAAAAAACAAGCATGTACTTACGCATCACACAAAAATACTTGATCATTAATTAATTACAAAAATGATTTCAAGAAACGCCAACAGATGCCCAACATTTGGGTAAACAACATACGCCTAACCTACTGTAGAATCATATATATTATCTATTATTTACTAGCGTTATCAATGTCATTATCACTCACTGATACTGAGCCCGTGTAATAAACGCTGACATTAGTGTCATCCTTTAGAAATATAACCCTTTAAAATAGATAAGAATGAGAACGTAAATTTTCATTATTTCCCCTAAAATATTAGCCTGTTCGCAGCCAATCTTTACTCCGAAATAAGTTTTCGTCTGAAATAACGTTAATGACCTTTAAATCTTAGAAAAGAAAAGTTGAAAAGACTTTTACAAGGATTCTTGTAAAGGTATACTTAAATACTTTTTATTGTATATAGTCGAGACGAAATTACTTTTACAATATAATTATAAAATTGTACAGGTTTTACGCTCAGAATTTTAACTTTAATTTAGCTTCTGAAATGTCATTACTTTTGTATTAATTAAACAAATCTAAACTGAAATCGTACTCTAGGGATTCATTTAGTCCGAGGATTTTAATCTATTTTATTAGTCCCCTTTATATAATTTTGTTTTTCTGTCACAACAAATGTGATTAATTCAGAACTAGAAACAAACCGCATTCAAAGTTAAAACTGCAGAAAATTCTAGACTTAATCTGGAAACTTGTCACAACGGGTGCCTGTGGAATACTTTTTGTAATCTCAATGCAAAATTATAAGGAGCTCTAATAAGGCTAATGAATACCTACGGCATGAAGTCATCAATGTCTTTATAAGGGTTCCTTGTCTCTAACAGAATGTAGTTGACCCTATCTATAATATTCATTACAATATCTACCTAATAATGTATTGGGAAAGTTCTAGAAGTTTCGAAAGAACCAGACGTTGATAAATAGGAACCATATGACTGTTGCCGTTCCACGCGGTATTTATGAAAATATGTCTCTTAGCAGCTACCTACAATTATGTACAGGTAGTGATAATAAAATTCATACAGTCGTGAGAAATACCTACACAACAATGTATTCTGACTAAGCTAAATAAAAACACAACGCAAACACTGACTACTATACTCTATAATATGAGGTTAATGATGAATCAAAACAAATAGAGCAGCTACGTCATCGTGTCAAGGCAAGAATGACTTCCTATGGCATCGGAGCAATTCAATCAAGCTGTTGAGAATACTATACTTCTTAGATTGCTCGACGATTATGCTTCGATTGAGTGAGAGCGTATGGTACGAGTATAATGTGTACACGACTCGCACACATGCAAAAACATCGTACGATATGAACCAGCCAATGACAGCGGGCGGCGTGGTGGGCTCGGCTCCCCACTACACCATTGGAATGCATAGTGCTAAGAACGGCACTGTTAAAAATAACTACCTGTTTGACAGGATCCACGTTGTCGTAGGATGACGTTCGAGGCCATTACCAATTTGTGAAGGGACTAAAATGATAAGGATATTCCATATTTTTTACCATATGCTAATAAATTAAGCGAAAGTATACACGACGGCCCATCGGAAAGTTTTCGAAAGACTGCAGTACAAGAAATGCGGTCACATGTGTATATTGATAGATGGGAATGATGTTGTAACAATAAGGGCAATATCAATTCCACAGAATAGCTTCTCTAAAATTTTCCGAACCAACATATGTGAGTAAACAGCTGATTGCGTGGACGCCACGTGAAACACGATCGGGCGTGAGTGACGCGAGCATGCGCACAAATAGGACAAGATAACAACACTTTCTAACGCAACAGGATAGATGACTAGGAAAACATATTAGTGGCGGAACAAACCAGTAAACAACTAACCAACACTTTAGAGTTGGCAAAATTTTTAGCTAAGCAAAGCCCGTTACATAGCAAGGTATGCCAACATGTGCATATATTACACGTATATTGCTTCTTCCGTGTTTACCGTGTTGGAATTGATTTGTTTACTGTTTTCGTCAAATCTGCAAATGAAACTGCAATAAGCAGACACATTAATTAACTATCAAAAGCACAAATCGTCACATCTGTTCACCTTGACATAAAACATAAAAATCATGGAAGCACCATCCGACAAAGATAGATGAGATTTTGAAGACGATTTGGCCATTCGTTTTAGTATTCAGCAGCTGCCTCTCACTGTGTAATAGAACCATCGTTCATCACTAGTTTCCAATAGGTGGGCTATCATTTATCAGTAGTTCGACAAAGTAATGCTGAACAGCTGCTCAAGAATAGAATGGATAAATTAAATTTCAATTTGTCTTGTGTAAGTGAATCTGGGCGGTAGTTTGAATACAAATAATAATTCATTTAAGAGTTAGGAGTCAATATTCCTCATTGTAATGATTGATGCGGTGCGTTTACAAGTCAATTAATGTGTTATGTACAACCATTAATGTCTGAGAATGATCGGTAGTTTATTACTATTTATTTTTTAAGTCACACTTAAAAACGAAAAGAATAAATACAGATAGAAGAGCACAAAGCTTCTGCTATTTCAAAAGAAATTTCTTCCAGCAGTCTGGCGACTGGAGAGTTGAGTGAGACATGTTGACAAATTATGCAAATAAAATAAAATGATCTCGTTGTTGACGCCTGTCTATACTGTATTTAATTCATATGATCAAGATGATATCTTGGTCTCTGGAAATATACATACTTACGTAAGAATCAAGGTTAGGCCTCATTTTCGCTCCTACGATTGTTACATTTAAAATTTCAACAGGTGGTATATTTAGCTAAGAATAACGTTGGAGAAGAGTTTGAATGGTTGGCAGTAACAATAGATTTTCCTTAATTAACCAGGCAATTAAGTAATTCTTCGCCAAGTTTTACTAATTGTACTACATTGGGTACCTTTTAAAAGATACTACGTACCCTGTTAGGACCCCACAGTAGGCTCCGTATTATAAGTTTCTAGACTTCAAAGAGACTTTAAGGAAAGTTAATTTAAACTTTTCATCTAACTAAATACAAGCTACACAGAAATATTCTGTAGATGTTATTTTGCCTGTTCTTTGCCGCTTTAGTGTCAGGGGTCGTTAAGCTGTATTAAAGAAAGTTATTTTTGTTATCTTATAAAATAAACTTTTCATTTAATCTCAAGTTCACCCATTCAAAATTAATGTAGAAATTTAATATTTATTGTCAAAGAAATATGGATAGTACCAAAATTCGGAACTGAGTGAAAGTGCCATAATAATTTATTTTAAATGCTGGCGGATGATATTTCGCTCCACCATCTGTGTAAACAATGCGTCTGCAATATTTATTATGAGTCCGTATCCGAATGAACGTGTAAATATTTGATTGTTTCTTTTTTTTTTTTTAGCAGGAGCGCTCAAAGGCCACTGTAATCGAGAAGAGGACCTACTGCAAAGATGTTCGATGGCACTCCCGGTTTTAAGCTCTCCAGAAATATCGTTTGCACTCACACGAGAGGAATTGGACAAGAGTTGTGTGTAAGTTACTCAATTAAAATTTCTAAATAATATATTAATTAGAGTTGCATTTAAAAAGAGCTCGTATGAAGTTTGGTTAATTGGTGGAAATGATGCAAACAAGGTGATGGCGGATATTGCTTAATTGACAAGGTAAATTTATAATTAAGTATTAATTATACTATCCGTAATATCTCATTATTTATAATAGTAGGTACGCTATTTTACGAGTAAGTTATGAGGAAACAATAAATTGTTTGTAAAACAACTGAATACGGGACTGTAAGGTTAAACCAAAACCGATAAGGAAAAATCAATAAAATACATTGTTAATGGAAACAAAAGACTAGATTCATCAAAAATTTATGAATTGAATCAGCTCTTGAAGCTTATTGGAGTTATAAAATGAAAAATCAAGACCACCAAAAAGACACTCAAATGCCTAACAGAACATTTAATTTCCTTTTGTAAAACGCCCGGAAGAATGATCGCTTTTTCACTTCAACGATATCATAGTGCAACGATCTCATTCATTTACGCTCAACCAAGAACTTAGCGAAAGTAAGTTTAGCTAAAGAGTTGGCTTCGTCAGGGACGAGTAACTTCCAGCGCTGGAACGGCGCGGTCGGCACGCAGTTAGCTCATCTTAATTTAGTACTCTTGTTTGCGGTAAATAGCAATTTAGAACTAGTTGTCGGACTTCACTCAGCGCTTCAGCGGCTTCATAGGGCTGAATAGCCAATGAAGCACTTTAGTGCGGTCGGGTCGGCAAACATTGAAATTACGAGATATTATGCATGCCTAATACGGGCGGCAATTTTTGTTACGCCTCGTTGTTCGTTTGTTTTGGCTATTGTCCAGGGGTATTCTTAGGCCTACGAATACGTTGTTTGCTACATTTGTTGCAATAAATTATGATATGGTAAATGTTGGTTTTATCTGCTCATATGCTTGATTTATTTTAGGGATATGTTTTTATGAATCTGACTTTTGGATGGGATTTCCCTGTTTGCAATACTCATTAACACAAGTATTTTGGTTCGTGTTTTTTGGTATTTCCATGCTTGAGTCATGGCTGCATAAGTATGGACGATATTATTGTTTTAATTAATCTGAAACAGGGTGTGGTAATCAGAGACTTTATCAATGATTATCTAGCGTACTCATCGCGAATTTATATTAGTCATATCTGATAGATAATTTTGCGGTTCATTTTACAAACGCGATAGGCAAACATGTGATTTAAGTCATTAATAAAATGTGACATTATCAAAACAGATTTTTTTTTGTCAAAGATAAAGCTTGTGTCCTTCAATTTTAGGACATACCGTATTGCGTACGTAAACTTGGTTTAATAGTACCATCAAATCCATTTAATGAATTTATTAGGGTCCCGAAGGATAATCAAAGTAGGTACATCAAATTGCTATTTGTAAAGAATTTGAACAAATTGCGTCTTTGGCCAATCTCTTGCACATTTCCATATGCCACGCTCGATAGATGAATTGATGAGAGCAGCATGGTCTGTATTGTGCAGTAACATACTTATTCCCTATGTTGATGTACTGCTTTATCTGTCTATACTAATATATGTATATAAAATTAAACTATAAAAGCGAAAGTTTGTGTATATTTTTGTTATTTCTTCACGGCCGGTTGAACAGATTTCAGTGAAACTGAGTACCCGGGTAGGTCATGTCCAGTAATAGCATATAGCCATAGATATCCGGAGATATGCCTTCATTGCAAAGTAATAAGAAATCCTTGCGCAACCGCTTATCTCCCACCAAAATAATTACAACATTCACAAATAGTGTATTTACGACACACACTCAAAATTTGTACACGCACACTAAGAAGAAAGCAGCTACACTAAATCAATTTCTAATAGCACACATAAATAGAATGGGCGGGGCATTCGCTTGTAAGCACGGAAACATTCAATGCACACTCATGCAATTAGAGCATCGATTGTCGATAATTGTTATCGATATTTAATTTCAGCATATTCTTGTAATATAATTACTTCGTCTAATTTTCTTTAAATAATTTCTTTTTTATATATTTATCCAAAAAGTGAGTAATGATTATAAAATAAAATAGGAATTAGTTTTTTTATATCGTATTACCGGTTCAAGGGAACGTTCTCTGTTAAATATCATGCTGTTATTATTAAACAATATATTACTTAATCTTAACTATATGATTTTAATCTTATGTGACTACCTACATTCAGAGTTGGTTTAAACATTTAGGTAAATTTTATACACGTATTCAAACTCGCTTGCGTTAACATAAATTTCTATAGAATCAAAATAGCGTCATCTAGCAAACTCGTTTTCATTTTAAACAAATTGTAGGTAGTTGATGCTGACAGGATCGAATTCGTTATGATGAAATAACTCACACTAACTACTCAAAATAAATACATCTAACAAAAAAATACTGGTCAAGTGTGAATCCGACTCGCGCACCAAGGATTCCGTATAAATTTACCTATGTAAATGGTTCAATTCCAAAATTTCTCAAAGACTTTTCCGAATCGCAAAAAAAGATATTTTTTTCATCACAAATCTTTGCTGGAAGTGAGTTACACAGTCGTACTGCATGAAAACAGAAGGAGTTGGAATAGAAATTATATTATTATAAGTTGGAGAATTATATCAAGATAAAAATGCTTGAATCAATGCTGGTCCAGCTCCACTACAACTAGGGCGTACGAAAACACCAAATACCCAGATTTAAAAAAATAATGATTTAATAGTTTTGCATAGCGAACATAAAATATTGTAACTTTTGACCAAAAATAAATAACTGTATAAAATTATACTTGTTTATCGTGCTACTTATCATATTGTACTATAATTTTTGATCATGTCAATCTTTAGATATAATGTCAATTTAAGTTCACGGGTATTGAAATAACAATACCTTAATTTCGTTCAAACAACATTCATTCAATAACTAATTTAACTCTTACTATACATGTAATACAACAATATTCATAGAAATGTAAAAAAATATATTGAACTGCGAATAATACGCATATCGATAAAATCAGCCTCACGCACTCGATTGCACCTCTCTAAATCTTGAACGGTCATTGCGGTCATTGCGTTCGGGAAGATTCGGGCTAGTTCGGTCTAGTTCGTGTTGTTCCGAACTTGAGTTCGTGAAATATTTAAAAATTGATTTAAAATATAAAACAGTGACTTAATTGTTTAATTACCGGTGGCAGGATACGCCATTTGTCTTCAGGTTGATGATATGTGACCTATTTTTGCATATAATTACTGCACAACTCGGCATTTTGGTTTTTTACGCATCAGTAGTACCCTGTACGCAATTGCAAAGCGAATGAATGAAGCGTACAGCCGTTGTTCGATTATAAGGGTCGTTTGCCCAGATCGAGGCGCCACGTGCCACGCCCCCCTTCTACGGCGCGCACCGTTCCCGCGCGCCTCAAGGAGTTGTCAGCATACTGTAGGGGTCCAGCAGGGCCGAAGCCTACTGGGGCCAAAGGTTATGTGAGACTGTCACCAAAGGCCCCAGGATAAAGGCAAGGAATGGAAAGGTAGGTTTTTTAGTCAGTAAAAGTCTGACACTGTTTCCCGCCCCGCCCAAGGGCGGGATTCGTCATTGGATGATTTTTACCTACCACAAAAAAAAAAAAAAAAAAAAAAAAAAAAAAAAAAAAAAAAAAACGTGCCACGCCCCCAAGGCATATCCCTCGATATCCGTGCATATAGCATACTTTTTACCCCGAGAGTATGATCTCTTGAGATACTCTATACTATCATGTGGGCGAAGCCTAGTCCTTAAAAACCTTCTTCTCCCGCGCCGACAGCAGTTAGTTTTATAAAAAAGTGGGATTTTTTTTTGTTGGTTCAAACGCACTAATATCTGAAACTAACAGTCGGATCAGATGAAAAAAATTCTGACTGGTATAGCCGAGTTCATGATGAAAAAGTAGTAGGTATAAGCTTCATCGTACGGCAGCGGAAGAGTTACCAAAGATTCGGTTGAAACCGCGTGCATAGCTCTTAGATTATAAAACACTTTGCATCTCTATTGGCCTATATTCATTGATAGCTAAACGTGTTTTAATGGGGCTAACAGGTGATGCTCTCTACTTTTTACATATTATTTAAGAACCTTTAAGAACCCATGACGTATTATGCCTACATCGCTGTCTAATCCGTGGGGAAACTATCGTGTCTGTTTGAAGTTTTGTTAATGTTTGTATAAACTATGTAAAATTCCCTTTTACAGTAGCAAAGCGTGCAAAAACCATGTTTGAGAATAAGGATCGATCTGAAATACGGAAAACTCGATCCATAATACATAAGCCATGTTTGGGTCTGAAGGAGATATTCCCACTAGTCCTCCTGGTGAATTATAATGTTGGGTCGCGTATGATAAATGTGTAAAGTCACGCACTTTTCCCTTTTTAAGGGATTAACCCTCATAACGCAGCTAACACGGCCAGGAACAAAATATTATTGGAAATTATGGGTTACATAGTGTTTTCTGAAGCAGGAACTTAGTGATTTGCTTAGATTATTATTTTTGTAAACTACACTGTAAAAACGAATTCTGAACTGTAATATAAAGAATGCTCGTAAATATAAAGGATGTGTAAATAAATATGAGCAAATATGTTACTGTCGTGAGTGTTTGTAAACATGTAACTAACTAGCTAATACAAGTATTTTAAAATATGGAACATTTCAAATGAAAAAATTAGTAAAAAAAAAAACTTTGAAATAGATCTGCTCAGCAGGGATTAACCAGCATCTATAACACGAACAAAATTTAGTATTCGTTTCCATATATCCATTGTTTCCCTATATTTAGGGTCCCTCAAGGCAATATACTCGACCCAGAAATAATCACAAATTTTGTTACAGTGAGCTACGACTGGGAATAAAATGCATAGACAATTTCACGAATGTCTGCATGGAAAAACATGAACAAGTGGTGTTCCGTCGAATCTATGCTGGTATCACAGACGTGGTCCAAGAACTATGTACCAGAGGAAAGTACCAGGATGAGTACTTGAAGCACGCGGGCTGTGTGAAGATGGTCAGGTCAGACTATGAAACGTGTAGCAAGAACTATGAGGTGACACTCATGACGCTAAATAGTCATCAGCAAGATCAGTACCAGACTGATCAGACAGGACTTGTTACCAGCCATGAGGATCATCTCAGAACTGTTTGTTGGTAAGTGAAAAACATCTTATGAATTTAATATTGGATGTATGAAAATGCGTAGCTAGGAATGTGTACAGTTAAAAAAGTATATTCATAGGGTAGGTATCCAACAACCCGCCCTGGGCCCGCGTGGTGGATTACGGCTCATTCTTCCTAGAGAGGAGGCCTGAGTCCCAGCAGTGGGAATATTATAAGGCTGATGCAATGCAATGCAATGCATTCATAGGTTGGTGTTTGATCACTGTCTCACCTGATGGTGTAGATGGAGCACATTAACCTATAAGAAACTTTTTCGCTCTTGACTCAATGGAGGTTATGGATATTGGAAACAATATCGATTCTGGCTGGGAAGTTTACGCATATGCATAATGAAACTGCAAGCGGTTAGTTAGCGTTTTGGGAACTATTCTCAAAACGTATAACTAACCAATAATATCACTTACAGCATAAGCTAAACTTTGTTTTACGTACATTTCTTACTACGCATCTTTGCATAATTAATTCTGGTACAAATGCGGAACTATCAAGTGGGATCGTAGTCATATGCACTAGTTAATATAATCAAAAAAGAAATCAATTGAACTTACAGAATGCGAGAATTTTCGAATTTATCACCTTGTCCCTGGAAAGCAAAGGGCAACTGAAAGAATACGGCCATACAGGCTCCTTCTCGCTCCACCTTGAGTTATTTGAGTCCCCACCCCAAAGAAAAGATATTACACTTGAGTCTTCCATCTTTTAAAATGCCAGATGTATTTTGTATGTTTCCACTTTCAACATCCATCCTTTTTATAGTCCGCCATAAAAATCCCATTCCCGTAATTACTAGGTACGTTTTGGCATTGAATTCAGTGTTCGTAGTATGGTGTTGGTGCCAAAACTGCTCAATATTATCTTTGTTGATTCTTAGAAGTGTAGGGGGAAGTGATGGGGCAGTAATTTTTTAGATTACCATTACTTTTTTCCACTGTTCATCTAAATCTTCTCCCATATTGTTTCTCACGGTTTCACTAAAATCTAAAACTCAGTCCAATCTCTTGTTATTGTTTTGCATCGTTCTGCGAATTCGTATAAATAAGAATGAACGTCGTTCGATATTGGGATATGCAAAATAAAATAAAACTGATTTTGGGACCTGTGTAGCTCACGTCAGAAATTCAGCGAGCAAAGAATTCGCAAAACGAACAAAACAAATTCCTGTACTAACATTTTGTTGATCTTTTTAATATGAATTCAGTAAATCGGATTTATGAATGTTCCATAATTTGATGTAAGAATCCTACAGCGACCGCTGTTTCCACAGCACATCTCTGCAAGTTTCGAACAAACCCCGCTCCTATTTGAGTTGAAGCACTTACAGTAAAACCCATAGTCATAAATGCAGGCTTCTCGCTAAATGCTGAAAGTACGCCATTCGCCAACTTACCAGAGGCAACAGCGAATTTTTTCGCTCAAAAACTTTCTTAGGGATTTTGGAAGACTTAAAACTTTTTGGCATATTTGTAATGCATCATGAGTGCAGATAAAATTACGCTAGAGAAGATAGCGGGATTACGTCATCGTATATTTTTGATGATATCAGTATGTTTGTTTGTGATAGTAAATCTTTACCTTTTTTGTTGGCTCTTACCCTTTGAATACCGTAATTAGAGACACAATAGTAAGATAATAGGTGTGCGGACACCGGTGTCCTCTTGGGGCTTCACAGTTCGGCACGGTTGAGCGACTGATTGAGTTTGAGTTTTGTGTCTGCGAGTTTACATTTTTGTGTACACATCCACGATATTATGGCTTAAAGTTAAAAAAAAAATGATCTACCTGTAGCATCAGGTTAAATAATTTTATTGTTATATTCTAACCATTTGGAAATTTTTCTCGATAAATTAAAGTTCAATAAACAGTCCGACAAACTGCGCGTGCACGTGATTAAGTTTTGCGCCAATAGTGCTTATGGCCATAAAGATAATAATATTCTAGTAGAACAACATTAATATGTATTAAAAATCTCGTGTTGATCCATCCAATTTGATACGGAACGCGTAGGACAAACTCGTTTATGAGCGCCGCGCGGCCGTCGCTTCAGCGATTAGCTACGAGTATTTTGTTTTTTGGCAACCGACAAGGCCGATATCTATTGAGAATCAACTCAGTTTCATACATAAATACATTGTTATTTTTATAATAAGGAACTAGACCACCAGACACCGAAACATGGTGGACATCCCGCCCATACGCATGAAACGTTTGGGGAACGCATTCATTGTGCGTAGGTACAGCTAAGGAGTGGAATTCCCTTCCGTTGTCTGTGTTTTCTGATAGCTACAGCCTGGGGATCTTTAAGTCAAGAGCGAGTAGGTTACTTCTAGGCAAGAGTGCTCCAACGTCGCACACATCGTCACTTTCCATCAGGTGAGATAATGGTTAAGCGCGAGCCTAGCAATGCAAAAAAACAACAAATCAAAGTCTTCTAAAATTTGAGTCTTTCCCCTATCTCGGCGAACGGCGGCAGTGTCACTCATTTTCAAGTTCTGCAAATTAAACTGTCATGGAAGTTATCAAGAGTAGTCCTGCAGAGTTGGTACTTCAAAGAGTCGGGAGGAGTCCTGAATATTGAATAGTCCGCGTTAGTAAAATATTCAACAAATCGAACTGCGCCCCCAGCCTCACGAACTAATTACTCGTCTGAGGCGTGATTTCCACTGATAATAATACTTATCTGTACCAATTTACATGTAAATTAACAACGCCCGCCCAACGTTCGGGGCCTGTTGACATTCTAATATCATTTTTCTGGTTTAGATTTTGACCGACACTTTATACAAGATCTCAGTGAATAAAAGGCAAATATTCCTTTAAATTAAGTTTGATGTTTGCGAGCTAAGATAGTATTTGCGGAGGCTGGAAAAATTATAATTTCTTTTTCTCGTAGTGTTCATCTAAATGAGTTTGCGATCATTAATTTTATCGGGTTTACGTAAATTTGAAAATTTTCCTGGATAACCTTCTGTTGGATGGTTCTTTGGAAGACATTAAACCCTGATTAAGATTCAGTTTGGATTAAGTGACGTACTTAAGAGTTTTTCGGTGTGTTAATGATTCCGTTATCCCTGCCATTCCATACAATTGAATCTACAATTTGTCGGTCATTTGTTGATTTGCGTAAAAGGAAAACGATGTTCCTTTCTTCCTTTGTTTATTTTTCTCTAATTTAGATGCTAACGACTGTATTTGTTCGCATAATGTTAGTACTGTAATTTTTAGTAAACTCGCTTGTTGTAACATTTTCGTGTGCAGAATAATATTTGCATTGGAATGTTGTGCGTTTGGTCGGTTTTTCTAGTTAAAATATTCGTACACTATCAGAGGATTTATACATCGCTGGCCATGCACTGACACAATGGAAAGATGAACAAAAACAGTGCTATTTCCACACTGGAAAAAAAAGCAACTGCATGAACTGTGCCGACTGTGGCTCTGGCCGAATTAAACCATGCATTTTATTTCAAAGCTAATGTTTACTTTATTTTAACGGACGACTGAAATAATTTCGAAAGAAGATTTAGCATTCTTCTTGATCATTATACACCTACACAAACGAGTCAATAACCTTGTAGTTATCGGTATTTGCTTACTAACTACCTACAGGTCATTGAACTCGCCCAGCTGACGTTTACTTAAAGAAATTAATTTCGTACTTGCTAAATTAATTCGAGTTTTTAAAAAAGTCATTTATTTTGTAATTTTATCTTTACAAATCGATAGTGTTTCATGTACTGAATCGACCTCCATGGGATTAAAACGATCAAAATTTAACGGTGTATAAGCGATTTCTGTTCGTGGTATGGTTTTTGGTCCGTTTGAATTTAAAGTATCTAGTGTGGAATATTTCGAATGTTACACAGACTTCGATGTCGATTTCCTCACGGACTTGGCTGTAGTCTGCAGTAAATTGGCACTGGAACGTAAGGCCAGTTCTGCCTGCTATTATTATGCATGGACAGGCTTATATTCGACTAACTTTGCTTTTGCTGGTGCTCTGTTAAGTTTCAAAGGGCATGCTGAATCGGATCGATATGAGGTTCTGCAGGGCATTTACTTTGCGTTCATTTTGTTCATGTTTAGTTTTCTTTACACTTTGAACTTTTTCTTGCTGTAAAAATAATACTTTTTAGACGACTTCTATAAATTAATATTCTGGATTATGTTATAACCAGGGATGCGGAGTTGTTCGAAACAGTTATCGCGGCTTTTAAGGCAACACGGGTGGGTCAATAAAAGTTTTTTTTTTGACACTCCCTCGTAGTTTTTTCCCACGTAATCAAAAAAGCTTAAGCCAAAATAAGATGGTCATCTATTTTAGCTTAAGCTTAGAGTTAGCACCATAATTATTTTAGCGTTTAGTTATTGTCTATACCATGTGGCATATCAAAAGTTTTCAATAAAATATGTATTTTATGTATTTCATTATCACCTGCAGACGAAACCTTTGCCAAGTATCTGAGGCTTTAAGCCTTGCCAGCCGTGGTTCGGTCCATGGCCGGCAGAGCAGAGTCCTGGGACACGGTGTTCTGCTTAAGATAAGATAAGATAAGATCCTTTATTTGCTCAAATATGAATACAGTACACACATCACAACTATAAATAAATTGTTAGCATGCAAGACATGTTATAATTCAAAATAAAACGTCATGTTTGCCATGGACATTGGCATACAAATATTTAAAAAATAATATAACATGAAAAAAAAAAAAAAAAATTAAATTTAAAAAAGCATTCTAAATAATTTTAAATCATCAAAAAAAGCAAAAAGTATTATATTACAAATGTCAAAAAACTTATTTGGCACGACTATCGGCAGCACGGCGTACAAATGTCTCCATAACCTTCCATAATTTTGAAAAATACAAAAAATAAGAATTACAAAATAGACTATAGACTCACAATTAATTGAATTGACTTGCACTTACAAAAATGATATAAAAACCATTTAAAACGTTATTTTTATATTGCCGGCAATGTCAAAATACAATATAAGTCAAAAAACTGTAATGTCAGACAAATACAAGAATATTGTCAAAGGTGAAAAATTATGTCAAATATACAAGAATAATGTCAAGGTACAAGAGATGTCAAAATTAAAAAAAATATGTCAAAAAAACAAAGATACAAAATTGTGTCAAAAAATCTGTCAAAATTCAGTACTGATGTCAAAATTACTAGACGAATTACAAAATTACACAATTTATGTTTAAATTACAACCAAACGTTAAAAATTAATTATTTAGTCAAAAACTTTTTCGGCTAGAAATTCGGAGAAATTATAATATACTTTTTGCGAAAGGAACGTTTTTTATCGACGTTTGAATGCATTACTATTTAATTCATGCCAACTTTTAGGCAGTTTATTAAATATAGCAGGAGCCATGCAGACGATACTTTACTGCGCATGAGTGCCGTTTTTGCTGGATAGATATATCTCGTTGGATCAACACATTAAAGTTTTAATAGTCGACCCCGGTAATTAGAGCCACATAACACGTAATACCACCGCTGATCGTCCGGTAATTGGCCATCGCTTGCAAGAGTCTACTTCGTGTTGGATAGCACAGGTTAGGCAGCGTTCCCCCGTAAGTGTCGTGGTGTTCACATATAGGACGCCAAGAATAAATGTCGTCTACAACCGTTTTACTGTGTCAATAAATTGTCATGATAGTGGGAACGGCTAGCACAGCAGTCGTGAAACGATAAAAATTTGTAAAGACTAAATTGTGACGTAAATCATGACGTATCGTTGTCTAACACACAGTTGTTAAAATGGGAACAGCTAGAGACGATAGTCGTCCGACGATAAATTAATCGTAAACCGTAACGCGGCCTTACCGGTTGTTAGCAAACTGTCTAAAAGTACTAACTACAACTTTTGCGATAGTTTGATATGTTGTTTAACTTATTTTCTGATAGTTATGTAGAAAACATCTAAGCTAAATATAGCTTCAAGAAGCAATATCGATCCTTGAAAATCTTACGTAGTAAGTACCACGCTAGGGCCACGGAGAATTTTTGCGTTGTTATAACTAAAAACCATTTTTGGCTGTATTCTCTTTTTCTGTAGTGAGTTGATTTTAATTTACTTGAAAGTTACAAATCTTATTGACATAAAACCTAAATGAACCATCAAAACCTTTAAGAGGACTACACGACCTAAAGTGCGGTCAATTTCTGACTGTAAACAAAAGATTCGATCAAAGACACAATGGTTGCAAAATAGCATTTTAGGAATTTACTAAAAATCTACTAATTCTGTTATAAAATAAAACACTAACGGTAAAACATTGCTTTCTGACAAACAATCAGAATGATTGCATGTATGTTAGACATGTCATGTTAGTCGGATGTTTAATGGATAAAAGTAATTTTTAGAAGTCTGCGTCATTTTTTTCTATCCTAATAAATTAATTGTACAAAATTATTTTTAGTATATGCGAAACCGAAATACCTATAGTTTGTTCAGAATCAGTATCTGGATCGATTCTAATAATTTTTATAGTATCACTATGTTATAATTTTCCCCAAAAATATTTAAAAGAAGGTCACAATTTGGACACCACCGACACTGAGTACAATACAGGTTACGGTAAGTCATAGCGGACATTAGGTGCCAGGGTACTGCCGGGTGTGGGAGCAAAACAACCCCTCAGTGCCCGGGATGACGTGGTGACCATGTGTTTGTGTGGACAACCAGGCAATAACAAGCTTATAACTTTGTGATTTTTCATGGTACAGTAATAAAATTTTGTACCTAGATTCTTTGCATAAAAATACTAGACCGGTGTTTCGAGTTTCGCATATAATAAAAATAAGGTTGTACTATATGAACACACTTATCTAAATAACATTATCAAAATAATATTTATCCTGAAGAATAAAATAAACTTTTTCTGATTCTGTTTGCTATAGTGAATAACATACTTTTAGCATTATAAACCTCACGATTAGTTCCTGTAGTCCTCTTAAGTGTCTAATATAAAGAAGCCAATTGACTCCAATAGCGATGATTGACATGGACAATTAAGTATGTACATCTGCAGTAAACAGGGACCTAATAATGTATGATGATGTTATGGATTTATCTCCCATAGGTTTTTATACAACATGTAAATTATTCTTTGAAATCGACTTATTCGTCTGGCCTAGTTTTTTCTTTACAATTTAGTATTTTTATTTGCTAACTGGCTGACCCGGCAAAGTTCGTACCGTCAATAGTCTATGGATATAATATAATATATTCCACAACAATCACACAACACCGTCTAGTCCCAAGCTAAGCAGAGCTTGAGTTATGGGTACCAGACAGCTGATATACATACTTATATATTTCTAAATACATACATATTATAGATAAATAACACCCAGACACAGAACAAATGATCGTGCTTGTCGGCGCATGATGGCCATCGATATCGACGTCACACAAAATTCACAGTAATATAGAATGATAGGAAATGTTATAGTGATAATAACAAAATACCTTACTTCAGTTCAAGGTGTTTATTCCAATGGCGGCGAAAGAGTGCCTTTCAAAACACATTACATCGGTTTTTATACACAGAATTTGACAAGTAACAAAATTCACTATGAAGGTAGAAAACTATTTTAAATAAATAGAACGGAAATTGTCACAGTAAATTCTTATTTAAATATGGCCGGATGCTCTGATATTTTAAAGAAATAAAAAGGAACTGGTCAAGTTAAATCCTCACAAGTTTAACCGGGTACTGTAATATGTTTTTAAAATAAGAAAGGAAGTCGTCATTTGATTCGTTATAAATTGAACAGGATGTTGTAATATTTAAAATAAATCGAAAGGAAGTTATGAAATTAAATCCTTATATAAATTCAACAGGATATCGCAATATTTTAAACGTAATTCGAAGGAATGTTATTGGTTGCGCCAATTTGCTATGTTCCGCGATTTTGTTTTTGTAATTTATTTTTTTGGCCTAGCAATCCTATCCCTTCCGTTTATTTCCCCGCACGACCTCTAGGAAATGATTTGACATTGTCGTTTTGTGCATCGATTGTGAATGTGACCGCACCGCTAACCGCGCCCGCTCGAAATTACTAGAAAATTGACTATTTTCGTGATCCAATCATTCAGAGACTCCACAATAGTGCAGTGTTAGTGCAAACCAGGACCTGGCAGTGATTTAAATGTGCGAAGTCGAGGATCGCCGGCCGGTGCTACGTGGAACCTTCGAAGTCTAAAGGTCAGTGCTCTTTCCCAATACCTTTATCCCATGCCAGGCATAGTATCTGCATATTGTTAATAAACCTTAGATCGCTTTTTAAATCTACAGTCCACACAGCAAATTCGCGCAACCATTACTTTTTTGGTCCATACGAGCAGGATCGTGAATCATTTTCTTGTAATTTCGCAATATAGTATTTGTTCCATAGGGAATAAACGCAACGCGCCTGTTTACCTAGATATAACAGTAGAAAACCCGCATCTAGGCATTTAGGCAACTATACGTTATTACGCTCGTATAGTTAAAGTGTCATTGATAATTACGGTACCTACGCCGTCAACCGCACCGCATAATTATAGTTAGCTACGTAAATATCAGCGTAGATATAAATCGATCGCATTCTTTTTCTTGACAAAATTCATTCGACCATCCTACAAATTGCATGTAGGTAGACGCATTTCAAAAATACCCGTTCATTGTTGAGTGAATATTTGTAGGAAACGGATAAACCATAGATTATATACGCATATGAATATTGATTCAGGTTGTTCCGTTCGTTCGCCGTTCACTTTGTTGTTTACAATATTACCATATTGTTATCAGTTAATTATCGCTTACTTAATAATTCGTTAAGTGTTTGTTTGAGTGTATAGTGTGAATATATCAAAACAAGATGTCTCTTAAGGGAACCAAGGTTAGTACTGATTTAAAGGTTCAGTTAAAGCTTTTATACGCTAAAAGGGACTCACAGTTTTCACGTGTTCAATCGATTTGTGATAAATCTTCGCAAACCTCGGATCTGGCGATTAGAGATGCTTTCTTGTGTTCGTTGGAAACTTTAGATAGTTTGCGCGCGGATTTTGAATCTACAATTAATAATATAAACATTTTAGAGTTGGAGTTAAATCCTGATTACTGTGTGAGTTATCAGGCATTGTCGTCCTTTGATGACTTGTATTGTCGTATCAAACGTATTGCTAGGAGTTTAGAGACTCCCCCCCCCGCGAGTGGTTTATCCAACCCTCCTCGCGAACGCCCACGATTGCCGCCAATTCAAATACCTGAATTTAATGGTGACATTCGAAATTGGAATTTATTTATAGATAGTTTCGAAAATATAATACATAGGAACACATCGCTGACAGATCACGAGAGATTGCATTATCTCGTAGAAAAATTGACCGGTAAGGCAAAGGCTGTTTGTGCTGGAATTACGTTTAGCGCTGAAAATTACAATTTAGTTTTGAACACTTTAAAAACAAAATACGAAGATAAGCGATTAGTAGCCACCGCATATTTAGATCAATTATTCGATTTGAAAAGTTTTTCCGTTTGTAACGATCATAATTTAGAGAAGTTTTTAAATATTTTCGCATCATCTGTTCGTGCAGTAAAGAACCTAAAGGTCAATGACCTCTGTGACTTTTTGTTTTTGTATATCGGTTTAAAGAAATTAGATCCTGAAACTGTTCGTCTGTTTGAAACGACTCAGCGCGGTAAAGAAATACCTAAGTTCGAAGATTTAGAATCTTTTATTCGCGACCATATTAAGGTGTTGCAGCGCACGTCGGCACGTCATGAAGCCACGAATAGGACAGGTTCCGATCGCCGTATAGACGCGTCATCGAAGTCAGTCAAGACTGCACATACGCTAGTTAATACCGCCTCAACACCTGACTGTTCTCTGTGTAAGGGTAGCCATACACAGCTGTACAAGTGTTCGGAATTTCAGAGATTATCGCCTAGTGATCGTTACAAGTTTGTCCGCACTAATAATTTGTGTTTTAATTGTCTAAGTGACAAACATCTGGTTACGTCATGTAACAGTGGTGGTAGCTGTCGTAAATGTCTAGCTAGACATCATACCTTCTTACATTTTGAGAGTAGTAAGCTGCCATCGCAGCAGCAGCCTGCGCAGACGCGCGACGCTTGTGACGCGCGGCCTGCTGCAAGTGCAAACGACGTAACATTGTGTTCGCTTTCCGCCGCTGGTACTCAAGTCACTACCGTTTTACTTGCGACCGCGCAAGTTGTCATTGTAGATGCCTTTGGCAAACCGCACACCGTTCGAGCGCTACTAGATGGCGCTTCCCAGAGTAATTTTATTACTCGGGATTGTTGTCAACGCCTTGGTTTTAGTTTTAATAATTGGTCATCCCGCTCAGAAGTGAAAGGTTTTGGAGGTTTAAAGGCAACCATTCACGGTTCCATTAAAATAATATTTAGTTCACGTTTTAATCGTAATATTTCGTTTGAAATGGATTCGCTAGTCGCAGATAAGATTACGGAACGGTTGCCCACGGTACCGGTTGACACGTCCATGCTGACGGAGTTTAAGAACTTGCAGTTAGCCGACGGAAATTACGCTTTCCCTGGAGATATCGATCTATTGATCGGTGCTTCGATTCTCCCGCATCTCCAGTTATCACGTAAAATTCAAGGTCTTCCGATGTACCCCGCTCCGCACGCACTGGAAACAGTTCTCGGGTTTGTTATAGTTGGTTCCGCACCCGCTTATTTAAATAGTTACTCGACTGTGTCGCACTGTTGCACCGTCGAGCCGCCGCTTGAGTCTACCATCCGCAAGTTCTGGGAGATTGAAGAGGTCAATGTCCCACCTATTCTCAGCCCTGAGGATCAGGTCACTGAGGAGATTTATACCCGCACGACTACTCGTGATAAAGATGGTCGTTATGTTGTCGCGCTCCCTTTCAAGGGTGATATTTTTTCGCTCGGTGGCTCCCGTGCCTCCGCAGAAAAACGCTTTCTATGCTTGGAACGTAAGATGCAGGCGTCTCCTAAGTTGAAGCAAGCCTATGATGATGTGCTGATCGAATATTTAGATAAAGGTTATATCTCATCAGCGCCTGCCGAGACTGAGGAGACACGTGATTACCCGTTTTACATCATCCCGCACCATGGAGTTGTTAGAGAAGACAAACTTACAACTAAACTGCGTGTGGTTATGGATGGTAGCGCTAAGACTAGTACTGGCATATCGCTTAACGATATCTTGTATTGTGGTCAGAACCTCCAGGGTAACTTATTTGAAATAATAGTAAATTTTCGCTTGTTTGCTATTGCGCTCTCTGCCGATATTCGGCAAATGTTTCTTAGTATTGGAATCAGAGAATGTGACCGTAGATTCCAACGCTTCTTGTATAGATTTTCTCCGCAGGAACCTTTGAAGGTTTACGAATTCAATCGTCGAATTCAATCGTCACCCCATCGATGGGGCACGTTTGTCGCAAATAGGGTGGCTAAGATTCAAGCTGAACTGTCACCGGAAAATATATTCCATGTCGCTGGAACAGAAAACCCAGCTGATTGTCTCTCACGTGGTTTGCTTCCTGCGCAAATTTTAAATCATCCGCTTTGGTTTTGTGGCCCTCACTGGCTTCATACCACTCCTAACGAGTGGCCAAATGCTCCGTTTAACCCCGCTACTGTTTCAGAGCCACCCGAGGAAAAGAAACATACGCTTGTAGTATCAGTTCCGCGTGAAGAGTCAGTTGTTTTGTTGTTGTCTAATCGAGTCTCGTCTTGGTCGAGACTATTACGCTGTGTAGTTTATGTCCTAAGATTTTTGAGATTATTACCATCGCGTGGTGCTATAATCGCAGCTGATTTGGATAGAGCTGAATCAGTTGTACTTCGAGAGTTGCAGAAATTTTATTTTTCAATAGAATTTCGTAGTTTAGAATCACAAAAACCTTGTAGTCGCGCACTTCAACATTTGAAACCATTTTTGCAAGACGGACTCATTCGTGTCGGTGGCCGTCTGCGAAATGCTAAGTTAGAGTTTGAACAAATGCATCCAGTAGTTCTACCACGCAAGGATCACGTTTTGGATTTGTTGGTGGATTATCACCATAAGGTGAATTGTCACGCTGGTCCCGATTTATTAATGTCCATTCTTCGACAGAAGTACTGGATACTTTCCGCTCGCAATTTGATACGCGCTAGAGTGCACAGATGTGTGCCCTGCTTTAAGCTCCGCCCGCGTTTCAACGCGTCGGAAATGGCCGACCATCGTTCTTGTCGTGTTGTACAGACGGTGAAACCTTTCATACATACTGGGACGGACTATGCTGGACCGTTTAAAGTCACTATTGCCCGTGGTCGTGGTATACGTTCCACAAAGGCATACATTTGCCTATTCGTTTGTATGACAACTCGTGCGGTTCACATAGAGTTAACCAGTGATTTGAGTACGCAGGGTTTTATGTCTGCATTTAAACGATTTTTATCTCGCCGTGGTCCCGTTAAGCGCTTATACTCTGACAACGGCACAAACTATGTTGGAGCGCGACGCAATATTTCGGAATTACACACATTCTTACGCTCCAAGTACTACCAAAGTGAATTCGCCCATGTCTTAGCTGAGAATCGCATTGATTGGTGTTTTAATACGCTAGCGGCTAGTCATTTTGGTGGCAATTGGGAGGCGAATATTAAAAGCCTTAAGTCGCACCTGTTTCGGGTCATAGGCGAACAGATTCTCTCGTACGAGGAGTTGAGCACTGTACTCGCTCAGGTAGAGGCGTTGATGAATACGCGTCCGTTGTGTCGGACTTTGTCTAGTGATCCATCGGAGCCACTAGCGTTGACGCCGGCTCACTTCTTGACGACGACTCCTCTTAAATATTTGCCCGCTTTAGATGTCGAGACTGACAAACTGCAGCTCCACCCGCGTCACGCTCTGCTAGATAGCTTAGTTCAGTCCTTTTGGAAGCGATGGAGGACAGATTATCTGCATACGCTGCAGTCGCGTCAAAGGTGGAACACTCCTTCAGATCCAGTCACAGTCGGTACTGTGGTGATACTGAAGACTGAGAGTGCGCCTCCTCTGCACTGGCCTCTTGGTGTAGTGGAAGAAGTTTTTCCGGGTTCGAACGGAATAACGCGAGTCGTAAAAGTTAAAACCGCAACTGGATCGTACCTGCGTCCGGTTATTCGCCTCTGCCCTCTGCCTAATCAGTAGTAGTGGCATAGTTAGTTATAAGTTGTTTCGCTACCTAGTATTGATAGTTTAGATTAGTAATAGGGTTTAGTTTCGCTTTGTTTTTTTTCTTTTCTTTGAAGGTAACCCTTCAAACCCGGGGGGAATGGTTGCGCCAATTTGCTATGTTCCGCGATTTTGTTTTTGTAATTTATTTTTTTGGCCTAGCAATCCTATCCCTTCCGTTTATTTCCCCGCACGACCTCTAGGAAATGATTTGACATTGTCGTTTTGTGCATCGATTGTGAATGTGACCGCACCGCTAACCGCGCCCGCTCGAAATTACAAGAAAATTGACTATTTTCGTGATCCAATCATTCAGAGACTCCACAATAGTGCAGTGTTAGTGCAATACAGGACCTGGCAGTGATTTAAATGTGCGAAGACGAGGATCGGCCGGTGCCACGTGCAATCTTCGAAGTGCCACGTGCAACCAACGAAGTCTAAAGGTCAGTGCTCCTTCCCAATACATTTATTCCATGCCAGGCGCAGTATCTGCATATTGTTAACAAACCTAAGATCGCTTTTCAAACCTACAGTCCACAAAGCAAATTCGCGCAACCAGTTATCAAATTAAATCCTAGTTTAAATTCAACAGGATATTGCAATATTTTAAAAGAAATAAACAGGAAGTGACCAAATTAAATCCATATCAAAATTATCAAATATTGGTTTTGCGCCCATATGCTCATCACACAAACATTTGTCCTGGGTGGGAATCGAACCCACGACCTCCGGCATAGCAGTCAGGGCCACTAACCACTAGACCAACAGGCCAGTCAAGACCAACAGGCCAGGATATTGTGATAACGAATTTTTTTCCCGTGAATTTTTCCATGTTTTCGTACCTTTTTAACTTTCCCTGGAGTATCAGGAATATTTCAAGATCAAAATTGGCCAAAGCGGTCGAGCCGTTCTCGAGTTTTAGTGAGGCTAACGAACAGCTGTTTATTTTTATATTAGTTTTCTGCGATCACTAAATGTATCAAAGGCACTCATTTGGACCCGGTGGCTTGCGACACAAAATAGATAGGTATGAAAGCTAGGCCAGATGAATGAGACGTTCTCTCGATTTCAAAGAATCACCCAATAAACACATATCCTGAAAGTAGTGTGATCAGAATCGGCTACTGAATTGATTTCATCTAGTTATTATATGTAAAATAGGTATTTTTTTGACTGGGGTAAAAAAATAATTTTGGTAAAAAAATACTATTTTAATAAATTCTTGACAAATCTTGGTTTCGTCATTAGCATGTTTTTCTGTACTTTTTTTTTAGGTGGGAAATCATCCAACGACTTCTCCCGCTCTGGGCGGAGCAGGATGTCGTGGCAGACTTTTGCTGACTAAAAACCAGTTCTGTTCTTTCTTTGCCTTCGTCCCAGGGTCCCGGGGTTCACTTTCCCATAATACATGGCCCCAGTAGGCTTCTACCCTGCTGGACCCCTACGATTTGCTGACATCTCCTTGAGGCGCGCGTGGAACACTACGCGCCGCCGACGACTTTATCTCGGTCCGGACGGTTACCGGACGCGCGGACGGCGAGCTACCCGTCCGACATCCATCCATACGGATTTCAGTGGACCTGTCCAGTCAGTGCAAGCATTTGTCGGTATTCGCAAAGCTCAACTCGGGACTACTAAGGAGCTCAACGACTTGACGAACAATACCAAGGAAATATGGGTACGCCGCAGAAATACTCAAATTGCCAGACAAACATACGTGTAGGGGTCCAGCAGGGCCGAAGCCTACTGGGGCCAAAGGTTATGTGAGAATGTCACCACAGGCCCCGGGACAAAGGCAAGGAACGGAAAGGTAGGTTTTCAGTCAGTAAAAGTCTGACACTATTTCCCGCCCCACCCAAGGGCGGGATTTGTCATTGGATGATTTTACCTATCAAAAAAAAAAAAAAAGAAACACGTTAAAATTACTGAAAAGAAAGGAGAAAAAAATGTACTCCACATAGTCCTCATATTCAAAATAATAAAAGGAAAATGTCAAACATTAATTAAAAGAAAAAAAAAATCCAATTGTAAATAAAAATAATCTACAATTTTAAATTGTAAAAATTAAACAACATTGTCAAATTGTAAAACAATTATTAATAAAAAGGACCAACTGAAAATAAAACAAAAGAAAAAATGACAACAGTTGTGGTGGGTACTGAGTCAAGTCAATCCCAAGCCTTTTCGCCCTCAACATATTCCTTTACAGTGTAAAAAGCCTTTTGGCAAAGTTTCCGCTTTACAAAAGATTTCCGGCTTCATCTAGATTAAAATGACAAAAAAAATTTGACGTGTAAAGGTGTTTTTAAAAACCTACTTACAAAATAAATATCATTTATCATTTATCATTTGAATTTAAGGCTTATTTGTTGAATATGAAAAATGCGCAGCCGGTAATGTGTGTAAAAGACGCGGTTAGGGAAGGAGGTGATGTAATTTTAGGGCACCCCGACACGGACAGGTTAGGTTAGGATTTTTTTTTATCACCACCTGAAAATAAAAACCTTAATTTAAACTGTACTCTATACATTGCCTAGCTATTGTATAAAATACCTGATTATATAGATTGTCGAGAACATATACATTGGCATCTAAATGACCCCCCTTTTTTTAAACCTGGTTGCAGCAACCACAAATTTGTTTATCATCATCATAATGTCATTAATGATGTTTATGCTTATGCTTACATATTATAAAAATGTAAAAAGTACTACGAAATTTACCGTTTTACTTTACCAATTTTTATCTGCAGTCTATAAGACTGGTTTAAAAGCAATATTAAAAAAAAAAATGTCTGAATAATTTTATTTGATACTAGTAGACAGCTAAAGTTGTTTATTCCTAGCCGTTTGGCAACTGTTTTGACCTCCTGCAAATTAGGCCAATTGTGCCCTTTAGCCTGATGTGATTGGTTTATTTGGCTGTAAGTACCTTAAGGACATCTGATGTTCATGATTAATTTGCCCTACAATTTGGTACTGACCATGTGGCTGTATCATGTGGCCTTGTTTATTTCTTATCATCACGTAACAATTTTTAGGGTTCCTTACTCAAAGGGTAAAGTCGGGACCTATTGCTATCACTTCGTTGTCCGTGTGTCTGTCACTAGGCTATATTTCTTAAACCCTGATAGCTTGACAGATGATGTATTTCTTTTGCCGCTATAAATACAAATACTAAAAACTTAATAAAATAAATATTTATGTGCCATATGACATACGTGATTTTTTTGCCTTTTTTTCTACGGACTTCATGCTCAAGTCCGATTGTATTTGGCCGGTTTTTTAAATTATGGATAGGCTCGAGGTTGACCGCTATCTCACCTGAAGGTAATCGATGATATGGTCGATGGTGGTGCACGCTTGCCTAGGAGTAACTTATTCACTCTTGACCTTGAGATACACCCTTTTTTGACATGGGGATTCATCAAGCAGCAGGAGGGAGTTTCAGACTTTTACTGACTAAATCCCACAGGGTTTCATCAGTTGCCCTTTATTGCTATGGCTGTTGTAACTCCTTCGAAAGACCCCTAGATTAATACAGACTTCGGCAAGGAATTGCTGTATTTACATACAATGAATGTATTCCGATTCGGGATTTGAATTATTTAAATAGGCAAGTTTGTACGGAATCCTTGGTACACGAGTTTGACTCTCACTTGGCCAGTATTTGTATCGTTTTCACACTTACTGGTTGCGCAAATAAGCTTGATGTTTTAATGGACTGTATGTTTGTAAAAACGATCTAAGGTTTGTTAACAATATGCAGGTACTGCGTCTAGCGTTTATTAATGGGATAAATGTATTAGGAAAGGAACACTGACCTTTTAACCTCGAAGGTTTCACGTGGCGCCGGCCGGCGATCCTCGACTTCGCACATTTAAATCACTGCCAGGTCCTGTTTTGCACTACACTGCACTGTTGTTGAGTTTTGAATGGTTGGATCACGAAATAGTCAATTTTCTTGTAATTTCGCGCGGGCGTTGTTAGCGGTGCGGTCACATTCACAATCGATGCACACACGTCAATGTCATTCCATTTCTAGAGGTCGTGCGGGCGGAAAACGGAAGGGATAGGATTGCTAGGCCAAAAAAATAAATTACAAAAAAACAAAATCGCGGAACATAGCAAATTGGCGCAACCATTCCCCCCGGGTTTGAAGGGTTACCTTCAAAGAAAAGAAAAAAAAACAAAAGCGAAACTAAACCCTATTACTAATCTAAACTATCAATACTAGGTAGCGAAACAACTTATAACTAACTATGCCACTACTACTGATTAGGCAGAGGGCAGAGGCGAATAACCGGACGCAGGTACGATCCAGTTGCGGTTTTAACTTTTACGACTCGCGTTATTCCGTTCGAACCCGGAAAAACTTCTTCCACTACACCAAGAGGCCAGTGCAGAGGAGGCGCACTCTCAGTCTTCAGTATCACCACAGTACCGACTGTGACTGGATCTGAAGGAGTGTTCCACTTTTGACGCGACTGCAGCGTATGCAGATAATCTGTCCTCCATCGCTTCCAAAAGGACTGAACTAAGCTATCTAGCAGAGCGTGACGCGGGTGAAGCTGCAGTTTGTCAGTCTCGACATCTAAAGCGGGCAAATATTTAAGAGGAGTCGTCGTCAAGAAGTGAGCCGGCGTCAACGCTAGTGGCTCCGATGGATCACTAGACAAAGTCCGACACAACGGACGCGTATTCATCAACGCCTCTACCTGAGCGAGTACAGTGCTCAACTCCTCGTACGAGAGAATCTGTTCGCCTATGACCCGAAACAGGTGCGACTTAAGGCTTTTAATATTCGCCTCCCAATTGCCACCAAAATGACTAGCCGCTGGCGTATTAAAACACCAATCAATGCGATTCTCAGCTAAGACATGGGCGAATTCACTTTGGTAGTACTTGGAGCGTAAGAATGTATGTAATTCCGAAATATTGCGTCGCGCTCCAACATAATTTGTGCCGTTGTCAGAGTATAAGCGCTTAACGGGACCACGGCGAGATAAAAATCGTTTAAATGCAGACATAAAACCCTGCGTACTCAAATCACTGGTTAACTCTATGTGAACCGCACGAGTTGTCATACAAACGAATAGGCAAATGTATGCCTTTGTGGAACGTATACCACGACCACGGGCAATAGTGACTTTAAACGGTCCAGCATAGTCCGTCCCAGTATGTATGAAAGGTTTCACCGTCTGTACAACACGACAAGAACGATGGTCGGCCATTTCCGGCGCGTTGAAACGCGGGCGGAGCTTAAAGCAGGGCACACATCTGTGCACTCTAGCGCGTATCAAATTGCGAGCGGAAAGTATCCAGTACTTCTGTCGAAGAATGGACATTAATAAATCGGGACCAGCGTGACAATTCACCTTATGGTGATAGTCCACCAACAAATCCAAAACGTGATCCCTGCGTGGTAGAACTACTGGATGCATTTGTTCAAACTCTAACTTAGCATTTCGCAGACGGCCACCGACACGAATGAGTCCGTCTTGCAAAAATGGTTTCAAATGTTGAAGTGCGGGACTACAAGGTTTATGTGATTCTAAACTACGAAATTCTATTGAAAAATAAAATTTCTGCAACTCTCGAAGTACAACTGATTCAGCTCTATCCAAATCAGCTGCGATTATAGAACCACGCGATGGTAATAATCCCAAAAATCTTAGGACGTAAACTACACAGCGTAATAGTCTCGACCAAGACGAGACTCGATTAGACAACAACAAAACAACTGACTCTTCACGCGGAACTGATACTACAAGCGTATGTTTCTTCTCCTCGGGTGGCTCTGAAACAGTAGCGGGGTTAAACGGAACACTTGGCCACTCGTTAGGAGTGGTATGAAGCCAGGGAGGGCCACAAAACCAAAGCGGATGATTTAAAATTTGCGCAGGAAGCAAACCACGTGAGAGACAATCAGCTGGGTTTTCTGTTCCAGCGACATGGAATATATTTTCCGGTGACAATTCAGCTTGAATCTTACGTTCCAAGCATAGAAAGCGTTTTTCTGCGTTTTTGAGCTACAAAACCCATTATATCCCATATCCGAGCTACACATGCTAGGATAACGCGTTTGGTACAAGTTGGCGGAGTCGAGCTAATTTTAAGACTGAACATATCAGTTGCGGGTGACCAACTTAAACCAAGGATCTTATGCGAATCACTATCATCGAATTCCTTTACCGAAGTCAACCGGTGTGACGGTGGAATCGACTCTAATGTAGCTTGCGAGTTGCTTGTCCATTTCACCAGATCAAATTGACCGGACTTCATGAGGCTGATTACTTGAGCAGCGGTCTCTATAGCCTCTGCTTCACTAGGTACACTGTACACAAAATCGTCCATGTACAATCCGGTTTCAATAGTGGCCCTTGCTTTCGGGTATGTATCACCCTCGTCAGCGGCCAACTGCTTGATAGTGCGAAGAGCGTGAAAGGGACTAGACTTAAGCCCAAAACAAACACGATTGAATTCGTAAACCTTCAAAGGTTCCTGCGGAGAAAATCTATACAAGAAGCGTTGGAATCTACGGTCACATTCTCTGATTCCAATACTAAGAAACATTTGCCGAATATCAGCAGAGAGCGCAATAGCAAACAAGCGAAAATTTACTATTATTTCAAATAAGTTACCCTGGAGGTTCTGACCACAACACAAGATATCGTTAAGCGATATGCCAGTACTAGTTTTAGCGCTACCATCCATAACCACACGCAGTTTAGTTGTAAGCTTGTCTTCTCTAACAACTCCATGGTGCGGGATGATGTAAAACGGGTAATCACGTGTCTCCTCAGTCTCGGCAGGCGCTGATGAGATATAACCTTTATCTAAATATTCGATCAGCACATCATCATAGGCTTGCTTCAACTTAGGAGACGCCTGCATCTTACGTTCCAAGCATAGAAAGCGTTTTTCTGCGGAGGCACGGGAGCCACCGAGCGAAAAAATATCACCCTTGAAAGGGAGCGCGACAACATAACGACCATCTTTATCACGAGTAGTCGTGCGGGTATAAATCTCCTCAGTGACCTGATCCTCAGGGCTGAGAATAGGTGGGACATTGACCTCTTCAATCTCCCAGAACTTGCGGATGGTAGACTCAAGCGGCGGCTCGACGGTGTAACAGTGCGACACAGTCGAGTAACTATCTAAACAAGCGGGTGCGGAACCAACTATAACAAACCCGAGAACTGTTTCCAGTGCGTGCGGAGCGGGGTACATCGGAAGACCTTGAATTTTACGTGATAACTGGAGATGCGGGAGAATCGAAGCACCGATCAATAGATCGATATCTCCAGGGAAAGCGTAATTTCCGTCGGCTAACTGCAAGTTCTTAAACTCCGTCAGCATGGACGTGTCAACCGGTACCGTGGGCAACCGTTCCGTAATCTTATCTGCGACTAGCGAATCCATTTCAAACGAAATATTACGATTAAAACGTGAACTAAATATTATTTTAATGGAACCGTGAATGGTTGCCTTTAAACCTCCAAAACCTTTCACTTCTGAGCGGGATGACCAATTATTAAAACTAAAACCAAGGCGTTGACAACAATCCCGAGTAATAAAATTACTCTGGGAAGCGCCATCTAGTAGCGCCCGAACGGTGCGCGGTTTGCCAAAGGCATCTACAATGACAACTTGCGCGGTCGCAAGTAAAACGGTAGTGATTTGAGTACCAGCGGCGGAAAGCGAACACAATGTTACGTCGTTTGCACTTGCAGCAGGCCGCGCGTCACAAGCGTCGCGCGTCTGCGCAGGCTGCTGCTGCGATGGCAGCTTACTACTCTCAAAATGTAAGAAGGTATGATGTCTAGCTAGACATTTACGACAGCTAACACCACTGTTACATGACGTAACCAGATGTTTGTCACTTAGACAATTAAAACACAAATTATTAGTGCGGACAAACTTGTAACGATCACTAGGCGATAATCTCTGAAATCCCGAACACTTGTACAGCTGTGTATGGCTACCCTTACACAGAGAACAGTCAGGTGTTGAGGCGGTATTAACTAGCGTATGTGCAGTCTTGACTGACTTCGATGACGCGTCTATACGGCGATCGGAACCTGTCCTATTCGTGACTTCATGACGTGCCGACGTGCGCTGCAATACCTTAATATGGTCGCGAATAAAAGATTCTAAATCTTCGAACTTAGGTATTTCTTTGCCGCGCTGAGTCGTTTCAAACAGACGAACAGTTTCAGGATCTAATTTATTTAAACCGATATACAAAAACAAAAAGTCACAGAGGTCATTGACCTTTAGGTTCTTTACTGCACGAACAGATGCTGCGAAAATATTTAAAAACTTCTCTAAATTATGATCGTTACAAACGGAAAAACTTTTCAAATCGAATAATTGATCTAAATATGCGGTGGCTACTAATCGCTTATCTTCGTATTTTGTTTTTAAAGTGTCCAAAACTAAAGTGTAATTTTCAGCGCTAAACGTAATTCCAGCACAGACAGCCTTTGCCTTACCGGTCAATTTTTCTACGAGATAATGCAATCTCTCGTGATCTGTCAGCGATGTGTTCCTATGTATTATATTTTCGAAACTATCTATAAATAAATTCCAATTTCGAATGTCACCATTAAATTCAGGTATTTGAATTGGCGGCAATCGTGGGCGTTCGCGAGGAGGGTTGGATAAACCACTCGCGGGGGGGGGGAGTCTCTAAACTCCTAGCAATACGTTTGATACGACAATACAAGTCATCAAAGGACGACAATGCCTGATAACTCACACAGTAATCAGGATTTAACTCCAACTCTAAAATGTTTATATTATTAATTGTAGATTCAAAATCCGCGCGCAAACTATCTAAAGTTTCCAACGAACACAAGAAAGCATCTCTAATCGCCAGATCCGAGGTTTGCAAAGATTTATCACAAATTGATTGAACACGTGAAAACTGTGAGTCCCTTTTAGCGTATAAAAGCTTTAACTGAACCTTAACACTTAACGAATTATTAAGTAAGCGATAATTATCAGATAACAATATGGTAATATTGTAAACAACAAAGTGAACGGCGAACGAACGGAATAACATATGCGTATATAATCTATGGTTTATCCGTTTCCTACAAATATTCACTCAACAATGAACGGGTATTTTTGAAATGCGTCTACCTACATGCAATTTGTAGGACTTCCGAATGAATTTTGTCAAGAAAAAGAATGCGATCGATTTATATCTACGCTGATATTTACGTAGCTAACTATAATTATGCGGTGCGGTTGACGGCGTAGGTACCGTAATTATCAATGACTCTTTAACTATACGAGCGAAATAACGTATAGTTGCCTAAATGCCTAGATGCGGGTTTTCTACTATTATATCTAGGTAAACAGGCGCGTTGCGTTTATTCCCTATGGAACAAATACTATATTGCGAAATTACAAGAAAATGATTCACGATCCTGCTCGTATGGACCAAAAAGTAATGGTTGCGCAAATAAGCTTGATGTTTTAATGGACTGTATGTTTGTAAAAGCGATCTAAGGTTTGTTAACAATATGCAGGTACTGCGTCTAGCGTTTATTAATGGGATAAATGTATTAGGAAAGGAACACTGACCTTTTAACCTCGAAGGTTTCACGTGGCGCCGGCCGGCGATCCTCGACTTCGCACATTTAAATCACTGCCAGGTCCTGTTTTGCACTACACTGCACTGTTGTTGAGTTTTGAATGGTTGGATCACGAAATAGTCAATTTTCTTGTAATTTCGCGCGGGCGTTGTTAGCGGTGCGGTCACATTCACAATCGATGCACACACGTCAATGTCATTCCATTTCTAGAGGTCGTGCGGGCGGAAAACGGAAGGGATAGGATTGCTAGGCCAAAAAAATAAATTACAAAAAAACAAAATCGCGGAACATAGCAAATTGGCGCAACCACTTACTATACATTGAAATAACAGGTATAGCCCATCCTGTTTGCTACCCGTCTTCAAAAAGGTGTGACCTTATAATTATAGCAGACCTTTGCCCTGTATTTTCCCTTTTTGAGCGTTAAACTTTAATAACCGTAGCAGATTCTGATCTGTAAATTCATTAGGCTCCTTCTATGCAAATTGAGTGATATTAAAATTAAAAGCGATCAGCAATTTTGAACCTTATACTATATAGTTTTAAGGTTACTTTGTTTTTGTGGAGTGTTTAATAAAATTGTGTTCATTTCAGTTCATTCCAAGAGTACCTGATGTGCTCTGAAGAGACGGTGCAGAGGTCCTGTGGAGACGAAGCAGCCCTGTTCACGAGCGCCTTCCTAAAGAGGATGGCGTCAAACATTATTAAGGTTAGTAAATAACTCTTTCTTACGGACTGAAACATTTCAGCTAGCAATCTTTGGAGTGATTTACAACCGTATACCAAAAACCAACAAAAAAGACTCAAGCCTCTTAGCCTTGACCAAGATTGTTTGCGAGACACTAACAAGACTAATTACAACTTAGACCTTTTTTGCTTCATTTTCTTGCCAACTGAAAACCGAGTAGCGAAAAATAAATTCCGTGTAATGGCTTGGAAAAACTTTTGTATACCTTCGCATTTTCTTTCATTTTGCGTCATATCATCGCGTATGAAGTATGGTTCACAAACATACAACATTTGTACGCTTCCAAAAGAACCGAGCTTTCTGAACTCGTAAAACTTACTTCTACTAACTTATTTCTTTCACAAAATTACGAGTTTTCTGGAGCCAAACCGAAGACACAATGTCGCCGCGACGGGAAACTCTTCCGATGTTGTTCGTGATTCCGAAACTGTGGATTGTGCTTGCTGTACATTTTATATTTAGTAGTTCATGCTGCTTCATGTCGTAACTGAAACTATTACTGAATCACCTTCGAATAGTGATAATTAGGTATTTTTATGAGCAGTGGTGGCCTAATGTGAACGGCCCCAATTTACTAGTTGTAGGTCGTAGATATTACTTTTTGTTATTTATTTTAATACCACTGCTCTTTAAACGGTGAAGAAAAACATCGTGAGGAAACTAATATGCAAGTTTCCTAAAACCAAAAATTCGATGTGACTTCCAGGCCCGCGTCGTGGTGGATTATTACAGCCCATTCTCTCGAAGTAAGCGGAAAAGGTTGTAGAGACTCACAAACCTCCGTTGAAAAGGGAGGATCCTCCGACCAGAAGGGTGTCTGGTGGGCAACTGCCCGATAGTTGATTTCGGACTATTGTATACAATAGCTATTTAAAAAGCTCTAATACTGCGGTGCTGGATTTTGCATTTCAGTTCTTATATGGAATCATAAATGCCACTAGACCTCTTTTTGAGAGGATTCCTGAGTCCCAGCAGTGGACACATTAAAAGGAACATTATGTTTATATATAATTATTGTATTAACTCAGCTGCAGAGTCTTAATTACTTTTTCACTCCAGTTTAATCTTAAAAGCATTATGCAAGAACTAAACTGTTATCTCCTGAAAATCTGTATCGTTAAGAAAGTTTCAACATTTATATTTGTGTTACAGAATTTCTGCTTCGAATACAACAGGCAAGAGTGCGGGTTACCGGACAAGGGTGCGCATCTCTCCCACAGTCTTCTTTTAATCAGTGTTGCCAGCCTCGCACACTTAGCATTTTACGCATCTGTCAATTTAGTTCCCACGTAATTTTTTGCCAGGAACAATGCAGAAATTGATTTTAGTGCACTGTGCGGTGTGCAATGTTGCCAGTGCGAGTTTCTCAATAATGACTGATGCAATGTGTAATGAACTGTGAGAAATAAATGCGGGTGAATGTTGCAGTTCCTCGGTTAAAAACCTGTTAGATACTATTTATTGTAGTTATGTATTATAATCTCATTGTGTTACGCCTTTTTCGTCGTCCATTGTAAATTGTGTAAGTAGTAAATTGTGAGCACTGAGTGTTTTATGTAAATAATTCCACTGCGTTGATGCCAAATATTAAGGTAGAACTACATTTGGCCCACGTGGGCCACGCTCGCCGATCTGAGCGCGTCGGTTTCCATATATTTTATATGGCAACTAGACTTGTAGAGCTACATTAGACCCACGCCGCGCGACACTATGAGGCGCGCAGCCGCTATGTGCAACTCAGTGCTTGTTTATGGAGACGCGGCGCGTTGCGCGGTGCGTTGGGCGTTCGTCGTACATTGCAGCCGCGTCATCGCACGCGCAATCACAAACATATAGCAATGTTCGACGACCGATCAACGCGCCGCGTCTCCGTAAACAGGCACTCAGGCGTCGCTCACGTGTGCGTCGGTCTAATATAGTTCCCGCTTTATTGTAGTAATTGATATTTGTGTAGATACTACATTATTTACCCGACTATGGCAAATAAAGAGGTTATGACTTTGACAGTCTGTGTAGGTATTTAAGAACATTTAATTGTACTTATTGATGTCTAATTTACTGGACTGATTTACCTAAATAAAATCAGGTTTAGGTATATTAAAGAAACTCAAGTTTCTTATAATTTAAGGTCTTTCCGTAGTCGGGTGGCAATTAAGAGATATGTTATATCGTTTTATTTAATGTTAATGCAAAAATAAAATAAAAAAACCAAAATTAAAAATTGCTCAATCAAAAATAAAGGCATTATTTTGAAATTATCACATTTTGTTAGGAAATGTTTGTAAATTAATTAATGAAATTATTAAACGTTAATTTATTATTATTATAATAAAATAATCATTGTATTTTAATTGTTGATGTAGGTAGGTATACTTATATATTATAGCTTGTAGAGAAAATATTTTATAAGGATGTCAGTCTTTATATTAAGCTCAGAACATCCTGTGATAGCATGTACGTAGGTAGCAGCATTTTGCCAATATTTATACACCATTCGCGTTAAGATATTTAAACATTTTTTTTACTGTTCGTTCAACCGATTTTGACTTCTATTCCGTAGACATAAGGGTGGCATTAAAAGCAAAAAAAAAGTTACAATGCCAACTTTATTGCAGCCGCCATTTATCATGTCATCAACGCAATAAAAGTCATAATCGTTTGAATGGACAGCAAAAAAGGTTTGTTTGAATGTCTAATCTTAACACTAATGAAATATAGTGTAAAAATATAACCCTTATTCGCAGTGGGGTAAAAATTCCCGTAGGTACTGAAAGTACAGCCAACGACTACGGTGAAAAACGTTTTTGTAAATTCAACATAAAAACGTAGATACTTATTACTTTTAGCTCCGTAAGTGACTGAATAGGAATAATTACGGATAACGAAGCAAGAACTGCCTTCAAAACATTTTTTTACACTTTTGTCGTTGGCTGTACAGTCACAGAGTAAAAATGTTTTATTATTATGAGAACTTTATTCATTTGTTATTAATTTTGTAGTTTCATTATTGTTTTATGATTAATATAATTTTAGTCATTCCTCGTATACTTTTATAGCTTTTTATTAACATGGAACGAATGAAATAGGAGAAAGTAGTTATGATAAAATAATAATGTCAATGCAAAAACGTATTTATTTGTGTAATACTATGATATTATGATATAAAGGTTGTGTTAAATCATGAAAACTTGGGAAAGGAGGATTAAATATGTAAATAAATAAATATTTTACCTGTTATATCTCAAAAAGCTGTTTTTACTATACATAATACCTACCAATTACTTGGCCCATTCACAGATTAGAGAATACATGGAGTGATATGTAAGGGAAATCATCATATAACTCCTCCCACTTTGGGTGGAGTTAAAGGGAGTGAAGACTTTCATAGACTAAAATCCCTTAGTTGTCTTTTGCGTTCCAGAGTCGCAGTAACTCTTTCGAATAATCTTGATTGGTTACTATACCCTGGAATATTTTACGTTGATAGTCACCAATAAGCATTAAAAAGTCGTATTTGTTATAACGACACACATTGTTACTCATATTTAACGTAAAGAAAAAAACTCAGTCGAGTAAAAATTTAAGAATTGAAGTGTTATATTTTGGTTATATAAACTTTTGAAATTAAATTCAAACGTTAAAAAAAAACATGATTACTTTGTAAATTATGCTTATGTGTAAGTAGGTAATGGCATGTAATAAAATTGTAGGCGACATCACTCTCCCAATATTTCTCAGATTTATGAAACTGGTATATCGGAATAGATATAAGATATCTACATATCATTACCACTATGAGTTTTGTAGATCTGTCTAACTCTAAAGAGCGTACCTAAGTGCGTTGTATATGAGTTAAAGGTAGGTATCCATTTGTTAGAACATCTGTGACGATGCAAGTCTAAAGTGGTTTCAATTTTGACCATTCTGTATCGTGTATTACTTTTATATCATATTATGTTTTTGTAAAAGCTGCCATTTTTTTTATAACGGCAAATGTTAAAAATATTACTTTCTAATGGAGAAATTATTACGAGTACCTGTTACCAGACTTACAGTTAAAACTAATGAGTGCCGTATCTTAGTTTTAAAACTTTTTACACAAATGACGATCATTTCACCTACACTTATATGTATGAAAGCTTCATAATCATCATTTTTATTGCATTTCAAGTTGGGGTGGAGCTTCCAAAAACAATCCCGAAATAGCATAACGAGCAATTCTAAAGGTTAGCTCTTTCTGACCCATTGATTACCCTAAACATTTTCTCTCACTTTCAATTCGTTGCTCAAAATTTTTACAATACTATGGAGAAATAAATTATTATTGAAAACACTTTTCCTAATTTTTCTCACATTAGAAACCTTGTTAGCTTTTTGCACTGCGCATTTTTGGTAGCTGCCTTTACACTAGCATAGAGAAAACAGAAGACGTGGTCTCTGGTTGTCTACTCTTGTCTTGCGACGATACGATACCAATGGATACCTACCCTTAACATTTGTCAAATATATTGTTAACGATTATGAGTATTTGGTATATTCTTCTTTTTAACCGATAATCGCTAGATTCCTTAAAAAAAAAAAAAACCTAAATTTTTTTTTTTTTTTTTTTATATTTTATAAACTAGCACTTGACTGCAATCCTACCTGATGGTAAGCAGTGATGCAATCGTCGATGGTAAAGCGCACTAGTTTATTAAGAGCCTATTCACTCTAGCCTTGAAGACGCCTAAATTATAATTGGCAGGGAAAACCGCAGCAGGCAAATTGTTCCAGTCCCTCGATGTACGCGGTATAAACGACGAGGCAAAACGCTTAGTCCGGACCGTGGAAGTTTCAACAACGTAAGGGTGGATATTTGCCGTACGCCGGGTTGTTCGATGATAGAAAGGAGATGGCGGTATCAAGTCATGCAATTCCCGCGCACACTCTCCAAAATGCATCCTGTAAAACACCGAAAGGCTGGCTACTCTACGCCTGTGCTCGAGGCTTTGTAGATTGGACTTAACCAAGTCTGGATCACCAATTAGCCTCTTCGCACGCCTTTCCACCGAGTCCAAAGCTGCTAGGTGGCATTTTGCAGCACCAGCCCATATGTGGCTGCAGTACTCCACACACGAACGGACTTGTGCTTTGTATAAGATTAGAAGCTGTTCCGGTGTGAAGTACCGCCGGACTTTTGCTAGAACGCCGAGTTTCCTAGCAGCTACCTTAGCTTTGGACTCAATGAACCGCCCAAAGTTGAGGTCTGAGGAAATTTCTACCCCCAAGAGCTGAAGGCGGTCGGTGCACTCCAGGGATACATTCCGGAAAGCAGGAGCCAAGGTGAACGGGCTCCTTTTGGCGGTGAACAGACACGCTTGTGTTTTGGTGGCGTTGAATCCCACAATATTGGCTTCGCCCCATTTGGAGACTGCCTGAAGTGAAGCATTCGTCCGCTCCACCATAGCCTCCCTTTCAGCCTGGATCAGCTCTTTACTAGCCCGAGGAGTTGGCAGGTATCTGTCTACAACTGTGCTATCATCTGCATACCCATAGATACCGGGCATCAGCAGATCGTTGATATGCAGGAGGAAGAGAGTTGCAGAGAGAACAGACCCCTGAGGAACTCCGGCATTAGTCGTCATGGGCTCTGATGAGCATCCGTTGACAACAACTCGGAGAGACCGTTCACTCAGGAAGTCTTTTACCCAACTAATCAGGCCAGGGGAAATGCCGTACGCTGGAAGCTTACTCAAAAGGCTAGCGTGCCATACCCTGTCGAAGGCCTTCGAGACGTCTAGAGAAACCGCAATCGCTTCCCCATTCCTCTCGAGGGCCTCGCCCCACAAGTGGGTGGCATAAACTAGTAGGTCCCCAGTAGATCGATTGCGGCGAAACCCGTACTGTCGGTCACTGAGGAGATCGTTACCTTCCAGGTATGCCATGAGGCGCGAGTTCAATACACGCTCCATAATCTTGCAGAGTATGGAGGTTACCGAAATCGGCCGATAGTTGTTAGGATCGGCACGACTGCCCTTTTTGGGCACGGGTTGTACATTGGCAAGCTTCCAGGACTTGGGCACTATTCCAGTCCTAAATGAGAGGCGATACAAGCGAGTCAATACAGGAGACAACTCGGGCGCACAAGCCTTGAGAACTATCGCTGGTATACCATCTGGTCCACTAGCTTTATTCACGTCTAGACGACACAGTGCTCTCAGAACTTCATTGTTCCTTATGCGAATTTCGGGCATCGAGGTGTCGCAGAAAGGCAGAGTCGGTGGAGTAGCACCACAAGTGTCAAGACGAGAATTATGGGCGAAGAGAGATGCAAAGAGACCTGCTTTCTCTCTCGCGGTGTGAGCCAGTGTTCCATCAGGCTTAACCAGCGGAGGCAGTGTGGGCCGACAGAAGTTCGCTTCGACCGACTTGGCAAGGGACCAAAAAGCTCTGCTACCGGATGGCTGTGCAGAGAGCTTTGTGCCAATATGAGTAATGCGGTCAAAGCGAGCCTAAATATCGTATTTAAGTTGAAATTTTTAAGTTACTCCATTCTCATATACTTTGAGAGGGCGCACAAAGGTAGCCCACGAAATTCAAATTTTCTTGAGAGCCGCTTGTAGTCAGAGTATTTTGTATGAACTTCGCCCGGGTGTATGTTTTTTTTTTTATGGTAGGTAAAATCATCCAATGACAAATCCCGCCCTTGGGCGGAGCGGGAAGTAGTGTCAGACTCTTACTGACTAAAAACCTACCCCGTTCCTTCGTAGCCTATCGTGCCGGGGCCGAGCACTCCTTTCGGAAATAAACCCATGACCCCAGTAGGCTTCGACCCTGCCTGCCTGCAGTTAGCAGGCTGGGCCTCTTCGGTGTGCTGACAGCTCCTTGAGGCGCGCGGGAACAGAACGCGCCGTCGACGACTTGGGCTCGGTCCGGTCGGTTACCGGACGATCGGACAACGTGCTACCCATTGCACGCCGTCCGCAAGCCCGCGCCTACGGTGGCCGGAAATCGGGATCGGAATCCCGGCGGCGGCTAGGGCGAGCGCCCCGTTGCCTCTGCCTGATGCGGTCGGCCTCCTCCTTTGCTAGCATTACTGCTTCGCAGAAGGAGGCGACCGCCTGCCATCCCTCCTCACTACGGACCATGGCCTGAACCAAGGCCTGGCGAGAGAGATCGCTGCCCGGCCGGCCCGGGTGTATGTCGACTTCGCGGTCCCGTAAACGCGGTTCTACTTTTATAAAAAAAAAACATAATTACTATACAAAATTTTTGTTTTCACCAGAACATTTTAAAAAACAAGCTTTATTATTTTGTGTAACTTTCAAATATTGTCGTGACGTAATCTCGAAGATAAAGGAACACGTTTGAAATCGTACGAGTGAGTTAGAGACAGATTCGCGACTTTAGTTTTTTATCGGCCCAAATAATTTATATCTTGTTTTGATTTTTACCCAGCGGTTGGGTATAATTATGGTCAATTTAAAAAAAAATGTTTTCATGTTGTTCTCTTTTATATTTGTGGATTTCCTGACGTACAAAAAAAAAAGTTCAAAATTAATACAACCTCGCCTTAGTTTTTTGCATTTTGAAGGTCAGCGTCAAGTTGTTTATTGATGATTGAAATATAATTGGCGGCCGTAAAACTTATTTATTTAAAGAATTATAATCATCAAAAATTATCGATTCAACCCTCTCAGGTCATCTTAACCTATTGAATGGATTTTCCAAGAAATAGCCATTCAGTTTCCATTTGAATTTCGCGGGCTACTCGCGCTTTCGCGGTTTATTTCTTTCGTAGGTTATTAGTAAAATACATATAACATTATTCAGGGTTTTTAAATTAGATAATTTTTTTTTTGTTTACGTGACAGAGTGGACGAATTACGCCTCTGTCACGTTTTATTTTAGAGATCGATTGTCGATTGAAAAGAAGAATGTCCCAATTCTATGTAACTAATGTACTCGTATTCACTAATTAGGCGATGGATGTAAAAGACATAGTCTTTTAGAGATTATTCATCTGTAAAAATAAATGAGTTGATAAATGGACTTTTGATCTTTTTCCTTTAATTATCAGGATCGTTTTCCTTAACTACCGGATAATTAAACGTCATAGTTACCTGCTTATTAATGAAAGTAAGTAGGCTTTAATTAATGAGTGGATATAATCTTACGTAATACTTCCACATACGGTAAAAACGGTTTTATCATAAATGCAAAATTCACAAATGAAGCTACAATAAAAATATGAAACTGTCAAAAGTATAAATTTAGTACTCTGTTAAATAAATTTCCAGTATAACGTCTACATTATCTAACTTTTATATTATCTATCTAAACAACACATTCCATTCCGAAGTGCATTTTGATGTCAAACTGTACGAAACTGCTTAAAAGAGTTCCGAATAATACTTAATGAAAAGGTTCTTAGCTAAGAGCGACGGTCGACTGTACGTCCGCGTCGACGCAATATACTATGAAAAAAATGAGAAAAACAACAACGGCGACTACAAAATGTGCATCGGATGCTGGTGAAAACGAAAAAGTCGGCCAGATCTGACGAAAAAGTTTCTACTTTAGAGTCTATTTACAAATAAAAAAGTAAAGAGCTAGTGGTTCCTATTTTTGTGTCTTTGTCCGCTGACCTTTTGTAGATCAAAGTTTGATACAACACAAAGTTCCATTAGGGAAAGCGCTCGGGACCTTTCGTTGTAGAAACATGCGAGACGAATATCATCATACAGAGATCTTTTGAAGCCAAAGTACACGATTTAATGCTTTCAAAAAGCTGATTTAGTAGGTACCTTTTCTGTACAAGTATTTTTAAAAGAAACTTGACATTTCTATGTAACACGTTAGTACGGTTATGGATTGGTGAAACGACGAATCTTCAATCTTAGCAATGTTACGTATTATCAGATTTGCTATTCGTCTTTTTGCTAGCGACTAGAAAAGGCGCTTTTCGACTTCCAAAAGCGTCCGTATTTTAAACGTTCGTCGCATCTTTAATCTCTGCTAATCAGTAAAAAACATGTTTGACTAATCGCCTACTAAAAGACGAATAGCAAATTTGTCTGTACGCATTTTTGCCAAGATTGAAGAGTCGTCATTTCACCAAACGGTAATGGATTAGTTAAACGACGAATCTTCAGTCTTGGCACGTTGCATTCCGAGACGCTCGACTTCCATAAGCGCCTGATGTTTTAAAACGTTCGTCACATTTTTAATCTGTTGCTAGTCAATGAGTTAAAAAAAAGTACGTCGACAAATCGGCTACAAAAAGACGAATAGCAAATTCGACTATACGGCAACTTTGTCAAAACTGCAGATTCGTCGTTTTACATTTCATTACCGTTTATTGAAACTACGAATCTTCGATCTTTGTAAAGTTGCGTATAGTCGAATTTGCTATTTGTCCTTTATAGGCGCACGTTACATTTCGCGACGCTCGGCTTGTTCGTCGCATTTTTAATTTGTTAATTAACAATAAGTAAGAAACACATAGACTACGGACTAATGAATCTACTTTGTAAATTCTGGTTACCTGTGTACGATGGTTATTACGTTGTTTTTTTTTTTGTAAATAACGATACCAGTGAATTATTCGTATGGAAAAAGCGGAGATGGAATAGTTGCCTGAAAATAAAGTGAAGTGCGACGTTCAGCTGCGACACGATTTGCTTGAGTAGGTATATCATATCGGTAGATGTATCTTAGCTATGTGTATTATGCAAAGCAATAGGCTTATAGCTTACAAAGGCTTAGTGGTATTTAGAGTACTTTGAGGATAAAATAATTAATTAAGTCTGGTATAATACTAAAACGGATAATATTCGTTGATGTGTGTGTTGTGTTAGTAGGTGGAGATTATGTTAGTAGCCCCCCTAATGGGTTCCGTACATCTGAATAGAAATAAAAAACCGTGCAAGTGCCAGTCGGACTCGCACACTGAGGGTTCCGTACAAATTGCGGTTTACGATTTACGACGTATAAAATAAAACTACTTACTAGATCTTGTTCAAATCAATTTTTGGTGGAAGTTTGCATGGTAATGTACATCATATATTTTTTTTTTAGTTTTATCATTCTCTTGTTTTAGAAGTTACAGGGGGGGGGGGCACACATTTTACCACTTTGGAAGTGTCTCTTGCGTAAACTATTCATTTTAGAGAAAAATGATATTATAAACCTCAATATCATTTTTTAAGACCTATCCATAGATACCCCACACGTATGGAAAAATAATAATTGAGTTTTAGTTCTAAGTATGGGGAACCCCCAAAATTTATTGTTTTTTTTTCTATTTTTGTGTAAAAATTTTAAAGCGGTTCACAGAATACATCTAATTACCAAGTTTCAACAGTTCCTATAGTTTCGGAATAAAGTGGCTGTGACATACGGACGGACAGCATGAACTAAAAACAAAAACTTATGGGATCATTTGCGTGTCTATCTGTTCTTTGGTCGCAGCAGCTCTGAATCTTCTACACAATTGTCACAGCCTTACTTTAATAATAATAATAATTTATTCATTACAGATAATACAATCCAATTATTGTTAGTAAAGACATACAACTTACAAACTAATGTTAGTACATATACATAAGTCAATTAAAAAATAAATTAAATAAAATAAAATAGCAATGTCAATAATATTAATAAGTCACAGATTTAAAATAATATTAACAATTAACCACTACACTACTTCTGGGCACGGTTTGAGGATAACACTTGCGTCCTCGTCCAGTGTTTCAAAAAGAGGCCATCAGTCCTATCCGCTACGGTTTTTAAGAGACTGTTGGCGCTGCCCCGCACCCGCCTCATCAGGGATGCGACACGCTTTCGTACGATTGCATAGAAGTCATCAATGCGTGCTTCCGCAAACATCCCCGATGCACTGCAGTGACGCGGCAGCCTCAACAAAGCCCTGTAAGCGTTATTGTACTGGACCCGTAAGGCGCTGTAAGCCCTCTGCGTGTAGTCAACCCATAGACTGCAAGTGTAAAAAGATTGGCAGTATGCCCTAAACAGAGTAGCCTTTACGTCGTTTGAACACTTTGCAAATCTACGAATCAACATATTGCTTCTAACTGACAGCGCCTTTAAACATTAAAATCTAAAAGTACAATTTTCTTTCCAAACGTCTTTTGATTGCAATAACAGTAACAACTAAGTCCCCAACACTTAGAACGATGAGTAAAAAAGTGCTCATTCATCTTCGCTTACGAAGCAGAAACTAGGGAAAGCCGCGTTTTAAATCTCCTTCTATCCTGTAAGCCACGAGTTGATCACTTCCTCAGAGAAATCAGTAGCGACTTCTAATGAAAGCCGATTATTCTTTATTTGATCGCGACTGGCAACCGGGATGCAGTGCATTGAAAGACTGAACCTGTCGGACCGAGAAATCGTTTGAAACTTTATACGAAGGAACGTTTTATTTTGTGTTATATTTCTCTATAAGTTACATTGGAAGGAGCTGTTTAGATCAGGGATTTGAAAGAATTGTTGGACAATGATGTACCTATAACCGTAATCTTATTCTTATTCTTCTTATTACCCGCCTATTTAACTTTAATTTAATTTGATTTTATTTTATTTGATTATATTTGATATTAATTTATTTTATTTTATTTTATTTGTTTTAATTTATTTTGATTATATTTGATATTATTTGTTTTTGTTTGATTTAATTTGATTTAATTCAATTCTAATTTGTTTTTACCTTGATTATAATTTGATTTTATTTCGTTTTTAAATTGATTCAAATTTTATTTGATTTGATTTAATTTGATATAATATTGATTTGATTTAATATGGTTTTCATTTGATTTATTTTACTTCATTGATTAATTGTTTGATCTCTTGTCCCTCTGTCCAAATTTATTATTAATAATTCCTTATACTGTTTCTTTTTGTTTCTGTTTTTTACTTTGTTATGTTATTACTAAACTCTGTAAGTGCTGTGCACACCTTTAAGTGAAGAATTCGCTGTGATAATTTGTTTATTATAAGATTATTTTATTGTTAATGTTACTGCGAACAATTCGTTGGAGTGCCGTAAAATAAATAAAATCTTAACACGTGTACTTCGGTAGTTATGTACCAATATTTAGGTAGTTAACAAAGTTTGACTGGCATTTTGGTGTTGGTCTAGTGGCCCAAGGTAAACGTTTGTGTGATCATGACTGTGATGAGCACGGGCATTTGGCTTGTGTCTGGGTGTAATTTATCTATACACCGTTAAATTTTGTCGTTTTAATCCCGTGGAGGGTTGATTCGGAACAACAAATTAAATAAATAGAGTACTTTTTTTCTAAAACTCAAATTAATTTACGCATGCACGAAATTAATTTCTTTAAGTAAACGAGTCAATGACCTTGTAGGTAGTTGTCGGTCGTTGCGTACTAACTACCTACAGTTTATTGGCCTCGCTCAGCTGACGTTTACTTGAAGAAATTAATTTCGTACATACGTAAATTAATTTGAGTTTTAAAAAAAGTACTTTATTTTTTAATTTTCTCTTTACAAATCGATAGTGATTCATGTGCCCGATACATGTACCGAATCGACCCTCCGCGGGATTAAAACGACTAAAATTTTACGGTGTATATTTACCTATTTAGAAATATATATGTATGTATGTTTATCAGTAGTCTAGTACTCATAGCAAGCTCTGCTTCGTTGGGATTAGCTTTGTGTGAAAGTTGTGGCATAAGAAAAATAAATTGTTTGGAAGCATTTGACTATTTTTTAATCAAAGGCGGATGCAGAAACGTCAAATGAAACACTACTAAAACTAATCAAAATGACCGCGCTTCATTTTCACTCACGACATGCTAAATACGAAAAAAAAAATATTCCACAACTATCACACAACGCCGTCTAGTCCTAAATTAAGCAGAGCTTGTGTTATGGGTTCTAGACAACTGATAAACATACTTATATATTTCTAAATACATACATATTAATTATAGATAAATTACACTCGGACACAGAACAAATGATCGTGCTTATCACACAAACATTTGTCCTGGGTGGGAATCGAACCCACGACCTCCGGCTTAGCAGTCAGGGCCATTAACCACTAGACCATCAGGCTAGTACCTAAATGAAAGAGAAATCGACGAATTGCGATAAGTATAAACTTGTATGTACTGCAAGATATATGATTTCTGCTGCTGAGACCCTCGAGCGTGTGATTATAATAATCTTAAAACAGTTTTGAGCCGTTTGGGGTCGAACACTCGGGTTATACCCCAAGGGGTCCAAGTCAGCGTCGTGTCCTCGTGGGGGCGATCGGTGGCCGTGTCCTTTCTCGCCGGGCCCTGGTACAGGCCATGGTCCGGAGCGATTAGAATGGCAGGCGGTCGTCTCCTACGAAATAGTGATAGGTATAAAAAATGGCCAAGTGTAAGTCGGACTCGCACACTGAGGGTCCCTTACTTATTTTTTTATTTTTTATTAAGGTAAGACTGTGTACTGCATTTTACAAGTAAGAATAACAATTGGCCTAAGCCTTACACAGTCGCCAATTACAGGTCAACCAGCATTCTCGAATTAAGGAGTGATATATATAAGAACAGAAATTCTTGTAATTACAACATAATAACAAATCAAATAATCAATTCCAATACAATCATAACAAAATTAAAATCATATTTTGCAATTAAAAAGAACAAAGTAAAAATACATAATTAATAAAATCAAAATATCAAATAGTTAATAATAGAAATAATTAATCAATGCAGTCAAAATAAATAATCATAGCAATTAAATCTAAGAAAAACGAATAATCTAAATAGGAAGTAATCAAAGTAATCAAAAAAATATATAATTACGAAAATCAACATAACCGAAATATCAAAGTAATAATCCAATAATTTAAAATAATGAGTCATGCACAATTATTATTACGCTAATGGACAGGTTGTGTTCTTCTGCACTCCAGCACTCTGGCCTTAAAGACTTTTAAGAAGTCATAGTAGATATCAACCTCAGGTACAGATTTTACGTAGGAATTCATCTCTCTACAAAGTCTGTTTATTGGTGAAGTAATGCCAATATTCGTCCTACATGGCGGAGTGTAAAATATATTAGTAATAGGGAATATAGGTATGTTGTAAGGAACTTTTATCCTAATTTGCTCAACCAGCTTATGGCAATCCAACTTATTATTTACCAATTTGTAGAGAAAATTCAAATCCTGCGTCATTCGACGATCGCGCAGAGAATCCTTACAAAGCTACTTATGTAGATAGTTCAATTTCCGAATTGAATCTCGAAGATTTTTCCGAATCGAAGAAGTATTTTTTTTTTTGTGACGTAACTACAAATTTTCTTTTATCAGATTTATTCCTATATTTGTGCTATAAGGCCTTGCTCCATGCCAAAGTTCCCTGTGACTCCCTTGAGGGTGTATATACGTTTTTTGCGACATAAACGGCCGTATTTTTTTGTCATTAACTTAAATATTTGATTTTTACACAGCTTCAAAGAACTGCAGACTCAAGTACATGGTTTTAATTTCAACTCTATACCTTCACGCGTTCCCGAGATTGACTTGACAGACAAACAGACAGACGGTCAACAAAGTGATCCTATAAGGGTTCCGTACGGAACGGTACCCTAAAAATGAATGAATATTATAAACTATGTACCTCTTGTGGTGTAATAATTTCTTAAGGTACCTGTGTTATTCTATATTATTAGTTATAAGTAAAAAAAATATTCAAGATATTGTCGAGTTCAAAGAACCCAATGCCATTGGTTCAGCGAGATAGGGTAATTTAAGCTATTGGCATCGACATTGGCACCGACCCATTGATTCTTATAGGATATTTACTCTACCTAAGTACCTTTTATTTGTAGTTTCGTAAGCAAACATTATTTTGAGCATCCTAGTAAACAATTTAATGAAATTTGCTAGGCGACGATGAAAATCAGCTTTGGTTTGCCCTTTCTATTGATATATAATTTACTACTGGCTATAAAGTCCCACGATTAAACCCTTTCCATCATCCACCTTCCTAAAATACAACATGATACACAATATCCAATATCCTTAACTACTGGGAGCTAAAGTGACGCTTAAAACCGCCACCCTATACTATTTACCTGCACTGGGGCACAGAATATAAAGATCCAGAAGGTTGGCTTCATTAAAAAAAAATCCATTTAAAAATATGGCAAAAGGCTTCAATTATTTATTGTATTTAAGTTACACGGAAGACTAACACCCGTATTTATAAACAAGTAAAACTAATCATTTCAGTAAAAGTAACTACTTAAGTAACAATTTGTATTCTATAGTTAAGAAAAAAATAAATTTAGAATGACAATTTTTTTTAAATCTTAATTAGGGAGACAAAGCTCCCTAATTAAGATTTAAAAAAAAAAACTAAATTGACTACTTACATTGTCATTACTTCAAGTAATGACTTGATATGAAATTAATAGCAGCAAGTAATAATTTCTTTATAAATACGGATATTACAGTCAAACTATATGTAATCCATGGCGTTACAGAATAACTAAACTACGAAGTCCCGAATCGCGCAATTTAACTTCTCTGCAACATGTATATTTATGCAACATCCCGAAATAATCTATATATAAATCAGACATCAGTGTGGTCAGAGGATCCTCTCTTTTCAACGGAAGTTTGCACTTTGCGGGAATTCACACTTTGTTCTGCATACTTCCAAAAAAACAAAAGGCAAGAAACCGTAAATCGGACTGACAGACAATAATGAGTCTTAACTTTTAAGTTATAGAACAATTTTTTTTTTGACACTAAGGGCCAAATTCACCAATAAACCAATCGCGATTATATAACACAAAACGCAGTTTGAGCGCCTAATCGAGATTATAGCTTCATTTTGCGTTTCACCGCTATGAATTGAACCTAGTTTACGCTAAACTCAGTTTCAATTCTTTTGTTGTCGCTCATGGTTATGACACGGGTCTTAAACTAGCTTACGCTGAGCTCAGTTTAATTGAACTAAGTTTTTATATTAAATGATGAAATCAGCCCTAATACAGGTAAAGTAGCCAACAGGAACATAAAGTAGTTTTAACTAAAATTTGCTCCCATTGCATATCTATCTTAATATTATACGGAAATAGTTCAAGAAGTTATATTTTACAATAAAGGCTTCATTAAGTACAAAAATCATGACTCGTTGCTAATTAATAACAATCGTATGGGTCAAGCTTCAGCCATAACCAAAAATCCACTCAATTAAACACACACCCGAGATTTGAGTTGGCACGTCGTGCGCGTGCTTATGAGGTTTAAATTCAAATAAATAAATAAGCGTGCATGTGTTTCCACCTGTCGCTGTCGTTTAGATTTAGCCTTCTGTTTGTCACGCTATTCTGTGCTACTTACCTGCACCGTGAGCCAGGCTATTAATAGCGCCGATCGCTCTCCAAAGTGGCTGGCAATTAATGGGCTAGGTTGCACCGAGGTCTCTCCAGCTAATCAATTGCGAACCTGGACTTTTCCGTTCTTACAGGGAAGATTGGGAAGGATATCGTACAACATTTATTGAGGATTTTGTTGGTAAATGTTAATGTGTTTTTTTATCTTACTTGTGTTGTATTGCATTTAAGTCAATGTTTGTTTGTAAAAGATTTTTATTTATAACATACTCGTAACATAATCAGCCTTATAATGTTGCCACTACTGGGACTAGGGCCTTATCTCTAGTAGAGGAAATGGGCCGTAATCCCATATATGGGCCGTAATCTCTAGTAGAGGAATTGGGCCCAGTGCCGATTGGTGTGTTTGAATTTTTAGTTCAAGGATATGGCGATTTTCTCTCAAATTTTCTCTAGTTTGGTGCATGAGGGCGTGTCGGGCCTTTATATACTGACTAAAACCCATCTTTGTTCCCTTAGTTTCCCTTTGCGTTATATATGGGACCACGGGTTTCCTTTTCAGAAATTCTCCATGGCCCTAGCGGGCATCGGCCCTTACGATTTTGCTGCCATCTCTTTGAGGCCGCTGTCGACGACTGGAGTTTGGTCCTAAACTATAAGGCAGCACGGTGAGCTACCAATTGCTCGTCCGCAACTTGCCAACCTACAGTGGCCGGAGATCGCTTGTGATTTCCGACGCCTGGAGCGTCTCCTGTCTCGGTGGTGGGTTTAAGTTAGTCTTCGATCAACACAAGTTAGTAAAGGACCTTTCCTCTCGCTCCACATAAACCGGGAGAAGTTATTTGACGTGAAAATTAACACACTGCAAGAGTCACTTTGACGTTATCAAACAAATCGTTTTAATATCTACAGTAGGAGCCGTTATAGGCTAAAGAAAGAATGTGACTTTGCAATGAAAAACGGTTCTGGAAAACGTTCCATGAATTTTAAAACTATGTAGATGTAGAGTGTCTGAGTGTCCAATGATTTCTGGACTGGAAGCAATTTGCGTCTACAGTGTGCTCACTATATTGTGCCATTTAGTTTTCAGCTTAAGCTTTTTCGAAATCAATATTCTCTTTTGTAGAATTACAACTATATTATAAAAGCGAAAGTTGTAAGTTTTTTTTTAGGTAGGCTATCATTCATTGACTTCTCCCGCTCTAGGCGCAGCGGGAGGGCGTGTCAGACACTTACTGACTAAAAACCACACTTGAGTTCTTCAGTTACCTATGTGTATATGTTTGTAAAGGATCCCCGAAACGGTCAATTGCAATTGACTGCGATTGACAATATTTACGTGATTGACGCTAATTGAAGTAATCATCTATACATTTATCATTCACGTATTATTGTCAATCATAATATAATTGACTGTTTCAGGGAGCCTTTACTCCTACACGCTCAAACAGATAAACGTATTTGGATAAAAATTAGCACACGGGTAGACCATATCCTGGAATAAGGAGTGAAAGAGAAAGAGAGGACTGAGAGTTTGATCCTTTAGGATATTTTCCACTTTGGGGCTATTCAAGTATTACGTAAACACTACAGGGGATCAAAAACAAGCAAAGTAAAGGACCCCCGCATTTGCTTTGCCTATTTTTGGGGGAGGGGTGATGATATTTTCCAAAAATCTGCTTACGTAATTTTTTTTTTTTTTTTTTTTTTTTTTTACGTAATACTTGAATGGCCCTTTCGCGAGGCAATGCTGCTAGAAGAAGCTTGTATAAACAGTAAAAGACAATAATGAAGAATTAAGGTCACGGGTTCTTTAATAAGCACCTCTGTGCAGAGCTCACTCTGCGAACCCTATATGGAGGAGGACGAGACAGCAGAGCAAAATACTTCGGAAACCTAGGTTGAAGTATTTTGCTCTGCTGTCTCGTCCTACCGTCGTCGTCTGGGTACCTAGGTACCCTCCATAAGATACGGAGTAACAAGAGTGCTGCTAGCCTTCCTTGACGAGTTTGATTGGGTCAAATGACATATTTGTCTTACCCGTACGCAAAATAAACGCTTTGGCCGTGGAGTTGTGATCAGCACGACATACAGTACAATACAAAGGCTTATGTTAAGAGGATCGCTCGAATTTCAGCTCAGAGTCTGTTCATTTATGTCTGATAGGAGACTTATATATGGGAACATTTGAATTCATCTTGATATAGTCCAAAATATCGTCAAACTTAAGTGGCACTGGGCAGAAGAGGCACATGTAATAATAATAATATTTCACAACTATCACACAACACCGTCTAGTCCCAAGCTAAGCAGAGCTTGTGTTATGGGTACCAGACAGCTGATAAACATATTTATATATTTCTAAATACATACATATTATAGATAAATAACACTCAGACACAGAACAAATGATCGTGCTCATCACACAAACATTTGTCCTGGGTGGGAATCGAACCCACGGCCTCTGGCATAGCAGTCAGGCCCACTTACTACTAGACCAACAGGCCCGTCATGGCTCGCAGAACAGATGGTCTTTGGGGCCGAAAGGTTCTGTAATGGTGACCGCGTACCGGAAGACGCAGACGTTGGAAGGCCTTACCATCTTCGCCGCGGTCTACCTTCCTCAGGAGTTCAATATTTGACAATCCTTCTTAATACCTTTCTTTAAAAAAAAATCTCAAACATTGTTGATAACATAAAAAACCTTTTTGTTGACATTTTACGAAATAGCACCTGTTTAACATATTTTTTTCTTTTCCATAGATTCCAAAAAAGAATTAACCTTTCAAAGTCAAATGAAATAAATAAAGATCATTTCCCCATTTCCAAACTCTTTTGCTGTCATATCGCGGTTATGAATATTTTTTGTTGTCGCTCTTGCGAACAGATAAAAATAAAATCAATTTTAAATCGTGTTCACAACTTTATTCGAGTGACATAATAAAAATATTATGCTTGTTTTTTATTTGTCCAATGACTCGTGAACTACGCAATATTTACCTAGTTTTAAAAATAAAATATAATTCCCATTTACTTTTAAAGAAAATCTACTTTTATGTTATGGAAAGTTTGATACAAGTAGCTATTGCGTTATGGCAACAACGATTATTAAGCTACCCTGAATCGGTATTAATCTTTAATGTTTTTAAAAAACTTCGAAATGGAGGAGATTCTATGTTCGGCTGTATGTACTCGTTTTTTTTATGTATGTTCATCGATATCTCGATTAATTGAGGACGATTTTGAAAATTGTTGTTTTGGTTGAAAGATTATAGTCCCATAGAATGAATTGTTTTAATCTAATGATGAACTTCAAAGTTATAGAACGAAACTCTTCAAAAAATCATAGCAAAACGGTCATAAGAAGTAAAATTGCTTTGTATACATTTCGTCGGTGGCTAACTAAAGGAAGAAGGGGAGGGAATACATAGAACTGATCTGATGACGAAGCCGGAAGGTAGGTAAGAAATGGAATTCTGTAATAAATCAGCGTATTCTAGACGTGTCGTCAAATCGTCATGACAATTCTATTACTGGTAGTAATAGAATCAAATCGTCATGACAATTCTATTACTGGTAGTAATAGAACCGAATGGCGGAAAGTACCTATTTAAGTTTGGCTGAAGGGTACCGCAACTAAAAAGTGTAAAAAAAAAATTTACAAAAAAAATACAACCGACTTCAATGCAAAAAAACAAAAATGTGCAAAATAACTTTAAATTCGGTTAAGTCGGTGTTAAACAACAAAGAAACCATACTATTATAGAAACGTTTCTTTTTACATTGAAGTCGGTTGTTAACTATGAATTACGGTACATAGTTTATTGATCAGCTTCTTACGAAGACATATTAGGAGCAGTCATTGCCTCTCTAATACCTCTTTATCTAATAGGTCTTATCATATGTCCACGCTATAACGCTACAACTATCATCATCAATCATTTAAGCCGAAAGACGTCCACTGTTGGCCATAGAGCTCCACATAGTGGGAGGCCTTCAAACGCTGCATCTTCCGGTACTTGGTCGCCACTCCAGAACCTTTTGGCTCCAATTATCATCTGTTCTGTCGTAGACCAGTAGTGGCGGAGTGGCAAAAGCTCCGGCTTACGAGTTGTAAGTTGTAGGTCGCGGTTTCAAACCCAGCCAGGTGCATTACTGTGTGGTGGATTCTAGAGAGGAGGCTTGAGCAATGTGCTCTGCCTACTACGTTTGGCGAATCTTCGGGCTATATTGGTAACCCTCCTATTCTCATTTCTGATTTGAACACAACAACAACTGTAATATAAAGGAAATATTTCACATTCAATTATTTTCGATCTACCTTTAGTTACCAAGGAAAGTTTAACTAAAGAGAAATAAATTTGCAAAATTTGAAGCTTTGATTTATTGTTATAATAATAATTTCTGCTGAGGCTTGTTCGTTTACATTATTTTGTTCGTATCAATATAATTCCAGTAAGTAATTTATTTGGTTAGACAGTTACGATATCGCCCGGAGCTCTTACTTAATAAACTTGAAACAACTTGATGGAAGGATTGGTTATTTTTGGAGCTATTGTAACAAATATTGTGTTTATTATAGTGTTTGTTCGTAATCATGCCTTGAAACCCCTCAGGCTTTGTTAGGGCCCTGATCGACGGGCAGGTAAAACCGCGGCCTAATGACTCGTTGGTAAAGCTCACCGGTGTATCATTGCAATTCGAATGACGAGCCTGGCTTGCGGCTCGTCGTATTTCTTCATTTTCTACTCGACTCGTCGTTCAAAACTGTTTTATTCACTAAACGATTAGCATCAACGAGCCGCGAGTAAAACCGACATTCTTTGAAATCGCGGTTTTGGCTCCAACTTCGACCACACACTTAAAAACCGCGGTATAGGCTCGTACGTCTATCACCCACTTTAAGGCCCTTGTCGGTAAATCTCGCCGGTGTATTATTGCAATACGAACGACGAGCCTGGCTCGCGGCTCATCGTGTTCGCTTCATTTCCTACTTTGCTCGTCGTTTAAAACTGTTTTACTCGTTAGTCAATCAGCATCAACGAGCTGCGGGTAAAACATACGTTCTATAAAACCGCGGTATTGGCTCATACGTCGATCACTCACTTTTCATTACGATATTTCAAAATAAGAAGGGAGCGAGAATAATGGCACGTACCTATAGTGTTTTGTTTCAGTTAATTCCAGTTGAGGTATGTTTTTTCACTGGAATTTTGCTAGAAACATGATTGTGTTGTTAACACAAAATAAACACGCGCAAACACTTACACCTAACCACAATTTGTAAGCCTTATAAATATTTGTTCCGCACGGGAATTGAATATGAGCGGTCTGACGCCCAAAAATCTAATCACTTAGCTACGGTACAAACCGAACCGCAAATATTTGAGGATTCGTCACCCCATTCTTATACCAAAACTTTATTGAATAAGTCCATCAAAGCACATGAAAGTTAAAATCCGGCCAAAAACCTCCATTGTCGAAAAAACTTAGTTGACTGAGTAAAAATATAAAATACGGTAGCACCAAGTCGAAAACTCACTTCCAACAAATTCCAACGTTCACATAATACGAGATATTCTGAAAAATGAGGCGAACAAAGTTGCGGCCTCTTTGTACTTCCGCGGGATATCATGACGAAGCGCCTAATACTGCTGAAAAAGTAAAACTTGCCACAGAGAGGCGTTGAATTAGCCGACTGGCTTGCGAAAGTTAACTCATTTCCTTGAAAAGCTCCTTTTGTTGCGTGCACTCGCCGTCACGTACCGCGTTTTCCGGAAACTTTCAGAATATTACCTACATTTCCTGCCAGTAATTAGGTTTGCAAATATTTTTGTTTGCCTCCTTACCTTCATATATCTTTCATGCCTGTCTTGTTGACCCACGTTACGTGTGTCGTTTGTCCTTATTTATTGGCAAACTTAAGGAATTACTTGACTGAAATTAAGATTAGGGTGCGACAAGAAGGTGTAAGAAAAACGTTCAAGAAAATGGGAGTCTATTTGTTTAAGCGTATTATTTTTATGAAAGGGAGTGAATTCTATATGTGAACAAAACACTTCAGTTGGTTGTACGTGATGCAATATCATACGAGGCAACTGGCTGAAGTGACTCCAAAAAGTCTCCCGAGGGTTACTTCATTATCATATTTATGAAATGAATGTGGCCTTGCAGCTTTTAAGGGACGCACTGGTCATTATTTAACTGATAATGAAAAAAAATCTTTTTACAAAAAAAAAAAATACAACCGACTTAAATACGATGACAACATGTAAAATAACTTTCATTTCGGAAGTCGGTGTTTCTATAATAGTTGTCTCTTCGATATGCAACACCGACTTCCAAAATTATAGTTATTTTGCACTTGAGACACAACACATTTTGGCCCGATGACCAGGTGAGGGTGACGGGAATCCGATAGATGCGAGAGTTACAGGACCAATCATTATGGCGACGCTTTGAAGCGGTACGCAAAGGGATCATAGACAATTTTTATTTACTGATGAAAACATTTTTTAGTATTGAGCAATGTTTTACTAAGAAGCATTACCAAGTTTGTGCTCAAAGTTCTATGAAAATTCTTTTTCAGCAGAGTACAACGTGGATATTATCCGACTATCTATACAATCATACGAGACAACTATCTTAAGTGACTCCAAACGAATCCCGAGGTCATCCAACGTGGCAATGCTGCCAGCGTTCTTCTTATGTTTATATAATTATATACATAAATTTTTGTTCCCGATAACTATTGCCGGGCAAGACGGCATAAACTATTTGTGATGCCACGCTGTCGTACGGTTGCGCGACGTATGTCACCCATTCCGCGAATGTTAATTGCACTCAACGCTCTGCTTGAATCCAGTCCTGGACTAGACCTGTTCGCTGATGAATGGAAGGAGATACTGACTGAATGTCTGGTGATTTTCGAGAAGATTGAATAAGAGGCTTAGTTTATACATTTGTGTTATATTTTTTTAAATGTCTTACTAGATTCTGTATCTGATATATGTAAATGTAATCAGTGTAATTGGCATTTTTGTCGCTCGGATTGAAAAAAATAAATAAATAAAGAAATACATGTTAAGTTACAATATTTGTTAGTAGTATATTATTGGGCATTCTATACCACTATCGGCAAGTGCTCGGGCGAGTGCGCCTCGCTGCCGATAGTGGTATAGAATGCCCAATAATCGACAATCGACTCGACTCTCCACTCGAACGAGACAGTTTGATGGACCGTGTATTAGGAACGATTAACTCGACCAATAACTAGTTACCTGCTTCTTAACACTATCTTCCGTACGGCTGGCTAGTATGCCGCGTTTAGGAGCACGATGAAAAATCAACCATCAACTCGATTCTCTGTTACTCTTTACTTACTCTCTAGTGCATTACTGTACACGACCAATGATCTTGCGAGCTCGCTATCGCTCTGAAGGGTGGTACAGAATGCTCAATAATGAACAATCGACTCGATCAATGACCAGGAACCCAAAAGAGGTAAGTTTATAAATGTTAACGTTCTATATACATTCACTCATTTTCAATCGGTTCATTTCCGACAGTAATCATGAAATTTGTAAAACAACCGCAATCGCTGCATGTTAATACAGTCTGCGATGATATTTGTAAGACTAGTTTTCGTCATGGAGAATTATTGCCTAACACAGTACGATGTATCATTTGCGGTCCGTCCAACTGCGGAAAAACCAATTTATTAATTGGTCTTCTTATACACGAAAACGGATTAAGATTTGAAAATGTTTATGTTTATTCAAAAACTCTGCACCAACCCAAGTACATTTTTTTAGAAAGAGTTTTGCAACGGGTGCCTGGTATTTCCCTCCAGAAATATCAGGGAAATGAGGAGGTACTAAGCGTTCAGGACGCAAAACCCAACTCCGTGATTATTTTTGATGATGTTGCTTGTGAAAATCAAAGTAACATGCGTGATTATTTTGCGATGGGAAGACACAAATGCATTGATTGTTTTTATCTAAACCAAACATACAGTAAAATCCCTAAGCAGTTAGTAAGAGACAATGCGAACTTAATCATACTTTTTAAACAAGATGAAATTAATTTACGACATATTTATGAAGAACATGTCAACACTGATATGTCATGGATTGAATTTCGTGAAATGTGTTCAAAAATATGGAGTGAACCCTTCAATTATGTAGTAATTAATAAAGATTGCTCCAAAAATAAAGGATGTTACAGAAATAAATTTGACACTTTTGTTGTCTTTGATTAAAAATATTAATATTTAAGACCTGTACCCTCGCTATATTATTATTCTTCTTCAGACAACGCATAATCAATCACGAACTTTTTTTTGTTATTATGGAAAAATCACTGAAAAGACAAATAGTTGAGGCTGCAGAAGCTGTTAAGAAGAAAGTACGAAAGATGAGAGATGTTGAGATTAACAATCAGCAAGTGCTGGAATCAGTTTTCAAGCCGGTAACAGAACCACTCAACCTAATTGCTAATGTCAGTAAGCAGGCTCCTCTCCTGCATAATATAGAAAATGAAGAAACCGAAGTTCCATTTATCGATAAAACTTTACAAAAAGAAGTTCCAATTAGTAAAGGAAACAATGAAGACGATTTTGAATCTGATATCGAAAGTGACTCTTCGTATAAATCATTAGTTGAAAACAAACAGGGATGTGATACGTCGTCCTGGTCAGTGTCCTCAGAAGCACTGTCAGATATTCCGTTTGGTGTTAGAGTAGAAGGCGGCAAATTGATGTTAGGTTCTGCTCGTATAACGATCAGCGATGAGTATATCATCGTGGCTGGACGCAAATACCGAAATACGCCTGGTTTAAAACAGTTGCTGTTGAAAAAGAACGTAGATTTAAGCTTGGTTACAGAGAGTGATATGAAACATTATAAGTCGATGCTACTAGACACAAATGCACATCGACGAGACTATGAGCCTGGTAAACCAATAAAAAGTAATAAAGGACAAAAATATTTGCAAATTATTAAGCCTCTATTCCAACTACGAAGTACAATTCAAGAGCACCAATCGCAGGGAAAAGGACTACCCTTAACAAAAATGTGGAAGAAAAACGTAGATTTTGTATATTGGGACGATCCCAATGAACTGGTGGATAGATTAAAATTATTGATTGCATCTCGAGATGCTGGTAACACAGGATTAGATAATGAAATTATATCTATCATTGAAGAATTGCGTGAAAGTAAAGTTATAAATAAATAAATATTTTAAAATGTGTTTATTTTATTAACAGCTTCTCGATACAATACACCTAGACATGAACGTAGACAAATTCGGACACTACATTCACAAAAGAATGCGTTTTTCGGAGTTATTTGAGTTTAATGAGAATGCATTGTTAAAATTAGAAAACGGAGATTTTGATTTAAAAACATCAAGACTGAGAGGAATTCGGTATCCGGTAGAATCAGACGATGCTGTGAACAAGGATTATGTGGATCATTTAAATGCTAACATGTTAAAAGAATTTAATAATATGATTGGTTTATTGCGTTCTCAAATCATGAAAGACGCTAAGGGTACAGTTCAGGCTACTTTAAAAGCAAAGATACCTGAGATTTTAACTCATTTGCAAGACAAGTTTTATACTAAGGCAGAGGTAGATAAATTACTTCAAAAACCTTCGTAATGGCAAAGCAGCAAATTGTAAATGAAATACACAAAGCAGCACGAAGAAATTTTCTTAGGCGTCCTGTCATTCTAAAGGGAGTCGATGACTTATGGCAAGCTGATCTGATGGACATGCAAAACCTAAAGAAATATAATAAAGGTTACAATTACATTTTAGTAGTGATTGACTGCTTCTCAAAGTATGCTTGGACGGAGCCATTAAAAACAAAAAATAAACTTGATGTTACTCATGCATTCAAAAAAATATTAATTAATAGCAAACGCAAACCTGATAATTTACAAACAGATATGGGAACAGAGTTTTATAACAACTCATTTCAGATGCTTATGAAGTCATACAATATTAACCATTACTCATCATTTTCTACCAAAAAAGCTTCTATTGTTGAGCGACTAATTAAAACTATTAAAAATAAATTATATAAATATTTTAGTCTGAACGGAAACTATAAATGGTTAGATTTACCGTTACAAGATATATTAAAGACATATAACAATACAAAACATCGAACAATTAGAGTTAAGCCAATCGAAGTGAATAAAGCTAATATGTCCATTATAGCAGAAAATATAAGAAAATCATTCAAACATTCCTCTATTTGTAGAAAACCTAAGTTCAAAGTGGGTGATTTTGTTCGGATCAGTAAATACAAACACCAGTTTGAGAAAGGTTATACACCTAATTGGTCAACTGAAATATTTACCATAAAAAAGATTAATTTTACCATACCTGTTACATATCATTTAGAAGATCAGCGAAAGCAAGCTATATTGGGAACTTTTTACGAGCAAGAACTTCAAAAATCCAACTTTCCTGGTGTTTATTTGATAGAAAGAGTTATAAAAAGAAAAGGATCAAAAATTTTCGTAAAATGGTTGGGTCTAAACAATGAAGAAAACAGTTGGATTGACAAAACTGCAATCGTAGGATAAAATAATATTAATATAAACATTATTTTTGCACTATTTTCATCATTACAATTCGGACAATGCAAGGAGGTGAACTAGTTAATACATTAATTAATAATTTACCGTTTGAACTTCATTTGCCTGGTTACAATTATTGCGGACCAGGAACCAAACTCCAGAAACGATTACAACGAGGTGATCGAGGTGTAAATAAGCTAGACGAAGCTTGTATGCATCACGACATTGCTTATGCAAACCATACAGACTTAACCAATCGCCACAAAGCCGATTTACAACTATTAAATATGGCTAAACAAAGACTTAAGTCCAAAGATGCTGGAAAAGGAGAAAAACTGAGTTCATGGATAGTAAGCAAAGTTATGAAAGCCAAATTGAAATCTGGTGCCGGCGTTAAAACGTTTAAGAACTTCGTGTCAAAAATAAAATCAACGATCAAGAAACTGAATCCAAAGGATAGCAAAACATTAATCAACGTTGCCTACGCAGCGGCAAAAAAAATATTTCCAAAAATCTCAAAGATTCGAATACCGCGAGTGATACTGGTTGCGCGAATTTTGCTTTGTGGACTGTAGATTTAAAAAGCGATCTAAGGTTTGTTAACAATATGCAGGTACTGCGTCTAGCGTTTATTAATGGGATAAATGTATTAGAAGGACTGACCTTTAACCTCGAAAGTTCCACATGGCGCCGGCCGGCGAATCCCGAACTTCGTACTTTCAAGCACTGCCAGTTTCTGTATTGCACTACACTGCACTTATGTTGAGTTCTGAATGGTTGGAACACGAAATAGCCAATTTTCTTGTAATTTCGAGCGGGCGTGTTAGCGGTGCGGTCACATTCACAATGCACAAAAACGTCAATGTCAAATCATTTCTTGCGGTCGTGCGGGTGGAGGGAAAACGGATGGTATAGGATTGCTAGGCCAAAAAAAACAAATTACAAAAAACAAAGTCGCGGATCATAGCAAATTGGCGCAACCATTCCCCCCGGGTTTGAAGGGTTACCTTCAAAGAAAAGAAAAAAAAAACAAAAGCGAAACTAAACCCTATTACTAATCTAAACTATCAATACTAGGTAGCGAAACAACTTATAACTAACTATGCCACTACTACTGATTAGGCAGAGGGCAGAGGCGAATAACCGGACGCAGGTACGATCCAGTTGCGGTTTTAACTTTTACGACTCGCGTTATTCCGTTCGAACCCGGAAAAACTTCTTCCACTACACCAAGAGGCCAGTGCAGAGGAGGCGCACTCTCAGTCTTCAGTATCACCACAGTACCGACTGTGACTGGATCTGAAGGAGTGTTCCACTTTTGACGCGACTGCAGCGTATGCAGATAATCTGTCCTCCATCGCTTCCAAAAGGACTGAACTAAGCTATCTAGCAGAGCGTGACGCGGGTGGAGCTGCAGTTTGTCAGTCTCGACATCTAAAGCGGGCAAATATTTAAGAGGAGTCGTCGTCAAGAAGTGAGCCGGCGTCAACGCTAGTGGCTCCGATGGATCACTAGACAAAGTCCGACACAACGGACGCGTATTCATCAACGCCTCTACCTGAGCGAGTACAGTGCTCAACTCCTCGTACGAGAGAATCTGTTCGCCTATGACCCGAAACAGGTGCGACTTAAGGCTTTTAATATTCGCCTCCCAATTGCCACCAAAATGACTAGCTGCTGGCGTATTAAAACACCAATCAATGCGATTCTCAGCTAAGACATGGGCGAATTCACTTTGGTAGTACTTGGAGCGTAAGAATGTATGTAATTCCGAAATATTGCGTCGCGCTCCAACATAATTTGTGCCGTTGTCAGAGTATAAGCGCTTAACGGGACCACGGCGAGATAAAAATCGTTTAAATGCAGACATAAAACCCTGCGTACTCAAATCACTGGTTAACTCTATGTGAACCGCACGAGTTGTCATACAAACGAATAGGCAAATGTATGCCTTTGTGGAACGTATACCACGACCACGGGCAATAGTGACTTTAAACGGTCCAGCATAGTCCGTCCCAGTATGTATGAAAGGTTTCACCGTCTGTACAACACGACAAGAACGATGGTCGGCCATTTCCGGCGCGTTGAAACGCGGGCGGAGCTTAAAGCAGGGCACACATCTGTGCACTCTAGCGCGTATCAAATTGCGAGCGGAAAGTATCCAGTACTTCTGTCGAAGAATGGACATTAATAAATCGGGACCAGCGTGACAATTCACCTTATGGTGATAGTCCACCAACAAATCCAAAACGTGATCCCTGCGTGGTAGAACTACTGGATGCATTTGTTCAAACTCTAACTCAGCATTTCGCAGACGGCCACCGACACGAATGAGTCCGTCTTGCAAAAATGGTTTCAAATGTTGAAGTGCGGGACTACAAGGTTTATGTGATTCTAAACTACGAAATTCTATTGAAAAATAAAATTTCTGCAACTCTCGAAGTACAACTGATTCAGCTCTATCCAAATCAGCTGCGATTATAGAACCACGCGATGGTAATAATCTCAAAAATCTTAGGACGTAAACTACACAGCGTAATAGTCTCGACCAAGACGAGACTCGATTAGACAACAACAAAACAACTGACTCTTCACGCGGAACTGATACTACAAGCGTATGTTTCTTCTCCTCGGGTGGTTCTGAAACAGTAGCGGGGTTAAACGGAGCATTTGGCCACTCGTTAGGAGTGGTATGCAGCCAGGGAGGGCCACAAAACCAAAGCGGATGATTTAAAATTTGCGCGGGAAGCAAACCACGTGAGAGACAGTCAGCTGGGTTTTCTGTTCCAGCGACATGGAACATATTTTCCGGTGACAATTCAGCTTGAATCTTAGCCACCCTATTTGCGACAAACGTGCCCCATCGATGGGGTGAAGAGTGGGCCCAACATAGGGCAACGGTTGAGTCTGAAAACGCTACAATTCTCTCTATATTAATGCGAGGACGACAAGTTTTGACTATAGATGTAATCAATTGAACCAACATAAGAATAGCGCAGAGTTCGAGACGAGCAAGAGAGACAACCTTACTAGGAGATACCTTTGATTTTGCGCTAATGAGGAAAACTGAAATGTTATCGCCATTTTGGACCTGAAAGTAAACCACTCCCCCGTAAGCCCTCTCACTGGCGTCTGCGAAACCTACCACATTAACAACAGTGTCTGGAACTATACCAACATGGCGAGGAATCTGTATCTGATCGAGCATTGGAAGCTCTTTCCTATAGCGAGCCCACAACTTGGCAACGCTTTCAGGAGCGGTGTCGTCCCAATCACAGTTGGAAAGCCAAAGCTCTTTTATAAGCAGCTTTGCATATAAAACGACAGGAGCTACAAAACCCATTATATCCCATATCCGAGCTACACATGCTAGGATAACGCGTTTGGTACAAGTTGGCGGAGTCGAGCTAATTTTAAGACTGAACATATCAGTTGCGGGTGACCAACTTAAACCAAGGATCTTATGCGAATCACTATCATCGAATTCCTTTACCGAAGTCAACCGGTGTGACGGTGGAATCGACTCTAATGTAGCTTGCGAGTTGCTTGTCCATTTCACCAGATCAAATTGACCGGACTTCATGAGGCTGATTACTTGAGCAGCGGTCTCTATAGCCTCTGCTTCACTAGGTACACTGTACACAAAATCGTCCATGTACAATCCGGTTTCAATAGTGGCCCTTGCTTTCGGGTATGTATCACCCTCGTCAGCGGCCAACTGCTTGATAGTGCGAAGAGCGTGAAAGGGACTAGACTTAAGCCCAAAACAAACACGATTGAATTCGTAAACCTTCAAAGGTTCCTGCGGAGAAAATCTATACAAGAAGCGTTGGAATCTACGGTCACATTCTCTGATTCCAATACTAAGAAACATTTGCCGAATATCGGCAGAGAGCGCAATAGCAAACAAGCGAAAATTTACTATTATTTCAAATAAGTTACCCTGGAGGTTCTGACCACAATACAAGATATCGTTAAGCGATATGCCAGTACTAGTCTTAGCGCTACCATCCATAACCACACGCAGTTTAGTTGTAAGTTTGTCTTCTCTAACAACTCCATGGTGCGGGATGATGTAAAACGGGTAATCACGTGTCTCCTCAGTCTCGGCAGGCGCTGATGAGATATAACCTTTATCTAAATATTCGATCAGCACATCATCATAGGCTTGCTTCAACTTAGGAGACGCCTGCATCTTACGTTCCAAGCATAGAAAGCGTTTTTCTGCGGAGGCACGGGAGCCACCGAGCGAAAAAATATCACCCTTGAAAGGGAGCGCGACAACATAACGACCATCTTTATCACGAGTAGTCGTGCGGGTATAAATCTCCTCAGTGACCTGATCCTCAGGGCTGAGAATAGGCGGGACATTGACCTCTTCAATCTCCCAGAACTTGCGGATGGTAGACTCAAGCGGCGGCTCGACGGTGCAACAGTGCGACACAGTCGAGTAACTATTTAAATAAGCGGGTGCGGAACCAACTATAACAAACCCGAGAACTGTTTCCAGTGCGTGCGGAGCGGGGTACATCGGAAGACCTTGAATTTTACGTGATAACTGGAGATGCGGGAGAATCGAAGCACCGATCAATAGATCGATATCTCCAGGGAAAGCGTAATTTCCGTCGGCTAACTGCAAGTTCTTAAACTCCGTCAGCATGGACGTGTCAACCGGTACCGTGGGCAACCGTTCCGTAATCTTATCTGCGACTAGCGAATCCATTTCAAACGAAATATTACGATTAAAACGTGAACTAAATATTATTTTAATGGAACCGTGAATGGTTGCCTTTAAACCTCCAAAACCTTTCACTTCTGAGCGGGATGACCAATTATTAAAACTAAAACCAAGGCGTTGACAACAATCCCGAGTAATAAAATTACTCTGGGAAGCGCCATCTAGTAGCGCTCGAACGGTGTGCGGTTTGCCAAAGGCATCTACAATGACAACTTGCGCGGTCGCAAGTAAAACGGTAGTGACTTGAGTACCAGCGGCGGAAAGCGAACACAATGTTACGTCGTTTGCACTTGCAGCAGGCCGCGCGTCACAAGCGTCGCGCGTCTGCGCAGGCTGCTGCTGCGATGGCAGCTTACTACTCTCAAAATGTAAGAAGGTATGATGTCTAGCTAGACATTTACGACAGCTACCACCACTGTTACATGACGTAACCAGATGTTTGTCACTTAGACAATTAAAACACAAATTATTAGTGCGGACAAACTTGTAACGATCACTAGGCGATAATCTCTGAAATTCCGAACACTTGTACAGCTGTGTATGGCTACCCTTACACAGAGAACAGTCAGGTGTTGAGGCGGTATTAACTAGCGTATGTGCAGTCTTGACTGACTTCGATGACGCGTCTATACGGCGATCGGAACCTGTCCTATTCGTGGCTTCATGACGTGCCGACGTGCGCTGCAACACCTTAATATGGTCGCGAATAAAAGATTCTAAATCTTCGAACTTAGGTATTTCTTTACCGCGCTGAGTCGTTTCAAACAGACGAACAGTTTCAGGATCTAATTTCTTTAAACCGATATACAAAAACAAAAAGTCACAGAGGTCATTGACCTTTAGGTTCTTTACTGCACGAACAGATGATGCGAAAATATTTAAAAACTTCTCTAAATTATGATCGTTACAAACGGAAAAACTTTTCAAATCGAATAATTGATCTAAATATGCGGTGGCTACTAATCGCTTATCTTCGTATTTTGTTTTTAAAGTGTCCAAAACTAAAGTGTAATTTTCAGCGCTAAACGTAATTCCAGCACAGACAGCCTTTGCCTTACCGGTCAATTTTTCTACGAGATAATGCAATCTCTCGTGATCTGTCAGCGATGTGTTCCTATGTATTATATTTTCGAAACTATCTATAAATAAATTCCAATTTCGAATGTCACCATTAAATTCAGGTATTTGAATTGGCGGCAATCGTGGGCGTTCGCGAGGAGGGTTGGATAAACCACTCGCGGGGGGGGGAGTCTCTAAACTCCTAGCAATACGTTTGATACGACAATACAAGTCATCAAAGGACGACAATGCCTGATAACTCACACAGTAATCAGGATTTAACTCCAACTCTAAAATGTTTATATTATTAATTGTAGATTCAAAATCCGCGCGCAAACTATCTAAAGTTTCCAACGAACACAAGAAAGCATCTCTAATCGCCAGATCCGAGGTTTGCGAAGATTTATCACAAATCGATTGAACACGTGAAAACTGTGAGTCCCTTTTAGCGTATAAAAGCTTTAACTGAACCTTTAAATCAGTACTAACCTTGGTTCCCTTAAGAGACATCTTGTTTTGATATATTCACACTATACACTCAAACAAACACTTAACGAATTATTAAGTAAGCGATAATTATCAGATAACAATATGGTAGTATTGTAAACAACAAAGTGAACGGCGAACGAACGGAATAACCGGTCTATATAATCTGTGGTTTATCCGTTTCCTACAAATATTCACTCAACAATGAACGGGTATTTTTGAAATGCGTCTACCTACATGCAATTTGTAGGATGGTCGAATGAATTTTGACAAGAAAAGGAATGCGATCGATTTATATCTACGCTGATATTTACGTAGCTAACTATAATTATGCGGTGCGGTTGACGGCGTAGGTACCGTAATTATCAATGACTCTTTAACTATACGAGCGAAATAACGTATAGTTGCCTAAATGCCTAGATGCGGGTTTTCTACTATTATATCTAGGTAAACAGGCGCGTTGCGTTTATTCCCTATGGAACAAATACTATATTGCGAAATTACAAGAAAATGATTCACGATCCGGCTCGTATGGACCAAAAGTAATGGTTGCGCGAATTTTGCTTTGTGGACTGTAGATTTAAAAAGCGATCTAAGGTTTGTTAACAATATGCAGGTACTGCGTCTAGCGTTTATTAATGGGATAAATGTATTAGAAGGACTGACCTTTAACCTCGAAAGTTCCACATGGCGCCGGCCGGCGAATCCCGAACTTCGTACTTTCAAGCACTGCCAGTTTCTGTATTGCACTACACTGCACTTATGTTGAGTTCTGAATGGTTGGAACACGAAATAGCCAATTTTCTTGTAATTTCGAGCGGGCGTGTTAGCGGTGCGGTCACATTCACAATGCACAAAAACGTCAATGTCAAATCATTTCTTGCGGTCGTGCGGGTGGAGGGAAAACGGATGGTATAGGATTGCTAGGCCAAAAAAAACAAATTACAAAAAACAAAGTCGCGGATCATAGCAAATTGGCGCAACCAGATACCGTTACCAAAAACTGGAGGAATTCTACCTTTGATTCCAATTTTTGCTGGTTTATCGGCTTTAGGTACTTTAGCTGGTGGTGCGGCGGGTATTGCAAAAACTGTTAACGATTACAAAGCTAGTCAGCAAAATTTGCAAGAAACAGTAAGACACAATAAGGCTATGGAGTCTTTAAAGTTAGGCAAGGGTTTATACATTAAGTCACATAAAAATGGTAAAGGTTTATTTATAAAATGTTCAAAAAACTAAGAAATAAGCTACCTAATCGTCCTCTAACTAATGTAGATATACAAAAGTATGCACGTGACATCCCCTACTTTCGAGGAGTTTACATGAAGGATCAATTACCAAGGGTGCCAAAACGGATTGAATGCGGTGTCGTTAACTTGGATAATTATAAGAATGTTGGGACACATTGGGTAGCTTATGTTAAAATTAACCACTATTGTGAATATTTTGATAGCTTTGGGGATTTGAAACCTCCATTGGAACTAATGCGATATTTTAAGAAATGTAATGTTTTTTATAACTATACTAGATATCAGAAATTTAACACAGAAAACTGTGGGCACTTATGTTTAGAATATCTAAGGACTTTTTGGAATAAAAACGTATAAAAATTATAATTTTCTTTTATTTCAATCATTTGCAAGATGTCATTCACATTGTCAATAACTGGAAACTCGTCAACTTTATCTACGTACTATCCTAACACATTGCAACTAAATGAACAGTATGAGTGTGCCTTATTGCATTTCTCAACATTTAATTCTATTCCAAACATCGACAAAACGAATAATAAGTTTTATTATGACTCTAACAAAGTTATTGAAATACCAGAAGGCACCTACGAATTGCAAGATATTAATGATTACTTAAAATCTAAAATTAAAGATGCATCAATCAAACTGCAGTGCAATAACAATACGTTAAAAACTACTGTATTCTGTACAAAAAACATAAATTTTAATAAAGAGAATACTATCAGAAATTTATTAGGTTTTGATAAGCAGATCTTGGAACCAAATAAATGGCACGTGTCACAGTTTCCAGTCAACATTTTACCTACGACAGTGATCAGGATCGAATGTGATATTGTAAGCGGCTCGTACACAAACGGAAAACCGAGTCACATAATTCACGAATTTGCACTTAACGTACCTCCTGGTTATAGAATTATAGAAATTCCAAAAAACGCAATATACTTTCCAGTCAACCAAAACAACATAAGCTGCATACATATCCGATTGATTGATATAAATAACCGCTTAATAAATTTACGGGGTGAAGAAGTGCAACTGTATTTGCACCTGAGAAGCAAAAAATGATTGACTACAATAAATATGCGCATCAACAAATTCAAAATATCAGTCCCCCTCAAGCATCCACCCAAATAAGAGCTCGCTGTAAGAAAATAAAATTAACTAAAGACAACAAAGCATTTCTCAAAGTAATCGGTTTGCTAAAATGAATATCTTAGACGTTTAATCCGCTCCGACTTCTGATAATACGGTTGAAGGAATTGAATTTCATTCTTACAAGCCCTATGTAACTAGTTTTAATAGAAATGACGAAATTCGCATACCTATTAACCAACAGGACTTGTACATTCTTCCATCAGCGAGTACCTTGTATTTAGAAGGAACCATTATCGTAAGCAAAAAGGATATGAAAGATAAAGTCACTAGTGTTCATTTCACGAATAATGCTCTACTCTACTTGTTTCAAGATATAAGGTACGAGCTGAATGGAGTAGAAATTGATAGAATAAAAAATGCTGGCGTAACTACCACCATGAAATCGTTGATATCAATGAATGAGAACGAATCAAAGACATCTAATTCATGGGGCTGGAATATTGATGGTACAAAAAACATTAATGGTGGTAATTTTTCTGCTTCTATACCACTCTGTAACATCATCGGTTTCGCAGAGGATTTCAAGAAAGTCGTGATCAATTGTAGGCACGAACTGATATTGCTACGAAGCAACACTAACCTGAATGCTGTAAAACTTAACACCGGTGAAATTGTAGAAGACGTTCAGATAAATAAAATCATTTGGCGCGTACCGCACGTTAAAGTGTCTGACAAAGAAAAAATAAGTTTACTGAAACTATTAGAAAAAGATCGACCACTCCAGATGATATTCAGAAATTGGGATCTGTACGAATATCCGGCTTTACCTAAAACTACTAAACATACCTGGTCAATCAAAACATCCTCGCAAATAGAGAAACCAAGATACATTATTATGGGACTACAGACAAATAGAAAAAACAATAGCAGTTCTGATATGTCTCAGTTCGATCATTGTCACGTTCGTGATGTAAAAGTGTACCTTAATTCTACTTACTTTCCATATGAAAACCTAAATGTGAGTTTCGCGAATAACAGAATCGCTTTATTATACGAGCAATACGTCAGATTTCAGCAGTCTTATTATGGGCGTCGACCGGAGCCCTTACTAAGTGAAAAACAATTTAAAGATTTGGCGCCACTATTTGTCATCGATTGCTCTAGACAAGCTGATAATATAAAGTCAGGCCCTGTTGTAGACGTAAGAGTGGAAATTGAGAGTGATTCGGAAATACCAGATCAGACTTCAGCGTATTGTCTTATATTGAACGACTGTATTATTGAATATAAACCTTTAAGTAATACAGTCAGGAAAATATCATGAATCCGAATACTGTCATATTAGATGTTCAAGGGTTTAAAGACCTGTACAATAATTTTATAATAAAAGAGTTAGCTTTTGCTACCCGTGATTATACCCAAACATTTTTAATAAAACCACCATATTTGTTTAAATACTTAACAAGTGACGAAAAACGGCAAGTTAAGTGGCTAGAAAGAAACAGAGGTATTTATTGGAACGAAGGGTATATCGACTATAAAGAATTTCGTCGTATAATCGTTCCCTATCTAGAAAATAAGGAAATCGTTGTTAATGGTTTGGAGAAAGTTAAGTGGGTTAAGGAACTTTGTGAGAACTGTAAAGTATCAGACCTTGGTACTGAAGGATGTCCTAATTTCTTTATTTTACATAAAAAATACTGTGAAGGAAGATCTAATTTAAATTGTGTAAAACATTTAAAGCATTGTGCTCTTAAAAATGTGTTATGTATAAGAAAGTGGTTAGAGTTATAAATGTGTACCTACTTAGGTTATTGTTTTCTTAAATAAAAAACCATTTGTATTGTAAAACTTCTTTTATTTTGATAAACACCCAACACTTCTTTATATAAAATCATCTACGAGTACTTTAAAATTAATTAAAACAAATTAATAAGTACTAAATATTTGCCTAATCAACTTCATACGCAAACAGATAAGTACTAAAAATCACTATCTATTAAAGATTTAGAAATTTTTTTAACTAGAGATTCAGTTTCGTCCATAACATTGTAGATAGCGTCTTTAACAATGTATTGCGCACTTATAATGACGTTCTCACTGTCACTGTCACTGTCACTGGTTTGCGGATTGTTATTGCTTAAATCTATGACTGATATTTTAATTAGTTTGATGCCTTGTCGCTGTAATCGACTCATTACAAAAGATTTAGTTGGATTGTGCTTCTTCGACTTGTCCCTGCAACGTTGTTTTGATTTCTTTTCTTTCGTCACTTTTTTGCTGTACTCGGGTTCGTTGTGATGCGTTTCGGAGAATACTTCATAAGGATTTTGAGCATACTGGCTAAACATAATTTCTGATTCTGTATTCTGGAATAAAAATAGGCATTCATTAAGTTTAAACTAAAACGTAGACGTTGATATAGCGATGCATAAACGAACTGTCAGCGGGTTACAACTTTCATAGCAGATCCACTAGTTACTAAACAATATGAAAATAAATTGAGAAACTTACCGATGACATGTTCGAGGTAAGCACAGCGCTGCTTAGTACAAGTACTAAAGACGAGTTTTATTTCGTAAATGATCAAAAAAAGAAAAAAAAAATACTATCGAAACAATTCCTAATTGAGATTAAAGTGTTAACTATGCATTTATGAGGGTAATGCACTGTTACGTATTGTATGATCAGCGTTATGATTGAATTGACGCAAACATGGCTCTTCGAAATTTGTATAGTCAGTCTTATTGTAATACGTACAAAATTCATTTTACATCTGAAAAATGAACGATTCAAGTTTCGACATGCACTTCATGTTTGCAAATTGAATCTTAGTCAGGTTTCATTTTATTTAACCAACTACAAAAAAGGAAGATGATGTTTCAAAACATAAATTAAACAAGTAGTCATAATAAATCACATTTTATTTATATATTCATATTAACTTAGGTTTTTACAACTAAGAATTATTATTTATCATACATTAAACAGTTACCTAGGTATATTTTTAAGAACTATATTAAGATTATATTACACTGGTTACATAAATCAAATTCGAACTCTATTACTAATTAGCTTAATCTTGAAATACATTTTCGCTCTTTAAAATAAGTGAGTGACCCCAGGCTCGCGTTGATATTCCATCTACAGATATTGAGCGTTTATCATCATTTCGAGATAAGGCAATTTTGTTGACACTCTTAGTAAATATTTCGTGCTTTATAGATTTAAACATAATATTTTTTCTACGAATAATTCCACCATTTAATAAAATATTTTCATAATCTGTTATAGTTAAGTCTCTTATTACACTTGATTTTACTCCTTTTGCTTTTTTAATGACTTTATCGACTGTTTTTATTGAGTAAAGCTTCGATCTCAAACCAACAAAATCTGAGATATATTTTCCTCCCATTTCGTCTTTGAACAAACCTGGAACTTTTTTGTTTATAATTGGTATGTCAAAATCATTTTTATCATTATAGTTACTGGTGTCGAAATATTGCAAAAAATTATACTTCAAGTCCTGATAAAAGTCAAACGTGAATATTTTATAAACAAACGAATCGGTATCTGTGTAACACAACTGCACTCGTTCTTCATAAAAAGGTTTTACAATATTATAATGAAAGTCATACATATGTGTCTTAGAAAGTTCTAATACAGTGAACCCAATATAAATAGGTTTATCTAAAATAATTTGGTCAGGTTTCATTTGTATTGCAACTAAGTTTTCAGTTAGAATAGAAGCGCTATGGAAGTAGGGATTGGCTACAAGTCTCTCGGAGGATATAAATTTCTTAGTTCGATTAGATTGATCGCACCATTGATTAACTAAATGAACGGTTACTCTATTTTCAGTATTTTCTAATGTTTTGCCAAAAACACTATTGTTTAACAACTTAAAAAAGTCTTGTTCAAAAGAACTTTTTGCCTTTTGTCTTAATCGAGTGTTTAATTCTATGTACTGTTTTAAATAAGAACTTTGTCTAAAAGTAATAGCTTTATGAACTTTACGTAATATTAAACCATGTTCTAAACACTTTTTTAAATGAACATAATGTATTACGTAGTTGTATTTATTATGCAAATTTGCAACTAATTTCTTCGTTTTACCTCCTGGAGGTATACATTTCTCAGGGCAAAATGGTAAATCATTGTGGTGTTTGTGTAAATGTTCAGGATAAAAAAGATCGACTTCTAATATAAAGCCCCACTCAGAGTTATTCTCGATATTTTCTACCCGAAAATTAGTTAATTCGTTTTCATCAAGAAATCTAAAACTAGAATACGGTAAATACTGACACATGCTAAAGCCGTATAGGTTATTACAGTCTAGATATACTATAAAACTCTGAGGCTGTGATGCATCATGTTCTGGCATGTATTTGTGATTTGCTTTTGCATACCGATGGGAACACATGCACAAGCCCCCTCGTATACCGCTTTGAATCATTCTGACGATAGCTAAATCCGAAATCAGTTCTAACTGAACACCTGTTTTTAGTAACATTGCATCGAAAGATAAACTGGGTGCAGTTATGTAAAAGGCAGGATCGAGTTTGTAATATTGTTTACATGTTTTCCGAAAATTTTGAAATATGTCTGTCAACAAAAGCACATCTGTTTTTAAGTATAGATCTGTATACTCGCCTAGGTCAGAAATATTGAAAACAGCCCAAACATTCTGAGCATGATTATAATCTTCATCGCTAATACCTTCGTTAGTCAAATAATTATGGAAATAATATTTAGATGGTAATGACTTTTGTTCGTAACATTTCCAGTCTTTCATATAGTCATACGGGTACACACCTTTACGAATCAGCAAACTAAATTGCGCTTCATCGGGAAAAATTGATTTAAGGTTAACAAAATCGTCAACTTGCAAAGTTTTAGCAAGTTTGTCTAAACTAGTTCCTAGAAAGTTGAAGGAATCTAAAAACCTTATTTGTATAAACTCATTATCAGCAAGAGGAATAAACTTTGTAAACGATATATATTTTTCCTTAGTCTTGGGTATTATTTTAATTTGTCCTGGAATTTCACCTAACTTTTTAATAAATAAATGACAATCGTACCCGGACAGGTTATGAAAAAATATTGGGATGAATTTTGGTACTTTATTTTGTAGGTTGCAGTGTCGGTGTGCTGCACCTCGGTACCGGCCTGTAATATGACAGTGATCCCTTACTCTATCTGTCAACAGTAAATTATCACAAAGGTAGCACTTAACAGCGCGTTTGAAATCTAGAGCATCTATTTCTGTGAATATCATAGGCTCGCTTTTAGTTAGAATTCTGTGTATTGCTTTAGCATCTTCAGTCAGTAAATGTATAAATTTTGAAACACAATCTTTTCCACGATAACTTCTATAGCCGCCAACCCTATCGTTAAATGATGACACTACATTATACGCGAATGCGGCCGGAATGTGTCGATGTGAGTATGACGTTTTAGCGGTGTTGAAATCATCGCCGGAAATCGGTTCGAGTATCGTTTCGAAATCAGCATATATGACGAAAGGAATGTTTTGTTTTCTATCATAATTTTTGAATTTTAAAAATGTTCCTTTTTCTGGTAATACCGTAGCAATTCCTCCACACAGGTGTGATTCAATTTGGATGCGTGTCGGAAAAAACAATAAGCACGTTTCGCAGAAGTACAGTTTACCATGATGTTTAGTTATCTGATTTCTGACTAGCCGAGATAAATCATTGATAAGACAATAATGAGTATTAGTATTATTTTCTAAAAACAATAGATGGATGCTCTTATATTTTTGATTAGATGTTGAATACAAAGGTCCAACGATAGTCTTATTATTTTTTAAACCATACACGTAAATATTCAAAAACGGATTATTTTTCTCAAATACAGCTATATCCGAAAATGTTATCGGAAATGTTAAACCATCAACATTCAAAACATCCCGGAAGTAGGGATAAGATGAAACTCTGTCGGGATGTTTGTTAGCGGGGTACAGAGCTGCCACTACGCACCATAAAAAGCAAAACTCATCATTGTTACGAATATTCAAACAAGCTTTTTTATTTTTTATACATTTTGGTAAAATTATAAATTTAGATCCACCGAGAGGCTGATATTTATTAATATTTAATTCTACATGGGAATTGCTCAAAAATGACCAACCACTATCTCTCTCCTGAAACTCTTCAATTTTCTTTAACAGTAAATCAACCGTTGCTTTATAAATTGAATCAAAATCGTAATTAAAATTAATCATAATGTTTTTTGTGGCGAACGATTTCATTTCCTTTTGATCATTTTTAAACATAAGAAAAAAAGAAAAAAGTTCAAAATTTATTTTCAGAGCTGTATGTTTCAATAATGATCGGTTTATTAGAGTTTTAACTTGTTCACTAATATTATTAAGAAAAATTTCAGGAAAATTATTTATTTGTTCGCCAGTTGCGATGATCTTGTAACTAACGATTCGTTTTTTAAACGCAGAATTAATAATTGCGACATTGTCAAAAACAGTGGTCGCACCATTACTTTTATGAATATTACTACGTAAATGACCAGACCATCGACGATTATCTACAAATAAATTGCAAACCAAACAGTGGGGCATTATTTTACTATTTGATATTAACTATTATCCAATTTAAACTCGAAACGATCTTACCCACGTATAACGACTAATAAACAATCGAAGTTAGTGTAGTGTGACAGAATTATTAAATTTTTGAATCTGGAGCAAGTCTGCATACGCCTTTTGGTTTGATGATCACTAATTGTTCTTCAAGCAGTGCATCTGATTAGGTATCAAGGTATTTCTGAAAAAAATAAAGATCGGTTAGTACCTATTTTTAGTAAAAAATAACATCATTTTAAACAAAAATACGAAACATATTCTTTAATTACCTTTTTGCATTACTTTATTGATTTTTTTAATCTGGAGCAAGTCTGCATACGCCTATTGGTTTGATGATCACTTATTCTTCAGGCAGTGCATCTGATTAGGTATCAACGTATTTCTGAAAAAAAGAAAGATCGGTTAGTGCCTATTTTTAGTCAAAAATAACACAATTTTAAATAAAAATACGAAACGTATTCAATAATTACCTTTTTTGAAAATTATTTAATGTTGTACATAAATGTTCCAATTTTATGTACGTGTGTGTGTTTTCAGATCGCAATATTAAACGTCAGGTACAGCTTCGCGAGATTATAAAACTAGTTATTTCGACATTCGCTGTAAATCTATATATTTTTTAAATGATTAAACGATTTACACCCCGTCACGCGTCGTAGCTTTGAGATAATGTCAAATTATTTTTCGACATTACTAATTAACGGAGTATTCGTTACTGATTACCTAGTCAATAACGAATACTCCATTAATTAGTAAATTTATAAAATATTTGATTGAAATAATTGTTATTGCGTAAAACATTACACGTGTAACCTTGTTTCTTTCTTTTCGTCAGCTTAGTTGCATTCGCAACAGTAAGCTGTTTTAGTCAAGGTTGGCACGCATACATATTAAAGTATGGATAAGTATCAGAAACTACATAGGAACACTATCACAAAATACAAATAGAATAAAATGTCGAATACCGAAGAGAAATTCATTTAAAATTTGTTACTGTTACAAGTCAACTTATTTCCTGTACTTACTTTACTCAAGCATAAAAGTATCACAAGTAAAACTTGGATATATAACATGATAAATACTAATCTTATGATTGTCTCTAGATTGCTAAATAATTAAATTACTTGCTAGAATATTCCTTAATACCGTTGTTGCTATTTTATCTACTGGCTAACGTTTTGACAGCCCTAAGTCATTTCGCTGTCTTGTCATTCGGTGCTAGCTAAAAGAACCTTAGTGTTCACTTTTTGAACAAGTATAATACGTCTAAGGAAAAATGTTGTTTTACGCAACATTATAATGAACAGTTGCAGTCATTTTTAATATAGCGAATTATCGTTCGTTTTCCGATTTATAAGCTACATGTTTTCGAAGTACTCGGTACAAACCAACTGAAGTCTACAAGTGTGGAAGTAATCTTCAAGAAGTGCTCTGCGATCTTGCTGAGTTATCCTATCAATGTTGATATCTAACCGCTGCCTGCTGCCAACAGTCACTACGCCTGCTATCATCAGCCTGGTATATCGAACGGACATAAGTGGAAAATGTAAGTATAAAATATTTCCGATCAGGTCATAGCTTAGAGATCTGACCCATTGTAGGTGATTGTAATAATTTGATTTGTGTTTGATTATTATTTTGTTTTATCTTTATTTCAGGTCTGACTCTGAGTGCGAGTACCTTCAACAAGCTCCGATCCCAGACCAGAGAACGACTCCCAGCCGCAAGCTGTCTGCAGATAATAGGAAACGCAAGTCGCACCCATCATCAACGAATTTAATTCGTAAGAGGTAAACAAACTATTCAATAATTTAGTTCACCATACCAATTAAAAACTAAGTGTGTATTTTTTTCTGCGTGTATCTAAACGTTAAATGTACCCCTGTCAGTGTATGATAAACTAATAAAACTTTCGTCGTTGTTTCAGTAAAAAAACCAATACAGATAATGATGTATTCGGTATCAGTAACAACTACGGGACTGACACCGTGCCAAAAGACGATTCATCGAGTACATGTCTATCGTCATTCTTCGTTAACCGAGTCGCCAACGGCTGCGAGCGGCGAGCAGCGAGCATCAACGGAGAGTACTACGTCGACTGCAAGGTGTACAAGGCTGACGACGCGCGCCACACCGACTCCCAGGAGCTGTGGAAGAAGGCACTTGTGCGACTCAAGTTCCAGACCGACGCGAATTCATCTCAGTGGCAGAAACTACAAGAGTTCGTGCGTTCGGTAGATACAATTTTCCGAGAAAAACCAATGTTTTACGAAAAATAAACCTAATATATAATTTGTACCTTGTTTATTATGCAGATCCAGAAAACAGTGAGTTAACAAGTCGTTTCTAATATTGAAACGCATTTCACAAACACCAAGTCGTTTCGACCCACGAAACGCATTACAAAAACTAACAAGTCGTTTCTAATATTGAAGCGCATTTCACAAACACCAAGTCGTTTCGACCCACGAAACGCATTACAAAAACCAACAAGTCGTTTCTAATATTGAAGCGCATTTCACAAACACCAAGTCGTTTCGACCCACGAAACGCATTACAAAAACCAACAAGTCGTTTCTAATACTGAAATGCATGACCAAATCACTAGTCGTTTCCACCTTTGAAGTGCATTCTAAAAACCAACAAGTCGTTTCTAACCACGAAACGCATGTCAAAATGAATAAGTTAAATTTTAATCATTGATCATGTCGATATTTGTCACTACTGTCCGAAGCGAAGCAAACTCGCCTAGCTACTGGCAGCCAGTCGTATAACTCGCACGATCTTTGTATGAGTAGAATGATACCAATCGATTCTAATACTGAAATAAGTACCAAATTCATCAAGTCGTTTCCATGCTGAAGCGCATTACAAAACCCAACAAGTCGTTTCCACCATATGAAGCGCATATCAAAATCATCAAGTAGTTTCTAAAAACGAAACGCATGCCAATATGATCCATCCCATCGTCCGCAGCACGGAGAACTCGCCTAGCTACTGGCGGCCAGTGGTACAACTCATATAATCTTCAGGCGAGTACAGTAATATACTACACAGTCGAGTCGATCGTTCATTATTGGGCGTTCTATACCACTATCGGCAGCGAGGCGCACTCGCCCGAGCACTTGCCGATAGTGGTATAGAATGCCCAATAATATACTACTTTTGTTAGATTAGATGTATATATAATTATTTACAATGATCCCGACGTTGCTTCATAAATATATTTATGTTACAACAGAACTTTGCTCCACCAATTAATATTAAACCCGCTTTTCTGATTAAAAGAGTTTCGGTGTTTACTTACATCAAACTTTTTGGTTGTAGTATGCACTCTAAACTTTAGCACTTTGGACTAAGTTAATTTTAAAGATATTTCCCCTTTTTACAAGCTTTCTATTAGCTTGCACTGTATGTAACTATGAATGTTCGGCTCAAATCTTGCACCTCAATTTTGAAGCAGATATCTTCAACCGATTGAGCTGAAATTTTACATGCATGTGTAAATCGGGTGACAATGCAACATTATGATGACAGGAAGCTGATCTGATGATGGAGCTGGAAGGTAGCCATAGGAACTCAGCAATAAAACAATACAATCCCATCGAGTTTGGGCTCGCTTGATTAGTATTAACGCGTACTTTGATCCTGTATGATAGCCAGGGTCTGATGATGGAGCCGAAAGGTGATCAAAGGAACTCCGCAGTTTAACGATACAACGCCATCGAATTTGGGCTCGTTTGATTTGTATTGACTAGTACTTTCATCCTATATGGTAACCAAGGTCTGATGATGGAGCTGGAAGGTGGTTACAGGAACTCCGCACTTAAACGACAAAACCCCATCGAATTTGGGCTCGTTTAGTTTGTATTGACGAGTACTTTCATCCTATATGGTAGCCAGGGTCTGATGATGGAGCCGGAAGGTGGTCATAGGAACTCCGCAGTTAAACGATACGACCCTATCGAGTTTGAGCTCGTTTGATTAGTATTGACGAATACTTCGATCATGTATGGTAGCCAGGGTCTGATGATGGAGTTGGAAGGTGGTCATAGGAACTCCGCAGTTAAACGATACAAGCCCATCGAATTTGGGCTCGTTTGATTTGTATTGACTAGTACTTTCATCCTATATGGTAACCAAGGTCTGATGATGGAGCTGGAAGGTGGTTACAGGAACTCCGCACTTAAACGACAAAACCCCATCGAATTTGGGCTCGTTTAGTTTGTATTGACGAGTACTTTCATCCTATATGGTAGCCAGGGTCTGATGATGGAGCCGGAAGGTGGTCATAGGAACTCCGCAGTTAAACGATACGACCCTATCGAGTTTGGGCTAGTAATCGTCATTACAAATCAAATGAGCCTAAAGTTGATGATAAACCCATCGACTTTAGGCTCATTTGATTTGTAATGACGATTACTTGGATCCTATATTGTAACCAGGGTATGATGATGGGGCTGGATCGTGGTCATTGGAACTCCGCAGTTAAACGACACAACCCCATCAAATTTGGGCTCGTTTGATTTTTATTGACAAGTGCTTGGATCCTATATGGTAACCAGGTTCTGATGATGGAGCTGGAAGATTACTATAGGAACTTCGTAAGAAATCGACTCAATCCCATCGAGTTTGAGCTCATTTGATTTGTATTGATGAGTACTGGGATTTTTTATGGTAATCAGGGTCTGATGATGGAGCTGGAACGTGGTCCTAGGAACTCTGCAGTTAAACGACACAACCCCATCGAATTTGGGCTCGTTTGATTTGTATTGACGATTCCTTGGATCCTATATGGTAATCAGGTTCTGACGATGGAGCTGGAAGGTTACCATAGGAACTTCGTAAGAAATCGACACAATCGCATCGAGTTTGGGCTCATTTGATTTTCATTGATGAGTACTTGGATCTTTTATGGTAACCAGGGTCTGATGATGGAGCTGGAAGGTTGCCATAAGAACTCCGCAATTAAAAGATATAACCCCATCGACTATAGGCTCATTTGATTTTTAATGACGAGTACTTGGAGCTTATATGGTAACCAGGGTATGATGATGGGGCTGGATCGTGGTCATTGGAACTCCGCAGTTAAACGACACAACCCTCTCGTCTTTGGTCTCGTTAGATTTGTAATGGCAAGTACTTTGATTTGTACTTGGATCAATATGGCAGTCGGGATCTGATGATGGAGCTGGAAGGTGGCCATAGGAGTTCCGCAATAAAACGATTCAATCCCATCAAATTTCGGATCGAATAAAATAAGTTCTAACCGGTCATAAGCGACTTGTACTCGCGCACGGAGGGTTCCGTACAAATTTACATAAGTAAATAGCTAGTTAGTTTTAACACACTCCTACAAAATAGGTACCTACCAATTGAAAGAGCTTGCAGAGAGTAACTTGAAAAATAAAGTGACATTACTCTAAATCCAATATTCTCCTTTTTCTCAGTCATACTCTTGGTGGAGTGGTTGTCTGGTCATAGATCGTCTGGTAGGTTGGTTGCGGCTTTTGCGAGAACACTTCGAAGATGATTTAGTGAGGTCTGTCCATCTGATAGGCGATTGGCCGCGAGAATGTAGGCCCTCTACTCTTCCCTGTACCACTAAACGTTCCAAAGAGCTTTCATTGCGTATGATATATCCAAACTTTTTAAAAATTCGCTGTTGCACAATCGACGAAAGTTTTTGTTTTGATGCAAAGCTCTTTAAGAATGGAAACGTTAGTGCATTGAGCAGTCTGTTTTATCCTCAGTAGACGCCAGCGTCACATTTCAAGAGCGTCAATCTTTTTACGGTGCGTGAATCTTCTCCACATTTCCCAGTATTTGTGATTGTGGATCCGAGGTAGATAAACTCTGGACAACTTCGCAATTGGCTATTTCATGGAAGTTACGTTGATTGTTAGTCTTACGATCCACCACCATCATTTTTGTTTCATAAATCCAACCTGGTAGACTTCTCAAGTGCCTTCTGTAAAGCAGTAATGCTAGCAAAAGAGGAGGCCGACCGCATCAGGCAACGGCGCTCACGCCGCAGCCGTCGCCGTGATTCCGATCCCGATTTCCTGCCACCGTAGGTGCGGGCTTGTGGACGGCGGGCAATGGGTAGCTGGCCGTCTGTCCGGTAATAGACCGAACCAAGCCCAAGGACGGGGGATGTCATTGGATGATTTTACCTACCATAAAAAAAAAACCTGGCAGACATCTACAGATAGCAGACTAAGTTTCATAGGCTTTCCTATAATATAGGTTACGAATGAAAGGATTTGCTGAGAATAAAATTGTGATTTAAATAAGGTATAACTAAAAAGTAAAAAATAAATTACAAATAAAAAAACTTTTTAAAAACAAGCTTTCAATTAAATGGGCTAAAAAGAAGAAAATAAACTTTTCCTTTATAACTTTTACTATCAATTTATAACGGCATTACACGATTTATATGATATAAAAGCTTGTCGCGAGATTTAGCTGTGTAAATACACAGCTAAATAACTTCATTCATTAAATAAGTTAAATAACTTCATCTATTGATTTTAATATTTTCAAAATCTCGCGACAAGCTTTTATATCATATAAATCGTGTAATGCCGTTATAAATTGATAGTAAAAGTTATAAAGGAAAAGTTTATTTTCTTCTTTTTAGCCCATTTAATTGAAAGCTTGTTTTTAAAAAGTTTTTTTATTTGTAATTTATTGATATTCAAGTGAAGTACCAAACTTTACTGTTTTAATCATGCATTCTTTTGTTACTTCGTGTATGAGTAATCTTATAATCTATATACTAGCTTCTGCTACCAGCTTCGCCCGCGTGGAAGTAGATTTTTTCATAAAAACTTTGGATCCCCTTTTCATCCCGTAGGGTCACCACCTGTTTCGGAAAATCATTTCTTCATTCTTTGTACGGACAAATCGGTCAGACACGACCGTTTCACTAAGATGACCTAAACTAGTCCCCCAGGGAACTATACAGCATTCAATATACCGCTACGATCCCCTATGCTAGTGATTCTCTAAGAACTAATAAGTGCTATTCCTTTCTGGTCCCTTTTAAATAAAAAACCACATATAAAATGTGATTTATATTTATTAAAAATCTGTCTATAGATGTTATAAGAGAGGTACTAAAAACGTTGAAGAAATTCGCAGGTAAGATAATAAAAAAAAAAATCTTCCTAAAATATATGACCTACGAGGTCCAATTGTACCTACACACAATTGATTCACACCTTCCAGGGACTCGCTTAAATATACACATATATTTTCTTCATCTTCAACTAAACCAGTCAAGCCGTTTAGAAAATCTTAAGTGACAAACACACGAACAGAAGACTTTAATATATATATATATATATATATACTTATAACCTATATTATTAGTACGTATTATGCTTGTAGATAGTCCTGTTTTATTCAACCATAACTTACGTTTCAATACATTAGCTCCGATACAAATCGTGCCCATCATTTTCATTAATCGACTGAAATTCGGTCATTATTTATGCCAGTCAGTCATGTCTTCAAATCGGCCATCTAACAATGTCCAGATTACAAATACGGCTTAATGACGCGACAAATGTAGGTACGTCTGTTACAATGCCAATAACACGACGACAATAAAAACAAAAATAGACGTCATTTAGGGCTAAAACACATAGGTATCCGCGTTGGCGACGCAAAAAATATCGGCGGGCGTCACTGTAGATTTAAGCGGCGCGGCGCCGCAAAAATCGGCAGTGCTGCCCGCCGCAACGCAGAATTTTCCGGTATGCACCGCGTTGCCAATTCTATGGCTTTATTAAATGGATATAACCAGAATCTTTTTTGTCTTGATTTAAAATAATGTCTTCTTAATAACAAATAAGCATACCTACGTTTATTACAATGCATGGCAGAGAAATGTCTATCCACACTAAAAAATCTCGTGAAACTGGTTATCCCTGTAGGATACGACAATAAAAGCTGAAAGTTGCGTTGCGGCGACGCAAAAAAGAGCGGCGGGCGGCACGGCCAATTTTAGCGGCGCGGTGCCGCAACGCGTTTATGTGTTTCGGCCCTTAGAATGGACCGATCTTTTTGAACAAACTTTTTCGGGATTAAATCTTTTCTCTTTGCATTTCAGCACAGAATTGGAGCACGGCGTAATAATTGATTGGATTATACCTTTCATCGGGCCAGTTGTACGTGAGCCCTGTACATGATTGGTGTATGCGAGAGAATTTATTTACTAACTGTGACAATAAAACGCGTTATCTACGTCATACAAATTCATTGGTTTCGAACAGTGGACGTTGTGACATGAATAAAATATTATTTAGCTTAAAGTTCATAGCATAAAAACCTTGCTGTTATAGTAAAAAGTAGCGTGTTGCTATGGGTTATTGCCATTCTTTGAGGAATTCGCATTTATATCTTAGTAGGCGGTTTCGATTTGAGCGAGGAAATCACAATGATTTTGAATTCAGAGCATGACAAACAATAAATAATATTTTCGGATAAAAATATTCCAATATAAGGCCTCGAATTTGTTTTCCTTATAGTTCCTTGAGCAATGGAAATTACCTGTAATATTGCAAGTAAGCATAGTTAAAATCAAATAAAATGGTGGTTTGCATAAAATACATTGTTTACATGGAACTATCGTTTGGTCAAAAAGTCAACTGTATTCTGCGTGCAAGCAAGCGTACAAATTATACACCATTAAATTTTAGTCGTTTTAATCCCGTGCAGGGTCGATAAGGTACATGAAACACTATCGATTTGTAAAGGTAAAATTAAAAGATACACCACTATTTTTTAATTATGGCAAATACTTAAAGGGCTTATTAGAAAAGGTCTTGTTATTATTTAAGTAAAGTCTCAATGCATAATATTCATAAACAACAAAGTTATGAGCGTTTGTTTATATCCCAAAATCTCACTCAATTCATTGTACAGGTTATTGTTTATAAATGAAAGAATGACAATAAATAAATTACAAATAAAAAAACTTTTTAAAAACAAGCTTTCAATTAAATGGGCTAAAAAGAAGAAAATAAACTTTTCCTTTATAACTTTTACTATCAATTTATAACGGCATTACACGATTTATATGATATAAAAGCTTGTCGCGAGATTTTGAAAATATTAAAATCAATAGATGAAGTTATTTAACTTATTTAATGAATGAAGTTATTTAGCTGTGTATTTACACAGCTAAATCTCGCGACAAGCTTTTATATCATATAAATCGTGTAATGCCGTTATAAATTGATAGTAAAAGTTATAAAGGAAAAGTTTATTTTCTTCTTTTTAGCCCATTTAATTGAAAGCTTGTTTTTAAAAAGTTTTTTTATTTGTAATTTATTTTTTACTTTTTAGTTATACCTTATTTAAATCACAATTTTATTCTCAGCAAATCCTTTCATTCGTAACCTATATTATAGGAAAGCCTATGAAACTTAGTCTGCTATCTGTAGATGTCTGCCAGGTTTTTTTTTTATGGTAGGTAAAATCATCCAATGACATCCCCCGTCCTTGGGCTTGGTTCGGTCTATTACCGGACAGACGGCCAGCTACCCATTGCCCGCCGTCCACAAGCCCGCACCTACGGTGGCAGGAAATCGGGATCGGAATCACGGCGACGGCTGCGGCGTGAGCGCCGTTGCCTGATGCGGTCGGCCTCCTCTTTTGCTAGCATTACTGCTTTACAGAAGGCACTTGAGAAGTCTACCAGGTTGGATTTATGAAACAAAAATGATGGTGGTGGATCGTAAGACTAACAATCAACGTAACTTCCATGAAATAGCCAATTGCGAAGTTGTCCAGAGTTTATCTACCTCGGATCCACAATCACAAATACTGGGAAATGTGGAGAAGATTCACGCACCGTAAAAAGATTGACGCTCTTGAAATGTGACGCTGGCGTCTACTGAGGATAAAACAGACTGCTCAATGCACTAACGTTTCCATTCTTAAAGAGCTTTGCATCAAAACAAAAACTTTCGTCGATTGTGCAACAGCGAATTTTTAAAAAGTTTGGATATATCATACGCAATGAAAGCTCTTTGGAACGTTTAGTGGTACAGGGAAGAGTAGAGGGCCTACATTCTCGCGGCCAATCGCCTATCAGATGGACAGACCTCACTAAATCATCTTCGAAGTGTTCTCGCAAAAGCCGCAACCAACCTACCAGACGATCTATGACCAGACAACCACTCCACCAAGAGTATGACTGAGAAAAAGGAGAATATTGGATTTAGAGTAATGTCACTTTATTTTTCAAGTTACTCTCTGCAAGCTCTTTCAATTGGTAGGTACCTATTTTGTAGGAGTGTGTTAAAACTAACTAGCTATTTACTTATGTAAATTTGTACGGAACCCTCCGTGCGCGAGTACAAGTCGCTTATGACCGGTTAGAACTTATTTTATTCGATCCGAAATTTGATGGGATTGAATCGTTTTATTGCGGAACTCCTATGGCCACCTTCCAGCTCCATCATCAGATCCCGACTGCCATATTGATCCAAGTACAAATCAAAGTACTTGCCATTACAAATCTAACGAGACCAAAGACGAGAGGGTTGTGTCGTTTAACTGCGGAGTTCCAATGACCACGATCCAGCCCCATCATCATACCCTGGTTACCATATAAGCTCCAAGTACTCGTCATTAAAAATCAAATGAGCCTATAGTCGATGGGGTTATATCTTTTAATTGCGGAGTTCTTATGGCAACCTTCCAGCTCCATCATCAGACCCTGGTTACCATAAAAGATCCAAGTACTCATCAATGAAAATCAAATGAGCCCAAACTCGATGCGATTGTGTCGATTTCTTACGAAGTTCCTATGGTAACCTTCCAGCTCCATCGTCAGAACCTGATTACCATATAGGATCCAAGGAATCGTCAATACAAATCAAACGAGCCCAAATTCGATGGGGTTGTGTCGTTTAACTGCAGAGTTCCTAGGACCACGTTCCAGCTCCATCATCAGACCCTGATTACCATAAAAAATCCCAGTACTCATCAATACAAATCAAATGAGCTCAAACTCGATGGGATTGAGTCGATTTCTTACGAAGTTCCTATAGTAATCTTCCAGCTCCATCATCAGAACCTGGTTACCATATAGGATCCAAGCACTTGTCAATAAAAATCAAACGAGCCCAAATTTGATGGGGTTGTGTCGTTTAACTGCGGAGTTCCAATGACCACGATCCAGCCCCATCATCATACCCTGGTTACAATATAGGATCCAAGTAATCGTCATTACAAATCAAATGAGCCTAAAGTCGATGGGTTTATCATCAACTTTAGGCTCATTTGATTTGTAATGACGATTACTAGCCCAAACTCGATAGGGTCGTATCGTTTAACTGCGGAGTTCCTATGACCACCTTCCGGCTCCATCATCAGACCCTGGCTACCATATAGGATGAAAGTACTCGTCAATACAAACTAAACGAGCCCAAATTCGATGGGGTTTTGTCGTTTAAGTGCGGAGTTCCTGTAACCACCTTCCAGCTCCATCATCAGACCTTGGTTACCATATAGGATGAAAGTACTAGTCAATACAAATCAAACGAGCCCAAATTCGATGGGCTTGTATCGTTTAACTGCGGAGTTCCTATGACCACCTTCCAACTCCATCATCAGACCCTGGCTACCATACATGATCGAAGTATTCGTCAATACTAATCAAACGAGCTCAAACTCGATAGGGTCGTATCGTTTAACTGCGGAGTTCCTATGACCACCTTCCGGCTCCATCATCAGACCCTGGCTACCATATAGGATGAAAGTACTCGTCAATACAAACTAAACGAGCCCAAATTCGATGGGGTTTTGTCGTTTAAGTGCGGAGTTCCTGTAACCACCTTCCAGCTCCATCATCAGACCTTGGTTACCATATAGGATGAAAGTACTAGTCAATACAAATCAAACGAGCCCAAATTCGATGGCGTTGTATCGTTAAACTGCGGAGTTCCTTTGATCACCTTTCGGCTCCATCATCAGACCCTGGCTATCATACAGGATCAAAGTACGCGTTAATACTAATCAAGCGAGCCCAAACTCGATGGGATTGTATTGTTTTATTGCTGAGTTCCTATGGCTACCTTCCAGCTCCATCATCAGATCAGCTTCCTGTCATCATAATGTTGCATTGTCACCCGATTTACACATGCATGTAAAATTTCAGCTCAATCGGTTGAAGATATCTGCTTCAAAATTGAGGTGCAAGATTTGAGCCGAACATTCATAGTTACATACAGTGCAAGCTAATAGAAAGCTTGTAAAATGGAAAAGCACGGCGCTTAGTATTTTCTAGTAGCAGTTGTTATGAATTATGATTCAATTATGAATTTATCCATAATGACAAATTTTCGTGGATAATTTTGGGATTTAATTTTTTTAACTTTTGACTACACAAATATGATCAGTAACGGGTACTGATTGAGCCCCACTTTTTTGTGCATTAATTAAATAAATTACAAATAAAAAAACTTTTTAAAAACAAGCTTTCAATTAAATGGGCTAAAAAGAAGAAAATAAACTTTTCCTTTATAACTTTTACTATCAATTTATAACGGCATTACACGATTTATATGATATAAAAGCTTGTCGCGAGATTTTGAAAATATTAAAATCAATAGATGAAGTTATTTAACTTATTTAATGAATGAAGTTATTTAGCTGTGTATTTACACAGCTAAATCTCGCGACAAGCTTTTATATCATATAAATCGTGTAATGCCGTTATAAATTGATAGTAAAAGTTATAAAGGAAAAGTTTATTTTCTTCTTTTTAGCCCATTTAATTGAAAGCTTGTTTTTAAAAAGTTTTTTTATTTGTAATTTATTTTTTACTTTTTAGTTATACCTTATTTAAATCACAATTTTATTCTCAGCAAATCCTTTCATTCGTAACCTATATTATAGGAAAGCCTATGAAACTTAGTCTGCTATCTGTAGATGTCTGCCAGGTTTTTTTTTTATGGTAGGTAAAATCATCCAATGACATCCCCCGTCCTTGGGCTTGGTTCGGTCTATTACCGGACAGACGGCCAGCTACCCATTGCCCGCCGTCCACAAGCCCGCACCTACGGTGGCAGGAAATCGGGATCGGAATCACGGCGACGGCTGCGGCGTGAGCGCCGTTGCCTGATGCGGTCGGCCTCCTCTTTTGCTAGCATTACTGCTTTACAGAAGGCACTTGAGAAGTCTACCAGGTTGGATTTATGAAACAAAAATGATGGTGGTGGATCGTAAGACTAACAATCAACGTAACTTCCATGAAATAGCCAATTGCGAAGTTGTCCAGAGTTTATCTACCTCGGATCCACAATCACAAATACTGGGAAATGTGGAGAAGATTCACGCACCGTAAAAAGATTGACGCTCTTGAAATGTGACGCTGGCGTCTACTGAGGATAAAACAGACTGCTCAATGCACTAACGTTTCCATTCTTAAAGAGCTTTGCATCAAAACAAAAACTTTCGTCGATTGTGCAACAGCGAATTTTTAAAAAGTTTGGATATATCATACGCAATGAAAGCTCTTTGGAACGTTTAGTGGTACAGGGAAGAGTAGAGGGCCTACATTCTCGCGGCCAATCGCCTATCAGATGGACAGACCTCACTAAATCATCTTCGAAGTGTTCTCGCAAAAGCCGCAACCAACCTACCAGACGATCTATGACCAGACAACCACTCCACCAAGAGTATGACTGAGAAAAAGGAGAATATTGGATTTAGAGTAATGTCACTTTATTTTTCAAGTTACTCTCTGCAAGCTCTTTCAATTGGTAGGTACCTATTTTGTAGGAGTGTGTTAAAACTAACTAGCTATTTACTTATGTAAATTTGTACGGAACCCTCCGTGCGCGAGTACAAGTCGCTTATGACCGGTTAGAACTTATTTTATTCGATCCGAAATTTGATGGGATTGAATCGTTTTATTGCGGAACTCCTATGGCCACCTTCCAGCTCCATCATCAGATCCCGACTGCCATATTGATCCAAGTACAAATCAAAGTACTTGCCATTACAAATCTAACGAGACCAAAGACGAGAGGGTTGTGTCGTTTAACTGCGGAGTTCCAATGACCACGATCCAGCCCCATCATCATACCCTGGTTACCATATAAGCTCCAAGTACTCGTCATTAAAAATCAAATGAGCCTATAGTCGATGGGGTTATATCTTTTAATTGCGGAGTTCTTATGGCAACCTTCCAGCTCCATCATCAGACCCTGGTTACCATAAAAGATCCAAGTACTCATCAATGAAAATCAAATGAGCCCAAACTCGATGCGATTGTGTCGATTTCTTACGAAGTTCCTATGGTAACCTTCCAGCTCCATCGTCAGAACCTGATTACCATATAGGATCCAAGGAATCGTCAATACAAATCAAACGAGCCCAAATTCGATGGGGTTGTGTCGTTTAACTGCAGAGTTCCTAGGACCACGTTCCAGCTCCATCATCAGACCCTGATTACCATAAAAAATCCCAGTACTCATCAATACAAATCAAATGAGCTCAAACTCGATGGGATTGAGTCGATTTCTTACGAAGTTCCTATAGTAATCTTCCAGCTCCATCATCAGAACCTGGTTACCATATAGGATCCAAGCACTTGTCAATAAAAATCAAACGAGCCCAAATTTGATGGGGTTGTGTCGTTTAACTGCGGAGTTCCAATGACCACGATCCAGCCCCATCATCATACCCTGGTTACAATATAGGATCCAAGTAATCGTCATTACAAATCAAATGAGCCTAAAGTCGATGGGTTTATCATCAACTTTAGGCTCATTTGATTTGTAATGACGATTACTAGCCCAAACTCGATAGGGTCGTATCGTTTAACTGCGGAGTTCCTATGACCACCTTCCGGCTCCATCATCAGACCCTGGCTACCATATAGGATGAAAGTACTCGTCAATACAAACTAAACGAGCCCAAATTCGATGGGGTTTTGTCGTTTAAGTGCGGAGTTCCTGTAACCACCTTCCAGCTCCATCATCAGACCTTGGTTACCATATAGGATGAAAGTACTAGTCAATACAAATCAAACGAGCCCAAATTCGATGGGCTTGTATCGTTTAACTGCGGAGTTCCTATGACCACCTTCCAACTCCATCATCAGACCCTGGCTACCATACATGATCGAAGTATTCGTCAATACTAATCAAACGAGCTCAAACTCGATAGGGTCGTATCGTTTAACTGCGGAGTTCCTATGACCACCTTCCGGCTCCATCATCAGACCCTGGCTACCATATAGGATGAAAGTACTCGTCAATACAAACTAAACGAGCCCAAATTCGATGGGGTTTTGTCGTTTAAGTGCGGAGTTCCTGTAACCACCTTCCAGCTCCATCATCAGACCTTGGTTACCATATAGGATGAAAGTACTAGTCAATACAAATCAAACGAGCCCAAATTCGATGGCGTTGTATCGTTAAACTGCGGAGTTCCTTTGATCACCTTTCGGCTCCATCATCAGACCCTGGCTATCATACAGGATCAAAGTACGCGTTAATACTAATCAAGCGAGCCCAAACTCGATGGGATTGTATTGTTTTATTGCTGAGTTCCTATGGCTACCTTCCAGCTCCATCATCAGATCAGCTTCCTGTCATCATAATGTTGCATTGTCACCCGATTTACACATGCATGTAAAATTTCAGCTCAATCGGTTGAAGATATCTGCTTCAAAATTGAGGTGCAAGATTTGAGCCGAACATTCATAGTTACATACAGTGCAAGCTAATAGAAAGCTTGTAAAAATAGGGGTGTATAGTACTTTGTTTTCTAAAACTCGAAGTAATATACGCACGTACGAAATTAATTTCTTTGGTTCCAATTTGGTCGTTTCTTATGGAGAAGAACCGGCAAGAAATTCCATGGTTACTCTTTTAAAAATATGGTTGCCCTCTCCATTAGTTCCATTACCCTTAAGTGACTCATAATAAATAGTTAATATTTCTGTATTTCCAAATTGCTTAAATTCTTCAACGCTAAAAGAATTACGATACTGAAACATCTGTATTTGATTTCCTTGCTTCTTAGACGGCATTGTTTCAGTTAAGCCTTAATCAAGTCTTCAGTAGATTGGAAAAGGACATTTAACTAAATAATAAAGATATATCTGTTCCCAAAGAATTCCAATACTAAAGCAAAGTAAACAATTTATATCCCAGGCTAAGATGCTCAGTGAAAAATGTACCTCGTATCTCAACGTCGACCGAAGTCAATTCGTGCTCTTGTCGAACTCATCCTATTTGGAGAAGGGTGTGAACTTAAGTGTAGTGGCTAATGTTGGCGAGGTATTGTTAGTAAACAGGGTGTGATGCGGGTAGACGTTTGTAGACGGTACGTAGGTACTAGGTCTAAAGATTTACAGGATTAATGGAATAAAATAGTACATAAAGTATAAGCTAGTTAGTTTTTAAAAACCGACTTCAAAAAAATAAAAACAAAGTGCAAAGTAACTTTAATTTCGGAAGTAGGTTTTTCTATAATAGTTTGTTCTCTTTGTTTGTAATTAAACATCCGAAATAAATGTTTTTTATACTTTTTAGCTGTAGTACCTCTCAGCCAAACCGAAATAGATATACCTTTCGCCATTCGGTTCCATTATCAAATCATCATGACAATTCTAAAAACTGAGAACTTTCTTTTTTGGAGTCGGTTAGAATACCAAAATCCTTTTTCTAAATATGAAAAATATTCTTCTGAAAACCGCATCAAAATCGGTTCAGCCAAACACGAGATAATCACGGACAAACATACATATATATACAGGTCTAACTGAGAACCTCCATTTTTTTAAGACGGTTAAAAAAATTGTCGACACTGGGGATTACTCTTGTGTTATCAAATATGTAAATTCAAACCCGGAACAATTACCTGTACGCCATACATATATTTGTTCCATGCGGAAATCGAACACCTCAAAACATAGCGCAGTTGCCAATAATATGGCTCGACTACTACGCCTACCTTGCCTAAGTTGCCACATTTTTGAAAAATACTATATATTACATTAATAACCTCTTAGGTTATTAATATAATATATAGTACTTTTCATAAATCGTAGCAAACAATGTTATTCGTACAGTAATGTAATAAAAATTGTGAAAACATTTATTTTGAATTTTCAGAACTTTGAAGTTTAACTAATGGTAGACTAGTTTTATATTGATTATGTAGCCTGAGATAGATACATTCTAGAAGCGAGTGGAGCGAGCTCGAAAATTCTAACCGCAAAAGCAATTAAGTATCGCTAGAATTTAAATAAGTGCTTAGGTACAAAAACATATTTGAAATAGAAGTAAAGTTGTGGACTCACGCAGAAAAGTTTGAGAAACATGCGATTTCATACTAGAGCCACACTTTGGTATTCCTTACCAACTGCGGTTACTCGTACTTACGTATTTTGGAATTTTAGTAAATACTTCTCAATATTTGAATTATTAAAAAGTTATAGCATGTAATTTGTGTACTTACTACATAAAAAAAATATTTCACCTGGGCCTACGGGCACTTATGAAGAGTTTGTTTTCTGGCAACCGGCAAGAAACTTTACGGTAATTCTTAAAAAACAAATACTTCCATAATAAAATATTAATAAGTATGAAAGGACGGTGCAGACCAATCAACATTGTACCCGAAAGTACAATAAAAATAATAAAAATGTGGATCATAGAAAATAATTTATGAATACGCGTAGTCTACAGTACCCTCGCATTCAAATTAATAATAATGAGATTACATAAAATAAATGTAAACATATATGTAAATGGAATTTTTACAATACTAAATAATTTGTAATCTCTGGCCCACAATGATCGTTGATCGCACGTGTGATATCTATCAGACTAATTAGAAAAGAAAAATGTAAGTAGCAGGAAATTAAGCCATATGGACGAAAGAGAAATAAGTTTGTAGTTTTAAGGCTGCATCGAACAGTCTCTAAAACCCCTACACTGTCTAAAGCTCACTACATTTCGGCAAAAACCCTCCGAAATCAGAAGCCTTTTAAAATCACCCCGTGTCAGCAGTTTTTACGTGGTACACGAAAAATATCGTAGAGAAATGTCACGCTTTCCCGAAAGAACTACCTACACAGGAAACTGGTCGCTCGTGAGCTAATAAAAATGTTCTATGATGAATATCACCGCTCTTAGTAGGTACTTATAGACCTTGGCTTTTATGAGAACACGAGGTATTTTCTAAACATTTTAATATTAAAATGCTTTATAAAGAAAGCAAGGGAGGGTAATGTATGGATACTGGTAGTTATAAAGACTGCATAATGCGACTGGCTAGGTTAATGCAAGCACGAAGTAGTTTGTGTTTATTATAAAGTGGTTTACTTTTATTTCTATTAAATGTTTAAACAAATATGCTTACATTTCATTTTGTTGGAATACTGATTGACTATAGCTCAATTTTTTCTTTAATTATTTACAATACTTGTCTCAAAAAAATTATTAACTTAATAGTTGCAATATTGACTAAATTAAAGTTACAAAATCTTTTGTGTTAGTTGGAATACCTACTGACTTCAGCTCAAAAAATCTTTTTTAGAATAATACTTACGAACTTCAATTCAAAAAATGTTTTGAATTAGTTGTAATATAAGGAAAAATATACTATATTATGATACAAAGACATTTATTTCACAAATACACAATTATATACATTATATAAAACACTAATTAAAACTATATATATACATTAAAACCTACTCTTAACTAATAATAATAATATAATATAATAATAACTTGCACAGGCATAACCAAGTAACCAGCATTATCCACCAGCAACTTGCTTTGAAATACAACCTAGTGGATGCTGAGGTACCGTACTACAGATATGTGCCCGACCCAGTTCTCGAAAATGACCATGTCACTTTGTACTGGGATCGGACTATCATTACTGACCGGACTATTGTAGCTAATAAACCGGATATAGTGGTGGTAGACCGATTAGCGCGCCGCGCAATGATAATAATCGATTTCACCATCCCACATGACGAGAATCTCGTGAAAGCTGAGAAAGAGAAACAAATCAAATAGGTATCTCGACTTAGCATACGAGATTGTCGACATGTGGAATGTAGACTCGGCTATCATTGTGCCGATTGTCGTGACCGCCAATGGCCCTAAAGCCAAAAGCTTCGACGACCATCTGTCGAAGCTGTCGTTGCGCGGTTGGATCAAGGGCCTGATACAGAAGGCAGTACTCCTTGATACGGCTCGCATTGTGAGGAGGTTCCTGTCTCTGGAGCCCTAACCACCGGTAGCTTGACCCTGCTCCCGGCACCGGCGGACTACTTTTTTTATATATTTTTAAATGTTTTTCATATTTGTTTTAGAAAATGTTTAAAAATGTTAAAAATATATACAAGAAATAAATAAAGGAACTAATAATACTATTTTTACGCTTTTTGATGTGATTTTTTTTACAATACTCAATACTTTATTGCATTCCATATTATGTACATAGATGGTATGAAATATTGCAAGATCAATATGGACCCTGTCGGGCACAGCAAAGTTAGGAGAGAGGATGAAGGCTAAGTAACAATTCAAGCAATTAATTATTGTGCATAAAATCTAATAGATGCATAATTGTATAGGTATGCTGTATTGGTAAATAAAAAAAACAGCATTTATATGTAAATTTAATGAATAAAGAAAATAATAATTATTATAATATTAACTAACTGTTGTAATCTTGACTAACTGAAGATTAAATAATCTTTTGAGTTCGTTGGAATACTAAATACAGTTCAAAAAAATCTTTATAGTCGCATAAAACTGTCTAAACACACTAAGTATGTTAAAGTTTCGCGACCAAAGTTCGACTTGATTACTTCTGCAATGCTATTTGAATTACTGACGACACGTTATGCCGAAATTACGTTGCGTTATAGCATATAGTCGAACTTCGGTCTGGCGTAAGTCCAGCGGCAACGTATTCTGTAGGGCACACATTATTGTTGCGCGACCGAAGTTTTGTTCAATTGCCGACGAAGATCCGGGGCGGGAGCAGTGGGAGGCAGGCTTGGCCGCGCCCCGCGTGTCCACCCGTTGTGTTTATTTCGCTTTTGTCTGCCTGCACATGACGCCCGATGCACGTGCTTTGTTGTGTCATTAAAACATAGGTACTTTTTTATCTTTATTAGTTGCGCAACTGAATTTCTGTCGCGTATGTTTCGCACATATGGTGTGTCATAATAGCCGAATACTTCGGAACGTAAAATTAGCCGCGGAACTTAGGTCGCGTACCCTCGGCATAATTATATGTATCACTTAGCTCTGCGGTACTTCAAAAATTCTCAATATATGTTCGCATATTATATCAGCTTGTTTGTTTCAAAGGTATTAAGTTATTACGGCTGCTCCTGACGGGCTGTTGAGGCATTACCCCTATTTATTAATATACCTTGGGTGTTATTAAATTTTGAAACTGTGATTCCTCTTGGGCTTGATACAATGGATCATGCGCAGGTTAGTAATCTGACTTGTAAAACTATAATACCGCCAATTCATTGTTAACCTTACGTAGAAAGCTTTTAATTTATTTCAGGATTTTTCATCAGACAAAAAAAATATACTGTCATTTAGTTTTGGAATGTTTATTTGAAAACTGAAATTTAAGAACGGTGAAGAATTACTGCGGTCGCGTAACAATAATGTGTGCCCTACAGAATACGTTTCTGCTGAACTTACGCCAGACTGAAGTTCGACTGTATGCTATAACGTAACTAAGAATTTATTTATGTATAAAAGGAGAAACTGACTGGCTGACATATCAACGCACAGCCGAAACTACTAGGCCTAGAAACGTGACATTTTGCAGGTTTCGTTTTATGTCGCAGGCGCTCACTAAGTGTGTGTTTACGGAGACGCGGCGCGTTAGGCGTTCCGCTGTACATTGCCATATATTTGTATTTGTGCGAGCGATGACGCGGCCCGCTGTTGCAATGTACGACGAAAAACCAACGCGCCGCGCAATGCGCCGCCTCTCTGTAAACACAGCCTAAGAGAGGATTTTCCTAAATTCACTTCTTAACGTGATGAAACGGGGGTCCAAAGTTTGTATGGGGAACCCTAATTGCACGTGGGCGAAGCCGCTAGCAGTAGCTAGTTAGTTAGAAAAAAAAAATGTCCTTAAAAATAAAAAAAATCTCTTTGTTGAATGCATTAATTATAACAGTATTGTTTTTAATGTTACCGTGAAAGACCATCCTCCACTTGGCGGACGACGGTCCAAAGAGACCTTAGAGAAGCATATCTCGACAGACATGGCACAAAATCGTGCACAATGGAACGCAAAGACAGACTCACCCTAAATAAATGGGAGAAGGTCTAGCCAGAAGAAGAAGAGATTGTTTTTAATGTAAGTTTATGTAATATTCTAAAGGTTGTCCTGTGCGAGTCGCGAATAAATGTTTTTCTTTTTTTTTAGGGCTAACCGACTGCCTCAAAGAGATGTTAACAAACGCACGAGGGTCACTACGAGCAATTCCTAGCACGGTTGAGAGATTGTTCGCAAGAATTACCGTGGCTCTCGAAAGTAAAGACCCACAGAAAGAAAACAGGGGGATTTTAGCCTGCAAAAGTCTGTTACTCCTTCTCGTGCCACACAGCGTGGGAGGGGTTATTCAATGATTTTCTACTAAAAAAAAGTGGCTTATCGACTACGCTGCAAAGAAATGGCTACGCCGTAGCAGGCATCTACGAAAAGCGTAGCGCCGGCACGCCACGTAGCAAACAAAATGTGCGAGTTTACCAAGATTGTTGTTTGTGATACTGATCGAATACTGTGAAATTAAATTGGTGATGGTGATTAAAACCGATGATGCCATTTTTTTCTGCCTCTACGAATTTTGATGTTGTTGTCTTGCAAAATAATCATTTCTGCCAGCAGCTTCGCCCGCGTGGTAGTATGTTATTTATTTATTTATTATATTATTAAGATCGCAACATTAAATGCACTGGGAATTTGGGTTCATTTTATAACACTATTATAGTGCTGTAACACTTAGAGACAATCACAACTTTAACTTAAAACATTTGATTTTAAAACAGTTAATTTTCAGTGTATAAGATGTCAAGGAGAAAAATAATAATTAGAATTATGTCATTAATCAAAGTAATAACACAAAAATACAGGATAAGAAATAAAATGGGAATTGATACTTACATTACTAAAAATCTATTACTGCGCATGAAGGTATCGACGCCATTTTGGTTCAACTTATAAGCCGCGTATTGTACATTCAAACTTTCACCTTCGTAAAATCTTTTGATTCTTAAGCGTTTCGCAGCTTCTGCTCTCTCTTTTCATTGACTATATTTCCGATTTTTACTTATTTTGATAATCATAAAATTTGCTTTTTTTGAGGTGGGAAATCATCATGACTTCTCTCGCTCTAGTGTGGAGCAGGAGGGCGTGTCAGGCTTCTACTGACTAAAGCCACACCAGTGTCCTTCTGTTACCCTTTGCGTTCCAGGACTGTAGTTTCCCATTTCAGTTCGTGGCTCAAGCGGGCATCAGTCCTGATAAGCCCCAGCTGTTTCGCTGATAAATCTTTGAGGTGCGCGTGAAAAAGCATGCGCCGGCTGGACGGCGACCTACCCATCACCCATCGTTCGCAAGCCCGCACCTACCGTGGAACAATCCTTCTGGTGTTTCCCAATTTGTTTGTGAAAGACCCTACTATTTCGCTGAAATCTTTTTGAAGCGCGTGGAACACCACACGCTGTCAACGACTCGGGCTCGATCCGGACGGTTATTGGACGGCAGGACGGCGACCTACATATCACTCACTCGTCGAGCGAGCTACCCATTGCTCGTCGTCCGCAAGCTCGCGGCTACCTGGGAATAATCCTTCTGGTGTATTCCAATTTGTGTGTAGAATTTTAATATACCTGCTTCAAACTCACTTATAACATCTTACAGAGCAACTCAAGAATCTAAAGTAATATTTTCTAAAATGAGAATCTTTTGCGCCATACAGAACATAAAAGATATAGCTTATAAAAGATATGTCTGCGGTCTCACTTTATTTACAGTGAGTGAAGATGTGGGATTCATCGCGATTCATGCCCGGACTTAGAGGTGAGTTTCTGTAACTGTGTTGTGTAGTACCTATATGTATAGTAATTTGAGTTATATTTTTCCCATTATGGGAATATGAGTTCGTTTCCGATACAAAGCTAAAAATGATTGGTATAGAGAAGGAAATCGTTAATCTAAATTTAAAAAGTATTGCCACTGCCACTGAAAAATAAAGAGCAGTGTTGACTGCACTTTATTTTTCAGTGGCAATGGCTGTGACATACTCTTTGTAGATCGTGGGATCAAGTCCAGCCAGGTGTAAAGGCAACGCGTTGACGCCCCAGCGTTGACGCCTCAGCTGCCGCCGGAATCCCGATTTTCGGCCACCGTAGACGCGGGTTTGCGGACGGCGAGCAATGGGTAGCTCGCTATTCGACCATCCAGCCGCTGTCCAACCGACCGGACCAAGCCCACGTCGTCGATGGCGCGTCGGTACTGTTCTTGTGCGTCTCAAGGAGCTGTCGGCTTCTGAAAAGAAAGTTTAGCCTCGGTATGAAAGGCAACGAAGGAACAGGATGGGTTTTTTAGTCAGTGAGAATCAGACACTATCTCCCGCTCCACCCAAGGGCGGGGAATGTCATTGGATGGATTACAGCACATTCCTTCTACTAGGGAGGAGGCCTGACCCCAGCAGTGAGCTGATTTCTTTTTTTTTGATATTTTTATTTTGATAATATTATAATTAAAAAAAAATCCTCGCGCGGTATAGACTAAGACTATTTCAAAGAGCTCAAACACGATGGAGTTACCTTGTTGTGCTCAGTAGTTCTTATGGCTACTAGTATGCCAAACCGCTCAATCTATTTCAATATCCACTTGCAAGATTTGCCCTAAACAAACATACATGCAACAAAATATTTCAATATCATGATATCTTAGTTTTATTTTATTACTAGCTGCTGCCGCTGTCTTCGCCCGCGTGATAGTAGAAAAAATAAGAAAAGACCCTGAGATAGACTAACAAACATACACACACACTCATTTATTCATACACTCTTTTATAATGTTAGAAGTTAGTTAGAATTAGTTCAGAAATAATGTGAAAAGAGTTTACGATATTTTAATTGCAACTATATTATTTGTTTTTTTAGGGTTCCGTAGGTAAATGGCAAAAAACGGAACAGTGTGGAGTATTTATGGATAGGTCTTCAAAAATTATATTGAGGTTTCTAAATCATTTTTTTTTTCTAAGCTGAGTAGTTTGCGCGAGAGACATTACCAAAGTGGTAAAATGTGTCTCCCACCTTTGTATCTTCTTAATAATCTTAATAAGAGACTGATATAACTAAAAAAATATATGATGTACATTACCTTGCAAAATTCCACCGAAAATTGGTTTAAACGAGATCTAGTAAGTAGTTTTTTTTTTAATACGTCATAAATCGTAAACCGCAATTTACCGAGTTTGTACGGAACAAAACTATCAGTGCGCGAGTCCGACACGCACTTGCCTCTTTTTTTTTCAACGTTAGAATGTGGATGTAATTTTTTTTGCAGTATTTAGTAGTAAATATACCGAGTCAACTTTCTTGAAAACCTAGTCGTGCGTGACCGTGGCATGCATTTTAGTTTGTCATGTATACATGACTGTGACGGTCGAAAAATTACTAAAATAGTTGTTTTGGGGATATGAAATTCAAAACTAATGAATGTAAACCACATTTACAATACTAAAATAGGGTCTACTTTTATCCATCACCAAAATAACCAAGGAATTACAAATATACAAGTGTAATTGGATTAAGATAAATCCAAACGTTCTCTGAATGTGCCTTTACTACTTAAAACTCCTAATGATTACAAATTGGACTCACAGATAAATGAGTAGAATCCATGTAATATATTGAGACAAGTTATTAATCTGCTAACTTAAGCTCTGTCGGTAAGTTGGCCTAAGTTATAAATGATGGCATTTTATTAGGCTAGCTTAGGAACATAAAATACTGCGCTCTGTAGAATTAGTTGCTCGCCTTATGAACTCATTTATTAAGATCAATCGAGAATCTTAATTAAATACTTGTATCAATCACATCGCTTGCAGCACTAGAACTGATTAAAGAAGGATGTTCGAAGGATTAAATTTAAGATTAGACACAGTACAGCAATGTTTGTAACAGTACAGTTCATCATCATCACATAGGCCTCGCCCAAGTGTTGACAACGACCGGTTCTGTGCGTCTCGCATCTATCGGATTGCCGCGTCTTTCCGCAGCTCATCAGTCCACTCCAGAACCTTTCTACAACATCGACCATCTGTTCTGCGAGCAATCTGAGTGTGTTGCACTTGTGGTTGCACTCAGATTGCTCGCAGAACAAATGGCGCACACGCCGCTGCCGCCACCGGGATCCCGATCCCGATTTGCGACCACCGTAGGCACGGGCTTGCGGACGGCGGGCAATGGGTAGCTCGCTGTCCGTCCCGTCCGGTAACAGACTGGTCCGGGCCCAAGTCGTTTACGGCGCGCTCTGTTTCCGCGCGCCTCAAGGAGTTGTCAGCAAACTGCAGCGGCCCAGCGGGGCCGAAGCCTACTGGGGCTTAGGGTTAGGCGAAAGTGAACCCCGGGGCCCTGGAACAAAGGCGATGAAGAAACAGGGTAATTTTTTAGTCAGTAAGAGTCTGATACTATCTCCGGCCCCGCCCAAGGGTGGGATCTGTCATTGGATAATTTTACTTATTATAAAAAAAAACCTTATGGTAAGCAGTAATTTAATTGTTGATGGTGAATCGCACTAGTTTATTAAGAGCACAACATAAAGCTAAGTTTGGTAATTCTTTGTGCTTTGTCGGTAACCTTTGTTCTCTGGCGGATATCTTCGTTCCTGTTAATAGAGTATAAAATACAGTACAGTTAACGGTAATTATTTACTATTTGCCCTTTCCATTCTCAGGGTTGCAGCGATTATTTCGAACAGTCTTGTAAACCACGACGGCGTTAAGACAAAATTAAACTGAAGTATCAAAGTGGTGTCAGCACCACAACCAAAGACCAATCATGATGAATTACTACAGTATCAAACAGTCAGCTGTTTGATACTGTAGTAATTCATCATGATTGGTCTTTGGTTATGGTCTTTGACCGTGAATTTGGAAATCAAGTCGATAAAATTGATATAAGTTCCACATAGGTACCATTGCGGTCATTTGTGCATGGTCATTTAAAAAATAAATCGCTTGAATACTGCGGCGCGGCGCCAAACCAAACCATTGAAATTTTCGTTTCGAGTGCAAGCAAAAATGAACTTAGTGGTTGTCAGGCGGAAGTGTCTTTGATAGTACGTTTACTTAAGTACTCCATACTATTATCAGTGTCGGATTAGCCACATAGCAAAAGTAGCAAATGCTATAAATAATGAAACCAACAGGAACAAAATACATAATAATGATTACATATTAGAGACTCATCATGGTCTTATTAGCGATAGCAAAGTAGTTGCGGAAGAATTTGTAAATTTATTTACCAGTGTACCAATAAAAACTACTGAAGCCCTAAATTCATCACCATCTCATGCTTTTGGTTTATTACAGGCTAATGTTGCAGCCTGCCCCACTGAATTTAACTTTAAGCATATAAACCCCATAACAGTAATAAAAGCATTTAAACAAATCAAGGTTAAATTAACTGAAGATCTTTGGGGTATGTCTATCAAAGTTTGTACCTCAATTATTGAGACCATAGCGCCATACTTAGCTTTAATATTTAATTTGTGTATAGATCAAGGTGTCTTTCCGGATCTAATGAAATATAGTAAAGTTATACCACTTTTTAAATCCGGGGACAGTAAAGACTCTAATAATTATAGGCCAGTGTCCGTGTTGCCAGTTTTTAGCAAAATATTTGAAAAGGTGATGTTAGATCAAATGCTTAATCATTTTAACACAAATAACATCTTACACGATAAACAGTATGGTTTCACCAAAGGACGTTGTACAACTGACGCTGGTGTCTCCTTACTAAAACACATTTTTAATGCGTGGGAAGAGGCACAAGATGCTATAGGCATCTTCTGCGACCTGTCTAAGGCGTTTGATTGTGTAGTTCATGAAACATTACTCCTGAAACTTGAGCATTACGGACTAGGCAAAACAGCGTTAAACTTATTAAAATCTTATTTGAATGATAGACAGCAATTAGTTCAGATAAACGGTGTCAATTCGTCGGGGTTAAATGTTAAAATGGGAGTACCCCAAGGTTCGATTTTAGGTCCTTTTTACAAGCTTTCTATTAGCTTGCACTGTATGTAACTATGAATGTTCGGCTCAAATCTTGCAACTCAATTTTGAAGCAGATATCTTCAACCGATTGAGCTGAAATTTTACATGCATGTGTAAATCGGGTGACAATGCAACATTATGATGACATGGAGCTGATCTGATGATGGAGCTGGAAGGTATCCATAGGAACTCAGCAATAAAACAATACAACCCCATCGAGTTTGGGCTCGCTTGATTAGTACTAACGAGTACTTTAATCCTGTATGATAGCCAGGGTCTGATGATGGAGCCGGAAGGTGATCATAGGAACTCCACGGTTAAACGATACAACCCAATCGAATTTGGGCTCGTTTGATTCGTATCGACGAGTACTTTCATCCTATATGGTAACCAAGGTCTGATGATGGAACTAGAAAGTGATCACAGGAACTCTGCACTTAAACGACACAACCCCATCGAATTTGGGCTCGTTTAGTTTGTATTGACGAGTACTTTCATCCTATATGGTAGCCAGGGTCTGATGATGAAGCCGGAAGGTGGTCATAGGAACTCCGCAGTTAAACGATACGACCCCATCGAGTTCGAGCTCGTTTGATTAGTATTGACGAGTACTTTGATCATGTATGGTAGCAAGGGTCTGATGATGGGCTCGGAAGGTGGTCATAGGAACTCCGCAGTTAAACGATACAACCCCATCGAATTTGGGTTCGTTTGATTCGTATTGACGATAACTTTGATCCTGTTTAATAGCCAGGGTCTGATGATGGAGCCGGAAGGTGATCATAGGAACTCCGCAGTTAAACGATATAACCCCATCGAATTTGGGCTCGTTTGATTCGTATTGACGAGTACTTTCATCTTATATGGTAACCAAGGTTTGAAGATGGAACTGGAAGGTGGTTACAGGAACTCCGCACTTAAACGACACAACCCCATCAAATTTGGGCTCGTTAAGTTTGTATTGACGAGCACTTTCATCCTATATGGTAGCCGGAGTCTGATGATGGAGCCGGAAGGTGGTCATTGGAACTCCGCAGTTAAACGATACGACCCTATCGAGTTCGAGCTCGTTTGATTAGTATTGACGAGTACTTTGATCATTTATGGTAGCCAGGGTCTGATGATGGAGCTGGAAGGTTGCCAGAAGAACTCCGCAATTAAACCATATAACCCCATCAACTTTAGGCTCATTTGATTTTTATTGATGAGTACTTGAATCTTAAATGGTAACCAGGGTCTGATGATGGAGCTCGAAGGTTGCCATAAGAACTCCGCAATTAAACGATATAACCCCATCGACTTTAGGCTCATTTGATTTGTAATGACGGTACTTGGATCCTATATGGTAACCAGGGCCTGATAATGGAGCTGGAACGTGGTCATAGGAACTTCGCAGTTAAATGACACAACCCCATCGAAATTAGGCTCATTTGATTTGTATTGACTATTGCTTGGATCAAATATGGTAACCAGGTTCTGATGATGGAGCTGGAAGGTTACAATAGGAACTTTGTAAAAAATCGACACAATCCCATCGAGTTTGGGCTCATTTGATTTTTATTGATGAGTATTTGGATCTTATATGGTAACCAGGGTCTGATGATGGAGCTGGAAGGTTGCCATAAGAACTCCGCAATTAAACGATATAACCCCATCGACTTTAGTCTCATTTGATTTGTAATGACGAGTGCTTGGATCCTATATGGTAACCAGGGTCTGATGATGGAGCTGGATCGTGGTCATTAGAACCCCGTAGTTAAACGACACAACCCCCTTCGATCGTACTAGTTAGTTTTAATACACTACTACAAAATAGGTACCAATTGAAAGGGCTTGCAGAGAGTAACTTGAAAAATAAAGTGACATTACTCTAAATCCAATATTTTCCTTTTTCTCAGTCATACTCTTGGTGGAGTGGTAGTGGTCATGGATCGTCTGGTAGGTTGTTTGCGGCTTTTGTGAGACTTCTCCATCTCTCTCTATTCATGGCACTTCGTGTACATTCAATGAGGGAACACTTCGAAGATGATTTAGTGAGGTCTGTCCATCTGGTAGGCGATTAGCCGCGAGAACGTAGGCCCTCTACTCTTCCCTGTACCACCAAACGTTCCAAAGAGCTTTCATTGCCTATGATTTATCCAAACATCTTAAAAATTCGCTGTTGTAGACGAAAGTTTTTGTTTGATGCAAAGCTCTCTAAGAATGGAAACCTTAGTACGGTGAGCAGTCTGTTTTTTCCTCAGTAAACGCCTTCAGCGTGACATTTCAAGAGCGTCAATCTTTTTACGGTGCTTGAATCTTCTCCGCATTTCCCAGTATTTGTGATTGTGGATCCCAGGTAGATAAACTCTGGACAACTTCGCAATTGGCTATTTCATGTAAATTAGGTTGATTGTTAGTCTTACGATCCACCACCATCATTTTTGTTTCATAAATCTAACCTGGCAGACTTCTCAGGCGGTCGCCTCCTTCTGCGAAACAGTAATGCTAGCAAAGTAGGAGGCCGACCGCATCAGGCAACTGCGCTCACGCCGCAGTCGCCGCCGTAATTCCAAACCCGACTTCCTGCCACCGTAGGCGTGGACTTGCGGACGGCGGGCAATAGGTAGCTCGCTGTCCGTCCGGCCGATAATAGACCGAACCAAGTCCAAGGGCAGGGGATGTCATTGGATGATTTTACCTACCATTAAAAATAAAATAAAAAAACACCTGGCAGACTTCTAAAGATAGCAGACTAAGTTTCTTATACTTTCCTATAATATGGGTAACAAATGAAAGGATTTGCTGAGAATACAAATGTGATTTAACACTTCGATCCACAACTACCCAACTTGTTCATACAAAAGTAGACTCTAAACATCGGAATTAAGGCCTATAGTGGCGTGGATGTGAGAGGACACCGGTGTCCTCTGAGCTAGGACAGATTAAATAAGGTATAACTGAAAAATAAAAAATAAATTACAAATAAAAAAACTTTTTTAAAAACAAGCTTTCAATTAAATGGGCTAAAAAGAAGAAAATAAACTTTTCCTTTATAATTTTTACTATCAATTTATAACGGCATTACACAATTTTTATGATATAAAAGCTTGTCGCGAGATTTAATTTTAAATAAGTTAAAAAACTTCATCTACTGATTTTAATATTTTCAAAATCTCGCGACAAGCTTTTATGTCATATAAATTGTGTAATGCCGTTATAAATTGATAGTAAAAATTATAAAGGAAAAGTTTATTTTCTTCTTTTTAGCCCATTTAATTGAAAGCTTGTTTTTAAAAAAGTTTTTTTATTTGTAATTTATTTTTTATTTATTTTTAGTTTACATTAATGACTTACCCCATTTGTTGCAAAATAAACTTAATATGGTGTTGTTTGCCGACGACACTTCTTTGATTTTTAAGGTAAATAGAAGGACTAATAATCTTGACGACGAAAATAACGCCCTACTGCAGGTCCAAAACTGGTTCACTGCTAATAATCTAGTTTTAAATGGGAAGAAAACTAAATGCATAAGATTTTCCTTACCGAATGTCAAAAGTAGTGAATGTGACATAGTATTGAACAACGAAAAACTAGAATTCGTCGATAAAACGGTTTTCCTGGGGATAACGCTTGACTCAAGGCTACAGTGGGGTCCTCATTTAACATCTCTTGCAGGACGGCTTAGCTCAGCTGCATATGCTGTTAGAAAAATCCGCCAATTTACGGATGTTGATACCGCTAGACTAGTCTATTTTAGTTATTTTCATAGTATCATGTCATACGGTATCTTACTATGGGGACGGGCTGCAGACATCCACTCTATTTTTATATTACAGAAAAGAGCCATCAGAGCCATATACAATCTCCGCCGGTGCGATTCTCTAAGGGAACTGTTTAAAGATATTAACATCATGACGGTACCTTGTCAATATATCTATGAAAACATCATGTACGTTAGAAAGAATCTTCACCTTTTTAGTAAAAGAGGCGATAGGCATAATTATGTTACAAGGAATAGGGACCTTTTAGTTCAACCAGGTTTCAGACTGGCTAAAGTAGCGTCTTCTTTCATGGGGTACTGTTTAGAATGTTACAATAAAATACCTCCTCACATATTAGAACTCAATGAAACAAAATTTAAATCTTGTATTAAACGCACACTATGTACACGGGCATATTATAGCTTGGATGATTATATTCAAGATAAAAATGCTTGGGTTAATGCTGGTCCAGCTCCACTACCAGCAGGGCGTACAAATTGATTGGAAAATACTTTTTTATCTTTTTATTTAATATTAAATTATTATTGTATAATGTAGAAGCATTTATTTTCAAAGTTTGTAAATGTGAGTACCATGGAGCAATTTACGGTTTTTGGATATTGGACTTGTTTGACATAAATGAGCATGGTGGTTGAGAGTTTGTCATGCTCACTCAAATGTCTCACTGATGGTGGCGCGTGTGTTGGATCATTCGGTTCCCTTCAAAATGGTTGAGCTGAGTGGTGCTGATATGCGCGTCATGTCCGTGAACGGGCGCTGTCAGTTGAGACTGGTCATCTCTTAGCTGCCAGTGGTTTATTTTAATATCTTTATTTAGAATGCCTTTTTTTTGTCTTTACTTTATTTTATTGAAATTGTTCTCACATAATAGCAGCAACAAGAAACATGTAACAGAGATATTTGTTATACATAAAATGATTGAAAAGAGTGTCCATGGAGTTTCTTGCACATTCTTCTCCATAGAGATCTACGCTTTGGAATGTGCAATTAGCATCATTTTTTTTCTGACAGACTGACACCTTGACCTTTCAAAAGTGCCTGTAAATGGTTTATTTGAAATAAATGCTTTTGAGTTTGAGTTTGAGTTTGAGTATCATACGATATTTAATCAATTCCGGAATATTCATAAAATAAAACACAGTCATTGTGCGTACAGCTAAGGAGTGGAATTCCGTGCCGGAGTTTGTGTTTCCAGATGGCTACAACCCGGGAATATTTAAGTCAATAGTGAATAGGTTACTTCTAGGTAAGTTCGCTCTATCGTCGCTTTCCATCAGGTGAGATAGAGGTCAAGCGCGAACCTATCAACAATAAAAAAAATGTAAGCTCCATTGTATTTACAATGGAGCTGCCGTTACCTAAGGGTCCAGCGGCTTGTGAAAAAAATAAGTTGGGCTCTTTGGTTGAATTTGCTTCAGGCCCCACGCTTACTTAATCCGGCACTGACTATAATTCATCATGTTTTCAATCGAATCACCCACAAAATCTATACTAATTTCGTAAGTTTTTTCAATTATTTTCACTTTACTCAGGAATTGAAAATAATTGGAAAAAAAGTTTGAAAACAAATTTAATACAACAAAAGTATTTTTGACTAATGAAAACGGATTATACACAGGAGCGGTCATTATGCCGAAACTTGGGGGAGGCTATGTCTAACAGGGGACGTCTTTTGGCTGCAATGATAATGATACAAGAGCAGAATAATTTTATTAAGTCCTTAACCAACCAAGTTAAAATAAAGTGTAAACTACAGAACGCTATATTTATTAACGGCTTCTAAATAACTGCTTGCTCAATATAGAGAGAGAACGAATTACTTAGCTCAACCAGCTTAACGGGGCAGGTATAATAGTTCAACACCCAATGAAGTTTGACTGCAGCTAAGTGAAAAGGCGCAGCCAGTAAACCCGGGATGTCGTGCCTTAACAACGTGACGTAAGTTAATAAATAAAGTGCTCGGTATATTATAAACTTGCTTTCAGGTTACAATAATGAATTTTGAAATTTACTCTGACGGAGAAAATAATTTTTAATGAACAATTTACAGTTATTAAATTTCTTTGTTATAGTTTGGCTTATCACGAACTGAATAGTTTTTTTAAATCATATAAACTAGTGCTTGACTGCGATCCTACCAGGGGGCTTACTCTCGAGTTTAATTCCGATTGATTGACAATGGAATAGTGACGTTAGGGACTCTTGAGTTCGATGCTAGGGCCAAATTGCGTGACCTTTTTGGGAAACTAAGTAAAATGGGGGTTGGGCTTGGCATGTGGTCACGCAATTTTAAACCAATTTGGCGCTAGCATCGAATTTAAGAGTACCTAAAGTCAAAATTTCAATGCCGACCGATCGGAATTAAAGTCGAGAGTAAGCACCCTGATGAGCAGTGATGTAATCGTTGATGGTAAATCGCACTAGTAAATTAAGAGCTTGTTAATTTAATAAAATTTGCTGTCATATATAGGAAACTAGCCTCTGCCAGCGGCTCCGCCCGCGTGAAACTCGGTTTCTCCATACAAATTTCCAATCCCCGTTTTATCCTCTTAAGAGTGGAGTTTCGTAAAATCCGTTCTTAGCGAATGTCTACACTGATACACCCTATAAGGAACATACCTGTCAAATTTTAAGTTTGTAGGTCTTATAGTTTCTGAGATTTCGTGATTAATCAGTGAGTCGTATTTCGCTTTTATACGTCGTTAAATTTTAGCCGTTTTAATCCCGCGGAGGGTCGCTTCGGTACATGAAATACTATCAATTTGTAAAGAAAAAATAAAAATAAAGTGCTTTTTTTCAAAAACTCGAATTAATATACGAAATTAATTTCTTTATGTAAACGAGTCAATGACCTTTTAGGTAGTTGTCGGTCATTGGCCTCGCTCAGCTGACGTTTACATAAAGAAATTTATTTCGTACTTACGTAAATTAATTCGAGTTTAAAAACAAAAGTACTTTATTTTTTAATTATCTCTTTACAAATCGATAGTATTTCATGTACTGAATCGACCCTCCGCAGGATTAAAACGAACAAAATTTAACGGTGTATATTTAGAAGATATAAAAAATGGTAATTTAAAAAACTAAAAAACCCGACTGCTTTTCTGAGTATTCATGAAAAAGCTCTAAAACAAGAAAGTCGTTGTAGCAGTCGGGACCCATTACATCATAGATCTACTGACTAGACGGCAGACTTTCTAGAATGGGTCCCGACTGCTACAACGACTTTCTTGTTTTAGAGCTTTTTCATGAATACTCAGAAAAGCAGTCGGGTTTTTTAGTTTTTTAAATTACCATTTTTTATTTTTTACTTTTTTTGTTTAATTTTTTTACGATATCACTTTCACAGTAATTACAAATCTGACGACACCTCGCAAACTAAAATCCATCGAGCCGTTCAGGCGACAGAGCGTGCCAATCGATATCCGTGGTGCCAAATATTTGAATTTGGCGCCAAAAATCCGACATTTTGTTTTTTTTTTTATTTTGATATACCCAGTGTCACTCTCACAGTAAATACGAATCTAACGACACCTCTCCAGCTAAAATCCATCGAGCCGTTCAGGCTGCAGAGCGTGCCAAACAATTATACATACATACATACATACATACATACATACTCTCGAAAAACATAACCCTCCTTCTGGCGCAGTCGGGTAAAAAGAATATTTTCTAGCTCTCTATTGACGACACGACTGACTTAGTGGTTAAGATATTGGCTGTTGCATCTCGTGTCGCGGGCTTGGTTCCTGCACGGAAGAAATATGTATACTCGTATGTCTTACGTGGTCTTACAGATACCTGGTCATTCCGGGTCAGGGTGTCTTGTGTATGTGAATTTAATATAAAGGATTCATTTTAAGAGGAGCGTTTAAAACGAATCGCTGTTGTTCATTATTACCTTTTAAGTCAAGAGTGAATAGGTTACTTCTAGGCAAGCGTGCGCCATCGTCGGCCACACTATCTCTTACCATCAGGTGAGATAGAGGTAAACGTGAACTATAGAAAAAAAAAAATTAAAAGTTTTTGCAACATAAACTATATAAGGGCGGACTTAATGCCTTAGTCGTTCTCTACCCGTCAACTAACAAATAATAAAAAATAAAGTGACCAAACTAAACAAAACAAAAAAAAAATATAATATAAAAAATTACAAATCTAAAAATCCATCTAGAATCTATTCATACGGAACCTCCTACATTTCAACGCAAAATAAAAACCGAAGGACGTACTAAAAGATAAAATAAAAAAAAAAAGAATGGAATGGAATAAAGTTTATTGTAAACCAAAATAGTAACACAAATACATAAATCGATGGGAATAATGGCGGACTTATCGCTGACAGTAATACCTACCAGACAACCTTTAAATAGCCTGGATGATCTTAAAATATAAAAGGGCCTGAAATGCCAACATTCCGCCAACGCATCTGGGCCTACAATTACAATCAACGTTCGTTACCATTCAAAGAACATTAAAACAAACAGATGTTAGAAAACCCCTCATTCCACAACAAAAAACAAACTACAATGATTCGGAACATAACAGCGTAAACTTCGGTAATACAAATACAATCTTACTTGTAATCTTCTTCGAAATCGCAATTCCATTTCGAGAGCTTTATTAAATATTAGGGTGTGAGGCGGCGAGTCTGTGATACCATATACTGTAACAATGTTTCCGAACGATCTCACGTGTTGAATCCAAGTGAGTTCTCTTATTGAACGACATTGTAAGAGCTAGGGAAACTCGTAATCGGCTTCAACAGAATGAAACTGCTAGTAGCCACTATAACCTACTTCTGAGGTGGTACAAGTGTTCAGCAGATATATCCCGCGAAATGTAACAAAGTAGGATTTTCTTGGTAATGAAGTTTTGTTTAAATATCCCCCTCTTCTTATTTAAGAGGTGTTTAAGAGATTAGATCGTGTAGGGTTAATGGCGCAAATCGTATCTTAATGACTGGGCATTACGACCAGCGACATTTTTATCTTTGCATTATTAACCTGCTCAGCAAATATAGGTAAGATGGGTAGGTGAGGGTTGTGTAGAAAAAATAGGAACCGAGTTTTCAAAAAGGCCGTCTTGAGAAAGCTTACTTAAATCGTTGTAGTTGAGATAGCGTAAACATCAATATTTGGCAAGTAATGTATGAGAATAAACGTTCATAGAGAAAAAGTCCTAGGACACATCTACTGCAAAAAAAGTGTTTGTAATTTTGCAGAAACTGATTTTGAGTGTCCTTGTATCACTGATTTAAAAAGATCTCATACTTATAAAGACACTGCAGCAAATTTATTGACATCTCTATGTAGTATATTATATTTAAGACAAACAAACACAACCACCAGAAATCTATAGGAAAAGCATAGTGGAGGATTTTTTCCCATCAACATTTCCGATTCTAGAGAGGGATGAGGTTTTAGTTCATGGCGTAGCGTTCCACCATTATGCCAATGATGCGAACTTCGAATTATGTTATTACTCTGTTTTCTTTATTCAAATATCTCAGCTTTATCGTTGTTTATGGTAATCGACTTCGAGATTTGTGCTTTACCTAACGGCCATTCCATAATGTACTGGATAAGTATTGCTTGGATCACTGCGACGGATTTAGAAGGAACTCTCACTGAAATCAGGATATATTACGTTTCTTTAAAGCATATTTTATTTCTGTTGGTACACATGTATTTTCGTTACTTGGTTGGTGGTATGGTTTATTTGGACTGTTGGTTTGAATTCAGGAATGGTTCTGTTTTTGTTCCAAAATTTTAAGCTTTCGATTCTTTTAGTTTTACGATTGTAATCTTGTCTATGTCTTATGCTCAGATCTTCATGATGTGACGTCATCATTGGTTATGTTTTGTTTTATGTTTTCTTTTTAAATATCGCAGCATATGCTGAAATAGGCACCTTTTGACCTGGCTGAAGGATTGTTCGAAAGATTTGCCATAGCTTTAGAACTCTAAGAAACACACTGGATTTTTAGTCAGTAAAAGTGTAATACCCCCTCTGGCTCCACCCAGAGTAGGAGAAGTTATGTGTTAATGACTCACCTCAAATAAAATACTTTTTTGATCGCTCATATTAAAAAATGGATCTGGTTCCAATAAGTTCTTGTATGCGGCAAAAATAAACATCATTTCTTTCTATCTTTGATCAGTTTTTATCATTTCAACCAAGATTAATGAACTATCGATTCCGGTCAGTACTGATTGAAAATATACTCAAAACTGAAATTCTGCAACTACTTGTTGCTGCTTCGTTTAAATGCATGAAAAAGAGAACCAAACGAGTAACGTTGGAAGATGAAAAATTGACTGGTTCGGACCAAAGTCAATTTTAATGGTAATTGAAACCTATCGCTTATGGCTTGATCCTTCTATAGAGTGGCTCAGATATACTACTGTTATAGTCTGAAATCGACTTCAATAATAAACGAATGTACGTTTGTCTGTCAGGTAAATTGCACTATAGGATTTAATAGAATTTTCAAATATCGATTTGAAAACACTTCGGGAGGATAGTAGAGGAAAGGAAATTGTTATGTTATTTTTGAATCGTGCGATTTAATAGAAAACCCGACTGCATCAAGGAAATCCGCGACGGAAGTCCAATAGAACATCAAATAAAAAAGCTTAGTTCGAGACCGTTTTCACCACGCCTTCGATTTGATGCGCTTACGTTTATCCTTATTAATACAGAGAAAAAGTAAAGAAGAAAATGAATCTTACTTCTTTGGAAATAGATTCTATTTTAAAATTCAGTAAGTAATAAATTACAAATAAAAAAACTTTTTAAAAACAAGCTTTCAATTAAATGGGCTAAAAAGAAGAAAATAAACTTTTCCTTTATAACTTTTACTATCAATTTATAACGGCATTACACGATTTATATGATATAAAAGCTTGTCGCGAGATTTTGAAAATATTAAAATCAATAGATGAAGTTATTTAACTTATTTAATGAATGAAGTTATTTAGCTGTGTATTTACACAGCTAAATCTCGCGACAAGCTTTTATATCATATAAATCGTGTAATGCCGTTATAAATTGATAGTAAAAGTTATAAAGGAAAAGTTTATTTTCTTCTTTTTAGCCCATTTAATTGAAAGCTTGTTTTTAAAAAGTTTTTTTATTTGTAATTTATTTTTTACTTTTTAGTTATACCTTATTTAAATCACAATTTTATTCTCAGCAAATCCTTTCATTCGTAACCTATATTATAGGAAAGCCTATGAAACTTAGTCTGCTATCTGTAGATGTCTGCCAGGTTTTTTTTTTATGGTAGGTAAAATCATCCAATGACATCCCCCGTCCTTGGGCTTGGTTCGGTCTATTACCGGACAGACGGCCAGCTACCCATTGCCCGCCGTCCACAAGCCCGCACCTACGGTGGCAGGAAATCGGGATCGGAATCACGGCGACGGCTGCGGCGTGAGCGCCGTTGCCTGATGCGGTCGGCCTCCTCTTTTGCTAGCATTACTGCTTTACAGAAGGCACTTGAGAAGTCTACCAGGTTGGATTTATGAAACAAAAATGATGGTGGTGGATCGTAAGACTAACAATCAACGTAACTTCCATGAAATAGCCAATTGCGAAGTTGTCCAGAGTTTATCTACCTCGGATCCACAATCACAAATACTGGGAAATGTGGAGAAGATTCACGCACCGTAAAAAGATTGACGCTCTTGAAATGTGACGCTGGCGTCTACTGAGGATAAAACAGACTGCTCAATGCACTAACGTTTCCATTCTTAAAGAGCTTTGCATCAAAACAAAAACTTTCGTCGATTGTGCAACAGCGAATTTTTAAAAAGTTTGGATATATCATACGCAATGAAAGCTCTTTGGAACGTTTAGTGGTACAGGGAAGAGTAGAGGGCCTACATTCTCGCGGCCAATCGCCTATCAGATGGACAGACCTCACTAAATCATCTTCGAAGTGTTCTCGCAAAAGCCGCAACCAACCTACCAGACGATCTATGACCAGACAACCACTCCACCAAGAGTATGACTGAGAAAAAGGAGAATATTGGATTTAGAGTAATGTCACTTTATTTTTCAAGTTACTCTCTGCAAGCTCTTTCAATTGGTAGGTACCTATTTTGTAGGAGTGTGTTAAAACTAACTAGCTATTTACTTATGTAAATTTGTACGGAACCCTCCGTGCGCGAGTACAAGTCGCTTATGACCGGTTAGAACTTATTTTATTCGATCCGAAATTTGATGGGATTGAATCGTTTTATTGCGGAACTCCTATGGCCACCTTCCAGCTCCATCATCAGATCCCGACTGCCATATTGATCCAAGTACAAATCAAAGTACTTGCCATTACAAATCTAACGAGACCAAAGACGAGAGGGTTGTGTCGTTTAACTGCGGAGTTCCAATGACCACGATCCAGCCCCATCATCATACCCTGGTTACCATATAAGCTCCAAGTACTCGTCATTAAAAATCAAATGAGCCTATAGTCGATGGGGTTATATCTTTTAATTGCGGAGTTCTTATGGCAACCTTCCAGCTCCATCATCAGACCCTGGTTACCATAAAAGATCCAAGTACTCATCAATGAAAATCAAATGAGCCCAAACTCGATGCGATTGTGTCGATTTCTTACGAAGTTCCTATGGTAACCTTCCAGCTCCATCGTCAGAACCTGATTACCATATAGGATCCAAGGAATCGTCAATACAAATCAAACGAGCCCAAATTCGATGGGGTTGTGTCGTTTAACTGCAGAGTTCCTAGGACCACGTTCCAGCTCCATCATCAGACCCTGATTACCATAAAAAATCCCAGTACTCATCAATACAAATCAAATGAGCTCAAACTCGATGGGATTGAGTCGATTTCTTACGAAGTTCCTATAGTAATCTTCCAGCTCCATCATCAGAACCTGGTTACCATATAGGATCCAAGCACTTGTCAATAAAAATCAAACGAGCCCAAATTTGATGGGGTTGTGTCGTTTAACTGCGGAGTTCCAATGACCACGATCCAGCCCCATCATCATACCCTGGTTACAATATAGGATCCAAGTAATCGTCATTACAAATCAAATGAGCCTAAAGTCGATGGGTTTATCATCAACTTTAGGCTCATTTGATTTGTAATGACGATTACTAGCCCAAACTCGATAGGGTCGTATCGTTTAACTGCGGAGTTCCTATGACCACCTTCCGGCTCCATCATCAGACCCTGGCTACCATATAGGATGAAAGTACTCGTCAATACAAACTAAACGAGCCCAAATTCGATGGGGTTTTGTCGTTTAAGTGCGGAGTTCCTGTAACCACCTTCCAGCTCCATCATCAGACCTTGGTTACCATATAGGATGAAAGTACTAGTCAATACAAATCAAACGAGCCCAAATTCGATGGGCTTGTATCGTTTAACTGCGGAGTTCCTATGACCACCTTCCAACTCCATCATCAGACCCTGGCTACCATACATGATCGAAGTATTCGTCAATACTAATCAAACGAGCTCAAACTCGATAGGGTCGTATCGTTTAACTGCGGAGTTCCTATGACCACCTTCCGGCTCCATCATCAGACCCTGGCTACCATATAGGATGAAAGTACTCGTCAATACAAACTAAACGAGCCCAAATTCGATGGGGTTTTGTCGTTTAAGTGCGGAGTTCCTGTAACCACCTTCCAGCTCCATCATCAGACCTTGGTTACCATATAGGATGAAAGTACTAGTCAATACAAATCAAACGAGCCCAAATTCGATGGCGTTGTATCGTTAAACTGCGGAGTTCCTTTGATCACCTTTCGGCTCCATCATCAGACCCTGGCTATCATACAGGATCAAAGTACGCGTTAATACTAATCAAGCGAGCCCAAACTCGATGGGATTGTATTGTTTTATTGCTGAGTTCCTATGGCTACCTTCCAGCTCCATCATCAGATCAGCTTCCTGTCATCATAATGTTGCATTGTCACCCGATTTACACATGCATGTAAAATTTCAGCTCAATCGGTTGAAGATATCTGCTTCAAAATTGAGGTGCAAGATTTGAGCCGAACATTCATAGTTACATACAGTGCAAGCTAATAGAAAGCTTGTAAAATCGGAGAATTCTCTGAATTCCTCCATTAAATTCTTTAGTTAATGAAGTAAAGCTTCTCTTCTCTTTCACGACGTTTCTAGAAATGCGGTGCCACGATCTTTTTTTTTTTAATGTTCCTCTTTCGAGTAATGACGTCATAGCTGACAGTTTCAGCTTCTTTTATAAACCAGTTTCGCTACACCTCAGAAATCAAGAATAAAATATGGTAGGTATTAATTCAATTAATCATTTAATTAAATGAAGCAATCAATTTATAAGTGACTGCCTATCTAAACCAGCCCGTAATTGTACCTATTATACAGAATGATACTCCTTGGCAAGACTTTTTTTAAGTGGTACATCATCCAATGACATATATAGCCGCTAGCATAGCATAGCCGCTCTTAAGCTAAAGAGTCGATTTTTGAGATTTAAAGTTTCGTAATTTTGCTAAAAATTTGATATCGGTCTCTCTAAGCAGTATTTTCTAATATCAGTAGTTATCGAGATAAATTAATAATAAATTACAAATAAAAAAACTTTTTAAAAACAAGCTTTCAATTAAATGGGCTAAAAAGAAGAAAATAAACTTTTCCTTTATAACTTTTACTATCAATTTATAACGGCATTACACGATTTATATGATATAAAAGCTTGTCGCGAGATTTTGAAAATATTAAAATCAATAGATGAAGTTATTTAACTTATTTAATGAATGAAGTTATTTAGCTGTGTATTTACACAGCTAAATCTCGCGACAAGCTTTTATATCATATAAATCGTGTAATGCCGTTATAAATTGATAGTAAAAGTTATAAAGGAAAAGTTTATTTTCTTCTTTTTAGCCCATTTAATTGAAAGCTTGTTTTTAAAAAGTTTTTTTATTTGTAATTTATTTTTTACTTTTTAGTTATACCTTATTTAAATCACAATTTTATTCTCAGCAAATCCTTTCATTCGTAACCTATATTATAGGAAAGCCTATGAAACTTAGTCTGCTATCTGTAGATGTCTGCCAGGTTTTTTTTTTATGGTAGGTAAAATCATCCAATGACATCCCCCGTCCTTGGGCTTGGTTCGGTCTATTACCGGACAGACGGCCAGCTACCCATTGCCCGCCGTCCACAAGCCCGCACCTACGGTGGCAGGAAATCGGGATCGGAATCACGGCGACGGCTGCGGCGTGAGCGCCGTTGCCTGATGCGGTCGGCCTCCTCTTTTGCTAGCATTACTGCTTTACAGAAGGCACTTGAGAAGTCTACCAGGTTGGATTTATGAAACAAAAATGATGGTGGTGGATCGTAAGACTAACAATCAACGTAACTTCCATGAAATAGCCAATTGCGAAGTTGTCCAGAGTTTATCTACCTCGGATCCACAATCACAAATACTGGGAAATGTGGAGAAGATTCACGCACCGTAAAAAGATTGACGCTCTTGAAATGTGACGCTGGCGTCTACTGAGGATAAAACAGACTGCTCAATGCACTAACGTTTCCATTCTTAAAGAGCTTTGCATCAAAACAAAAACTTTCGTCGATTGTGCAACAGCGAATTTTTAAAAAGTTTGGATATATCATACGCAATGAAAGCTCTTTGGAACGTTTAGTGGTACAGGGAAGAGTAGAGGGCCTACATTCTCGCGGCCAATCGCCTATCAGATGGACAGACCTCACTAAATCATCTTCGAAGTGTTCTCGCAAAAGCCGCAACCAACCTACCAGACGATCTATGACCAGACAACCACTCCACCAAGAGTATGACTGAGAAAAAGGAGAATATTGGATTTAGAGTAATGTCACTTTATTTTTCAAGTTACTCTCTGCAAGCTCTTTCAATTGGTAGGTACCTATTTTGTAGGAGTGTGTTAAAACTAACTAGCTATTTACTTATGTAAATTTGTACGGAACCCTCCGTGCGCGAGTACAAGTCGCTTATGACCGGTTAGAACTTATTTTATTCGATCCGAAATTTGATGGGATTGAATCGTTTTATTGCGGAACTCCTATGGCCACCTTCCAGCTCCATCATCAGATCCCGACTGCCATATTGATCCAAGTACAAATCAAAGTACTTGCCATTACAAATCTAACGAGACCAAAGACGAGAGGGTTGTGTCGTTTAACTGCGGAGTTCCAATGACCACGATCCAGCCCCATCATCATACCCTGGTTACCATATAAGCTCCAAGTACTCGTCATTAAAAATCAAATGAGCCTATAGTCGATGGGGTTATATCTTTTAATTGCGGAGTTCTTATGGCAACCTTCCAGCTCCATCATCAGACCCTGGTTACCATAAAAGATCCAAGTACTCATCAATGAAAATCAAATGAGCCCAAACTCGATGCGATTGTGTCGATTTCTTACGAAGTTCCTATGGTAACCTTCCAGCTCCATCGTCAGAACCTGATTACCATATAGGATCCAAGGAATCGTCAATACAAATCAAACGAGCCCAAATTCGATGGGGTTGTGTCGTTTAACTGCAGAGTTCCTAGGACCACGTTCCAGCTCCATCATCAGACCCTGATTACCATAAAAAATCCCAGTACTCATCAATACAAATCAAATGAGCTCAAACTCGATGGGATTGAGTCGATTTCTTACGAAGTTCCTATAGTAATCTTCCAGCTCCATCATCAGAACCTGGTTACCATATAGGATCCAAGCACTTGTCAATAAAAATCAAACGAGCCCAAATTTGATGGGGTTGTGTCGTTTAACTGCGGAGTTCCAATGACCACGATCCAGCCCCATCATCATACCCTGGTTACAATATAGGATCCAAGTAATCGTCATTACAAATCAAATGAGCCTAAAGTCGATGGGTTTATCATCAACTTTAGGCTCATTTGATTTGTAATGACGATTACTAGCCCAAACTCGATAGGGTCGTATCGTTTAACTGCGGAGTTCCTATGACCACCTTCCGGCTCCATCATCAGACCCTGGCTACCATATAGGATGAAAGTACTCGTCAATACAAACTAAACGAGCCCAAATTCGATGGGGTTTTGTCGTTTAAGTGCGGAGTTCCTGTAACCACCTTCCAGCTCCATCATCAGACCTTGGTTACCATATAGGATGAAAGTACTAGTCAATACAAATCAAACGAGCCCAAATTCGATGGGCTTGTATCGTTTAACTGCGGAGTTCCTATGACCACCTTCCAACTCCATCATCAGACCCTGGCTACCATACATGATCGAAGTATTCGTCAATACTAATCAAACGAGCTCAAACTCGATAGGGTCGTATCGTTTAACTGCGGAGTTCCTATGACCACCTTCCGGCTCCATCATCAGACCCTGGCTACCATATAGGATGAAAGTACTCGTCAATACAAACTAAACGAGCCCAAATTCGATGGGGTTTTGTCGTTTAAGTGCGGAGTTCCTGTAACCACCTTCCAGCTCCATCATCAGACCTTGGTTACCATATAGGATGAAAGTACTAGTCAATACAAATCAAACGAGCCCAAATTCGATGGCGTTGTATCGTTAAACTGCGGAGTTCCTTTGATCACCTTTCGGCTCCATCATCAGACCCTGGCTATCATACAGGATCAAAGTACGCGTTAATACTAATCAAGCGAGCCCAAACTCGATGGGATTGTATTGTTTTATTGCTGAGTTCCTATGGCTACCTTCCAGCTCCATCATCAGATCAGCTTCCTGTCATCATAATGTTGCATTGTCACCCGATTTACACATGCATGTAAAATTTCAGCTCAATCGGTTGAAGATATCTGCTTCAAAATTGAGGTGCAAGATTTGAGCCGAACATTCATAGTTACATACAGTGCAAGCTAATAGAAAGCTTGTAAAATCGCCATTTAGTTAACCTAATTTATTTATTTATAAAGAAAGAAAAATAATTTATTTGGTACAGCATAAGGCATGAACACATCAATTAGGTAACACAAAAAATAATAAATTAACAAAAACAAAAAAATAAAATAAAAATAATTGTGTGCCTCATGGCTGCACCAAAATAGGTCCAGTTCAGCATGAATGCTAGACAACTAGTGCCTGACGCTGGTTTTCAACTGACCTGTTGTTGTGACGCAACGGACGTAAAACCGTTTGGAGTGTGTGTATACTTTGTTATGTGCATGAAGTGTTATAAAGACTTCATGCACATAACAATGTACAAAGGCGGACTTAATGCTTTAGGCATTTTCTACCAGTCGACCTTAATTTATATCAGTTAACGGTTTTATACCGTGAGAATGGGAGCGAGGGAGAGGGCACCACATGCCATACGATCCATATTAGTATTTTATGGTTGCGTTCATAATATTGTCTTCAACAGGTGCCAACGGGTAAACCTGCCTTTAATTACTGTTAATACTCACTAATTTTTCTCCAGCATTATAATGGCCTATTAATATTTCACTCGGGTTATTGGTAAAATTGTGGTGTCTCTTCCACAAATGCCATTAATAAAGAGTTGAAGTTGAAGCTTTCTGAGTCACGGTGGAGTCTTGGTATATAATTAAGGGTCACCCATCCTTGGTGTGACCTCGGTAAGTGTTGCTTAACCTTGAAGATCTTTTCCATTACATTTATTCGATAACAATTTTTTTACATTCGGTCTGAATGTTTAAAAAATAATAATAAGCTTAAAACATTTTCCAATAAAATAAAAACATTCAATTAAGTAAAAGTCACATTTATAGAATAATAGTCAACACAATAGGAAATAATGTCACAACTTAATTACATGAAACAATAGTATCTTAAAAAATAATAAACTAAAATCAAAATATTTTATAATCCATTAAAAAATCGATGGAAAAATCTGACAACTGCAAGCCGGACTCGCGCACTGAGGGTTCCGTATACCTACTCGTATTAAAACAGTTCAATTCCCGAATTGAGTTACGCCGATTTTTTCGAATGACAATTTTTTTTTTTTTTGTTAAACTACGATTTTACAGTTTTCAGATTATTTCCTATACTTGTGCTACGAGACCTTGCTCCAAATTTCAGGATTCTAGGTCAACGGGAAGTACCCTATGAATTTTGATTCCATTGAGATAGTCTAAATACACGTTTTTTTTTGCGACATAAACAGCCGTATAATTTTTTTTTTTCGTTAACTCTAATGCTAATTTTTTTCACAGTTTCAAGGGACTGTAGACCTCAGTATATGGTTTACATTTCAACTCGATACCTCCACGCGTTCCCGAGATAAAGGGTCCTGACAGACAGACAGACCGCTGGACAATATTAATAGAGTATCATAATAATTACAACGGTTGCTTAATGCTTTGGCCACCTGAGCTTCGAATCTTATTTTTAATTAGCGACTCCAAAATGACAGTTAAATAATTGTGATTCCGCTTTAAGCTTAATAACATTATTTACATTAATAATTTTAATGTTTTTTTCGAATTTGAGGTAGGTACATAATTTATTTTTATTTTTTTATTATTTATGGGCTCACGTTTGGCCACTATCTCACCCGATGGTTAGCGATTACATGTGGCCGATAATGGAGCACGCTAGCCTAGAATTAACCTATTCACAATTTATTTCCGATTTTAATGTAAATGGTGACTGGTAATTATGATCATGACAACAAACAGCTTTTGCTGTGGGACCGAACCTGAAATCGCGAAAAAAATCTGCTGGACAGTACATTTATGTTCGCCTAACTAACTGATCAAAATGTACTGAACTTGGCTAATTTTTTTTCGCGATTTCAGGTTTGGTCCCATAGTAAAAGTTGTTTGTTAGCATGACTAAAATCACGTGTTCAAGTATCGTTCACTAATTACCAGTCACCTTATATAAATACATTTAATTGACATAAACAGTACATATCTAACTATATTACAGTAAAATAATAAAAACCCTACGCTAACTACGACTAACTAAAATATGGCGTCAAAAAACTCTTCAGCATCGCTGTCGACCGGCAATGTGCCAAAATGACTGGCGGCATTGCCACGCTGTATGGCAATGCTTATCCTCCGTCCAAAGTAAAAACCAGCTCTTGGGTCACGCGTAGTGTCAATTTAGACTTAACTTAGACCCTTGTTTGACTTTATTTAGACACTTGATTTAAAGACTCTTAAGTTATAGCTATCAGGAAACAAAAACTCCGGCAGGGAATGCCACTCCTTAGCTGTACGCATAATGAATGTGTTCTCAAAACGCTTTCTTCGTGTGGGTGGAATGTCCACAATGTATAGTGTATAACGCCCTATGTATAGTGGTCCGATAATAAAACGGAGTTGGCGGAATTAAATATTAATTATGATTTAGTTTTACCTCTCAACACACAATTCGACCGCCTACATAGTCAGTCTAATTTTGAAAAGGAATAGATTTACTTTAGTGTAATAGTTTTTGATTGTTTTAGCAAAAGTTGTAATTAGTTTTCGTTATACACCGTTAAATTTTGGTCGTTTTAATCCCGTGTAGGATTAATTCGGTACGTGAAACACTATCGATTTATAAAGATAAAATTAAAAAATAAAGTACTTTTTTTTTAAAGCTCGAATTATTATACGAATGTACGAAATTAATTTCTTTAAGTAAATGAGTCAATGACCTTGTAGGGAGTTGTCGGTCGTTGCGTACTAACTACCTACAGTTCATTGGCCTCGATCAGCTGACGTTTAGTTAAAAAAATTAATTTCATACAAGCGTAAATTAATTGGAGTTTAAAAAAAGTACTTTATTTTTGATTTTCTCTTTACAAATCGATAGTGTTTCATGTACCTAATCGACCCTCCGCGGGATTAAAACGACTAAAAGTTAACGGTGTATAAAAATCTATATTTAGATTCCCATATATTACTAAAGTTTTATTAGTGGTATGCGGAAAAGAGATTAACGTCCCACATGCCTCCTTTGAAAGGGAGGATCAACCAATGGGAGGCCATGGGTTTGCTTCTGAAAAGAAAATTCGGGGTCCTAGAACGCAAGGCAAACAAGGAACATAGGAGTTGGTATTAGTCAGTAAAACTCTGACATGCCCTTGCGCTCCGCCCAAGAGCGGAAGAAGTCATTGCGTGATGTTATACTGTATAGCGATGCGGGTAGTCCACCACGATGACATGATGTATTTGACGCACTTGACACGAGTCAGTGGTCAACCGGTAATTGACTGGAGCGGTTGTGTTGTGCAAATATATGTGTCATTTTGTTGGTGAGCCGTATAATACTCCAGAAAGCAGTACACCCACCAAAAAAAATGACCTATGATAAGTTAGTATAATATTGTTTTTAAAACTCTCAGGCAACATCTTCCTTTTTGTGCAAGCAAACTTAAGTTCCACGTAATTACATACGAAAACATAGAGATTTCCACCATTTCTTGAAAAGCACATTAAATAATTCCTGATAACTAAACAAATATTGTGCATTCCATTATACTTTGTACATTCACAAAGCTTTTACAATTGTGTTAATTAGAGCTTATATGCAATACTGACAGTTGGTCAAATCGTGTATTGTATTTTGTATTTTAGTCATTTTAAAGCTTTTGTGATAACTATGAATAATGTAATGATGCTGTGTAATTAGTTATCATTGTTTTGAGGATTATTTGTGTTTATGTTAAGCATATTATTTGAACAAATGTTCGTTAAGAGCGGCCAACCCGGGGTACATTTTAATACAACCGCTCTTACGTGATTATGATGTTATTACACATTTTTCTTCAGATATTTTGGATACACAGATATCTTATGGATATTATCTAGGTTTCTATAGAAATAAAAACATAAATTTGTGTAAAACTAATCTAGTATAGATCTCTGAAAATTAGCTATTTTATGTAAACTTTGGCCCTCTATAGTGTCATATGAGTATATTAAAAATTTAAAAAATTACTTCTGTAGAAGCCTTGCACATTTAATCGAGATTCTAAATGATGTCAATTTTGTTCAAAAACTTTTAAGGGTTTAAAAAAAACATGTATTTTCTGGACCAAGTTTTGTGAAATATTCAATATCACGGAATTACCGAATGCCAACAGAAATTTCAGGCGTTACTTATCTCTTTTTTTTCGCGTTGTCTATCCATTCTATTTGTAAAAATTTGTGTTATATTTTTTTTTGAGTTTTCTACTTTCCAACCCGTTAATAGTAACTGTCACATTAACTTTTATTGATCGGGCATGAAATATTTTTTGGTACCTAAATCATCTTTCAGTATTGAATGAAGACTTTAAATGGCTTCAAATAACCATTGTTAAAGGGTAGAATATCGACTGAGACCGCGATTTTTAAATTATGCGCTATAAAATATGGTCCTCTATATTAGTCAAGTGGCTGATATTTATTGAGATCGACTACCGTGATTCATTCAAATCCATATCAGAGAACCAATTTTATTTCCATTTCGTTTTTATTTTATATACAAATAATGCTGCAATATATCTGCATCCTGATAGAGGACACCGTGTATAGAAAATTTTGTAAAGCTAAAAATGCGAGTAATCGGCAGGCCAGCTATTGTTTACGAAAATATCAATAGCGTTCCTAGAAACTATAATACCTTTTATTTATTGTTTCCATGTTTGCGAATTAAATAGTCCTGCATCGACCAGGGGCTATCTACAGGCACACTTTTTTAAAATAGAGAAATCATCCAATGACTTCTCCTGCTCTAGGGTAGAGCGGGAGGACGTGTAAGACTTTTACTGATTGACCACATCTATATTCCTTCTTTACTCTTTGCGTTCCAGTATCACGATTCCCCTTTCAGAAGTCCACCCATTGCGCCGTAAGCTTTGGCCCTGCTGGGCCCCTTCGGTTTTGCTGACATCTCTTTGAGGCACGCGTGGAATACTACGCGCCGTCGACGACTCGGTCCGGACGGCGAGCTATTCATTGCTCTTCATCCGCGAGCCCACGCCTATGGTGGTCGGGGTTTCGGCGCCTGGGGTGTGAGGATATCCGTTCCCTCACGCGTGCGGCCGCCTCCTTCGCTAGCATTACGGCTTCGCAGAAGGAATCAATCGCTGCCCACATCCACTCAGTTCGGAGACTCCGGACCATGGCCTACCAGGGCCCGACGCGAGGGACCCCTGATCGCCCCATGAGGACACGGTGGTGCTCCACCCATCCTTAACGGGGCACACCTCCTCCTCAGTAAAGAAAATTTTTAAAAACGCTATAGTATCAACTTATATATTTATTCTCTAGAATGTATTGTAAATAGAATGTAAACTACACCAATGAGGTCTCCAGTAGTCGATCCTTGAACTAGGACATCCTTAACTTCACGTTAAGTTGACTTCTAAGAAGTAATATCATGCTTGCTATGAAGGCGAGTTTGTAAGGAAACAGTTCCTCGTAAGTCCTCACTTGAGTCGCTACTTGAGTGATGTTGAAACTTGACAAGGCCTGCCTATATTTCTGAACAAATTGAAGCTTAATAATGTTGAAGGACTCTCATTGATAGGTGCCTGGCGCTCGTCTATAATAATAAACTTAGATGCCATTTTATTAAAGAGGTCGGCGAATCCATATTTCGAAATATCGAAAAAGAAAGAAAAACACTTGAAGTCTTTTCCGCCAAATGATTTGGCGGAAAAGACGCAATCTTAGGATTAACTTACACTAATTATAAACATTAATTATGAAAAATATATGCTACATCTGTGCAAAACGGCCGAACGCTCATCATAGTACGCCGTAACCACACGCAAAATGCGACAAGTCCACAGCGCTGGTTTTCAGCTGGCTGGTTGTTTTACGAAACAGGTGATTTAAATCATAGTAGTTAAAACCTTCCTCTGTTTCTTCAGTTGCCCTTCGTGGTCTAGAACTGCGGTAACTACAAGGTGGCGCAAAATTAATCACTCTTTCGAAAGATGTTATAATTATTGCAAATGGCGTCGTACGTTAATTATATTTGGTAATAGCGAACTGGAAAGAAGTAGAATATAACAGACAAGCAATGGAACGCTACTCCGCAAAAGCGTAGAAAAATTACGTCATGCTGGGGAGCATGAGATGCTCTACAGCAACCCATAATTCAACTGCCTGTACCTGTTAACCTGTTAAGGCGCTTATTTTTTTAAGTATGTACTTAATAATTCTGTACAGATTGCGTACAATTGTTATATGAATTTAGAAACAGAAAAATAGATGATGATGTTGCTGGGGAGCATGATGTGAATAATTGTGTTGATTCTTTTGACCAATCATAATCGATTGGTAGTGTTAGCGCAGCGTGCATTTTGACCGTCGTTTTCCTATCGTATCACGCCAACTGGGCAAACATTAGCTGCTTGACTCGAACAGATTGGAACCACAAGAGACCTTGCAGGGTGTGACTGCCACATGACTGGTCGTTCTTCCGAGAATATCGAAGCTGTGTTAATTTTGCGCCATCCTTATATAAAAAAAATCTGCAACTTTGGCAGGCATCTGCATTGGTGTTGACAGGCTCCGTAAATCTTATTGATATCTCTTTGAGGCATACGTGGAATACAAATAGTCATCAAGCTGGACCTGGCCCTTATCAAAAGACAAGCTACCTATTGCACACCGTCATCCGCTGGCCGGGAGTCGTGCTGTGACTCCCGATGCCCGAAATAAAAAATCTATGTCAGATACAGTACTACAACTGTTTAAAACATCGTGTGGCTATCTTTCTCATACAAGTATTTATTGTAATGCGGGGAATACGCACGAAGGCCGCGCTGTGAATCCGCATGATTTTAAAAACACCTTTATCGCTCTTTTACCAATGTTTCCCGCTCTACCTAATCGCTTAAGTACATGGTTGCTGCAAATTATAATGACTAGTAGGTTGATTTTTAAAGGAAAACTTTTCTGCATGAGAAAAAAACATCAAAATCACGGATGAATTAATACTATCAGTAGCCATGAGAATTTTGATTCAACCCAACTATATCATATCATATCAAAGACCCAACTATAAAATTCTCTCTATTTAAACTTTGGGACGGACATTCAAACAAACATTTTACCAAATAAAACGTTTGTCAACCCTTCCTGGATCAACCTATTCTTAGTAAAGAAAAGAAAAGAAAAAAAAACATTTTATTTACATGGAATGACGCAACTAAAAACTAGACAAACAAAACATTTTAAAGGAAAGATATGCGTCACATCCGTGCAAAACGGCCGAACGCTCAGCATAAAGCTCTGCCCTCATGCACAATGCAATGAGCATACAGCGCTGGTTTTCGGCGTTGCGTTGGCCAGTGCTGACAGAAAGACGGTGCAGCGTGCAAAAAGATATAAATAGGATAAAAAATCATAAATGAATTTTAGATAGATCAAATAAAAATAAGGAGACTGTGTATATATGAAGTGACAACACCACGGCGCGCCCATAGCACATTATGTGCATCTCATAGATTTTTTCTCGAATCGATCTCATCGAATTCAAGAGTGCCTAACGTCACAATTCCAATGTCAACCGATCGGAATTAAACTCGAGAGTAAACCCCCTGTATTGGCCAAAACTGTTCGCAGTATTAACCTTTAAACATGCCTTGGGCTAACTGACACACATACGTTTGGTAACGAACAAGCATCGTCCCGTGTGACTGGCACCGATGGTCGTTCTTTAGTTGAGCGGACAGCTCCGCACCGCCTGATGAATGGGTTTTATGGCGTGCGAGTGGTTCTGAATACAGGCTACAGCTTGAACCAGTCTCATGCTATTGGTCTATATTATGGTATTGGTTTATATTATGCTATTGGTTTATATTGGTTTATTTAGTTAGCCTAGAAACTTCTAATGCCTTGATCACACGCACCGAGCAAACGGGCGAGACAGTGCTCTCGGCTGAATACTCGGTACGTATAAACATAGCACCGAGTGCTCGGCCGAGCAATATATTACTGTCTCGCCCTTTTGACTCGGTCCATGTGATCAAGGCATAAGTCTAAAAAACTATGTTTTTGTATGTGGACTAATTTTTCACTGATAAAAAGCTACATTTTCACTGATATTTATACCTACTTATGAGTTCTATCGAAAAAGTACGCCACCTACTATTTTTTTTTTATGGTAGGTAATCATCAAATGACAAATCCCGCCCTCGGGTGGGGCGGGAGATCAGACTCTTACTGACTAAAAACCTACCCTGTTCCATTCATTGCCTTCGACCCAGGGCCCCGGGGTTCGCGCCGTAAACGACTTAGGCTCAGGCTGGTATGTTACCCATTGCCCGCCGTCCGCAAGCCCGCGCCTACGGTGGCCGGAAATCGGGATCGGAGTCCCGGCGGCGGCGGCGGCGCGTGCTCCGTTGGCTGATGCGGTCGGCTTCCTCCTTTGTTAGCATTACTGCTTCGCAGAAGGAGGCGACCGCCTGCCACTCCTCCTCGCTCCGGAGCATGGCTTGAACCAAGGCCTGGCGCGAGAGATCGCCGCCGCCGATCGCCCCCACAAGGACAGGGCGATGCTCTTCCCAAGCGGGGCACACCTCGACCGTGCGCTCCATCGTGTCCTCCGGGCGGTCCGCACAGTGGCGACACCCGGGCATTTTTTTTTTGGTTGTGGGTAAAATCGTCCAATGACATCTCACGCCCTTGGGCGAGGCGGGAGATAGTGTCAGACTCTTACTGACTAAAAACCCACCCCGTTCTTTCGTTGCCTTAGATACCAGGGCCGAGCCTTCCTTTCAGAAGCAGACTCTTGGCCCCAGTAGGCTTCGACCCTGCCTGCATGCAGCTAGCAGGCTGGGTCTCTACGGCGACACCCGGGCGTCGTCTCCGCACGAATCTTGTATAGTTACTTCGCGAACTTGCCGTGTTCGGCTAGTACCTGCGCCAAGCGGAAGGTAATTACGCCGTGAGGCCTTTCCAGCCACGCCTCAAAGAAGGGCCTTACCGCCTCGATCGTGGCGTGCCCAACGCCACCTACTATGGGAGTGAAGTCGTGGGAAAACGATAGTAATTATTTTATAAACCCCCGTTTCACTCGCGTCTTTGGTTACTGCTCCTATTGGTCATAGCGTGATGTTGTATAGTCTTCCTCGATTAATCTAACACTATAAGATTTGAAAAAATCGAACCAGTACTTTTTGAGTTTAGTCTGTTCGAACAAATAAACTCTTCAGCTTTGTAATATTAATTAGTATGGTATAGATTACAATTTTAAATATGGAAAACGGTCTAAACCTTTGCCGTACCTTATAGATACTCGTGTAAGAGGATTTGTTGTCATTCAAACTGTAGGCAGGATTACATCACTTCAAAAGTTTTACAAAACGTAATAAAACGGCCAGCTACAAAACAAAATAAAAATCGCATTTAAGCCCTCAAACCCGTCGTGTATACATTTTTGTTATCCCCTTTCAAACTCAATTGTGAAAAGATTTTATTTACAAATCGTCAAATTATGTTGCTCATCAGTGGTATCCTTTAAAAGTGGGGCGGGGGGAGAGGCGCGTCAAACTGGCTAATGAAGTATTTGAAGCTTCCACGTGAAGCGTCGTGATTGGTGATGGAATTGTAAGCATGGTCCGATGAATAGCTTCACGTAATTCTTTCTGATTGTATAACGCCGAAAAATGAGAATATTTTTTCCTCGCACCGAAATTTTTCTGGGTAATTTGTTGTGTTAAGATTTTGAGCGCGCTTGAGTGTGATTGTTATTAGCTTTTTTAAAGGAGCTTTTTAGTGATTTTTCTTTTATTTTGGTGGTAATTTTGTTACTAAAACTCGTATGTACGTATAAACGACTAAGTTGCTTTCATAAGTTTGCAGAATTTTAAAATATTGCTGCCTTAAATGTGTCTTGAGTAATAAGAGTTTGCCAAAAAAAAACATAAAAATATTTAGTATTGGACTTTATAAAACCGTTTTATAATTTTTAACGCCAAAATGTATCTCAAAAAGTGTCTTCTCATCTTAACATTTGCAGCTGTCCTCAAAAATTTAAACGAGCCACAACATTCACGAAAAATATTTTATATTTCAAAATTTTTTGCTTCACTGAAATCCTTCCGAGGATTTAAAGTAAGTAGCGAGTAAATGCGAGCTCAGCAGTTGCCATATCTAGTGCATAACATAGTTTGAAATTCTTATATGGTGAAGTTACCGTACTTGATTTCCCTCAGCTGAAGAAGTTTGTGCTTTCCGGTAAGTTGAGCAGTAAATCATTTCAGCGTACGTATTACCATACGTGTTACACGAGCCCACTTGTTTTAAATGTCGAGGGGGAAAATACTTCCAAGTTCTTTATTGTGAGCATTATTAATATACCTCATTTGGTGGTTGCTAGCTAACTAGCAAGTCTACTAAGGAAATGCGGGACGACTTAGGCCGTGTTTACGAAGACGCGGCGCGTTGTGCGGCGCGTTGGGCGTTTCATCGTACATTGCAGCAGCGGGCCGCGTCATCGCTCGCGCAAACACAAACATATGGCAATGTACGATGGACCGCCCGACGCGCCGCGTCTCCGTAATCGAGCACTTACGGTGTCTCCTTTAGGAAATAGCAAGAAGTGGCTCAGAGCTGGGAACAGTGAAAAGAACGGAGCGAATGGAACTGATAGAGAATGCCTGTGACATTAAGCCCGCCTTTGTACATTTTTGTTGATTGATGTTTTAAGAAATAAATAAGTAGGTAAATGGAGGTAGGTTTTTACCCAGCAGTGGAACAAAACAGGTTAAATATTTAAGTACTTAATAATATAATATTAGGATAACGCTAAGTTGTGTTATCTTCAATAAGTAACTGGAATAATACACACTTTAATACACTCCAATTAGAAAACTAAATTACAAACATAATTGAAGTACTATTACTAGGTAGTAAAGAAATAAGCTGTCAATTTTTTTTTTTAAAGATGTTGCCCCACTCTACGAATAACTCCAGTATCATGGATGCGTTCACAAACATGTGATCTCGCATACACAAGACACCCAGACTCAGAACATCTATCTGTAGGTCATACAAATATATGTTCTGTGTGGGCTTTCATTTTCTTCTTGAAGATCTCCAGAAATGGGCTGCCGCGAAGGGAATGTGGGAGAGAGTTCCAGCGAAGCACTGAAGTAACAGAAAAGGAACCATCATAGCTGCTGGAAGTATAACGTGGAGTACGAGGTAGTGTTACAGGGTTTACCCGGGTTTACCAGCGTTACAGGGTTTTTTTAGGGTTACGGGTTCACAAAGATATCGAGGAGCATTAGGTTTGTGCAGGATAAGTAGTATAGAGAAGAGATAGTATTTATGTGTATCTCGCCGACGCTGAATCGGCAGCTACTTTAATTTGGACCGAAACTCCGATACATGATCGTATTTGCGGTGGCCAATAATAAAGCGGATGCACAAATTCTGCAGTCGATAAAGTATATTTAGGAGTGCCTCCGTAGCATCAGTATAGCTGTAGTTTTAGTCAGTAAAAGTCTGACACCTCTCACCCTAGAACGAGAGAAATCATTATATGATTTTGTAACTTAAAAAAAAGTAGTAGAAATAACATACATAATAATATAAATAACGTGAAAATACCCTTCAAAATTTTGTTTCTAGTCACCTCTTCATGTCTATTTGCCCCGTTTGACGGCACTCTTTTGAAACTTTACCCACAATATAATATAATATTTCCACAACTATCACACAACACCGTCTAGTCCCAAGCTAAGCAGAGCTTGTGTTATGGGTACCAGACAGCTGATAGAAATACATACTTATATATTTCTAAATACATACATATTATAGATAAATAACACCCAGACACAGAACAAATGTTCGTGCTCATCACACAAACATTTGTCCTGGGTGGGAATCGAACCCACGACCTCCGGCATAGTAGTCAGGGCCACTAACCACTAGACCAACCGGCCAGTCAAATATTAGTGCATTAGTGTTTCCACGTGGCTGCTTTCACGTCGCTAGCCCCTCAAGAAGATTATTTCGAAAAATAGTAGCCTATTAGTGAAATAATTTTCATAAGCGAATGAATTCTTTTGCAAATATGTGAAGAAACAAAAATAATACGAGTATCAATATTTCTTCGAATAAATATTTGTTTAGAGATTCAATGATCGGTAAACGATAATGTATTATGAATGTTCCGTGAACTAAATATACCTGAACGGTTTTATGTAGATTTTCAAATATGCTTGTGTACGCATGAGTTATTTAATAGATTGAGTTCTAAAATTGGGTTGGTTTGGTTATGTGAATTATTTTGATATTGGCAATATATACTGCGACTACGTTGCGACCGCGTGTCGGAAGTATCGGCATGCAGCGTTGGAAGGTCTCCCACAAGGCAAACCGAAAACTTGAGGGTTGCGGGAATCTGATGGATGCGAGATGAACAGGACCGGTCGTTGTGGCGACACTTGGGGAATAGATAGATAGATATTATACTCTTTATTGTAAACCAAAAATAAAATTATAATTTGCAAGTTAATGGGTGGTCTTATCGCTAAAACACTTTTTTACAGACAACCTTTCTTCTATGTCAAGTAGTGGATGTTTTTCAGCAAAACTGATGACGAAGGAAAACATTTTAGGTATTTGGCATACACAATGTAGAAATTAAAGATGTAACAAAAGTAACATTGTGTGTCTCACGTCTGCACCAAATAACTCCAGTTCAGAAAAAAAAATTAGACATCTACGTGGTTATTGCCTGACGCTGGTTTTCAACTGAACCTTATTGAGAGTATTTGGATGAAAAATAGTTTATTTATTAAATGCTATTAAGGTTATGGTAAATAAATACATGCATGTATATAAATGTGTGGTTAATGATAAAATAATAAATAAGCGTTCGGTGTAAAAAATAATAAAATATTGAGATTGCCAGAAAAAAATTCATCAACAAAAACTGTTAGTAAATATAAACGTGCATCATTCCGTGTGAATAACATGGGCCTTACCATGACATTTTAAAATGTCAAGCTCTACATCCTATCTAGCTCCATACCTTTAACAATTCAGTGTAGGTTGTCAAAAGGATCGCGTCGTGATAGGGCATAACCAATAACCGATTTTGAGCAACTCAATCTTAACACACCGCTATTATAACGCGCAGTTCTATGATACATAAATCTAATAATAATATGCTTTTTTTTACGTAACCGTTTAGCGAATGCAGGTATAATTTTTTGTAGGTACCACTGATCTCTATCTATCTCTTTACTTACTACTGCCACTGGATAGGCTGTTCCATACATTTGACAGCTATCATTTTGTCTCTATTTGAAGCGCCACCCGCGAGCGTCCATAGAACTAATTTTGACGTATAATGCTGGCTGCAGAGAAATGTATAGTACTTTGTAGTATGTGCGACATGTCTAATTTTAGTACCGTAGATACTCGCTACAGTCATGGACGACAGCGCCAAAATGGCGAATAACAAACACGGACAAAAGCACTTTGAGAGCCACCATGTTAATTAATAGACGTCAGTGGTAGGTACCTTAACTTTTGTTGGAAAAGAGATTTTCTTCGTTCCGTTCTCTCAAGCGCTACACACTAATATAGAAAAATACTTAGAGGCTTTTACTGAAATCACTTTACCTGTTGTATTCAGTAGACAATATACCTTGTATTTAATGTACCTGGCCACTGGGGAGCGTCTCTTAAAGACACCGCTGAGAAATCACAGTAAATGTGATAACAGTAAGTAAATAACCAAGTGTTCGATGTTCGGTGTTTGGAAAACAAAAGAATCATTATTTTCTTTTTTGTTTGGAAGATTGTGTTACCAGCTTACTCACTTAAGAGCGGCCAACCCGAGGTACATTTTCATATCACCGCTCTTACGTGATTGTGATATTATTACACATATTTCTTCAGATATTTTGGATACTCAGACCTTTTGTGGATATTATCTAAGCTTCTATAGAAATTAAAACATAGATTTTTGTAAAACTAATCCAGCGAAGACATCTGAAAATATGCTATTTTACGTGAACTTTGGTCCTCCATAATACGAGTACTTTATGGAGGGCCTATTCATCGAGATTCTAAATGACGACAATTTTTTAAAGGTTTAAAAAATACACGTATTTTGTGGAAAAAGTTTTGTGAAATATTCGAGTAAATCACGGAATTACTGAATGTCAACAGAGTTTTCAGGCGTTATCTCTCTTTTTACGCGTTGCTTCTTCATCAAACATCGCGTTGGATTGCTTTAGATGAAGCAACAAGCTTTTAAACCATGTTCGACGTTGACGATAGGCGAGTGGGGAAGGCCCACCTCAAATACGACTTTGCTGGTGGGTGCTACAATTGGCGTTAATTTTTCTATCGACTGATTTTATCGTTTTGATTTTGATTTTTATCACTTTGATTTTCCACCTTAAAAAACCTTTCATTTTTTTTTCTGGCTATTGCCATTGGCGTCGTTCGCGTGAATATCGATTATTGTGGAGCCAAAATCGAAGTAGAATCAGATAAAAAATAACCTCTGTCCTTTCTTGAGGTTGAAGCTTATTGCTTATGAAAATTCATTAAAATCGTTTCAGTATAGTTGTAAAACTATACTGAAATGATTTTAAAATTACTTTCAAATTTAGAATATGAGTATGACTTATGAAGAGGCTTATGCTTGGAGTTTTGTGGCGTGATCGCAGGGCGAATGAAGGTAGCTGCAGGTGAATCAAAATTACTGACAAGTAGTAGCGGGACACATTATTCGCAGAATAGATAAATAGTCAATGGGGCAGAAGGGTTCCGGAATGGCCGTCGCGTATTGGATGACGCAGTGATGAGAGGCCTTCCACTAGGAACACCGATGACTTTATAAGGGTCGCGGCCTCGGGGGAATCCGATGGATGTGACGGTGCGTTTACACGTGGGTCCAGCGACGGCCAATCGCCATCCCTAGCCACGAGATGTACAGAAACGGTCGTTTTGGCGACGATGATGACGAAGTATAATTTTTCATTAAGGTGGTCTCATTTCTCTTGATGCAACTGAAAAATCAACCCAAGCTAAGTCACTTCTGATCTTCAACTTCATCTGATCATTAAATCTTTATTATCTACGATCATTAGCTTCATCACAAGTTTCTCCGTCGATTTTCCTCGGAAACTGAGAACGGAATATATTACAATCACAAAGATAAACGAAGTGATAATCCGTAGCGCAGTAGTTCGTAAGTAATAAAACTTGAAATACTCGCACTGTGAACGGCACTAATTTTCTTAATTAAAATCGTGATAAGTTAAAAACCGGTCAAGTGCGAGTCGGACTCGTGCATGAAGGGTTCCGTACCCGTACCATCTATACAACATTAGACACTATATTATATCGTATTTTTAGTTCCACCTATCCCGATGTAGGTATGTTTGTTGAAAAATCACGTTTGTTGTATAGAAGCCCCACTTATATATTTATTTTTAGTATTTTTTGTTATAGCGGCAACAGAAATACATCATCTGCGGACTTAGCTATCAAGGTTAGACAGGTAGACAGTGGAGTCTTAGTGATACGGAACCCTTTGGGTACGAAACCCTAATGTTCCCGCGCGCCTACCGTACTAACCGTAGAGGCCCAGTCTGCTAGCTGCAGGCAGGCAGCCAGCCCCAGCATGATAGGCAACGAAGGAACGGGGTAGGTTTTTAGTCAGTAAGAGTCTGACACCACTTCCCGCACCACCAAAAAAAAAAAACGCCATGACGTTTTAATTGAAAATACGAGAATATTTGTTCAGAATTTATTATAGTTGCTGCAAACATACGAACGTGTTAAGCTTCACAACTAGGCTATAAATATTGGTGGGCGCTGAGTTATAGCTTTAGTTCAACACACAGATTTGTTCCGCGTGTTTCGACCACAATACACCTATTTAAGCTCCGGTCCCAACCATTATCGATCAATTGGCAATCGCCACTAGTTTGTTTGCTGTTCTTTGCCAGTTTTCCGGGAGCAGTTACAGGTTGTTCGAAAGTATACGACTTTTCTGTTTAGTCTGAGGTTAGCCCAAGACAGAATGTCTTATGGGAGGTTGGGTATATGAAAAATTCATGAGAATATTTTGCATTTATTCTCAACATCAATTGTTGCTTGTTTAGTCATTGCTCGTTTCAATAAAATGTAAAAAATCAACTCGATATATTTTTAGTAACCATGCAAATAATTTTTTTCGAAGTAAAATAAATAAGTCTAAGTAAATAACAACATACAAGAGATAATGTAGACGAAGAACGTACAAACAAAAATAACAATTTTAGCTTTTTTTATATTTTTCCCCCTCATGATTATGCCAAATCTCTTGAAAACCCGTTCAGTACTTTTTTGAATTTATCGCGAATAGACAGACAGAGATGCGTCGAGGAATTGATCTAAAATAATATGTAAGAATTAATCATTAACATAATCTAAATCAAATCAAATCAAAAACATTTATTTGTAAGAATATGGTACAATAGATGATAAATATTTTCGGTTCCAACATATGAGCCATACTATGGCGTACAAATATTTATAATGAAATATAATATTATTATAGATAGATACACACACTGTACAAACTAAAGATGTGAAAAAAGAAGTAAAATTATATGTCTTATGACTGCGCCAAATAATTCCAGTTCCAACAGAACCTTCCTGAGAGTGTAAAAATTAAAATAGGTTATTTATTTAATGCTATGCTATTAGGTGTAAGGTAAATAAATGTATGCTGGTATATTAATGTGTGGTTGATGATAAAATAATAAATAAGCGTTCGGCGTAAAAAATAATAAAATATTGTGATTGCCAGAAAAAAAATCATCAACAAAAACTGTAAGTAAATCTAATCGTGCATCATTCCGTGTGAATAACACGGGCCTTACCATGACATTATAAAATGTCAAGTTCTACATCCTATCTAGCTCCATACCTTTAACAATTCAGTGTAGGTTGTCAAAAGGATCGCATCGTGATAGCATAACCAATAACCGATTTTGAGCGACTCAACCTTAACAACCTTAACACACTGCCATTATAACGCGCAGTTCTAAATCTAATAATAATATGCTTTTTTTTTTACGTAACCGTTTAGCGAATGGAGGCATAATTTTTTGTAGGTACCACTGATCTCTATCTATCTCTTTACTTACTACTGCCACTAGATAGGCTGTTCCATACATTTGACAGCAATCATTTTGTCTCTATTTGAAGCGCCACCCGCGAGCGTCCATAGAACTAATTTTGACGTATAATGCTGGCTGCAGAGAAATGTATAGTACTTTGTAGTATGTGCGACATGTCTAATTTTAGTACCGTAGATACTCGCTACAGTCATGGACGACAGCGCCAAAATGGCGAATAACAAACACGGACAAAAGCACTTTGAGAGCCACCATGTTAATTAATAGACGTCAGTGGTAGGTACCTTAACTTTTGTTGGAAAAGAGATTTTCTTCGTTCCGTTCTCTCAAGCGCTACACACTAATATAGAAAAATACTTAGAGGCTTTTACTGAAATCACTTTACCTGTTGTATTCAGTAGACAATATACCTTGTATTTAATGTACCTGGCCACTGGGGAGCGTCTCTTAAAGACACCGCTGAGAAATCACAGTAAATGTGATAACAGTAAGTAAATAACCAAGTGTTCGATGTTCGGTGTTTGGAAAACAAAAGAATCATTATTTTCTTTTTTGTTTGGAAGATTGTGTTACCAGCTTACTCACTTAAGAGCGGCCAACCCGAGGTACATTTTCATATCACCGCTCTTACGTGATTGTGATATTATTACACATATTTCTTCAGATATTTTGGATACTCAGACCTTTTGTGGATATTATCTAAGCTTCTATAGAAATTAAAACATAGATTTTTGTAAAACTAATCCAGCGAAGACATCTGAAAATATGCTATTTTACGTGAACTTTGGTCCTCCATAATACGAGTACTTTATGGAGGGCCTATTCATCGAGATTCTAAATGACGACAATTTTTTAAAGGTTTAAAAAATACACGTATTTTGTGGAAAAAGTTTTGTGAAATATTCGAGTAAATCACGGAATTACTGAATGTCAACAGAGTTTTCAGGCGTTATCTCTCTTTTTACGCGTTGCTTCTTCATCAAACATCGCGTTGGATTGCTTTAGATGAAGCAACAAGCTTTTAAACCATGTTCGACGTTGACGATAGGCGAGTGGGGAAGGCCCACCTCAAATACGACTTTGCTGGTGGGTGCTACAATTGGCGTTAATTTTTCTATCGACTGATTTTATCGTTTTGATTTTGATTTTTATCACTTTGATTTTCCACCTTAAAAAACCTTTCATTTTTTTTTCTGGCTATTGCCATTGGCGTCGTTCGCGTGAATATCGATTATTGTGGAGCCAAAATCGAAGTAGAATCAGATAAAAAATAACCTCTGTCCTTTCTTGAGGTTGAAGCTTATTGCTTATGAAAATTCATTAAAATCGTTTCAGTATAGTTGTAAAACTATACTGAAATGATTTTAAAATTACTTTCAAATTTAGAATATGAGTATGACTTATGAAGAGGCTTATGCTTGGAGTTTTGTGGCGTGATCGCAGGGCGAATGAAGGTAGCTGCAGGTGAATCAAAATTACTGACAAGTAGTAGCGGGACACATTATTCGCAGAATAGATAAATAGTCAATGGGGCAGAAGGGTTCCGGAATGGCCGTCGCGTATTGGATGACGCAGTGATGAGAGGCCTTCCACTAGGAACACCGATGACTTTATAAGGGTCGCGGCCTCGGGGGAATCCGATGGATGTGACGGTGCGTTTACACGTGGGTCCAGCGACGGCCAATCGCCATCCCTAGCCACGAGATGTACAGAAACGGTCGTTTTGGCGACGATGATGACGAAGTATAATTTTTCATTAAGGTGGTCTCATTTCTCTTGATGCAACTGAAAAATCAACCCAAGCTTAGTCACTTCTGATCTTCAACTTCATCTGATCATTAAATCTTTATTATCTACGATCATTAGCTTCATCACAAGTTTCTCCGTCGATTTTCCTCGGAAACTGAGAACGGAATATATTACAATCACAAAGATAAACGAAGTGATAATCCGTAGCGCAGTAGTTCGTAAGTAATAAAACTTGAAATACTCGCCCTGTGAACAGCACTAATTTTCTTAATTAAAATCGTGATAAGTTAAAAACCGGTCAAGTGCGAGTCGGACTCGTGCATGAAGGGTTCCGTACCCGTACCATCTATACAACATTAGACACTATATTATATCGTATTTTTAGTTCCACCTATCCCGATGTATGTTTGTTGAAAAATCACGTTTGTTGTATAGAAGCCCCACTTATATATTTATTTTCAGAATTTTTTGTTATAGTGGCAACAGAAATACATCATCTGCGGACTTAGCTATCAAGGCTAGACAGGCGGACAGTGGAGTCTTAGTGATACGGAACCCTTTGGGTACGAAACCCTAATGTTCCCGCGCGCCTACCGTACTAACCGTAGAGACCCAGTCTGCTAGCTGCAGGCAGACAGGGTCGAAGTCTGCTGGGGTCATGGGTCAGCTTCCGAAAGGAATACCCAGCCCCAGCACGATAGGTAACGAAGGAACGGGGTAGTTTTTAGCCAGTAAGAGTCTGACACTACTTCCCGCACCACCAAAAAAAAAAAACGCCATGACGTTTTAATTGAAAATACGAGAATATTTGTTCAGAATTTATTATAGTTGCTGCAAACATACGAACGTGTTAAGCTTCACAACTAGGCTATAAATATTGGTGGGCGCTGAGTTATAGCTTTAGTTCAACACACAGATTTGTTCCGCGTGTTTCGACCACAATACACCTATTTAAGCTCCGGTCCCAACCATTATCGATCAATTGGCAATCGCCACTAGTTTGTTTGCTGTTCTTTGCCAGTTTTCCGGGAGCAGTTACAGGTTGTTCGAAAGTATACGACTTTTCTGTTTAGTCTGAGGTTATCCCAAGACAGAATGTCTTATGGGAGGTTGGGTGTATAAAAAATTCATGAGAATATTTTGCATTTATTCTCAACATCAATTTTTGCTTGTTTGGTCATTGCTCGTTTCAATAAAATGTAAAAAATCAACTCGGTATATTTTTAGGAACCATGCAAATAATTTTTTTCGAAGTAAAATAAATAAGTCTAAGTAAATAACAAAATCAAATGATACAAGGCTTTCCAGATTTCAAACGTAAATTAAATAAAAATCCGTTGTTAAATTAAATCAATATGTCCCCGTTGGAATTCAATTTGAAACAAAGATTGAGTGCAAACAGACTGATGAATGCCAGTGATCAAAAACACTTTTATAAAATAAATAATGAAAATACGGATCATCTAGTAAACGATCGAAAAATTGATTGGTGTTGTCGCAGAACAAAAGTTTTTGAACAAGCTATTAAACCAGTTAACGCTCACAATATCAACAGTTCAATTTATTTCCAAATTAAGTCACATTTGATAGCAGTTTAAGCTTCGATGTTCAAGTATTATTATGCATTGGTTGTGGCATTGTTCAAAAGAGCCACAGGGTGGGTTTTAGTCAGTAAAAATCTAATACTCCCTCTTGCTCCACCTAGCAAATGGCAGAAGTTATTTTATGACCCACCTAATAAATACGACCAGAAATTGGTAGCCGTCCAGCCGTCCGGTAACCATCCGGAACGAGCCCAAGTAGTAGACGGCGCGTAATGATCCCCGCGCACCTCAAGGAGGTGTTAGTAAAACCGTAGTAGCCCAGCAGGGTCGAAGCCTATTGGGACTATAAATTCGCTTCTGAAATGAAAATCCGGCGCTCAGAAATGCGAAGCAACAAATGAATATAAGAGTGGATTTTAGTCATTAAAAGTCTGACATACCCTCCCGCTCCGCTTTAGATCCAGGAGAAGTCATTAAATGAACTAAAAAAACCCTCAAAGAAAAAGCATTTGTACTTTAAGTAGGTATTAACACTGCAATGTCTACGATATAACTCTTTAGTATGGTGGAGTATAAGTGCAAGCTAACTCGCTCAACGATGTGCAAAGGATTAGTAGGATAGCGAGAGAGTCCATCTAAACGAGCACAGCAGAGCATAATAATATAGTCAGCATTAGTAGAAAGCCATTTCACACAAAATGCGGGACATTATTTCGCGTATTATTTTGCTATTCGCTCGTTTCATAATTGTTTGAATTGCACGTTTAGATGTCTGCGGCAACACTCCTCCCTACCTACAATATTCATAAAGCCTAGGTATAAATGAAATAGCAGCTGCTTCACCCCGATACGCATTAACATAATGAACACTTGGGCCATAATTTTCGGGGTTTTGTGTAAAAAATCATCCCGCTATGCGAAAAGTTAAGAGACTTGCTCTCCTAACTTTTGCGAAGAATTTTCTCTCACCCCAAAAGTTAACATATAAAGTTGTTCATCAAGCGTCTGGAATCGTTTTATTCATTTACAGGGTATTTTATTTTTAAACATAGAAAGAGGCCTTCAAAATGCCAGATGATAACAAAGGAGGAATTTTTACAGACATTGTGTAGGATGGTGCTTATAATTTCCTGCTCGGCGTTTCCCGGGCTTTTCAGCTAATAGTCTATTCACTTTTTTTTCCTCTTTCCGCGTCCCTTGATTGTAAGGATCTTACAATTAGTTAAAAATATTCAGCGAGAGCCCAGCTTCTCATAAAATTTAGCTAATAAAGAGAGGTAGAACAAATGAACTTGAAAAAGAAAACTTTGTTGGTCAAGAATCTTCTTTTAAATTTTCTTTAGATGGATAAAGAGAAGCTTCTCATTTGTTGGTTTTTCGTCTGACGTCCGGGGTTGAGGAAAATCTGCGAGAAAATCTGTTTTTTTTTTAACATGGTTTTCTTTAACATGGATTATGATTTTTTTTACATATTTATTCAACACAACGATACGCATGCTCTTAAAAGAGGTAAGATGTAGAGGCCAAGGAAAATATGAATGGATTGTATATGAGGATTGATATGAAAATAAAAGGAGTTAGTGATAGTCGATGGTTGAACGGCCAGAAATGAAGAAAAAACCTGTTGCTAACTCCAAATAACAAGGAACAAGTGCAGAGATGGCGATAATAGAAAAACGAAATATTTCACAGTCATATTTTATAACGTTAATGCAGTCAACTGAACATAGTAACGTATAAGTACTACCAAGTTTCACTTTCCACCAACATTATGGCTCGGAAGGGAATGTCCCATTTGAGTGAAAATTGCACTTTAAAATTTTTATAGCCTTTCTGTCTGCCGACTATGTACAGTGGCTCTTTTTAATCAAAATAAAAGGAACTTTGTAATTGGATCATAACGTTTTAAAATGAAAGACTTTTTTAAATAAATTAGGTAGAAAACATGGACAGAAATGTTTTTTTTTATAGGTAGGTATTTTGTCAACTTCTGATTATTGCAGTAAATTATAAATATTTAAATATATTTTTAATATTTAACACGGGAAATAAGATTTCGATATCGTAAAATTGCAAATAACTTTTTCACTTTGCGCCCGTCTATATTAATGAGTAATACCCCCGTGATATCGTTCATGGGGGTGCAATTACTCATCAATAGCGATATAGCGATTCAATCAAGTCATCCCGTAGGAACGGCAGTTCACCGTCCGGCCTTCAAATAAAGGTCAAGGGTCGATGCCTGCTAGGAGTGCGGAAAAGTTTCAAAGAGTTTTCGTGGCCCTAAAACGAAAAGGGAAACTGAAGGAACATAGGTACCTAACACGCCTTTTCGCCCACTCTAGAGCAGGAAATCAGAAATCAGATTATTCCAAATAAACTGCCAATTGGCACGATTTCACATTGACCGCGACGATCACACACATTTGGCGGCTAACGCTTTTTCGCTTGTACGGCAGCGCCGGCTCTTGTCTCTGTCCTTGCCTATCAGTGACTACAGTTAGTGTAAATGTGTGAGTTTCGAGTTCAGGTCTTCTGATTGCGATGTTAGCGCGTAACGTATCTTCCTATATGTATAGATTAATGCAAATAGACCATTAACTTTTTAATTTTCAAAATGTCAGTCAGTCAAAAAAAAAAATTGAAACTAAATTGCAGGAAAAATCATTTGAAGATTTTCACCTGAAAAAGAAATCTGTAGATATAATTAACTTCCTTAATACAACACACATAATCTAAAATTTATGAAACCTAAATTGACATAGCTTAATACAAAATTATCCCACAATGACTAGACTTGCAAACATGTCTATTTACTGAACATATAGCCATTAACCGAGGTCTAGTTTGAATTACCGTGTGTAAATACGGAATTAGGTCGTTTCAACTAATCATATAATATATAATCAGCTAGTCAGTTGGCTTTCCACCCATCTTGTGCACTCGAAGCCGCAGTTTACCCGTGGTTTACCCCTGACACGCGCTGCCTACGTCTAAATTTCAAAACTAAATTTCAAGCTAATTAGAAATTATGTTGTGTGGTAAAGGATTTCCGGTCGGTTTATTTATTTGATTATTTATCAAAACTTCATGCAACATAAAAGTACAAAGGCGGACTTAATGCTTTAGGCATTCTCTACCAGTGAACCAAGGGTAGTGAAGAGAAAACATGGCAGGTGCTTAAAAAAAGAAAATAATTAATAAAAAAAAACAATAAATAATACAAACATACTTAAGTATATGATTTATACAACGTATATAATGTAACCTACGTATAAACCGTTAAATTTTGGTCGTTTTAATCCCGCGGAGGTTCGATTCGGTACATGAAACACTATCGATTTGTAAAGCTAAAACTTAAAAAAAGTACTTTTTTTTCTAAAACTCGAGTGACACGCATGTACGAAATTAATTTCTTTAAGTAAACGAGTCAATGACCTTGTAGGTAGCTGTCGGTCGTTGCGTACTAACTACCTACAGTTCATTGGCCTCGCTCAGCTGACATTTACTTTAAGAAATTAATTTCGTACATGCGTGAATTAATTCGAGTTTGAAAAAAAGTACTTCATATTTCATTTTATCTTTATAAATCGATAATGTTTCATGTACCAAATCGTCCCTTCGCGGGATTAAAACGACCAAAGGAGACGGGCGAAAGTTCATACAAAGTTGGGCTTCACGTTACAGCTACGATTATTGCATTATTTTATTTTGATATTACTACTATTTAAAAGAAAGAACTATATTTAGAACTGCTATAAGCGAGAAAAAAAATATTAGGTAACTTTTTTTGCTTCTTAATAAGTTATTCTTACAAGCTCTCAGTAGCCATGAGTGGGTCTTTCGTCAAAGTAATAACTGTCAGAATCCTTTATACGTAGCCAAAGTCACAAAATAATACTATTTGAATAATAAAAAGCACACGAAAACAAAACAAAACACAATATCCACTATCACAAGTTCAAAGCCAAACGAAACGAATGGTTTGACTAATAAAAAAAATTGTTAAAATTGTATAATAAAAAAGTATGATTTATTTATTCCTGATGATTATTAAATCGATAATTTTTAGACGTCTGTAGAAATGATGATCGACAAGTCGTTATTTAAAAAGTTTTTAAAAACCTAATCAATATAAGAAAAAACTGATTCATTTTCATCGTTTTGTTTTTCTATGTTTATTGTAATTCGATTAATCGATTACCTTATTTCATATGGCAACATTGTTGAAATTGAAAAGTGAAAGCAAAGGAAGTCAGAGGTCGATGGAAGTCAGTAATATTTTGATTAAATAATTCATTTTTTATCCCATATTAAAATGGCTTAACATTACATGATTAAAAATAAAAAATCTTGAAAAAAATATTGATAAATATTTCATTTGTGTAACGTCGCTCAGGTTCGCCTACCTCCTTTAACGGTGTTACCAGCGTTGCCAGACGTCCCGATTTTGGCGGGACGTCCCGATTTTTGAATCAAAATTAAATGTCCCGCGCGGGACACACCTAGTCCCCGACTTGCCAAAATAAAAAATCTGGCAACGCTGGTATACATATAAATATATATTATTTTAGAATCTCGATTAAATGTGCAAGCCTTCTATAGAACTACTTTTTATGTTTTTATTATATGAGTACATTATGGAAGGCCAAAGTTCACGTAAAATAGCAGATTTTCAGAGATCTTTACTGGATTATTTTTACACAAATTTATGTTTGAATTTCTATAAAAGCCTAGATAATATCCAAAATATCTGAAGTTTGTGTATCCAAAATATCTGAATAAAGAGGTGTAATAACATCATAATCACGTAAGAGCGGTTGTATGTAAAATCCCTAATATAGCAAGCAAAATTCGGATTTTCTAAGTTAATTGCGATCAATATAATGCATATTCAATTATTATCAAAAGTTTATTTTTGTTATTTACAATTCAAATTATACAGATTTAAAAAACACTTAACTAACCTTGTATATAAAAAAGATAAAACTCTTACGAACTAACTAAAAGTAATCTAAAGTGAGGCGTCAAAAAACTCTTTCGCATCGCTGTCGACTGGTAAAGTACCCAAAAGGCTGGCAGCATTATTATTATTAAGTAGTTAAACATCATGTATTAATTTGAAGACATGTGACATCCACCAATCCGCACCGGGCCCGCGTGGTGGATTACGGTCCATTACCTTTTCAAGAGGACTTGAGTCCCAGTGGGAAGATTAAAAGGCTGATGCAATGCAATGTAATGCAAACATCATGCCAGTTGACTTTTGAAGACAATAATAGTCTGGTAGTTCACGCGAGTGAAACTATCCAGTTTCCTGTAGCTTCGCAGCAGAATCAATATTGACTGGGAAGCAGTTCCTGACTATTAAGTGTTTGCACTAACTTCCTCTAACAATTGTTTTGATTGACTATTTGGGAATGATCGGAATCCCGGTGGCGACTGGGGTGAGCGCCCCTTTGCCTCTGCCTGATGCGGTCGGCCTCCTCCTTTGCTAGCATTACTGCTTCGCAGAAGGAGGTGTCATCGCGATTGTTAATAGACAACCTTTATTATAATAGCCTATATATCGTCGACTACATCGTTGCTTTCCATCAGGCCGACGGGTCCTAAGAACAAAATCTTATGAAGAAATAAAACAAAATCTATTTTTTTACGTATTCTTATTGTACATACTAAAAACTATATGGAACTACTTTTTTTTTGTTTAATATCCTTTTACTTATTGAAATAACTATTTAATCGAATACTTTCTTATTATTTATACAGAATATTAAAACCTGATATTGCAAATCGATAATTTTTTCATAAAGGTACGATTTTGTTCTTGGTACCCATCGAGGTGGTATTGTGGTCAAGGCTGGCTTTTTTTTTATTATTCTTGGAAGCAATTCCAAGCTGTAGCAAAAAAAGCGCAAGAAAATCACGCCCTACTGAAATATTTATTTTTATGTGTATTTTAGTAGATATTTGTTGTTATAGCGGCAACGGTCACGGTTCATGAGATACAGCCTGGTGACAGACGGACAAACAGACGGACGGACGAACAGCGGAGTCTTAGTAATAGGGTCCCGTTTTAACTTTTGAGTTCGGAACCTTAAAAAATACGGTAGGAATGCCTTGAGCTGCGAGAGGCGACAGGCCCTGAAACGCAAAGGGCATCTGAATGAACACAGGTGGGTTTTAGTCAGTAAAAGTCTGATACTCTCTCTTGTTCAGCCTAGGTAGTAAGAGGAGCTATTTGATGATTCCCCATGTCAAATAAAAGGATATAGGAGGAACAAACAAGCTAGGCAGCTTGTTTGTTTCCTCCGTAAAGGGTCTTTCACAAAGGCATGACGACACTTCTCTATTTAACTTTGCGACAGCCATTTCTACACATGTGACGTTTAAATTCATTGTCAATTTTTAAACGTACCTAACGTATGAAAACAAATTTTGGTATAATAAAATGTATGAAATATTTAAATAAATAAAAGAAAGAAAATCATTGATTTGTGACATACACAGGACAAACAACGTAACTAATAATAAAAAAAAAATTAAGATTAAAATAGACCTGTGTGAGGCTATTAGGGGTTTCATAACTTCCATACTACACTCCTCTTCTTTTCAATCGGTATCACTCTTGACAGAGTGGTCGTGGTCATCACTTCAGGTCTTGGTGGCAAGCTTCACAACACGCCGCCACTCTTCTCTGATGGCCGCCTTCCTCCACACACACTCCTACAAATTGACTAAATGAAGAGATCTGCTAGTATTTGTTTTACGATTGCCGCGTTAGTCCTTTAGTAAGTTGAACTTATTCAAATCCTGAAAAAATGCCAAGAAATTATACAGCACCTGTAAAAAATGAGATTTTCGACGTCTTTTTGTAAACGTTCACTCGTAAACATTGTAATTGAATGAATGTTTATATTTGTATGTTAGTCCTAAGATTGCGTCATTTTCTGCAAATATATTTGTTTTCTTTCTTCATGTGAATGTTCATATTTATGTTTCAGTTCATATTAATTTTTAAATTTATGTTCATATTCTTTATCGTACACAAAACTTTTATAAAACAATAAAAAAGGACAGTTGATGTACACAGGGCGAGCTCCCACAATTGGATTTTCATACAGCAAACCTTGTAAAAATGAGAGAGAGATTTTGCACATGAGGGTCTCTTTTCATCTTTACAAATAATACCCAAGCTTCGCCTCCGGAAACCAAATACCAAAGACGGGGCGGCTTATTTCCACTCGGGGACCGCGCCACCAATATTCATGTTTAAAATAATTACATAAATTCTAAAACACCTCTTTAGAGGATTCTGTCGGGGGCGCTAATGAATTATGCGATCAAGATAAATTAGTTTTGATGTAATACGAATCTTAGTAGGTATAGCAAGAAGAGGGTTTAATTAAATATGATAATAGGTTGAATACCCCGTCGTTGTGCACGTCCCAAGAAATTCCTATGCGGACAAAATTCGATGAACATTTTAAGAGCGAATTTAGTTTTCATGAGCCTATTGCGAATGCTGTCTCATTTGTTTCACATTCTTTTGTTTTCGCCATTTCAGCCGAAGTTGGATATTTAGAAACGGGAAAGAGTTTGAATACGCAATAGGACCCCTTTTCAAGAATCTTAAGTACGTAATAAAGATTAAGTGGAGACGTTTCTAGTAGGGATGCTATGGAGCTCCGAAACCGTAACCGAAACTATCAGATATCTAAATATCGACTCTTTCCGCTACATGGTGCGTAAATACCAATTTGGAGATAGATATTGACTTTTTAGAATAGAATAGAATAGAATAGAATAGAATTTTATTTTGCAAATATGGGTAGTACATACATAGTAGTTCTTAGGATTACATTACAGCTCAGCCACATTTTACCGTTCAGCATGCAAATATTTAAAAATTATTATCTGTTTATTATACTTAATTTTTTTCTTTAAATTACTAGATAAATTTATACATTATTATTATTCAATTTTATATTATCAATTTAATCAAGTACACGTATGTGTCAAATTTTATTATCATTTGATTATAATATAGCATTTCATTACGAATTCAATCCTATAGGTTTTTTTTAACTTTACTACATATTTTTACATAGATTTTTATATCTCGCACTATTTCAAATGTCATACCATTATCATAAATTTTATAATATATCATTACTATTACAAATATAATTTTGATGCACTCTTACTTAGATTTTTTTGACCCTCTAACACCCATATTTAAAAACAAGTAAAACTAATTACTTGAGTAAAAGTAACTACTTAAGTAACAATTTGTAGTCAACAGTTATGAAAATTTGAAAATTTCAATGAAGGTTTCTAACTTCAAGTAATGACTTAAGATAAGATAAGATAAGATAAGTCATTTATTTGTATAAACATGTGTATGTTAAGATGGAGAGCTGATCAATATAGTTCAACATGTTTTGCCGTAATCGGCGTACAAAATTATTCAAATATAATTATTTAGTTAGAAAATAGTCAAAATTCAGTCAATTCAATTATAGTCAATACAGAAAATAGTCAAAATACAATCAATTTAATAACAGTCAATATACTCGTATAAAAATAGTCAAAATTCAATCAATTCAGAATAACAGTCAATACAGAATATAAATAAAAATTGGTATAATAAAATTAAAATAAATAATGGGATACATTCAAAATTTCTCATTTAAAAACTCCGCAACACTATAGTAACACTTACTAAGTAGCAATTTTTTTAGTTCACTCTTAAACGACTTGATATTCATTATTTTAATGCAATTGGGAATTTTATTGTAAATTAATGGAGCCATACATATTACACTTTTTCTTAGGAATACAGTTTTGGCGGGGAATGATTGCACCCAAAATCTGTACTTCTCACGTCTGTGTATACCTGTATTATTATTCATGAGGGGAAACTAATGCGGATTAGATTTTACAAATACCGATATTTCCAATATGTAAAGAGACGGAAGTGTCAGAATTCTGTGCTTTATAAACATTGGTTTGCAACTGTCGGTAGTTTGCAACCCAAACATAGACCGTAAACAACGTTTCTGTGCTTTGAACGCAGTGTCCTTCAGAGTTGACTTAATAAGAAATTACTTAGCAACAAGTAATTACTTCTTTATAAATACGGTTGTAATAGTTAAAACGTTGTAAAACTACTGTGTGTAGACTCTCAGATCTAAAAACTTTACTCATTGCGTTTTGTTATCTTGGTTTTTTGTTTTGCTAAAAGTATGATATTTGGAATGCGCCTTTTGTAGCGGAAAGAGTCGATATATTAAAGAAGAAAAAACTGATTGATTGACTGACATATCAATGCACAGCCGAATCTACAGGTACAAGAAATATGAATTTTTGTACAAGTTTCAATTTATGACGTACGCGAGTACTGAGGGAGGATTCATTCCCTAAAGGGATGACACGGGTGTCAAAAGTTTGGAGTGTGAAGCACGGAGAAACCTACTTTCATGCGGGCGAAGCCGCTGGCAGAAGCTAGTCTGAAATAAAAAATATCCCTAACAATCACCGAAACCGATATGAAAGGGACAGGTTTTTGTTCGTAATGATAAATAAAAGTAAATTCTTGTTATTAGTATATTGATTTTCATCATCATAATCATTAAAGCCGAAAGACGTTCAATGTTGTACATAGGCCTCCCCTAAGTGCTGCCAAAATAAACGGTCCTGTGCATCTCGCATCCATCGGATTCCCGCAACTCATGCCAGGTCATCGGTCCACCTTTTCTGCCTTCCAACACAGCATTTTCCGGTACGCGGTCGCTACTCCAGAACCTTTTGGACCCAACGTCCATCTGTTCTGTGAGCAATTTGCCTTGTCCATTGCCTCTTTATTTTGGCAATTCTTTGTGCTATCTCGGCAAGCTTGGTCTCCTGCGTACCTATATCTACACTTCTGATAAGATCACGCAAGGAAACTCCAAGCATAGCCCTTTCTATTGCCCTTCTGGTGACTTCAAGCCTTCCGATGAGGCCCGTTGTGAACGAACACATTTCGGAGCCATATGTCATCACTGGCAACATGCACTGGTCATAGACTTTTGTCATGAGACACGAAAAGACTTGAAGATACCGCGCAGCCTCCCGAATGCTGCTCAAATTTTGATTTTAATATTTTAAAATTCTAATATCGGTAACAGAAACTGCTAGAAACTAGCGGATAATCCGAAATGATTTTGAGGATGTATTTTGGAGAGCGTGTCCGGGAATTGCATGACCTGATTCCGCCATCACTTTTTTATCATCGGGCAACACATTGTATTTACAAACAAGTACCGACCCTTACGCTATTGAAAACTCTACAAGCGTTGCGCCACGCGTCGATAATATCGCGTACATTAAAAGACTGGAACAATTTGCCTGCTGCGGTTTTCCCGTTCGATTATAGGTATCTACAAGGCTAGAGTAAATATGCTCTTAATAAACTAGTGCGCTTCACCATGAACAATTCCTTCACTGTTTACCATCAGGTGGGATCAATAATAGATTTTAAATCTGTAACTGTATTCAAATCCGGTATAATATTATTCCTATATTCGTATCTGCATATCTGTTACATCCCTAGTTTTCTAGTAAAATATTTTACGTCATACGTGTAGTGCTTCTTAGTATTGAGTAGAACCCAGTTTACGTTGTTTACTAAGGTACCCTAATGTAGGACTACGTTTGATGTTAGAGGTAGTATCAGTAGCCTGATATTGAGACTCCTGAAGCACTATTGCTTTATGGCCCGGCGTTTAGTTACAAAGTTAAAGTAGCAAACCAAATCATATAATATATTATGTACACAGATTATGTATATCATATATTTACACGGTTTTACTGTTGCTTTTAGGGTTCCGTATAGTTTAGTTTGTAAAACTGAACCCTTGTAGGATCAATTTGTTGTTCGCCTGCCCATCTGTCAAGATCGGATGGAGATAGCTTATATTAAGTAATATCCAATACTCAGGTCCACTTTCCTTTAAAGCAATGAAAAAATGAAAATTTAAAGATAAGGCTGTTTACGCTCCGATTCTGATGCATATTTTGACACTAGCATGAAATCTAAAACCTATAGGGATTTTCCCTTTGACCTAGAATTTTGAAAGATAAAAAGCATGGGCTCAAAGTAAAAGGTAACAAAATAATTACTCTTTTACGATTCGGAGAAATCTTCGAGAGCCGATTCGGGGAGCAAACTATTTAGATAGTATGTTTGTTCCAAAATCTCAGTACGGCCGACCGATGGCCGGTTTTTTGTAAGTAATATACGTAAGGTACGATTTTAAAGGAGATACAATAAAACCTTATAAAGATTATGGACAGAGTCGCGTTTGACCACTATATCACCTGATCTCACATCTTGATTTACTCCTTACTTCACTTTAGTTGAAGCTCAGGAAAGTAAGCCATATTTACGAGTATCACACCATACCAATCCCAAAATTCACAGGGCTTAACCCTTAACGTAGTTGTAAATATTGTCCGCTTAATTAAGCCAACAAACGTCTGGTAGTGTGGAGAGAAGCCACGAACTTTCCTCTTTAGCCGCTCACATAATGTCCCAAAAGACCGAGTGCCACCATTATCTTCACTTAATGCAACTTGCACGCAAATTCAGGCCCACATTTAATCGCACAAGTTTGAGGGCTCTTCTAAATCAGGGGTGCTCAAGCTGTCCCTAACGTTGAACGTCAAAAATCCCAACCCACCAATTATTTTTTCCCGCTCTAGGGATGAGCGAGAGGACGAGTCAGACTTTTACTGATACCACCTATATTTCGTTAATTTGCTTTTTACGTTCTAAGAACACGGTAACTCTTCTAAAGATTCCAGCTATCACAAGCCAAAAGAAAGGATACATTTTATTTACAGGTACCTATGTATTTACGTATGTTTTATTATAGCATACGTATGCGTGTGTGTGCGTGTACCTATGTTTTATTTGTTTTGTTTTGTTTCATTTTGATTAATCAGGGGTCAATTGATTCGTAATTACGATCCTAGGGACATAGACTACATCAATAAATATGTCAATAAAACCAGTAACATGTTTTTTTTTCGTATGCTATGTAGAAAATGTCGACTGAAATTGATAGTGTTTCATGAAACACTATCGATTGACATGAACATAATCTCCACGGGATTAAAACGATCAAAAATTAACGGTGTATAGTTGGCAGTTTATGAAAAGAAACCGAAATAATTTGAGACGTGTCGCTGACATTATAAGTGTGAGCAGTTGAGCTGCCCTGTCCTAAAGGGTTGGGCTACCATAAGGACGATACAAGGAGTCAAGGATTCAGCCCCTATAGACGAAACTTTTGGAGATCATGTAAGATCATAAGTCTGCGGTAGTTACCTACTGGATTTTATTACTGACGTCGTAAGTGGGATGCTGTGTATGTACATAGGGGTGACGATTAATTCAATGGTTTTTTTGGGGTTAAATGATACGTAAAATTGCCAACATTACGCAGGTACTGTTTTTTTTATGTTTTTCATACCTGTTCCGATTCCTTTTATGTTTATTAATGTAGTTAATTATAGAACTTAAAATGAGTACCTAAGTGTAAAAAACTTTCAGTACGAGATTAACCATATAATTTAATACTTTTGACAGCTGTTTAGTACGTTAAATATACATATAAGTACTTAATTACTAATTATTATCGTTTATTATATTCGCGTAACTCAATAATGTGTAGCATTTTGTGTGTTATTTCATATTTCAAAGTTATTCAGTATTTTCTATGAACTAAAAGTCAAGTCTTCTTTCCGTGAAGTTTTTTGAGTGACAGATGGACAGTTTTTAATTAAGGTAATTATCAAATATTTTCTCCTTCTGAGTAGAGCTGGAGGATGTGTCCATCTTTAACTGATTAAAAACCACGTGTATGGGTTTCTTCAAGCACCCGTTGCCCAGGGACGTGGTAAGTCGAAAAATTTCGCAGCCCATGAAAAGTCCCATGTTCCCTTTCAAGATACTTTACAGTTCCATCTTAAATACAGACGTGTACGTTTGTCACTCAAACGGCAGAACGGATTTGGTTATTTGCAATAGCATACAGGCTGCTTTTTATCTCGGGGCCCAGCAGGGCCTAAGCGTCCTGGGACAACATAATCGGTTCGCTGCCGAAAGGAAGCCCCGGGTCCGGGAATGTAAAGTAAAGAAGGAACATAGAAATGGGTTTTAGTCAGTAAAACTCTGACACGCCCTCTCGCACCGCTCTACAATGGGAGAAGAGAGACATTCACTAGGTGATTTCTCACCAAAAAAAATCCTGTAACACAACAAGGACATCTTTTTACATTACAAGGAAATCTTTGATACAATTTTCTACACAGGCAAAGCCGCAGGCAGATGCTACTTTATAATAAGTACATATTAGTGGAAGAGGATAAGCAGTAGGATTTCGCGAGATACAGAATTATGGTACACAAATGCCTCTCTTGCCGTCATAGCGCCACTCCGAATTAATTCACAGCAAAACTTTTTAATTCGAATTACTCGTAACTTCTTGACGCTTGACAGGCTCATTAAATTTTACACTGTGACTTGAGTTATGGGCGGGAATGTTTTTTTTTATTTTCTGTAACAATTTGGATTAGATAAGCCCTGCGTATACAACATTATTTTTGGTATATGCGAAACCCGAAACACATGTCTAATAACTTATGAAAAAAATCTATGTAAAAAATTTCATAACTGTATCATGAAAAATCACAAAATTATAAGCTTAACTGGTTGTCCGCAAAAATACATGGTCACCGGGCCCTCCGGGCGACTGCGGGGTGGTTTTTAGTAACGGATTGATTGATTAGATTGGAGCACCAAAAATTTCTGAGAATTACTGTCCTTTCAAGGTTGCCTAGAAGAGATCGCGGAATGCGATAAGGCCGCCCATTGTTTGTATTTTAGACTTAAGTTTTTCTTATAAGAGCCAGTATTAAAGTGTATAAATTAATGGGGTTTGATATTGATGAGTAGAGGCTTTTTTGTTGTCGAGGTTATCGAGTCGGGAGGAAATCCTTCAAACTGTCTTGAAATATACGCCTGGACGAAACAAAGCGTAGGATGTATTTATGGGCTATGGGAATGTTTGTTACAGTTAGTACCACGGCCCTGGATCATAAAGGGTAACTGAAGAAACACGGCTAGGTTTTAGTTACAAAAAATAAATAAATAAATAGACATATACGGCGATTCGAAAGCACACCTTTAAAATATATAAGGGTTCTGTAATAGTCTAGCACAGTGTTCGACCAACTTTTTGTGTTCAAGATACATCTAAGAAATCGGAAAATTTTGGAGGTATACCACAAATGGAAGATGTTTTTTCCATTTATGATATACAAATGGAAAATATTGTTTTTCCATTTATTAATTATTTTTTAGGGTTTCGCACCTCAAAAGGAAAAACGGTTATGTCGCAAAAAAATATATATGTTTTCGACATTCTCAAGGAATCAAAATTCATAGGGTACTTCTCGTTGACCCATAATACTGATATTTGGCACAGAGCAAGGTCTTATAGTATACATAAACAGTTTTTTTTTTTTTGTTACATCATAAAAAAAACTTTTTTAATGGGAAGAGGTCTATCTGTCAAGACCCTCTATCTCGGGAATGCGTGGAGGTATCAAGTTGAAACTTAAACCATAACTATACTATATATATATATATAGAAGTCTGCAATCCCTTGAAGCTTTGAAAAAATCAAACTTCTAAGTTAAGTAAATAACCAGATAAGGTCGTTTATGTCGCAAAAAACGTATATTTCGACACTCAAGGTAATCAAAGTCAATAGGGTACCTACTTGCCGTTGACCTAGAACTATGAAATTTTGCATGAAGCACGGTCTGATAGCACAAATATGTATAGGAAAAAATATGAAAACTGTTTTGTAATTATGTGTAAAAATTTTTTTTAAGTAAAATCTTCGAGACTCGATTCCGAAATTGAATTATTTTCATAGATAGGTTGGTACGGAACACTCAATGCGCGAGTCTGACTTGCACTTGCCCGGTTTTATTATTCATCAACAAAACAAAATTTATTCATACAACAAACTAACTAGTAATTAACCCAGATATTACTGAAACTATTTTCTAATTATAATAATGTAAGGCGATAAACAAAAAAAAAATGTTTAACATATAAATTAGGCGGTTAGATCGCGGGTTAACATGCCAGTATTTATTCATTCGTTTTCATTTCAAACAGTTCTCTCTTTCATAGATAGCTGTCAAAACGGAATGCCCTCAGAGAATGGATTTTAAACGTAGTCCATAACTGACTAAATTTTTCTGTCTAAATAATATCTACTAACTATTAGAAATAACTTTTTTTGGAGGCACATCAAATAGTAATCATCTCTGTATATCAATTTGCTGCGGCACACCCTTTGCGGAACACTGGTCTAGCACACAAACGTTACCTATCTATTCCTTAAACTCTGCAATAGACGTTACTTAGTCAGAGGAGCACAGAGCCTATTGTTATTGTATGGAAGTTCACTCACAATTAACTGGGCTCGCCTCAAGGCCTTCAGATTCAGATAGCAAATAGTCACCTCAAAGGCTACCGGTAGAGCCGGCATTGGCAGCTGATGTTGATAAGTAAAAGGTACGCTTCTCCGATGCGCCGGGTGCTGGACAGCAGTCACAGTAACCTTAGCATGATTTGTAAAGACAAGAGAATATTATTTTTTATTATTATTTTTTTTTTTATTATTTGATATAAGTAGTGCTTGACTGCAATCCCACCTGATGTTAAGCAGTGATGCAATCGTTGATAGCCTTGAAGACACCTAAATTAAAATCGGACGGGAAGACCGCAGCAGGCAAACTGTTCCAGTCTCTCGATGTACGCGGTATAAACGACGAGGCAAAACGCTTAGTCCGTACCGTAGAAGTTTCAACAACATAAGGGTGGATAATATCTAACGCTGCACAATCAGTGGCGTCTGCTTTTATAGAACCTCATGGGTGCTCATGCTCACTTGATGAGTGTGAGAAAAGAAATAAATAAATGTCCTACTTTCATACTGCGTAGGTACTTAATTACTAATAAAAATTAGATTTGTGTTGGTGCGGGAATCGAAACCGCGATCTTTCTTCTCAACTGATGGTCTAAACCAGTGCGCTAAACGGGTCGACGGGTAATAAAACAACGCCTATACTTAAAAGGCGATTACTGATCTGTTTCTTGATGTCTATTCTCAGCGGTACTCGGCAACCACTGTTTATTTCACATGGGTGCTCGAGCCCCCGAGCCAAGCCTCAGCGCCTTAGCCTTATTCTTAAAGAATAAGAATAAGGCTAAGGCGGGAGGAGGGTGGAGCTTCTGCTTTAGCCTTCTAACCTAATATGTCCGTGTTGAAGTGCCCTACAATTCGCTCTTGGACTAAGAAAATTTTGTTGGCGTTGTAAAAAAAACGAATTAGTTTATTAGAGGCTATCTCGTTTCCCGTGGCATTATCAGCACGTTCCACACAAAGGCAGCGTCTCACCGTTTACTCGTTTGCATTGCATAGCATAGCATCAGCCTTATAATGTTCCCACTGCTGGGACTCAGGCCTCCTCTCTAGGAGAGGGAATGGGACGTAATCCACTACGCGGGCCCAGTACGGATTGGCGGATGTCACATATCTTCGAATTTTTGGTTCTAGGACATACCGGTTTCCTCACGATATTTTCCTTCACCGTTTTTAAGAGCAGTGGTGATAAAATAAATTACAGTACAGTTACAAGTAATGCGCCTGGCTGGGTTTGAACCACTGCTCTTAACTTTATTCGTACTTTGACTGAAATGGAACTGCCGGCTTTCAGGACCGATCCATGACAGAAGTAATTAATTAATTAATAGCTGAATGGATGGATAACTATTCGTACGAGTATAAATATTGATACAAGCATCTACCTACATATCAGGCTTTGATTGATGTCAAGATTGTAGGTAATTACTGGGTATTTAATTTCCTATGAATATGGTATGTAAGGAAAAGGTTTTATGAACAAAAACATAGAAAAATATGACTAAATATTTTAGGTTTGTCAATTAATTGTAGTTCTAGTTACCTATTCTTAAAACTGGAGAAGGGCAAGAAACTCCATGGTAGCTCTTTTATAGTACCTATAACTATACTTATTATTATAAACAATTTAACAATTGCCGTTTGTTACTAATTTATCATAATTTTTATTTTTATCAAAACAAATCGCAATATTTTTTTCAGTGTTACCAATTTCTTTGCTTAATTTTCCTAACTTAACGTTATGTTTTAAGTTATACAGTTGACTTTTTATTTGCGTCAGTGTCGTGTGCCAGTCACGCAACACACGTCATCGATACACTAAACCACTAGTGCAATCTTTGAAATCTTTTAAAAACGAATTTAAATACGAAAGCGTCATCAAGTATTTAATTAAGCAAGGATGCATATCCTATTCAAGATTAACTATTGCATGCTCGGTGATATAAACCTTACTGAAGAGATGCTGAGGCGAGATGTGACGTGGCAAATCTTCGAAAGACGTGTGTTATCCCTCTTTTGTTTAGTTAATGGTTGATTAGAACAGCATAAATTTTCCGGCAGCGTTTTAAATCGAGTTTTGGGACACTTGTTCGAAAGTCCTTTTTTATTTTTATACACTAGTGCTTGACTGCAATCCCACCTGATAGTAAGCAGTGATGCAAACGTTGATGATAAGACGCACTAGTTTATTAAGAGCCTATTTATTCTAACCTTGAAGAAACCTAAATTTCAGACGGGAAAACCGCAGCAGGCAAACTGTTCCAGTCCTTCGATGTACGCGGTATAAAAGATGAGGTCGCGCTTAGTTCGGACCGTGGAAGTTTCAACAAAACTTCAATTCATGCGAGATTCCACTTATATCCATGACAGTTTATACATTATTAAACATTCAATACTTAAGCCTAAACAAATAAATATTAGTTTTTAAAGTAAATATATATACCAGAAAATTTAAACTCAAATAAATGTCACTTTAATAGCTCTAATCTTAGGTACCTTTTTACTGAAGCGCACGACGTCATTTTCACAATAGATGCAATGCTCTATCATAAATCCCTCTGCCTACTGTTGGGACGCAGATCTCCTCAATGCTAGAGGGACTGGTCCTGGACCGAAATCCACCACACAGACCAGACCTACTGCTGGTTGATGGATTATCATTATGAGTTTTTTTTAAAAAGCTTCTTGTGACACAAGCTCCACAAAAATTATTTTAAAATTTACAGTGATTTATGAATAGTTAAGAGGGCCCTTCCCCACTCGCCTTTCGTCAACGTCGAGCATGGTTGAAAAGCTTGTTGCTTCATCTTACCCTATCCAACGCGATGTTTGATGAAAAGGCAACGCGAAAAAAGAGAGAGATAACGCCAGAAAACTGTTGGCATTCTGTAATTCTATGATTAAGTCGAATATTTTACAAAACTTGTTTCAGGAAATACGTGTTTTTTTAAAACCCTTAAAAAATATGAGAAAACATTTTCGTTATTCAGAATCTCGATTAAATGTGCAAGGCTTTTATACTTTTTTATATTTTTAATAGATGAGTACATTATAGAGGGCCAAGGTTCACGTATATAGCAGACTATCAGAGGTCTACACTGATTTCTATAGAAGCCTAGGCTTCTATAGAAAACAGAACATAAATTTGTTTTTATCTAGACTATATCCACAAGATAATTTGTGTATCCAAAATATCGGTTATGTGATGTACCTCGGGTTGACCGCTCTTAAGTAATTCACATGCTAGAAATATCAGAATTTCATAATGTTCAGTTAATATAAATTTTAATTAACACCAAACCACAGTAACCACTTTAGCCACATTTATTAAATATAAGGTTAATGACTGAATTATCAGCTAATTTTAATTTCATATTTTGTGAGCGATATAGCGTTCGTTATGTAAAACTGAAAATTGTGACCAACATAACGAGTGAATATTAATAAAACCCCTAATTGTATTTGGAGGACGTCCGCAATTGCGTTATGTGTATCAAATATTTATGGAGGGTAGTATAAGAGGACAGTATCTTACCGTATTAGTCTTGCGCGCCTCAAGGAGTTGTCAGCAAACTGTAGGGGCCCAGTAGGGTCGAGGCCTAGTCCGGGGCTCTGGGGAGGTATGAAAATGCATACCAGGGCTCTGGAACCAAGGCAGGGAAGGAACAGGGTAGGTTTTTAGTCAGTAAGAGTCTGACACTATTTCCTTCTCTGTCCAAGGGCGGGATTTGTCATCATCAAAAATTATATCATCATTATACCAATTTAAGCCGAAATACGTCCATATTATGGACGTAGGTCTTTCATGATAACGTCCAGTCCGTCTTGCATTCATCTGACGCCCACGACCCTCGCCAGGTCATCGGTTCACGTAGTGGGGTGAATTTCAACGCTCCTTTTTCCAGAACGTGCCAAAAATGACAAGGTCATAAGTCTTAATGGGAGTCCACTTAATAGGGTACATACGTTTAAGTACTTGGGCCATTATCTCACCGGGGACCTCAGAGATCAGGTAGATATTGAACGGGAACGCAGGGCGCTAGCGGTGAGATGCAACATGTTGGCTCACAGGTTTGCTCGTTGTAGTAATGAGGTCAAAATTACTTTATTCAAAGCTTTTTGCCAGTCATTCTACACGGGCGGTCTGTGGGTTAATTATACGCGGAAGGCTCTAGACGCCCTGCGGGTCCAGTATAATAATGGGTTCAGGGTGCTGTTGGGGCTGCCTAGATACTGCAGTGCATCGGGCATGTTTGCTTTAGCGCGTGTGGATGATTTCCACGCCGTTATGAGGAAGAAGGCTGCCTCGTTGCTAAGCAGATCTAGGGCGAGCTCCAATGGCATTCTTCGGACTTTAGCCGACAAGCATGATGCGCCAGTGATCAATCACTGGTTGCGATTGCTGGTGCGGCAATAGGTTAAGTTTTTTATTTGTTACTAACCCTTTTAGTTGATAAGTTTTTGTTTACTAACCATTGGACCAGTGTTGTCTTTCAAATAAATTATTATTATAATGTTAATGTTAAAATGTTACACCCGTATTTATAATGAAGTAATTACTTGTTGGTAAGTAATTTCTTATTAAGTCATTACTTGAGGTTGGAAATCTTCATGAAAAATTATAATTTTTCTTAACTATAGAATACAAATGGTTACATAAGTAGTTACTTTTACTCAAGTAATTAGATTTACTCGTTTATAAATACGGGTGAAGAGGAAAAGAAATTTGATAATTATTAGCAGCCAAAATTTTAACTTTCATTACTCATATAGGTTTTTTTTTTTCGGTAGGTAAAATCATCCAATGACAAATCCCGCCCTTGGGTGGAGCGGGAAGTAGTGTCAGACTCTTACTGACTAAAAACCTACCCCGTTCCATTCTTCGCCTTGGTCCCAGGGCCCCGGGTGCCATTTTCACATACCCTTTGACCCCAGTAGGCTTCGGCCCTATTACTCATATAGGTACGAGTATATAATTAACGTACCAACGACCTCTTTGCTAACTACTTCAGAATCACTTCAACTTCAGATTCGTTATTAAATGTAGAAACACTGAACGAACTTGTGAAGAACAACACTTGAATTTGGTCCCTCTTAGTCGGCCATACCCCATTAAAATAACAAGTTTCCCTCTTATCAGTTTGAAAATGTACTTCAATTTACTAGAAAAAATAACAAAGCTTTGAAAATGTACCGTTTTTTTTTTATCTTTTTGTTCCCAATTATAAACTATTCGATGTTTAAAAGTTAAGGCAACATCTTCGAAACTTGAGTCTGAGCTTCGAAAATAACCACTAAAAATATTTCAACAACTCTTCACTTTGAAATATTACTTTTATACTAGTTTTTGTATGATTACATTAAATGGCAAAATATAATAAATTGGTTGAAGATCGGTTTTTCTTTTTCTGTGTAGGTATTGTCCTTGTTTTGAACTGTTATTTCAGTGATCGAAAAACAATGAGGCTTCGATACAAAGCTACATCTGAATTTGATTCGAATCTGGAACTGTGCCAAAATGAATTTGTATAATGAGGATATGATTTTGTTAAAAAATCCGTCGGTATCTTCCCTACTTTCAATTTTAAGGCAACTGGGTAGAGAAAATTAAAATTTTCTTAAGTTTTTTACATTTTGCAGGTCTTTGTTAATGAGAAATATGATTTGTAATCGTAACACGCATTAACATACGGAGTTATAATCATTAGAATCATCAGTGCAAAACCCCCAGTTGGCCTAACCAGTCTTGAATAATAATATAATATATTCCACAATAATATTCCACTATCACACAACGCCGTCTAGTCCCAAGCTAAGCAGAGTTTGTGCTGAGAGTACTAGACAACTGATAAACATACTAATATATTTCTAAATACATACATATTATAGATAAATTACACCCATAAACAGAACAAATGATTGTGCTCATCACACAAACATTTGTCCTGGGTGGGAATCGAACCCACGACCTCTGGTGTAGCAGTCAGGGGCACAAACCACTACACCAAAAGGCCAGTCAAAATGGTTCTTTGAACGTTTCTCTCTTGAAAAAGTAATTTAATAGGTTTAGTTGAACTAAGAAGGTTGTATTGAAACAGGGAGGTATTGATGACATTTATAAAACATAAAGTAAAGCCATATTTTTACGATCTCCAATTATATTTTAATGAACATAGAACTGGACACTGATTTGTAAAATGCGAAAAATTACATTCACTACATAAGTTCAACTTTTGTCGATACGAATGCCACATTCCTTATAGGTTCTTTATACCTCAAATTAATAACATTTCTAAGGCCGTGTTTATGGAGATGCGGCGCGTTGGGCATTTCGTCGTACATTGCAGCAGCGGGCCGCGTCATCGCTCGCACAAACACAAACATATGACGGACGCGACGGACCGCCCGACGCGCCGCGCAACGCGCCGCGTCTCCGTAATCGAACACTTAAGGTTATAACTTATAACTATAATCCAACGGTAATAAACATTTCCCGCAACAACACCAAGTTGAGAAGTAAAAACTAACAATCTCTCAATCGGCAGTCAACACCGCAATTAAAACTTTTGCCACTTTTCGAAGAAACAGCATTTAATAGCTCCTTTCATCCTTTTGTAGGATCCAATTAATTTTTTGTTAGATTAATAACAGCTATTTAATCCAGAGGTGTTAACAGGCCAATAAAATATAATTAGAACGGAAGTATTAGGTACGGAAATATTTGCACGTACTGTAAGGGCGTTTGCACACTTTTGTTCTCTTGACAATGTATGTCTGACATTAAGGATTTATTTACAAGTTAATTTTAACTATCTCAACATTTTTTGAGATTTTAAACAATAAAGAATCAGTACTGAGACGAAATAGTTTTAATTTTTTATATACTTCTGCTCTTTTATTTTTTAGAGACTATTTACTTACTAACTACATTTTATAAATTTTTGGTACGAGTAAGTGGCCAGTTCTTTTTTTTTTATAAACTAGTTAGATGTATACACCCCTATTTTTTAATTAGTGCACAAAAAAATGAGGCTCAATCAGTACACGTTACTGATCATATTTATGTAGTCAAAAGTACAAAAAACGAAATTCCAAAATTGTCCATGAAAATTTGTCATTATTGGTAAATTTATAATTGAATCATTATTCATAACAATTACAACTAGAAAATATTAAGCGCAGTGTTTTTCCATTTTTATTGACATTCTTTCATTCATAAACAATAACCTGTACAATGTTTCCAGAAATTGAGTGAGATTTTGGGATCTATACAAACGCTCATAACTTTGCTGTTTATGAATATTATACATTGAGACTTTACTTAAATAATAACAAGACCTTTTTTTATAAGCCCTTTAAGTATTTGCCATAATTAAAAAATAGTGGTGTCTTGGGTGACTGGTAATTAGTGACCGATACTTAAACACGTGATTGTAGATAAATGATAATAAACAACTCTTACGATGGGACCAAACCTGAAATCGCGAAAAAAATCTGCTGGTCAGTACATATATGTTCGCCTAACTGGTCAAAATGTACTTGAACTTGGCTGATATTTTCGCGATTTCAGGTTTGGTTCATTAGTAAAAGTTGATTGTTATCATGACTACCATCACGTGTTTAAATATCATTCACAAATTACCAGTCACCCTTTATATGTATATTTTAACTTAATTCACATTAAAAGGTTTTTGTTAAATGATTGGTTGGTTTTTTTTAAAACCTTTTTGTTTTGACGTTTCAAATTCAAAACACATGTTCATTAGAGAACGTGGGCTTGGAGTCTTCATAGTATGGGTACTACATAATATAATAATACATTAGTTCTAGGGCAATATGACTTGCTTTAGGTGAGGGTTGTATGACATATATTTAAAAAGGGAATTATTGAACAGGTGGTATAAAAATGAGCTTTACGTCCTTACCACTACAGTTCCACCTCTGCAACGCTAACACAGGACGGATTAATCACTTTAGATGTGAATGCAAAATCACGATGATAAGTTACGTACTAGCTGCAGTGACTAGCCGCGATTTACGCGGTTACTGCCACGCATAAATCGCGCTGCGAATGCTGCAGTCGTACGCTCGCACGTCATAGAATCGCGTCAGTTTGTAAATGCCCTAAGTTCAGAGTTCAGGTTAACAAAGCGAGGGTATCAAGTAAGGCAATAAAAACGTAATTTAAAGTTACCCAGGACTCCATAAACGGTTGACATGGGAGAAGTACGTTAATTTAATTATTTCGCTGACAATTTTAACTTCGCTTTTGCTAATTTTTGTGAGAATTTTTCGAGAGTTGTGATTTAGGAGCCTTGTGTTTAAAGATGATTGTTGTTTTTTTTATTCGTGAATTCGACCCATATTCAGAAGGATAACATCTAACTTAAGGGCCGGTTCTAGTCACTGTTTTTTTTTTTTGTATGATTGGGATTATGTCGTCTTCGCGGCCCCAAAACAGCGGTTTTATTTTTATATAAAAAAAACAACAACTACTCAAGATTTTTGTTCTTGTGAAGCGCTTTTAAATAACAAGCTTTATTATTTTTTTTGTAACTTTCAAATAATTCCGTAACGTAATCTCGTAGATAAATACGTTTGAAATCGTAAATTAGGGTCAGATTCGCTATTTTTTTTATCGAGCCAACTAATTTATATCGTGTTTTCATTTTTGCCAAACCCTTGGCCATGTAGTCAATTTTAATAAAATAAATTTTCATGGTGTTCTCTTTTACATTTGTGGATTTCCATATATTTAAAAAAGGTCAAAATGAGTAGAATTGGGCCTTAAATATGAAAGACTAGGACGAGGTAAGAAAGGTTCATCGGAACAGTAGTGTCAAATTGATGACGATGGCGTAATTAGGTACCTACCTATTAGAATAATCGGCCAATTAAAAATGGTTTGTCCATCTTATCTAACCGTTAATAGATATTCTATGGTTGAGCAACATTTGGCATTTTACCGAATGCCTCAAACGAATTCTGCCACATGCGGTCGCATTCCCACTTTCTTTCTCGCTCTAGTAGGTAAATGAAGGTTAGGTGAAGGAAGGGTGCAAAAGGATAGGAATAACGTGTGATTCGTTGCGGATGTAGCTCAACTGGTTCAACTCTTACGACGTGTCTAGCTAGCATACCTACTAGGTTGATGAATTCCTAAAAAGCAAAAGAAATTAAACAGCTATGCAACACCGGGCAAAGCAAAATATTGCGCTCTCATCTCTTTTCTTAAAGTACTTCAACAACTATCTTGTGAGTCGAGATATGAAATAACATGTAGGTACCGACAAGCAAGTTACTTCGGCTTCAAAACTACGTGCATTCAACATTTCAGAAGGATCCGGTGAATAACAAAATATTCTCGACGTTTTCTAGTTGACTCTATTATTCAAACCAACACGGGTTTCCGGTCACTAACTGGATTTTAACATTATGTTTAGGGTTGTATTCTGAAGTATCATTTATGAAAGTGTTTTAAGAGGGCTACTGGACCTAAAGCGTGGTCTATGTCGAATAGTATACCAAACAAAGAGATGCGCAAAGACAACAATATCTGGCAATATTAAAATTTTGTGATTTACTAAAAATCTACACATTTGATTATAAATTTAAAACCCTGATAACGGTAAAATGTTGCTTGCAGAATAATCTGACAAACAATCAAAATGAGTTCATGTATATTAGTTCGGTTTTTGATCGATAAGTTAGTTTTAGAGAAGTTTTCGTGATTATTTTATCGTACTAAATTAGCTGTATCATGTAGCATTTATCATGAAGAATAACATATTCACCGTTAAATTGTATCATATTAATCCCGTGGAGGGTCGATCGGGTACATGAAACACTATCGATTTATAAAGGTAAAATAAAAAGATATAGCACTTTTTTTCTAAAACTTGAATTAATATACGCATGTACGAAATTAATTTCTGTAAGTAAACGAGTATTGACTCGTCGACAAGGACCAACAACTACCTACAAGGTCATTGGACCTTGTAGGTAGTTGTTGGTCGTTACGTACTAACTACCTACAGTTCATTGAACTTGCCCAGCTGACGTTATAAGCAAAGAAATTAATTTCGTACATACGTAAATTAATTCAACTTTAAAAAAAGTACTTTATTTTTTAATTTTATCTTTACAAATCGATAGTGTCTCATGTACCGGATCGAACCTCCACGGGATTAAAACGAGCAAAATTTAACGGTGTATATTTTGATTCTGTTTATTGTAATGGAACATGTAATTTGGCGAGTGAATTCACGTGATTAAACTCGCCATTAGCTCCTGTATTCCTCTTAAGAATAAAATATGCAGAAAGAAAACCTCGTCTGAAAGTGGTGGAAATGCCACGTGAATATTTTGTGCAACGAAATTGAAAAGCACAAAGCTGACCATCAATCATAACGCTTTTGTATCGGATGCAATTTTCCCTTGAATGCAATATGACATTATTTATTTTAACAGTTGATGCATGGAGTGTGCTTTCAAGATTGACAAAAATCTGGTCGAGCTTCAAGCAGCCGAGTTACCTGCAGCGTTGGAAAGTCCCCCAAAAGGTGGACGGTGAACCGATGACCCGGTGAGAGTCACAGGAATCCAAATTCCGATGGAGGCGAGACGCACAGGATCAGTTGTTGTGACGTCAATTGGGGGAGGCCTTTGTCCAACAGTGGACGTCTTATGGCTGAAATCATGATGATGAAATGATGGAGAGCTCAATTCAATTTACATAAATCTATTTTATCACTGTGTTGGCTTTCTTAAAAATTAATACTTTTGAGTAATGCTCAAACTAGGTATACACCGTTAAATTTTGATCGTTTTAATCCCGATTCGGTACATGAAACACTATCGATTTGTAAAGAGAAAATTTAAAAATAAATCACTTTTTTTCAAAACTCAAATTAAATTACGCATGTACGAAATTAATTTCTTTAAGTAAACGTCAGCTGAGCAAGGCCAATGACCTGTAGGTAGTTAGTACGCAACGACCGACAACTCCCTACAAGGTCATTGACTCGTTTACTACTTTACTACTTTTTAAAAGAAATTAATTTCGTACATGTGTATATTATTCGAGTTTAAAAAAAGTGCTTTATTTTTTAATTTTATCTTTAATAATCGACTAAAATTTAACGCTGTATTATATGCTATATTGACTGACTGGTATCTTCTTTTTTTTTCTTTTGTGGGATTTCGAGATCTTAAAATAATTTTACCACTTTGAGCGGAGTGAGAGGGAGTGTCACACTTTTATTAACTAAGGCCTATAGTATTACTTTAATAGCCTTTTGTTAAGGTTAGGGTAACTCTTTCGAACAATCCGCAGCAAGAGACTGATGCCTAGAGTTTTGAAAAACAATGTGTTACAACCCCTTGTCGCATAAAAAAATAGTAAAACGACTTTAAGTGAGTGACATCATTCGTGGTAAAGTCATTCGTAGAGTAACAAACTTAATAACCCTTAGTAGGCAATATTTATGCCCAAATAGCACCGCAGACAAGTTCCCTGACAGCCAAGATTTACAGACTAACGCACATACGTTTATCCAATTGCGCCGGCCATTTGCAATATCTGTGTGCGGTGTAGTTATAAATTAGTCTAAATTGAGACGGTACCTAGTGTCCAGGTGACATAATTCAATTAGATTGCTAACCATTTGTTAGGCTGCTCTGCGACGGCCTGAGTTATGTTCTGCCCCCTCAGGGCGTTTACACCCGAATTCCATTGCACAGAACTGCAGAACTGAAACCGTTTTGTGGATTTCTTGTTTTCTTTTCTGCTCGTGTGGTAATTGAATTTTAATTGGGCTCTTTCTCTCTGCTAAATTCGCGTTCTAGTTTTTTTTTGCGTTTCTAATTAAACTACCTCAGTGCTAATGTTTGAATAGCTTCAACTTAAATATTGGACAACGATATACCTTTTCAGTTGGTACCTAGAGACTGTTTCAGGGTCGTTGCCAAATATTTTTTCAAGGGAAATTAAAGTTCCTTTTTCCTGACATATTGACACTTTGACGCCCATCGGTTCTGTCACTTAATTCTCAAAAATGTATCAAAATAATTGAAGAAATCACAATATTTCAGGCTTGCGAGAATATTGTGACGTTCAAGAAGTTTCCTCAAAAAATATTACCATTTATTAAATACTAGATGTCTCCTGCGGTTTCGCTCGCGTCTCTAGTTACTGCTCCGCTCGCGTGGGTTGAAGTGGAATGTCATAATATTAGCATAAAGCCTGTCTCGAAACGGGTTATCAAACACTGAAATATTTTTTCAATTCGAACCGGTATTTCCTGAGATTTGTGTGTTCAAACAAAAATACTCTTAAATTTTATATTATATTATATTAATATAAAATATTATATTAATATAATATAAAATTTAAGATGAATACTCTTAAATTTTCACACAATCACAGCTCGGAGTGAGGCTGTGGCTACGGAGACGCGGCGCGTTGCGCAGCGTGTCGTATATTTCGTCGTACATTGCAGCTGCGGGCCGCGTCATCGCTCGCGCAAACACAATCATTACGGCAATGTACGACGGACTAATCGAGCACTTAGAGTTAGTTGGATTAAATGTAGGGTAGCTACTCGAGTTATAAAAGAACGACCTTGGGTCGCAACTCTGCCTTACTCACACAATAATAATAATATTCTACAACTATCACACAACACCTTCTAATCCCAAACTAAGCAGAGCTTGTACTATACTCTATAAGTACGAGACAACATATTTCTAAATACATACATATTGTAGATAAACAAAACCTAGACACAGAACAAATGATCGAGCTCATCACACAATCATTTGTTTTGGGTTGGCATCGCACCCATCGACCTCTGACATAGACCGACCAACAGACAAGCAAAATGTTAAACATTGCCTACTTATAGGTACTTTCATATGCATTTAGTAAAAAAATATTATTTTCATATTACTAACAGACACTTCAATGTAATTTGTATGTATGATTGTTTTTATTTATTTATTTGTATACACATAAACACATATGAAGATATACGCACGAGAACCAGGGTTGCCGACATAGCACGTAGAATCGCCAAACTTAAGTGGCAACGGGCTGGGCACATTGCACACAGAACAGATGGCCGTTGGGGTCGAAAAGTTCCGGAGTGGCGGCCGCGTACCGGAAGACGCAGCGTTGGAAGGCCTCCCACAAGGTGGACCGATGACCTGGTCAGGGTCGTTAGAGTCCGATGGATGCGAGACGCTTGGGGGAGGCCTATGTCCAACTGTGGACCTCTTTTGGCTGAAATGATGATGATGATGAAATACATGAACGAAAATAACAAATACAGGTAGAAGAGCACAAAGGTGCTGCTTATTTCAAACAAAATTACTTCCAGCAGACCTGCGACAGAAGAGTTGGATGAGAAATGTAGTGTAGACGTAGACAGCGTGTATAAAAAAACCGGCCAAATGTGAGTCGGACTCGCGCACGAAGGGTTCCGTATCGTCCTTAGCAAAAAACATACATAGATATTTTTTTTCTGTTTTAGTATTTGGCGTTATAGCGGCAACAGAAATACATCATCTGTGAAAATTACAAATTTCTAGCTATCTCGGTTCTTGAGATACAGTCCGGTGACAGACAGACGGATAGACGGACAGCGAAGTCTTAGTAATAGAGTCCAGTTTTTACCAGTTTTTGTACCTTTGGGTACGGAACCCTAAAAAGTTAGAAAATATATCATGTTTCTATGTTTTTATAGAGATTATCATTTAATGCAATACTTCGTTATGCATGCCAATATTTGCACCTATATACTATAATACTGTGTACACAGGTATGTATCTCTGTTTGTTACAATATTTCAACTGATGGCGTGTTTAACTAAAATGTTTCATTTGTTGAACTGAACTGACCCATGAATACACATTAAGTTTAATAATAATTTTAGGTTCAATTTAACTGTTCTTATTTATCATGTAAATTTTAATGATTTTTACAACATTTAGTTTTTTTTTTTTTTTTTTTTTTTTTATGGTAGGTAAAATCATCCAATGACAAATCCCGCCCTTGGGCGGAGCGGGAAGTAGTGTCAGACTCTTACTGACTAAAAACCTACCCCGTTCCTACGTAGCCTATCGTGCCGGGGCCGAGCATTCCTTTCGGAACTAACCCATGACCCCAGTAGGCTTCGACCCTGCCTGCCTGCAGTTAGCAGGCTGGGCCTCTTCGGTGTGCTGACAGCTCCTTGAGGCGCGCGGGAACAGAACGCGCCGTCGACGACTTGGGCTCGGTCCGGTCGGTTACCGGACGATCGGACAGCGTGCTACCCATTGCACGCCGTCCGCAAGCCCGCGCCTACGGTGGCCGGAAATCGGGATCGGAATCCCGGCGGCGGCTGGGGCGAGCGCCCCGTTGCCTCTGCCTGATGCGGTCGGCCTCCTCCTTTGCTAGCATTACTGCTTCGCAGAAGGAGGCGACCGCCTGCCATCCCTCCTCACTACGGACCATGGCCTGAACCAAGGCCCGGCGAGAGAGATCGCTGCCGCCGATCGCCCCCACGAGGACACGGCGATGCTCCGCCCAGGCGGGGCACACCTCTACAGTGTGCTCCACCGTGTCCTCCGGATGTTCCGCACAGTGGCGACACCCGGGCGAATCCTCCGCACGAATCCGGAACAGGTACTTAGCGAACTTTCCGTGTTCGGTAAGCACCTGCGTCGTGCGGAAGTTGAGAACGCCGTGAGGTCTTTCCAGCCACGCCTCAAGGATGGGCCTTATCGCCCCAATTGTGGCGCGCCCCGAACGAGGTTGCGATAGTCGTTGACGCCATTTCGCCATGAGATCCCGCCGGAGCTCTGTCCGCCATGCCTCGACTTGTCGTGGCAGCGGAATTTCGCCCCGGCGTTGCATCTCCATGCGCTTGTCGTGCATGTGTGCAAGGACTGTTGCCTCCAGATCCCACGGCGGTTGGCCAGCAAGGAGGGTCGCCGCCTCGCGGGATTACAACATTTAGTTAGGCTCGTTTTATTATAAGTTTTGTAATATTTAAGTACATGAAATTATTTAAAACGTATGTTACTGGATTTCGAGTTTGTGGATGACGCGTAATGGGTAGCTCACCGTCTAGCCAAGCCCGAGTCGTTGTCGGCGCGTAGTACTCCAGGTCAGTAAAACCGTAGGACCCCGGCACGGCCGATGCCGGCTAGGGGAATTTCTGAAAAGAAAAACCGAGGACCTAGAACGCAAAAAGCAACTGAAGGCCACAGATGTGGTTTTAGTCAGTAAAAATCTAACACGCTCTCTCGCTTCACCTTAGAGCGGGAGAAGTTATTGGATGATATCGTACATCAAAAAAAAAAAAAAAAAAGATTTGGCTTTCAGTGGCGGACTGCTACGCTTCTGAAATAGTTAAATATTATAATTTTCATATATCATAATTGTCTCAGTTAAGGTTCAATGAATAAAATCTTGATTACGTATACTTACAACTTAATAACAGGGGGTAAAATCACGTATTACTGTTAAATGCATAATTTTGAACTAGCTAAGTGGTTTTATTTTAAAAATTCCAAACTTTCTATGAAGTAAAATATTTTATTATTTATTATACAGTCAAATTCGAGATTGTTCAATTGCAATAAATATTCACATCGCGTTCCGCTGCCATTACTGGTAACAAAATGTTGTTCTGAGCGCATTGAGTTCGGTTAACAACATTATTCATGAGTTAGCCAGACGGCAGCACGCTTTAAATTACTATTAATTGAAAATTTACCAATGTTTTTCTACCAAATGTAGCTATCCATAAAATATATGAGTACGGTTTCAAACGTGCGTAATTTGTTTATTAAAAACTAGCGAGCCGCCCCAGCTTTGCACGGGTAGAATGGTCATATTAAATATGTTATGTATTATACATATAAACTTTCCTTTAAAACGACTCTATCTAATAAAAAAAACCGCGTCAAAATCGGTTGCGTACTTTTAAAGATCTAAGCATACATAGGGACAGACAGCGGGAAGCGACTTTGTTTTATAATAAGTAGTTAAAATTGTACCCATATTAACTTGATAAATGTATTTTGTACAGTCTAGGTTCAAAAGTGTAGTCGCAAACATATAACAGTATTGTTTTTTTTTTTTTTGTAGAATAAGTTCAATGGATAACCATTACTGATTTTAAATCAGTTAGTATTGCATAGATTAAACTAAGAAATATGCAATTTAGTGATTCTGCCGTCGTAGTTAAGCAGAAGAAAATCTGATTCCGAATATTTATTTAACTCAATTTAAGTATTAGTGATTGTAAGAAAGAATGATTGAATAAAGAAATAAATAAAGATACAAAAGAAAGGAAGAAAGAAAAGTGTTTGTTGTTTACGATTGCATTTTTGACCCTTGATTGTAAACACCAAAAAAAGAAAAACGTGCTCACGTGTCAAATAATAATTATATCACCAATAATATTTGTCTGCATCGCAAAATCCGCCTTTCCCAATTGGCTGGCATCGTTGCCACGTTGCATGGCAATGCTGATTCTTTTCCCAAAACAGGTCAACTCTCTCCGGCCAAGCAAAGACTCGAAAAAAAAACAAAAGCATAAACTCGAAAAACACTTTGACGATGTCTCGAAAAACAGTGTGATTATCATATTTAGATTTTTTTTAAATTAAGCCATTTTTAGCTTATTGCGCAGTACCTAAAAATAATATTAACTCAAATTATCGTTTTTTACTACAAAATAATTGACTCACGTTGCAGTTAAAAATAATGGTACCGAGAAAAAAGCATCTCAATAAAACTACAGACTTCAAAAATGCAAACTGATTTATCGGATTCCAATAAATGATTCAGAAGAAATCATAATTTTCGATAGCAAATACACTTGGTTTCCAACAATCGACGGACTTCGTACTCGATAAATGATCGGATTCCAGCGACGCGATCCCATTTCAAGGCTTTGCATTTAAATCAGAAGCACCGTGGATGCAGTTTCCATATTTTTCGGAAATACCAATGCGAAATCCTAACGTGTATTACCTTCTGATACCACTAACTTCATAGAATTTTGAGCCACAAGAACATGTCAGCAAGAATCCTTTTACTCTGTCTTATATTCCTATTTTCTAGCTTTAAATGCCAGATAATAATTAAAATTATATTCTATTGAAAATTGATGGCTTTGATATGATTTCTAAAGACTGAAATCTGATACGATCTTTGAGTCGCTAATTAATTCGAAACAAAAAGCAGAAAAGCAAACTTATAGGTAGGATGAAATACAAATTGAATGTCTACCTACGCCCTTATATGGTAGGTATCTATAACGAGGTCTTTTGTTTCACTGAAATATTATGAAAAGACCCGGTTTGTAGGTGCTGCTTTATCAACTGTGTGATCTATTCATGTATCAACCTTAGGTTAATGTTGTGTTTGGTTGATCAGAATAGCTGAATTTAATCAAATGATTCGACCGAAGCACTATACCTACTACAGAATTATGGATCCGGCAAACTGCAATAGAAACTTTCTACACTAAATAATTAGACTTAGACTATTGGTACCCTTCAATGTAACGGTGAATCTACGAACACGAAGTAAACGAAACGAACGAACGAAATCTACGAACATTTGAATTTTGTGGATTTCCAATAGTGGATTACTATGGGTAATCCACAAAGTTCAAATGTTCCTACGTTTTTTGCAATTCACAGTTTAGTATCGGATAGTACGGTAACACACCGTAGAGGTTGTTAAAACCTCTACGGTCCGGACTACGCGTTTCGCCTCGTCTTTTATACCGCGTACATACATCGAAGGATTGCAACAATTTGCCTGTTGTGGTCTTCCCGTCTTCCCAATTATAATTTAGGAGTGAATAGGCTGTTAATAAACTAGTGCGTGTCCCCATTAACGAATGCATCCTGTTATTGCATTTTTACTTACCAACAGCTGAGATCGCAGTCAAGCACTAGTTTATATATAAAAAAAAAACATTAAAATTATTTGTGTAACGAATACTACCACATGCCCACGATTTCAAACGTGTTGTCTGTCTCATAGGAAATGTGCATTTTTCCAGAATGACTTTCAGCGATGTGTAGTTTTCTGTAATCAGTGAAATAATTTTCTGAGTTGGCCTTTGTAAACGAATGTACTATTTACCTCTGTATTAGTTTTTAGTTTAGATTTATATGTATTCCTACAGTAACATCTTTCACCCAAGTTTATTTAAAGGCGAAATAGCCAAAACAAAGACAGGCAAGTAATGCCGTCGTCACTCCTTAATGCGGTCCACATTTCAACGAGCTCAGGTGTTCTGTCCGTTGTGGAACCATCAACAACTCCCCACTTTTACGAGAACATCATAACTTTACCGAAACGTGTGTTTTGAAGGCTGGAGAACACTGGTAACACGGCTTTGACTCGCGCGTCTTCTTTTGTCGAAATGAGGGTAATTAGCGCGTGACATGACAGCTATCTTAAAATAATTATGTTCTTTACTTTACTTAAGTGTAGCTAAAATATACTTTGAACGTAATTAATTATTTATTAATTAGGGAAACCCATAATTAAAAAAATACTCAAAATAAAACCAGCAAGTTAAACCCAGTATCTCACAGGTGAGAAACCCAAAATATGAGTGACTTTTATAACATTCAAATATGTCTTTCAGTGATCTAAATGACTTTGTCTTTCCTCAAAAAAAATTGACACATCACTTCATCAACATCATCATTTTGGCCGAAAGACGTACAGTGCTCGCCATGGACCTCCTTCAAATCTCGTTACATCGAACAATCCTATGAGCCTGGCATTTAGCAGACTTCCGCGATTTTTAGCAGATCATCGGTCCACCTTGTCTGGACTTTGAAACCTTGTGTCTTCCCGTACACTGTTGGTACTCCAGAACCTTTTGGACTCATCGATCATCTAGTCTGTGAAGAATGTGTACTACTTAAGTTTTGTTATTCTTCGGGTTATCTCGGCAATCTTGCGGATATCTTCATTTTTAATTCGATTACGTAAAAAACCTTCAAGCTTCGCCTTTTTCATTGGCCTATACTGTGCCTTTGAGCTTTCTGATGAAGCTCATAGTGAGCAACGTTTCAGTTCGATATGCCAACACTAGCAAAAAGCAATGGTCATAGACTCGTTATCGCTTTACAAGAGTTTAATTTTGGGAGGTTCAATTTACATTTAAAAAAAAATGTAAAAATTGGGATTTAGTTTAAATAAACAACTCATAGTGTTGCCGCGTATCTTATGAGTATAAGGGCCGAACCACATAACCGCGTTGCGGCGCCGCGCCGCTAAAATCGACAGTGTCGCCCGCCAGTCTTTTTCGCTTGCCGCAACGCAACTTTTAGCGTTTATTGTCGTATCCTACAGGAATAACCAGTTTCTCGAGATTTTTCAGTGTGTATAGACGTTTCCCTGCTATGAATCATAATAAACTTATGCTTTTTTGTTATTAAGGACACATTTCTCTATTTTAAATAAACGATAAAGAAGATACTGGCTATATCCGTTTAATAAAGCTATGATATTCGCAACGCGGAATTTCACGGTGTACACCGCGACGCGAAAAAGAACGGCGGGCGGCACTGCCAATTTTAGCGGCGTGGCGCCGCAACGTGTTTATTTGTTTCGGCCCTGAGACCCCTCCTGTCACGCGTGACAGTCGCGTGTTGTGTAACAAGTCTGTTTTCGTAGCTCCGGGGTTGCCATTAATCAGCTCAGTAGGTATTATTGATTGCTAACTTATCGCGCCTCATTAACGTAATCGTCGGGCTGTGAAGTTTCGTGCGAACAAGTTTACAACTTATCGATGTAGAAGATTTCTGTTAAACTCGTTTAAATAATGTTTCTTTTCCAACAGGGATTACTTTACTTTGCTATCGTCATTTTGCCTTGTTACTTGCTATTCGTTCTTATATCTTGTTTATCGTGAATTTATAATTAACTATTTCCTACATAACCATAATCAGTATTTTAATGTTCCCATTGCTGGGACTCAGCCCTTCGTTCTAGGAGAGTGAATGTGCCGTAACCACCACGCGGGCGCAGTGCGGGTTGGTGAATGTCACATGTCTTCTAATTTTTTCTTCTAGGACACGTCGGTTTCATCACGATGTTTTCCTTCAGCGTTTTGAGAGCAGTGGTAATGAAATAAATTACACAAAGTAATGCGCGAGGGTTTGAACCCGCGACCTATAATCGTAAGTCGGAGCCGTTACCACTGGGCCACTACTGCTCACCATTATTATTTTCTACAACAGATTGTAATATTAAACATGGGTTCTCTATTTAATGCAAATAAACTATTCGCCTTTGATTTTTTTAGGAAATTAAGTATCTTTATTTTTTAAGTTGGTCCAACAACTTCTTTCTCACTAGGGTAGAGATTTTGATAATTTTCGCCCTCCCAGGCGTATCAAAATTTTACTCTTTCTAACTAAAACCCACCTATATGCCCTTTTGCGTACCGGTTGCCCTTTGTGTTCTAAGGTCACTTCTTTGTAACGTTCTAGCAAAAACTAGGACCTACGTAGGCTTTGCATTGTTATATTTTATATATAATAACGAAAACATTAAAAATCTAGTTAGGTACCTACTTCAGTAGGCGCTGGCTTGCGGACGGCGAACACGTCGCAAGCAGTCCTTGACGGCGCGTATACTTCCACGCGCGCCTCAAGAAGATGGCCCTGCAGGGTCAAAGTCTACTGAGACCAAGGGTTTGCTTCTGAAAGGAAAACTTGGCCCTGGTATAAAAGGCAACAAAGGAACAGTAGTAGTTTTTTAGTCAGTAAAAGTCTGACACGCCCTCACGCTCTGCCCAAGGGCGGGAGATGTCATTGGATGAATTTCCCACCTAAAAAAAACCTAGTTACCTACTTAGTAGCCTATCTGACCAACACCGATGTGAAAATAGAAGTATGAGATTAATTGAACATTTGCACATAAAATTAATTTGAATAATCTGTTTTATAGAAATAAGGTAAGTACATGACCAATTAATTCCCTTGCTTCATAAACTGAAAAAAAAATTTAGCGACCTTTATACCTGTTTTTCTCGTTACTTTTTAGTCTTTATTTTACATGTGTGTGTAATTTATTGTTAAATATACAAACTATTCTAAATTACTGAAGCCCAGAGGCGTAGCTCCCGCCGTATCTGCCGTTTTAAATATACGGGCCCCCGCGCTACAGGGCAAAACTTCGCGACATGTTATCCACAACCGATTCGTAGGGTATATACCAAGCATTTGTAAAAAAGCATCATCTTCATCATCTTTTTTATACGGGGCTCCTGTGGGGCTAGCTACGCCACTGCTGAAGCCCCAATCGGACACCGGTGTCCGCACACCTATTGTCTTTCTATTGTGTCACTAATGACAGTCTTCAAAGGGTTAATACAACTTTTCAAGCGCGCATTATTTTGGCAATATACAATTTATTTGGACGACGATTATTGCGATGCGTCGTTAGAAATCGTCTGCAAGTCCATTATTTATGTCAGTAGTGTTTATAGAAAATAAAGTCTTATACATAACAAGGCGTGGAAAAGTCACAAGTTAACTAAAGCATATAAAAAAAGAATCAAATGTTTGTTTTGCAAAAAGCTCCGCTTGCTACGAACGAGGTCAACGGCTGGCGAAAATGTTAATAATTTTTTTTTATTCATGAACACCGTTTGTTTATTTGGCTTTACATAAAATTTAAATCTGATTAGGCCGACATAAAATTCTTTTTTATTTTTTGATCTGACGTTCGTTAAAAACCATGTTCCGGGAAAATATTTGCCTTGTCAAAATTGTTATTTTCTTACTATACCGCGGGCATTTTTTGGAACATTGCTCTTCAATCGAATTTGAAGGCAAGATCATCATTTTATATGGAGCTGGCAGCTATGTTAGAAGTTTTTCTAAAATCTACGATGGATTGTTGCTTGTAGCTCCCGGCATAATAGTCCACCATCCCCAATTTTCCACAGTAGGCGCGGGCTTGCGGACGACGGCAATGGGTAGCTCGCTGTCCATTCGTCCGGTAACAGACCGGTCCGAGCCCAAGTCGTCTACGGCGCGCACTGTTCCTGCGCGCCTCAAAGAGTTGTCAGCAAACTGTAGGGGCCCAGTAGGCTTCGGCCCTGCTAGGCCCCTGCAAGGGTTAGGTGAAAATGAACCTCGGGGCCCTGGATCGAAGGCAATGAATGGATCAGAGTAGGTTTTTAGTCAGTAAGAGTCTGACACTATCTCCCACCCCACCCAAGAATGGGATTTGTCATTTAATGATTAAATATTTACCATAAAAAAACCATCTTCAATTTTGAAGTGAAATACATTATGAAATGGGCAGAAGGGATATAAAATACCTTCCCTAAATGGTTTGCCAGACGAGGTGATTACAAAGTAACCCTTTTATTTCCTTAAGTTCCGTGTTGGCGTAGACGTTACCAGCTAAAGTACGACGGATGAAAAAAGAGGTGTAATAAGTTTTATTTGTTAAACCTCAGTGATGTACCAATTAATCAGCGTTGGTGAGTCATTCAGATAACGATAAAATTAATCGAGGTTTACGAAATCCTCGCGATTCGTTGAGCGCAGTTTGAGGTCGTTCCTTTTTAATTTTATTGCCAACGGTGTGTTCTGTTATCACAGGAATGATGTTTACATTTATTTATTCTGTGTTTTTTTCGTCCAATGTATATTTTTGGGGGACAGTTTAATTGAGTTCTGTTTGTGATGGCGGCAGTCTTTTTTTTGTTAGGTGTTCTTTAGGGGAAAAAGCTATTAAACCTTAAACTCGTGCTAAACTACGTTGGTTATTTATTTAGGATCTTGAATGTGGTTCTCCAAGCAGCCTGAATTATTTACACGTCAAGTTATAAAGGTTCTTTTAGCAGCACATTTTAGACGCAGCAATTTGATCGTTCGGGGATCCAGTTCGCAACGTGGTCCCTTGCGCATCCTTCCACAAAAGTTGGGTCTAGTTTAATTTTACGTACCACTCGTGTTTCGGACCAAGTTTGTTATAAATGCTCGTTGTTTTTCTGGCAGCTGTCGAAGCTGAGTGTGCAGCACCTGAGCCCGGCAACCTTATCACACGTCTATATGAATAAATCAAACGTAGAGTGAACCGAGCGGTGTACTCTGTGTTTTAGATTACATGTTTGTTTTGGTAAACAAATACTGTTGGAAAACAGCGTTTCCAGTTAACTAGGTATGTATGCACGTCTCGATTTATGTTAGAAACACTTAGTATAAGTGGTCAGAAAAACTGATTCGATAAGACCATTTAAAGAAAAAGAAAAATAAACTATATTTGAAAATCGATCTTCATTTGTTTGCTAAAGAAGACTAGTTACGAAAAATAAACTTTAAGTAGAAATGAAGGGACCATAGATATTTTGATAAGGAGACTCTTCATGCTTGTCTGTATTTTTCCTACTTCTCTGCTCTGCTGTTTGCCAAACCTTAATTCTATAGGTAATACCAGACACACAGGTTCAAACCGTCGTAACTGTTCAGGACTTGTCTTGGACTCTCACGTCATTAACATATACAGTACACACAACAAGTTGTGTTTACCAGTAATTGGTATATGTATTAGAACAATATTTAATATTTGATTTAATGCATATGTGTACCTATATATTATTTGAGCTGTGGGTGGACCTAAATAAATGAACATGACTAGAATTACTATAGATGCATGGTGGAAGCACTTAAAAGAGCTGTCAGCAACACTGACGTTGTCCACTAGGGCTGGTCTGCCGGGGTTTTTCGGATGATTCGGGTACGGGATGGTACGGGTTTTTGGGTACAAAGCTAACCGGTTTTTCATTGTCCTCTCATATAAAAAATATATTGTAATATGAAAATATTTATAGAAACAATTTTTTTTTAAAGAGTAAACATGGGGTTTCTTTCCGGTTCTTCTCTATAGGAAACGACCAATTGGAACCGTGCGCTAGCTTCTGACGTTTTATAAGTGCCCATGTAGGCCTAAATGTTCGAAAGAGTTATAAACGCTAATGGCAACCGTAGGAACACAGGCCCTGTATAGTCAGTTAAAGTTTTATCCTCCCTCTTTGGTGATTACCCGCAGGACGAACGCGGGAGGAGACCGGAAGTCAAGCCATTTGATGATTACTCGAAAAAGACTTTTAATAATAATAAAATATTTATTTCGGACGAAGTCCATGTTCTGTTAGTAACAATTATCTTAAAACTAATGTTAGTAGGAATACAATACACAACTACACTGTGACATGAAGTCGCACCCGTCTTTGCAACATGGGGGACTCCCACCTATCTGTAAAAATACTCAGTGTAGTGTTGGTGCTTCCACGAACGCGAGTGAGTAGGGAGGCACATCTCTTCCTGATTATGGCGGCAAAGCCATCAAACCGCGCCTCAGCAAACATCCCTTTCGCACTGCAACGCTACGGCAGTCCCAAGACAACCCAAAAACAACAATATAGAAATAAAGCCCTATGATAGGATTTGATATCATAGGACCTATGAGATCCACATAACGTGCTATGGGTGCGCCATGGTTTTGCCACTTTATATATGTCTCTTTATTTTTATTTTATTTATTTAAAATTCTTTTTTTTTTATATTTTTGCACACTGCACCATTCGTTTTATATGAACACCGGCCAACGCCGAAAACCAGTGCTGTGTGCTCATCGCATTTTGCATGAGGGCACAGCTTTATGCTGAGCGTTCGGCCGTTTTGCACGGATGTGACGCATATTTTTCATATATAATGATTTTGTTTATTGTCTAGTTTTTAGTTGCATCATTCCATGTAAATAAACTGTTCTTCTTTCTTCTTTCTTGTATAATAGGATATAAAAACACCCCTAAGCACAAAACGTTTTGGGAACACATTAATTGTGAGAAAAAATCTTCATCTTTTTAGCAAAAGAGGTGATAGACATAATAAATTATAATAATATAATAATAATAATATAATATTCCACAACTATCACACAACGTTATCTAGTCCCAAGCTAAGCAGAGCTTGTGTTATGGGTACTAGACAACTGATAAACATACTTAGATATTTCTAAATACATACATATTATAGATAAATTACATCCATACATTATTATGTTACAAGGCATAGAGACCAATTAGTTCAACCAGGTTTCAGACTGGCTAAAGTGGCCTCTTCTTTCATGGGGTACTGTTTAAAATGTTATAATAAAATACCTCCCCACATATTAGAACTCAATGAAACCAAATTTAAATCTTGTGTTAAACGCACACTATGTAGACAAACGTATTATAAGTTGGAGGATTATATTCAAGATAAGAATGCTTGGCTAAATGCTGGTCCAGCTCCACTACCACTAGGGCGTACAGATTGATTAGTTTGAACAATACCCCTTTTTTTTAAATTTGTTATTTTTATAGTATTGTATAATGTAGAAGCATTTATTTCTTTAACAAATTTTGTAAATGTGAGTACCATGGGGCAATTTATAGTTTAAGGTCATTGACTTGTTTGACGTAAATGAGCATGGCAGTTGAGAGTTTGTCATGCTCACTCAAATGTCTCACTGATGGTAGCGCGTGTATTGGATCATTCGGTTCCCTTCGAAATGGTTGAGCTGAGTGGTGCTGATATACGCGTCATGTTCGTGAACGGGCGCTGTCAGTTGAGACTGGTCATCTCTTAGCTGCCAGTGGTTTATTTTTAATATTATAATTAGATTTTTTTTCTCTTTTTATCTTGTTTACATTGTTCTCACATAATAGCAGCAACAAAAAACATGTAACCGAGATATTTGTAATACAAAACAAGTTTGAAAAGAGTGTCCATGGAGTTTCTTGCACATTCTTCTCCATAGAGATCTACGCTTTGGAATGTGCAATTAGCATCATTTTTTCTGACAGACTGACTTCTTGACTTTTCAAAAGTGCCTGTAAATGGTTTATTTGAAATAAAATGCTTTGAATCTTTGAATCTTTGTGCGTACAGCTAAAGGAGAGAATTCCCTGTTTCTTTATGACTACAACCTGGGATCTTTAAGTGAAGAGTGAATAAGTTACTTCTAGGCAAGCGGGTACCATCGACGACCACATCATCACTTTCCATTAGATGACATAGTGGTCAAGTGAGTGTATTAAAAGTAAAAAAAAAAAAAAAGGTTTGGAAAATGAAACTAATGTTATAAGATTTTAAAATTTCACTAAAGTTCTTTCATTATCTAGTCTGTTTTAACCTTATAACTTTGGTAACGTTGTTTTGAAAGTTTTTATACTTGAGAACTAAACTCTTGTTTACGCACCTACTACCTACTCTTCCATGAATAATATATGAAATGTTTTTCTTAAAGGTCGATCCTTACATAGGTACGAATATTAGATTTCACTTGTTTTTCTGCTGACTAAGATTAAATCAAGAAAGGGTTTCGAAACCTGACTCATGCAGGGATAATCGTAGCTTTGAATTTCGATAAATTCAATAGATTTATTCCAATAAATGTTTCATACAAACTTATTTTAATTTTTTTTCTTTAATTTGGTAAATCTATATATATAAAAGAAAGTCGTGTTAGTTACACTATTTATAACTCAAGAACGGCTGAATCGATTTGGCTGAAAATTGGTGGGAAGGAAGCTTAGAACCAGGAGAAGGACATAGGATAATAATAAAAAAAAGTTTTTCTTCCGTTAAATGAAAAAAAAAAAAACAATACCTGCTCATTTATTGATAGCTGGTAGAGTAGTGTAGAGTAGGGTAGAGTATTTATTTATTTATTTATATATTCTTTATTGTAAACCGCATAAACAACAAATATAGGACATATTATTATAAATAAGGGCGGTCTTATCGCACAGGGCAATTTCTTACAGACAACCTTTGGATGGACTGAGTGAAAGGAAATAGATTTAGGGTTGTCAGTGTACAAACATCATAAAAATTCAAAAAATTCAAAATTCATTTATTAGTGTGATTTTTGGTACATTTTACATGAGATCTTAATATTAGATAAATTAGTTCCTCAAAAATCTACCTTGAAGGTGTACACTCTTTCACTTAACTAGATTAAAGAAGAATAAACAAATTTTTTAAAATAAAATAATTTCAACATGCAAAATAACTCAATGAATAGAAATAAAAAATATCAAAATTCAATCAATATCAATGTCAATTAATTATAATATTACAATGTCAAAGTTACTAATTATCAATGTCAAATAACTATAATAATATAATATTACAATGTCAAAATTCAATAAATACCAATGTCAAATTAATTACAGTTTATCGTTAAGGAATTCTTTAATAGTGTAATAACATTTTTCAACTAATAGATGTCTTAATTTATTTTTGAATTGGATAATATTATCTAAGTCCTTAATTCCATTTGGTAATTTATTAAATATTTTTGGGGCCATACAAAGTATGCTTTTGTGCATTAAGGCGGTCTTTGATGGTCGAATGCATAGTTCATGTCTATATTCTGGTCTAATTATTTTATAGCGATGTTCAGATGCTTTTCTGAATAGGTGCATGTTCTTTTTAACAAATAAAGCAGTCTCAAATATGTACAAACAAGGTAAAGTCATAATTTTTAGCAATACAAAATAAGGTTTGCAGCTATCAGTTATTTTTATACCAGTAACAGCTCTAATGCATCTTTTTTGCGATTTGAACACCATGTCTTTATTGCAGGAGTTACCCCAAAACATGACTCCGTAGCGTAATATAGAGTCGACATAACCATAGTATGCAGTGACTGCCGCTGCTTGATTCACTACTTTCTTTAGTTTATATAAAGCAAAAGCAAACTTACTAGAGTCTGTCTAACGAAAGCGCGACCTGAGAAAATGAGGTCAAATCAAAAAATATTGAATATGGTATTACTGTCATACTAGGAGAAAAAATTTTTGATACTTGAGTATTTTTTTGTATTTGCGACAATCGTATAATTCTTTTTGACGAACTATATTGCACACAGGAACACAATTTTTTTAGAAATAAATATACTCAACCAATACGCTTTTAACAGCATCACACACTCAGAAATATTCAATTCCCTTACAAAACAAAAAATAGAATCCACACATACTTCTTCCAGCAAGTTAGAGAGATTAGATCCTATGTTTCAAACAGAAATGAGTCAAACAGGGCGTCCCGTTGTCCCCAAAGTTATTCACCACATTAGCAGTCGAATGGGAAGAGAAGGGCATTGTTATCAGCAAAGCTAAGTAATTTGCGTTTCTCTGATAATATTGTCCTGTTCTCTCCTACAGCCACAGGACTAGATCAAATGCTGGTTGGTCTACATATAAAAATGTTGAAGACCAAAATCATAACCAGCAGCTCCTAAAGGAACGTACACGTAGGCGGACAGAATATACAATACGTCTTAAATTATATTATTGTCTACTTGGGCCAAGTAGTCTCTTTCTGGGCCAGGTAAGACAAAGAAATAACGTGTCGAACAGAAAATACCTGAAAAAGTTACTGGTCCACCAAGGAACTATTTAAGGGCACTTTGCCCATATCACTAAAGCGTAAGCTTATGGACATGTGTAATCTCCTCATTTGACCTATGGTGTATACAGACTTGGTCTTTGACTAACATCCAAAAGTCTAAACTCAAGGTTTGCCAACCCGACCTGGATGTCTTTCTAAGAAATGGAATGTGAGTAAGGGACTGAGACCATTAGAAAGAGTGGATGGCTTTTGCACAGCAGTAGAACAATACTGGATAGCTATAAATAACCAATACAATACAAAAACGAGTAAAGATTTATTTATTGGTATATTACTATTCTATCAAGAAAGTCACGGGAAAAGGTGAATAACACAAAATGTTGAATTTTATCATCCTCAAAGTATGCTATTTCATCACTTAAATTCGACCGCTTTTGAACATATAAAGTGCGGTAATGAAGATATTTCTTCTTAAAGCTTAGTTTTAAGTGTTAGATTCAATTTTTTTTTTATTTATTTCGCGCAGTCCTTTAATATCTTGCAAGATTATCTATAAACATAAGAAAAATTATTATCATATCGTAAAATATATCTAAGTCAGTCAACAATGATCAAGATTATAATGTCATACTAACTTAAAAACCCGACCACAAAAAACCACTACTTTCTCTTCTTGTTTTTCTTTAAACTTACTGATCATAGTATTTCACAGCTTTCCTACATAACTTTTTATTGTTTTACCCATGATAAGCAATTATATTTTTAAAATCAATCTTTGACAAAATACTGACAATTGCAATCATAGACTTTGGCGTGCTTTTGACGGCAACATTATGTTGCCAATTTAATTTAAAAAAAAAACTCCAGGTCGCGCTTTCGTTAGACAGACTCTAATTTTTTTAATTAATATTGCAGTGTGTTGTTTCCAATTAAGTTGATTGTCTATTGTTAAGCCTAAAAATTTTGTATTTGTAACTTCTTCAATTTTTTCATTACTAAAGTTTACATTTAGTTCCAAATTAGCTACTCTTTGACGAAAGTTCATAATTTTAGTATTTTTTCAAATTTATGATTAAATTGTTATACTCTAACCAGTTAACGGCTTGTTGTAATGCATTAATTATATCAGTTTCATAGTCGTTATTATTTTTGTCATGTTTAACAATAATAGTACTGTCGTCAGCAAACAGTGTCATAGGATAGGGTATATTTTGGGGAAAGTCATTTATATATAAAAGAAATAATAAAGGCCCTAGCACACTGCCTTGGGGCACTCCATAAGTTATTATCCGTTCTTCGGATATGTATTTTATAACAGTCTTATTTAACTTACAAATTCGACTTATTTCTGTATGTTGAGTTCTATTTTTTAAGTAAGAATTTATGAGTGATAAGACATTTCCCCTTATTCCATATGCATTTAACTTGCTCAGTAGTATGTCATGGTTGACTAAGTCAAATGCCTTGGTCATATCTATGAAGATAGCTGATATTGGGACTCTTTTATCTATGTTAGCTATGATATCATTGAGAAAGTCATATATTGCCATATTTATTGAATGGTCTTTCCTAAATCCTTTTTGTTCTTTCACAAGTATATTATGTTTGTTGAGGTATCCCTCTATGGACCTATAGATCCATTTTTCGAATATCTTGGATATTACCGGAATAAGAGCTATTGGCCTGTAATTCTTAATGTCTTTCTCATCGTCTTTTTTAAATAAAGGTTTTATGACAGTAGGTTTTAACTTATCAGGGTAAGTTCCAGACTCAATACTTAAATTGAATATGTAGCTGAGTGGATGTGATACTATTGCTGAAACATGCTTGCATAAATAATACTAATAAGACATAATAATCCGAATACATACATACAATACCAAATAGTATACTAATAAATATCAAAAATATATAATTGAGTTAGGAGAAGAAAAATCAGAGTGAAAGGTAATGTTCCTTCACCAATTTTTTAAACTTTGGAAGCGTTTCAGCACGCCTCACTTCAATAGGCAACGCATTCCACAAACGTGCAGCTTGAATCGTGAATGCTTTGTCAACGAAGGAAGTGGAATGCGCGCGAATACTTAATTTTAGATTTTCCGATGATCTCAAGGACCTACTATGTGTGTCACTAAGGAACTGAAAGCGTTCTTTAAGATAAAACGGGGTACAAGGATTAAATAGCACATTATATAGCAAAGAAAGTATATGGGCGTTCCGGCGAAGGCGAATAGGAAGCCATTTGAGCTTAGTACGAAATTCAGAAACGTGGTCATACTTGCGTAAGCCAAATATGAACCTGATACAGAGGTTTTGAAGTCGCTCAAGCTTATCCAATTGGTCATGGGTGAGATCAAGATAGCTGGCAGCAGCATAGTCCAAGATTGGAAGAAGAAGAGATTGTGCTAACGCAATTTTAGTACTGATGGGAAGAAAATTTCGAAGACGTCTCATGGAGCCCGCTGAAGCAAACAGCTTACGACTTACTTCCTGCATTTGTTTTGTCCAGGAGAGAGTGCGGTCGATATAAATTCCCAAGTTCATCACAGTGTGACATAAAGGAATTATGGTATTATTGAAGAAAACCTGGGGAAGTTTCGACCAATCTATTTTAGACACAGTCCGGGAGCTACCAACAATAATCACTTGTGTCTTAGTTGGATTAATCTTCAACCCAAACTCAGTGCTCCAGTCACCTATTCGAGCCAGGTCTATGTTAATAGTATCAATGGCCTCAGATAACTTTCCGATAGGGGCTTGAGTATAAATTTGGAGATCATCAGCATACAGGTGGTAGAAAGAAGATAGTCGTTGAGTGATAGCATTTATAAAGACTGCGAAGAGTAGAGGAGATAATACGCCACCCTGCGGCACACCGGCAGAAGAGTCGCACCAAGATGAGAATTTAAAAGATTATGCGAGAGTGTCACCACGGGCCCCGGGACAAAGGCGAGGAATGGAAAGGTAGGTTTTTAGTCAGTAAAAGTCTGACACTGTTTCCCGCCCCACCCAAGGGCGGGATTCGTCATTGGATGATTTTACCTACCAATAAAAAAAAAAAAAAAAAACCAAGATGAGAAAGATTCTTCAATACAAATACGCTGCCGGCGGCCAAACAGGTAACTATGAAACCAATCAATTACCGATGGAGATATGTTAAAGGAGTACATGATGCCGAGTAAAATATCGAAGTCAACCGTATTGAAAGCATTGCTAAAGTCAAGTAGAGCAAGTACCGTCAGAGTAGTGTAGGGTAGGGTAGAGTAGAGTATTTAGTTGACGGGAGATAAGCCGCAGGCAAAAGCTAGTAGTAAAATTATTGTTTCCGCATCTTGCAGTAATGCGGCAGAAAGAGATGGTCACAACCGTGAGGGAACGGCCTCCGTTGGTGTGGGTTTGCAAATGGAGAGCAATGGTCAGTTCATCGTCCGGCTGTCTAGTAAGGATTAAGCCCGAGTCGACGTCACGAAGTATTTCATGCAGGCCTCAGAAAAAAGGGCCTATCAAAACAGAAGAGGCCTAGTAGGGCCAGTGCTTGCTAGGGCTGCGGGACGTTTGAAAAGTAACTGTGGCTCTAGAACGCAAAAGGCAACTGAAGCGCACAGGCTAGTTTTAGTTTATATTTAGAAGTCGAATACGTTCTTTTACACCCTAAAGGAACTTTCTGATGGGTTTTTGTTTAAAAAAACCCATCAGAAAGTTCCTTAACTCAAGGCAACAACAAACGCAAAAACTAAAAAGTGCGCCCTAGTGTGTAATGTTCCAGTCCTGAAATGCATTTGAAATGTACTTAATAGCTGTGAGCTGTCCTTTGTGAGTGAGTTAGTCTCATCTAGTAAGAGAATAATTAAATGAGGCTTACTTAAATACACAGTCAGGTGCACTTTCACATGTACTTAAGAGCTTTAGAAGGTGCTCGGATTAAAATAACGGTCACCGCCCTCTGCACAGCAGTAGTGCAAGTAAAGAAGGCGGCCAAAACCATGAGACGGGGTCACGGACAAGTCTTTCGCCAGCCCCCCTCACCCCGTTGACGACTCAGGCGTTGGGAGTCGTAGGACGAAACTCGAGTTGACGACGCGTTGTGTACTACGCGCGCCTTAAAGAGTCCTCATCAAAATTGACGGGGCCAGTTATGCTGGTACATGCCAGACCTGACGATTGTTTGAAGAAGTTATCGTAGCCTTCGCAATAAAGGAGAACTGAAGGAACACTGTGTTAATCAGTAAAAGCCTAATGTTATGGTCTAGACTTGGACTTGAATAAAAAGCAGTGGACTTTAAACAGCTCATTAAAGCCATCCGGAAGGGGGGTGCCCCGCAACGCCTCGTCGCACGGCGTCCACTCCTTATCGACAGGTGATCCACGGGTGACGCCTCATTATCACAAATAAAGGTCTCGCGAGGTCAACCAGTGGACCCCGCGTGGTCAACGAGTGATGTTATTTGGCCACGAATTTTAGAGTCTGTTAACAATTGACACTAGATCTACACGTGTGTTTCGTAATGTAAAATTTTACAATATCGTTCTCGCGTGAATCATTCGTGGGCAGCGCGTGGTCCACTCCGGACCCACACGCTGGCAATGCGCAGTCAACGTGAGGTAAGCATGAGAGCAGCTAATTGTCACCGAGTGTTCTACCCGCCGTCCGCGCGTGGAGGGCTTAAGACCGAGGCGATCCGGCGGCACTACGGAGTGGAAGTAGTGAGTGCATGTCCATACAAGTCCATAAAAAGAATGATAGCTGCAGGAGGCGAGGCGATGCGGAGTGGATGCAGGGTGGCTCTAATGAGCTGTAACCTTAAAACTGAAAAACGCATATCCAAAGAAATTGCAGATACAGATATGGAATTTACAAGGTGCGCCTGCGTCGTCAGTCGTTCTCGTTAGTTAAGTGTGGTGTCACGCGGGTCTCCAGCGCTGAAGCCCGACGAGTGACGAAAGTAGCCGAAGGCGCCTGAACATCTGATAGTCCCACCGTTCCACTAGAGTAGGAGAAGTTATGTAATGATTTACCGCGTACAAAAAAAAAGAGAATTAGAATACAATCGCAAAAAAATATTTTTCGATTATCGACTCTTTTGCCCGGCCAATAAGTCGGTAATCAAAAATTTTTTTGCGATTACCGACTTATTACTCGGGGGCGTCGACATTAATAAAAAAAATTAAAGATAGGTTAATTAGGTAAGGTAGGTATTGTTCGTAGCATGTTTTACATTGAATCAATTTAAAATAAGGAAAATTAGTCTCGCTCGTGTAAACCAATTTTTCAGTTATTTTTTTTTCCATTTTTCGTAAAACGCAAAGCCACAATCTTATTAAAACAGTTTATGAATCTGACATTTACAATACTGAGACTACGGAGGTTTTTATTGAAATTGTTTTAATAAAATATAGCCGTTAGCAAAGTGCCTTTAAGAGCGCCCAGCTCAAGATACATTCACATACAACCGCTCTTACTCGTACGTGATTATGACGTTACACCACGACTTTTTCTCGATATTTTGGAAACACAGATACCTTGAGAATATTATCTAAGTTTCTATAATTTTTATTAGTGAGCAGTTTGTTAGTTATAAAATTTATTTGTGAGCAGTTAAATAAATGATACCTCTATAATTTATAAAAGAAAAGAGTAAAATAGAGGTCACCAATGAATGAACCTATATTTATATTTTACTCTTTTAGCCCTTCTTAATGTAAAAAAATAAATAAAAAATATGTATTTATTTAGGTATAGGAACCTTGCACATTTAATCCAAATTCTTAATGACGAATGTTTTTACCAAAAACATGAAAAAACACGTATTGTGCCATATTCGAGTTAGTTACGAAACCGAATCGATCAAGCATTGTCTCTCTTTATTCGCGCTGCAACTTTATCAAATAATGCGTTGAAATAAACAACCAGCTTTTAAAAAATGCTCACTTTGACTATAGTCGGATCGGGAAGGCCCCTCTTAAAAAGAAAAAGCCTAGACTTACACACAAAACTAATTTTAATAAATCTTGACTTTAAGTTACTCGTTTGAAGTCACAGTTACATTTTTTTTTGCGTTAATTCATTATAGTAAGTTCGCAGTTAAGGAGTCGTGTTACTGAAAAAAAAAGAGACTGCAGCATTTTTAAATAGTTGTCTTGACTTGCCTACTCCTATTTATTGTAAAATATTATAGTACGTGGCAAATGTTGAACCCGCTGCTACGGCTGCGCGCAGCCCTCACTTCGGTTGAGAACCGAAAATCGGTTACGACCGCCATGATGGTTCAACTTGTGATACAAAGATTATATGTTCATTGCTTCTAAAACCAAAAAAAAAAAATTACAACTTAAGCGGACCAGACACAATATTCATTTGATCGCAGGACCATTATACCAACTTGGAGTAGACTAACTCCTGCCAGTGGATTCGCTTGCGTGAAAGTAGAAAATTATCCAAAAGCAACATAGGACATGCCCTAAAGTTGTCAAAAAATAATGCCAGGCCCGTTTTGATATTTTTATTTTGACTACCAAGCGGCTTATCCGGTGTAGTGTAGCTACTACTAAAATAGCTCTAGAATAGCTACTATTACACGGGACCCCTAATTATTATTTTAGTAGTATATTTTTTGTAAACTTTACCCGTGAATCTTTGAAAACATTTCTGCGGCACTAGTGGGTATCGGCCTTACTAGCCCCTACGGCCATTTATATTAGTATGAAAAGTTTAAAGTAGGTAATGATATTAAAAATAAAGTTCAATATTTTTGAATTGTTATGAGATATTAAGTAAGAAATTGTCATTTTCATGGAGTGACTCATAATCATTAATTCGTCAAAACATATTATGTATTTAGCTACATTACATCAACTTATCACCAAGGGCAGACCGAGCCCTTTTATTTATAGGAAGAAATCGTCAATAAATTACATATTTCTCCCACATAAAGCAGAAGACGTGCCTAATTACGTAAGTATTTACTGATGAAGCTTTCAAAATTTCGCAAAAAAAACCTTTAACTTGAATTCGTTATTTCAGTTAGAAATCAAGTCATATTATTCAGTGCAAAAGTCACCAATTTATAAATAAATCTGATATGCTTTCAAGCCGTTAAAGTTTAATCGTATAGGTTTATTAGTCGTATAGGTTTATTAATTTACTATCTTCTGTTCACCTCGCGATTTTACCTGCGTTAATTTTTTTAGCAGCATAGTATGGCATCAGCCTTATGTATATATTTTCCCACTGCTGAGACTTAGGCCTCCTCTCTAGAAGAGGGAATGGGCCAAAATCCACCACACGGGCCCAGTGGGGGCGATCGGCGGCGATCTCTCGCGCCGGGGCTTGGTTCAAGCCATGCTCCGGAGCGAGGAGGAGTGGCAGGCGGTCGCCTCCTTTTGCGAAGCAGTAATGCTAGTAAAGGAGGAGGCCGACCGCATTAGGCAAAGGCAGACACGCCGCCGCCGGGTTTCCGATCCCAATTTCCGGCCACCGTAGGCGCGGGCTCGCGGACGGTGGGCAATGGGTAGCTCGCTGTCCGCCCGTCCGGTAACAGACCGGTCCGAGCTCAGGTCGTCTACGGCGCGCACCGTTCCCGCCTCAAGGAGTTGTCAGCAAACTGTAGGGGTCCAGCAGGGCCGAAGCCTACTGGGGCCAAAGGTTATGCGAGAGTGTCACCACGGGCCCCGGGACAAAGGCGAGGAATGGAAAGGTAGGTTTTTAGTCAGTAAAAGTCTGACACTGTTTCCCGCCCCACCCAAGGGCGGGATTCGTCATTGGATGATTTTACCTACCAATAAAAAAAAAAAAAAAAAAAAAAATTATAAAAATCCACACGGGCCCAGTGCGGGTTGGTGGATGTCACAGGCCTTCGAATTTTTGGTTTTAGGACATTCTGGTTTCCTCACGATGTTTACCTTCATCATTTTGAGAGCAGCGGGCATCAGACATTTTGTAAACATTTCTTATGTAGAAATTTTATTTCAAATTGCATGCCATTCAATGAGGAAATCCGTAGTCCGATTTGTATTTGACAGATTTTGCAGTCCGATAAAGGCCAGGGCCGAGTCGACGGCGCGTTATGTTCCACGCGTGATCAAAGAGATGTCAGCAACATAGTTTTTTTTTTTGATGGGGTGGCAAAATAGCTACATACTTCGAATTACCTTCTAGCTGGTACTTTTTTGGTCTGTTTTCATTAAATTACTTGTCCTATATGAAAGGATTTATTACACTTTTAATGACTTATCACACCCGTGTTTTTTAGTTACAATTGCTACCTAGCAAAATAGGTACAATAGTTTTCAGAGAACTTTAGTGAAGGTCTTGGCTGATTCCGGTATCGACTTCACCACGTTTAAAGTCACGGCGGGTGAAAGACGAATACAGCTGTAGAAGGTTATATTAAGCTTAAGCGTATATAGTTTTTTTTTTTTTTTTTGTGGTAGGTAAAATCATCCAATGACGAATCCCGCCCTTGGGTGGGGCGGGAAACAGTGTCAGACTTTTACTGACTAAAAACCTACCTTTCCATTCCTTGCCTTTATCCTGGGGCCTTTGGTGACAGTCTCACATAACCTTTGGCCCCAGTAGGCTTCGGCCCTGCTGGACCCCTACAGTTTGCTGACAACTCCTTGAGGCGCGCGGGAACGGTGCGCGCCGTAGACGACCTGAGCTCGGACCGGTCTGTTACCGGACGGACGGACAGCGAGCTACCCATTGCCCACCGTCCGCGAGCCCGCGCCTACGGTGGCCGGAAATTGGGATCGGAAACCCGGCGGCGGCGGCGGCGTGTCCGCCTTTGCCTAAGGCGGTCGGCCTCCTCCTTTACTAGCATTACTGCTTCGCAGAAGGAGGCGACCGCCTGCCATTCCTCCTCGCTCCGGAGCATGGCTTGAACCAAGCCCCGGCGCGAGAGATCGCCGCCGATCGCCCCCACGAGGACACGGCGATGCTCTTCCCAAGCGGGGCACACCTCGACTGTGTGCTCCACCGTGTCCACCGGGCGGTCCGCACAGTGGCGACACCCGGGCGTCGTCTCCGCACGGATCTTGTACAGGTACGGACCGAACTTGCCGTGTTCGGTCAGCACCTGCGCCAAACGGAAGGTGACGACGCCGTGGGGCCTTTCCAGCCACGCCTCAAAGAGGGGCCTTACCGCCTCGATCGTGGCGTGCCCAGCACGAGGTTGCGACAATCGCTCTCGCCATTTCACCATGAGATCCCGCCGGAGCTCTGTCCGCCATGCCGCGACTTGTCGCGGCAGCGGAGTTTCGCCCCGACGTTGCATCTCCACGCGTAGGTCATGCATGTGTGCAAGGACTGTTGCCTCCAAATCCCATGGTGGTAGGCCAGCAAGGAGGCTCGCCGCTTCGCAGGACACCGTACGGTATCCGCGGATCATCCGGATGGCCATGACCCTCTGGCAGGCGGTTAGCCGGGCCGCCACTCGCTTCCGTAGCGATGGCGCCCACACCGGCGCACCGTAAAGGGCCATGGACCGAACGATGCCTGCGTAGAGCCTCCGGCAGGAGGCGTCTGGACCCCCTAGGTTCGGCAGGAGCCGCTTGAGCGCAGCCCCAGTCGCATTCAACCTGGGAGCCAGACGTCGGAAGTGCTCCTTGAAGTTCCACCGGCTGTCGAGGACGAGTCCCAGGTACTTCATCGTCGACCCGACGCCGATGTGAACTCCTCCTACCGTTAATTGGGAGCCCGGAGGTGGCGCGCTCCGAGGGCCGTGAAAACACATGGCCTCGGACTTGTGCAATGCTACCTCGAGTCCCAACTGCTGTATCCTCTCCACGACTGTCGCAACCCCGCGCGTCGCTAGTTCGACCGCCGCCTGGTACGACCGTCCCCGCGCCAGGACCAGCGTGTCGTCTGCGTAACAGACCACGCTGACCCCGTCGGGGAGGTCGGCGCGCAGCACGTAGTCGTACCCGATGTTCCACAAGGGCGGTCCTAGTACCGATCCCTGCGGAACACCGCACGACATCTCTCGCCGTTTCAACTCCCCCTGATGACCGGGGTAGATGATGAACCTGTCCGACAGGTAGGCCTCGATCACCCGACAGAGGTAGTCGGGCACCCGGTGGTACCGGAGTGCCCTACCAATGCAATTCCAGGGCAGGGAGTTGAAGGCGTTGGCGATGTCCAGAGACACCGCCAAGACACACCTGCCCCGGGACACCGCATCCCCCGTCGTGAGGGCTCGCACGCGCATGATGGCGTCCACAGTGGAGCGCCTCCTGCGAAATCCGAACTGGCCGTCCGCAAGATCCGGCCCCTTCCGTGCCAGATGCACGACGAGGCGGTCTGCAATTACTCTTTCAAAGAGCTTGCCCACCTCGTCGAGCAGCACAATGGGCCGATACGCGGACGGAGAGTCCGCGGGGCGCCCCGGCTTCGCGATAAGGACCAGTTTCCCCGTCTTCCAGCGAAGCGGGAACTGGCCCCTCTCCATGCATGCGCTGAAGAGCCCTCTCAATCGAGACCCGAGTTCCTCCATGGCCAGGACCCAGGCTTTTCCAGGCAAGCCATCGGGTCCTGGGGCGGTGTTCTTGGCACTCAGCCTTCGCACCGCCACTCTCATCTCCACCTCGGTCACCTCTGGAGCATTGTTGCCGTCGTTGCCGTCGTGGTCCGCATCGGACACCGCTGCTGGTGGCGGAGCCATAGGCGGGGGAGTATGCTCCCCTCGCGTAGGGAACAGAGCGCTCACCACACCCTCCACGAGCTGGGGCCGGAGACTCTGAGTCAGCGGGGGAGCCCATGGGCGGAGTTTCTCCATCACCATTTTGTATGGGCGTCCCCACGGATCGACGTTCAGAGACTCCAGCCACACGTTGCGGGCCTCGAGTTTGGCCCGCTTTATCTCCGCTCGGAGGGTGCGCTTTGCCGCCCTGTATCCCTCATACAGCTCCGCCTCTATGGCCTCCGCACCCGGTGGACGGGTGCGGCGCCTGCGGTGTCTAGTATACCGGCGTCGCGCAGCATTGCACGCATCGCGCAGTGCCGCAATCTCTGGCGACCACCAGTGTACTTGGCGCCGGGCACGTCCTGGCCGGACTCGGGGCATGGCCGCGTCGCATATTTGCGACATGGCCACCTGGAACCAGTCCGCCTCGACGTCGATGTCGACAGGCCTGTCCGGTGCTTGCACCCAGGCCTGGACTATCGCGGCTTCCTGGAGCAGGTCCCTGTCCAGCTGCCTCAGCGCCCAACGCGGACCACACGGGGTCTGTCGGACCGGCACGGTCGAGGTCTGGGCGGAGACGTCAAACCGGATGTACCGGTGGTCGGAGAACGTCTCCACCTCCTCTATGACGCGCCAGTCGACGACGCGCGGTGCCAGTGCAGGGCTGGCGAACGTAATGTCCACCACCGACTCGCCCTGCATCCGCACACACGTGGGGACAGAACCCCGGTTTTGTACGACTAGGCCCTGCCCTAGGGCCCATTCCTCCACCCTTCGACCTCGCTGGTTCGTGAACCGGGAACCCCAAGCCTCGTTCCAGGCATTGAAGTCCCCGCAAACGACCACGGGGAGGCTGGAGTCAAACCCAGCAACGACGGCATCCAGCTCCAAAAGGGAGCTATCCAATTCGGCGAGAGATCTGTTCGGGGACAGGTAGACGCCTACCACCACTATGTCCCCGAACCGTGCTGCCACGCAACCCCGACCTTTCTTGACGGCCTCGAGCGCCGGGGTACCGGCGGCGGCCGACGAAATAAGTGTCACCGAGCCGGTCAGGTCCTGAACCCAGTCGGCTCTGGGCAGGACAAAGTGCGGCTCGGTGACAACGGCGATGTTGATCGACCACTGCGCCATGCTCTGGAGCAACAGATCCTGAGCGGGGGCGCAGTGGTTGATATTCGCCTGGAGGAGACGTAATGGAGCCGTTATTGGCAGTCCATTACAGTCTCCTCCCGGGCCCTCCGTGAGGGTCCTGCCGCGGTGTTAGCGGCGGCGGCGTCTGCGGAGGCGATGGCGGCGGCAGCCAACGGGGCAGCCGCGGCGGTGAGCACCTTCGCGGGGATGGGCCTTGGGACCTTGCCCTTGGCCTTGGCGGGGGGATCGCAGGTCCTGCTCCCAGCCCGGTGGTCGGCCGACTTGCCTGCCGCCGCACATGCGTAGCAGTGCGGCGCTGCACTGCAGGTATCGGCCTTGTGGCCGGGCTGACCGCACTGGAAGCAGCGGTCGCTGCGATCTTCCTCCGCTGCGCAACAGACCCCCACGTGGTGGCCCACGTGGCAGCGATAGCAGCGCAGCGGTCTGGGCTCCAGCAGCTTAACCCGCGCGGAGACCCAGCCCACCAGAAGCCGTTTGCCGCCCTCGGTGATGCTCCTGGCCGCTGGCACGGGGCAGTTTACAGTAACCGCCCCCATGCCAGTGCCGTCAACACGGATGGTGCCTGCCCGGACCTGATCGGCAGGGCACCCACCCGTCCTGGCGACAGCGGCCACGACCTCCTCGACCTCGACGGAATCGTCCAGGCCCATAATGCGCATGTCGACGCATCTTGTGGGCCTGGATACCCGGACCTCCTCCGCATCCAAGGACGCCCTGATTTTTTCAGCCAGGGCGTCTGCGGTAGGGCCGCTGTTGGCTCCGGGGACCTCCAACATCAGGGCACCAGTTGCGGTATGCCGCATCTGGACGCCCCCGGTGATCCCGAGGTCGGTGAGGTTCACCGCCTGCTTCGCCTTACGGAGGACCTCGCCATAGGTCGCACCCTTTTTCGCTGCCTCCGGCTGCAGTGTGATAACTACAGCCGTGGAGCGCGGGGTGCGAATCCTGGCCGCGAGGGCCGTCCGCTTCCGCAGCTTTTGCCGCTCACGCCTCCTGGCAGCCCGAGCCGCCTTGCCAGCCTGCTTTTTGGCTCCGGCCACTTGCCATCCGGCTTCGGCCGGAGGATCTGCAGGTTGGGGAGGCGGCCTAGGCCGCCTGCTTGCCGCCACAGCAGGGGCTCCCGCCGCCTTAGTGGCCGGTGCCGCCTTGCCCTTCTTGGGGGGAGCTGCAGGGGTTGGCCTCACCTGCTGCTGTTTCTTGGCCTGTGGGGCCGCTCCGGCGGGGTTCGCAGCCGTGGCCACGCGCCTGGTCTGCCCTGACGGGCCCGCCATGGGCGCAGCCGCCGAGGCCGCGGCGGCAGCGTAGGACGCCACCCTTCGCTGGCCGGAGGCCGCTAGTGGGGGGCGCAACACGATGCCCTCCAGCAGGGACAGCTGCTGCTGGATCCGCAGCTGGAACTGCTGCTGCTGTTCCTGCAGCTGCTTCTGCAGCTGCTGCTGGAAAACAGCCAGCTCCCGCTGCACCAGTGTCAGCAGCTGGCTTCCCGACTCGGCCTGGGGCTGGGGCTGGGGCCGAGGCTGGGGCTGAGGCTGGGGCTGGGGCTGGGGCCGACTTTGCCCCTGCCCTTGCTTGCACCCCCCTTCCACGGGCTTCTGGCTGCTGGCTCCATGGACCGCAGCGAGTTCGGCCTGAAGCTCGGCCCGGAGCCCGGCGCGGAGCTCGGTCTGGAGCTTCGCCACGCTCTTCCTGAGAGCGACGTCAAAGGCCTCCTGCATGGAGGCGGCATGGCGGAGGACCGTCCTCTCCTTTGACGTCCTCTCTCGCTTGCGGCCCATATCGCGCAGCGCGGCGACGACGAGCTCGCCGAAGGACCGACGCGACTCCTCGGCGGAGTCTTCCTTCTCGCTGCCAGATGGCCCCGAGGGGTCCATCGCAGCGGGGTGGCGCCCTTCCGCGGCGAGCCTCTCAGCTCGCTCGGCCGCCTCCTGGGAGGTGACTCCCCGTCCTCTTCCCGGTGCTCGGCCCGCTCCCCGCCCACTGGTAGGGATTTTTCGGGCCGAGCCCTTTTCAGCGTCGGAGGACGATTTGTCCCTCGACAAGGAGCGTTTCCGGAAGAAACTCGCGTTTCTTCCGGTGTCGCCTCCCGACTCCACCTCCTCTTCAACCTCCGAGCCTGAGCTCCTTCTGGATGCCGCGTCGGACTCCGACCGCGCATCGCTCTCCATTGGGTGTTTGTAAAATTTATTTATTTTCCGATCCATATAGTTCCCACGAGTAATTAACTTTGGGTACTTGCTCAAAACCTGTGGTCCGCACTAGAGACTAATTTAGCTACCCATTAGTCAAGCTAACAACCTCCCTCACGGTGCGCCGCCGCTTGGAGGTTTGGGGTAATTTTTTATAGAGGTTGTCTTCCTCGCGGCCCGGGCGGTTAAGCCAGGACCCTCGACCCCCATCAAAAGTCAGAAACATGACCTTGGACAATCTCTGGGGCTACGAGAACAACGGTGGCAGAAGGAGGAGAAAGCCTTCCTCCTGCCTGCCCGGTGGCAGGGTAAGTGCACGCCGAGCCCGCTCTTGCTTCGCCACTGTGCCCTCTGCTAAAGCAGAGGGACACGCGTTGAAGCGTACTCCCGACAGAACATTCGCAGACGGCCATCGAGGCCCCTTAGGCAGGAGTGCCCAACGGGGTGGTTGGCCGCCTCCCAGGGTGCACCGTCCCGCAGACTAGCCTTCGCTCCGAACGTATCCGCGAGGGAACTATAGCCTGCGGGCACTCGTGGAGGTTTTCTGTCATGGCACCCCAAGCGTATATAGTGGAAACCATTAGTCTGAAACCTCCGATCCATGGTCGTACACTCCCAAAGACGTTCTTAAAGAAAGTCGATCTGAGTCACCAACGTTCTTCCACTTCCAATCTGCCACTGAAACAGAAACCTTAGCAGATATTAATCAAAATCAAGTCAAAACAACTATAACCATGCTGAATAAAACCTCAACTTTTATTTTGCAAAATACAATAATTGTACCTTTTTTATGTAGCCTATACTTTCCCACTGCTGGGCAAAGGCCTCTTCCAACTTCTTCCAAATATTCTTTTTTCGAGCCACCTCGAACCAGCCCTTGTGGTAGGCATCTATGTAATCCCCAAACCTCATTGTACCTTTACCAATTTCGAACCGTGCACTAGCTTCTGACGTTTTATAAGTGCCCATGTAGGCCTATAGGTATGAAATAAAAATATTTTGAATTTGAATTGAAATTATCTTTTTTTAACCAATCCGCACTGGGCTCCCGTGGTGGATTATGACTTCATGACCCATTCCCTATTCATGGCCCATTCCCTGTTCTGATTTTGTCACTAGTGAAATATGTATTTACATAAAAGTTTATAAAAATGACTTGCTACCCGCAACTTTTTTCATAAGCGAGCAAACTACACCGCCGTGTTAGACCCACTGAGTGGTAGAGTTAAAATACCCTTTCTTAGTGCACCTCTACATCGTCTATGGATCATAATTATTATTTTTCTCTTTGTTTCTTTCAGTATAAAAGAGTAAATTACTAATCATAATTATTCTTTGTTTGTCTGATCTATTATGTAAAGTCATTCAAAAATATTTGGAAAATATAGCTGTATGTTTTGTTTCTATAGCAGCCTAAGGTCGACTAGTAGAAAATGTCTACGGGATTAAGTCCACCTTTGCACTATGATTACTAGTGCATAAAATTTTAATAAATAAATGATTATACGTAATACGTTAATTAATAAGTTGATAATCATAGTTCCGTATGGTGTCCGGACGTAAAAGAATAAGACCATCCCATCTCTTCCCGTGGGTGTCGTAAGAGACGACTAAGGGACATACCGGAGAATGGGCAGCAGCATTCTCTGTGGATTTTAACAACCACACTGCGATCGCCAACCCGCCTGCCAAGCGTGGCGATTATGGCAACCCCCCCCCCCCCCCCCCCCTATATGAACAGCACAATAGAAAGATGGCCCCTAGTGCCCGGCAGACCGCCTACCCTTGATTCCGGTAAAGGTTGCGGGAATCCAGTGGATGCAAGACGCACGGGACCCGTCATTGTGGCGACACTTAGGGGAGGCCATCTCCAACAGTGGATGTCTTTCGGCTGAAATAATGAATCATAATAGACTCTATTTAAAGAACTTGGAAAGTGTACAAGACTATTCACATTAATTTTTCCCCCAATTCACAGACAGGTCGCATAATGTAAAGGTCACTTTACAAGTCTTTATGAAAATTTAACTTGTTCAAGAGTGCTACGACCTGAAAGAGCTTTTTGTTGGAGAAATTATTTAATTACCCCTCGTACCCGAGTGAATATGGACTAACAGGGAATAACAGAGACTAACGAAGCCTCTTTGGGCTTGGAGCAGTTTAAATGTTAATTCTTTATGCTCTGAAATGCGGTGTATTGTCTGTATCGTTCATGCATTTAATGTAATTGTTGCCGTTTCTCTGAGTTTCAGAGAATCTCTCGGAGTTTGAATTGTATCTGAGATTTTACTGTGAACTATTTTGTGTGTTTTCTTTTTTTTTTGTTTTATTAGAGAGAGAAATCCTCTCATTTTCTTTACAATTAATAAACCAGGCAAGTCGACGAGCGAGTCGGACTCGCGTAATGAGGATTCCGTACAAACTTACCCATGAAAACAGTTCGAGTTACGACGATTTTTCCGAATCGCAAAAATACTTTTTTTTTGTTACTAAAGGTTTTCAGATTTTTTCCTATACTTGTGCTACGAGACCTTGCTTCATGCCAAATTTCAGAATTCTAGGTCAACGGGAACTACCTTATGAATTTTGATTCCTTTGAGAGTGTTGGAATACAAATGTTTTTTGCGACATAATCGGCCGTATCTTGTTTTTTCATTATCTTATTTTTTTTTTATTTCACATAGCTTCGAGAGATATGGTTTTAATTTCAAATCCATACCTCCACGCTTTCCCGAGATAAAGGGTCTTGACAGACAAACGGCCAGACAACATAGTGAACCCTAAAAAAAGGTAAATCTAAAAAAAACAATCTTTGTAGTTATTTTTTAAACTTCATGTGCAGTATTGGTACGTAAGCAGACTTAATGCAACAAGGCATTTTCTACTTGTCAACATTTTTTCTTGTTCCTCCATAAATACATTTTATATTTATTTTAGATTAAAAATACTACATTGTGTTAGGTGTGCACAATAACTAGATATTTGAAATAGTGAGATATTTATAATAATAAAATACATATGTATCTATATACACGGTTAAATTTTGATCGTTTTAATCCCGTGGAGGGCTGATCCGGCACATGAAAACACATTAAACTTAATCAGCTGATGTTTACTTAAAAAAATTACTTTCGTACATGCGTATAATAATTCGAGTTTTAGAAAAAAAGTACTTTATTTTTTAATTTTATCTTTACAAATCGATAGTGTTTCATGTAGCGGATCGACCCTCCACGGGATTAAAACGATCAAAATTTAGTCGCGTATACATCATGTGCCTTACTGAAATATACACCCCAGTTAGATGGTTAAGTTACAGTCATGATTAACACGTTCAGTACCTCTACCATGAGTTTTAAGCAATAGTATTCGTCGCTACTCGATATCGACGCCGTAAATATTTTGTATGGCAAATTTTGCAGCGCCTCTAGCGGTCACTTGCAGAACCAAAATTTGCCATACAAAATATTTACGGCGTCGATATCGAGTAGCGACGAATACTATTGCTTAAAACTCATGGTAGAGGTATAGATCGGCGTGTACCACCGGTGGAGCACAGAGTATTTGCTGATACGGCGGGTGTACCACCGGTGGCCACGTCACATTATACTTTCAATTTCAAATACCTTATATTACGATTACTTGCTTATTAGAAAGAGAGAAAACATAATTCCTGTCTTATTGTGTGACTTTTGGTTCATGGGGCCGTTATGTGGCCCTAAGAAGATTTGCGCCGTCGGATACCAATTACCTACTCCTGAGGTCTGAACGTGTTAAAGTACTGAAATTTTAGAAAGAGAGAAAACATAATTCCTGTCTAATTGTGTGACTTTTGGTTCATGGGGCCGTTATGTGGCCCTAAGAAGATTTGCGCCGACGGATACCAAGTACCTACTCCTGAGGTCTGAACGTGTTAAAGTACTGAAATTTTAGAAAGAGAGAAAACATAATTCCTGTCTAATTGTGTGACTTTTGGTTCATGGGGCCGTTATGTGGCCCTAAGAAGATTTGCGCCGACGGATACCAAGTACCTACTCCTGAGGTTTGAACGTGTTAAAGTACTGAAATTTTAGAAAGAGAGAAAACATAATTCCTGTCTAATTGTGTGACTTTTGGTTCATGGGGCCGTTATGTGGCCCTAAGAAGATTTGCGCCGACGGATACCAAGTACCTACTCCTGAGGTCTGAACGTGTTAAAGTACTGAAATTTTAGAAAGAGAGAAAACATAATTCCTGTCTAATTGTGTGACTTTTGGTTCATGGGGCCGTTATGTGGCCCTAAGAAGATTTGCGCCGACGGATACCAAGTACCTACTCCTGAGGTCTGAACGTGTTAAAGTACTGAAATTTAATTTAAATGAACTTTAGTAATATTTTTCTAAGAAATTATATCTATTTATAAAAATAAAAATCTTTTATTTCAGACAAAACAGTCCATAAAAGTTGTTAGTAACAAGAATTTAACTTATAACTAATGTTAGTAATATTCCAGCAATAATATTTCTAGCTACACCATTTATTATTATACCAATGAAAGGCAAATAACATAATTATTATTTTATATTGACGCACTACAATGGTAGCGCATTAGTGTCGATATTTACGGAGGCACACGCAAACTATTTTAAATATTAATCCAAAATTGTACAAAATAGATAAAAAAAAACTGTACTAAAATAACTCTGAATTATTTTAGAATAAAAAGAAAATCTATTTTCAAAATAACGGACTACTATCAGGGTGTTGACCTATTTGGCGTAACCGTGAGACACACAATGTGTTTTATACTTTTTTTTATCTTAAGTGTCTACATGTTGTTTCTGCATTGTGTGTGTCAAATAAAATATTTTTCTTTCTTTCTTTCTTTTCTTTACTTATTGTTATATATCACCCGTATTCAAAATACAAACTAAATAATGTTATTTCGATTTTTAAACGTAGGTAGTGTGTATCTATGTACATTTGAAAGTGGGCAACTCTTCAAGAAAACTCAATTTTGCCCCCAAACTAATTCTATGAGTGTTAAGATTTATAAGGACAATAATATTAGATTAAGAATAATTAAGGCTCTTTGTTACGGTGTCGTCTACAGTCCTAAGATAGCTATAGTTTCCTTTTGATGTAGATTCGTGTAATTGTCAAAGCCCTCGCAGAAATGTCTCGGTTTTGAAGGAGAGTATATCTAATCCGTGAAATCGGCTGATGAAGCGACAAAATCCGCTATACCGTAATAAATTTATTGAGAAAAAGTTCTGTTTTTTTCATCTTTTCTATAAGCGCCTTTAGACTCTAAAAGCTTGCGACGAATTGGTTTAGTCTTCCAAAAATTGCTGTTATTTGATATAAATTCAAAATTTATTTTTAGATCATATTTTTCACTAGTTATTTCCCGTGGTTTCACTCGTTTCTTTGGTGACTTTTCCGTTACCGTGGCTCGTAGCGTGATGTTAATACATTCCATGATAAATAGGCTATCTGACACTAAATGAATTAATAAGCAAACCTATTCACTCTAGCCTTGAAGACACTTAAATTATAATCGGACGAGAAGAACGCAACAGGCAAACTGTTCCAGTCCTTCAACGTACGCGGTAAAACGACGAGGCAAAACGCTTAGTCCAGACCGTAGAAACTTCAACAATGTAATGGTGGATATTCGCCGCACGCTGTTGGTCTAGCCGTTTCGGAGATTAGCCGGAACAAACGTATTATATAGATTAGAAATAGATAAAAATGTTTACTTGCTAATAAACTTTCTTAAACAGACACTTAAATTTTATTTATACGTAGTAAATATAAGTATTTAGATACAATAAAGATTAAGGCTAAATTAGTATCTCAAGTCTAATCTCATCACCCACGATGTTACTTTAGTTCTCAATGAAAGCTTAATTTTCTTGACTACAAAAATATTACACAAAATCTTTGTACTTCACTATTTAACATGTTAATTGGCCATCCTTTTTTAGGCTCGGCACAAACGTGCCACCGACCACAGTCATGGCTGCCACGCGCTACCGCCACATTTCTAACAGTGTCAGAAGCGAGCGACAGCCACCGGTGTTCGGAAGTCGACATATTTTAAAACCCGCTCCCTATTGCACAGTCTTACAATGACGACTCCGACACTGAAAGTTTGCTCTCGCATGGTTGCATGGCACGATGATGCGTGCGATACGTAAAACGTCTAATTGTGAACTGCGCGGGGGGTGGAGCAGTGCGACAGTGGCGGGTGCCGGCGTTTTGTGTGGCCCGTAGCGACCACAAGTGGCGCGTCGTGCTCACCACCATAGCGAGTGGTGGTCACCGGCAATACTTGTGCGGCGCGTCTATACAAAATATAAGACAAAGTGTGTGGTCGGTGGCCCGTTTGCGCCGAGCCTTAGACTGTGACGCTTGTGCATTTTTCATTATAAAGCAAAAACATTTGCATAATCATGTTTCTATTAAAAAAGCGTCACTTTGAGATGTATTCTCGCTAGAGTTGTGTTAAATCAACATTTTTATAAGAAAAAATATAAGGCTTTAACTAAACAAATTGCATTACAGTCTTATTAGAATGTGTAAAAGTCCTCAGGATTTTGCTTTCATACAATTTTGTAAAATGCAAACTTTTCTAATAGTATTTTAATTTAGTTTTCTCTTTTTGAAGAAAATTTCAATTGAAGTTTTTTAATTTATTTCAAACGGGTAACGATATTCATGTCCCACAATGACCTTATCAAGAAGCATATACCTATTGAACTTCATGAAGATCACAGAAATATTCTTCATGTGAATAAAACTTATCCCTGAAATGTGATACAGTAATTTATTCAGTTTTTATGATGAAGGACTTGTGTTGGTGTTTCCAAGAACATCTATCGTAAGCAGAGTTGTAGAGGGATACAAGTTCTAAATTACTATACTTTTTTTTTACAAACTTAAACTTATTTAGTTTCACCTGGCCGATGTTTGTCCGTGATCAAATCTTGTAGATTAAATTTGATCCACTTCCCGGTTACCGATTGAGCTAAAATTTTGTAAATCGCGTGACAATGCAATATTATGATGGCATGGAGCAGATCTGACGATGGAGCTGGAAGATTGCCATAGGAACTCGGTCGACGACACAATCCCTTCGAGTTTGGGCTCGTTTCATTTGTATTGACGAGAATTTAGGTGCTAGATGGTAACCAGGTTCTGATGATGGAACTGGAAGATGGCCACAGAAACTCGGTAATAAGCGCAATAAGGAAACCACATCGAGTTTGAATTTTTTGTAGTGGTCTTGATGAGTATTAATTATATGAGTAGGTACTTATTGTAGTACATAACACAGAAATTTTTAATTAAGTACCTATCAAGTACCTACTTGATACCTACGCGGCCATGCGATATGCGCGCGACGGCAAGGCGCCGCCGCCGCGCTATTCGCGTACACACACACACAGGCGCAATCAGTTGCGCGCTGTACATTGCGCGCAATAAAAAGCATTATTTTTTCTACAGATGAAAAAAAAAGATTGTTTCCCAGCAATATTTTTAGGTCAAAGTCGCTTAGTTATATGTACAGAATGTGCAGTTAACGGGTATGTGATCGTTCTTTTTACGCCCTGTATATCGCGCTATAAAAGCTTGCTATGAAAAAAACTTTTTTTATTGAAAACTTGTTTTTTTTTAGATCCAATATATATAACATATACCTAATTGAACAATCACCATCATCATTTAAGAAAGACGAAAGACGTTCACAGTTGGACACAGGTCTCACACATGTGTCGCTATAACGACCGACCCTGAGCGTCTCACATCCATCGGATTCTCGTGACCCTTGGTCATCGGTTCACCTTCTAAGAAGACTTCCAACGCTGAATAATGTAATTAATTAATTATCGAATAATATGCGAATAAAATGGTCACCAGTACAATAATAAAAATGTAAAGCCCTTATTTTAGGAGGCCTGACATATAGGTTTTTTGAATAATTTTTTTGGGAACTAGTCTTCCGCAAACTAATATAAAGTTGAGTCTGTATTTGTATAATAAGCCCTTAAAAAACAAACAAAGCTGTAAAAAGCCAATAGGTTATAGGAAAAAAAACAACTCGATACACGAAACAAAATCAGTTCGTGGAATGTTATTTTCTTTATATAATTTCAAGGTTAAATAAAAAAAACAAAAAAGATGTTTACTCATATTATGTGAGCAGAAAATTGAGTAGATACGTTATTACTATGTGCCATGATGAGCAAACTTTTATGTTATGTAAATTTCATTTAACTCGGTGCTGAATAATCAAAGGTCGTAAGCGACGTAACTGGATTCTGTTTATAACGATGTGTTTACAAAAGCCAACGTACTTGCATATTTATTATCAAGTTACTTGACGTAAAATCATGTTTGTAGCCTTATTAACCTGTTAAACACTATTACAATCAGAAGGAGTACTAATCAAATCTAGTCCTTCTTTACAAAAAAATATGACAGAAGTGCCATTGGTAATTACCATCTAATCGGTCCAATATTTCACATATTATATTTATTAATTTAATTTTCATGTACAATAGTGGTACATAGGCGGACTCAATGCAACAAGGCATTCTCTACCAATCAACCTTTGGGTTAAGATGACCAAACTGTGGTAGGTGTGCACAATAAATAAATAACAGATATTTCGAATATAATATAGTATCATTAAAATTAGTTAAAAATCGTATAGAGAGAGAGATATATATTAGCAAGCAGTGAAACCGTGCCTAGATTTTCGGCCTCCGGCCATCGACCCCACACCTTGGCCTTCGTAGATTATACGAAAGCCTTCGATAGTATCAAACATTCTGAGTCTTACAAAAAAAAACCAACAGATAGAACAACAAGAATAACAATATGCAGCCCTTTTAAAAATATATATCGTAACAGTAATGAACGCAGATATCCGCTAAATTTTGCAGGAATTGCCTTTAGGACACTGAAAAGTGGTAAGCAGAGTGACCCGCTCTCTCCGACATGATTTGCAAGCACTGTTGAGTCGATTTTTAAGGGCCGGTTCTAGTCACTGTTTCTTTTGTATGAACTTCGCTCGGGATTATGTCGTCTTCGCGGCCCCAAAACAGCGGTTTTATTTCTAATTAAAAAAAGAAAAAGAACTATTCAAGATTTTTGTTCTTGCGAAGCGCTTTTAAATAACAAGCTTTTTTTTTTTTTTTTGTAACTTTCAAATAGTTCCGTAACGTAATCTCGTAGATAAATACGTTTGAAATCGTAAATAAGGGGGTCAGATTCGCGATTTTTTTTTATCAAGCCTACTTATTTATATCGTGTTTTCATTTTTGCCCAACCCTTGGCCATATAGTCAATTTTAATAAAATAAATTTTCATGGTGTTCTCTTTTATATTTGTGGATTTCCATAGGTTTAAAATAGGTCAAAATGAGTTGAACCGGGCCTTAAAACTCTGGCAGCATCATGGATGATAAAAGACGTTGAACTCGGTAATTATGTACTATTAAATCTCTGCTCCAGGACTACAGTCCATGCTTTAAAATCTAAGCTCGACTAGCTCGTGATGAATCAGTCCAAATGCTGCTGTGATAGAGCTGTTGGCCGTGACCGTAGGGTCGACGTAGACGGGCAGGAAATACATTACGTTGATGAATATATCAGCTTTGACCAGTTAGTTTCTTCCGAAAACAGGCAAAACAAGAAAATTAATTGCCGTATCTGGAAAAGTTACTAGTCCATGAAGACGTTAAAGAAGAGCACTGTCGAACGTCGAAGTCACAACTCATCGATATGTGTATCCCAGCCCATCCAAATCCATGGTGCAAAGGGTTTGTTGAAAGAGTCAATCGAATTTAAAATGCTACGCTACGCACACACACACACAAACCGATATATGTATTTTTACCTTTATAATAATAGTGTGATGTTTCTATGTAAAAACAACGAACGAATTGTACTGTCCATGAAACTAAATACGGGTCTATTCGATATGTGAATGTAATATGTCGTGTGCGAATACAAAATCTGAACTCTCGGGTATCCAACCCACCCAAGGAGGAAGGAGAGGAAGGCTCAGCCCCGGCACTATAGGCAACGAAGGAACGGGGCAGGTTTTTAGTCAGTAAGAGTCTGACACTATTTCCCGCTCCGCCCAAGGGCGGGATCTGTCATTGGATGATTTTACCTACCATAAAAAAAAAACCCACCCAAACAGGTTTGTTTAGTTTAGCATTCGTTTTCCTGTAATGAATTCATAATACCCAGTTGCGTAGTTACTACTGAGAACTTAGTCCTGCTGTAAGCCAAAGCCCAAATTTGTGTCCAAGAAATAATAATTTAGCTGCCCCCAAAGATAAACTATACAATAAACTTAAGATAAACATTATATAAACAATAGATTAGACTGGCCTGTTGGTCTAGTGGTTAGTGGCCCTGACTGCTATGCCGGAGGTCGTGGGTTCGATTCCCACCCAGGACAAATGTTTGTGTGATGAGCACGATCATTTGTTCTGTGTCTGGCTGTTATTTATCTATAATATGTATGTATTTAGAAATTTATAAGTAAGTTTATCAGCTGTCTGGTACCCATAACACAAGCTCTGCTTAGCTTGGGTCTAGACGGTGTTGTGTGATAGTTGTGGAAATATTATATTATATTATATTTATTTATTTATTTATTTAGTCTTCATGTACAATAGTGGTACATAGGCGGACTTAATGCAACAAGGCATTCTCTACCAGTCAACCTTTGGGTTAAAAAGACAAAACTGTGGTAGGTGTGCACAATAAATAAATAACAGTAATTTCAAATATAATATAGTATCAATTAAATTAGTTACTTATAATAATAAAATACGTATATATGCTAATATTATAAACTAATAAATACTATGATATATATATCAAATCAAAATATGTCAATTCTGACAAAGACCGAACTAAAGTTGAGAGCACTTCAAGTAGTAGTTCCGAATTTTACGCTTAAAGGAAAATTTACTTTCAGCTTTTTTGATGTCAAGGGGAAGCATATTCCAGAGTTTTGTAGAAGAAACAGTGAATGAGTTAGCTATAAACCCAGTCCGGTGAGAAGGAATATGAAGAAGCATGTTTTTGGAAGCTCGAAGGTTGAGATTATGAGAACTGCCCAATACTTTAAAACATTTTTTTAAATAATCAGGAGCACAAGGATCGTTTAAAATAGTGAAGAGAGTGCAGAGAGATCTGAGGGATCTCCTGTGACGGATAGGCAGCCATTTAAGCTGAGAACGGTAGGAAGAAATGTGATCAAATTTACGGAGGCCAAAAATAAAACGAATGCAGTTATTGAGAAGTCGATCCAATTTGTTAAGAAGTTCTTGGGATAGATCAGAGTAACAAACATCACCATAGTCAATTAAAGGTAAAACAAGCGATTGGATCAAAGTTGTTTTAGTGCATGAAGGAAGGAAATTTTTGAATCTATAGAGGGACCGCAGCGCAAAGGTGACTTTCTGGCTAACCTGAGCAACATGCTTATTCCAGCTTAACCTATTGTCAATATATAAGCCTAGGTCTTTAACGTGCGTCGAGAAAGGAATAACTGTATTGCCGAAAAGAAGTGGCAGTAGTCGGCTAGTGTCCAAGCTTCGTAAAAAGTATGAACTACCAATAAGGATAGCTTGGCATTTACTGACATTGATAGTAACCCCAAATCTGCTTGACCAATCACCAATCGCCTGAAGATCAGCATTAATTAAGGAGATGCAGTCATCGAGGTGGTCAAGGTTTCGGTTCGGTTTGCGCGTAGAGCTGTAGGTCATCAGCATACAGATGGTAAGAGCATTTGAGGATAGCTGTGATAGAATTAATAAACAAAGAAAATAAGAGTGGAGAGAGTATACCGCCTTGTGGAACGCCGGTTTGCAGGTCGCACCAGTCAGAAAATTTCTGATCGACACGTACCGCTTGCTGACGTCCACGAAGATATGATGAGAACCAATCCCGTGCCAACGAAGAAACCCCAATTTGAGACAAGATAGCCAGAAGGATGTCGTGATCAACGGTATTAAAAGCATTGGAGAAATCTATTAAAACTAACACCGTTAACCTCGAGTTCTCCAGGCCATCCCTGACGTCTTCAGTAACTTTAAGCAAGGCTGTGGCTGTACTGTGGGCAGGGCGAAAACCTGATTGGAAAGGGGATAGCAGTTTATTCCCAAACACAAAAGATGAAAATTGTTTAAGAGCAACTGCTTCCAAGATTTTCGACAGAAAAGGGAGAATGGATATTGGTCTAAAGTGATTTGACAAAGTGGGGGTGGAAATTTTAGGAAGAGGGATAATGAAAGCTTTACGCCAGCTTGTAGGGAAAACCCCAGTCTGAAGGGAGGAATTGATGATGTGTGTGATAGTAGGGAGTATATTTTCCAACATAAGGGATAACATGGTTCTGCTGACTCCATCACAGCCGACAGCCCTGGACTTAATCGCAGTGAAAATTTTGAGGATCTCCGGTTCGGTCACTAGGGAAAAAGAAAAAGAATCATGTGGTAAAATTGGCTGGGAAGTTATATCAAGAATAGTATCATTTTTGACAGAAGTCGAGAGCATAGCCGACGACTATATATTTTATTTATAAGTTGTGTTATATTAATGTAACACAACTTATAAATAAAATATATCTCCATAGATTTCCAATCACCATAGCCTGGCTAGTCAAAACAACTACAAGCTTTGCTGATTAGCTCTTTAAAGCGATCAACTTCGACAATTTCACTAATAAATTTTACAAAAGCTAAAAAAACTTCCTTTACAATACCGTCAGGGAAAATGTTCTAAAATCTAAAGTCAGGACGAAGATATCCCGAAGATTTAGAACAGCAATAATCGTTTGTCAGACCCTGCACACATTTCAGCCACGGATTTATGATTTTATTTATAGTGAAGCGGTAAACATAATACCTTTCTACTTAGGTAGCTGGTATTTTTAATGGTAGTTTAGTATCTGTTCTGAGACTTGAGTATTTAGTTTTGCTGTTAGAGTTAAGGTACTAACGTAATATCGTTTTCAATAATTACAATCAGAACTCGTTAATATCCTTTTCTTTTAATACTGGAAGGTGATTTTGTAATATTACGTGAGACTGTATTCTTTTTGTATCTAGGCGTTTGTACAGTACATATAATTAATTAAATTAACATAATAATAAATATACAGTAAATCTATATAAAATAAATAGATAATAAATAAATCAAAACAAACAAAAAAAAAATATATTTTTTTACATAGCTCGAAGAATTTCCAAAATTAAATTGCAGTGCGCAGTGCAACAATATCCGCAATGTCCAACTGTGGACGTCTTTCGGCTGAAATGATGATGAGGATCATCAAGTTTCTGAGCCCAATAACGACTCCTTATATAAGGAAGGAAGTCTATCTCTGAAGAGTCTTTTTTTTTTCTGACATACATTTAAATCGAAAAATAAATAAAAATGCGTTTAAAAAGTAACTTAGAAACCTTTTAAATCTGGCGGAAGGGGAAACTGTCAAGTAACAGAAAAAGGATGCAAAAACTGACATGTGATGTCACCGACATCAGTTTACGTGCGTACAAAAGAAATAGCGAGATGTTCCCACCATGTCACCGCTCTCCCTCATGCCAATATTAGAAAATATTTAATTTTAGTGTTACTTGCGGCTACGTATAAAATATTGTACAAAAATAAACACAAAATACTACTCTATTAGGATGAGCGCCCACTTGAGACAAGACAGTCATTACACAGACTATTGCTTTACAAAACATATGAAGACGCGTACACTTGAGACAAAACGTCTCATGGACAAAATTGCCTAATACCAACAAACAGCGACAAGTCTGTCTAACAACTGTCGGTCTATTTTGTATTAATGCGGGCGCGCACATCAAAGACAAAACAGTCTAACGATGTATGGCGGCAATAATGAAAAATGTTTATTTAAGCATGAGGAGGACAAGGGGGTGTTAGTATTTGCAAAAAAAATAATACTTGAACGGCCCCATGTGAGACAAGTCGGTCTAAAGACTGTGTTGTCTCAAGTGAGCGCTCAACCTTAGTCCCTATTCAGCTGCGTATGAAATATTGGTATTTAGCTGCATTCGATTCAGTAATAATATATACCTAATATCAGATTAGAAGCTGACTCCAGAGTAGATGATTATAGATGTACCGGCCGGTAAAGACCAAGCCTAGATCGTGGGTGCGTTGTGTTCCATGTGCGCCTCAAAGAGATGTCAGCAAAAAAACTCGTAGTACGGATCAGTTAGGGCCTTACGCCTGCAACGGCTGCGGATTGTTTTAAAGGAGTTACCGCAACCCTCGCTATAAAACTGTTGGAGCCTAGTAGTGCCGTTGCCTGCAAGGTCCTATAACGCAAAAGGCAAGTAAAGGAACATAGGTATAGTTCTGGTCAGTAAAAGTCTGACACGCCCTCTCCTTCCACCCTAGAGCGGGAGAAGTAATTAGATGATTTCCCACTTAAAAAACAAAGGTCAAGGTGCACAATGCGCGACGGTTAGAACAGTGGTGAAGCTATTGGCTGCTGCGCTGCGTGTCATGGTTTCGATTCCCGCACGCAAAAAATATTGGTATGGCTTGCAGATAGATGTTCTGGTTCTAGTTGTCATGTATAAAAGAGTTTACATATTTGTAAACGCAACCACGACGCAGAAGTAATTTCTAGTGTGGGGAAAAGTATAAAAAAAGTTTGTAAAATTCTGATCCTCCCGCAAATCTGATTTTGCACGTAAAAAAAGATGATGATATTAAACATGATGGTGTGATAGATAATGATGATGATGACATATCTGAACAACTTCGTACATACATTCTATGCGGCGGTGCGTAGAAATCGCTTCGTAATATAAACGTAGCCCTAATGTATATTGTGGAGCAGAAAATATAAAATGATGCCATTAGAGTTCGGAAACCGTACATATTCACATAATGTTGTCATTTTCCGTCTGATATCAAATTCAGGGTGTGTACAGTAGATAAAAGAGTTAAGTGAACTGACAACAAAATGTCTACAGGAAGCAGCAAATACCTAATTTTGCCCTATGTAAGCAGTTTACGTTAAATATTACTAGCTTTTATCAGTGGTTTCGCCCGCGTCAAAGCAGAAAATGATCCCAAGGAAACATAGTATAGGATAAAAAGAAAAATATTCAACATGCTTTTTGAGGACACATTAACCGTGTGCCAAATGTGAATTAAATCAGGCGTGTTAAAAGAAAACAGCGTTGAACGCAGCGCTGGTGGCATCGACAAAATCCAAATAGGTACATTGAATCCAATATATAACAATATTGTCATGCAGTAAAGGTGTAGAAATCTCTTCCGCCTATTATACGAGATTTAAAAACTATTGTGCTCTACAAGGCTAAAGTAAAAGAGTACTCTCTAGTATGTTAATTATTTAGGTATATATTTATATATTATGTATTTATTTTTAGTTTAAGATTTTTATAGCTATATAAGTATTTATTGCTTTAATTTAAGATTTCACAAACTCTTCTTTTCTCATTTCTACACACTATTGCCTACATTTCTTCTTATCTTTCCTTTCGGAGATATGCTAGAAGATATTTCTTTTAGAAATACTCGTAAGCAGTACCATTGCACATTTTTTTGTAGTACTGTATCTCTTAAATTATAAAATAAATAAATATTACTATACAATCTTTACAATATTGGATTAACAATCCAAATCTTTTCTTAGAGAATAGCAGTGCTGTTCCGTTGTTTGAATGTAAATAAGTACCAAACTTACGCACATAATAAAAATTACCCCTGTATAAGATGAGAGTGACTATTAAAATCTTGACTATTTATGGAACACCAACAAAATAGAATGTTTATTGGTAAAGTTAGTACCCATCTCTTTTGTTAACTGTACAACTGTACCATAAAATACAAAATCGACGGCCGATTAGATATCTCGTGTCCTCTTGATTTAGTATCCCTGATTGCCACAAATGTTATTTATTTATTTTGTATTGTGGTAACAAAGGCTGGGTGTAGATCTCACCCATATGTACAAAGCGTTTTGGGAATACATTCATTATGTGTAAAGCTAAGGAGTGGAATTCCCTGCCAAAGACTGTGTTTTCTGATAGTTATAATGTTATAACCTAGGGGCTACTTCTAGGCTCACGTCATCGCTTACCATCAGGTGAAGTAGTGGTCAAACGCGAGCCTATCCATAAAAAAAAAAGAAAAGGCACCCATTTTAAGTAACAGGGGAACTACAGCTCTAAATTATTTCAGTTAGAGTTCTTATAAACACGTCACAATTAAAAAAAGTAAGTTATTCTATTCATCTTTTTAATATTATATCAAAGGCGAAAGTTTGCAAATGTGTGTGTGTGTATATGATTGTTACTTTTAATTGACAAAAGAGTTGATCATGTCCTAGGATAGCACATAGGATACTTTTCATCCCGGAGTATGTTCTCTTAGGACAATTTCTAAGTTTCACGAAGGCTAGTAATCATAAGCTAGTAATAATATGTATACATTAATATGGAAGAAGTATGTAGGTACGAGTATGTTTGCATGCTTGTTCACCAATGTCGTCTCAACGGATGATCGGCTATGGATACAAAGCATACGGGTAAAACACGACGTAGAAAGACAAATAATATTTTTTTTTATTCTAACGTACTACTTACATTTTTTTTTAAGAGAATAACACTTAACACACAGGCAAAGCCATAAGCAGAAGCTGGTTAGAATTCCATAGATGAATATATGAAAAAATCTATTAGGTCTGTCTTAAGAGGGACCTTTCCGGTCCGTCAGTAAAAGCGTGATTGAAAAGCTTGTTGTTTTGTCCAACTCGGCTCGCATTCGATATATATTTTTTTTTTTTGATAGGCTCGCGTTTAACCACTATCTCACCTGATGGTAAGCGATTATGTGGCCGACGATGGAGCACGCTTGTCTAGAAGGAACCTATTCACTCTTGAATTAAAGACCCCTAGGTTAAAACTATCAAGAAACACAGACTCCGGCAGGGACTTCCACTCCTTAGCTGTAAGCATAATGAATGTGTTCCTAGAACGCTTTGTACATATTGGATGGGATGTTCACCAAGTGCCGACGGCACAACACCGTACGTCTAGTGGTCCGGTGATGAAACGAACTTGGTGGAATTCCATCGTGCAATTCGAACGCACAGTCCCCGAAATGTAAACGATAGAAAACCGACAGGCCAGCAACTCGGACTGATATTTTCAGTTCCATCTCTTACAGAGAATGGACGTGAATATCTGTCGCTCATTCGAATATTTCGCAAATCTTGTGAAATATTCGAATGAATACGTCTTTTTATAAAAAGCTTTTAAAAAATAAATTCATAATTCAGAATCTTGGTTGAATGTGCAAGCTTTTTACCCGACTGCGCCAGAAGGAGGGTTATGTTTTTCGAGAGTATGTATGTATGTATGTATGTATATATGTATGTATGTATGTATAATTGTTTGGCACGCTCTGCAGCCTGAACGGCTCGATGGATTTTAGCTTGAGAGGTATTGTTAGATTCGTATTTACTGTGAGAGTGACACTGGGTATATCAAAATAAAAAAAAAAAACAAAATGGCGGATTTTTAGCGCTAAATTCAAATGCTTGGCACGCTCTGCGACTTGAACGGCTCGTTGGATTTTAGTTTGAGAGGTGTCTTTAGATTCGTAATTACTTTGAAAGTGATATAGTAATAAAATAAAACTAAAAATAAAAAAAATAAAAAACGGTAATTTAAAAAACTAAAAAACCCGACTGCTTTTCTGAGCATTCATGAAAAAGCCCTAAAACAAGAAAGTCGTTGTACCCGATTGCACTTATCTATATAATATTTTAAATACTGGCAGTCGGGACCCATTCTAGAAAGTCAGCCGTCTAGTCAATTGATTGGAGTAATCTGCAATGTGATATAGGTATGCGCTCTCAATTCTAGAATGGGTCCCGACTGCCAGTATTTAAAATATTATATAGATAAGTGCAATCGGGTACAACGACTTTCTTGTTTTAGGGCTTTTTCATGAATGCTCAGAAAAGCAGTCGGGTTTTTTAGTTTTTTAAATTACCGTTTTTTATTATTAAGTACAATATTATGACGGACCAAAGTTCACGTAAAATTTGTGCTAATTACAGATTTTCAGAGGTCTTTACTGGATCAATTGTACAAAAAAACATGTTTTGTATTCAATAGAAACCTAATAACCACAAGATATCTTTTTATTTAGGTAGGAAATCATCATGACTTCTCTCGATTTAGGGTGGAGCTGGACGTGCTGATTCTTACTAAAACCCCCTCCTATGTTTGTATGTAGTACCTCATATGTTTCTTCTTTGCCTTGCGATCCAGGAACTCGGGGTTCACTTTCGGACAAACCTTGACCCCAGAAGGCTTCGGCCCTTCTGGGCTCCTACGGTAACCACAAGATATCTGAATTTCAAAATATCTAGAGAAAGATGTGTAATAACGACGATTATGAAGTTATTACACATGATTAACAACGTAAAAGCGATCGTCTGGAAAGTATCATTGGTTGGGTGCTCTTAAGGCACTTGCTTTTCACGATACGGCTGGTTGCTATGGTGATGATACATTCATAGCGTAGGTATCTATTTTGAACTATGTAAACACTTCCAAGAAATGATAAGGTCGAAACCTTACATGAGCGCAAATATCTATTACATGTGCCCTTCAAAAATATTAAATATCACAAAGGCTGACATTAGGTACTTCGTAAAGGTCATAAATTTATGTGTATGATTGAATAATATATCACGTCTAAGAAACTTCTATTTATGGACTTCTATTTTCGCGACTAATGTTCATCCTAATATCTTCTCTTTCTTTAACAAACGTTGTCCCGTTGGAGTAATTCTTATTGCGGGGCAACGTGAGTTCATACAGATTTGAAACCTATCTGTAAATATTTGTTCTTATCGGGAATCAAACTCGCGAACTGCAGCGCACCAGCCAATCCCTCAACCACTGCACCAACCGTGCCGTCATATCAAACAAAGCATATCAATATACAGATCTTTACGTAAATGTAATAATTCTTTAATGGGTTAATTAATACTGATAATGGATGTAGGTACATAATAGCATCGCATTGGCATAAGCTGTTAAGATGTTTTTAATATCGTGCGGATTTAGTCACGCATGCGGATTTGCTCCGCATGCGTAGTCTCCGCAAATGTCTTTTTCATACAAGTATTTATTGTAATGCGTGCAATACACACGTGGGACGCATTTTTTTTGCCTTTTAAATTTGTTCTAAAATCTGCACGATATTGAAAATACCCATATGATTTTGTTACTGAAATTTTTGATCTATATTTATTTAAAAGCGAAATACCACTCACTGATTAATCACGAAATCTCAGAAACTATAACGCTTACAAAGTAAAAAATTGGCAGGTAGGTTCCTTAGGGTGTAAAACGAAGGGATTCTAAGGGGGTAAAACGGGGCTTGCAAATTTGTATGGAGAAACTGACTTTCACGTGGGTGAAGCCGCGGGCAGAAGCTGGTAAATAAATAATTATAATATCATTTTTCTTTTAATTAAATTAAGTTATAAATTACTATAGTAACTTCTAGGAATTTTGATTGGTGTGGATGTTATTACTCTGTCAATAGCGTTGAAATTCCTGTGCTTTAAAACCTTTTCTGATGTCTCAAACTTTGATGGTTTTATTATTTACTAGCGACCCGCCCCAGCTTCGCAAGGGTGCAATGGTGATATTAAATATATTATGCATGTATTATACATATAAACCTTCCTCTTGAATCACTCTCTATTAAAAAAAACCGCATCAAAATCCGTAGCGTAGTTTGAAAGATCTATGCATACATAGGGACAGACAGCGGGAAGCGACTTTGTTTTATGCTATGTAGTGAAGTAATGTGCACACAAGGAAATAGTGATACATAATAATAGGTACTTAATAAATATGAGTTCAAAGACATTATCGGTGGCGACCTCTCGTATCAGGCCCTGGATGCAGTTATCTCCTTCTGCGATGGAGATGGCTGCAACTGTGAAGGAATGGACATCTTCTCGCCCCAGCCGCAAAAGATGACGTTCGGGGCGTCGAGAACGGCAGGCGATCTTTGGCTACCATAGGCGCAGGCTTACGGATGACAAACAATGAGTAGCTCGCCGTCAGCCGTCCGGTAAGGACCGAGCTCAAGTTGTCAACGGTGCAGTGTTTCACGCGCGCCTCAAAGATATAATAACAATAATAATAATACTTTATTTCGGACATGTCAGTTATGCCGAGACCAATTCGACTTCTACCAAAAGGACTGGGTTTAGATTGAACAAGACCATAGAAGTTAAGAGAAGCGAAGGGGGTCTTTGTCCTGCAGTGAGATAATATAGGGTTGTAAAGTAATATTATCTTTGTATTCCAGTTGTATGTTCCTTCGGGATATTTTTCAAGCGTAAAACAGTTTTGACGTGCGCATTTTTCCCCTCGTGAAAAGCGTAAGATTCTAGAGTAGCGACTATGTATCGGAAGACGCAGCGTTGGAAGGTCTCCCACAAAGCGGACCGATGACCTGGTGTTATTTAAATTCATTTTGATATTTAAATTTGTTAAATATTACATTTTCTACACTTTATTTTATATATTTTCTTTTATAATTGTGAATATGAGGACTATATAAGATATTTTTTTTTCTTTTTAGTTATTTTGTCGTATGTCTGGCAATTTGAGTATGTTCGTCAACTCGTTAGTAGTTCTAAGTTGAGCTACTGACAAATGCTTGCATTGACTGGACAGGTCCACTCAAATCTGCGTGGTTCTTTCCTCAAAAGTACATCTCAGACACAAATCTGCATGGTTGTTATATGATTTAACCATTACATGTTTGCTGTATGGACTTTTAAAAGAGAATGACCCCTGATTTTGTTTCCGTGTTTCTTCACAGGGTAGTTAGCTAGCTATAGAAAACACCACCCTCATCTAGTTTAAACTGACGAAAAAATTGACGTGTAAAAGTGTTTTAAAAAAAAACTATGTACGAAAAATAAATATCATACCATATCATTTATCAATACAAAATCAAATGATGAAATGGTCAGAGTAGTAGGTAAATAGTAAATAGCTTCCGCATACACAAACGCAAAATTCCAAATTCATACCGTATCATGAATATGTCCGTGATCTGAACTAATGAAACGTGCAATCGATGGCGCCAATTAGTCGTATAAATGGAATCTCTACTTTTTTCAGCATGAATAGGTAAATTATTCAAGTAGCCATTACCTACTATCAATACGGTGCGATCATTTTATGTAGAAGGAGAGTATGTTTTTTAGTGTAGGAATGTAGGTGTTTTTTTATATTTCTTTAGCTCGCTCTAGAGCCTAAACAACTATAAACATGGCGTATAACAGTGCCCGGCGCGTGAGATCGCTTGGTGCTCTACCCAAGCGAGGCACACGTCTACCGTGTGCTCCACCGTGTCCTCCGGGTGGTCCGCACAGTGGTGATACACGGGGACTAATATGCCTAGTTTCTCTTAGTTTTAAAGGTGCGCGTACAGTGCGGACACCAAATCTGTGGCGGACACGTTAAAATCCCACTGCAGTATAAATATTAAATGTTGGTTTATATTAGTTACTTTATATTAGTTATTACACAAACCATCCATCGGTAGTTTAGTCTCCATCTACTCTTATAATCTATTCATACTCTTATAATACATTCTTACTTAAATCCAGAAAATGAAGTAGATATTAAATAAATAAAAACTTCATCATGAAAAATTGTAACAATTTATTAATCTATTAGTTGACAAGCAGATATTTTTGATGGAAGCATCTGCTCTCAATACGCGAAGATTCTCACATCTAGGCGCTGTGCCGACGTAATTTCGGTGGCAGTGTTAATCGCGGCGCCGACGCAATCTCGGCGGCAGCGTATTTTGCGATCTCTGTCGTAACTGAGCTCCAGGTCTCTTCTGCGACTCACATTCCGCGCACTGGCATTGATGGCGGAAATAGTCTTCCACAGCTGGGCAACGAGGCTGTATGTCAGTAACAATAAGTATTTAACATTTTACTTAGGTTTTTATCTAGTGATAAAGGGCTTAGATCCATTCTAGGTTGAGGCCTCCTCTGAAAATAACTGGGTCTTGATTAAATCCCCGTTTCAACTAAGTAAGGCTAAGAACTCACGGAGCGGTTTTAACCCGCGGCCACCGCTGTTGCTGGCCCTTAGCTTCTGTAGAATATAGATATTTATATGTAAAAGATTAAAGCACATTTCACAACGCGTTTTACGACCGTGGTGTGCGCGGTTGTTCGCGGCTCCCACTGTACTGGCGAGCAAATAGTAGAACCTTACAGACCGCGGTCGCCCGTAGCCTCGACGGTTTGCGCCCGCACTCACTGCGGTCGGTTGGAGGGCGACCGGGCATGGAACATTTCATCGCCCGTCTTGCAACTGCGGCGGCTGCGTAACCACGTAAATCTGCGGACTCGTGAGTTTTGAAAGAAATTAGCCGTTTCCTCTACCGCAGCTGGTGCGGGTGAAAACCAATTCGTGAGTTTTTAGCCTGACAGGGCTTTTGACGTTGCATTTTGTCTGTAATTTTGGAAGGAAAGTTAAAAAATGTAATGCCCCAGATTTCATACGAAGGACGACTGTTATTCCAAGAGCTAAAAGATCAGATCAGTTCGTGTTCCTTGCTATCAGTAACAGCAAGGAAAGATTACAACCAGCTTAGCATTGTTATGGTAACTAGATAGATAGATATAGATTAGATAGCATAAGTAAAAAAAAAAACACTTATAAGTTTCAGTTGACTTTGGTTAGCGCTTTTAATTTTCTATTTCGATATTTATCCAGTTCTACTATGTATAGACTAGCCGTAAAACAATCATAGACAAACCTATTATAACAGGTCCAAACACTAGTAACACAGAGCCTATTAGTAACCGCAGTATTGCATTATGTGCCTCGTCCTTTTGGTACAAGTCCAAGCCTCGAATCATGCACACCAGGCCTGCAATATAAGGAATTGTTAGCTATTACCTTTGTATCATTATTATTGTTCAATTAGGACTAGGCAAGATCAGGGTGAGCAGTAGTGATATTTCATGGAATTGGTGTAGTTTTGTATCTTAAGCAGGCACCTACCTATCTGCGCAACTGGGCAATATAAGTGGAATCATTGAAACTGGAGAACAGCTGGTCGAGTGGTAACGGCCCTGACTTACGAGTTGTAGGTCACGGGTTCAAACCAAGCCCTACTGGCTTGGTTTGAACCCGTTTACCCATTACTTTTTGTTATTTATTTCATTACCACTGCTCTCAAAAACCGTGAAAACCGTGAAACTGGCCTGTCCTTGAAATCAACATTGTAAGTCATGTGACATCCTGCATACCAGGGCCCTGGAACCAAGGCAGGGAAGGAACAGGGTAGGTTTTTAGTCAGTAATAGTCTGACACTATTTCCCGCTCCGCCCAAGGGCGGGATCTGTCATTGGATGATTTTACCTACCGTTAAAAAAAAAAACCCACCCACATTTGTCCGTTGTGGTAGATTACGACGCATTCTCTCTCCTATAGAAGAGGCCTGAGTCCCAGCAGTGGGTACATTATATAGCTGATTATGCCTAACAGCAAGAAATATGGGTTTTATTGAGAGTTAGATCGATGCATTCACAATGGCTGCGGGACCGATTGAAAGAGTGACTGTGACCCCTAGAACTTAAAGGGTAATTGAAGGACACAGGTGAGTTTAAGTTAATAAATATCTGACATTCCCTCTCATTCCACCCCAGAGTGAGAGAAGTCATTGGGTGACACCCCACCAAAAAAATGGTGGGTTCACAAACATGTAAACTCACAAATCTAAACTCAAAATACCTGCCTGCAGGGTTTGTTACGTACGGGAATCAAACCCGCAACACGCTGCGTAACAGCCAATAGGCGGGTCCACACAAAGCGAGCAGCCTCGTGAGGCATTAGCTGCACGAAGCAGCTCGGTTAGTGTGAACGTGCCTCGGCTGAGGCAGGCGCAGTTTTTTTATTACTGCTCGCTCTGTGTGGACCCGCCTAATCACTTAACCACTGCGCCAACTATGGCGTTGCCACAAGATTACATTACGTTTTGATTAAGTATATATATACTTCTACTTACCGGATGTAAACATGCAAATTCCAAGACCAAAGGCTGACATTAATAAAACGCTGAAAAATAACAGAATGTTTAGATTCAGTCCTAAAACATTTATAGTTACTTTAACTATTATCTATCATATTTATTAGATGCTATTGAATATTTAGATTACATAGTCAAACGGGGTGAATAGGAGGCGTTAGGAGTAGCAGGGCGATCCTCGGCCACCATAGGCACGGAATTGTGGAAGATGAGCAATGGGCAGCTCGCCGTCCAGCCGTCCAGTAACCGTTCAGATCATGCCCTAGTCGTCGACGGCGAGTAGTGGAGGTCAGTAATTGATGATTACAGTAATTCAACTAGTATCTCAGGAACTAGTAGGTTGAATAAAAAAATTCTTTCAGGTTTGGATAGCCCATTAATTAAGATAGGCTATAAGTTGTATAACATCGCGCTACGTCCAATAGGAATGGAGTAGTAACCTAAAGACGCGGGCGAAACCTCGGGGGTCAACGAGTAATATACATAAAGCTGTAGAATGTTCAACTTGTAAAGCATATCATACTTGTTTTTTTTTTTTTGTTTTAATTTGATCCATAGTAATAAAAATTCGAGGTTTTGATGATTTTAACGCTGCTAGCACAAGAAAAAATAAATTAAATTCAAATGGTACTAGAATAATGGTAAAAAAACCAATATATCGCACCTAAATCTCACCATTGTTCCGTTAGTTATTTTTTAACCAATATAATAAATATTTTCTTTATAAGTAATAAAATACAAAAATAATTTACAAAATATAGTGACGTTTGCAACCAAAGTCAAACCGATAAAGCCGGTAACAGATAAAAAATATGTACATGTCATAAAGTAGGTAAAAAATAAAAGAGGCAAAGTCAATGGAGTTTTTATTCTTTAGATGTATAGTGATGAAACCGTATTTATTTTGAAGTCTTTAGAATTGTTTTTACTATTTCTTTTCAAACGTTGACTTTTTGATTTTCTTTCAAGCTTATGTTTTTAGGGTTTCATACCTCTAAAGGAAAAAATGGCACCCTTATAGGATCAATTTGTTGTCCGTCTGTCAAGACCCTTTATCTCGAGAACGAGTGCAGTTACCAAGTTGAAATTAAAAACGTATACTCAGGTCTGCGGTCCCTTGAAACTGTAAAAAATCAAATTTCTAAGTTAACGATAAAAAAACAAACGGCCGTTTATATCGGAAAAACGTACATTTCGACACTCTCAAGGGAATCAAAATCCATAGGGTACATCACGTTGTCATAGAACCCTGAAATTTGGCATGAAGCAAGGTCTCATAGCACAAGTATAGGAATAATCTGAAAGCCAATCTGATTCTAACATTACAGGTTTACATATACGCGTGAGGGACTGGACATTCTCACGCCCCAGCCAACGGGACCCCCGGACTCCTCGGCTACTGTAGGTGTAGGCTTGTGAATGACGAGCAATGGTATCTCGCCCTCCGGCCGCGGCCGTCTGGTAACCGTGTGGACCGAGCTCGAGTCGTCGACAGTGCGTTTCATGCACACCTCAAAGAGATGTCAACTAAACCGGGCCTCTACGGTCAGCCAAAAGCAGGGCCCAAGCCTAAAAGGGCCATGGGTCGACTTTTGAAAGGGGGACCGGCGGTTCTGGGATGCAAAGAGTAACTGTAGGAACGTATGTTATGACTTTAATCAGTAAAAGTCTGACAAGCCCTCCCGCTCCGCTCTAGAGCGAGAGAAGTCATTACATTATTTTCCCACCTTAAAAATAAAACTATGGTTTACGTGAAACTACTACCCAGGCTACAGTAAGAAGATAAAACGATACTTTAAAATCACACAGTAAAAATGTATAAAGTTTCCTCTGTCCTGACTCTCAAGACTATTTTAAGTTCATCTGAAAATATAGTAACACATATTTTTCTTCGAGTCGGAACTTCGTTCTTAGTATTATTAGATGTCTTGCTTCTTCGAAAGTCCTTATTTGTTTAAGACCAGTTTCTGAGTTACCGTCTTTGCGATGCTCGAATATGTACGTTTCTCAATGTAACTTGGTTACATTGTATTTGTCGCTAGTTGCGGAATTAGTTTGAGAAACAAAGTAATGATCTAATTATTTGATAACATGGAAAGTGTTGTTAAGTACCATGCCAATGATTGGGCAATCTCTTAGGTATAATGCGTTTCAAATGAGAATAGGATCGATTGCCATTTTGTGACGTCACGATTTACTGTCAAATCGACGAAAGAATTTTTTTAAATTTAAGTTATTTACGAAAAATATAATTTATTTACAAACTGTGAACGAAAACAGTTTAATCAGAATACAGTTCTTCAATTTTACTCATATCAGTGTTCTTCAATTTTGCCAAAATTTCTTCGATTTGACAGTACGACGTGACGTCACAACATGGCAATCGATCCTATTCTCATTTGGAACGCATAGTATATCTATGCCATGCATAGGTAGGTAATTATGTCTGACTCAAGGGTCCTGGATCTTTGGAAAGTGTACAATGGGCCGAAACCAACTCGCAGCGGGCTCTTAGATACTTTCTTGGAATGTGGTACCAACCGACATTTATCTTTATAGGTACCTACACGCTATCAATGACAACGCACGGTTGGTGGGAAACTATTGCGGCATTTGAATTTATTCTTATAATATCTAGTCTGTATTTTTCAACTGCTCAGAAAAACGTCACTTCTTGCCGATTCCTAAGGAAGATAAGAGAAGATAAGGAAGATAAGTTGTCTCGCCATCTCATTCTGTCACAACCCCAACGTGCGATTTCAGGCACCACTTTAGTATATAAAGTTCGGCCCGGTCCACTCCAGTCCCTTAAGTGTCGTTGCAGTGACGCTTAGGGGAGGCCTATGTCCAATACTGGACGTATTTTGGCTGGAATGATGTTGGTGAATTTTGCGTTTTATGCACCCATCGCATCGCTCGATTAGCAAACGGCAGAAATGTTCAGCCCAGTTCAACCTAAGCTGGTCAGTCTTCCGAGCTACGTTAACAATCTAATAATTACAATAAATAATTTTACTCTAAACGGGTAGTAGCTTATTTATGCATTCATTATGAAACTATTAGTACCTATTAGCAAATCCTTTGTACACAAATAATGTGGAACAACAAGAAATGCACCAAAATGTTGCCATCAGTTGTAGTCTCAGAACAGAGGATCGTGCTGCTACCATGTGTTTCTATTTTAGTTAGTAAACTAGGCACCCCATAGTCTTAACGAGGTAGTTACGTCTCTACCCTGAAACATTTACCTTGTTCGTTACACGTCATTTAGCGTGTTCCTACTCTTACTTTAATGTACAGAGAACCACGAAACAGGGAAAACGTGGTAATTTCTAAGGAAATACTTGTAAAGGTACTCGTAGATTGCTGAAATGTTCTGATTTTTGCGTTGAAAGCTTATAATATAAACCCTTTTTAGAAAAAAAAACCCTTTTTAGAAAAAAAAACCCTTTTTAGAAAAAAACATCGAAAGAGGCAAATTATATTTTTTCCGGATTGGGTTTTTACTGCTCTAATTAAAAAAATAATAATGACAATTTGATAATTCTAAAAAAACATGACTTGATAATCAATACATTATTTATTTGTTCTACCCGTTATAGCCGTTTTTGTTAAAGTATCTACATATATACACAAAATTCAAAAAATGTACATATATACACAAAATTCACATACTCGTCTCACAGAATACATACTGGGGGAACAGATCAGAATAGTTATACTGACGTAATCATCTATTCGTCCATAAATACATCACAGTCAGTGTTCGTATCCAAAATAGTTTTGGGAGAAAAGAAAGAACGAAAGTACTCTCTCTACGCTCATTCATAAAACTATATTTTTGATACAACCGGAGAAAGTTTGTCATTTCAATGATTCCGAATTTGTGAGAGCTGCAGGCAGGGGTATTACGGAGTCTAGTTCTGCTGTGACTCTCCCCATGCATCAAACGATGCTTTTCTATACACTTACGAAGACCAATAAACGGGGATATCTAGGGGCTCGTAGGGTTCGCTTAGCGCCCAGCCTGATACACACTGCTTTAGCCTCATCTTTAAGAATCAGGTGTTAAATGCTTAACTGAATCTAATCATAATCTAATGAACTTTCGTGTGAATACAATTCTTTTATTGCAGAGATTTAGCAAAGTATAAACTAAAATATTTATATTACTAACTCGATAAAACCAATAAAGCCATTTTCCCGCCTATCTTTTTTTTCTGTAATCAGCTGACTATTCAGCCATCATTTTTCATGTTTATCAGTGAAAAAATGGTAAATATTTTTCTCATATTTATGTTAATTTTAAAGTAACAGTTGAAAGTCAGTCAGAGAGCAGTGGTAGCCGAGTGGTATCGGCCCCGACTTACGAGTTGCAGGTTCAAACCCAGCCAGGCGCATTACTTTGTGTTATTTATTTCATCACCACTGCTCTCAAAACGGTGAAGACAAACATCGTGAAGAAACCGGCATGTCCTAGAACCAAAAATTCGAAGACGTGTGACATCCACCAACCCGCACTGGGCCCGCATGGAGTATTACGGCCCATTCCCTCTCCTAGAAAGGAGGCCTGAGTCCCAGCAGTGAGAACATAAAAAGGCTGATGATGAAGAGTTAAGAAAGGTTTCTAAAAAAAGTTTTCACAGTGACGACTGGGCTTAACGCGCTTTTTTTTTGTTCCAGAAACTGTGCCCGATTGGTAATCATCGGTAGTGGTCGGTAATCTTCGGGATTAGTCGCGTACTTTGATAAAGACAAAGCCAGAATAAGCTACGCCTACTGATTTTGCAATGTAACTTTGAAGGGGCGTGCTTTCGTCGTATGATTTAAATGGATTTTCCTCGATGATCACAAGGTTACGTCAAAACGACACATTAATTTATTATATACTTTATTGTAAATCATTACACATTATATATACAATGGGCGACATTATCGTATCGCATTCCGCGATCTCTTCCAGGCAACCTGAAATGGACAGTAATTGCCTGGACAAGAAATGGGGCTGTCATAGGTGTGACAATATCAGTCAAAATCAGTTCCCCTTCACCGTCGTGGTCTGCCGCGATGCGTGAAGTATCATAATAATAATAATAAGACATTTATTTCAGACAAAGTCCATATTGTTAGTAACACAAGAAACCTTATAAATCTATTGTTAGTAGGTACATACACAGACAGCACAAAGCGGTACCGCACAGTAGCGCCAGTTTATGCCAGGCCCTGGACGCGACCACCCTCAGTGTGTAGTCGCATCCAGTGCCGCCACATCGGCGAGTCCCAGCGATCCACAAACACGCTCAGAAGAATAATGACATAACAGTTGGCAATCAGAGACATTAATATTCTGAATGGATACATTCTGCAGGTTTTTTTCATAATATATTATAGTAATCAAATCTTACGCACCCTGTTTGTTATTATCGTAGTATGTTATGGGAATATATATTCGTGTACTACCAACTTTTTAATACTCATCAGAGTGTTTTTTACGCACATTTTAACCTTGCCCGTCGACTATTTCGAGCTGCCGACTAGTGCAACCGCTACGGCGTAGGCACAGTGTAACACAGTGCTACGTTTTGCTACGAAATATGAAAAACTCCGTAGTAAGTCTTAACAACACTAATAATGACAACGATCAGTAGTTCCTACAACAAATATGATAATTATGGCAAGATCCCTTGGTTGGTTGAGCGTAGTGATTTATAGGGAGGACGGGAACCCATGTCTTCGAAAGGGTGAACATGTTAAACATGAACCAACAGGTAGCTAAGATTAGCTCCGCAAACATTTATGGAACCTCCATTTTCTATATGAAATATGGATATTTTTAAAGCGTTTTTACGTCTTCACATATAAAATTTTACTGATCCGGATTACTTCAAAACACAGGCTTTCAAAAAGTTTGTAAGTACCTCTTAAGTAATAAAGTTTTTTTACTTTAGTATTATAAACTTTTATGACGTGAAGTTTTTTTATTCTCGCTTATTTAACGTCTGAGGTAAAAGTCATTTTGTTTTATAGTATATCTTCAAGTGACGACTGAGACTGAGTACCATATCATCAGTCAACGATGTACGGCCATGCGCCATCACTCTATTTTTATTTGAGGTGGTATGACTTCTTTCGCTTTAGGGTGAAGCGAGAAAACGTGTCACTAGTAGGTTTTATACTCGTGTCTTTCGTTCTAAGACCAAGGTAACTCTTTGGACGATCGCACAGCGAGACATAGGCCTTTAAGAATAAAAATGTAGTTTTAGAAAACTATCATTATGCATACAGCTAAGGAGTTAATCCCTGGTAAAGTCTATTTTACCTGATAGCATCTTTTTTCTTGAGAGCGATTAAATGACTCCACCCGCAAAGGGGGAGGGGGAGCGAGAGAAAATGTCAGACTTTTACTAATTAAAACCCACCTGTGTTCCTTCAGTGGCCTATTGTTATCCAGGGTCTGTGGTAACTCTTTCGAATGGTCGCGCAGCCCTGACAGGTATCGGCTCTGTCAAATAATAGCTATAAACTGGGCTCTCGGGGCCGGAAATCCGTTAAAAAGCTGGCGCCCGCGACGGGCACCCTTCACGTGACGTCGCGCGTGAGTCGTGTGCGACGGTCCGTCACGGAAACCCGGTTATTAGCTGCGCAGTGTCGCTAGTTCAATTTTAATTGTTTGCATGTAGTTGTGTCGATGGAGAACTTTAAAAAAAAAAGCGGTGGAGCACTTTTGTATGAAACTGCGCGGGCGACCACGTAACGTAGTATCGGCCCTCACATTGAGTGGGGGTTTAAATCAAGCGTACTCTAAATTGTAGATCACATCATAACCCCACCGTCACATCGTCGCTTACAATAGAAGCGACAAGAAATTTATGTAGCCGGTTTTAATGTAACTCATAATATGATTAAAAAGAGTGTCTATGGAGTTTCTTGCACGATCTTCTCCGTAGAGATCTACACTTTTGAGGGTCGTTTCCTTTCATTTAGTGACTCACAGAGGACAAACCACAATAAAAACAAATGAAAAAAAGTTAAGTTTTAAATTCTTAATTCTTAATTGTACACAAAGCTTAATATTTGACAATTCATGTATAAAGGCGAGCTTAACTCAACAATGAGTTTTCTGCTATCAAACTTTTGAGTGACAGAGAGAGATCACATTCAAGGGTAGGATCCAGTATACTTAGATAAATAAGTTATAGATATGTATATAGAGATATATAAAAAACTTTAAGTAAAAAAAAAAAATAACAATAAAAAGGAAAATATACAATAAGAAAAGAACTGTGTCATTTAAAAAAGGCTTCTATCTCATCGTATGCTGTGATATTTGATCATGTTAACGTAAACATTCGCCTATGTCAAATTGTATCGGAAAAAAGGTTTACCCTTATCAATCGGTGCTTTAGTGTTTGTGCGAATTGATGTATACGTAAAAGTAATCGAGTACGTTAAAAATCACGCACTAAATCTACAAAAGTGATAGTGGTCGTACATAAAACTATCAATAGCATAATCAGCCATATAATGTCCCCACTGCTGGGACTCAGTCTAGGATAGGGAATGAGCCGTAATCTACTTCGCGGGCCCAGTACGGTTTGATAGACATCACATGACTTCGAATTTTTGGTCAAACTCAAACTAATTTATTTCAAATAGACCATTTACAGGTACTTTTGAATAGTAGGGAGAAGATGTGAAGCTACTAATCAATACTAATATAATAATAAAACTGACTTCTATCTATGGCTTCGCCCCTGTAAAAGTAGAAAATGTGTAGCCTATGGCAATAAGTGATAAATTAGCATTTTACTGAAGAAAGGATTTTTAGAATCGGTTCAGTAGTTTCAGAGATTACCATCTACATACAAACATCTCTGTATAATATTAGTATAGATAATTATTAAGTGGTACAACGCTAGAGCAAAAATTTTTGACAACCAACTCAAGAGGTTTACAAAAAATAGTAATTTAAAAAACTAAAAACCCGACTGCTTTTCTGAGTATTCATGAAAAAGCCCTAAAACAAGAAAGTCGTTGTAGCAGTCGGGACCCATTACATCATAGATCTACTGACTAGACGGCTGAATTTCTAGAATGGGTCCCGACTGCTACAACGACTTTCTTGTTTTAGGGCTTTTTCATGAATACTCAGAAAAGCAGTCGGGTTTTTTAGTTTTTTAAATTACCATTTTTTTATTTTTTATTTTTTATTTTTTTAGTTTTTTTTTTTACGATATCACTTTCACAGTAATTACGAATCTAACGACACCTCGCAAACTAAAATCCATCGAGCCGTTCAGGCCACAGAGCGTGCCAAATATTTGAATTTGGCGCCAAAAATCCGCCACTTTGTTTTTTTTATTTTGATATACCCAGTGTCACTCTCACAGTAAATACAAATCTAACGACACCTCTCAAGCTAAAATCCATCGAGCCGTTCAGGCTGCAGAGCGTGCCAAACAATTATACATACATACATACATACAAACATACATACTCTCGAAAAACATAACCCTCCTTCTGGCGCAGTTGGGTAAAAACGTCAGTTATGGTTTTTCGCAGTCAATAAAAACATTGAAAAGTAATTTAATCACTAGTCGCTCTAACATTTCATTTTATTCGCTTTATAATTTCTTTTAAAGGATTAACCATATAGTTTATTTCCTGTTCTTCTATAAGTAATAAGAAAAGACCAGTGCCATTCCAAAAAGGTTTCTATCTCATCATAATTATGCTGTGATATTTGATCACTTTAACGTTAACTACTTCACGGTTCTCATTGGGCGTTAAGTATATTATGTATGTATTATACATATAAAACGTCATCTTGAATCACTTTATCTATTAAAAAAAACCGCATCAAAATCCGTTGCGTACTTTTAAAGATCTAAACATACATAAGGATGGACAGCGGGAAGCGCCTTTGTTTTATACTATGTTGTGATGACAGTTACTTTTGTTAACATTATTTTTTTACATATTAATTTAACTGAAATTCATAAACCAGTTATCAGTCATTCAGACATTAGTCATATCCACGTTAGTATGGAAATATCCAGGGCTTTATGTCAGCTCTTGTGAGCCTCCCAAAATCCACTACGGTGAATTGTCAAAAGGGAAATTTCCACAATGATGTTTCGAAACACGCTTGGCAAACGAATTGTTGGTCACTTTTTGAATTGTCGAAATTGAAAATTGAACTAAATTATTTACTCTATATAAATAAGTTCTTGTGAATGACTTGCGTTATTTTATTTTTTACACATTATTTTTGATATACTATTTTTATTATTTAATTATTCACTGTATATTATTAACAATTAAGTTGTTATAATTTTAATTATAACACCGGCCTCATCTAGTTTAAACTGACGGAAAAAAAAATTGACGTGACACTTAACGTTTTATTAATTATTTTTTATTATTTTACCATTTCTACGTAATGTACGTAAACAAATTGTACCTGAAATAAATTGTAAACAAAATGTAACATTTTGGTGTGGAAGAAAGTTTATTATATTCTATTATTAAGACTAATTATAATAAATTAGAAAAGTACATTCCTGTGTTAGACTCACAGTCGGACTCGCACACTGGGAGTTCCGTACAAACTTACCTATGTAAATAGTTAAATTCCACAAATTGAGTCTCGAAGATATTAATTCCGGGTTGTAAAAAAGTGTTTTATTTTTCGTGGTGTTTTCAGATTTATTCCTATAACTGTGCTATAAGACCTTGCTGTATGCTAAATTTAAGTACCCTATGAATTTTGATTCCTTGAGAGTGTTGAAGTATACGTGGTTTTTTAAACACCTATTTGCAAAAATAAATATCATTTATCATCATACGTTTTTTGTGTCATAAATGGCCAAATGTATTTTTTTTTTTTTTGTTAACTCAGAAATTTGATTTCTGCACAGCTTCAAGGAACTACAGACTTGAATATATGGTTTTAATTTCAACTCGATACGTCCACGCATTCTCGAGATAAAGGGTCTTGACAGACAGACAGACGGACAACTAAGTGATTCTATAAGGGTTCCGTTTTTCCTTTTTAGGTGCGAGATCCTAAAAAGGATAGTTTGAACAAACATAATAACTAATACAACTAGCTTTCAAAATATAATAACCACTAGTGCAAAACTTTCTAAAGTCAGAAAAAGTTACAAACTATATAACTCAACAAACACGTCGAGGTTTACCAACAAAACAAACTATTGCAATAAATAAAACAATTGTATTCATACATATTATAATTTTCATTTACCTTCTAGTCTTCAAGTTGGTGCACTAACGTTGCAGGCGCTAGAAACTTTGGCAATAATAACAGACTGTAAATCTACTGGTTCTTTCATAGGAAAGCCACTCCTCGACAGTAGTTGAATGACTAACATAGACCTCGCAAACATTGAGGAAAACACGACCTGTGGTGCTATCCGCAACGACGAACATCCAAATAGGATACATTGAATTAACAATCCAATGTATAGGTAAGTTAGGTTGACAATCCAATGTATCCTATTTGGGTTTTCGTCGTTGAGGCAGCGCTGAGTTTTCTTAGAGAATAGCACCACTGTTTATTTTTTTAACTTAATGCTCGTACTGCTTCGGCGCTACGGCACAGAACTGTCAACTATTAAGATTGATAATCCATGTTTTTACTCACATCCCAAGCCAGCTATTTTAATAATGAACCCAGACGAAAGTAACAACCTCATTGAATCAAATATTTTATTTAATACTCTCGAGAGATCGAGAAACGTCTGATCTGAAATTGTCTCTATAAAGATCATTCTGAAAGGCTACCTTTGATGAATTAGTACCTTCAGATAAAAAATCTCGATTTTATTATTTTTATTCCAGTAAATTTTGAATATACTCTTGCTAGTGAACCAGATACTTAAATAGGACACGGATAGTTTATTTATTTAACTATGGCACACCAGCTACTTATTAACTAATACATTTTTGTGGTACTATAACAATTAATCAGAAATAAATAAATTTAAAAAAAATATCAAAATTAAAACCTAGAGTGAATTTGCCACTTACAGATGTGCAGAGCATTAACATTTTCAAGTTTTAAAGCACATAATATCAGCTTGTCTATAGGTATAGGCTTAGAAAAAAACCGCATGAAGATCAAATTGATACCAAAAAAAGAAAAAAAAACTAATGCAAATCACTGTCGCTGTCTTGTTGACAATATTAATTTTCGTAAATTTTTAAAAGAACTATTCAAGACATATAAGGAAGGCTTAGGTATCGAAAGCTTCGGTCGATTCTCCGAAGACAAAGAGTGAAAACGATATCGAGTTTCAATTCTCAAGTAAGGTCAAAATAGTTCCCTAATTGAATAACTTGAGGATTAGACAAAGAGATTCTATCAAGGAGTTCACAAAGTAATCCCTTTATCAAGGACTGTCTTATTAGGGTCAAGCGTTATTACTTGAACATATAACATGAACTTAAATATTCAGGTCGCATCCTTTGGATTTGATTTGTTCGTTTGTATTTATTTTTCTCTTTAGAAGTTGTAAGATGCGAAGTTCTGGGCGTATCGCGAACCTTATAAAACGTTCCCAGTAATAAGGTTAGGTTAAGTTAGTTTTAGTTACCCGGTGTAGAGATCAGACAATCCGGATCGGGAGGGCCTCCCGTTATTGTTTTACGATACAACCTTAAACTTTTGTTTGTTGTTCATAAATAGACTCACTGTTTTCGAAATATGAAATTGTAATATCTGATAGGGCTTGCTTTGTTGTTTCGTTTATAAATATAGCACCCCTTGAAATTGTTAGCGAAAATAAAGAGTTGGGCCAGCCACTTTTGATCGAAAATTAAATGAGGTTTTGCTGTTTTAGATCCACGTTTCATGCTCCGTTTAAACGAAGAAAGTTTCTCTTTTTAAATATATTCAAAAATGAAAAACATGCCCCTGATCTGGACTTCAAGTTTATAACAGACATTCTCGTTTTTCGATGTTCAAAAAACTGTCTTCGTACAAGGCTCTTTTTTTGGAGGTGGGTAAAATCATCCAATGACATCCCCTCCATCATCCATGACTCTTCCTGACTAAAAACCCACCCCGTTCCTTCGTTGCCTTTCATACCATGGCCGAGCCTTCCATCGTGTCTGTTACCCTATATCCTACCTTTTGTTTAAAATCATCAAACTAGTTTTCCTGTGAGTAATAATCTCAGGCTTTTACTAAATAAAACCCGGTAACTTTTTACTATACCTGGAATACCCTACAATCAGTTTAGCAATGCTAAAAGTTTATTCCTCGAATTTATATTTTATTTAGATCGGGTTAGAAAAGTTATGACCACACCGATGTTAATTAAGATTTCAACAACAAAAGAGACACTACAAAACTGAACAATAAGCATATCCATATTTATTATAAACAAACAATAGCTTTGAATAATACCGTTACACTACAGGGACAAATAAAACGGTAATTAAATAAAATAAACTAGCCTTTAGTATCAAATGTAAAGACCGTATTGGTAAAACTTCTGCTTGTTCAAGTGTGGACTGGAAACATTGCGGACATTTTCTTTAGAGTCGTGAAGATTTAGCTGTTCCACGGGGATGTACAGAAACGTAACTTTAAGAACACAACGGCCAACTAAACAGGGTAATATATTCCCTAAATGTTCGCTGCAGTACAAAGGTTTACACATTTTTGAATTATGGCCCCATTTTCATATGCATAACGTACATTTTCAATTGTTTTGATGTAGTTTTCATGCTAATTTCAGTGACAAAGAAACATTGTGACGGCTTTTAGCTGGTGTTCATTAGTTGGTAACTGGGTCGTCTCTCAATTACCTCGTAATACATTGGTCGTCGGACTCGAGCTTAGGACTATTCATTTTGTCCACTGCAACATTATTAAGCACTGGGGTAGATTTGGTCTCCAGCACAGTGAGTGTATAACTAGTGTTGTGTATAATCTATTGTGAGTGCGATGAGTTTTTCATTGTGAATGACTTTTCCGCTACGTTTCTGGGTTATGCCCATGTCAATAAAACGCGCGCTCTTTCTGTATTTAAAAGACTGGTGAAGGAATATTACTGGTCACTATGACAATAATAATATTTTAGTTTTTAACCGTATTCAATTTTGTTGTCACTTATTTTCTTGCCCGTATATTTAATATGTAATTTATTAATGTAGACCTATCTATAATATGTGTTTTAGTATCAAATATTATTATGTTTTATTTAGTCAACAAATTGTATAACTATTAGGTTATTAGTTTATCATTAGATATGTATAAAGTTGGAATATATCAGCACGTATAATCTCACGGAATCTTTAAGTCAAGAGTCAATAGGTTTCTTCTAGGTAAGCGTGCTCCATCGTCGACCGTATCGTCGCTATCCATCAGGTGAGATAGCGGTCAAGCGCGAACCTATCAATAATAATAAAATAAAAAAAACGTTTAAATATTTGGGTCTTAGTATAGACATAAATTTTTATTAGATGAAATCTGTATTAGGAAAGTTTTATCAGTTGAGCAGAGTAGCAAATAAACACACGCTGTCATTTTTATTTTATTCTGTCCTAGCTCGAGAGGACACCGGTGTCCTCTCACATCCACGCCACTATAGGCCATAATTCCGATGTTTAGAGTCTACTTTTGTATGAACAAGTTTGGTAGTAGTGGATCTACATAATTAATAATACGATGCCCCCACCCACACTAGGAATTACTCCTGAATCGCTATTGATTGTGTATTATGAGACTCACTAAAGAATTATCATCACTAACCATCAGGTAAGCCTATCCACAATAAAATAAAAAAAGGATTTATTGTATATAGGCGAACGTATAAAACATATTCAGAAGATATTAAAATATCAAATAAGACTGATCAAGTTCTTAGTTAGCAAGGAGGTTAAAAAACTGTATAAAAACTAGGCATGATAAATTATATTCAATTTGTAAAATCCTGCCAATATATTTGAAATTTGACAGACAAAGAACAATCTATTATTGTGATAAGTATAAAGTAAAAGTTCTAAACAAGTATAATACAAGGAGTATGATTGAGAAGAGACTAGATCAGCCGAAAAATCTGATCTAGTTTGGATTTGATTTTTTATGTTTGAATAAAGAATGTCCAAATTACTATAGATAAAGAACGTCCAAATTTTTAGTCAAAAGTTTTCAATAACATAGATTTATCAAGAGAAATTCTGAAGGATTGTCTTCTCAACAAGATTTCATAAGGTAGGTAAAATACTTATTGTTTTAGAGCAAGCGGTACACTCGGCGTGTCTATCAAGGTGCTCGTATTGCTGCAACATAGAATGAACTTTATTATTATGCTAATAGGTTATAGTTTGTATTACCCGAGTGGTGAAAGTACTCGTACGTTGAGTGCTACCAAAATATTAGAACGTAAAGTTTAATGTTTGGATTGGTGTGTTTTGTAGACTTGTTGATGTAAGTCATAAAAGGCGAGCGTAACTCGCCGTCAAATTGTAAAGTTTGGCAAGGAAATTATGTACATAACAATTTATTTTGCAAACCATTTTGCACCATTCTTTTGGTCGACTAGTAGAAAATGCCATTTGCACAGTGTTCTTACTAGTGCATAATATGTTGATAAATGCATAAATTTTGTGTGGACAAGTAAAAGAAAAATTGCGATAAGGCTGCCAATCGTAGTTTAATTATCTTGGTGTACAATATAGTATATACTAGTTAATCAATAAATAAATCATCTGAATGTTATACATTTTTCATAATTGAAAGGCTTTTCAGAAGGTAGACCAACGACCGAAGCTCCGGATAAGCATCAGGAACTGCCGTATTAACGCTCGGTCTCCCAAATATCGATATACAAACAGGTCTCTGTCCAGCTGTGGTCGTCTCCCGCCTGTAATAACAATGATAAATATTTCCTTTATTATTTACCGTGTTAGTTCCTAAATGTCTTACTAAGGAGAGTAATCGCGTCACAAACGACTTCTATACACAGTGCCGTACATAGGACGGTGTCAGCAGTGCTCAGGCACAGGGCTCAATCCCTGCAGGGGCGCACAAATTTTATCATCATCATCATATGACGTCTAGACGTCGTTAATAGACGTCTTTCGGTTGAAATGATTATTCATTTCATCCGAAAGACGTCCACTATTGGATATAAGCCTCCCCCAAGTTTCGCAATAATAACCGGTCCTGTGCATCTCACATGCATCGGATACTCGCGACCCTCACCAGGTCATCGGTCAGGCCATCTGACGTTGCGTCTTCTGGTCGTGACCGACCATCAGTCCTGCGAGCAATGTGCCCTGCCCACTGCCAATTAAGTTTGGCGATTCTTCGAAATTTTATATCTAGTCCGTTTTGTTTGTATTGTTCTTCTTGCTAGGGGCGCAATTATAGAAGCCCGCACCGGGCGTGTAAAAGCCTAGTTACGACGCTGGCAACACGCGTTTTTCAGCTACAACCCACTCAAAACCAGAAGTGTCTGCAAACATAAAAGGGATGAAACGCGAAGTATCTCCTACACTCACTCTTGACGCAGACGTAAACACGGGAATAGGTTGGCATATGAACGTCCTTGCTGAAGAGCTACCGGGAAACCGTAGCGACTAGCTCGTTTACCGCAGGAAATTCAAAAGCCTTTGCAATATTCACAAACGGAATAATTATTTCTTTTGCTCTTTCCATTTGCGTAGAGGAAATTATAGTCTCTAAAGTGTTGATAGCTCTTTTAAATAAATAGGTATTGTGAGAATTTAAATGCGAGTATTTGTTTCAATGGTTTTAATTTTTGTTTGAATACGTTTTGTAAATTCATAAAGGAATTGTTTAATGTCTTTGTTGTTTAGCCTGTTCTATTAATTAAGTTTGAATTGGTCTATAATGAAAAAAAGACGGGTAAGTGCGACTCGGACTGGCGCACCGAGGGTTCCGTACAAAAACTGTACGGGCCCAGTAGGGTCGAAGCTTAATCTGGGATTCTGGGAAAGTATGAAAATGCATACCAGGGCCCTAGAACCAAGGTAAAGGAGGAACGGGGTAGGTTTTTAGTTAGTAAGAGTCTGACACTATCTCCTGCTCCGTCCAAGGGCGGGGGATGTCATTGGATGATTTTACCTACTTTAAAAAAAAACCCTAAGGGGATGAAACGGGGTTTCAAAGTTTATATGTAGATACTACTTTCATGTGGGCGACGTCACTGGCAGAAGCTATTAGCATATAAAGGTTTTTTTGTGCCAATATTAGTATTTATTGATTTAGAAAATCCTTACGCGGGTGAAACCACTGGCAGCAGTATGTTTTAAACATTATTCTTGGCAAAAAATATAGTATCTAGTTTAAAGAATACAGTGTTGATTTAAGTTTCTACATGCACACGTAAAGGCAAAAAGTTTTGCCGCATAAAAATATACTGGCTCCACAATGCAAAGTTATCACAGAGCATAAATTACAATGAAAATGTGAGCGAAAAATCCTCTTATACTCACCCGACTAGTTAGGCCGTGCAAGCTCATTACCGATGCATTTTAAGCTTATCTGTGGGGTGGTTGACATGTTGATAGGAGGGAGCGGGGAGCGGAAATTAAGTAAAATTAATATACAGAAAATACAAAACACAAAGAAACCAATAAATAGCTAATTTCGAAAAAAGAATAACGTACCTTTAAAGTTTATTTGAACATGTAGTCTAGTTCCAAGTCAATCCAAAAATATAACACTTCAAAACTACCCGTTTGATAAAACGGCAATTTCTTATATTAGAAAATAAAAAGTTCGATTTTGTACTGGTTTAATTTTTATCTTAGTATTCGTATGACTACGCTTTTACTTTGCCTACAGTAGCTCTGATGAATAACTATTTTTTTAACGCGAATAGAATTTAAAGATACTTATTATACCTATAGAGTACCTAACTACGTAAACTGTATTCAAAATTGATGTCACGAAATAGTCAACATTATATGCCTTTGCTACATTTGTTAGGCAATATAACAGTAGGTACATAAAATCCATTTAATTTAAGTATACAATAGAGACTTCATTTGACAAGAAAACGTTCATTATTTAGTAAGAAGTGTATTACTTGAGATGTACTTAGTTTTTGCTTATTAGAAAATTATATTAAATTTAAAATGAATAAAAAGAATAATACAAATAATTTAAGTATATTTATATCTTAACTAGCTCTTCGCCCGCGTAATTGTAGAAAATTAACTCAAAGGAAAATAATCCTGGGGCAACAAGTATCCTAATTCTGGATTGGCATGTTGGTCTAGTGGTTAGTGGGCCTGACTGCTATGCCCGGTCGTGGGTTCGATTCCCACCCAGGACAAATGTTTGTGTGATGATCACGATCATTTTTGACCCTCTTTTACAAAGAAATTTTACATACTTTAGTGTCGGTAGAGTGCGACTGCACTTTTGAGCCCTGACTGTACAAGGACGAGCTTAACTCAACAATGAGTTATCTGCCAGCAAACCTTTGAGTGGCAGAGAGAGATCACATTTGAGGGTAAGATCTAGTATCATATATCCTATTAGAGGGCGTAGTCTATCTGTGAACCAAGTTTCTTCGAAATCCGTTCCGCCAGTCGAGCGTAGAAGTGCAACAAATGTACACACAAACTTTTACCTTCACAATGTTAGTGTGACTATTACAAAAAAAAAAAACTTTGTAATAAGGTAAGGGAAAACATAATCAAAGAAAAACGCTACCATTCTCTTTGGTGTATGAACTATACGTATTCTGATTAAACAGTGAACGACCATGTGCTTAATTCCTTTTAATGCCAGTTTTTATCACAAAGTTTGAATGATTTATTACGAAGGATTTTTTTTCCTTATTTTTACCTTACTGTTATAATAAACTAACTTCCACCAGTGTTTTCACCTGCGACAAAGAAGATAATTATCTCACGGGAATATATTCCTGGAATAATCAATTATTCTATGTACAATCGCTTTTTTGATGTCATGTCTGATTTTTATTTTTGAAGTTAATTATGTTGAGAATCCAGATCATAATTTGCATCAAGACACGATACTTTTGATTCCGGTACCACCTGTGTAACTGGTAAATATTAACCAAGCCATACATACTCGTAGAACACTAACCTGCTTTCGTTTTTAGGGTTCTGTAACCAAAGGGTAAAAACGGGACCCTATTACTAAGACTTCGCTGTCTGCCCGTCTGTCTGTCACCAGGCTGTATCTCAAGAACCGCGATAGCTAGACAGTTGAAATTTTACAGAAATCTGTTGTCGCTGTGACGACAAATACTAAAAATTAGAAAAATAATATGTAAGTGGAGCTCCCCTATAACAAACGTGATTTTTTGCCCTTTTTTGCAAGACGGTACACCTATTCGTACGCGAGTCCGACTTGCACTTGGCCGGTTTTTCTAAATACATATTTAGAAGAAGAAAAAAATGGAAATACTCCAAGCTTTTGTGCTATAAAATACTAATGAAATATAATCTGTATTTCTAAAGAAAGCTCGAATAAAACACCCCGGGCCTACCTAACATTACTGCCACTACTTCTCAATAAATACATAAAGAGGCTTAATAATATAACAACTTTAGCCTCATAGCACAAAATAAATAGGTACAGAAGGCTTGCTCCATACAATAATGTGTTTGCGGACAAATACAATACAATACAATACAATATCACACACACTATCACACAACGCCGTCTAGTCCCAAGCTAAGCAGAGCTTGTGTTATGAGTACTAGACAACTGATAAACATACTTATATATTTCTAAATACATACATATTATAACACCCAGACACAGGACAAATGATCGTGCTCATCACACAAACATTTGTCCTGGGTGGGAATCGAACCCACGACCTCCGGCATAGCAGTCAGGGCCACTAACCACTAGACCATCAGGTCAGTCGAAATGGAAGCCGATCATGTCAGTATGTACCTATAGAGTTCTATAAGAATTTTGTGTATATGTTACCGGCAATCTGTATAATTCAAGTATTCTATACAATACCTAGGCAATGTATAAAATACCTCAGGCATCCAGGCAAAATATAAAATAAATAATAATATTTAATTCATTACCCATACATTTTAGGATTTCTTTACATTGCCTAGGTATTGTAAAGAATACCGGATAATACATATTATCATTAAATAAATAAAATTATATACATACAGAGAACGAAAACAGACACATGCGCAAAGAGACGTGTACCTTCTCACTTAACAACCATATATAATAATATTATGTTAAACTCCATACTGGGTAGTTTGTTGCTTAATTTATTCTTACCAGCCAAAACTGTCATATGAATGACAACACGCTGATGATGACAAAACTGTGATATTAGCAAAGACCTGAACCTCAGCAGAAGTTAAATGAACGTTTTATGATAAAATTACGCACACACAAAAACCTAAATCTATAGCAAATATGACGAAACTAATCCACAGTGCCCACAGCGCTTGCACTTGCTGTATATGAAGCATGTCTAAGTGTGCGTGTGTAAAATTTTACTAAAGAAATAAATTACTGAGCTGCATACATAACTTAGTTCCTGCATTCCCATAGTTCTTCGATTGCATTCCATAGTGATAAGTTTCTTGCTTTTCTGCTTGGTGGCAGCACTTGTCAAATATACTGTATGAGATGATTTTTGTTGATGTTTTTCAATGAAGTTATTATATTAAGGTTCAGTGGGCAGGGCACTTCGCTTGCAGAACAGATGGTCGAAAAGTTCTGGAGTGGCAATCATGTAACGGAAGACACAGCGTTTGAAGGCCTCCTACAAGGTGGACCAACGACCTGGTGAGAGTCACGGGAAACCAATGGATGCAAAACACATAGACGATCATTGTGGTGACACTTTAGGAAGGCCTATTCCAACGTTGGACGTCTTTCAGCTGAAATGATAATGATGATTAAAAAAATCTCAATTTAATTCTGAGTTACTCGACTTCAAAACGCATTTTATGAAGATGGCATTGGTCTTCTGCAACTATCTATTGTGTGGTCACAGGCTGTAGGACGATGTTCCGACAGCCCGCCTACTGCCGAGTCCGCAGTCTAACCGTAGCTTTAATTAGCACCGACTTTCGGGTATAAATTCATGGTTTATATAGTTTAACTGCACCGCTGTTTTTGTTAACAGCATAACGTGGTTAAATTTTAATGCTTAGTGTTGGTTCTTGTGTTTTCACTTTATATAAATTTAAGAATGCCTCCGCTAAACGATACAAGCTTGGTAGCTCTTACAGTTTATTTTCTAGGTAAAAACATTTTCTTTAATATTTATTGTATTAGTAAAAATGTTCAAAACAGTGAAGGAAAACATCGTGAAGAAACCGGCATGTCCTAGAACCAAAAATTCGAAAAGATGTGACATCCACCAACCCGCACTGGGCCCGCGTGGTGGATTACGGCCCATTCCCTCTCTTAGAGAGAAGGCCTGTGTCCCTGCAGTGGGAACATTAAAAGGCTGATGATGATGATGATGAGTAAAAGTGTTAAATTGTTAAAAAGTAGTTACACGTAATCGTTGGCGCTAAAAATAGTTGTTTTCTGCAACATCAACTGAATAATGACGCAAGTGATGAATATACATAATGTCTTAATTAGTTATTGAATAATTTATTAAGTACTACTGCTTTGGGTACACAAAGATAGAATTAGAGGCTTAGTCGGTATTATTAGAAGAAAATTATCGAAACGTAATATTGATTCATACTTGCTTCTTCCCACGCTTCTTCACAGTTTTACTCACGTGAAAGTAGGAAACGATTCCACGAAAACCATATGAACATGCTCAAAAAATACTTTTTATACTCTGGGGATAAAAAGTAATGTTTATAATATATATCTATCTTTTTTATAATATAAATCTTTATATAAACTAATCTATTCAGCCGATTGGACGTTAAGAAGTAACATACTTACATTATATTATATTATATAACTACATTACAGTTATTTATAATATTACATTAAATACTAGCTGACCCGGTAAACTTCGTACCGCCTTGTATTCGATTTTATTTGTCGTGAATTTTTCCATATTTTCTCACCTTTTAAACCCTCCCTGGAGTATCACGAATATTTCAAGACCAAAATTGGCCAAATCGGTCCAGCCCTTCTCGAGTTTTAGCGACACTAACGAACAGAATGCCTAAGGCATTTAGTCTGCCTCTGTACGTTTGTGTTTTATGAAGATTAAGTAAATAAATAAATAATTTAAACAATATTTTTTTAAACATACATACGTTTGTGTACTTGTCTCTGGTTCATGACCGGGATGGTTCAGTCGTGTACAAGCCGTTGGCGAACACGGACGTGTTGAACCTAACTGCTAGAGACGTAACGGGCCAATGTGTTTACCCCCTATGTCAATATTGTCAATGCGTCCACTACACATACCATACAGTTGGCGCTTAGAAGAGTCACTACTGTTTTTACGTAGGTACGTTTAGCACTAGAATTTTCTAAATTAGCCGTCGTTCTAAGCTAGTATAGCATTGTTTTCTTCTTTTTTTCCAAAATTACATTATTTACATGAATAGATTTGGGTAGGTCACGGGGTAGGTATATGAGTAACCGACATTTTGTCCTAGCGACAACCAAAATTTGCAATCAACACAGATTATCGACCTCAGGCTATCAAGCAGGAGCACTTTATTCATTAGGCCGTGTTTACGGAGACGCGGTGCGTTGCGCGGCGAGTTGCGCGGCGCGTTGGGCGTTTCGCCGAACATTGCAGCAGTGGTCCGCGTCATCACTTGCGCAAACACAAACATATGGCAATGTGCGACGGACCGCCCGTCGCGCCGCGCAACGCGCCGCGTCTCCGTAATTGAACACTTAGCTGTAATTCTATTTTATGAAAACAAATTCAAATATTCAAATCGGTCACCTTTGTCCTGATTTCCTCGCAATTTTTCATTTATCTGCTTGCCGACCCTTAGATTTCTGATTTAATATTTTGCAATTTTTCATACCGTGTTTTAGCCGTAAAGTTTTTTGTGTTGGCGTCATGGTCCACGTTCCACTAAGTGAGCATTGTTCGGATTTCCTTCTTAAAGTCCCCCAAGTTCATTTATAGGGGTGAACTCGCATCGAGGTGGCTTTGATGTTCCTCGGTCCGATATAACAAATTCGGTTTTCGTTGGAGTAAAAGGAATGTTAGGTTCGACGATACTTGCTGCTCTTATATTGTTTGAATTGTAGGTGAAGTGTAATTAAGTTAAGGCATTATTAAAAAGAAGTTCCTCTATGTTAATTCTAGTACAATTTAAATAGATACCTCCTAAGCATAAACTCGTTAGGCAACGAAGGAATGGGGTAGGTTTTTAGTCAGTAAAAGTCTGTCACTCTCGCTCTACCCAGAGCTAATAGAGTTATTTGGTAATTTCCCAAAAAAAAAACGAAAAGGCGTACGTCAGACCCAAGCTTCGGGAATACAGGCATGATATTATATTTGCGATCCTTTGGTTTTTAAATAAACTAATTCACAATTTAAACAAATTCGAAGCAATTGGCAGAATCACATTTTATCCCACCACACAAGTTACGGAGAACCAAAGGTTCAATTTCGCAAAGCAAGTTGACTCAACACCAAATTAATCTCACTTTGTACTTGTATAACGTGCTCATACATTTTAAATTAGAGAGTTTGCTTAATACAAACTGCCGCTAGTACTTTGACTCGTACAACCCGTACGTTAGAATGTTGATATAATACTGCAAGTGGCTGAGATGAAACTAGATGATTTTAAACGTATTTAAAAATTAAAAGGATGAAAGAGAATTTTAATTCAGTTAGTTTTATGGCTTCGTTACCTGGAAGTGCTTTAAGGCCAGGTTCTACTCGTTTTGAACTTATTTTTCTCCTTTTGTACTATCCACAAATATAGAAGAGAACACCGTGAACATTTATTTTATCAAAATTGACTATATGAGCAAGCGCTTGGCAAAAGTAAAAACATGACATAAATTAGTTTCCTCGATAAAAAAAATCGCGAATCTAACCCTAATTTACGATTTCAAACGTGTATATCTACGAGTTAACGTTACGGAAATATTTAAAAAGTTACAAAAAAGAAACTAAAGCTTGTTAATTAAAAGCGCTTCACAAAAACAAAAATCTTGAATAGTTATTGTTTTTTTTTATATAAAAATAAAATCGCTGTTTTGGGGCCGTGAAGTCGACATAGTCGCGGGCCAAGTTCACACAAAAACATACAAAGTGACTACAACCGGCCCTTAAGGGGTCGAAATTAAATAAGTGCATGTCCGCACTGCGTTTAATTAAATATCCCAGACTCAATAACGGAATTAATGCTGATAAATTTTACAAGTTAAGCCTTCATTTTAATTTTGGACGCTGAAAGCTATTTATTTATTTTACTCGCATCTCATAATCCTTGTTTAATTAATTATGTTTGTTCTTTCACTATAGTAGATGGTCCTGAAAAAATGTAGTATGTATATCTTCTTTATATATTTAATTCTTCTGTACGTATGTTTGTCATTTAATTCCTCCTAAATGGCTTGACTGATTTGGATGAAATTGAGTGGGACCCTCGATGGTTTTAAAATACAATTAAAATCAATTGAACTCGGTAGGTACCCTGCAATCGGATTCTTAATTTTTTTCTCACAAAAGCCAGCTGTCGGATAGGAATGTTGCTCGACTTCTTAAAAGATCAGTATGGCTTACAGTGATAAAACTTAGCAATATATTAAGGCAGCTATATTGTTTGCATACAACATTGTAATTTATTTGCTTTTTATTTAAATTAATAGTAATTACTTTTCGCTTTAAAACAAAAAAAAAAAATAACAACATTTGTCATACCATATTAATGTCTCACGTTTTTATCTGTGGAAAACGTTATTGATATCACATTTGTTAAACTATTTTAAATTCTTTCTTTATGTAATATTCTATGTGTTATTGTTTGTTTTCCCCAATAAATAAAATAAAATAAAATAAAATAAATAAAACACATACCTAGAGTTTAGTCAACTTTTGTTTTGGTTATAGTAAAATGATCAAACTAGCCGATCAATATTGTCACTTTTCGTTTCAAAGACAGGCATCAAGCAGGGCCATTTTATTTTCTTTTGCGTTCGCCATTGTCAAGTTTTGAAACTATTTTAATATGAAATACGGTCACTTTATTTTTCATCGAAATGCAGATGAGACACGTTTTATTTATTGACAGCAAATGTATCGAAGCTTTCCAGCTTCGACGAAGCAATCAATACAACAAAATTCTCAGCTGCATTTTTACTGAGTTCGCGCCTGTTTTAATGATTCCACATATTTTTACCCGACTACGGCAAACCGAAGGAGGGTAATGATTTTGACAGGCTATGTATGTATGTATGTAAGTATGTATGTGAGTAGGTTCATCTGTTCCCTCATAGGTCCTAATCTACTTATTGGATTTCGACATGTAAGGTATCGTTAGAATCGTCTTAATCGTCCGGTGAACATAGGCATTCCAGTTTTGTGAGACGTCACGAAACTCGATGAGGCGCCCTCTAGCGGAAAAAAAGTAAAAGACCCGTGTTTAATTGCGATGCCACCTGATGATAAGCAGTGATGCAATATCGTTAACGGTGAATCGCAGCCCATTTACTCTAGCTTATTGTTCGTTCTCCACTCATCAGCCACTTCACCCACACAACACGTTCTCTAGAGGAAATTCCACTCTGATCGGCTTCCTGAACCGATATATTGATATCTAGTATACCTAAGTCAGCATACAATGTAGCATATTAATAGTCACACTTCCTCTCAAAAGAGGAAACCTTAGTTTCAGCAGCAGGGACATTATCGTCTAATTACGTTATGTTTGTGACCAAAGCTGCAGGAAAAAGGCCTATTCCATTCACTGGTATTTTTATTAACAACACAAAGCCTTTTATGAGCTATTACCGCTTAATACCAAAGTTAATACGACAAAGTGAGTTCTATTTTGGTAATAAATATCGACTGATACAATTTTGGTGTAGTAATAACAAAGTTTTATCAGCAATAATTCGACTTAGTTTAGCTCATAGTCGCTATGCTTTCTCACAAAACATCTTATCTAATAGACCCTTCGAAATACTGGTTTAGGACTCTGAAATAACAGTTTATATTTTCGCCGGTTAAAAATATAAACTGTTTGATTTTGAAGTTGGTTAAAAATACTACAGTGTAACGTTAGTCATTATGGTCCTTGGAATGAAAGTGTATAAATTGGAGAAAGTCAAAAATTATTTTATTTGCCAGATATATGGTAATGAGGATGTTACATACAATAATGACGAACAAAAAAACAAAAGTAAATATATTTATTATATATATATATATTTATATATATAAAATAAATATATTTACTACTTACATATTTACTTATATATTTACTTATTTAGTACTTTTTTATCTTTACCAATCGATAGTGTTTCATGTACCGAATCGACCCTCCACGGGATTAAAACGATCAAAATTTATCGGTGTATATCATTAATATTTGTTGGAGAGGTTACCACAAAGCTAAACTAAACAAGTAACTTTTGGATACGTTCCCCCCTGTGGCTACGTTACTTCATACTAGCAATCGTTTTTGGGGATCATTTATTGGGCATGCGAACCACCCCTGCTTTTTTATTGATCTATGTTAATAATGTTGTTTGGAAAGGGTCCAAATCTAAAAGTCTTTACAAAGTTCTTGGTAACCAGCCCACTTAAGCTTCCCATACACTTAACCATAACCCTATTTATATCTTGAGAGCAGTGGTGGCCGAGTGATAACGGCCCCGACTTACGAGTTGTAGGTCTCGGGTTCAAACCCAGGCTCATAACTTTGTGTAATTTATTTCATCACCACTGCTCTCAAAACGGTAAAGGAAAACATCGTGAGGAAACCGGCATGTCCTAGAACCAAAAATTCGAAGACAGGTGACATTCACCAACCCGCACTAGACCCGCGTGGCGGATTATGGCCTATTCCCTTTCCTAGAGAGGAGGGTTGAGTCCCAGCAGTCGGAACTTTAAAAAGGCTGAATATGCTAAACTATATGCTATTTATATCTTTGTTTTCTAGATGTCCTACCAACCGGGGTTTTTTTTTTTTTATGTTAGGTAAAATCATCCAATGACAAATCCCGCCCTTGGGCGGAGCGGGAAGTAGTGTCAGACTCTTACTGACTAAAAACCTACCCCGTTCCTTCGTAGCCTATCGTGCCGGGGTCGAGCATTCCTTTCGGAACTAACCCATGACCCCAGTAGGCTTCGACCCTGCCTGCCTGCAGTTAGCAGGCTGGGCCTCTTCGGTGTGCTGACAGCTCCTTGAGGCGCGCGGGAACAGAACGCGCCGTCGACGACTTGGGCTCGGTCCGGTCGGTTACCGGACGATCGGACAGCGTGCTACCCATTGCACGCCGTCCGCAAGCCCGCGCCTACGGTGGCCGGAAATCGGGATCGGAATCCCGGCGGTGGCTGGGGCGAGCGCCCCGTTGCCTCTGCCTGATGCGGTCGGCCTCCTCCTTTGCTAGCATTACTGCTTCGCAGAAGGAGGCGACCGCCTGCCATCCCTCCTCACTACGGACCATGGCCTGAACCAAGGCCCGGCGAGAGAGATCGCTGCCGCCGATCGCCCCCACGAGGACACGGCGATGCTCCGCCCAGGCGGGGCACACCTCTACAGTGTGCTCCACCATGTCCTCCGGATGTTCCGCACAGTGGAGACACCCGGGCGAATCCTCCGCACGAATCCGGAACAGGTACTTAGCGAACTTTCCGCGTTCGGTAAGCACCTGCGTCGTGCGGAAGTTGAGAACGCCGTGAGGTCTTTCCAGCCACGCCTCAAGGATGGGCCTTATCGCCCCAATTGTGGCGCGCCCCGAACGAGGTTGCGATAGTCGTTGACGCCATTTCGCCATGAGATCCCGCCGGAGCTCTGTCCGCCATGCCTCGACTTGTCGTGGCAGCGGAATTTCGCCCCGGCGTTGCATCTCCATGCGCTTGTCGTGCATGTGTGCAAGGACTGTTGCCTCCAGATCCCACGGCGGTTGGCCAGCAAGGAGGGTCGCCGCCTCGCGGCAGATCGTTCGGTACCCTCGCACCATGCGTATTGCCATGACCCTCTGGCACGCATTCAGCTGGGCCCTCGGTTGCTGTTGCAACGTCGGTGCCCACACCGGAGCCTCGTAGAGAGCCATGGACCGAACGATTCCCGCGTAGAGCTTCCGGCAGGAGGCGTCTGGTCCCCTGAGGTTGGGCAGGAGCCGCCCGAGAGCAGCCCCAGTCCGATTCAGTTTGGGAGCCAGACGTCGGAAGTGCTCCTTGAAGTTCCACCAGCTGTCGAGGACGAGTCCCAGGTACTTCATCGTCGACCCGACGCTGATGTGAACCCCTCCTACCGTTAGCTGGGAACGCGGTGGTGGCGCACCCCGAGGGCCGTGGAAGCACATGGCCTCGGACTTGTGCTACCAACCGGGGGGTTATTCTTGGGTGCCTTAATTTGCATCGCGCATACAGGGATAAGCGTTATTTGGTACCATGTTCCATGAAAAGATTCTAACGAGCCTCGTCTAGTAGGTTTCGGCTCCTCGTACACCTGCCAAAGGTCCAAGACTTCAGGGCCCTGAAAAATCCAAAATATTATGTTCAAGCAGGAAAAACAGCTAGAATAATACATACGCTTTTTAAAGCGTATGTATTATTCTAGGTGCACTAGTCTATTTATAGACTAGTGCACCTCATCATCAACGATTGTATCACAGCTTACCTTCAGGTGGGATTGCAGTCAAGCATTAGTTTATATCAATAATAAAAAAGGACAAGAGAAAGCGATGTAGACTTTTCTGATATTGAATTGATTGAAAACTTATTTGAATTTTCTATGACAGGCACGCTATATTATCTCATTCCGTTTTTTAGGGTTCCGTAGCCAAAAGGTACAAACGGGACCCTATTACTAAGACTTCACTGTCTGGCCGTCTGTCGTTCGCCATTCCGTATCTCAAGAACCGCTGGACACTAGATATCAATAATGGCAACAGGCAGGCACTTGAAATATTCTCAAAATACTCAGTTGTATTTTTACTTTAATAATAATTAATATAATAAAATAAGTATTTAAGGGGCCCCCATACAAAAGCGCCATTATTTGCCTATTTTTGTTCGATACTGTTGTTTACCTAGTCAATGTTACGGAACTCTTCGTGCGCGCGACTCTTCGTGCAACGCTTGGCCAGTTTTTGTACATCTTTGTTACAAAAAACACCGCTTATTGCTCGATCTACGGTCCCTTAATTCAATATAAAATTTAAACACCGACAATTTAAAGTATTTGTTCAGGAACCGTTTCAACTTTGGCTGAACAAATAAATGTGTTTATTTTGCCGTTGGACGTCGCCGTCCATTCGTACATTGCTCGGAATGAATTTGATGGCTCATACATCACACTGTATCATTCTGGGTCAATTATTTAGTGAAATAAGTTAGAATTTTATTCAGAAATTGGTATTTGGTTTGAAATTATTTTGCCGAGTAAAATTATAATTACGCTAATATTATAAAGGCGAAAGTCTGAATATGTTGTTTTTAAGAAATTGCCCTGTACGATAAGACCAAACATTGTACCCTTATTTTTAATAATTTTTGTTCTATATTTTTTGTTTAAGCGGTATACAATCAAGAATATAATAAAGGCGAAAATTTGTGAGCGAGTGTGTGTGAATGTTTATTACTTCTTCACGATCGAACGGTTTAACAGATTTCTATAAAACCTGGTACACGGGCAGACCACATTCTGGAATAGCACATAATAATGTGATATTTTTTATCCCGCGAATTTGCTCCCTTGTGACAATTTTCTACTTTAACACAGCTTTTTTTTTAAGTTGCTCCTTTATAAAAATATGTATAATGACATTAACAAGACAGCCTATTAGACCTCCAGAACCCAGTTATTGGGCAAGACGATACAAAAGTTTCTTCAAAGAATGAAAGACTAAGATTTAAAACTTGGTGCCATAGTCATTTTTATTCAGCTCAATAACTTAAAAAAACAATGCAACCGACTTTAATGTAAAAAAAAACGTTATAGTGTAAAATAACTTTAGTTAAGGAAATAGATGTTGTATAATAGTTTGATCTCTTCGTTATTTAACACCAACTTCGAAGGTCAAAAAAAATACATACAGCTGAATATAGACCTCCTCCTTTTTGAAATCGGTTAAAAATACCTATTCAACGATGTAACACACACAGCTATTGGAAGGTGGGCCCAAGATTTGCATCCTCCTTTGTATCGTCTTTTGAGTTGAATAAAATCTTCGACACACAGCGCAATAGCCAATCGCTAGGCCAACTGTGTAAGGGGTGATTTTATAAGAAGTCTGAAATATTCTCTCAATTTTTCTGGTCGAGAACCGTACACTAGGCTTTTTCCGTGAAAACAAGGTAAGAAGCAACCATGCCACCAATGGGAACTGGTTTGCAACATTAATAAGGTGCTACGATCCAATTTTTCTAATAGGTCGGTAATACATCTCTCGAGCTTTTATTATACGTAGCAGTTTTTAGACTGGTTAGTAAAGCAGATTAATTATTTTTATTATTTATACGGTACATTAATAGAAGAAGAAGAGATCGATGGATTGTGTGAGGAGTGATATGAAAGAAAAGGAAGTTAGTGATAGTGTGACGGCTGACAGGATAGAGTGGAAGAAAAAACCGTGTTGCGCCGACCCCAAGTAATATGGGACAAGGGCAGGAAGAAGAAGAAGAAGATACGGTACATTACTAGCTTTTGCCAGCGGCTTTGCCCGTAAGTTTCTCGTTCTCATCATCTGGAGAATTTCATGAAGGAAAAATTTTAGTGGACGGGTGTCGTGTATCGGCGTTTTTGTGGAAGGCTACATGACACTATGACTCAGCGCAATACTAACCGGCGTAACCGACCCATATTCATATCATCACTACATAGTATAAAACAAAGTCGCTTCCCGCTATCTTTCCCTATGTATACTTAGATCTTTAAAACTACGCAACAGATTTTAATGAGGTTTTTTTTATAGATAGATTGATTCAAGAGAAAGGTTTGTATACAAATAATACATGCATAATATATTTAATATTACCATTGCACCCGTGCGAAGCTGGAGCGGGTTGCTAATATTAATACATATTAGTTTTATTTTTTTAGGATTATTCTTTGTGTCCATGGTCCTGAAAAATAATAATATTAAAATATTATTATAACACTTCTCCCCATTATGAGTATATCCCAGGTAGGTTAACGAGTATGTTATTCTGATGTGGAAGCTGTATTACTGTAAAGTATTATCCGATTTGTTTGTGTGTGTGTGTTTCTGTGTTTGTATGTGTGCGCTAACTTCATCAGACCGACGCATAAGTGTGCCACGCTTTATTTTTACGTAGAGCGACGTCACATGGCGTCGCGTAGCGTGTCTAGTTGCCATTTGCCATTGTATAAAATGTATGAAGACCATCGCGCCCAAATCGGCGTACGTGGTCCACGTGTACACAGTGTAGTTCTACCTTAAATTTGACTCTCTCGCTTCATCCCGAGCGAAAAGAGTCATTTCATGATTTTCCCAATAAAAAAGGTAGAAACCAGCACAAAAGGATCAAAACACAACTTCTTCAAATAACTCTAAAAGAACCAGCTTACTGATCTGGTAAGACAATGAGACATCAATGGAAATCATCAGGTGGGATTGCAGTCAAGCACTAATTTATATAAATTTAAAAAAGGGAAAACAGATTGGTATAGAACATATAAATTACCGAAATTTATGTAGTTTTATTTAGTAAACACATTATAGAAATAATCTTATTGGAACGCGTGAGTTGAAAGTAACAGTAAAGTTTGATATCGCACCAAGCTAGGTTTAATCACGAGGTAAAAAAATGAGAGTATTGTAAATTGTGTTATGTTATTAAGAATGTATGTAGGTTTCCAGGTTTTTAATTTAAAATATCCAAAGCATGGTCATTTTCAGATTTCAGTATTTGACCTAGCAGCAAATGACGTAAGGTTATAAATAAATTCCACTCGTGCTGACACATATTTCGATTTTGATTCAATAGTCTTGTACGTTGATTGCAGTGGACTCAATTTAACTTTTCATTAAAGATAAAAAAAACAAAACCTAGACTATGAAAAACAACTGTAAGTCAAAATACAGTACCAATTCAAATCTAAACAGAATACTGAATGCATTTCACAGTAAAAGCCTTCAGGCAATCAGGATATAGTAAACAGCGATCATTCAGTGCATTGTTTTGTAGTATGTACCATTTGCCAGTGATTGTGCCAATAATGTAGGTACCTATAACTGTCACCTGGATAAATAATAAATCATCGCTTTGTTCCCCTGTCGAGCAACCTGCGTTGACAGTAAAATTTCAGCTCAATAGACTGTGCTGGCCTTTTTCAGTGAATTAAAATCAACAAAAACTGAGCGGACAAAACTAAATAACAGTGTAGTTGATCAAATAACTCGACCCCATTCACGTTGTTACTGTTCGAGCTAAAATGCCAAAAGTTTCATCGAAAAATGAAGCCTTGTGATCTACTGGGTATAACCGAGTTTCGAACAAAATGGAGCTTTGTTGGTAAGTGAATTAACCGTCCTTTTTTCAGTGTCGCTTTCAAAGCCGTGTTTAATAGACTTTTATTGTTTGTTAACACTTTAAAACACTGTTTCGAACAATCCGGACTGTGTATCTAATATTTGCACGAACATATGCTACAGTCGTTATGTTCGTCAAAAGTTTTATGTGAAATTGTTTACCAATGTGCAGAGTTTTGGGGCACCGACTTTTTCCCTTTGATCAGACGAAATCAAGTTACTGTTAGATCAAGACCTCTCAAAGGGAAGCAATGAACTGAAACCAAAAGAAGCGAGGTAGCTTCACGGCAGAGGATAAAGAGGTTACTTGGATTTACGGGAAACACACGGGAACAAAGTCGGCTTCGGAACTGCTAAGCCAAACTCTTTTAATTATTCTCGACTGTCTAAAATTTTCCTCAAACTTTTACGGTTCGCGTTAATGAACTCCGATACCTAATGAGCTTTACATAATCCGTGCCGAGGTAATTTGATAAACAGCTTGAAAATGAATAAGCTGCTAAGTTACAAGGTAATTTAAAATGGTTTTCACAGAAATAAACGCTTAAGTTTCAGTGAATAACGTAATAAGAATGCTATTGAGAAATTATTATGATTCAAACTAATTCAACTTATTTCCGTGAGTTAACGTTTATTTTCCTTTGTGTCCAAGTTAAGCAAAGCTAACAAGCATATTTCAAGCATTTTGCTTCAGTATCATACATATTTACGAGACTTTATGTAAAACTTATGTAGATGCTCTTTTTAAAGCAAATGAGAATACAAACTGCGTAGCAAAACGCTACGCCGTAGACAGTTGCTACGAGACAATGAAGGCACAGATAAAGTGAAGTTGGCAAAATTATAACGTTTCGTGTCAGAACTGGCGTTTGAAGACATCACATTATGCCCTCGCTTGTAAGTTTGTGCCCTACTTACATGTATCCACTCAAAGATTTCTGCGAAAATAAAACCCAATTGTGTGGAACATTTCCATATATTATCCTGGTTGTTGTCGAGTGTTCGCGCTGCGTCCATTGGGATAACAATCTTGGTCAGTATACAATACGTCAGCGGGTAATCCTCTAGAGGCGTTTACGGACCGACACGGGGGCGTTTGTGTATTTATTGCCTTTAACAGCTATAAAAATGTTGCGAACACACATTAGTGAGACTAACAGGCGGCACGCGAGAAGCATGCCGTGATGACGGGCCGTTTCCGTCCCGCAGCCGTGTAATGTGTTAACTTTAGTTGGTTTTCACACCAAAATAGGGAAAATGAAATATTTGGAACATTAAGTGGTGTAATAAGCCGGTTTCCCACGGCGTACGTTTGTATGTTTGTGCTACATATGAACCTGGCGTTGTCTATATAGACGTTACATTGGGAACGTGAACAGCTGATGCGAACCTTTCGGAGCGTGCTTTAAACACGCTTTGCACGAAATGTGTTCAATTTTCAGTTTGCGTGCAACAGTTACGTAATCTCGTAAAACCGGGCATCGGTTTGCCAGGGTGCACAGTAAGTTCAACATTATCACTTCAATGTTAATTTCAGTGAAACTCAAATTTTCTTATGTTTTTTCTTTCCGCACTAAGTTTCAAGTCGTATAGGTCGTATATTGGTTAAAATATGATTTGCGTTCGTAACGCGTATTTATTTGCAGAATTACAATCATATAAATATAATTTTCTCTGTTCGTCTATACCATTGATAGATATATATCTATCATAAAAAAGTCGTTCAATAATGTTAGCTAAACTCGCGACTCGCGTGAGCAGTGGTAGCCGAGTGGTAACGGCCCCGACTTACGAGTTGTAGGTCGCGGGTTCAAACCCAGCCAGGCGCATTACTTTGTGTAATTTAATTTATCACCACTGCTCTCAAAACGGTAAAGGAAAACATCGTGAGGAAACCGGCATGTCCTAGAACCAAAAATTCGACATCCACCAATCCGCACTGGGCCCGCGTGGTGGATTACGGCCCATTCCCTCTCCTAGAGAGGAGGCCTGAGTCCCAGCAGTGGGAACATTAAAAAAGGCTGATGATGATGATGATGAAACTCACGACTTCCCCTTTTAGTGAAATAATACCTAGAAGACTTGCTTCTTTCACTTTACCGCTAAAAATGATTTGAGCTGGCCCTTCTCCACTCGTCTACCGTCAATGACGAGCATGGTTTAAAAGCGTGTTGCTTCATCTAACTAAAGCAATCAAAGGCGATGCCTGATGGAGAGGCAATGCGAAAAAAAAAAGAAAACTCTGTTAGCATTCGGTAATTCCCTGATACGAGTATACTCGAATATTTCACAAAACTTGTTCCAAGAGCTTTTTTTAAACCCTTAAAAGTTTGTGAGAAAAATTTACATCATTTAGAATGTCGATTAAATGCGCAAGGCTTTTATATTATAGAAGAACTTTTTTTATATTTTTAATATATGAGTACATTATGGAGGGCCAAAGTTTACGTAAAATAGCAGATTTTCAGTGATCTTAATTTATGTGATGTGATATGAGAAGCCTAGACAATATCCACAAGATATTTATGTATCCAAAGTATTTGGAGAAAATTGTGTATTAACATCATAATCACCTAAGAGTGGTTATATGAAAATGTACCTCGGGTTGGCTGCTCTTAAGAATAGTATGCGATAGCGATACGAATCGTATCTATCATTTTTGCGATGCAAGTGACCCTTGCGTTACCACTTTTATGCATGAAAGGAGACTCCGACTGATAAAGTAAGACCGTACTACACGTGCGGCAAGGGACGAAGCGTACTGGGGCCAAGGGTTCGCTTCTGAAAAGAAGGCTCGGCCCTTGTATGAAAGGCAACGTAGGAACGGAGTTTTTTATGATAGGTAAAATCATTCAATGACAGATCCTGCCCTTGGGCGGAGTGGGAAATAGTATCAGACTCTTACTGACCAAAAACCTATCCCGTTCCTTCGTTGCTTATCATACTGGGGCCGAGCCTTCCTTTCAGAAGCCGACCCTTGGCCCCAGTAGGCTTCGACTCTGCCTACCTACAGCTAGCCGGTGGGTTGTTAGTCAGTAAAAGTCTGACTCTCCTGCTCTACCCAACAACTCCCGCCAGTTGTCATTGGATGATTTTCACCCACCATTAAAAAAAGATACGTTGAGCGCACCCAATCAACAAAAGTCAATTGCCCAAATTGACTTTTGTTGATTGGCAAATCCTTTTACCACTTTGTCCTTCTCAAGGAAAAGCGTCAGTGGCATAACCGTACCCAAATTCTGGTAAAAAAAAAACCTGTTTTTGCTATCTACCAGCTAAGAAAAAGAAGACTACTTTCATATTCAATTCTCAATCAACATAAAACAAAAGAAAAAAAAATAGATGAGTATCACAAGTGTGTATCTGTATAACACCAGCTTTTCACCTTGATTTGGTAAACAAGTAACGCGCCAAATAAATCCGTCGTGTATTAGATGAATAAAGGAAACCGCGGAATGCCAAAGAAAAGATTTAGAAATGATTGAATGTATTCGAAGAATTATTGGTTTCGAGCGGAGTTCAAAGCTCAGCTGTTGTGTGTACCTTCTTTTGACGTGAACCCACGCTTACGGATATATTCAAGTTTGAAGGTTTATGTGAAGATAATCCGTTAGCTAGAAACTTTTTTTGTTAAACGTATGTAAACTACAAAAAGAGGTTTTCTTTGAACTACCTCCTGATCCACAGCTGGTGGTCTATTCTACAGAATTTATTATTTTCTGGATATAAATTAGGGATGTATCTAACAGAAGTGATTATATTGGAACCGCATTCGAAATCGGTGTTTTAAATTGTTTTTTTCGGAATCGGCACCGGAGTCGGTGGCGGTGTCAAATGAAATACTACTAAAAGTATTAGATACCTAATTAAAAAGTCGTTCAAGTAAAAACGATGCGCGAATCACAACCCGGCATGATAGCCAACGAAGGAACGGGGTAGATTTTTAGTCAGTAAGAGTCTGAAAATATTTCCCGCTCCGCCCAAGGGCGGGATTTGTCATTTGATGATTTTACCTAACATAAAAAAAAACATGCCAAATACGGATCAAAACAACTGTATTGAAGTAAAAAAAAGTAAGTACTTAATCGACAAAAGGTACGGGTATAGGGAGGTTCTCCGCGCGACAATTGCAAACTTGTTTGTAGGTCTGTACCTACGATAACATAAAATAAAAATACTTTATTTCAGACCGTAGTCCGTATTTTTTTAGTAATAATCACACACTTTAAAAAACTATGTTAGTAAAAGACATTATTACAGGGATCATTAATTTAAATATCTTTTGCGCACACCTGCCACACCGGGTACATGCACATGTACTTGCACCCAGTTTGCCAAAGTGATGCAACATGGCTTATCACTACTGACCTTCAGAATGCTGTTGCCACTCCCATACACTCGGCGCATCATGGACGCTACCCGCTTTCTTATGATGCTTAAAAGTAGGAACCAAAATCGGGAACAAAAATGTGCGAAACCAATCGGAGAATTAAGACACTCAGTGACACTATCACATATCAATTATTTACCTTAACCAGATAACTACCATTTGCAAACAATTTTTTTTTTTTAATTATATAAACTAGTTCTTGACTGCGATCCCACCTGATGGTAAGCAGTGATGCAGTCATTGGTTGTAAGGCGTACTAGTTTATTATAATATATATTCCACACTTTTACCGAAATAGTAAATTTTGGTCATTTTGATCCCGCGGAGGGTCGATCCGGTACATGAAACCCTATCAATTTGTAAAGATAAAAATGAAAAATAAAGTACTTTTTTTAAACTTGAATTAATTTACGCATGTACGAAATTAATTTCTGTAAGTAAACGTCAGCTGATCGAGGTCAATGACCTGTAGGTAGTTAGTACGCAACGACCGACAACTCCCTACAAGGTCATTGACTCGTTTACTTAATGAAATTAATTTCATATGTGCATATATTCGAGTTTTAGATTTTATCTATATAAATAGATAGTGTTTCATTTACCGAATCGACCCTTCACGGGATTAAAACGACAAAAATTTAACGGTATATAAAAGGATTGAACAGCCATATCACCATGCAGTGCAAGCTAATAATCCTCTAAAAAACTAGTCAAAAGTTCGATTCCCAATACAAACAATTGGTATGGCCTACAGAAAATAAACATTGAAACTGTGTATATATTGAAGATTTGATTGTACAACATGCAACAGTATGAGCACATGGGTGAAAAACATGTATATTTCGTTGTCAGTCGTAGGTAAGAGTTGACGCTACGAGTACGTTCGAAAAACGTGGCTTGTAAAAAAGTTGTTGCAGCTTCGTCAACGGATAGATACGCTATATCATACAATATTACAAAAGTCAAAGTTGTTGTTGTTGTTGTTTTTTATCTTTTTTTTATACACCTGCCATATTGTCTCTCCACCATCCTAGGTTGACTGGTAGAGAATGCCAATGTACCTTTGGTTGCACGAAGATTAAATAAATAATAAGAATATTTATATGGGACCAACATGGAAATATAACCTTTCAATCACAAAAATAATTTTCATAATTCCTCCTCCGCACAGAACACAGAAAGACACTAGAAGTAGCTTGAGAAAATGTTTGTACCAGAACCGGTGTCGCCAAACTCACACATTTACGATTTACTCTTACTGCAAACCGGAAGATACGATTGGCTAAAACAAAAACTGGGCGTAAACAAATTTAAAAAAAAAATGTTTTACGAAATGCAACTTTAATATCAACGATCTATAAATCAAATTGACAAAAACAAGAAAGAAATACATCTTGGACTACCAAGTACCGCCACTCGTCGCTAGATGGCGTTATTCAGTATGAACTGTAACATTATAAAAATAAGGGTGGTATTTGAATGGCGTATCACTGACACAAATGCAGGTCGCTACTCAAATAGTGACGCACTCTAATTCGATCGCAATAATATCGATAGTATGAAAACAAACATAAAATATAATGCGAAAAAATATCGTATGCGATAGTATTAAAATAATGAAATTAATATGTAGTAGGGTAATTTCTAAACGTAGTAAAAAGGATATTTATTTGCATCTAAACCTTTTTGTTTGTATTTGTTCATTTTATACTGGGTAAACGAAAAAAAAAATGCTGAAAACCTCGCAATGTTTTATTATTACATTGCTATTTGAGTTTAAGACAATATGAAACAGTGAAAAGATTATTATACAAATATAATAATCTTTTCACTGTTTTATATTGTTTGATTTTGATCAAAGAATTTAATTAAAATATTAACGGGCACTTTTAAACGATCAAGTTAGTTGCCCGTTCTAAGAAGTTGAACACTTTTAAAATTTAGGTTATTTTATTTATGTTGAATACTACGGACATATAGGTGTATCAATGTAACAAGTATTACAATTTCACAAATAAGAACTTAGTATAAATACGTAGTGAAAAAGGTTATTTATTTTCATTGTATTCATTTTCATTCTTGACACTACACACAACCACACACACACACACACCATCACACTATTACACACTATCATTTACTAGCTCACCTGGTAGTGGCATTTTAGTTCTCGTTGGATCTCCTTAAAAATTAAAGAGATTATATTCTGTAAATTCCATCCGTCTAACTATTTATCAATATTAATACTACTGTTATACCTGTCTGCTCTTGGGGTGAGGACCTGGTGATCTGTAATACAGGTTAACACCTATAACAGACACCAGCTCCACACATTCACTTGACTGTAATAAGTTTCCTATATTATATTGATTGAATTTATGAAATTATGTATTATCATGGTCATGTTTTTGTGAGGAGAAATAAATAAACATTATTATTTATTATTATTATTATTTATTGTATGTTAAATATTGAAAATACAAAAAAAAAACTCTTTTAATAAAAAAATACGACTGACTTCAAAAAAACTAAATAATGTAAAATAACTTTGATTGTGGAAGTCGGTGTTTACGGTTTGGTTTCTTCATTTTTTGACATTGGCTTCCGAAATTAAAGTTATTATGCATTCGTTTCAAAAAGTGTGTTTATTACAACAATTTATTATAAACATTGTTTATTTTTACAATTTGACATTAACAATTACTTTTATAATTTTTATTTTTTTGTTTTAGCAATCTCTCTGTAAAATTACATTTTTGTATATTTTATTATTGTGAATTTGGGGACTATGTGGATTTTTTTTTCTCGTTTTTCTCTAATTTTAATTAATGTCTGACAGTTATGAGTACTTTTTGCGGCCTACCCAAATGTCCTTTCTTTGGTATTGTTCGTCAAGTCGTTGAGCTCCTTAGTAGTCCTGAGTTGAGCTTTACGAATACTGACAAATGCTTGCACTGACTGGACAGGTCCACTCAGAACTGTGTGGTTCTTTCTTCAAAAGACCATCCCAGACACTAATCTGCATGGTTCTCATATGTTTTGACCATTACTTGTTTGCTGTATGGACTTTAAAAGAGACTTTGACCCCTGAGTTTGTTTCGGTGTTTCTTCTCAGGGTAGTCAGCTAGGAAACACCGGCCTCATCTAGTTAAAATTGACGAAAAAAAAATTGACGTGTAAAAGTGTTTTTGAGAACCTATTTGCAAAAATAAAATATCATATCATTTATCATTTATCATGTGATCGGACGAAGCCGGCGACGACTAAACATAAGGTATAATTCAAACGCCCTATGTTGCTCCAAGCTCTTTAGCTAGATTTATTTAAAATTGCATCACGAATATTATCCTACAATATTTATTTTATTAACTTTATTAATTTAATAATTATCTGTATTTTAATACTCATACTCTCAAGTATAAATACTTTTATTTTAAAAAGGCAATGCAATACATGTCGATTGATTTTATCGATAAAGTCACGCACTATTTGGATAGCGTCAAAAGTATAGGTAGAGATGCGAATATTCCAGAAAGGCTAATAACCGGGAAAAGAAAATCAACTTTGTTTGCATGAAGTTAGGGACAATTTTTGTTTGTATATCTTGTGCAATGTTTGACGAAATTTTATTTTTTCATTTTATTAAAATAAATTCGAAAATAATATTTACCGGTGGTATAATACACCTCCATGAGTTAGATTTTTAGTCCGACTATGGTTTTTACAGTCCAGAATGGCACAATAAGGCATTTTAATATTATTTTATGTAAATTGTATGTTGACGTAGTCTAGTTTGCGAATGAGAGCGCTTGAACAGCAAGTGCGTATTGCAGTACTTACTAGCGGCGACAGTGCCACGCCTACTTACTATTTCCAGGTTCTTTCTGTGTTCCGTGCTCCTCCGATTACTCTGTCAACTACACATAAATAAATAAAAAAAATATACAGCCAAACATAGAACCTCCTTCTTTTTTAAGTCGGTTAAAAAGCAATCGGTGCAACACGAAGCGACCATAATGAGTGGTCCAGTAAGAAGAATGTGCTAAGAACTGTGGCAAGCACAGACCACTGTATTAATGAACGCCCGACATGCGATTAATGGTACATAGTCTACCGCATGTGTATTGTATTGTATTTAGCTGCCACTAGGGTTGTCAAACTTTCGCGAAAAGTCGGACATAGGATGTGTGACTGGCTTCAATTAGCCCGTGTCTAGGCTGTCCTTTTTTAATTACTTAAAATAAATAGGGCCGATTACTTAATGATTTATGTGAGATAGTGGGTGATTGAGAAGTCGGCCCTTATTTTTGTATTTTTTTATATATATTTTAAATTTGCGAGCATATGGCGAGTATCCACCCTTACGTTGTTGCAACCTTAGCGTTTCGTTATGTTGTTTATACCAACCGCGTATATTGAAGGATTTGCTGGTTGTCTTCCCGTCCGATTATAATTTTGATGTCTTCAAGGCAAGGTGAATAGGCTCTTAAGGTGGGCTCAAAAAGTCATAAGTTTTTAAGAGAAAAATTATCGTCACTCAAAATCTCGATTAAATGTGCCAGGCTTCTATAGAAGTACTTTTTTATATTTTTTATATTTATGAGTAATGTATAGTACATTATGGAGGACCAAAGTTCACGTAAAATAGCAGATTTTCAAAGCTCTTTATAGGATTAGTTTTACACAAATTTATGTTTTGCTTTCTATAGAAGCCTAGATAATATTCACAAGATATCTGTGTATCCAAAATATCTGGAGAAAGATGTGTAATAACATCATAATCGCGTAAAAGCGGTTGTATGAATATGTACCGCGGGTTGGCCGGCCTTAAGAGGCGCTTTCCAAGCAACCCAAGCGCGATCCTATCAACAATAAAAAAAACCAATGCACCACACAATCAACGATTGCATCGATGCTTAACAAAAAAAAAAAAAAAAAACATAATATCTATTCATAAAAAATTGTTTTAATTTCAAAGAAGTAAAAACGACCAGAGATCAATAACCTAGAATTCATATACAAAACTGTTAATTATTTTAAAACTAACACACTAATTCAAAGCGCCATTTTACCGAATTTCATTGAAAAATCATAACCCTTCTTTGGCTTTGCCGTAGTCGGATAATTAAGGTTTTCCAAACTGAGTTTACGGCTACGCAGTCGACCGCAGTACCGTGTGCGCTTAAGGGTGTTTTTAATATCATGCGGATTTCATCACATATGCGGAGCAAAACCGCATGCGTGATGAAATCCACATGATATTAAAAACACCCTAATGCCAACAACCGGCAGAAATGGAGAGATATGACTCGACATACCGCGGCTTTAAGGGCGAACGACGACGGCGCGTTGCAGCCCTATCCATCACCAACAGCCACAACCACTTTGACAAGAGTGTTAGACTAAGAAGAGAAAAAACTTATTTTAGATTATTATACATATTAGAGTTCCGGGTCGTGGGTTCTAAAACCCAGCCAAGCGCATTACTTTGTGTAATTAATTTCATCACCACTGCTCTCAAAACGGTTAAGGAAACCATCGTAAGGAAACCGGCATGTCCTAGAACCAAAAATTCGAAGACATGTGACATCCATCAACCCCCACTGGGCACGCGTGGTGAATTATGGCCCATTCCCTCTCCTAATATAGGTCTGAGTCCCAGCAGTGGGAACATTACAAGGCTGACGCTATACATATTAGATTGGCCTATTTGGTGTTTTGGACCTTACTGGCAACCCTAAGTAGTACTATGTTCTATTACATTCTAATCAACTATAGGTATGCATTCAAGAGTGTTAGAATGCAAGGATCCAAGTAGTTCCTGTGATTAGAATGTTGAGTAATTAGCAGCTCACTATGTTCCAGTAATCACCTAATTAAACTTTGTGAAATTAATTCCTATTTCTACTAAGAAATATTTATTTATATACAGCATTATTTTTATTACAGCAGCATTTTTGACACCACCGACAGTACCTACTTAGTGTTGGACACAGGTCACGGCAGGTCATATTAGGCATTATGATCCAGTTCACTGCTGGGTGCAGGAGCAAAACAACACCTCAGTCGTCCAGATCACCGCTGACCATGTATTTGTGCGGACAACTAGGTAACATAACAAACTTATAACTTTGTGATTTTTCGTGGTACGGTTATAAAAATTTTGTACATAGTTTCTTTGCATAAAAATATACACGTGTTTCGGGTTTTCAATATATTAAAACTAATATTTTATACTTCTTATGTACGTTTTTTTTTTTTTTTTTTTTATGGTAGGTAAAATCATCCAATGACAAATCCCGCCCTTGGGCGGAGCGGGAAGTAGTGTCAGACTCTTACTGACTAAAAACCTACCCCGTTCCTTCGTAGCCTATAGTGCCGGGGTCGAGCACTCCTTTCGGAACTAACCCATGACCCCAGTAGGCTTCGACCCTGCCTGCCTGCAGTTAGCAGGCTGGGCCTCTTCGGTGTGCTGACAGCTCCTTGAGGCGCGCGGGAACAGAACGCGCCGTCGACGACTTGGGCTCGGTCCGGTCGGTTACCGGACGATCGGACAGCGTGCTACCCATTGCACGCCGTCCGCAAGCCCGCGCCTACGGTGGCCGGAAATCGGGATCGGAATCCCGGCGGCGGCTGGGGCGAGCGCCCCGTTGCCTCTGCCTGATGCGGTCGGCCTCCTCCTTTGCTAGCATTACTGCTTCGCAGAAGGAGGCGACCGCCTGCCATCCCTCCTCACTACGGACCATGGCCTGAACCAAGGCCCGGCGAGAGAGATCGCTGCCGCCGATAGCCCCCACGAGGACACGGCGATGCTCCGCCCAGGCGGGGCACACCTCTACAGTGTGCTCCACCGTGTCCTCCGGATGTTCCGCACAGTGGCGACACCCGGGCGAATCCTCCGCACGAATCCGGAACAGGTACTTAGCGAACTTTCCGTGTTCGGTAAGCACCTGCGTCGTGCGGAAGTTGAGAACGCCGTGAGGTCTTTCCAGCCACGCCCCAAGGATGGGCCTTATCGCCCCAATTGTGGCGCGCCCCGAACGAGGTTGCGATAGTCGTTGACGCCATTTCGCCATGAGATCCCGCCGGAGCTCTGTCCGCCATGCCTCGACTTGTCGTGGCAGCGGAATTTCGCCCCGGCGTTGCATCTCCATGCGCTTGTCGTGCATGTGTGCAAGGACTGTTGCCTCCAGATCCCACGGCGGTTGGCCAGCAAGGAGGGTCGCCGCCTCGCGGGAGATCGTTCGGTACCCTCGCACCATGCGTATTGCCATGACCCTCTGGCACGCATTCAGCTGGGTCCTCGGTTGCTGTTGCAACGTCGGTGCCCACACCGGAGCCCCGTAGAGAGCCATGGACCGAACGATTCCCGCGTAGAGCTTCCGGCAGGAGGCGTCTGGTCCCCTGAGGTTGGGCAGGAGCCGCCCGAGAGCAGCCCCAGTCCGATTCAGTTTGGGAGCCAGACGTCGGAAGTGCTCCCTGAAGTTCCACCAGCTGTCGAGGACGAGTCCCAGGTACTTCATCGTCGACCCGACGCTGATGTGAACCCCTCCTACCGTTAGCTGGGAACGAGGTGGTGGCGCACCCCGAGGGCCGTGGAAGCACATGGCCTCGGACTTGTGCAGTGCCACCTCGAGTCCCAACTGCTGGATCCTGTCAACGACCATCGCAACCCCGCGTGTCGCTAATTCGACCGCCGTCCGGTACGACTCTCCCCGCGCTAGGACCAACGTGTCGTCCGCGTAGCAGACCACGCTGACCCCGTCGGGGAAGTCGCCGCGCAGCACGTAGTCGTACCCGATGTTCCACAAGGGTGGTCCTAGTACCGATCCCTGCGGAACACCGCACGACATCTCTCGACGTTTCCACTCTCCCTGGTGACCGGGGTAGATGATATACCTCTCCGATAGGTAGGCCTCGATCACACGACAGAGGTAGTCGGGCACCCGGTGGTACCGGAGTGCCGTTCCAATGCAACTCCAGGGCAGGGAGTTGAAGGCGTTGGCAATGTCCAAGGACACTGCCACGACACACCTGCCCTGGGACACCGCATCCCCCGTCGTGAGGGCTCGCACGCGCATGATGGCGTCCACCGTGGAGCGCATCCTGCGAAAACCGAACTGTCCGTCCGACAGGTCCGGCCCCACCCTTGCAAGGCGCGCGACGAGGCGGTTTGCAATGACTCTTTCAAAGAGCTTGCCCACCTCGTCGAGCAGCACAATGGGCCGGTACGCGGACGGAGAGTCCGCAGGGCGCCCAGGCTTCGCTATGAGGACCAGTTTCCCCGTCTTCCAGCGAAGTGGGAACTGGCCCCTCTCCAGACATGCGCTAAAGAGCCCCCTCAATCGAGGCCCGAGAGCCTCCATAGCCAGGACCCAGGCCCTCCCAGGCAGGCCGTCAGGTCCTGGGGCGGTATTCTTGGCACTCAGCCTTCGTACCGCCACTCTCATCTCTACCTCGGTCACCTCTGGAACATCGTCGTCGTCGTCGTGGTCCGCGTCAGGTACTGCCGGTGTTGGCGGAGCCATAGACGGGGGGGAGTGTACCCCCCGCGTAGGGAACAGAGTGCTGACCACACCCTCCACGAGCTCGGGCCGGAGACTCTGAGTCAGTGGGGGAGCCCATGGACGGAGTTTCTCCCGTACCATCTTGTATGGGCGTCCCCACGGGTCTGCATTCAGAGACCCCAGCCAGACGTTGCGGGCCTCCATCTTGGACCGCTTAATCTCCGCTCGGAGGGTGCGCTTCGCTACCCTGTAACCCTCGTACAGCTCCGCCTCAACAGCCTCCGCATCCGGCGGGCGGTTGCGGCGCTTGCAGTACCTGGCGTACCGGCGTCGCGCGTGGTTGCACGCATTGCGCAATGCCGCAATCTCCGGCGACCACCAGTACACCTGGCGCTTGGCACGTCCTGGACGGACTCGGGGCATTGACGCGTCGCAGATTTGCGACATGCCCTCCCGGAACCACTCTGCCTCGACGTCAATGTCGACAGGCCTGTCCGGTGCTTGCACCCAGGCCTGTACCGTCGCGGCTTCCAGGAGGAGCTCCCGGTCCATCTGCCTCAGCGCCCATCGCGGACCACAAGGGCTCCGCTGGACCGGCGCGGTCGAGGTTTGGGCGGAGACGTCAAACCGGATGTACCGGTGGTCTGAGAACGTCTCCACCCCCTCCATAACACGCCAGTCGACGACACGTGGTGCCAGATCGGGGCTGGCGAACGACAGGTCCACCACTGATTCGCCCCGCATCCGCACACACGTGGAAACAGAGCCCCGGTTTAGGAGGGCCAGGCCGGACTCCTCAGCCCAGGCCTCTACCGACCGACCCCGCCCGTTCGTGTAGCGGGAACCCCAAGCCTCGTTCCAGGCATTGAAGTCCCCGCAAACGACCACGGGGAGGTCCCTAAACCCACGACGACGTTTTTCAGCTCCATAAGGGAGATGTGGAAATCGCCGAGAGATCTGCTCGGGGACAGGTAGACGCCTACCACTGCAATGTCCCCGAACCGTGCTGCCACGCAACCTCGTCCCCTCGTGACGCGCTCGAGGGGCGGGGTACCGGCGGCGGTCGACCTAATTAAAGACACCGAGCCGTCTAGGTCCGAAACCCAGTCTGCACTGGGCAGGACAAAGTACGGCTCGGAGACTACGGCGACATTAATCGACCACTGCGCCATGCTCTGGAGCAACAGATCCTGAGCGGGGGCGCAGTGGTTGATGTTCGCCTGGAGGAGACGTAATGGAGCTGTTATTGACATTCCATTACGATCTCCTCCTGAGCCCTCTGTGAGGGTCCTGCCGCGGCGGCTGTGGCGGCGATAGCGGCGGCGGCTACGGACGCGGCTGCGGCGGTGAGGACGTCACCGGGGATGGGCCGAACCCTGTGCTTCACCTTCGTTGGAGGGTCGCAGGACCTGCAACCAGCCTGGTGGTCCGCCTTTTTGCCTGCCGCCGCACATGCGTAACAGTGCGGCGACTCACGGCACTCGGCGGCTTTGTGACCAGGCTGACCACATCGGAAGCAACGGTCGCTGCGATCCACCTCCGCGGCGCAAAAGGCCCCCGCGTGGTGTCCCACGCGGCAGCGGTAGCACCGCAGAGGTCTGGGCTCCAACAGTCTGACCTGGGCGGAGACCCAGCCCACCAGAAGCCTTCGGCCCTCCCCAGTGATGGTTTTGGCCGCCGACACGGGGCAGCTGACCGTCACGGCTCGCATGCCTGTGCCATCAGTGCGGATGGTGCCCGCCCGAACCTGGTCGGCTGTGCACCCTCCCGCACCAACAATGGCGGCCACCACCTCGTCGACCCCAACGGAGTCGTCCAAGCCCATGATGCGCATGTCGATGCACTTCGTGGGCCTGGACACTCGGGCCTCCTCCGCGTCCAGGGACTCCCTGAGCCTCTTGGCCAGGGCGTCTGCCGCTGGGCCACTGGACGCGCCAGGGACCTCCAGCATTTGGGCACCGGTCACGGTGCGCCGCATGCGGAAGCCCTCAGAGGCTCCGAGCTCCTTGAGATGGGGCAGCACCGCCCGCCTCGCCTTGTCCATGACGGACTTGTACGTCACGCCCCTTTTCTCCGCTTCAGGCTGTAGCGTAATCACTACAGCCTCGGATTTAGGGGCGCGAAGTCTAGCCGCCATGGCGCGCTTCTTGCGCTCCAGCCGCCTCACGCGCTTTCTGGCCGCCCTGGCCGCCTTGCCCGCCTTCTTCTTGGCGCCGACCACCGTCCACTCGGCGCCAGCCGAAGGTTCTTCGGGTGGTTGAGGCGACCTGGTAACCGCCCCGGCAGGACGTCTTGCCGGTTTAGCGGTGGGAACAGCCGCCGCCTTGCCCTTCGGGGGAGGGACAGCCCCTCCCTGCCGCCGTTGCTGCTGCTTAGCCGCCATGGCCCCGCGCCCGGCTTGCCCAGATGGGCCCGCCTTGGGCGCAGCAGCCGTGGCCGCAGCTGCGGCGGCGTACGTCACCGCCCTCTTCGGTCCAGAGGCCGCGAGCGGGGGACGCAAAACTACGCCTTCCAGGACGGAGAGCTGCCGCTGGATCCGCTCCTGGAACCGCTGCAGTTGCTGCTGGTTCTGCTGCTGGGAAGCAGCCAGCTCCTGCCGCAGCAGGGTCAGCAGCTCGCTCTCCGGCCCGGGCAGGGACTGGGACTCGCCTTGGCGCTGCTTGCGTCCCCTTTCTGGGGCGACGGGTCCACCTCCCTGGCGATCGGCCAGGTCCGCCTCGAGCCGCTCAATCCTTCTATTGAAGTCTTTCTCGAGCGGCTCGAAGACTACGGCAAGTGCCTCCGAAATGGAGACGGCCCCCTGGGAGATGGCCGTCTCTTTCGAGGCAAACTTCCGTTTTTTAGACACGGCCGTTAGAGTGGCCGTGACTATTTCGCCAAATTTGGCGAGCGCCTCCTTCATGCCGTCTGGCAAGTTGTCAGACGGCACAGGCGCCGAGCGACCGACTTGGCCGGTGGTCGCCCCGAGGGGTAGCGCCTCCCTGGCAATTTCCAGGGATCGCTGGGTGGCTAACTCCTGAACAGAGAGCCCCCTTCCCCTTCCCGACTTGCGGCCCGCCCCCCGCCCGGAGGAGGAGATTTTGCGGGCCGACGCTTCGTCCGAGGACGACCCCGGACAACACCCTGGCTTCGGGCGCTTTAGGAAGAATTCGTTCCTCTTGGGAGCGAATTCTTCCTCAACCTCCATCCTCTCCGAGGTGAGCGAAGACGCGGCATCCGAGTCCGACGCCGAGTCTCCGCTCACCTCCCTAAGGCCGAAAGTCCTGCCGGCCTGTCCTGTACCTGCCGGCGCCGCGGACGTGCTGGGAACGGGTCCCAGGGACTCCGCAACGCGGGCAGGTGAGCCACCCTGGCTCAATGCGTCCTCAAGGGACGGTACGGGGTCCGGAGACCCGACGCGGTACTTGCCCCCCCCAGAATACGAGGGGCAGCCCGAGCTTTGCTCGGGGGGGGATTCTCCTCCTGCTGGGCAGGTGGTACCCCCCTGGGGTAGTAAATTTTTAGTGGCCGCGTTCATTTTTTTGGCTGACACTCAGCTTTGCCTTTTTTATGGGGTGGGGTCCCCATTAACACGTTCGCCATCCTGGTCATGTCTGCTGAACAGACACGTACCGGAGGCGAACCCACTTCTCCCAAATCGCCGCCCAACAGCACCAACAGCTGGTTGTGCCGATACTCCCGGGCAGCGCACCCTCCATGGCGGTCCAACTGGACTCCGCCTGGGTGTGTTCCTCTTGGTCTGGTCTCTCCCTTGAGGCCTTCCGGCATGAGTAGCTCTACCGGCTTAGCCCTCAAGATCACAGAGACACGCAAGCCCCACCACGACGACAACGTGGGAACACAGGCGGTGGGGTACTTCTTATGTACGTGTGTTTGTCTCTTAACTCCTCTTAAACGGCTTGACTGATTTGAATGAAACTTTGGTTTCCTGGATGGTTAAAAAATACGATTGGATACGATAGATTTTGCTGCAAACGGGTTCTTTTTTTAGACGAAAAGCCATCTTTTGGACAGCACATCGTCTGCCGGTACTGCAAGTGCTTATTAGCCAGAGGTATGTGCTAAAAAGCAAACTGTATTAGCATTACGAGGCTACTCCTACGTAACTAAATTTGTTCACACTGATTACTAGGGTTCCGTAACCCAAAAGGAAAAAAAAAAAAAAAAAAAAAGGATTCTTGTGGTAAATAAGACGACAGTCATTTCTCTAAATGACAGATTAATCAATATCTTATTTATAAACTATATTCTAACAAAGATAGCTTTAAAATTAAGCTCATTAATTTATGAAGAGCCGCTTGTATCTTGTTACAAAAGCTCTGATTTTAATTCCTAAATCTTCTTATGTCCCGCATACAAACATCGCGCTGGTTGCAAGAATCGCGTTGCTTACCTATCAGTATTTGAAATTATTAGTATGTAGCAGGCAACTGAATTATTTTCATGATTTCCATTCACAAGACTGGAAACCACCTGCATCGTAGAATTGAAAAGGTTCATTTGGGGTAATAGGAACTTCCATGACGCTACGTTCGTATTTTATTTTTAGACAAGAAATGCCTTATACTAGGATTTTTAGGCGAGGTGAGTGTGCTATTCATACATACTCTCGATTCGAAGCAATTTGTTTTACGTGAAATCGACACTGAGATGTTCGTTGCAAAGATAGTGCATCAGTTTACCTATACTGTGATCAGGCTATGAAACCGCTGTGCAATTTTGTTTTCTTCATCGCTACCTCTGTTTCAGTAGATTGTACGAAAAAAGATCTTGCTTCAGGTACAGGCTAGAATGTTGTTACTATTTTAAGACATAAATACGCAAAGACCATTCGTTGGCTGAAAATGGTACTGTTTGGATGCCTTCGGCAACTCTTCATTCTTCGGCTGCTGTTGTGAGACATCGGAGAAGGCGAGCGGCAGAGGTGGCGACCGATCTCCGAAGACGACGCGACGGCACTCCATACGTTTGCCAACATAGAAATTGTACCTATCCGGGAATTATAGTCAATTTAAATTACAGTCCATTTGCCTTTCAATAATAGTCCTGAGATAGGTCCCTAACAGGTACCTAATAGATATATTTAATGTCTGCCCAAAATCAATCTTTCCTGAGCTTTGTTGGGGTCGGCATTTAGTCAAACTAGATGCAGCTGAATACCAGTATTTCATATGGAGCAGCTACTTATCTGGCCTCCGCAACCCAGTAAATGGGTAACGTGAAACCCTTAGATAAACTGATATCCGATTTCTTGACTTCTAACTATCCATAACAATTGTCAAAAGTCAACGCAACATGACCGGGACCAACGGAGGCTCGGAATATCGGTATGTAAGAAGGTCACCAATTGACATTGGTCCATTGGAGTTGGACCATTGAAGCTATTGTTATTTCAACCACAAGTTCCACCCTTATTATAACAGTCACGAGCTCCACCGTTATTATTTTAGTCACGAGATCCACCGTTATTATTTTCGGCGGCGATCTCTCGCGCCCGGACCTGCTTCAAGCCATGCTCCGGAGCGAGGAGGAGTGGCAGGCGGTAGCCTCTTTCTGCGAAACAGTAATGCTAGCAAAGAAGGAGGCCGACCGCATCAGGTAACGGCGAACACGCCGCCGCCGCCGCCAGGATTTCGATCCCGATTTCCGGCCACCGTAGACGCGGGCTCGCTGACGGCGGGCAATGGGTAGCTCACTGTCCGTCCGTCCGGTAACAGACCGGTCCGAGCTCAATTCGTCTACGGCGCATCACTATTTTCCGCCCCACCCACGGGTGGGATTTGTCATTGGATGATTTTACCTACCATAAAAAAACCGTTATTATTTTATTCACGAGATCTACCGTTATTATTTTAACCACAAGTTCCATCATTATTGTATTAGTCACAAGTTTCACCGTTATTATTTTAGTCACGAGATCTACCGTTAATATTTTAGTCACGAGATCCACCGCTATTATTTTAACCACAAGTTCCACCGTTATTATATTAGTCACAAGTTTCACCGTTATTATTTTAGTCACGAGATCTACCATTAATATTTTACTCACGAGATCCACCGCTATTATTTTAACCACAAGTTCCACCGTTATTATTTTAGTCACGCTATCCACCGTTATTATTTTAGTCACGGGATTCACCGTTATTATTTTAGCCACGAGCTTCACCAAGTTCATAGACTGATGATTTGACCAGTTAGACGCTTTAATATAATTAGGTATATCTTCTTGTTTTTTTTAATACGAGTATAATTAGGTATATCTTCTTGGTTTATGTGTTTTTTTCTAGCTGGCTTACAAACGGTTTTAAAATTAGATAATTGTTTCTGTATAACGTATACATCAACCGTTAACTGTGCGTAGCACTTTGTTAATTGTTTATTATACTGCAATCAGTAATCCGCTTAATAGCCGCATTGAATACGTGTGTACAGTTGGATGGTCTGATTCAACGGGATAATGTCCACTCTAGTATATGTAAGTTGCAGTACTTATTACGTCCACCCACTAGCTTTTTTCTGCGACTTGACTCTCGTGTCCTGTCGTACAAGTAAAATAAATAAAAATTAGCCTTGTGATACTCAGCAATATGTTGCTTTTAAAAAAAAAAAAAAACAAGTTTTTTCTCGAAGTTATGAAGTATTAGAATGGATTATTTTATGTTTTATTATTTGCCCTTAGAAAGTTGTAAAGGTTGCTAAAAAATACTTGTTTACAATTATTAAAAAGAATTTAAAATATTTTCAGAAGCAAAATCTTCAAGCTTCAGAATGGAACATGCAACCTCCAGGCTAATATCTAAAATAGTCACAAAATAAACTCGGAAGCCAGTCACATACGCCAACTTTTCACTAACGAAATACAAGTTTAAGTTCGTATGCCTAAGCTGTAGGAAATTCCTCCTTCGGTAACATCTTAAACAAACAAAAAACTTGAATGCTGTTCTAAAAACAACATGAAATTTTGCGCTTCCATATAAAAGTTTGGCAACATTTTATTCGTGTTGCCAGTTGACTTTACAAGATACAGTCGTTATTGTAAGATATTATTTTGTGTATTTTTTATTACCTTACCATTTTTTTGACGTTTTTCTAGTAAAAGATTACTAGGAAAACTCTATTCCAGTTTTTATTGAAACGCCAAGCCTTGTTTACCAAATTAAGATTTTGTGCGAGTCATGTTTTTTTCAAATTTTGTTAGTAGTTTCCTTTTTATATTTTCTTTGCTTTTTATCGTACCGTACCCATCACGTCTGTGTATTTTCGACAGCTGATTAATTTGACCTTGAGTTATAAGAAAACTGAAAAAACTTTCGCGATAATAAAAATCTCTAATCTACTTATTTATATCTACTGCGATGTCGAATGTTTTGTTTCGAGTTTAAATAATAAACTTGTGTTTACATCCCTAAATAACGTGTTGTTGCTAGACATGTGATATCTGTCAATCTCCACTGGGCCTGAGACAGAGGTTCACGGCCTATAGCCTCTCTTAAAGAGGAGTCCTAAGTCCCAGCAGTGGGAACATCATATCGGTCCGGGTTTATCCAGTCCTTCTTCTTTGTCCAGGCGATCTCTCTTTAGAATGCGCTCCTGTTAGCCGGATCCGGATCCGCATAACATCTAGTCGGTCCTTTTACCTGTTTAGGTACTTAACTAAATGTAAACAATTTTGATATGTCCTTTTATTTTAAAAAAAATCACATAGAAGACACAAAGATTATTTAAATTTAGTTAATTACCTAACATCGTTTTAGGTAAATAGCTATTTGCAAACATTTTTAGATAACATTTTTAGTCAATATTAAAAAGACACTTGAAGATTGTTTACATTGAGTGAAGTACCTAAATAGATGGATTATAAGCTTGACTAACATCCGATTAGTAATTTTTAGTTTTTATTAGTGGTGGTAGACTATGTTGTATAGTACAATTATTATTAATATCTACAGTTATATTTCTATGGTCCTTACAATACCTATTCTCAGTTAAGCTAGCTCTATTAGATGATTTTTTCAAGAAATTATAGGTATTGAATAGGGTTAGACGAGCTGAGAGAGTTGTATTGATGATTTTAGTTATTCGTCATCATCATTTCATCTGTCATTGTCATCCCAACGATCTGTCCTGTGTCTCGTATACATCGTATTGCCGCGACCCTCACCAGGATAATAATATTGTCTTCGTGTTACGATTGTAAATAATATTTTCATTACTCATACGCTGAAAGTAGGTCTAAAGTTGCCTAAGGAGCGGGTTGAAAGTAATACTTTTCGTCCCTAGGGAGAATCACTTTCAACTGTCAGATTTCAAATTATTAAAAAAAAAAAACTAGTTCTATCTTCCCATTTCTATTGATCTATGTCTCAACTTTCTATACAGCCATTCATTTACAGCGCGATGTAAGATTGAAAGAGATAAGTATCTATATATATTTTTTAAATTACATAATTATTTATAATTTACTTTCAATTAATTCTTTAAAACTAACATAGATATGAGAAATAGTTACCATTTTTCACTGATAAAAATGAAAAATGGTGGCTGAATAGCCGATTGACCACAGAAAAAAAAAAGCAAAATGGCGGGAAACTTGTTGTAGAATTTTGTTTATAGTGTTGGAATCTTATTGTTTGGATAAGGTTTTCAAATGACAATGACACTTGTTGTCGTGTTTGACAGCTAATATTTTAAAGTTAGAAATAACTGTCGTCTAGATGGCGTTAGTTTTGATATTTGTTTTGTCAAATGACGATTTTACATTTAATGTGGCGCATTAAATAATTCTTGAACTTTATGTGACATTAAATCAAATGTTTCAGATATTTATATTTTTGTAAGGATTTTTCTGGTTGTTTTTATACATACACTGACTTGAATAAATAGTTAACTGTTTCTGCCAAGATGGCGGTAGATCCGGTCCTCACTTTTATTAATAGCGGGTGTTCAAACCCACGACAGTAGTCGGTTGTCGATTTTAGAAAGAGCAAGTCAAGGAAATAAAAGTGCTGTGTGGATAAAGTCAGAAATGTTGAATTAGTGATTCAACAATTCAGAAGCGGGATATTAATAGTTGGTCGGTTATACCAGCCAATTATATCCAGGCCCACATACGTAAGTTTGGTTGTTCTGATTTGACGCTGTCATAGGGTAAGAAAACTAATTTTATTTTCTACCTGTTTTTTTTTTTCTCTTCCTTTTTGTAATGTTGTTGTTGTAACGGATTGTGTTGTTGTTGTAACGGATTGTGTTGGTTCAGTACCTTACACTGTATTGTAGTATTAAATATTGTGCTAGTAGCATTTGTGAACGCAAATAGGTTTGTTTATCTTTAAACTGACACAATTGTTTGGTACATATTCAAAGAAAAACTGACTTTGATTATAATTTCCTCATCATTGAAGAGATTCACTGATCCAGTAAGGTCAATATCGATTTTTTTAAGAAACCAATGGGTACCTATTTATATTTTTCTGATAAGTTTTTATTTCGAGCTGTGGGTTTACAAGTTACCCTCATTGTATTTTAATTGAAATGAATATAAATGTAGTGGTTTTTGTTTTAAACCAACGGCTATTACCCATATTTTTACTGGTATTTTATTGATATAAATTTAACATGGACGACAATATCGTTTGTGGATTTATTTAAATCATTTGAATACCGTAATTAGACAGAATAGAAAGACAATAGGTGTGCGAGCGCCGGCGTTCGCTTGGGGCTTGAGTAATTAACAAATGATCTTGTATCAGACTAATCATAACTTTAATCTGAGACAAGTAGGAATATGTTGACACAACTTTGAAATATGTTGCTGATGTGTTGTGTTGCTTACCTACAATAATTATATGAATGTACGGGTTCATCATATTGTTTTCAACTATTTGGTTCTATTTGAAAACAGTTAGTGGTCTGGTTAAATTTGAATTTTTACGGCCACTAAGCAGTCATTGTTAGTGATTACATTAGTATTAAAAGGCTTGATAATCCAACCTTAAATCCGATTGAACTATAAAGTCGTTTTCCAAACAAGGCCGAGACTAACAGCTAGCACTTTTTATAACATTTGTTGTGTGCAATTATTGTTCTAAAAGCAGTAGCAATGGGTGCAGCGTGATGCGTGAGGCAAGCGCAGCGTGGTGCGCCAGACGAGCGCAGTGTAGTGCACCAAGAGACCGCAGCGTGGTGCGTGAAGCAAGTGCTGCGTATTATGTAAGGTGAGCGCACTGTGGTGCGCCAAGCCGCCGCAGCGTGGTGCGCCAAGCGGCCGCAGCGTGGTGCGCCAAGCGGCCGCAGCGTGGTGCGCCAACTGGCCGCGGCGTGGTGCGCCAAGCGGCCGCGGCGTGGTGTGCCAAGCAACCGCAGCATGGTGCGCGAAAAGAACGCTGCGTGATGCGTAAGACGAGCGCAGCGTCGTACGCCATGCGAGCGCAGCGTGGTACGCCATGCGAGCGCAGCGTGGTACGCCATGCGAGCGCAGCGTGGTGCGCCATGCGAGCGCAGCGTGGTGCGCCATGCGAGCGCAGCGTGGTGCGCCATGCGAGCGCAGCGTGGTGCGCCATGCGAGCGCAGCGTGGTGCGCCATGCGAGCGCAGCGTGGTGCGCCATGCGAGCGCAGCGTGGTGCGCCATGTGAGCGCAGCGTGGTGCGCCATGCGAGCGCAGCGTGGTACGCCATGCGAGCGCAGCGTGGTACGCCATGCGAGCGCAGCGTGGTACGCCATGCGAGCGTAGCGTGGTACGCCATGCGAGCGTAGCGTGGTACGCCATGCGAGCGTATTGTGGTGCGCATGGCGAGCGCAACGCGATGCGCATGGCGAGCGCAGTGTGGTACGCCATGCGAATGCATTGTGGTGTGCGTGCAGTGCGCATGGTGGGCACCGCGCAGTGCATAAGGCAGGCGCCGCGCAGTGTGCAAAGTAGGCGTCGCGCAGTGCGCAAAGTAGGCGTCGCGCAATGCGCAAAGTAGGCGTCGCGCAATGCGCAAAGCATGCGCGGCGCAGTGCACAAGGCGAGCGCGTTGCAGTGTGCAAGGCGGGCGCCGCGCAGTGTGCAAGCCGAGCGCAGCGCGGTGCGCAAGGCGAGCGCAGCGCGGTGCGCAAGGTGGGCGCCGCGCAGTGCCCTAGGCAGACGCCGCGCAAGGCAAGGTGAGCGCAGTCGAGTGGGAATGTAATCAATGCACAAGGGGTGCAATGCGTAGTTGTTTGATTGCACAATATGTGCAAGGCATAGTTGTTTGATTGCACAATATGTGCAAGGCATAGTTGTTTGATTGCACAATATGTGCAAGGCATAGTTGTTTGATTGCACAATATGTGCAAGGCATAGTTGTTTGATTGCACAATATGTGCAAGGCATAGTTGTTTGATTGCACAATATGTGCAAGGCATAGTTGTTTGATTGCACAATATGTGCAAGGCATAGTTGTTTGATTGCACAATATGTGCAAGGCATAGTTGTTTGATTGCACAATATGTGCAAGGCATAGTTGTTTGATTGCACAATATGTGCAAGGCACAGTTGTTTGATTACACAATATGTGCAAGGCATAGTTGTTTGATTGCACAATATGTGCAAGGCATAGTTGTTTGATTGCACAATATGTGCAAAGCATAGTTGTCAGAGTGCACAATATGTGCAAAGCATAGTTGTCAGAGTGCACAATATGTGCAAAGCATAGTTGTCAGAGTGCACAATATGTGCAAGGCATAGTTGTTTGATTGCACAATATGTGCAAAGCATAGTTGTCAGAGTGCACAATATGTGCAAAGCATAGTTGTCAGAGTGCACAATATGTGCAAATCATAGTTGTTAGAATCCACAAAATGAGCAAAGCATAGTAATTAAAATACACAAGGTATGTAAAGCATAGTTGTTAGAGTATACAAGGTTTTTAAAGCATAGTTAGATTGCACAAGTTGAGCAAAGCATAATTATTGGAGCAAATATATAGGTTTGATTAATTTGAAAAAAATTAAGGAATATGAATCTGAATTCGAACGCACAAAGTGTGCAAAGCTTAGAGCCAAATTCCCCAATAAACTAATTGCGATTAATTAAAACAAATACAGTTAGAGCGTCTAATCGAGATTATAGCTTCATTTGCATTTCACCGATATGAATTGAATCTAGTTTAGGCTAACTCAGTTTTAATTCTTTTGTTGTCGCCCATGTTTATGATATGGGTCTAAACTAGATTACGCTGAGCTCAGTTTAGTTGAACTAAGTTTTTATATTGAATGATGAAATCAGCCCTTAGTTGTTAGAATACACAAAGTGTGCACAGCATATTTGTTAGATTGCACAAGGTGTGCAAAACATAATAATATGTAGTTGTTGAGTGCACAAGATGTGTAAAGCATAGTAGTTAGAATGCACAACAAAGCATAGTTAGTAGGCACAAGGTGTGCAAAGCATAGTTGTTAGATTGTAAAAGGTGTGCAAAGTATAATTATTAGAGCAAATATTTCTTTTTTTGATTTGTTTGAGCAAATAAACAAATATGAATCTGTATTAGAATGTATAAGGTATGCAAAGCATACTTGTTAGATTGCACAAGGTATGCAAAGCATAGTTGTTAGAATGCACAAGCCGTGCAAAACGTAGTTGTTGGAATGCACAAGCTGTGCAAAACATAGTTGTTTGAGTGCACAGCGCAATTATGCATAAGGTGTGCAAAGCATAATTATTAGAACAAGTTCTGACGGTTTCAAGGTAGTAGCGACTTGTACCACCCTAGTGGTTTCAAGGTAGTAGCGACTTGTACCACCCTAGTGGTTTCTAGGTAGTAGCGACTAGTACCACTAGTAATACAGTATATAGCGTACAGTTTTATTTTGGCGGCTTCGAGGTAGAAGCGACTTGTACCGCCCCAGTGGTGTTAAGGTAGTAGCGACTTGTACAGCTCCAGTGGTATGGTAGTAGCGACTTGTGCCACTAGTAACGTAATTAGTCAGGATCAGAATCAGAATTTCAATTTGTTAAACATAGGTTCTATCTCAAAACAGTCAATATGTAAACCATGTGGTTGCATAATGAGAAATATTACAAATTGTCATAAAAAAAAAGTATAGTAACATTTATCCATTAATAGCGAGATAGACTTTTCTTAAATTTTAATAAGGGTAAATTTTTGAATTATTGGGTTTTCGATGCCAAAAAAAAAAGCTTATTTTCACACGATTTGTTCATACATTGAGGACGCACTGCAGTTCACTGCAAATCTGATAGCTTTTGAAACAGATACAAATTGATTCTAACAAACAAAGCAGTTTCGTAAATGTACATAGCTGGTACAGTCATAAATTTTAAGGATAGTTTTTGAGCCACATATTGACCGAATACATGGTTTATAACGTACAGTTGTATGTTGGCGGCTTCAAGGTAGAAGCGACTTGCACCGCTCTTTAAGTTTCAAGATAGTAACGCCTTGTTCTACAAGTAATGTATGTAGTATATATTACACCATACTATATGTACATACAGTTGTATGTAACTGATTGTTATCGATTAATGGTAGTGTTTCTTTTATGCAATTGTAATTTACAGGTACGGGGACAGGGTGTGAAGTCCCCGTAAACCTTCATCAAAAACCAAGCATCCTCCCAACAGATGGATGTTGTTGTCTCATCCGGGCAGCTGTCTGGTGGTTGATGTCAGATTTTTATGTGGTTAGATCGCACGGAGAACTCTGAACTGCAATGCAGGATTTATAATTTTTTGTCGTTAATTTGTTATGTGGCAACATAAATGATTGATAAGAGTCTTTCAGGCGTCGTGATGCACGCCAGGTCAGTGGAAGTTTGGTTCCAGTGAGTCAGAACCGGATACCGCATAGATCTCGGTGATTCTGAGCTGTGTGTGGTTATGTTCCAGTGAGTCAGGGTGGTACTGTCCCAATGATTCGGGGATGCCCCAGTGAGATAGTGGTGATGTTCCATGAGTCGAGATAATTCTGCAGATTCCAGTTGGTCGGAGAAGTGCTGCAAGTACCAGAGGGTCGGAGCGATGATGTGTAACTCAATGCAAGCCATTACGTCTGACTGCTGTCGTCAACCAGGAAAGTCTCTTCACATGATGGCCAAAAGTACAGTCTGCTTAGTCAAGGTCACTGATGGGGCTAAGATCAGGTTAGCATGCTTGTGGTGAGGTTACCTTGTAAAGCCGTAGGTGCTGGCTGCATGGCTCAAGAGTTTTAGGAAGTGATATATGACATCACGATGTGGTAGCTGCATGAAGGCTGCGTTAATGTTCGTAGTCGAGGTTCACCAGAGGTTGGTTAGAGGTATGCGGAACAGTGAACAAGAACGAAGTCCCGCAAACTACCATTACCTTCATTTCTTTAAAATTTGATCGTTAAAGTAAAAGACACTCTCGCAATTACGCAGGGACGCGTAAGTTATGCGGATGGCCGAATGTTGGAATCTTATTGTTTGGATAAGGTTTTCAAATGACAATGACACTTGTTGTCGTGTTTGACAGCTAATATTTTAAAGTTAGAAATAACTGTCGTCTAGATGGCGTTAGTTTTGATATTTGTTTTGTCAAATGACGATTTTACATTTAATGTGGCGCATTAAATAATTCTTGAACTTTATGTGACATTAAATCAAATGTTTCAGATATTTATATTTTTGTAAGGATTTTTCTGGTTGTTTTTATACATACACTGACTTGAATAAATAGTTAACTGTTTCTGCCAAGATGGCGGTAGATCCGGTCCTCACTTTTATTAATAGCGGGTGTTCAAACCCACGACAGTAGTCGGTTGTCGATTTTAGAAAGAGCAAGTCAAGGAAATAAAAGTGCTGTGTGGATAAAGTCAGAAATGTTGAATTAGTGATTCAACAATAGGTACTTTACTAAATCTTTGTTAGGAATATTGTAATTAAACAATAATCAGATTCAGTTAAGGATTCAACGTCTGATTCCTAAGAGAAGAGGTTAAAGCAGTAGTCGAAAACTTTTTACGGCCTAAATCAAAAGAAACGTACCTAAAATCATACGACGACCTTTGACGACGACTCAGGTTTTTATTTTCCTTTTATTTGTAATGAAAAGCACAGTGTTCACCTCGGGTGAAAGGCTTATTTAGTCCTAGGGTAACAATGTACTATTTGATGAACATAGAAGCCGACACTGATCTGTAAAATGCAAAAAACTTATGAAAATTTGAATTTTGCGTTTACCTTAGAACATTAACCTTAAAAGTGTAGATTTTTTTTTGAAGTTCCTGTTGTTATCCTAACGCTACGGCGCCACGTCGCGGCCTATCTTGCTTGGTAGACCCTTCGTAACTATACTCCCGCTACCCATTGACCTGAGATAATCACTTAGCACTAGCTGCCATTTACGGCACCCAGGGGACGGTGGGGAAGAGCCGTCCTATGTACGGAAATCTATAAGAATATGTAGGTACAAAATATTGTATTTTCCGGCGTCTATTTTGCCCTGTATTTTTATTTATTCTTCAATATCCCATAAGCTCCATGATATGCGTTTCCTTTAAAAAGATTTCCTTACATTCTTGTGTGCTATTTATAAATACATACTAGGAGATCATGTTGGTGCGTAAGTGTCTACCAAGTTGGCAATTTAGTTGATATTAGGGCTTTACCTAATCCTTATTTAAAACTCCTCCTCGCCTCGCACGCAAAGGTTCCGTACAGCAATATTAAAGTCGAGCAAAAAATACTGAAAAAATAACGTTTCTTGTGTTACTTAAATTTTTAACTTAATGTTGTAGCGGCAATAGAAATACATACATTCAGTGAAAATTTCAACCTCTACTTCTTAAGGTTTATGAGATACAGCCCGCTGACAAACAGACGCGCAGACAGGCAGACGGACGGACGGACAGCGGAGGCTTAGTAATAGGGGTCCGTTGCTACTCTTTGTGGACACGGAACCCTAAAAATCATAAAATATAAATGATGTCCCAAAATTGAGTGACGGCTGTCCTCCGGGACCGAAAGCTTTTGTCAACCCCATGTCCCAGTGGTTTATTTCCAGTAGTATGAAAATTCACTTTCTGCCCTTCACGAAATCACCCCGAAGTTGCGGAAAGTTTTTAAGATCGAGCCTTTTGACAAAACATACGACAATGGCTCCAAATTATGTCCTCAGAGAATTCTTCACAGAAATTATTTAAAATGTTGAATGCGAATGAGAGTGGTGGCCGAGTGGTAACGGCCCCGACTTACGAATTGTAGGTCGCGGGTTGGTTTTTTATGGTAGGTTAAATCATCCAATGATAAATCCCGCCCTTGGGCGGAGCGGAAAGTAGTGTCAGACGTTCCTTCGTTGCCTATCATTCCGGGGCCGGGTATTCCTTTTGGAAGCTGACCCATGACCCAAGCAGACTTCGACCCTGCCTGCCTGCAGCGGGGCGCACCTCTACAGTATGCTCCACCGTGTCCTCCGGGTGTTCCGCACAGGGGCCACACCCGGGCGAATCCTCCGCACGAATTCGGAACAGGAACTTAGCGAACTTGCCGTGTTCGGTAAGGACCTGCGTCGTGCGGAAGTTGAGAACGCCGTGAGGTCTTTCCAGCCATGCCTCAAGGATGGGCCTTATCGCCTCGATTGTGGCGCGCCCAGTAGGTCGCGGGTGTAATTTATTTCATCACCACAGCTCTCAAAACGGTGAAGGAAAACATCATGAGGAAACCGGCCTAGAACCAAAAGTTCGAAGACATGTGACATCCACCAAACCGCACTGGGCCCGCGAGGCCTTTGTCCCAGCAGTGGGAACATTAAAAAGGCTGATGATGGTAATGATTGAATGTAGAAAGCTCGTGACTTACCCGCAAATGTCTGTATTTATCGGTGAGGGGTACGATTAACCATAATTAAACTTCATATGTAGTATGAAGTTTAATTATGGTTAATCGTACCCCAAAGAATATTTAAGGCTCTGAGATTGAAATGCCAGTAGGTAAATCGTTGTCAAATGATATAATCACATTAATATTATAAAGATGAAAGTTTATTTGTATGTTTGTTACTTCTGTACGCTCGAACTGCTGAACAGGATTCGACAAAACTTGGCACACTGGTAGACTATATCTTGAAATAGTACATGGGATACTTTTTATGCCAGGAAAATGTTCCTTTGGGATATTTGTTTTACTTTCACGCAGTTGAAGCGCACTAGCAGCAACTAGTGTACTAATAAAGCCAGTTTTGAATTTAATCTCTAGCGTATTCAGAATTTTTGCCCACATTAGGAATGAGTCTCGTATTGCAAGATGCAACTTTGCCGACTTTTATTTATTACAATTACCTACGCTCTGCATTTACAGTTAAAACCAACATGTGCAGAGAGTCAATACATAAAATTAGAATTAGAATATTAAACATTTATAAAAAAAAATATATATATAACAGTAAAAACGACATCACAAATATTAACATTAAAAATAATTATAACTAACTCTAGCGATTCGCTAGATTTCTTTACATTTTTTAGATTTTCTCTACATAATTATGTTATACATTGAAACTTTCTTCATGAGTCACTTTGTCTATCAGTGAAAATTATTCGAAAATTCATTCGGTAGTTAGGAATTTACCGCGTTCATAAAGACAGAAAAGGTGTTTTTAAAATCATGCGGATTTCATCCCGCATGCGGATTTGCTACCTGTAAAAAAATGCGTCCCGCGTACGTATTGTACGCATTACAATAAATACTTACGCATGCGGAGCAAATCCGCATGCATGATGAATTCCGCACGACATTAAAACATCCAAAGACGCGTTGGGTTGCTTTGTTTTATAATAATAAATAGTGCAATTGTTTTTAATGAACTAATCGTCGGGGCCCAACAGGGCCGAAGCCTACTGGAACTATGGGTTGGTTTCCAAAAAGGAAACCCGAGTTCCTAGAACGCTAGGCAAATATGGCACATAGGTGTGGTTTTAGTCTGTACCTCACTCCTCCCTTGACCGGGAGAAGTCATTGGATGAATTCCACCTTAAAAAAACATCGCTTTAAAAACAAACGCAAATTGGATTGGAATATGTCCACATCCGGAGGCAAAGCAGCCAGTATGTGTCGTATGTAGATTGTAGGTACCTATTTCAGTCATCCTTAGATTACATCAAACCTTTTTCCGTATTTTAACAAGCACACATGGCTTTAAAGGCTTAATAATGCTATGAAGCTATGAACTCAAAATTATACCTCATTCGTAGGTAAATGGTGGAAGTTTCGCGCAATGCTATTATCGAGGGCTCAAGAACTTAGGCTGCGTAATAATGCCTTTGGGCCTCCTTAGAGATTATGATCGTTAGTAGGTCCACGAATGTTCGCATAACTAACACAACAACAAAGGGTAAACAGGACACTATAAGCAGAAAGCTGCCAGACGAAACCATTAGGCAAAGTTACTTATAACAATACGACAAATAAAAGAAAGTGTGTCCCTAGGCACATGTATGAATGTTGTCCTAACCTTCAGCAACTTTTGATTCAATTTTCATCCATTCTTTGAAGATTACGTTTTGTAATTCAGAAATATCATCATGCCAAAAAGTATAAATATTAAGTGAAGTGCATGCTTTTTTTAGGTGTAAAAACGTCTAATGACTTTTCCCGCTCTAGGGCGGAGCGGGCGGGCCTGTCAGACTTTTACAGACTAAACCACACCTATGTTTCTTATTTGCCCTGCGTTCCAGGACCTCTTCGGACCTTTTAGGTTTCTCTTATGAAAGTCAACCCAATAGGCTCTGGCCCTGTTGGGCGCCACAGTTAAGGAGGATTCACCTTTATGTGCCTTTTTGTCTACGTCATAACATTGACGCACTAAACTTAATTAGTTTTAGGGTCTATTTTTGTTTGTATAAACTAAACCTATTGGAAAGCGATACGTCACACATCGTGCTTTAATTAAAAAGTCATGGAGACTACAATTAGTAATCTTACACATCAGATTGTCTTTCTATTCAAAAATCTTGATCAATACAATTATTTTTCCAAACTATCATCTTTTTATTGCTTCCCTAATAGTATAGAATAAACTTTATTGTACTCCAAAATGGTAACATACTTTTTCAAAAATCAATAGGTACAATTTATGGTAGCTAATCGTATAGCTTACAGTGATATAAACTACCAGACAGCCTTACGATGGACTGTGAGAAGAAGCAAATAAATAAATGAAAAAGAATTCCAAAACACGATTTTTAAATGGAATGCTTTAAAATCTGCCTCAACATTTTGGCTATATGCTGGCAAGGTCCTAAGTTTGAGTCCTTATGGCCCTGTAAACCACGAAGATTATAATACTGAAACCATGACTGTTAAGAGGACCCGGTAATAAATACATCGCATAATCCCGATGGATGTTCGGAGCCACAACGCAGTGCTAATTTGCTATATCAACATTCCCTTTTACTAGAAGCGTCGCAAATAATCCTATTAGCCTTTTATAGCGATTAAACGGGTTATTTATAAAATTATTGTACCTCGTTAGACACTATAAACACCAGAGTAGAAGAAGCTGCGTCAAAGAATATTGTAAAAAATCTCGGAATTGGGATCCTTTAAAATGCTCTTAAGCCTGTTAAGTGTTTACTCTTTGAGAAACCTTAGTAGAGCTTTTGAGTACCGTTTTAAGATGTTATTAATTATTCGGGAAATTGTGAGAATTCTCGGTTCACAAGTGATTTTGGTATATTTCGTGCAAACGTTCTATTGTTCAAGTTGGTTGGTATATATTAGTTTCCGCATAGTGACCGGCTGATTCACTCTTAATGAGATTGCTTACTCAGGTGCATTCAATTTTAAAGTCTATGCATGCTAATGCTAAAAGCTATTCGGACGGTACCAACATGAAATATTATAACAATAATATAACAACAAAATAATATAACAATTTACCTACCAGAAATATACTCAAAATGCACGTTGTAAAATATATCGATAGTGCGACCAAACATTTTTTTTTTCTGAGTACCTACTTACTTAGGATATTAAAAAACATCCCCCTACACGTTTTATAGACGGTAATAAAACAGTCCCGAATCAACATTTACCTAAAAATAAAATTTATTGATTGGGTTTATATGAAGATGTTTGAGGAAAAGAGCAATGACCGCTCTAATAGCTCTGCTAAAACTGTGTGGAATTAATGAAAAACAAAACGTACTGAACTCAGACTATTTTTTAACCCCCGACGGGAAAGAGGGGTGTTAGATACACGGACAGACAGACAGACACATGTCTGTCTGTCTGTCCGTGGCATCGTAGCGTCCAAACGAATGGACCGTTTTTGATGCGGTTTTTTTATTTGAAAGCTGGCTGAATCGAGATGGTTCTTAGCTACAATTTATGAAGATCTGTCCAGGTGTTTAAGGTCGCCAGCTGGCTTGTTAGCTGCAGTAGGCACTTATAATGCGTATTTACTTTACTTTCAAAAATTTTTTTGTCCTAATATTTGAAATATTCATTTTACATGATAGTGCTACTGAGCTGGTCTGATGATGGAGCTCGAAGGTAGAAGACGTAGCTCTGAAATGTTTGTTAGTAAGTTCATCGAGTTTGGGCTCATTACATTCGTCTTAACCAGTGCTATACATTTCTCATGATGACAAGGACCTGATGCTAGAACTGGGAGGTGGCTGATGAAACTTTGGAATCCCTACAAGTAAACCCATCGAGTTTGAGCTCATTAGATTCATCTTGACCAGATACATACACAAACTACTAATACATACACACATTATACACATACACACACTACACATTTACACACAATACTTTACTTTTGACTATACATTTTATAATAATGAAAAGGTCTGTCGGGGGTTTCTAAAAAAAGTTAATTTTACAGTTATTATTACTATCTCAATCAGCTGTGACGTCAACAAGAAAAGTAAGAATAATGTTACAAACTATTTGGAGATTATTATTACAGAATTGTAATAGTTATTAAATCCATATACAGTGGCAACAGAAATACGTCATCTGTGAAAATTTCAACAGTCTAGCTATTGCGGTTCTTGAGATACAGCCTGGTGATAGACAGACGAACAGACAGCGAAGTCTTAGTAATAGGGTCCCGTTTTTAACATCTGGGTACGGAACCCTAAAAAAGAAATATTTATACTGAACCTAACTACACCTAAAACACAAAATACACTCAGGCGTTGAAGATTATTCTCCACATTGCTGTCATCCGGAAATGTGCCTAGAAGACTGGCAGCATTGCCAAGTTGCCAACTGTGTAGATAGCCATAATGTGCAATGTGTATTTCTATATGTTATTATAATACGATGTCGTGGGATAACTCCTTATCCTTAACGCCTAGGAATATTGTCACAAGAATATTAAAATGGAAGGCGAATAAGAGTATTTCATAATGTGAACCTAGTTCCACACATTTTTCCAGTTTATAAGTTTCATTATTTTTTCTTACCTACCCGTGCTATCATTATTAGGAATTTTACAATGGCTATAACAGCTTCTTCTCTTTGGTAATTTACTATGAAATGTTCAGTAAAAATATTTTCTATCTTTTTCTTCTTTTTAGGGTTCCGTACCTCAAAAGGAAAAAGACGGAACCCTTATAGGAACACTTTGTTGTCCGTCTGTCTGTCTGTCTGTCCCGTTATATCAAGAACGCATGGAGGTATCGAGTTAAAATTTAAACCATATACTGAAGTCTGCAATCCCTTGAAGCTGTAAAAAAATCACAATTCCAAGTTAATGGAAAAAAGATATGGCCGTTTATGGTGCAAAAACCTTCAAAATTCATAGGGTAATTCCCGTTTCCCCAGAATCCTGAAATTTGGGAAAAAGCAAGGCAAAGGTACAAATATAGGAATAAACCTGAAAGCAGTAAAAAGTTGTAGTTGCGTGCCAAAAAATCTTTTTCTATTCGGAAAATCTTCGAGACTTGATTCGGGAATATTGAACTATTTATATAAGTTAGTTTGTACGGAAATCTCAATGTGCGAGTCCGACACGCACTTGCCCTGTTTTTTTGTGACGTGGCGCATATTTTTCCTATAGAATGTTTATATTAGTTCTAACATTGCGTCATTTCTTTCTTTTTTTATACAAAGAGTATCTAAAGAAAAAAGCACTTAAACTTAACGATGTCGTATACCGACCTATCTGCAATAACGTTAATCTATGCAGTCTTTACTTTGCTCTAACGTGATTATGCGCCTAATTAACAAGAGGTTAATTACACGACGCCATGCTACCGGCTTTTAACGTCTTGGATTTTAGGGCGCTTTCCCACCGAAGATGTGTGAGATAGATTGTGGGAGAGTTACTGCGCGCGGCTCTGTGAAAATTTGTGACTTTCCACTAAAGCTAAGCGAGGTGGAACTTACGCGCTACGACGTAGAGCGAAGTTGTTAAACTGTGTGCAGCCGACTCATTCTTGTTGTGCGTGCTGACATATAATCCAGCAGGACGGCGAGTAATGAGTAACTCGCTGTCCGATAAGGATCAAACCCGGATCGACGGTGTGTCCTGGTTTAAGCGGAGGATTGCGGGATTGGTCATAAGAGTTTTTCTGGTCCTTTAACGCAAAGCGCAACTAAAGGAACACAGCGGGTTTATAGTCAGTAAAAGTCTAATACTCCCTCTTGCTCCATCCAGAGAGAGGAGTCAGTTGATGACTTTTGATCAAAAAAAGGTATCTAGCGCTAGTTGTCTATACCATTTCACTCACACATATTCTTTGTTGGCGTCCATTTGTCGTATCCAAAGCACACATTTCTTGCTTTTATGTACGTGCATATGTGCGCTTAGCTCAGCTCTGGCAAAAAGCCTCTACAAAACCCTAGCTCCGCTAGTTATTTTTCACCAGAGCTGCGCTAAGCGAGAGTAGAATAATTACGTGATCCATTGCTGGATGTTTCCTCGCGCACCGCATAGCTGCCTCGCACATCTCTACAGTGGAGGAACGGCCTTGAGCTTTGACTGTTTAATGAGCATATGTTATCGCTACAGACCTACACTGTTAATTGAAGCGGATTTGGATTATTTATGAAGTTGTATAATGTAGTAAGTGCCTAAAACTAGTGTAGAAACTTCGGTATAAGTTGACTAAAAGATGAACTTGAACAATGGGTAAGTAGTCCATGTTGTTGGACTAAACATAGGCTTTAGTTGTTGGCTGAATATATCTACTACACGCATAGCAGACATAATATATGTACCTCTCTCTCTCTCATAATATATGTGCTCTGTGGGGGGCAGTAGGCAGCTCGTAGAACGGATGCCCGAATGTTCTTGATGTGATGTAAGTACCCGAATTGGAGTTCGCAGCGTTGAAAGGCTTATTTTCTGTATAGGAAGTCATAAAATAACTTCTCCCACTCTAGGTGGAGCGAAAGACAGTGTCAAACATGTGAATATTTATCTATTTATTTATTTAATCTTCATGCAACACAAAGTATAAAGGCGGACTTAATGCTTTAGGCATTCTCTACCAGTCAACCTAGGGTGGTGAAAATACAATATAGTAGCGGCATAAAAAAGATAATGTTATTTAGAAAACATGAGTACAAAAGTAAGTTCAAATAAACATACATAAATACGTAATAAATAATAAATATACCCGGGTGTAAATGGGTATTCTTTTCATCCTAACCACCTCGAATGCATGTTCCAGGAACTCACACTCACTCTTCGTCTATGTTTTCTGATATCTACTACCTCTTAGGGACCTTTAAGTTTAGAGTGAATAGGTTACTTCCAGGCAAGGATGCTTCATCGTCGGCTAGATGTACGACGTTACGCCATCGATACGTGGTGGACATCCCACCCATATGATGCGGTGTTTTTAAATGAGAAATTTTGAATGTATTCCATTATTTATTTTAATTTTATTATACCAATTTTTATTTATATTCTGTATTGACTGTTATTCTGAATTGATTGATTTTTGACATGATTGTATTTTGACTATTTTCTGTATTGACTATAATTGAATTTACTGAATTTTGACTAAGTATTTTCTAACTAAATAATTATATTTGAATAATTTTGTACGCCGATTACGGCAAAACGTGTTGAACTATATTGATCAGCTCTCCATCTTAACATACACGTTTATACAAATAAATGACTTATCTTATCTTATCTTATCTTATATGTACAAAGCGTATAGCTAAGGAGTGGAAGTCCCTGCCAAATCTGTGTTCCCTGATAGCTACAAGCTAGGGGTCTTTAATTCAAGAGTGAATAAGTTACTTCTAGGCAAGCGTGCTCCATCGCTCACCACATCATCGCTTACCCAGAGACATAGTGGTCAAACGAGAGTCTATACATAATATTATTAAAAAAAAACTCAACAATGTAAACCCTGTCGTCAAACAGATATTATAAACATGCCAAACACCAAGGTTTGGTACAATGAAAAGCCATAAAGCATAAAAGTAGCCGGAGAGAAAAAACAACATGTATTCGATCGATCCGGATCGTGTTCGAAACACAGCACACTGAGCTGCAAAACAAATATAACTGTCGTGCTGAAAAAGCTGCCTTATCGAATAAATAGCACCATGTCCTCTGCATGCCGGATAAAATAATTATGGATACTCTGTTTGAGGTGGGATATCATTTAAAGACTTCTTCCACTCAAGGGTGGAGTGGGAAGGCGTTTGAGACAATTACCGACTAAGTACACCTTGTTCCTTCAATTGATTTTTTCTTTCTATGGCCACTAGGTTCGTTCCTTACAGAACGACTAGACGGCGAGCTACTCATTGCTCGTCTTCCGCGTGCGATCACGAAGGAAATGTAAAGAAGAACATTTCTTATTGCGCGGAACCACGAAATATTGAAGCAGTTATTCCTTTGAGTGGGAACTAGGAATAAAAAATTACAAATTTCTAAATTTCAATTAACTCCGAAAATATTATTTACATTTCTATAAATACAAACGCAATTATTGGAGTGAAATATATACATGAATATTTGGATGCTGGGCAGTCAGTATGCTGAGCAAAGATACCGCCTAATTAGTTGCTGCATTTAGGTTTATTTATTAATGGGCACTGAAAACTACCAGCTAATTTGGAAAACATAACGTTTTCTTTGAGCTAACTTTTCTCTTACACTAAAAATAATCACTGAACTGTAGGACAGGATCGGGGTTTTTTTTTCTAATGAGGTTTTGAGGTGAAGAAATAAATACGTATTTACCTATGATATTGCAAATTTTGTAACGGGTTGCTTTGAAGATTTACTGGGAATTGACTATAACTTTAGATTGACTGGGAATTATAAATTCAAATAAAAATGCACGTTAAAGATACATTACTCTTTTTTCGAAATTAGGTATTTATTGGTTTCTTTGCGTTTTGTATTTTCTGTAATATCACAGTAGGTACTTACTATAAAGTTTATTTGAACTGATTTTGGAGGTAGTGGAACAGAGAGTAAAGTCCCACATACCTCCGTTGAAAAGGGAGGATCCTCCGACCAGACAGGTGTTATATCTGGTGGGCTACTGCCCGATAGATGAATTCGGGTTTGTTCTATATGTTCCAATCGCGCCGCGAATCTTACTTGCGCGATGCAGGATTAGTTCATTTGTGACGACATAGATGTCGCTACATCACTCCCCTCCGGAGATCGGAGATCGATGGTTCTTGATGCTTCTTGATGCGTCGTGTGATGCGTGCCTGCGTGCCAAGCCAATGGAGGTTGGTTCCAGTGAGTCGGAACCGGATTCCGCATAGTTCTCGGTGAGTCGGAACTGTCTGCGGTGATGCCCCAGTGAGTCGGGGTGGTGCTATCCCAGTGAGTCGGGATATGATGCTGCAGGCTCCAGTGAGTCGGAGTATTGCGGCTGGCTCCAGTGAGTCGGAGCGGTGCTGTGCGACGTAGGGCTTGACTGCTGTCGTCGACCAGGAGAGGTTCTTCAAGGCTCTTCATGTGACTGGCCGAAGGTACAGGTGCTTAGCCAAGGTCGCTGATGAGGCTGAGGGTGATGACCAGGTATGACCAAGTAGGCATGCTAGTGGTCAGGATACCCATATAGCCGTGGGTGCTGGCTGTATGGCTCGCTGCTCGAAAGCTTGAGGAAGTGATGATGACGTCACGAAGTAGTTGCTGCACGAAGGCTGCGCTGACGTTCTTTGTCGAGGGTCACCAGTTTGGAGATATTTGGGACAGAGAGTAAAGTCCCACAAACCTCCGTTGAAAAGGGAGGATCCTCCGACCAGACAGGTGTTATATCTGGTGGGCTACTGCCCGATAGATGAATTCGGGTTTGTTCTATATGTTCCAATCGCGCCGCGAATCTTACTTGCGCGATGCAGGATTAGTTCATTTGTGACGACATAGATGTCGCTACATGATAATTCCAAGTTAATCCAAAGATAAATTTCATAGGTAAACCTATTGGAAATCCCACTGTATAGTTGGGTTTTTTCTATCATTGCATCGAAAATGGGTTAGTTATTCATACAAAATGTTACAAACCCGGGTATACATGGGGTGAACAAAGGAACGATTAATCATAAACTTTAAATTATTAAACTTTTAAGCGCGGTGGTACGATACCTGCCTACTACAAACCACACAACAACAGTCGAAATTAATTACTTGTTTTACAAAATCAACTGGTCCATTGCTTTTCTCATCTTGACTTTGTGATCCGCCCTTTGAACGCTGCACACGTCATCACTTTCGAACCCTTTAAAAGCTTTATTAGCCCTCCATTCTGCGAGTAATGCTCTGTCGCTACCCACTGTTACTTATAACGTTGACAAATCTTCAAGCTTGCTCTACCGTGGTGTTCTACTAGATGATTCAACGCGAACGCGACATAACCAACCACACGTGGTTGCGGTGCGTCGATGAACGAAGTGAAGCGGAGGCGTAACAGTTACAGATATTTTTGGGCTAACTCTTGCTGTGCGATGACTTGTTTTATATAAATTGAGGCCGAAGCGAAGACTTCGCGCGTACGTAGGACACAGTCACTGCGTCGCATTGAACTTGCGTTACCCGCAGATAACTTCATAACCGCATTCACGTTGAATCGCCCACGTAGGGCACCGCGTTAGCTTGACTCTCTTCATTGCCTGTAAAGAATGGGGTGGAAATAAGTGGACTGTAATTCAATAAGCGTTGGTATATTGCCGTTACTCCAATATTCCAAATTAAAACTGTCCCGGACCAAACAATAAATAAATTAAATCGAGAGGTCGTCTGTCGCGCAGCTTTCCGTGGAAGCGAGTGCTGGCGAGTACCTGCGGTGCGCCGGACCACCTGTGTCCGCGCCCGCGTCTCCTCTCCCCCGCTGCCGATGACGTATGTATGTGTACGCCGGCTGCGCGTGCTGACTGCGTCGCCGATGGTTGTTGGGTTTGATTCCCAACATTGCCCTTTAGGTGACTTTCAGTCTTCGGATGAGCGATTACTTTTCTTATCATATACGATTGATAGCATGCATTGGTAAAAGTATTTCGTCTTAAGAAACCGTAGGCGATCATCATTATTTTAGCCGAAAGATGTCCACTGTTGTACATAGACCATCCGCATATTTCGCCATAACGACCGGTCCCGTGCTTCTCGCATCTTTCGGTTTTTTTTTTATTGATATTAACTACTGCTTGATTGCGATCTCAACTGTTGGTACGAAGTTATGCAAGCATTGATAGTGCAGCGCACTAGTTTATTAGGAACCTATTCATTCTAGCCTTAAAGAGACCTAAATAATAATTGAATGGGAAAACCACGGCAAGCAAATTGTTCTTCGATGTACGAGGTTAAACGACGAGGTGAAACGGTTAGTCCAGACTGTAGAGGTTTCAATAAAGTAAGAGTGGAGATTGTATCGCGAGAGAGGTGGTGGCGCAGGACTCGACAAACACACGACCACTCTGACACCCGTATTTAACAAGTAAACTAGTTACTGGAGTAAAAGTAAGTACTTAAGTATCAATTTGTATTGTATAGTACAATTGAAATTTAAAGGTTTCTAACTTCAAGTAATGACTTAATAAGAAATTCCTTAGCTTTCAAGTAATTACTTCTTTATAAATACGGGTGTGACACACGATCACTCAACAGTGCACGAGTAAGAAGAAGAGTTGCCGTGTGTCGGGGTGCAAAAAAAAAAGTTCTTCTCGTAACAGAAGGCGTCTCTGAACCAACTATGCTCACTCATCCACCTGTCTATAGGCGGGTTTCTGAATTGAGTATTTTGAGTTAAGAACGTCTCAAATAGTTAAATACCATATTTCGACAGGTTTACAGGCTAAAGTAGAGTTTGAGTAATTCTCAACTTTAAATGCTTAAATCAGAAGTCGGGGGTTAGTATTTGAAGATTTGAACAAAGATCGTCAGTCGTTTTAGTGCGCTCTTATTACGCACACTTTTTTTTAATCAGCTGTGGTTTTTTTTTTCAAAATTCACACGAATAAAGGCACGAGAAAAAAGCTAATGTAACATAATAATAAAACTCCTTTGTTTTTGTATTAACCTAAGCTTGAGTATAACAATCATTCGTACAAACACACAAACTAAAGCTACACAAGAACATACCTAATGGAAAAGTTGCATAAAAGTTACAAACTTATGTAACATTGTAGGTATTTGGATTGACGCAGTTGTGGGATTGTTCGAGAGTCACCGTGGCCTTGAAACGCTAAGAGAAACTAAAGGTACACAAATGGTTTCTAGTCAGAAAAGTCAGTACCGCAAATAGGGCGATGCTAGCGGTGGGCAGAAATGATCAAACCAAGGACAAGTTTTGTATAATTCATCATCATTTGATGATCATTCATCTGATGACCAGAGGGAGGTCACTGTTTCTCATTCTATCTCGCTCCGTACAATGGCTTGAACGAAAGGGTAAGACGCTTATGTCACCACCATCGACCAACTCCGTGAAGACACGGCAGGGTTCCGCTCAAGTGGGCAAACTTCTTACATATGCTTCAGAGTATACTCCGGACGGACCGTCCACAAGATTTACATTCGAGCGTTTCTTCCCGTCAGATTCGAAACAGGTAGGTACTTACCACTGAAACACTTACGTGGTACCTAAATGTTGTTTCTACAATGTGTTTATCTATGTGTGCCAATTAAAATATTTTGCTTTTTTTTCTGTCTTGTGAGGAACCTACCTCAAGCACATTAAACTTACCAAGCTTGGTATTTTTTTTTTTTTTATGTTAGGTAAAATCATCCAATAACAAGTCCCACCCTTGGGTGGGGCGGGAAATAGTGTCAGACTCTTACTGACTAAAAACCTTCCCTGTTCCATTCATTGCCTTCGTCCCAGGGCCCCGGGTGACATTTTCAGATAACCTTAGGCCCCAGTAGGATTCGACCCAATTGGGCCCCTAAAGTTTGCTTACAACTCCTTGAGGCGCGCGGGAACAGTGCGCGCCGTAGACGACTTGAGCTCGGGGGTGCAGTTTTAAAAACTGGCACCGGGCATTTAAACGTCTAGTTACGGTACTAAGCAAAGTCCCAGAGCGGGGGCAGTCATTTGGTGATATCTCACGTAAAAAAAAGTTTTCTCATTCTCACAGTAGGTATTATCAAAGCCATTCTAAACTCGTACACTCACAATTGCCGCGACAACGATACCTTTCTCGGAATATTAAGGCTTTTACAAAATTTTCATCTGGTTTTCTTTACAATTCATACAATGGAGGATTCATAAAGATAATGCGAACGCTACTGATCCTTTTTCTGTATGGAAATAGGAGTGCGATCTAGGTATGGATTACATTAATATTTTAGGGATTTCGTAACAATTCTCGAAATGTAAGGTATTTAATTTTGGTCGGGAAACCTGCCTAAATTCAACGCTCTTAACATATATGTTTTAGAAAGTTTAGTCTGCCTCGTGTTATCCGGTTCCAAACTTGGACCTTCTCATTATTGTAATCTCTTCATTCATGAGTTCATGACAAAGGAAACAATTTTGTAACTGACTGGCCCGTTGGTCTCGTGGTTAGTGTCCCTGATTGCTATGCCGGAGGTCGTGGGTTCAATTTTCTTCCAAATCAGATTTTTGTGTGATAAGCACGATCGTTTGGTCTATGTCTGGGTGTGATATGGGTGGAAGTGTAATGTATTTGGAAAAATATAAGTTTGTTTATCATTTGTCTAGTACTCATTGCAAGGTGTGGTATATTAAAAATTATTTACCTAGTACTTTCCTGTGGTTTTGCCCACGCGGTTTATCTATAACTAGCTGCCTCCTGCGGTTTCACTAAAGTTTTTGGTTACTGCTCCAATTCCGTGTGTCGTAACATGATGTTGTATGGGGACAGTGTCTTTTCTAGGCACTCGATAGTGCGCTTTTTCCCAGTGATAGAATTAATCGGAATCGTAAACGTATCAGCATCATCATCATTTCAGCACAAAGACGTCCACTGTTGGACATAGGCCTCCCCCAAATCACAATGAACGGTCCTGTGCGTCTCGCATCCATCAGATTCCCGCAGACTTTACCAGGTCATCGGTCCATCTTGTAGGAGGCCTTCCAAGTATCAGCACTGGGGCCCAACAAGGCCGATGTCTGCTAGGACCGGGGGGATTTTCTGAAAAGGAAACCTGTAGTCCTAGAATACAAGGCCTGCCCTTGGGCGGAGCGGGAGATAGTATCAGACTCTTACTATAAAATAAAACCACCCCGTTCCTTCGTTGCCTTTCATACCGGGGCCGAGCCTTCTTTTCAGCAGCCGACCGTTTTTGATCCTTCTACAGGGTCCCTACGAACCTAATCGATCTTGACATTCTCACTCAACTCAGGTAAACAAACCTCTTGTTTGCTCCAAACTGCAGAATAAACAACTTTCAAGCAAATTTCTGGAGCAACATACTCGTACATAATCGCTAGACATCGAGGATCTAGGAACTCGAAGAACTTGAAGTATCGCAAGCTTGCCCTACATCAATTAATGCGATCATCCAAGCGAGACAGAAACAATTTCGCGGATATGCCCATGCCCACTATTATAGTTGTAATCCGATTAGTGAAATTAGTTCGTCCGGCTTACGAGCTGACCCTAACAACTTAACATCGATGTATAAGTATATATGGGTACCTACATAGACATAAGGAAGGAACGCGTAATCAATTTAGGGTTTTAATTGTCTTGGTGAAGATACTTTGGCTCTGAATATGTAATTCAGAGATGAGGTAGAAATCTGTTTTAGGAGTTGAACGAATAGATTTTAATCTATTCTTCTACCATTGTTTGCGTGATGAACAGTTTGGCTTTAGATATTAGGTATTATAAACCTGTATTATACACCGGAAGACGCCGTGTTGGCGTGAAGGCCTCCTGCAAGGAGGACCCATCATCTGGCAAGGGTTGCGGGAATCCGATGGATGCGAGCATGCATGGGACCGTTCATTGTGGCGACGCTTGGGCGAGGCCTATGTCTAACAGAGGACGTCTTTCGGCTGTAATGATGATGATGTTGATTATAAACCTGTAACTTTCCACCGCAGGGCAAAGCCCTTCCTCTATATACTTGGTGGCTACTTCGGATGTCACCCGTAACGAAGACACAATGTAACGATTGGTGATGCAAGGGTAAGTCGAGGGCAAAAGATCTCGTGGAGCACCAACACGGTACATGGACCGAATGAAATCTGTGACACACTCCAACATAAGTGACAACTGCCAAGCCGCCAAACACAGAGCTGCATGGCTTAGCATCACGAGAGAACGGTGACACAAGACTCGTTCAAGATATGACCATTGGCAGAATAGTCGACATCTATTTGCCATTTAAAAAAATATAATAGAATGACCATGACCAGTATTTTTAAAAGATTTTTCAAAAAAAGTTCTGGTGTACACTATTGCACCAAGAGATTTTGCACTTGATAATGTGTAGACATCTGATTTTCAGATTACCTGACCGACTACTAAATATGAGTATAAATACACTTAGGAGTCGGTCAAGCAATCTGACCATGACAAAACAATATCATAAAGTTTTGTGATCCATACTAATATTATAAAAGTCAACTCTGTCTGTCTGATACGCTCTCACGGTTAAACTACTGAACCGTTTTTGATGAAAGGTACGGAGGACTCTTGACCTCCAAGTATCGAAATAGACTAATTTTTATCCATCTTTAACTTCGACTTCGGGTCCTTAGTAACTAATATTCCCTAGTAAAAGCTAGTATAGAACGCGGCATATATACTGAACCAGTTGCTATGGTTACGCGCAGCCTCCCACTTCGATTGAAACCCGAAAATCGTTTACTGCGCATTCAAAGTCGATCGCCATGATGGTTCAACTTTTTGATGTGATTGTATCTACCTAATAAATCACTACATAGTATAAAATAAAAGTCGCTTCCCGCTGTCTGTCCCTGTGTATGCTTAGATCTTTAAAACTGCGCAACGGATTTTGATGCGTTTTTTTTAATAGATAGAGTGATTCAAGAGGAAGGTTTATATGTAGATATAATACATGCATAATATATTTAATATCACCATTGCACCCGTGTGAAGCTAGGGCGGGTCGCTAGTACTAAATACAATCATGTGAATATTCAGAACTCTGCAATACGCTCATTGTGGCGTAGAATTGATCGAAATGTTAATTGAGTTTGGTATTATCAATTCTAAATGAAACGATTCAGGCTAAAATATGAGCTCTATTTCGTAGATAGCCTCCATTTAGATCGAAAAGTCAGTAGAAAGATCGTGAATGCCGTCGCTGAACTAAATTACTTTTTCAATTCTTACAAAATGTTAGCGATACATTTGTCTAAGTTATAGCTTTAATAATGCAAGATATTGCACAAAGTTGCTGTCATTTCACTGTTTATTGCATAAATGGCGATTTTCGTGAGGCAGCTGGTAGTTTAAAATGAATTATAGTGTAGGATATCAAAGAATATTATATGTTTGTGTAGAGAATAGTTGGGTACTATTTTCAGTAGTGTTTCTTCAACCGGCACGTGCAGAATGCCTAATAAGTCACGCTAATCTTAATAGGCACTTTCGGTCGTTTGTGGAACCACGTGATATTTTTGAATGAAGAACTGATGAAGAAGATCACAGATGGCTAACAGAACGCCCTACTTTCTATCCTAGAACGTTTAGATAAAGTACGAGGTTATGAACAAGAACTCACGAGTCGCATTGGGTACATAAAAATCCGATCAAGTGCGAGCCATTTGATAAGTGTTTTGCTCTAGCAGAAATTCTATCAGAATTCCTCTGTGAACTAGAATATTTTTATATGGACTTTGAAACACCATAAAAAAATGTACTGAAACTTTACAGATCGTTAGGGCTGGGAATGTTCAAATAAGTTAATGTAGCCCTGAAACGCAAAGGTTAATAAATTTACCATCAGGATTTTTTTATGGTAGGCAAAAACATCCAATGACATCTTATTTTTGGGCTGTTTTGGTTTATTTACTTAGCTGCAGAATACTTATATGGAACAGTTTTTTATTATTCATTTCTTTGAGGTTTAAAGCAGACCTATTTAGTAAGTATAGAGTTCTACCAAAACAAAAACATAAAATTAAGATAATTGAAATGTCCTCAATTAGTAGGTAGATTAGATATACTCTTGTAAAACTGTCACACTGTCGGGAAACAGTGGTGGGCGTGTCAGGTTTTTACTGACTAAAACCACACCTACGTTTTTTCAGTTGCCCTTTACGTCCCAGGTCACCCTTTCAGAAGTCGACCCATGGCCCTAGTTTTGCCTCTACGGTTTAGCTGACATCTCTTCAAGGCGCGCGTGAATAGTGATTCACGTGTGCCGTGAAGAGATGTAGCTTGTTGATATGTGTCACCGCGTAGTGACGCGCCGTCGACGACTTGGGTTCGATCCGAATGGTTAGCTACCTAATGCACGTTGCTTGCACTTGCTGGTCGCGGGGCGGGTGTGCGTACCCGGCTGTCAGCACTGACAGGACCGCTATCAAGACGCACGTGGACACGTGACGGTTCGTGGTGGCTACGATGGCTGTAGACAAAGTTTAAATTTATTTTACTCTAAAAGTACTCGCCGCGTTGCTACCAACCGCTGCTATTTCGGTATGAATCTGCCACAGCAGATTTTTTTTTAATATAACTGTTTCATTAAAATTGTTTAATTAACGTTTCTGAAAGTCACTGCACTTTAAATTGCTCTGAAATATAATAACTCACTGGTGAAATTGATACATTATGATTTTTCTACAATAAAAAGCTTCAATTTTACATAAGTACATTACCTAGTTACCTTGATTCACCTTTTCACTAACGAATATAATGTTCTTTATATAGAGGGTATACTGTTAAAACCAATTAAGTGTCGAAAAATCAAAAACAACCAGATTTTAAATTTTGAATAAACGCGGTCACTTTTATTTTATTACGATTACCTCAACTAATTTTCTTTCTGCTGCGAATTCCACACATTGGATTAGACCACTGGAAAGACCGTCAAAAATGCATTAAGATTTACCAAAAACAATTTCGTACATGTTTATATTAATTCGAGTTTTAGAAAAATTTAGTTTCTTTTTTTAATTTTATGTTTACAAACCGATAGTGTTTCATGTACCGAATCGACCCTCAACGGAATTAAAATGATCAAAACTTAGCCGTGTTTTTCATCTCTTTTCTAAACTACGACACGGCAGAGAAGACTATGTTATTCTTAGCTGCACCGCAAGGAAGAAACATGCGAGGTGTACCTATAATGTAGATAGACCTCATTCAGCACTGAATGAGTTAACCTGCGATGAGTAACTATAGTGCGCGGCAAATAAGTTGAACACGTTGCTATAGTTACGCGCAGCCCCCCACTTCGACTGAGACCTGAAAATCGGTTAGGTACTGATGGTTCAAGTTATGTGGCGAGGATTATACACCGTTAAATTTTGGTCGTTTTAATCCCGTGGAGGATCGATTCGCTACATGAAACACTATCGATATAAAGATATATATCGATATATAAAGATAAAATTAAAACATAAAGTACTTTTTTTCCAAAACTTAAATTAATATTGCATATATGTACGAAATTAATTTCTTTAAGTAAACGAGTCAATGATCTTGTAGGGAGTTGTCAGTCGTTGCGTATTATACTAACTACCTACAGTTCATTGCCCTCGATCAGCTGATGTTTACTTAAAGAAATCAATTTCGTACATGCGTAAATTAATTCCGAGTTTTAAAAAAAAGGGCTTTATTTTTCATTTTTATCTTTACAATGTGCACTACCGAATTGACCCTCCCCTGGATTAAAACGACCAAAATTTAACGGTGTATTATACCATGTTCAAACTCGAAACGCTTTTTTTAGGTGGGAAGTCATCCAATGACTTCTTCCAGTCTGAGCGAAGCGAGAGGGGGAACACCCCCTCTCGCTTCGGGGGAAGTCTAATAAGACTTTTACTTACTAAAACCCACTTTTATTCCTTCTTTGCTCTCGTTCCAGGACCCCGGGGTTCACTTTCACATAACCCATACAAACTAGATACTGTGTTCAAGAAACAGACCCCTCAACATTCAAGCTATTACAGCATAAAACATTTTACTACAACAAACTCAATTACGAATATTAGTCCTCTGTCTGTTACACCGAGTTTAGTGTTGAGCTCGCTTTTATAATTATACAGGCAACTTTCAATTATAATAATTAAGCTCTGAAACTAGGTCTCAAACTATGTACCAGTTCTGTTATACGCAGTTGGGCTGTACGATAAGTACATAATTTGATATATGTGATGTAAAAATTACCAGAGCAATTTTATATCCTAGACTGGCCTGCTGGTCTCGTGGTTAGTGACTCTAATTGCTATACAGGAGGTCGTGGGTTCGATTCCCACCCAAGATTAATGTTTTTGTGATGAGACCGATATTTTTTTTCTGTGTCTGAGTGTAATATGTATTTAGAAATATATAAATATGTTTTTCAATTGTCTAGTACGCATAGTACAAGTTCTGCTTAGTTTGGATTGATTGGGATTACTGGGTATTACAATTGTAGAAACCTTAAAACATAACTATGGTAGAAACTATTAAAAAATAATGAATTGAAAAATAAGTTAACGAAAATTCTAACGAATAAAACTGTATTTTTTTTTATTATTTGATATAAACTAGTGCTTGACCGCGATCCCACCTAATGGTAAGTAGTGATGCAATCATTGTGAGGCACGCTAGTTTATTAAGAGCCCATTCATTCTAGCCTTGATGACTCCCAAATTATACATCGGACTTGAAGTCGCAGAATAAATGATGAGGTAAAACGCTTAATCCGGACCGTAGAGGTTATAATAACGTAAGTATGGTTACTTGCTGTACATCGAATTGTCTGATGGTAGAAATGAAATGGCGGAATCAAGTCATGCAATTCCCGCTTTCTCAAAAATTTAACCTGTAAAATACCGAAAGGCTGGCTATCTTATGCCTGTGCTCAAGGCTTTTGGACTTGATCAAATCTGGATCACCAATTAGCCTCTTCGCACGCCTGTCACCGAGTCCAAAGTAGCATTAGGTGTAGATAGGTCTTCAACAGTCATATTCAGCACCTACACGGTTACGTTAATGATTGTTTGTTATTGATTTGATTTAAAAAGTTGACTTGATTTATTTTTATAATTGCTTGATTTTAATTTTGTAGTAACATTGATTGTTTTTTTTTATATAGATATTACCTAACTATTTATCATTTTTGTTGTGATCATCTTTTATTTTTTTGACATTCTATTTAAAATCTGTTATATTATATTTGACATCAACAATATTATTATTTGATTTTCTTATTATATTGACATGTTATAACTTAGCATATAGCCAATATGGCCAATACCATAGCGCACTGTCGACTGATGTCATTATTTTGGCAGGTAGGCGACGCCAATATAACATAATAGTAACCGGTTCAGAGTATTCATTAATTTATTAAAACTATATATACACTTAAACCTACAAACATTACACAAAAACATAAATATATACACTAAAGGCTACTCCTAACTAGAATATAGCGTCAAAAAACTCCTCCGCATCGCTGTCGACTGGAAATAATGTCAATTATATCAAATTGTAAAAATAAACAATGTCATAATTGTATAAATAAAAATAAGGTTCAGAGTACCACTATATTTATGAAAAAAATATGTGCAAAAAAATATTTGAGCGCCACTGCCTTAATACATTTGGTAAACGACTGAACAATGAACATTACGGCTACAAAATAGCTGAAGAGAGGCTGAAAAATATGTTGGGGTCATTGAGGGTCAAGCTTGCAAATTCAGTGTAGTGCCTAAGTGGGGCGAAGTAATATCGTAACTGAGGTCTTCATTGGGCTATAAGATGAGAAACTGTTTAATCAAGACCTCTCAGGATCATTTTATTGCAAACTGTAGGTTTATGAGGTGGCTCTAGGAACAATTTTGGCTACGAAATTGTTGGCAGGCACTTACTCAAGTTCAGTTAAGTATCAGTTTTGTAGTTATTTGATAGGTATCGGTAACCATCACAGCAGTGATGCTTGGCTGGCTAATTCGAATTTGGACTATAGGGCGCAGGATAATCGTCCTGTGCCTGGACATAGCCTAATTTACTGTTCGTCGAGTAAGTAGTTTTAGTATCTGTTAGTTTATGATAGGACGTAGTAATAATGTCAATTACCTTTTTAATTAGCTAACATAATTCACGTATAGGCAGTGAATTTCAGGACAGTTACTTAATTGAAAAAAAAAGCTACGAACGCGGGTCAAGACATCCTATTCGGTGACTGTCTACGCCTGAGTTCCTTCCCAATTTCTTTTTTTTTCCGGTGGGAAATCATTAAATGTATACTGCCGCATTCCGCTCTGGGTGGGGTGAAAGGGTATGTCAAATATTAAATGACTAAAGTCCACCTGTAATTCTTCAGCTGCACGGTAACCCTTTCGAACATCTCCGCAGCCCTAGCAGGCAACGACACAAGTGGGTCCCATCCTTTTTGCTGATATGTCATTGAGGTACGAATGGAACACGACGCGTAGTCGACCTGTGGTGCTATTTTCTAAGAAAACGCAGCGCTGCCGCAACGACGAATATCAAATTGGATACATTGAATTAACAATCCAATGTATAGGTTCATTAGGTTGACGATCCAATGTATCCTATTTGGATGTTCGTAGTTGCGGCAGCGCTGCGTTTTCTTAGAGAATAGCACCACTGCGCCTGGTCCATATTGTACGGTGAGTCCATCAGTCGTCGTCCACAAGCCACTACGGACCCCGGGAGTTACCCTATGACCCGTTGAGGGCCGGGACGTGAAGATTATCTCCTTATCTCTTCTAACCCTGGCTGGGCTTCCTTATTTTCTAAAAGTGGAAAAGACGATACCTACATGTAAAAATAAGAACAAAGGCAACCATTTGACGATATCGTATCAGAAGCAATTATCGCATGGCGGGAACAAATAGAACTTTCAGTCCCTTACGTTTGTGCCGATAACGCCTAATTTACATTTTCGTTTTGAATATCCCCGTCACGCTTCAAAGCATAATATGCATATATGTATTTTGTATTTAGATTTATTTTATAGACACTCAGTACCTAAATTACTTAGTAAATTTTAAGATAAATAGAAACACCTGTAAAGAGTGCGATCTTTTCTAATTTGAAAATGGATGTAGATGTATGATGATGACCGTGCCCTTTTTAAACCAACTTCAAAAAGAAGGAAGTTCTATGTTCGGCTACATGTATTTTTTTTTAAATCGAATAATCGTTATACGACTAATAAATAGTTAAAAATATAAAGGTTATGTCATAAAACTACATAAATAGCGATCAAGAAGTCATTTGTCAAGAATTTCCGAGATTTGTACTATATTTTGGAAAGCGTCTAGGAGTTGTCTAGAAGACGGTTTTTGAAATGCTAGTTTTTGTGTCAGTGGGATCCCGATTTATTGAAAGATAAGCAATAAATTTGTTTAACACACATTTCAGGAACTACAGGAAATAGTTTTAGTTATTTTTTATTTGGTTTCATGTACTTGATTGTTTTTTTTTTGGCTTAGAGATATCTAATATATATATATATATATACCAGCACAAACCGTCGCGGAATATTAATATAAGACTTGAAAATGATAATGCCGTGCTCACCTGTACCTAATTAAAAGATTCACTCTAGATTTTAAGTTTGATTGCAAGGTATACACCATTAAATTTTGGTCATTTTAATCCCGCGGAGGGTCGATTCGGTACATGAAACAATATCGATTTGTAAACATAAAAATCAAAAATAAAGTACTTTTTTTTCAAACTCGAATTTATTCACGCATGTACGAAATTAAAAATTAAAAAAAAAATTAGAAAAAAAGTACTTTATTTTTTAATTTTATCTTTACAAATCGATAGTGTTGCATGTACTGAATCGACCCTCCAGGCGATTAAAACCACCAAAATTTAACTGTGTATATAAAAATGTACCTACCAGTGAATAAGCCGTAAATAAATAAATAAAATGTGCGGTTGAAAACGCAGGCAGCTCGTCTTAGTTATAAATTCATTCAAAATCGTAAGCCACATAGAAGCTTACCCTGCCGATAACGACCGGAAAAAATAAAATGTAAACGATGTTTTTATTTAAAACGATGAAATACTTTTTTTGGGATGTCCGGGGAAATAACTCAATTTCGCCCAAATCTCCGGGATTTACTTTAGAGTTTTTTATGTTTTTATAAAGGTTACTTCACACTAAAATATTCTTGTATCGTAACTTTTTAGAGTTGGTTCAAGAAAAAAAAAGACGGAACCCTTATAGAATAGAATAAACTTTATTGTACACCAAAAAGAGTAAAAAAAACAAAATTATACAGAAACTTATATCTATGGGTACAATGGCGGTCTTATCGCTGACAGCGATATCTACCAGACAACCTTTGGATGAACTATAAGGACTAAAACTAAAAAGGGGATAGTCTGCGGTGTAGTCCTAGCAAAACAAAATAAATAATAAATAAAATAAACACTAAATAGATAAAAAATATACAAAAGATACTACATAAGCTTACTTAAATATATATACACCACTATTTTTTAATTATGGCAAATACTTAAAGGGCTTATTAGAAAAGGTCTTGTTATTATTTCAGTAAAATCTCAATGCATAATATTCATAAACAGCAAAGTTATGAGCGTTTGTTTATATCCCAAAATCTCACGTATATTTCGATACTCTCAACTTCACAAGGGAATCAAAATTCATAGGGTACCTACTTCCCATTGACACAGCAACGTGAAAGGCATAATATAAAGCAAGGTCTAGCACAGGTATAGGAATACATCTGAAAACAGTAAAGTTGTTACGTCACAAAATGAAATTCTTTTATTGCGATTCGGAAAAATCTTCGAGACTCCATTCGGGAATTGAAGTATTTATTTACATAGGTAGGTTTGTACGGAACCTGTGTGCGATTCCAACTCACACTAACACGTCATCATCCAATGACTTCTCCTGCTCTAGGTTGGTGCGGGAGAACGTCTTATGTAGGCTAATGATGACTAATACCACACCTATGTTTTTTCAGGTGAGTTTTGCTTTCTAAGACCACTAGTATCCCTTGTATCGTTGGTATATTCACAAACATGTAAACTTACATATACAAGAGATTCAGTCCCAAAACAACTATCTGTAGATTTATATAATATGCGTAATATGCATATAATGCAGTAGGCGGCAAATAAGTTGAGCTATTTAGTATAGTTACGCGCAGCCCCCCAATTAAATTGAAACCCGAAAATCGGTTGTAATCCTCGTCACATAAGTTGAACCATCATGACGGTCAACCTTGAATGCGCAGTAACCGACTTTCGAGTCTCAGTCGAAGTGGGGACTTAACCTAACCATAGACTACGTTATTAACATAGTCAAGTCTTATTTACCAACAAACTGTATTTACTATATGATAGTCTGTAAGGTATATATCTATGGGAAAAGATGCCTGAAAATAAATGATTATTATCCCAATTATTCATTTATTTTCAGGCATCTTTGCCGCGTATTATACGTGTTTTGTCCGGCGTTGGCAATTTAGATGATGGCAGCCCTAGATAGGGAGAATATCTAATTTTGACGGCACTACAAATCACGCAGCGACATACAATCAGCTACCTAACAATAGCAGATGACAGGTAGGTAGACACAGCTGGTTGTGGTAATTAGGAATGTGGATTACGCAACACGACCATTCCAGTGTGCAGTAGCGTAGCCAGGTGTGGGCGATGTGAGCCCTCGCCTATGGCCTCACACCCAAAGGGGCCTCGTGCAAGTTCTAGCTTCTTTAAAATCGAGTCTTTTTTTTCATAATAGATAGGCTTTCTTTCGACTACTTTTTCACCTGATGATAAGCGATGATCTAATCAAACGCTGGGTTGTGACAGTGGCTGTCTCGTTTTCGAATTTATGAAAGAACAAGGCCTCGCTAATGCGCCTTCGCCCACATCTAAACTAGTCCACGCTACGCCTGTGCCAGTGCGTGTATCGAACTTGCTAGCGGCCACCGCAGGCATAAATTACCCGGACAATCCGCAAGTAGACCTTTACTGGCTGACTGAAATGAACTGGCTTAATTCTGTCGCGGCGTTAGTAATGGTGCGGGTTAAATCCACTTTCGAACTGATTTTCATGTGCGATTCTGTTTTAATGAACGGAACCACAGTCTGATTTTAGAATTCTGTGAAGTCCATTGTTGTTTGTTTGTACCTACTACCAATTAATTTATTAAAGAGTTTACTGAATCTCGGACCATAATTATATGATCCTTTTAAGGGAGAGAACTCACGTAGCGGTATTTTTCCGCGGCCGCCACGGCAGAGGAAACCGCTATTTTATTTCAGGCGGTTGATTCGCCGCCGCCGCGACGGCTGCGATTTTCAACCGCAAGCCACCGGCCGATAGGGCGCGGTCGCCGACAACCGACCGCAGAGCGTGCGGGCGCAAACCGCTGAGGCAGCGGCGGGCGCCCGCGGCGCCGGTCAGTGGCAGCCGCGAAGAACCGCGGCCGTAAACCGCGTCGTGAAAACAGATTTAATTTTTTACGTATATATTTGCTTTCTACAGAAGCTGCCCGTTACCGTGGCGGCAGCGGGAGAAAACTGCTTCGTGAGTTCTCTCCCTTAGAAGAAACACTGATAACGACAGTATGCATTTTTTGGAGGAATGGGTTTTCTCTTCCATAATTAAAAAATATTAACGTATCGTTCTAAATAATATAACTTAATAACAATAACTGATGATGATATAATAGGAAAACCCATTCATGCAAAAAAAGCTGATTGTCGCTTACGATTTCCTTCCTGAAAAAGGTCTACTATGCTTCAAAAAGACCACGGGAATTGTTTACTCTGATGAGATTAGGTACCTATGCGGATACCAACAGAGCTCACAGGGTTCTGATATTCCCTCCAGCTTCAAGTCGAAGATCGAAGAGTTAAATGTTGCGTATTCATTATGCAACATTTTGTTAATAAACACTGTTTTTAAACAGTTTATAAACAGCTTTTAAACAAAGCCACACCACACCTACCACAGTTTTGTCTTTTTAACCCAAAGGTTGACTGGTAGAGAATGCCTTGTTGCTTTAAGTCCGCCTATGTACCACTATTGTACATGAAGACTAAATAAATAAATAAATAAATAAAGGTGATGAAACTTTGTTTAAGAGATATGTTGCCGTGTTCCCCACTACAAATAGAGAGCAAGACGAAACATTAATAAACAAAAGGCAATGGGTGTGGACGTGTTTTGCGCGAGTTTGATATATATGGAAGTAGTGTGCTTCAACAACCAGGTTTCAATGCTTAGAGAGCTTTATTAAACAGCATTATGTACTTTAGGATACTTCAAATAAAAATTATAAAAAAAAAAATGATTTGGCCGACACATTGCTGAAGAATTGAATATGTCGCAAAAGGAAGTGGAAACGAAGATGCATAGGTATTATATGATCACAATATTTTCGCGAAAAGAAAAAAAATTGGCTGGTGTGGATTGGTGTGGTTGTTTCAGAAACAATGTTTACGGTAAACTTGGTGATGAACCCGCCGTAAACAGTTAACACTTCGATCCACAACTACCCAACTTGTTCATACAAAAGTAGACTCTAAACATCGGAATTAAGGCCTATAGTGGCGTGGATGTGAGAGGACACCGGTGTCCTCTGAGCTAGGACAGATTAATTAACAAATTTTGTCTGATGAATACGCGGCAATATTTGATGATTTTCCACTTCACGAATAGGGACTAGCAAGCAGAAGTGGCAATGAGAGCGAGCCGGCCATGTGCCGGCAAGCCGGTAAAGGACCAACAGCCGGTAGAGCTAATGAGTTTTAGGGTACTCGTCACTAACAGTAGGCCAGTCAATTAAAACAATGTAAGCCGCAGTATCGATGAGTTACATTTTTTAACCGACTTCGAAAAAAGGAGGAGGTTCTATATTCGGCTGTATGTATTTATTTTTTTTTTTTTTATCTATGTTCACCGATATCTCGGTCAATTGTGGACCGATTTCTATAATTTTTGTTTTAATTGAAAGATTATATCCGAATTGGTCCCATAAAAATATCTTTTTGATCTGATGATAAACTTCGAAGATATAGGACGATACTCTTCAAAAAATCATAGCAGAACTGTCGTTTGTATATGTTTGTTCGCCGATATCTGGGTCAATTGTGGACCGATTTTGAAAATTTTTGTTTTGATTGAAAGATTATAATCTCGAGTTGGTCTTATAAAAATATTGTTTTGATCTGATGATGAACTACGAAGACATAGAACGGAATTCTTCAAAAAACCTTAGCAGAACTGTCGTAACAAGTAAAATTGCTTTGTTAATACATGTAGCTGGTGGCTGACTAAAGGAAAAAGGGGAGGGGTACATAAAACTGACCTGATGATGAAGACGGAAGGTAGGTAAGAGCCGGAACTTTGTAATAAATCAGTGTATCCTAGCCGTGTTTGGTATTATTAGAATTGTCATGATGATTTGATGATGGAACCGAATGGCGGAAGGTACTTATCTATTTAAGTTTGGCTGAGGGGTACTACTACTAAAAAGTGTGAAATAAAAAACTTTTTACAAAAAAAATACAACCGACTTCAAAAACCACCAAAAAATGCAAAATAACTTTCAATTTCGGAAGTCGGTGTTAAAATTGAAAGTTATTTTGCATTTTTTGGTGGTTTTTGAAGTCGGTTGTATTTTTTTTGTAAAAAGTTTTTTTAGGATGTTGTTCAAATATTAGGTGTTACGTATGAATGAGAGAATGGGACGCAGTCGCTCCCTTCTACAAAGGGGTTGCGAAGCTTGCGAAGGAGAAGGCTGTTACCGTGAGGAAGCGGAGGCCCGTTCCCTCACGCCTCAGCTTCTGCCCCGGGCGTCGGAAGTCGCAGGACGATCCTCGGACAGCGCAGGCGTGGTTTTGCGGACGATGAATAATGGGTAACTCTCCGTCCGGTCGTTCGTTTCGGACCAAGCCCGAGTCTTCCACGACGCGTAGTGTTCCACACGCAGGATATGTACAGAAAAAAAATAAACTTTCAATGTAATACATATAATATCTTTTCTAATAAACTTCTAGATGAATCTCTAGATATTTTTACTCTAGACAAAGTAAAATACCACGGCACTAAGTAGGCAGCTACACAAGTAGGACCTTTAATTCCGTTTTTTAGGTTATTTTGCGGTGCTATTTTTCCATGTTGATTTAGGAACAAAGAAAAACAGAGTGCGTCTGTTTAACATCAACCCGAGCACATAAAATTGGAGGAACGAAAAGGGCTACTTTTAGGCTCCAGATAATTTATATTTTGGTGCCATCTGTAGGACCACTTTTTTTGTTATTAAGTAGGTCTATAAAAACCCTAATCAAGAGGAATGTCTATTGTAGGTAGATGCCTAAGATTACCATACATTTTTAACTAAGTTAGTCTATCTTTACAAAATACTATCACTTCATAGCGTTAGATTCTCTAATATCTTTTTTAGGGTTCCGTGGCCATATGGCAAAAAACGGAACCCTTATGGATTCGTCATGTCTGTCTGTCTGTCCGTCCATCCGTATATCACAGCCACTTTTTCTGAACTATAAGAACTATTTTGTTGAAACTTGGTAAGTAGAGTAGTGGTAAAATGTGTCCCCCCATGCAAACTTTCACCAGTAGTTCCGCTGCATGACTTACGCGTGGAGATGCAACGTCGGGGCGAAACTCCGCTGCCGCGACAAGTCGCGGCATGGCGGACAGAGCTCCGGCGGGATCTCATGGTGAAATGGCGAGAGCGATTGTCGCAACCTCGTGCTGGGCACGCCACGATCGAGGCGGTAAGGCCCCTCTTTGAGGCGTGGCTGGAAAGGCCCCACGGCGTCGTCACCTTCCGTTTGGCGCAGGTGCTGACCGAACACGGCAAGTTCGGTCCGTACCTGTACAAGATTCGTGCGGAGACAACGCCCGGGTGTCGCCACTGTGCGGACCGCCCGGTGGACACGGTGGAGCACACAGTCGAGGTGTGCCCCGCTTGGGAAGAGCATCGCCGTGTCCTCGTGGGGGCGATCGGCGGCGATGTCTCGCGCCGGGGCTTGGTTCAAGCCATGCTCCGGAGCGAGGAGGAGTGGCAGGCGGTCGCCTCCTTCTGCGAAGCAGTAATGCTAGTAAAGGAGGAGGCCGACCGCATTAGGCAAAGGCGCACACGCCGCCGCCGCCGCCGGGTTTCCGATCCCAATTTCCGGCCACCGTAGGCGCGGGCTCGCGGACGGTGGGCAATGGGTAGCTCGCTGTCCGTCCGTCCGGTAACAGACCGGTCCGAGCTCAGGTCGTCTACGGCGCGCACCGTTCCCGCGCGCCTCAAGGAGTTGTCAGCAAACTGTAGGGGTCCAGCAGGGCCGAAGCCTACTGGGGCCAAAGGTTATGTGAGACTGTCACCAAAGGCCCCAGGATAAAGGCAAGGAACGGAAAGGTAGGTTTTTAGTCAGTAAAAGTCTGACACTATTTCCCGCCCCACCCAAGGGCGGGATTTGTCATTGGATAATTTTACCTACCCAAAAAAAAAAAAAAAAACCAGTAGTTCCGCTAGTTTTTTTTTAATACGTCATAAATCGTAAACCGCTATTTGTACGGAATCCTCAGTGTGCGAGTCCAACTCGCACTTGCCCGGTTTTTTTATAATTTTATTTTGTGTATAAAAAGTTATTTTGATGATTGCCCATCAGAATAACTTTTTTCAATTTGGTTTTTTTTTTAATTAGGGGCGATTCAAGTATTACGTAAGCACTACAGGGGGTGGGGGTCATTGCTTTGCTTATTTTTGATAACATGGGGAACGGGGGGTCTGGATGGTGATTACGTCAGCAGTTTTTTTTTTTTTTTGAAGAGAACAATCTCGATGTTCCAACATCACATGAAAATGAGTAGACAGACACGTATCACTGAGTATGTGGGGGAGGAGGGTTAGATCTTTGCTTACTTTTGCTGATGAGGGGGAGGGGGGCTAATATTTGCGAAAAATCTGCTTACGTAATATTTGAACGGCCCTTTCTGAAATCACCCAATGACTTCTCTCGCTCTAGAGCGTCTGATTAAGGCACGCGTGGGATAATACGCGCCATCGACGATTCGAGCTCGGTCCGGACAGTTACAGTTACAGGATAACCGGACTCGCTATCCAATGCTCGTTGTCCGCAAGCCCACGGCTACTGTGGTTGGAAATCGGGGTCGGGGTCCCGGTGGATGAAGCGTTAGGAAATCGAAAGAGGAAATGAGAAGTGAGAGTTGAGGAAGAAGGTGGATCGTGAATTTTTGGGACCCTAGATTAACACTATTTGGGGACTGGATTAGATAAAAAAGATTTTCGAATTTTCGCAAAGTATTGGTATCAAAGGACAGCCAGTGGAGCCTTTTAAAATTCATCCATTACTATAGCTATAAGAAAATGCCCATCACCATACCCATATAATACAGAAATAGTAAGTTTAGAAGAAATCTTCTTATATATACCGTTATATTTTGGTCGTTTTAACCCCGTGGAGGGTCGATCTGGTACATGAAACACTATCAATTTGTAAAGATAAAATAAAAGATCCATTTGAAAAATAGTACATGGTTACCCTAAGGGTGAAAGTAACTTATTTAGTCCCGAGTGGGCAATGGGTAGCTCGCTGTCCGTGTGCCCGACGGTGCCCGACGGTGGGCAATGGGTAGCTCGCTGTCCGTCAGTCCGGTAACAGACCGGTCCGAGCTCAGGTCGTCTACGGCGCGCACTGTTCCCGCGCGCCTCAAGGAGTTGTCAGCAAACTGTAGGGGTCCAGCAGGGCCGAAGCCTACTGGGGCCTCGGAACTAAATAAGTTACTTTCACCCCTAGGGTTAGGGCGCAATAAGATAACCACATCGTGTTTGAACTTTTTGGAGTGGTCTTGATGAGTATTAAATATAAGCACGAGTATAACCTACCTCTCTGTTTAGCATTCGTAGACTATGAGAAAGCTTTTGATTCAATAGAGACTTGGGCTGTACTGCAATCTTTTCAACGGTGCCAGATGGACTGTCGGTACATCGAAGTGCTGAAGTTGACGTCATTTCTCCGAAACTGTTTACAGCTGCGATGGAGGATGTATTCAAGGTTCTGGACTGGACTGGACTAGGCATTAATGTCAATGGTAAGTACATTCTCACCTTCGGTTTGCCGACGACATGGTAGTCATGGCTGAAACTACGGAGGATCTCAGTACAACGCTCGGTGACCTTAATAGAGCTTCCGAAAGAGGGTCTTAAAATGAACATGGACAAAACCAAAGTCATGGTAAATAACCATATAGCACCCACTCCGATTAAGATCGGAGACTCTACACTCGAATTGTACATTTACCTGGGACAGAGAATCCAGTTAAGCAAGTCTAATTTTGAGAAAGAGGTCAATCGTCGAATCCGACTCGACTGGGCAGCGTTCGAGAAGCTGCGCGGTATCTTCTCGTCCAACATACCATACGTCTCAAGACGAAGGCCTATGACCAGTGTGTGTTGCCAGTGTCGAAATATGGTACTGAAACAAGGTCGCTCACTATGGGCCTCATCAGAAGGCTTTAATTACCCAAAGGGCAATGGAAAGGGAGTTTTCTTGCATGATCGCATCAGGAATGAGGATATCCGCAAGAGAACCAAGTTCGCCGACATAGCCCGAAGTATTTAGTCCCGAGTGGGCAATGGGTAGCTCGCTGTCCGTGTGCCCGACGGTGCCCGACGGTGGGCAATGGGTAGCTCGCTGTCCGTCAGTCCGGTAACAGACCGGTCCGAGCTCAGGTCGTCTACGGCGCGCACTGTTCCCGCGCGCCTCAAGGAGTTGTCAGCAAACTGTAGGGGTCCAGCAGGGCCGAAGCCTACTGGGGCCAAAGGTTATGTGAGAATGTCACCACAGGCCCCGGGACAAAGGCAAGGAACGGAAAGGTAGGTTTTTAGTCAGTAAAAGTCTGACACTATTTCCCGCCCCACCCAAGGGCGGGATTTGTCATTGGATGATTTTACCTACGTTAAAAAGAAAAAAAAAAAAAAAACAGTCCCGAAAAGGACTTTGGCGGCCGAGCGAAGCGAGGTCGCTAATAGTCGAGGGACTAAATAAGTCTTTAACCCGAGGTAAACACTGTGCTTTTCATTACGAATAAAAGCAAAATAAAAACCTGAATCGTCGTCAAAGGTTGTCGTATGATATTATGTATGTTTCTTTTGATTTAGGCCGTAAAAGGTTTTCCACTACTGCTTTTGCCTCTTCTCAGAATCAGGTGTTAAATTCTTAACTGAATCCGGTGCACTTACAGTGTAATATCAAAATATCATATGAGATTTAGTAAAGTAAACAAAACTCTAGAACTCGAAAAAACTAAAGATTGGATCGCCATTTTCCCGCCTATTTTGTTTTTTTTTCTGTGGTGAACCGGCTATTCAGCCATCATTTTTATTTTTAACAGTGAAAAATGGTAAATGTTTCTCATATCTATTAGTTTTAAAGAAATGATTGAAAGTAAATTAAAATTAAATCATTTAAAAATATATGTAGGTATTTATCTTTCAGTTATTTCAATTTTACATCGCGCTGTAATTAACTGGCTGTATAGAAAGTTGGGACATAGTTCAATAGAAATGCAAAGATAGAACTTCGTGCGGAGGATTCGCCCGGGTGTCGCCACTGTGCGGAACATCCGGAGGACACGGTGGAGCACACTGTAGAGGTGTGCCCCGCCTGGGCGGAGCATCGCCGTGTCCTCGTGGGGGCGATCGGCGGCAGCGATCTCTCTCGCCGGGCCTTGGTTCAGGCCATGGTCCGTAGTGAGGAGGGATGGCAGGCGGTCGCCTCCTTCTGCGAAGCAGTAATGCTAGCAAAGGAGGAGGCCGACCGCATCAGGCAGAGGCAACGGGGCGCTCGCCCCAGCCGCCGCCGGGATTCCGATCCCGATTTCCGGCCACCGTAGGCGCGGGCTTGCGGACGGCGTGCAATGGGTAGCACGCTGTCCGATCGTCCGGTAACCGACCGGACCGAGCCCAAGTCGTCGACGGCGCGTTCTGTTCCCGCGCGCCTCAAGGAGCTGTCAGCACACCGAAGAGGCCCAGCCTGCTAACTGCAGGCAGGCAGGGTCGAAGCCTACTGGGGTCATGGGTTAGTTCCGAAAGGAATGCTCGACCCCGGCACGATAGGCTACGAAGGAACGGGGTAGGTTTTTAGTCAGTAAGAGTCTGACACTACTTCCCGCTCCGCCCAAGGGCGGGATTTGTCATTGGATGATTTTACCTACCATAAAAAAAAAAAAAAAAAAAAAGATAGAACTAGTTTTTTTTTTAATAATTTGACCGCTGTCAGTTGAAAGTGATTAAAATAATTAAAAAAAAACTCGTTCTATTTTCACATTTCTATTCAACCATGTCCCAACTCGAATATTGGCGACCTCGCTTCGCTCGGACGCCAAACTTCTCGGAACTAAATAAGTTACTTTCACCCCTAGGGTAACAATGTACTATTATTTTTGCAAGCTTTTATTTAGTTTCACCTGACCGATGTTTGTCTGTGATCAAATCTTGCAAATTAAATTTGATCCACTTCCCGGTTACCGATTGAGCTGAAATTATGCATGCATGTGTAAGTCGCGAAAAATGCAATATTATGATGACATGCAGCAGATCTAATGATGGAGCTAGAAGGTGGCCACAGGAACTCGTTCGTAAACAACACAACCCCTTCGAGTTTGGGCTCGATTGATTTGTATCGACGAGAATTTAGGTGCTAGATGGTAACCAGGGTCTGATGATGGAACTGCAAGATGGCCATAGAAACTCGGTAATAAGCGCAATAAGATAACCACATCGTGTTTGAACTTTTTGGAGTGGTCTTGATGAGTATTAAATATAAGCACGAGTATAACCTACCTCTCTGTTTAGCATTCGTAGACTATGAGAAAGCTTTTGATTCAATAGAGACTTGGGCTGTACTGCAATCTTTTCAACGGTGCCAGATGGACTGTCGGTACATCGAAGTGCTGAAGTTGACGTCATTTCTCCGAAACTGTTTACAGCTGCGATGGAGGATGTATTCAAGGTTCTGGACTGGACTGGACTAGGCATTAATGTCAATGGTAAGTACATTCTCACCTTCGGTTTGCCGACGACATGGTAGTCATGGCTGAAACTACGGAGGATCTCAGTACAACGCTCGGTGACCTTAATAGAGCTTCCGAAAGAGGGTCTTAAAATGAACATGGACAAAACCAAAGTCATGGTAAATAACCATATAGCACCCACTCCGATTAAGATCGGAGACTCTACACTCGAATTGTACATTTACCTGGGACAGAGAATCCAGTTAAGCAAGTCTAATTTTGAGAAAGAGGTCAATCGTCGAATCCGACTCGACTGGGCAGCGTTCGAGAAGCTGCGCGGTATCTTCTCGTCCAACATACCATACGTCTCAAGACGAAGGCCTATGACCAGTGTGTGTTGCCAGTGTCGAAATATGGTACTGAAACAAGGTCGCTCACTATGGGCCTCATCAGAAGGCTTTAATTACCCAAAGGGCAATGGAAAGGGAGTTTTCTTGCATGATCGCATCAGGAATGAGGATATCCGCAAGAGAACCAAGTTCGCCGACATAGCCCGAAGTATCGCTAAACTAAAGTGGCAGTGGGCAGGGCACATTGCTCGTAGAACGGATGGCCGATGGGGCCAAAAAGTTCTAGAGTGGCGACCGCGCACCGGAAAACGTAGTGTTGGAAGGCCTCCCACAAGGTGGAACTATGACCTGGTGAGAGTCGCGGGAATGCGGTGGATGCGAGACGCACAGGACCGTTCGTTGTGGCGGCACTTGGGGTAGGCTATGTTCAAGTGGACGTCATTCGGTTGAAATGATGATGACTCGCTAAAATTGAGCTGAGAATTTTATTGTGGGGTTGATTATCAAAGTGAAATTTACTGATAAGTTTGGCTTGATAAGCTAACAACTGTTATAAAAAGATATTCGAATAGTAAACAAATTATTTAGAATTTAATCTATTTTTTTCTGACCAACAAATAAAAAAAAATAACTTTTAATTTCAAATTGGAAGTTTTTAGCGGGATTTTTTCGATTGTAATCCAGTACCTGTTTTAATTAAATATTCGCAAATTAATTAGTAAATATTGTAATGTAAAAGTGGTGTAGTTTCTGTACAATTGGATAATGTGTGGAATCATTGAAACAGGCGCGATCTCGGTAAAAAGAAACTGAGTATTTTATTGTAGTTTTAGCTACCTCGGTGAATAAAACACAATAATACAAGTACGTTACAATCTGTACATCCATATTTAAATGGTAAACAAAAAAACCAATTGAAAGGATTGAATGACAGATCTTAAAAGACTTAGTATTGAAGTCTAAAAAATTAAAAAAAAATGTCAAACTGACATTGTCACATAACAAAAGATAAAGAACGTTCCAGTTTTTTCTAATCATGAGCTTCTACGATGATTTGTTAGGAGAGACAGATTATAAGTCTGTTTTCTGTAAGAGCAAAAGAGAAGCATCCATAAACGTAAGTTAAAAATACATGGAAGCAGAAACGTCAAACGAACAACGCGCTCCAATATTTGCAGTGTTGCCAACTTAGCACTTTCATTGCTAGATTTGGTCCTATTTTCACACGGTCAGCACTAGTAATAATTTATGCAATCTAGCACTAAATTGCAATCAATCGAAAATTTCTGGTTACTACAGAGTAAAATGTATTAGTATTGTAACTAATTTTTATTAAGAAACGCAAGAATGTTTGTAAGCTAATACTATTTTTGTCTTGCTTTTTGTTAGTTTGATGAAGTTCAGTATGTGACCGTATGTAACTAGAGAGGAAAAGTTCAGCGTGTTAGAAAAACTAAAGAAATGGATATTCCTCTGAGCAAAAAAGGTAATTTTAAAATTACAGAAAAGAGCAAAAGAACGATCCGAATTACAAAAAAAAATCTCAGAAAAATCTCAGTGTACACATTAATTTCGAGTTATTTTCGAGCGTGTGCTCGAAAATAAATCTAAATTAACAAAACACTTTGTATCGGGACTGAATACAAAATATCTGAAATTACTGTACGGCTGTTCTAACTTGGCGAGTCTGAAGTTAAGCGCTGCGAACTTTAGCGCTAGTGCACTCGTAAAAAAATAATGCCAATAACAGTTGATAACAGCAATAACAACTGCTTGGCGAGTCTGAAACTTCAGTACTAAAGTTCGCAGAACCTAACTTCAGACTAGCCAAGTTAGAACGGCCGTCCTGTAAGCGGCATTCGGAATCAAAAAAATATAATTATGAATATAAAATAAAATATACTTAAACTATTTATCGGCTCTGGTAACTTTTTATAGAAAAAGTTTGTAAAACTGAAATTTATTAAGCGGAGGCTTTGTTCCAAAAAGTTTTGTTTGTAGCGCACACCGCAGTCTTGTCGATTGATCATATAAACCTATTGTGCATAAAAGCCTTCGCAAACTTAAAAGCTGTTTGTAATTTTTTAAATTATCAAAAATGTTTTAGCATATGTTTTAGAAATTCATAGCAATCTAGCACTAATTGAGATGTTTTTTAGCAGTAGCACCCACTCGTAGTATAGACTTGGCAACACTGAGTATTTGTCAAGTTGTCAAAATAAAAACCAAGCTTCATGGTGTTTATTGTAACCAAATAAGATAAATTATTACTACTGCTTTCTACCACTAAGAACTGAATTAATAATAATGTATGCGTGTAATGCATGTTTTTAATTTATAATTTGAAGTGTTAATACTAGGCAAAATGTGTGATAGCGACGACCCGGTTGATGGCGAGTCTGGTATAGATTTGGGGTTTCTGTTTGGTAATATCGACGAACGCGGCCAGTTAGAAGATGATGGGCTTCTTGATAAAGAGTCCAAGCGAATGCTGTCATCACTTCATCGCTTTGGGTTCGGTTCCATGGTGTCTGAAGTTCTTGACAAGGAGGATGTGACTAAGGAAGACGAGGAGAAAGGTAAGAAACTAATCTATTGATGAAGTATGTTTTTTGGGAGCCTTCATGTGTGTCAATGCTACATGTTATTTACAGTTTAACTTTGTTAGTCCCAGTTTTAATATTGTAGCACATCTTTGCTTTGTGGTGTTTTTTTTTTTTTTTATGGTAGGTAAAATCATCCAATGACAAATCCCGCCCTTGGGCGGAGCGGGAAGTAGTGTCAGACTCTTACTGACTAAAAACCTACCCCGTTCCTTCGTAGCCTATCGTGCCGGGGTCGAGCATTCCTTTCGGAACTAACCCATGACCCCTGTAGGCTTCGACCCTGCCTGCCTGCAGTTAGCAGGCTGGGCCTCTTCGGTGTGCTGACTTGCTTTGTGGTGTCAAAATTTTGTGCTGGACTGCATTTAACTAATAATTTGAGATCAGTTCTTTGTATTATCTCAATATAATCAGGAATATGATCAGTATGTTTTAAATAAAAATGAATGAACTTCTACATATTTATTCACATGAAAAAGAGGTAAAACCTTGGAGGTATCAATCCGGTTACAAACAGTTTTCACTATCATTAACCTGTTGAATACCGTAATTAGAGACACAATAGGAAGACAATAGGTGTGCGGACGCCGGCGTCCTCTCGGGGAATAATGAATTAAATGCTATAGGTTCCTGAAAGAGCTAGTTACATTATTCAGATTATTTCACAAGCCCCAAATATATTGAGTCATCTGACTAACTTATTTATTTAAAACTTTAAATACTAAAGTAACACCTTTTAAAACTCGTTCTTTTTTTTCAGATTATACTGAAAAAAGTCCATCTGCTGTTGACTTCTTTGATATTGAAGATGCTGTGGAAGATGTCAAGGTATTATTACATGTTTATATAACAGAGGTAGAGGATGTCGAAGTTTCTCAAAATGCTTGACCTGAATGCTTGCACATTGACAATCAACAAAGCATTGAATATTACACCAGTATTTTTTTAAGGTTAACTGCTGTAGTTCTGTGCAGGCTTTAACTTGTTGGATGCCAGTGCGGAGATCCACACAAGACATAATGGCATTTTAATTGTTTCTCTAATTATGTCCTAGCAAATTCATTACAGTAAACCTTCATAGCTCATACATACTATTTCATGCTCTAATACCTGAATGGATTTGGATGACATTTTTTCTACAAAGTATGTCCCTAGCCATGATGACTTGCGAATTTTTATCCCAGAAGTATATTCCCTTGGGATGATTTTCTACTTTCATGCAGGCAAAGCTGATTTCAGAAGCTAGTGTTAATATGTGTGAAGCTGTATATCTTTTATCTTGTTCTTATCTTATAAATAAAAATGAATAACTGTTTGTTAGTCTCACTAAAACTCGAGGACAGCTGAACTGATTTGGCAAATGGTCATCTTAAAATATTTGTGATAGTCCGGGGTAGGTTTAAATGGTGAGACAACATGGAGAAATACCGGTAATGCCTGTAGATGGGGTTATCCTTTGACAGTTCAAATAAAAGGTATTACAACCAAAGAAAATGTAAGCACTAGAAGTTCACCAGGTCAGCTAGTAAACAATAAAGTAATGGTTCACCTGTTTGTCATAGTATTCTTGAACAAAACTTGTATTTGCGGCTTTACAGTATTGTAATTGCAAACTAAAAGATACTTTTTTATGATCTCAAGTAGTAGATAGTGTAGGAGATATCAATTATTTCAACATAATAGATCTGGTTGCTGTGAGAGACGATGGAACAAAGAGGTATATTAAGCAATATTATTCTTTTATATTTTGGTTTTTATGAAACCTGTATTTGGGACCTGGAACTAATATGTACCGACCTAGTAGCAGGCACTTAAACCACACCTGCACAATCAGCACTTTATTTACAAGTTTTCCTTTAAAGCAATATTTTTTACTGTTTCATATTTATTTCGTCAAGTCATTAACTCCTTTTATGTCTATTGCAAAAATATTTGTTTATTATTTTTGTTTTGTGTTAATTATTCTGTGAATTGTTGGTGGATTATATAGTTGTTCTTTATCTAAAATTATTCATTTAAAAATTACAAAATACTCAATTGTGTAGTATGATGTGTGATGTTCTTAATATCATGCAGATTTCATCGTGCATGCAGATTTGCTCTGCATGCAGATTGGTTCTGTATGCAGAAAATTTCAAAAGGTAAATTTTTTTCGCATATAATACAATAAATACTTGTATGAAAATTTATTCACGTGTGGTGATGAAATCTGCACGATATTAAAAACACCCTAAATGGTAACTTTTTGCTAAATGATTGGTGGCAGATTAAGATATTAATGTTTAAATCAATTTATTATTATTTTTATTTAATACCTGGCTATTGCAATTCTTGGCTAAAATAAGTATACAATAGGCAGGTTTCAAAATTAATTTCTGAATTTTTTTTTTAACACTTGTTTGTGTTGAATAAGCTTCGAGAAGAGTTTGGTTGCTGAGTTATTGTATTCAAATAATATAGATATACAAATTAACTATGTTCTACATTATAATAGTTAAATAGTTTAGTGACTAAGTTTAAATTTTAAAAGTAAAATAAATATATTAAATTGTAATTTTTTGCGTTTTAATTTCAATACTGAATGAAAAATAAACCCTTTTTCCTTTAAAGTATAATAATTATAATATTTATTTTTCAATCAAGTAACCTTTAATAATATTGGATTATTATAGAAAAAATAATTCAAACATGTATTCTTGATGTTAAGACATCTGATAGTAATCTAGTTTATTCCATTCTTCTCACAACTCACGATCAATACCTGAGTGTTACAATTTGATGTAAAATGTACATGAATGTAGGATATACCTACTTTAAATATCCTTTTTATAATCTTTAACACACAAGTTGAAGCAATATGGTGGTTGAATCTCTGAGTAGCCTTTTTTCGGATCTCAATCGAAGTGAGTGGCTGCTATGGTGCCTAGATAACTAAAGCAACAGATTCAACTTATTTGCAGCATTCTATATCTATCTTAATCTGCCACTATTCTGGGAAAAGTGAGTTATGTAAGAGGATTTATGTGCTTATGTTTAGTGCCTAATATTCTTGTTCATACTGAGAATTAATTGGCAGATGGATGTGCTAATGATTTATTAAAGAAATTGTTAAATGCTTAGTGTAATGTAGTAAAATTTCTTCACACCTGTATTTCCTGACAGTAGCCAGGGCACCCACATATTTAGTGCACATCTGTCAACTAAGTCCCAGTATATCACACTATGTATTCAACACACTGACAAATTGTGTTAACACTAGGACCTAGAGAGTACTAATCAGGGTGGTGCACAGAAAGACTCCACGAGCACAGAAGCACAGGACACAGACAGCAATGTAAAGTCCCAGGGCGGTGATCCCAATTGTCCACAGAGTGAAGTGAAGGAAGATGGAAATAAGTGGAAGGAAGATGATATCTATCGGTCTGGGGGACAAGGCACTAATGATGAGGGGTATGAAGGAGATATGGAGGGGGATGGAGAGCTCATGCCACCTCCGACTACAATACCGTAAGTTTTGTTTTATTTTACAAAATAGTATTGTCAAAAGAAAATTATAACAATGAGGTCAAGTCACTTGTTTATAATAATTGTAATGCGTACTCTTTTAGCATAATGTAATTGTTCATGGGAGTGCACTATTGTGCTGGATAGAATAAACTAGAAAAAAAAGTGAACAGAATAAAGTACCTATATTATTTTTATAGATCTCATAAAGGATCAGAGAGGCCGAGGAGATTGGAAACACCACTGGCTGCTATGTTGCCATCTAAATACCAGAATGTCGATGTGAGGGAATTGTTTCCAGACTTCAGACCTGATAAGGTGAGTCATTTTCATAAAATTGCACCAGCTTGCCAGTTAATTGTTGAACAGACATGTTCATTAATGTGAAGTTATGCATACTTTGTACACTCGACCTCATGTTGGTTGTAATACTTTGACTGTAGATAGATCTGATAGGCGTCCATTGCCAATCACTATCAATCAATGAATGACGAGAATCGTTCAAATTTAATTCATGATACGCCATGATTGATGGCAATGATTGACGCTTGCATGACCGTGTAACGGGCGCCATATTCCCCGAGTTTCAATACAATAAAGCCAGGTGAACTGGTTTTGTTACTACTTACGTGCAACCTCCTGTACTAAACTTATGGCATTTTTTGCATCTTTATATTTCTGAAGGCATTTTATTTACTAAAGTCAATAAAACAGGTTCTCCTTTTCTCCCGGCTGTTCGGTCCTGGAAAATTATCAAGCTTACCCCAAATATGGCGTGGCGTGAAGAAGCGCAGGCGCCGCAAACGCAGTGGCAGTACAAGTAGTGATACTCCGCCTACACAGGCAGACAACCAAGAAACGCAGTACGCTAGTGACGATGAGGAGAAATTGTTGAAGTAAGGATTTCATTGTGAAATAGACAGTTGGTAGATACATACTGACAGTAATACCGAGGCCTAACACTATACCATGGTGTAAAATGTGCTGTGCTGCTTCATGCACAAATATGAAAATTAACATAATTCAATGTTCTTGTTAGTTTACTACTCAGAAGGGCTGTGAATTGGCTGTCAGTGAATTTAATAGTGTTAATACCCGCTCAAACTTGGTACGACGGATTTGTTTCGCCCGTACCAAGGTCGAGCGTGACTCAGCCTGGGTATGGTCAGTCATATCAAGTTCGAGCGTGTGTTATTACCTTATACTTCATCTGTTTAGGTAGTTAACTAAATGTAAACAATCTTCACATGTCTTTGATCTAAAACTTGTCTAAAAAATTTATCTAAAAATGTTTACAATTAGCTATTTACTTAAACCAATGTTGAGTAATTAACTCAATTTAAATAATCTTTGTATGTCTTCTAAACGATTAAAAAAAAAAGACGGCAAGATTGTTTACGTTTAGTTAAGTACCTAAACAGATGGAGTATAGGTACCAAGTTCGAGCGTGTGTTAATACTATCAGTATTAACTCACCCTAAGTCTCGATTGACCTTGGTACGGACAGACCTAACCTGTCGTACCAAGTGCATACATGTGTGAACACTAGTAGAATTTATTACTAAGTAGATTATCCATAATTTCCTATCCAAAACAACAGGCCTATGGAAGAGAACCAGCTTTCAAACAACGACAACAACTCTGGCAATTCAGGCGACAAGTCCCAGAGACCAACTCCTGCTCATTGGCGGTTCGGACCTGCGCAGATGTGGTATGACATGCTCAATGTTCCTGAGACTGGCGATGGATTTGATTACGGGTTTAAAGTTAAGGTAAATGATTTATTTTCTATGAAGTCTTAATTTGATTTAAAAGAGTGATTGTGGCTTTACATAACCAATACTTCATAATAATCTTTGCTTTAGAATGGACAACCTTCGAACCTAGAATTAGATTCACTTCACACACACTACACAGCTGTTTTGATGAACTTTGGTATCAAGATAGATAGAACTACCTTATTCTTAGTTTACATTATTTTGAAAAAATGTTAGATTTCGTTGCAGTAGCAGCCACTGAAGCTAGCGAATAAATATTCTATTATTGTATAATATGTATTTTGTACTTGCAGGCACCTTCACCTGAAAAAGAAGAAAAACCAAAAGAAGCTGACGAAGATAAATCTGAAGAGCTAGAGAAAAAGGAAGATCCTGATAGTGGCTTTCCAGATGATTGCTTCCTCATGGTATCCCAGTTGCAATGGGAGGATGACGTCATATGGGACGGCAGTGAGAGCAAACATAAGGTGAGAATTGAATACAAAGTATATTTAATTATATTTTTTCTTTGTTGCGTGTCAATTCGCCATGTAACCACCTGAATAACCAAATCGTTGGTTTCGCTCTAGTTTGTTTTTTCTATTTACTGATATTCCAAGAAAAGTATGCGCTTTGGGAATAGGGAATATGCATGCACTTTTTTTATTTTTTTAAACGTTACTACTAGTTATTACATTACCAAAAATAAATATAACACATTCAAAATATAATCCATTGAGCTAGAAAAAAAATATTAAAATCATTATCATTTTCGCGCGATTGAAACGTGGTCATTTTGGCGCGCTTATTCTGTGACGTCAGATTACACGAGTTTGTTATCAACAACAAAGCGTTTCGCTCTTAAAGTTAAAAAAGTGACTGATTAAATCAATCGATTACCATGGAAAAGCACAGAAAAGATTACTATAAATATTGTGTCGTACCCATGTGCGAAAATAACAACAAAACGGCATCTGAAAAAATATATTTCCTTATGCCGAAAGATGAAGATATGAGGAAAAAGTGGTGTAGGGCAATGAGAAGAAACAATATATCATCTTTGAGCCGTTTATACTGTTGTGAAGATCATTTTAACGTAAGTAAAGAGATTAAAAAAGTGATATAGGTACCTCTAAGAATCATTTTTACTTAGTGTACTTGTTTTGTTTACATACTTTGACGAAAACATACATTTTACTTGCACGTATTCAATGGCTGAATCTCCATATGATTCTCGTTCAGATCTGACAAAAACAATAAAAATAGCTGCATATTTTAGGTTATGTTTGTTATATTTACAAAACTATGAAAATAATCATGTATTAAGTGATATAGTTACTTATTTACCTCGTAGCTTTTACTCCTCTGAGTCCAGCAGATGTAAAATCTAAATTAGTTGCAAAATACGTGGACATCATGAACACGTCTATTCTAGGCAGATTGTCTGATTGCGCTTTGACAAAACCGGCTTCAGTCATTGTGCTAAATCTTTCTTCATAAAGATTTAATACTTTTAACTCAGAATAATATGCAAAAACCATGAAACAATATAATTATTCACCAGAAACCATCTAAACAATTTGTTGACAGACGACGTCAGAGTGTAAGATGTCGTCACAACTTTGTCTGCCAATAGCGTTGCGTTTTGTAAATTTGCGAGGGAATTACAAAAAGGCTACTTTTTGATGATTAAATTTTACTATTAAATTATGAAAAAAATGAAAAATAGTTGTGTAGGTATGTTTTTTTAGTAGTAAAGAAAACGAATAAAAATATTTTATTCAATTTGGGGTCACGTGCATATTCCCTATTGTAGTCTGTTTTCGGAAATGTGGAAGCGAGGTCGTGCGAAGTGCTAAAGAACTGTAGCTACCATAAAAATACTTGTCCGTTTTGTTTTAGGTATCGTGTATCAGAAATTATAGATAGAATTTTGACTTTTACAATTTTTTCTAGTTACAAGACTCAAGTTTTCCTGTATTTCCTCGTTTTCGCGTAGACTTAGAATCATGAAACATCGCAATATTATTTTAGTGTACTTTTCTACTATTTTAGTAGGTAAACCGTGGCCTGTGTTCCTATTGGTTAACAGGTTTGTGTATTGTTATCTTGGAGGAACTACAAAACTCAGTCGAACTTTTAGTCGAGTCGGTATTTCTTGTCAAAATAGTTAGATGGGAACCGACCTTCTCTTATTTTAAATACCTTTTTAAATATTATTATTTGACGTGTATATTTATTTATTATTTATTTTTCATAGGTGCTGGCTCGTTTTAACAGTAAAAGTAACGCTGCCGGCTGGGTGCCGACCTCAGGAAGTCGAACCGCGCAACAGTTCTCACATACGCGACCACAACCGCCTGCTGTCCAACCTAAACCTCCTGCGTAAGTCTATTCAAGAAATTATGATCATAACGGTAATGAGATTAGGTTGAGATTCGCATATCAAGCTTGATACTGAAAGTTTGTGTTACATTATCTTAAATGGACAAAAATTAAATGGGTTAATCTCATCTACTGTCATTTTAGTCAATAATCCATTACTCGACAAGACATTTTATTGGTGTCACTATTTTAGCCATTTAACTTACGAATCATATGTATACAGAATTTTCATTATTATTACTCCTAATTCGTACCATCCTGTTGTATAAATACCTCCCTCTATTCATTCTATCGATCTTTTGGAGAGTGTGCGCAGGAATTGCATATTTTCTACCATCGGAAAAATCGGGTTTACGGTGAGTATCTGTCCTTACGTTGTTAACATTTCTACGGTCCCGAATAAGCATAAACCTCGTTGTTTATACCGGGTACATCTAGGGACTGGAACAATTTGCCTGCAGCGGTCTTCCCGTCCGATTATAATTTAGGTATCTTCAAAGTTAGAATACATAGGTTCTTAAGAAACTAGTGCGCTTCACCATCAACGATTGCGTCACTGCTTGTGCTTACCATCACGTGCGATCGCAGTCAAGCACTTCAGAACTTTACCCTGTAAAATATTATCTTACAGTGCAACAGCTTCAACAAACAAAGACCCTAACGCCAACCCTGCTGATGGAGAAGACAATACTTGGTACAGTATCTTCCCCGTTGAAAACGAAGAGTTGGTCTACGGAACTTGGGAAGAAGAGGTAATTTGGGACGCGGAGAATATGACCATGGTGCCGAAACCCAAGATACTGACCTTGGATCCTAATGACGAGAATATTATTCTCGGTATTCCTGATGATGTGGATCCTTCGAAGATTACTAGAGGTATGAATTGCTTTTACTTTAGTTTTTTATTTGATAGTAATACTTGAATCACTTTTTAAAAGACTAACCATGGAGTTTATTGCCGGTTTTTCTTCATCGAACGATCAATTGGAACTGTGCCCTGGCTTCTGACGTTTTATAAGTGTTCACTGTGTGAAATAAAATATTTTTGATTTGATTACTCGTGAAATGCTTGATGTAACTCCTCATCTTGTTGCTACTATGTTGATTTATTTATTAAAACTATGCACTAGTACGAAATACTGTTAAAAGGTGGACTTAGGGTCGCTACATATCTCACGGAAAATGCGTCGCGTATTATCGGTCGCGTAACGCCAGAACAGACAAATATATTATAATAAAATATTCAACCTTTCACACTCAACCGATGATGCGTTAATGCGTCAAGCGTACGATGATGATACGCTCAATGCATTTGCCGTCAGATATGTACCGACCCTTAATGCCTTAGGCATTTTTTACTAGTCGACCTTAGAGTGGTGCAGAAACATGTGTGATTATGTTAAGTTTCTCAAATTTTTGCATTCATTTTTAGAGCGAGGCCCTCAACCCAAAGTGAAGATTCCTCATCCTCACGTGAAGAAGTCGAAAATTTTACTGGGCAAGGCGGGCGTGATCAACGTGTTACAGGAAGACGCGCCGCCGCCACCGCCTAAGTCGCCTGACAGAGATCCTTTCAATATCTCTAATGATGTGTAAGTATAGCTTCGTTATATTTAGGCTTACTGTCCACCGACGCGTAGTTTCATTGACACGTATTCGTTATTATACGCTTGGTGTACGCCTGCTCACAGCTTACAAAGAAAACGAAAAAGGGGTTATCTTTGATCACCTAGACTAACACAGAATTAGTATTTATATAAAAAAAAATAACCATCCAAAATAGCAAATAGAAAGAATTTTTTAAATCCGTTCAATATTGAAAGGAAAACTGTCAAGTAACAGAAAAAGGATGCACATGCTGAATTGTGACGTCATCGAAAGAGTAACGTTTGAAATTTTAATTGCTGCTTATTTTAATAACAAATTTTAATGCTGTTTTTTACAAAAAGAGTTTCTTTGTATAAAATATTTTACAAAAATAAACACGGGCAAATACCCAATTTTTTTTAATCTCCGAAATGGGGGGCTACCATTATAAAGACTAAATATATTCTCAAAATTAAACATTGTATGTAACTTCTCTAAAAAAAAACAAATATCCATGATTTTGGCCTCCAAAATTTACCAGAAAAAATGTAACACGAAATGTAACCCAATAATTTATTTGCAGCTTCTACATGGCTAAGTCTCAGAACCCTCGCCTCAAGGTCGGTGGAGGCCAACTGATCCAGCACAGTACACCGGTCGTAGAACTTCGCGCCCCGTTCATTCAGACCCACATGGGTCCGGCTCGACTGCGGGCCTTCCACCGTCCCCCTATGAGGAAGCTGTCGTATGGTCCGCTGGCCGCCCATGGGCCACATCCCGTGCAACCATTGCTTAAACATATTAAGAAGAAGGCTAAGGTATGTTGTAGAACTAAGCTAAAAATTTACATTCTTTCAAATATTCTCTCATAGAACTGTTGAGAGTGATATGAAATAGAATACTTCGGTAAGCTGTCAATCATCTTCTTATCTTCAGGCTAGATAATACAGAAAAGAAGTGGCATAGTTCTTCTTGCTCTATGTTATTTTCAAGGTAAGGAAGAGAAACGTAAAGCGAATTTATTGCAGTTTCTTTTGGTGTAAATCACAGTGTGATTGTGAATGTTGCACAAAGGTGAAAGTTTGTGAGTGTTTTTGTATATTTGTGTTACTTCTTCAGCTCGAACTGCTAAACAGATTAGGACGAAATTCGTTGACACATGGGTTCACCATATATGTCTTGGGATAACACACTTTTTGTCCCGAAAATATGTTTTCAGGGGACTGGGATTTACTACTTTGGCGCGGACGAAACCGCTGTCTAGCTAGTTCTATTATGTAAAGCATTTGAATGAAGGACATGACATGATTATACTCCTCATTCTTTTACCACGCCACCAGCACCTTCTAGCAATTTTTCTAAAATTTCTCATATTTTTTTCAGCAACGCGAGGCCGAACGGTTAGCTTCAGGTGGTGGTGACGTGTTCTTCATGCGAACGCCGGAAGACCTCAGCGGTAGGGACGGCGAACTGGTACTGGTAGAGTTCTGCGAAGAACATCCCCCACTAATCAGCCAAGTCGGCATGTGTTCCAAGATTAAAAATTACTACAAACGTACAGCGGCGAAGGTATGTGTATTTGTTTACTCTGAGAAGTGTTAAAGCCATCATGTTTTATTGTGCCAAAGGGATGGTCCTGTTCGTCTAGTCTCGATTAAAAGGATTAAAATAGCCCTCATACAGTTATTTTTGGCGTTACCATTTGTCCAAAATATTAAACGAAATAAATGAGTCCTCTGCCCGCCATCGTCAATTACTGAATCGAATCGAAGATTATTTATTTCAGCAACTAATCTAAACTCTAGTCAGAAGGAAATAATTGTATTTTATTTTGATTGTCAAAAACTACTGGACCGATTTTAAAAACTCTCCATCCATTCGAATATACTACTTTGTCGAAATCCATAGTTTTTATCTCTATTATGACTTCGACATCGCGTCCCCAATAACCGACGTTCATGCGGATGAAGCCGCCGGCAAAAGCTAGTCGTTTTATGAACTTAACAGTGGTCACAGTTCTTCAGTTGTCGATCCTGTTTGTCGGTTAACATTTTGGGTAAAATAATTTTAAATGTGTATTTTTATTTTCATTGCCAAAGGGATCCAAAAGGGCAGGTGCTAATTCAAAGGTAGGCCTCAATTAGACATTGTAAGACAATCTTTCTTTATAATTTCTGCTTTTGTGAATAAAATAATATGTAACACTTATTTAGCCCATGTTCTTCGTGCACAGTTTTGAGGTCTGAACTAAAAACAAAAAAAAAAAGAATATTAGTTCAGATATAACAAAACTCTTTCTCGTAATTAGAAACATTCTTTACATTTTACTTTGGCTATTTTCATAATTACTTTATTTTGTATTTAATCTTTTTAACTGTTAAAAATCTGTGGTGATTTCTGGGCTGCTAATGAAATATAAATCGTATTCTTACAGGACGAGGGTCCAAAACCACTCAAGTATGGTGAAGTTGCTTACGCCCATACATCGCCTTTCCTTGGTATATTGCCGCCTGGCGCGACGCAACCCGTTGTTGAAAACAATATGTATAGAGCGCCAATATACGAACATACACTGCAACCGTCGGACTTCTTGATTATAAGGACAAGGTACGTACACAGAATAGAAAAGAAAAGAATAAACTTTATTGTACACCAAAATATTAAAAGGGATGTTTTAAGTTTATTTATTTACTAGCGACCCGCCCCAGCTTCGCACAGGTGCAATAGTGATATTAAATATATTATGCTTGTATTATAATATATAAGCCTTCCTCTTGAAGCACTCTATCTATTAAAAAACCGCATCAAAATCCGTTGCGTAGTTTTAAAGATCTAAGCACACATAATAATAGCAGCAAAATATATCCTCATAGTAAAATAAAACTAAAATGAAACGTGGTTTGTTTGCAGACAATCTTATTACATTCGTGAAGTGGATGCCCTATTCGTTGCCGGCCAGCAATGCCCATTGTATGAAGTGCCTGGTCCTAACTCCAAGCGGGCTAATAATTTTGTTCGAGACTTTTTGCAGGTTGGTCAAAAAACAATTTAAATAATTTTATTTTAGCTATTGTATTCATAATTTCTAAAGCACGAAAAACACATTGTTTCTTTTTGTATTCTTTTGAAGAGCACAATTAAATAAGGACCACACTTGTTTGTACGATAAGACATCCTGCCATCATCATCGAGATTTACATGGCTATTGTAGGAAATCAATACGTCCGTTTGTTTTAAGAGTAGGAGAAGCCAAAAAAAAAAAATCTTTCTTTGACACATCTCAATTCAACGGAAAATAATTGAATAAAAACAAAAGACAGTCAACATTCTATTTTCGAAATTTTAATACTCTTTTCGTTTGCAGGTCTTCATATACAGATTGTTCTGGAAATCTCGCGACAAACCGCGCCGTATAAAGATGGATGACATTAAGAGGGCATTCCCTTCGCATTCCGAGAGCTCTATTCGAAAGCGTCTCAAGTTATGTGCCGATTTCAAACGTACTGGATTGGATTCAAATTGGTAATATTATTAGAGTGTCAGTCATATAATTGATTTAGGATTCTTCTGTTACTGTTTGCGTTCCAGGATCAACTCTTTCGAACAATCTCGCAGCCCAATTCAAGGACATCCTAAAAGCCGTTTCATATGTAAATTTCATTACTTTTAATCTTATGGTAGTAATATTATGGTTTATTTTAATAATTAATTAATGTAATCATAATGTTTTTTCTTGCTGTTTACTTTTCGCAATAAGCTACGATACTCTCTGGCCAAATACTACATTCTTCTATAAATTACTGATATTTTATTACAATTTCAAAAGGTGGGTGATAAAGCCCGACTTCCGCCTACCCTCCGAAGAAGAGATCCGCGCCATGGTATCCCCGGAACAGTGCTGTGCGTACTTCAGCATGGCGGCCGCGGAACAGAGGCTCAAAGACGCTGGGTACGGAGAGAAGTTCATATTCACGCCCCAAGAGGATGATGATGAAGAAATGCAATTAAAGATGGATGATGAGGTATGAGAAATTTGAAGAACTAAATGGTGATAGCTGATGAATAGGCATTATTGTAATGCGTTGTTACAGCTGTGTACATGAACTTATCCAGTCAGCTTTCAGTGGCAAAACTGACAAAATAGTAACACTTACATGATACAGCCAGGCTTGAAATGATTTGTATTTTTTTTGTCAGCTTGTTCTGTCCCACTACTGGTTAAATGAAATAGATTTCGGAACAGGAAGGAGGAAGCGTGAGTCCGCTAAAGATGGAAGAAGTGGGGGGACGCCCAGTTATTTTTTTTTTTTATAGCTATTCAATATGATGATGATTGTGGTCCTATGACCAGCACCAACAGTTGCAGTATTTCGATTATTTGAAAAACATAATGGAAAAAGAAAACAAATAGACGCTACTGTAGAATGGGCACCAACAAAATCTTACCCATGATTATTCCGGAAATCATAAACAATTAAAAACCTAAAAAATCTTATTCTGATAACTTTGACTATAGAACCATAGTCCAATATTAGTCAGATCTATCTGACTGATTTGTTCCTTTTATTCATATATCTCATTTCCCCAGGTAAAAGTCGCCCCCTGGAACACGACGCGCGCTTACATACAAGCCATGCGTGGCAAATGTTTGCTCCAACTGACTGGGCCAGCAGACCCCACGGGCTGCGGCGAAGGGTTCTCCTACGTGCGTGTGCCCAACAAGCCGACACAGCAGCCCAATGAGGAGCAACAGCCGAAGAGGACTGTGACGGGTACTGATGCCGATTTGAGGAGGCTCAGCTTGAATAATGCTAAGGCTCTGCTGAGGAAGTTTGGCGTGCCTGAAGAAGAGGTAATGTGAAGTTTTAACCATATACCATTTTTCATTTATTTATTTCTTTGTTTTGTTGATCACTCACTGCAGTTATATTTAAGTAAAGTGGATTGTATTGCAAGGACTATTAGTCAAAGTAGCAAATGAGCAAACGATGTCTTGCTTTCATTATTTCTCATAAGAACCTACCTGATTCATAAGAGAATACGTTCGCAGCAGTAAGTTCAAAATACATTGTTTTTGCGTTTGGGTTAAGGAGATAAGCACTCCGCATGCTTAACCATAAAGAGACGTAATTCGAGAGGATATGTGATAATTGAACCTTATTTTTGGAACAAGTAAAATACATTAGCAATATTTTTGAGTTACGTCTCTTTTTGATTAAACGTGTGATTATCCGGCATCGAGTATACTTACTTTATAATAATGGATTTTTATGGTAATTTAAAGTAGTAGTTTCGATAAACCACAGGCAGGTTTAGTTACAAGACTTGTCTGTTTTTATAGAGAATTCATGATATTACATCTACCGCTCCGCGCTCTGAGTGGAGAAGACAGAGGAAGTATCAGACTTTTACTGACTAAAGTCCACATGCTATATTTTATACAGTTCATATTATTTCTTTAGTTACTCATCATGATCCAGGGTCACAGTAAATCTTTCAAACAATACTGAACACAGTATTAACATTTAAATTCATTCGGTTTGTAGATCAAGAAGTTATCTCGATGGGAAGTTATTGACGTAGTCAGAACATTGTCGACTGAAAAAGCGAAAGCCGGTGAAGAGGGCATGACAAAGTTTTCAAGAGGAAATAGATTTTCTATAGCTGAACATCAAGAAAGGTAATTTATAATTTATTAGAATTTTGTATTTTTTTTTTGTCCAATGACCTGTAGTTGTGTTTATAGTTGTTGGTCTTGCGTACTAACTACCTACAAGTCATTGCACTCGATCAGCTGATGTTTACTTAAAGACATAAATTTCGTACATGCGTATATTAACTCGAGTGCAAAAAAAGTACTTTATTTTTTAATTTTAGTTCGATAGTGTTTCATGTGTCCACGGGAATAAAACGATCAAAATTTAGTCGTGTATACTTAGTTTTGTTGTAACAAAACATGAGATAATTGTTTTTTTTTTTTTTATTCTTTATTAATTTTAAGGAGAGAGATCATTGTGGATCTTTTCTTAGACATAGAAATAATAGTACAACTAATTGGTTATACTACATAGCGGTTAAAGACAATTGACTCCACGTATACCACGTAGGTATCCTACGCATAGTACTACACAAATCTAGACTCTTGAATTAACTTTCAATTTATTATGATGCTGTTTATATTAAGGGAATCATGGACGCTCTATATCGCTATTCGTTTTTTCTAACACATCCTTATCATGTACAGATACAAAGAAGAGTGCCAGCGTATATTCGAGCTGCAGAACCGTGTACTGACGAGCACAGAAGTTTTAAGTACAGATGAGGCCGAAAGTTCAGTCAGTGAAGAATCAGATTTGGAAGAGATGGGAAAGAATTTGGAGAACATGCTGGCTAACAAGAAGACTACTGAACAGGTGAATATTTTGAAGCTTATTTTCTTATTTATTAAAATTAGTCTCTGTATGAGATTAACCCAACACATGCAGAGAGTCAATGATTATAATTTTATTATTATTAAAATCTGATGTTAAACAAATAAAATAAGAATGGAAAATACATTACCAATAAATTAAATAGCATATAAATAATTACAAACTATTTATTCAAGAGCAAACGCACTTTCGAGAGGAACTTGTCTCTGTTTGAATACTGAGCAGTGTGTTCAATAATGTCGTTATGGCGACATTTTGAGGAGGCCTATGTCGAACAGTGAATCTTTCGGCAGAAATGATGATGATGATAAATATGAACCTTATCTTAATGACAATAAACTCTGTTTTGTATTACCCAAATAAATTGAATGTTAGACAAATATTCCAAGCACCTTTACTAGCTGCTATTATTTGGCAGTGAAGTAACAATGATACATAACATATGATTTTATTTGTAGCTATCAATGGAAAGAGAAGAAGCTGAAAGAGCAGAACTGAGAAAAATGATTCTCGGCCAGTCGGAAAAGAAACCTCAAATCAATCAAAACGATCAACAGCAATCATCAAGTCAAGGTTATTGATTATTATGTATCTGTTTTTATATGTATGAGTGACATTTCACTGCAGTACAGAATGCTGAAAAATACCTGTTATTCTTAACTCGACATCAAGTTATTTTTCTGTGTATTATTTTATTTAAAACTGGTTTTGCCTGCGTAAAAGTAAAAATGATATGGCCTTTGTCTCTCAGTGATAAAGTAGCATTTTACTGGTGAAAGGATTTTTAATTCGGTCCAGTTTTTGCCTTTAGATATACATTACAAAAAATAACTGGGCAAGTGCGTGTAGGTCTCGCACACTGAGGGTTCCGTACAGACTAACTTATGTAAATAGTTCAATTCTCGAATCGAGGCTTGACGATTTTTCCGAATCAAACAAAGATTTTTTTTTTTGTTTAGTAACTACAAATTTACAGTTTTCCTATACTTGTGCTGTAAGACCTTGCTTCATGCCAAATTTCAGAGTTCTAGGTCAACGGGAAGTATCCTATGAATTTTGATTCCCTTGAGAGTGTCAAAACACGTTTTTTTGTGACATAAACGGCCGTATCTTTTTTTCGTCAACTTAGAAGTTTGATTTGTTCACAGCTTCAAAGTACCGCAGACCTGAGTGTAAAGTTTTAATTACAACTCTGTACTTCCACGCATTCCCGAGATAAAGGGTCTTGACAGACGGGCAAATAAGTGAGAATGAACCCTTATATTATTATAAGGGTTCTGTTTCTTCTTTTTGAAGTACGAACCCTAAAAAGAGTACTATCCATCCATGACAGGACGATGTAATTAGTGTATTGATCCCTCAGCACTTTATAATCAGTATTACACTCCCCATTTTACCATTTTAGCAGGTCGAGTCCTCCGTATTGTCCGTACATTCCGCAACGCTTCCGGACAACGTTACACTCGCGTAGAGCTAGTACGGAAGGCGGCCGTCATCGAAGCCTATATGAAGATACGGTCGACAAAGGACGATACCTTCATAAGACAGTTTGCGACCATGGATGAATCACAGAAAGAGGAAATGAAGAGGGAAAAGAGGAGAATTCAGGTATGTTTGACTGGACTGTTGGTCTAGTCTAACCAAAATCTGTGAACCAACTATCAAGTCTGGATAGTTGGTTCACAGACTGCTATTTCGGTTTCGATTCCTACCCAAGATAAATGTTTGTGTGAAGACCACGATCATTTGTCCTGTCTCTGGGTGTAATTTATACATGTATGTATTTAGAATTATTTATCAGTTGTTTAATACTCATAGCGCAAGCTTTGCTTAGTTTGAGACTAGATGGCGTTGTGTTAAAGTTGTGAAATATGTTTATTTTTTCTTTGATGAGCTGGTAGTTGTCTGATAACGTTCGTTATGCGATCAAATGTGCAGCACTTTGCAAGGTGCAAAGTGCTGCACATTTGATAGATTAGCAAATTGTGTATTAGATAAACCCGTTATTTAAGATCAGTCATCTGAAGCATAAATTCATAGCAGCAGCAGTATAAATTCATAGATCTCATATGTTCCAATGTGAACTTAAGAAACATCTCTGCTATATTTTTTTAACTTCAAATTATTGTCACAGGAACAACTAAGACGTATCAAGAGGAATCAAGAACGCGAAAGACTTGCTGGAAACGTTACCGTTCCTGGACCGTTCCCTGATAGTAAGTAATTTGGTTTTATAATAAAATTACGCCTAGACCAGGCAAAATAGTGGCGAAGCTTTCACTGTATCAATGATAGGTATGGAGACTCCGGGCTAGAGGGGCCTCGACGTGTGTAAAAATTCGTAACATATCATTATCCACAATCTTAAATTTTCTAATTGATAGGAGGCCAGCAGTGAATGAAAACATGACTACATGACAGGATTTTATAATAATTTATAGCATTTTCTACGTAAGAGAACATAGAATAAAATATGTTTTTCTTTTTTTCTTTAATAATTATCTTTATCTTCACTAGATCCTATAATGTCTTCTTCGGTAATGGACATGAGTTCACCGTCGCCGATGATCCCTCTGGGACAAATCAAGCAGGAGCCGGATCTGCACACTCCATCACCGTCGTCCTCGTCATCATCACGCCGCCGAGCCAAGTTGAAGCCGGATCTGAAACTGAAGGTTGAAATTTAATTTTGAAATATACCATATAAGTGAATTGAAATATACCGTAATAAGTGTAAGAGGTAATGCGCTAGATGAAACACATTATCATCCGTTGCTGAAACATGGTGTGTGTGCGTCTTAGTGCTTGTTTACGGAGACCGTCGTTGCCATAATTTTGTGGTTGCGCGAGCGATGACGTGGCTCGCTGCTGCAATGTACGACGAACGCCCAACGCGCCGCGTCTCCGTAAACACTGCCTTAGTGTTTTGTGTGTCCGGTGTTTTGTGTGCAGGATATAAATAATACCTAGGAAGAGTCATGTGTCATGTGTGTCAAATAGCCTCCGCTGTGGACACACATGTCTTACATGCGAGCTGAGAACTCGGGCGTAACGCCACGTTTAGTTATTTGATACATAGAAATAGGCGTCAGCATTGCCACTACAAAGGCATAATGCGCGCTAGTGTTGATATTTTCATACAGGGCCTAAAACTCGGCTAACACCATTCAACGTAGGCCTAGCAATTAAAATAAATGAATTGGTGTGTTGCACAATGCAGCGTTATATTAACAATAAACACTTCCGATTGTGAATACTTATAGAATGAAATTTTATTCAAAATTTGGCACGCAGATAGAACATTTTAAAATAGTCTTCCAGTTTAAGTTTTTAAAATCATAAAAAGTACCGAAATGCAGGGTATTCTATAGTAAAAGAACGAAATTAAAACCCCGGCTTTCGTTTTATATAAACCCATTTAAAATTGTTGTTTATTTCTTTTGAAATCGTATAATTTTATTCCAGTGCGGCGCCTGCGGCCAAGTAGGCCACATGCGCACTAACAAAGCCTGTCCGCTGTACACGGGCTCCATGGGCGGCGGCCCGGCCTCGCCGCCGGAAACCGACGTGGAGCCTCCGCCCATCGAGCCCGAGGATGACGACATGGGATACGTTGACGGCACCAAGTTGACGCTGCCGACGAAGATTATTAAGGTAAGTCTAAACAAGGTTTCTTTAGTACCAAATTTTTGAGCTACACTCAGAATTTTTGATTTGAGGTATTCTAAAACGCATTTTTTTATTCCCATTATGGGATTAGTGTTATGTGTCCACTTTTACTTAAACGAACTTTAATAAATAGCTCATGCCTAGCTCTATAACTAGCAATTCAATGAAGTTATGAAATTATAAATTGTCCGTTAAACTGAGTGAGAGGACAATGTAGACTGGTCAGCTTTATACCCAAAAGCACAATAAAAAATGTAGTCCATGAATCCACGGAGTGTACGGTGTTCTCACACTTACTTTATAAAAAGAAGCTACACAAAAATAAAAATAAATCTCTTTAAATATCGTAGTCGTAGTCTTAGTTAGTTAAAACACAGAGTGTGTTAATATAAAACGGTCTATAAATATAAATATATAGGATCTTCAACATCAAATTGCATCTCAATACAAAGGTTTTAAGAATATACAGCATTACATTATTTTTATGTTCGTCTGTTTAGGTTCATTGCCATCGAATTTGAATCTAACATCGCTGTTCTTTCTCTAGCAATCAGCAGAAGAGCTCAAACGCCGTGGTCCCGGGAGACGGCCGGGTGGATCTGGGTCAGGAGAACCGCGCAGTATGGGGCGGAGAATCAGACGGGGGACTGCGGGAGACTCGTGCGACTACCTCGTGCGGAGGCCCGCGGAGAGGCGGCGAACTGACCCGCTGGTCACCTTGTCGTCGCTATTGGAGGATGTACTCAACCATATGCGGCATCTGCCCGATGTCCAACCGTTTTTGTTCCCTGTCAATCCTAAGGTATGTCCTATATGTGATCGTGTTATAGCGACATCTGTGTCGCCACATAGGAACTAAAATTAAAAATCCTACATCGCGCTATCAGAGTTCTCCGTGAAGTTAGGACTTATATAACAGTCCGTAATAAACTATTGGGCAGTTGCCCATACCGGATACCTGTTTGATCGGAGGTTCCTCCCTTATTAATGGTAGTTTGCGTTACTGGACAACCTGTTACGCATGAAAATCGTGTAACTTGAAACGCTATTCTCGAATGACTGTTGATTCAAAATTGTTTTGCACAATTGGATCAAATCTTTAGCTGTTGTAAAATGTCTTGCGGCTCACCCCGGCTTCAGATGGGTGTTCAATGTATACAAAAATTTTATTCGTTTATCGTTCTTTCTAACAAATCTTTCTAGACCTAGTGAAAACCTTAACAAAATCGTTGTGTATTTAAAGATTTAGCTGACAAATTAGCAAAAGAGACACGTCGATGTTTTATAGTCGTAGTATGGTCGCGCAAAATTATAACCAAGTTGCAAGATTCATTAACTGATGGTTGGTTCAGTTCAACTCTGATGAAAAGACTAGGTAGGGAGTTTCATTGTAAGATGTGCTGCTATGAAACAATAGCGCCTACAACGTTCACAAACATTCCTTTCACTTTCCTTTTGTTTTTATAGTTGGTCGCCGATTACTACCGCATCGTGTCCCGGCCGATGGACCTGCAGACGATAAGGGACAACTTGAGACAGAAGCACTACCAGAGCAGAGAAGAGTTCTTGGCTGATGTCAATCAGATTGTCGAGAACTCGACTCTTTACAACGGTACTAACGGTATTTTAGAGTGAATTGATTTTTTATACTTTTTTAAACTTAATTTTATTCTAAGGTAGACATAGCTTCAAAAACTGCCTGAATTGCAAACAGAAAAATTTTAATATGCATTCAAACGTTTTTTCGCACTAGTGCGGAAAAGTGCGTGCGCCTCGCCTGCGCCACAATTGATTGTATTAATCGTATCGGACTGGGCGCTAAGCCAGCCCCACGAGTCACGCGTCTGCTCCTGTTTATTTATATCTTCGTAAGTGTATTGAAAAATGTCGTTGGGCAGTTAGTCACTGCAGCCCTCGGGTCCATAACATCCTCGCTAACGGCTCGGGCGAATTTCGCCTCGGTCGCTTTGACAAACTTTCTCCACTTTGATATAAGTATACTATTTCATCAGTTTTCTATCCACGTATTTGAAGCTATGTCCAAAGCCGGTTTAAAGCTATGTCCACACTCGTGCAGAATGGTATGTTAACACTGGCACCTTGTTTATAAAGGCATTTAACTGCATGTGTCTTGTGGCATTAGCACTAGTTGCGAGACAATTGGTGATATACCGCATGATGAAGTTCTAACACTCGATTTCTGAATTGAGTATTTGTGGTTGAAAATGTCGTGTGTCAAATGTTTCTTAAGAGCAGACAACCCGAGATACATTTCCATACAACCTCTCTTGCGTAGTTATGACGTTATTACATAAAGTTCTCTTGTTATTTTAGAATCATATTTTGTGGATATTATCTAGGTTTCTGTTGAAACCGAAACATTTTTTTTTTTGGTAAAATTAATCCTGTAAAAACCTCTGAAAATCTGCAATTTACCATCATAAATTAAAGAAAATATATTTATTATCTTCCACATTTTATCGAGATTCTGAATAATTTTATTTTTTTTTACAAGCTTTCTATTAGCTTGCACTGTATGTAACTATGTATGTTCGGCTCAAATCTTGCAACTCAATTTTGAAGCAGATATCTTCAACCGATTGAGCTGAAATTTTACATGCATGTGTAAATCGGGTGACAATGCAATATTATGATAACATGGAGCTGATCTGATGATGGAGCTGGAAGGTAGCCATAGGAACTTAGCAATATAACAATACAACCCCATCGAGTTTGGGCTCGCTTGATTAGTATTGACGAGTACTTTGATTCTGTTTGATAGCCAGGGTCTGATGATGGAACCGGAAGGTGGTCATAGGAACTCCGCAGTTAAACGATACAACCCCATCGAATTTGGGCTCGTTTGATTCGTATTGACGAGTACTTTCATCCTATATGGTAACCAAGGTCTGATGATGGAGGTGGAAGGTGGTCACAGGAACTCCGCACTTAAACGACAAAACCCATCGAATTTGGGTTCGTTTAGTTTGTATTGACGAGTACTTTCATCCTATATGGTAGCCATGGTCTGATGATGGAGCCGGAAGGTGTTCATAGGAACTCCGCAGTTAAACGATACGACCCCATCGAGTGTGAGCTCGTTTGATTAGTATTGACGAGTAGTTTGATCATGTATGGTAGCCAGGGTCTGATGATAGAGTCGGAAGGTGGTCATAGGAACTCCGCAGTTAAACGATTCAACCCCATCGAATTTGGGCTCGTTTGATTCGTATTGACAAGTACTTGGATCCTTTATGGTAACCAGGGTCTGATGATGGAGCTGGAAGGTTGCCATAGGAACTACGCAATTAAAAGATATAACCCCATCGACTTTAGGCTCATTTGATTTGTAATGACGAGTACTTTGATCATGAATGGTAGCCAGGGTCTGATGATGGAGTCGGAAGGTGGTTATAGGAACTCCGCAGTTAAACGACACAACCCCATCGAATTTGAGTTCGTTTCATTTGTATTGACGAGTGCTTGGATCCAATATGGTAACCAGGTTCTGATGATGGAGCTGGAAGGTTACCATAGGAACTTAAGTTACTAACCGAACACGGCAAGTTCGCGAAGTACCTGTACAAGATTCGTGCGGAGACGACGCCCGGGTGTCGCCACTGTGCGGCGCGCCCGGAAGACACGGTGGAGCACACAGTCGAGGTGTGCCCCGCTTGGGAAGAGCATCGCCGTGTACTTGTGGGGGCGATCGGTGACGGCGATCTCTCGCGCCGGGGCTTGGTTCAGGCCATGCTCCGGAGCGAGGAGGAGTGGCAGGTGGTCGCCACCTTCTGTGAAGCAGTAATGCTAGCAAACGAGGAGGCCGACCACATTAGGCAACGGCGCACACGCCGCCGCCACCGCTTGGATTCCGATCCCAATTTCGGGCCACAGTAGGCGCGGGCTCGCGGACGGCGGGCAATGGGTAGCTCGCTGTCCGTCCGTCCGGTAACGGCGCAAGTCATTTACGGCGTGCACTGTTCCCACGCGCCTCAAGGAGTTGTCAGCAAACTGTAGGGGCCCAGCAGGGCCGAAGCCTACTAGGGCCTAAAGTTATGTGAAAATGTCACCCGGGGCCCTGGGACGAAGGCAATGAATGGAACAGGGTAGATTTTTAGTCAGTAAGAGTCTAACACTATTTCCCGCCCCACCCAAGGGCGGGATTTGTCATTGGATGATTTTACCTACTATAAAAAAAAACCATAGGAACTTCGTAAGAAATCTACACAATCCCATCGAGTTCGGGCTCTTTTGATTTGTATTGATGAGTACTTGGATCCTATATGGTAACCAGGGTCTGATGATGGAGCTGGAAGGTGGCTACAAGAACTCCGCAATTAATCGACACAGCCCTCTCGTCTTTGGTCTCGTTAGATTTGTAATGACGAGTACTTTGATCAATATGGCAGTCGGGATCTGATGATGGAGCTGGAAGGTGGCCATAGGAGTTCCGCAATAAAACGACACAATCCCATCGAGTTTCAGATCGAATAAAATAAGTTCTAACCGGTCATAAGCGACTTGGACTCGCGTACAGAGGGTTCCGTACAAATTTACGTAAGTAAATAGCTAGTTAGTTTTAATACACTCCTACAAAATACCAATTGAAAGGGCTTGCAGAGAGTAACTTGAAAAATAAAGTGACATAACTCTAAATCCAATATTCTCCTTTTTCTCAGTCATACTCTTGATGGAGTGGGAGTGGTCTTCTGGTAGGTTGGTTGCGGCTTTTGCGAGACTTCTCTATCTCTCTCTATTCATGGCACTTCGTGTACATTCAATGAGGGAACACTCTGATAATGATTTAGTGAGGTCTGTCCATCTGGCAGGCGATTGGCCGCGAGAACGTAGGCCATACTCCTCCCTGTACCACTAAACGTTCCAAAGAGCTTTCATTGCGTATGATTTATCCAAACAGCTTAAAAATTCGCTGTTGCAGAATCGACGAAAGTTTTTGTTTTGATGCAAAGCTCTTTAGGAATGGAACCGTTAGTGCGTTGAGCAGTCTGTTTTATCCTCAGTAAATGCCTCCAGCGTCACATTTCAAGAGCGTCAATCGTTTTACGGTGCTTGAATCTTCTCCGCATTTCCTAGGATTTGTAATTGTGGATCCCAGGTAGATAAACTCTGGACAACTTCGCAATTGGCTATTTCATGTAAGTTAGGTTGATTGTTAGTCTTACGATCCACCACCATCATTTTGGTTTCATAAATCCAACCTGGTAGACTTCTCACGTGGTCGCCTCCTTTTGCGAAGCAGTAATGCTAGCCAAGGAGGAGGCCGACCGCATCAGGCAACAGCGCTTACGCCGCAGCCGCCGCCGTAATTCCGATCCCGATTTCCTGCCACCGTAGGCGCGGGCTTACGGACGGCGGGCAATGGGTAGCTCGCTGTCCGTCCGGTAACAGACCGAACCAAGCCGAAGGGCGGGGGATGTCATTGGATGATTTTACCCAACATAAAAAAAACCTGGCAGACTTCTAAAGATAGCAGACTAAGTTTCTTATGCTTTCCCATGATATGGGTAGCAAATGTGAGGATTTGCTGAGAATACAAATGTGATTTAAATAAGGTATAACTAAAAAGTAAAAAATAAATTACAAATAAAAAAACTTTTTTAAAAACAAGCTTTCAATTAAATGGGCTAAAAAGAAGAAAATAAACTTTTCCTTTATAACTTTTACTATCAATTTATAACGACATTACACAATTTATATGATATAAAAGCTTGTCGCGAGATTTAACTGTGTAAATACCTACACACTACATAGCTAAATAACTTCATTAATTAAATCAGTTAAATAACTTTATCTATTGATTTTAATATTTTCAAAATCTCGCGACAAGCTTTTATATCATATAAATTGTGTAATGTCGTTATAAATTGATAGTAAAAGTTATAAAGGAAAAGTTTATTTTCTTCTTTTTAGCCCATTTAATTGAAAGCTTGTTTTTAAAAAAGTTTTTTTATTTGTAATTTATTACTTTTATGGTCTAAGCGTTATCTCTATTTTTTCGTCTTGCCTCTTTATCAAATATTGCAGTGAATTGCGTTGAATGAAACAACAAGCTTTTAAATCATGCTCACGTTGACGATAGAAGGATTGGGAAGGTTAGGTGGGCCCTCTTAAATATTGCAGTTTGACATGTTTAAAAGTAGTTCGACAAATACTCAACTTCTGAATTCTGAATTGTTAAATGGAGGTAAGGTTTAGTATGGACATAGCTTTCAGCATGCATCTGATATTTTTATTTTAATCTTACTACTAGTTGCTTGTCGTTGTTTTATTGAATTTAGTTTATATAGAATTTAGTTTGCATGCAGAAATATACAATTTTTTGATAAAGTAAATTAAAAGTACGGCAGTTTAACACATCTGCCAATTAGTACAATTGGGTATTTGCTTTATTTTTCTTCATTAATAAATTTTAAATAACACTAAAAATAAAGTATCTGAAATCAGCATAAAATTTGATTAATAAATTAAGCAGCAATGAGTATTTCAAGTATTGATATGAAGAAAAGTGGGGGTGTGGTGAGAATATCTTGTTGTCTCTTTTACCTACGTACCCTAATGGCGGTGACGTCACATTTCAATATGTGCATCCTTTTTCTGTTACTTGACAGTTGCTCTTTCGTCAAATTCTAAAGGTTTTTTACATAATGAATGGTTTAAAAAAAACTATTCACACAAATAATAATTTAAAAAGAAAAATGGAGTGAACTACCCAATTTTGCACGTAGTCCTTTAGGTTGCTCGGTATACCCATTGGCCTCTTCAAACGCGAGCAATGTTATCAAGCTGTGTAGGTTTTAGTATCGAACCCGAACAGGTCTGCACTTTTTTGCAATTAATTTCATCAGCACTCTGAAAATTTGATGGAAAATATCGTACGAGAACTAAGGACCGTCTTAAAACCATTTTTTTTAATGTGAGTTATTATCAAATGACTTCTCCGCCCTAGGGTGATGCGGAAGGGCGTGTCAGACTACTGACTAAATTTCACCTGTGTCCTTTTTTAAGGGGAGATCATGACTTCTCCCGCTCTGGGTGAAGTGGGTGTCTAAGACAGCTGTTGTCCTTCAGTGTTCTATGACCACGGTCTTCCTTTTCAGAAAATGTTAGCGGCCCTAGCAGGCATCGGCCGTGTGTTCAAGGGTCACTGCAACATTTTCAAACGTAGGAAACGTTCGAAACGGCTCTTAGAACCCCGTAGATCCCTTAGTAGCAAAATTATAGGCTGAATTAACTTAGTATTAAGCTTAACACATGCCTTAATATTTGTGAATGTTTCTAAGGACCGACAAGCAGTTTAACAGTCGCCGCTCAGCGTATGCTACAGAGATGCGTTGAAAAGTTAGCGGAGAAGGAAGAACAACTGATGAAACTGGAGAAACAAATCAATCCGTTACTTGATGATAATGATCAGGTACGTCAACTGTTCAAAGGTTTATGACTATTTTGTGTTTGGTTATTTGAAGGGGTCCTAACGCAATAACGCTCCATAAAGATTTATTTATTTCAATCAAAACGACAAAAATGCCAATTAAACTGATTACACTTACATATATCAGATACAAATTATATAGTAACACATTTAATAAAATATAACACAAATGTATAAACTTAGCCTCTTATACAATCTTCTCGCAAATCACCAGACATTCAGTCAGTATTTCCTTCCATTCATCAGCGAACAGATCTAGTCCAGGACTGGATTCAAGGAGAGCGTTGAGTGCAATTAACATTCGCAGAATGGGTGACATACGTTGCGCAACCATACGACAACGTGGCACCACAAATAGTTTATGCCGTCTTGCCCGGCAATAGTTATCGGGAACAAAAATTTTGCACAGCTCCCCATGCAAACTAGGCGAGTCGATGGTTCCATGTATGATCTTGCAAGCCATTACAAGTTGATCGAAAGCTCGTCTAAGCTGGAGTGAAGTAAAGCCCAAGCAACCTAATAGAAACTTGGTTTGATACAAATACGGATAATAGCCAAACTTGCGTTTGTAGAAATACCTTAAAAATGCTTTTTGGACTTTTTCTATCATAAGAGAATAGGATTTCTCGTACGGATTCCAAACACAGGAGCTTGAGTCAAGTTTACTTCTAACAAGTGTGGTTATGTAGAAGTCGGATAACTTGATGGTTTGAAAATTCACGACAATTTCTAAGAAGGAACCCTAACCTCCGAAACGACTCTTTGGCTAGAGAAAGAAAAAAGTTGGCAATTGGAAGACGCCGCGTTGGATTGGAAGGCCTCACCCACAAGGTGGACCGATGACCTGGTGAGAGTCGCGGGAATTCGATGGATGCGAGACGCACAGGACTGGTCATTAGTGGACGCCTGAGGCAGGACTATGTCCAACAGTGGACGTCTTCCGGCTAAGATGATAATGACTTATTTAGAATAATAAGCCAAAAATTGTTACGATGTAGCCTTGTATATAGTCTTATACAAACAAAGCTACATTGTAACAAAAATTAGGGTCCATCCTTTAGAATTTTAGATGTACTCTAAAATTAGGGAAAAAAAATATTGTAGCACCAATTAATCATACACAGTCACGTGAAAATGTTAACGTTCTACCTAATACGGTTCCTTTAGATAGAGCCTGCTACAGGCAGACGGACAAACCGATAGCCGTCGTTTAGTAATAGGGTTCCGTTGGTTACTTGTCGAGTACGAAACCTTGAAGAATTAATCTGTCTACTCCGACTCCTGGTTATAAGACCAAACTTCCTCTAAGATGAAGCATAAAATTTTCACATTAAAATCCTTCTTCCCAGGTGGCATTATCATTCATCTTAGAAAACTTACTGACAACCAAACTGAAGATAATGCCCGAAGCGTGGCCCTTCCTAAAGCCGGTCAACAAGAAACAAGTGAAGGACTACTACAACGTCATCAAGAAACCTATCGATATGGAGACTATGGGCAAGAAGATACAAGGTAACTGAACTTATGAACAACTTTTTCCAGCACCTTCGCCCGTTTGAAAATAGAAAATACGTAGTCTATGACACAATAGCTTTCTAATTGTCTCTAATTACGGCATACGAGAGGTTGATGATAAAGTGGCATTCTATTGGTATAATAATTTTTTTAATCGGTCTAGCCGTTTTGACTTTATTCATTCTAAATAAAACTATTAAAATGTAAATCGTCTTTCTTTATAATATCAGTAATTTATTTACCTACCTGATACTATGAACTGTGCTAGCTTTAGATTGACTTGGAATGATAAAATCGAATAAATGTTATAGGAAACTGGATATGGTCACACTTAACGTCTCATTCATATAAACTGCCAATACGGATTTTAATTTTAATTTAAATGCTTCATTCGTAAGACGTGAGTTGAATACTCGTATGTTGCAAAAATATAAAAATAGCTTATGCATATCTACGGCATGTAGGTGATGAAGGTTCCTTGAGCACCGTTGTCTGCTCATTTCATTGTGTTCGTGGCCCGAAGCGCTCGCATCATCTGCGATACCTGCGTTTCCGCATACTCGGGAGACCTGTGGGAAACGAAGGACATGTTACTTAGTGTTCTAATAATAATAATATTGCTGAATTAATTTATTTTCATGTTGACTTACCCTATGTGTCTGGTCTACTCGCAGCCGGTACTTGTATTGTCGTCGCCACTCATTCCGATAACATGGCAGGCATTGCGAGCTATAACTAAAAAAAAAAAAATATAATTATATTAATTAAACACACATTCACTTGGCACTTTGTTTCTTTTAAATAGATACCGCCATAAACAAACGACACTTACCTTCTGCTTATATACTCGTACATAATCTCTTTTCACTTCCTTTATCACATAACACTTTGTAATTAATTCCCTTAATTGATAACGTAAAAAATTCAAGCATTATCTCCTTGTAATATTTTATTATTTTTCTTTTTTCAAAGTACCCGAAGTTAATAACTAGATTTTATTTTATTTTAAAAATTTTGCGCTGTTTAGAATTCGTCCGTTGCGCTTAGCTGCCCTAAGCATAGTATCGTTGCACCGCGCGCAAAGATGGCGACGTGTTGAGGTTGTGTCGTTTTTAAAAACCGGTTTTTGTCGTGCGCGTGGAATAAAGCACAATTAGATTGGCTTATTATTGTTATTATTATTTTTGTTAAATTTTATGTATTTTTTACACTGAACACATATTTTTTTATTTACCACACAAACTTATATAATAGGTACGTAATTTTTTTAATTACCCTACACCTTACACTGTTAACTGGGTAAATAAACCAGTTTTCAACCGATCACTCTAAATAAGGTTCAGTTGAAAACCAGCGTCAGGCAACTACCACGTAGCTGTCTGGCATTTCTGCTGAACTGGACCTATTTGGCGCAACCGTGAGACACACAATGTTAGTTTTTAACCTTTTTTTATCTTAAGTATCATATTGTTTCTGCATTGTGTGTGTCTATATAATTGTGTCAAATAAAATATTTTTCTTCTTTTCTTCTTCTTCTTCTTATACTAAGGTTTCTTTTTTGTTATATTAAGGGTTTATTTCCGTTTTAAAATTAGTTATTAATTTGGTTCTTTTTTCTTTTTTATCGGTTTTGATTCACTTTCATGTTTTCAGTTTATCATAAAACAGATCTAAATAATTTTCTCATTAATTATTTGATTACAATTGAATGCCTTGGGACGAAATTTTCTTTTAAAGTATGAATGTTAATGAAATCAAACATTTCAGCACACAAGTATCACAGTCGTGCCGACTTCTTACGCGATATTCAGCTGTTGGTGGACAACTGTCGCGCGTACAACGGACCTAACTCTCAGTTCACAAGACAGGCAGAAATCATACTCAAGGTTACACAAGACTCGCTAGAACAGGTAACATTCGTTTTACTGTTTTTTTTTTATCATTATTATTTACAGGCTCGTGTTTGACCACTACCTATCTCCATATCATCAGCCCCCTAACCAAATTACGACCGTTTCGTTTCGATTCTCTTAAGTCGAACGTCTCGAGTCGAAAACGCCTCCGATTCCTTTGTTCAGACCATCAGTCACGTGGTCAGAACAAAGGAATCGGAGGCGTTGCCAACTCGAGGATTTTGGATGCAATGCATCATGTACACCATGTTTAGACAATTACATTTTTACTTACTTAGTTACATGACTTTATTCCTACAGTTCGGCGAGCACGTAAGTCAGTTAGAGGCGAACATATCCCGCGTGCAGCAGAAGATGCTGGAGGAGGCGGATCACTCCGACCTGGACGTGGAGGAGCCTCCGCCGCCGCCGCCCGACGAGAAGCGCGGCCGCGGGAGGCCGCGGAAGCACAAACCGTCCACTTCTACTGCTGCCGCTGATGGTGAGTCGGGGATATCCTCATCTGTCTACACTTTTCTCAACTATGTTTGATTCAAAAAAAATAAAAAATGTTTGGGATTGAGTGTAATAGTACAGGGCACAATGTGAATTATTATTTAAATTTCGCCCTGTACTGTAAAAAACAATAAAGAAGAGGAACGCAATAACAATCTAGACATAGATTTTAGATTAACTTACAGTACGGCCGACGGATCTTGGCGAGTCTAAAGTTAGGCTTTGCGAACTTTAGCGCTTGCGCACTTGTAAAAAAATAAATGGTTTAAAAAAAAATGCCAATAACAGTTATTATTACTGTTAAAAAGAATCCCATAACAGGTGTTATTGCTGTTAACAACTTTTAGTTATGAAAAAGTTCAAATTACATTGAAACCCATAGTCTTTTTTAATAAAAACTGGGCAAGTGCAGGTCGGACTCGCACACTGAGGGTTCCGTCCAAACTAACATAAGCAAACATTTCAATTATCAAATCGAGTCTCGAATTACCGAATCGATCAAGTTTTTTTTTGTGACGTAACCACAAATATACAGTTGTCAGATTTATTCCAATACTTGTCCTACAAGATCTTGCTTTATGCCAAATTTCAAGGTTCTAGGTAAACGGGAAGTACCCTATGAATTTTGATTCCCTTGACAATGTCGAAATATACTTTTTTTGCGACATAAACGGCCGTATCTTTATTTCGTTAACTCTTAGATGTTTGATTTGTTTTCACAGCTTCAAGGGACCGCAGACCTGAGTATATGGTTTTAATTTCATTGTCATCTAAAAATCAATTAAGAATATAGAAAGCTAAAGTCGATACTTCAATAGTTATCGATAGAGTTCAATTACCTATTTCGAATTATCAAGTGTGATAAAGTCATGGGAGCAGCTCCGTTTAGCGAGCTTACAATTGAAGGATTAATGTTCTTTTTTTTAATAGGTGCTACCCCAAGGAAACGTGGAAGGCCGAGAAAAGATCAAAACTCCCTAGAAGAAGGTATGGTTAAAAGTTATAACTTTATGACAGCTTCATTTTTGAATATAAATTATATTTTGATTCAAATGGAGAAACTTGTTTATCGCGACCGACGCGAAATTCTGTGTTATTGAAATTCAATGTTACCGAGTCGAGTGCTACAGTGACAAATTTTCCACGTGTATCAAAATAAGAACGAAGGGATAAATCGTAGGCGCTGTTTGCGACCCGTCTGATAATCGACATGTAATAAATTGTACCGTGGGCGCAGGCACACTTTTCCACACTAGGGCGAAACACAATAAATTGCGTGCTTAAACGCGGTAGGGGTAAAAGACTTACTCGAAAACCTGTTTCGAGTAAATAAAGTTGTTGAACAATTAATAATTATGGGCATATACACTTCTTCATTAGTTATTTGTCGCCAAAGTAGATACTAAACTAACTGATGTTATTTGTAACGTATAGATCTCCAGTACTCGGACAGTGGCAGTTCAGAACTCGAAGAGGTGGAACAGAAAGTGGCCGCCGAAGCTATGGTTCAATTGGCAGTACGTCCACCATATCAAGGTTAGTTCTGTTATATATCAGCACATAACTTTTAGGCAAACTTGTATCGATTTGTATTTCAACACTGTTATGTTAACCGTGCCCTCTCCCGGAAGAAATACAATTGGTTCGTATGTAAGAAACATGAAAAGTAGTAAAAAAAGAAAACAATAATTGAAATGAGAGCTGTGGTGGCCGAGTTACCACAGCTGGGACTCAGACCTCCTCTCTAGGAGAAGGAATGGGCCGCAATGCACCACACAGGCCCAGTGCGGGTTGGTGAATGTCACACGACTTCGAATTTTTGGTTAAGAAAGGCCAGTGTTTGTCCTACGATGTTTTCCTTCACCGTTTTGAGAGCAGTGGTTATGAAATAAATTACACAAAGTAATGCGCCTGGCTGGGTTTGAACCCGTGACCTACAACTCGTAAGTCGGGGCCGTTACCACTTGGCCACCACTGCTCTCTATCATGATTGCTTAAACAAATTAAGTAGTTTTACTCAAGTCTAAAAATGCATTTTGTTACAGATGATGACCCGCCACTGGGCGAGTCAAGTTTCGACACGTCAGAGTTCCTAATAAAGCGGGAGGTGCCGGACGAACTGCCGCAGCCTTCCGATGACTTCGTGGACCTCGATCAACACAGCACTGACTACTCCTTCCCTCCTGTCGTCAAGGTAATGTTTAAAAAATGATTGTGTTATAAAATCAAATTGACTACCTCCTTTGTCTAGCGAACAGCATTTCACCAGTGACAAGTTAAAAAAGTATTAGAATTCGTAAGTAATAAATTATAATGTTTTTGCAACATTTGATAGCAACAGTATCGAGCTAGCTTTATCGACAAATTTTGCTGAGACAGTTAATACTACAATGAAATTTTCTTTTCTATTTTTACATACATCCCTTCTGAACTTGTGTAAACAAAGATGTAAAACTACAATAACCTTACATCGCAATATCCACCAGAAATCAATTTACTAATAATTATAAAACTGCCATTTACAACAGTGTCGTTCTCATTCACGCTAAAAAACCGAATTGGTACTTATTCGAGTTAAATACTAGTAGAGCATTAAAAGTCATCATCTATCATGTTATCTGTACAGGAAGAACCAATGGAACCTGACGTGGGAAATATGGGAGGTATGGGCAATATGAGCAGTATGGGCAACATGAGCAGTATGGGCAACATGAGCAGTATGGGCAACATGAACAGTATGGGCAACATGAGCAGTATGGGCAATATGGGTAGTATGGGCAATATGAGCAATATGGGCAATATGAGTATGGAGTCCACGATGCTTGGAGGAACAGGATTGGAACCACCTCCACAGTTCAAGGAAGAACCACCAGAGAACTGGCAGGTAAGCAACTGCAGTCTTATAGATAATAAAGCAATCATAATTGTTTATTCTGAATATAATAATACATATAAGTTTATCCCGACTTTTGTACTGTTTGTTCGTAAAGTTTTTTTAACCTCTCAGGAACCAGTGTACTAAATATAGTACACCTCATACCAGCTAATTAACATTATTACGTAAAAGTAAGGTTTAAGTTGCTTGTACCAAGGTGTACCGAATTCGGTACACTTGTGCGTGAGAGTTGAGAATTGTTCACGAATCAAACCCAAAAATGACCTGGTATAGAGTTATTATAATTTCAGTTTTTTTTTTATCAAGAGCTGGCTCATCTACGTAAAAAAAGACCAAATTACTTAGCTCGCTGTCTATGAACTTAACTTTTGTAATATTTCAAACTAAAAATAATATATCTTTCCCAGCCTGATCCGGCCATCCAAGATGATCTACAAGTCACTGACAGCGAAGAGGAACCCGAAGATGGGCTCTGGTTTTAAATAACAAGTCGTATGCAGCCTGTGGGGACAGCGGGGAATTCAATAACACATTCGTAAAGCTGGGAATTTCATTTTGACAAATTTCGTTTTGTAAGTTGTCGAGCAAAGAAACTTTTCAAACACGAAGAAATGAATAGGGATTTCTTTCCATTTCATTAGGAATCCTTTGGATTGTGATATAATAGAGTGTTATGATTTAGTAATTACGCATTTAGTAATCCCAAATCGTAACAGCCATCATTAGTTCCCTTACAGAACTCAGTACATAAATAACAGCCGTTATATTAATTCCCTCACAGGACTCTGTACAGAATGACTTTGTTACATTATAGACAATTAATTTTTGTTATTAGATTAACTAATGAATAAGAGCGAATATAAAAATTAAGGTTTAATATTGTTGTTTTAAAATATTTAGCATAGAAAATAAACTTTTCATTATAATTCGTAAGTTTTATTTATGAACACACATTCCTCATAAGAAATCTACCATAAGCAGAGTTACAGAATACTTAACTATTTTGCTATTATTTTCTTGAGCGTATTTGTAGATTTTATCAATAAAATAGATGTATTTTTCTTTACATGTCTTATTTATGGTCACGGGTATCTGAATTGAGTATTTTGAGTTAAGGCCGGCTAACCCGCGGAACATTTTCATACAACCGCTCTTACGCGATTATGATGTTATAACACATCTTTCTCCAGATATTTTCGATACACAGATATCTTGTGGATATTATCTAGGCTTCTATAGAAAGCAAAACATAAATTTGGGTAAAACTATCACTATAAAGACCTTTGAAAATCAGCAATTTTACGTGAACTTTGGCCCTTCATGTACTCATAATTATATAGAAAAGTACTTCTATAGAAGCCTCACACATTTCAACGAGATTCTGAGTGACGACAATTTTTCTCATAAATAAGGGTTTTAAAAGACGCGTATTTCCTGGAACAAGTTTTGTGAAATTTTCGTGTAAATCACGGTATTACTGAATGCCAACAGAGTTTTCAGGCGTTATCTCTGTTTTCGCGTTGCCTATTCATCAAACATGGCGTTGGATTGCGTAAGATGATGCAACAAGCTTTTAAACCATGCTCGGCGTTGACGACAGGTGAGCCGGGAAGGCCCACCTTAACCGTAGAGAATACTTCATTTCAAACAGTGACTCTAATTAAAAAAAAACTGCCCCACACTAGGAATTACTCCTGTATCATGGGTACGTTTACAAAAATGTAAATTCACATACACAATTTAATACACGCAGACCCTGACCCCTTTGTATTTTGCACATATATATTTGCACCTATTTATGGGCCATACAAATATTTGTTCCGTGCGAAAATCGAACCCCCGCCCTGCAGCGCAGCAGCCATTCGCTCAACCACTGCGCCAACCGTGCGCTATAGCATAGCATTGAAAGAAAGAAAAAAATGTTTATTCGCAACACAGCAATACTTTCCTTGAACTACTGGACCTATCTATATACAGGGTATTCACAACAAAATTGAGGGATTTTTTTATGAAGAACCCTTCTTTTGACACTCTCAAATCTGTGGTTCTTTTCTCGAAAGACTATCTCAGACACTGATCTGCATCGTTCATAACATGTTTATTGTATGAACTTTAAAAGAGACTGACCCTGACCTCTGAGTTTGTTTCGGTTTTTCTACTCAAGGAAGTTGGCTAGGAAACACCGGCCACATCTAGTTTGAATAAACAAAAAAATTGACTTGTAAAAGTGTTTTTCTATAATCAACTCTGCCAGCGGCTTTGTCTGCGTGAACGTCGGTTATTGCGGATTCTATAGGTAGGTAAGTAAGTCGAATACTATAGCTAAACCGCGAAAGCGTAACCATGTCTATAGTTGTGATGATATGTATTTATAAAATTAAGAATGGATTAGCAAAATAAAAATTGTCGCTAAACTCAAATAGAATCTTGTCCAACTACTATTTTTGGGACTCTTTGGAATATTGATAATGAATTAGAAGTCCTTTTAGTTGTCTATCGATTTCACTGTATATGTACCTACGCTACGCACGTAAATAAACGCAATAAAAATATTACGAAGCAAAGTTTTCAAGCCACGACGAAGCTCCTTTATTGGTGGTCGTTCAAATTCCAATGGTCCGAGTCGGACCCGTACCGGACTGCGATAGATTGCATTGCCGACGTAGGCATTTTAATACCGGCGGGACAGGGATGCATTGAGTTCCAAGCATTCATTGTTCAGCTCGGACTAACTTCCATGTAGGAAAGGCAGTTTAACCCACTCCAGTTTTTTGGTAGACATGATATGTGATTACATTAGTGAAAAAAATGGAGTTATAGAACAACTACCTACTCATCTTCATTGGGCTTTCCTGTCTGCCCAGCTGGTCTAGCCAAGTTACGACTGTTTAGTTTCGAATCTTTCGTCGATATCGATCGCCTCGAGTCGGATTCTTCCGACTCGGATTCTTTTGTTTTGACCACGTGACTGAGCGTTGAGATGACGTCATTTCACATATATTTGAAGTTTTCTACTAGCGTTAACGATTATAGATATTAACTTGGCTAAGCCCTCTATGTTTTTTTTTTTGGATGGAAATCATCAAATAACTTCTCCCGCTCTAGCTAGAGCGAGACTTACTGAATAAAACGCACCCGCATTCCTCCGAACGCGTTCCTGTCCCATTCCTGACACGGCAAGGATGTGTGTGGATAGACTTTACGCCGCATTGGGAATGAATTCCCTCACGTATGGATGTCTTGGTTAGGTACAGGCAGGTTGATTCTTCAAAAGTTCTTTAACATGATTGATTGGACTCCAGCAGCACTTCTGTTCTTCTACATGTGATATCTGAAAAGATGGCATGTAAAACTTTTATACTTACCTGCCTACTTAGTTATAATGCAGGGTGGTCGATCAAACATACTACTTTTAAAGGGATGTGCAAAAGAATGGGATTTTAAATTGATGAATTTGAACCGAACTGTTAGTTTTTAGTAGACTAGTATCTACCTAGTATTAGTAAGTAAATATATACGTTTACGAAAATAATGTGTAAGTACCTAGATTTTGAAACATTATGTCCGGAGTTTCTCTTCAAATACAACAGATTCCTTAAGCATATATACACCTGCCCCCTTAGCGAAGTTACAATAGTTTCGTTTAGTGTGAACGCTTGGAGTTGACCACGCCCCAATTCCTTTCTTCTGACGTTATCTCAATAAAGGAATTGGGGGCGTGGCCAACTCCAAGCGCAGCGTTCACGCTAAAAGGAACGATTGTAACTTGGTAAGGGGGGCTGGAGCCAACGCACCCAGTATTCTCAGTAGGTACCTATCTAATACTAACCTACATATCTAAAAACTTCCTCTAATAGTACAACACACTATCTTTTATACTGCTATCAGCAAGGATGTTTCACGGGGGACATATTAAACGGAACAGTTTTTCGGATGAGACATTCCCATTCAAATGTATGCTAAACGTCTAACCTTAGTTGCGAGACGTATGAATAAAACAAGGCCGGGCCGCTATCTGGTTAGGAACCTCCATAGTCTCATAGTAGTTGTTCGACTGAATTTGCAGTTCTGTGGGTAGTGGGATAGAAGTGTAATCTAAAAGAAATTAGGGATTCCTTCCTGCTGGGGACAAACTATGCTGTTTACAACTTGGAACCCTACCTTTCTTGGTTTTTTTTTTTTTTTTTTTTTTTTTGTGGTAGGTAAAATCATCCAATGACGAAACCCGCCCTTGGGTGGGGCGGGAAACAGTGTCAGACTTTTACTGACTAAAAACCTACCTTTCCATTCCTCGCCTTTGTCCCGGGGCCCGTGGTGACACTCTCGCATAACCTTTGGCCCCAGTAGGCTTCGGCCCTGCTGGACCCCTACAGTTTGCTGACAACTCCTTGAGGCGCGCGGGAACGGTGCGCGCCGTAGACGACCTGAGCTCGGACCGGTCTGTTACCGGACGGACGGACAGCGAGCTACCCATTGCCCACCGTCCGCGAGCCCGCGCCTACGGTGGCCGAAAATTGGGATCGGAAACCCGGCGGCGACGGCGGCGTGTGCGCCTTTGCCTAATGCGGTCGGCCTCCTCCTTTACTAGCATTACTGCTTCGCAGAAGGAGGCGACCGCCTGCCACTCCTCGCTCCGGAGCATGGCTTGAACCAGGCCCCGGCGCGAGAGATCGCCGCCGATCGCCCCCACGAGGACACGGCGGTGCTCTTCCCAAGCGGGGCACACCTCGACTGTGTGCTCCACCGTGTCCACCGGGCGGTTACCTTTTTTTGGTGGGAAATCATGAAATGAAGCAGTCATTTGAAGTTCTGGATGAAGTTTAAGGAAATGTTAGACTTTGACTGACAAAAAACCACCTTTACGTCTTTTAGTCACCCTTTGAGTCGCGTGCCTTCTTCGCTAACGTAACTTCTTCGTAACTTGTACCTACCCACGCTTAAAATTAAAGTACTTAAGCCATCCTTAATTCCTGACGCATATTATGCACATTGAGTGCAGAATGAATAATGTAGTCTATAATTAAATCAATAATGTGAACGATTCAATACAAATAATTTTATTTCACATAAGCCTACTGCATGGGCACTTTAAAACGCCAGAAGCTATTTATTGTATGATTCCAATTGGTCGTGTCCTATGGACTTCTCCATCTCAACAGGCAAGAAACTCCATTATAGATAAAGATTTATACAGATTGAAATATATACTTTTCTGTGTTAGCTGACTAACCAAAACTAACTGGAACTTAAAATTAATAGGGTATCATAATTCTATCGCTAAACAATCTTTAAAGATTTACGATTTAGGTGTGCATCGAACCTTCTTGACGATACCTTCTAGTTAAGAATACCGTGTTTATGGTAAATTCGAATCTGTGTTTGATCCCACTCATAGCGTATTTGTTTACAAAATAATATATGTGTAGGTATCTTAAGAAAAATACATCAGAGTATAGAGTATTATTGACAAAATTTACAAGGCACGACGCGAAGATAAGTCACCTCGAAAAGCTATTAGCTATCGATATTGGAGGTAGATAAATCCTCGCTGTATTTGAAATTTGCAATCTTCGGAGTGTTCACAGAGAGCCAATCAAATTGGCACGATGCATAGAATATAAATGAGCGAGGTTTAAACACACTTAGCCGTAGGTGTCAATTTTGCGAAATCATACTGCTTGAATATTCATAAAAGACTGAATGATATTATCATAATTGCATTATTGCACACGCTAAGGGCAGGTAAAGCATAGGATCTAGATTTATAGATCGCAGTACCTACTTGGTTTCTTCGTCGGCTTTTATTTACAGCTTCGTACGCGTGAAAGTTGGTTTTTCCAAACAAACTTTGGACCCCCATTTCATCCCCTTAGTTTTAGGCCCTGTAGTTTTGGCTTTGCGTTGATATATCAGTCAGTCATTTTCGCCTTTACCTATATAGACACTATTGTTAAGTATAACGGGGTAGGTAGTAACCCAAAAGACCTATCACTGTTAAGCTTGATGGGTGTATGAATGTGTAATGCACCTACCTATTGAATTTTTATTTGCAAATGCTTGTTTTCCTGAAAGGCTATCTATATCAGGTAGTACTATAAAACCAAAGGACCAGCCAAAGGACCATTTTTTTTTAACCATCACATAAAGCCAATTTTAAAATGAAAATACGGGCTGTGGCGGGGGCCTAGTAATCTGTGTGACAGGATTTCCTAGTACAGATACCAGTATGCCACAAAGGACTAATTTTAACTTTGTATAGTATTTTATAGATAAAATACCACACAAAGTTAAAATTAGTCCTTTACATTACCTAGAGGTAACGTTAGTTTGTAAGGCACCTTTGTGGAAGAGAAATAAATATATCTACTTATAACTATCTCAAGCAAGACTATTAGGTACACCCACGACTTAGGTATATTGAATTGTGGGCATTAAGATATTAGCAGTAGTGAGTGGGCAAAGGGATTACAAGGAATGTAAGTAAGTAGTCGAGTTCGAAGATTTTTCGGAGAAAAGCATGTTTTGTTAGATTTTCTCTTGTGTCGTGATCGTGGATGCGTTTAGAAGCACACATTCTTAATGTAATTTATTCCAAATATACCTATCAGGCGCCTACTATAACTATTATCTACAGTTTCTTTTCGTATCTATGTCTGAGACTGAATAGTTTTGCAGGAAATAAGACGAAAAACATAATCGCACTTTAGCTGCACTAAATGAACTCTTGGATCCTAATCGAACTAACTGTGATAGGTGTTCAGGTGGGAAATCAAACGAAGTGACAACATTCAGGTTTCTTATAACAATCTGTATGCGGATGGATGGAAGATGATTTTATTGGCATGTCAAAAGTACTTTGAGAGGGGTCTTTTTTTAGGTGGGAAATCATTCAAAAGCTTCTCTCGCTCTTGAGCGTGGCGGGAGGCTGGGCGGGATGGATGTCAGACTTTTACTGACTAATCCACTTTACGTTCCTTCCTTGCCTTTCGTTCCAGGGCCCCGGGTTTTCGTTTCAGAAGCGAACCCATGACCCCAGTAGGCTTCGACCCTGCTGGGTTCCGGTACTGTGAGAGAGATTGATGTATAATTGTATAAGTTTTTTACAATTTTTTTTTTTTTTGTATGATTACTGTAATTGGTTGTCTAACCATTGTTATTAATTAAAATAAATAAACAAAATAAGTAATATTATACATCAAGGTAGCACACTTCAATCTGTATGAGGCCTGTAAGCGGATTACTAAGCGAGGGCTTAAAATGTTGATCGGAGCTTTTCTTGGTAAGCTGGTTTACTGATTATACATCGGATCAATGACTGTTGAATGTGTTCTTATAGGAAATATGTCTTAGAAAAATGCTAATATTGTCTTAGGAAAACTCAACTAACTCTTATTTTAGGGTCCCGTATAGTTTAAATGTATGTATGTTCAGTTTTAGCTTTAAATATAATTTTGTAATACTTGTTTTCTAAATAGTATTTTCTTTTTCTTTTTTTTATGCACCTGCCTCTATTGTCTCTCCACCACCCTAGGTTGACTGGTAGAGAATGCCTAAAGCATTAAGCCTTTGTACCTTTAGTTGCATGAAGATTAAATAAATACTTCAGTCGGAAAAAAAACATCACATTGTTGTCTGCCAAAACTTTAATTCTCAGGAAATGGTGGAGGTATGGCGAAATTAATATCAAATTCCCAGGTCTGCTACCCTTTCGAGTAGTGAAAAATGAAACTTCTATATCAAGGCTAGTGATGGTGCATATTTTGACATTCACAAGAGAATTAAAACCTACAGGGAACTTGCCCTTGAATGAAAAAAAAAATGGTAAAAATAACGTAATGAAAACCAAGTAATGGAAAAAAATTAAAATTCGGTAGTTACTTCACAAAATAAATTACTTTTTGCAATTCGGAAAAATCTTTGAGACTCGATTCGGGAAACGAACTAAAAGCAAAGCTTCGTCAAACTAAAAATAAAAGTCTGGCCGTAATTAAAAAGAAGTAAAAAATTACTACATAGGATGTATTCTAGTCAAATTTGGAATTCTTGAGTCGAAAATGCAATATGCTTAGCTAAGCAACTAATACTCTTTTTATGTAGAACCCATAACATTTAATGTTTGCGCTTTAATACATTTAGAACTAGACCATAAACACAGCACAGATACCCATTACATTTTGTAAGCTTTCCTTACATTCTATTCAACTGAAGCCACATAATTTTACAGTTGCTCGAACGGCAACTCACCGGAATTTACAAGGTTTACTTCTTGTATTAAATGCAGCTAGTAGCTACATAAGGAGTTTCACATTAGCCACATTAGAAGGAACATTAGCACCGAACATTCAGGCATAGAACACGGAATAGTCGCACTAGGCAATGTCTAGAGCCTATGATACTATTAATTAAAACTTCAGATGCGAAAATCACGACATTAAGTCGTCGCCATCAGTTTATAACATAAACATAGAGAATGAATTGAACAACACGCTCACAAAATTACCACCTGTAAATAGAGACAAAGGGACCTGATCCTTGGTTATAGGACCCGAGGTCATGACACTAGGTAAGCCTGTTTCATAGCTCAATTAGATTTCTGGAAAATGACGATTACATTACTTTACTTACCAAGTTCTTACTGGATACATGATCTCTTGATTTATTTCCCACGTACTGCCATTCACTTCAAACCTGCATAAAGAAAGCTCAGTAAATAGTTAACACTTTATTGTCGTAGTACCAGTACAAGAGCAATAGAAACAGCTGACTTACAAGTTGTGGTCATAGATGAACACAAACCTAGCCAAGCGCATTACTTTGTGTAATTTATTTCATCACCGCTGCTCTCAAAACGTTGAAGGAAAACATCGTGCTGGGCATGCCCTAAAAATAAAAAAAAAACTTACCAATTCACACTTGAACCGCGTTGTGGATTACGGCTCATTTCTTCTTTTAGGAAAAAGGCTTGAGTTTCAGCAGTGGAGACACAAAAAGAAAAGGTTGATTATGCTATGCTATATGCCAGTAAACGATGACATCCTTAGTTTGTACCGAAAGCGTTGATAATGCCGCCTCCCGCTGTGACCGCTAGGGGCTCTGGAATTATTTGGAAGAGTTACCGCGACCCTGGAACGTAAAGGGTAGCTTAAGGAATACAAGAGGGTTTAAGTCAGTAAAATTGTTACACTTACACCTGTATTTATAAACAAGTAAAACTAGTTACTTAAGTAAAAGTAACTACATTTGATTTCTAATGTCAAGTAATGACTTAATAAGATTTTACTTAGCAACAAGTAATTATATCTTTATGAATACGGGTCTCACTCTATCGCTGTGACTGCAAAGACGTCCTCCTTGCTCTATGATTACAGTGCATTAACAGTGGACACGTATAGCTCGTATGTAACAATAACCGTATAATAGTTTCTGGGAACACACAGTCCGCCGCATCGTTCCATGTTTCCTTTAAAACTATTAATAAAACTACGTCACTAATGGAACTTGCTTCTATTACGGTCTGGATTTTCGTTTAAGCTGTTGTAGAATTGTTTAGAACTTTAGAAGTATACAATCTTGATTTTGTTTTGCTTAATGTGCCTTAGAATTGGTTATGCCAATCTAGAATTTCGATGTCTACTCTAATTTTGAGTTTCTGTTGCAAAAATCCAAAATTAAGAAATGGCTCTAAAACATAACCACTAATTGATAGGCAAAGTGCAGCTTTCCAATATCACTTAATTTTTCAGGAATATGTTAAAGATGAAGCCACCAATGAAAAAGTGCTTTCAATCATTGAAAAATCAATAAACTGTAATAATACAAACAAATTAGACAACTTGAAAAGTAGGGATCCACTTAAAACTTCAAATAATCGATATTTGAAGTTTTGAGTTGATCCCTACTTTCCTCTTTCCTCATCTTTAAAGTCCAAAATCGTGTTCGGACTTAAGGTGCAGGTTATTTGTACTGTATTTGATTTGTTTTTTCTATCTTCCTTGTTCTTCAAACTAAAAAAATAAATTTTTATCATGAGGAAAATGTACCAATTCTGGAATGATTAATTGTTGGTTGAGCAGTGTTCGAAAACAATAACTATGGACGCGATCACGACTCGATCCATATGCGGCGGCAGGGCTGCCGTCGTGCATATGAAGACATCCAAGGTTTTTGAAGCGCTCGTAATTACTTTTTCTGTGACTTTCATTTAATTGAAATAAAAAATGATAAAGATTTAAACAGCGTACCTATTATAATGAATTATTCCTATGATAAGGTTTTGGGATTTCGCACAATAAAATACAAAATGATCCTTTGTCCCAAGCTTTGTCCCAACACACACATTTAACTGTCTTTCAGACTACATTTTCTAAACAATACGATAAGAACTAAATAAGCCGGATGTGTGGTACCTACATTCTCATCTTGTTTTTCTTCCATCCCTCTTTTGTAAGGGGTCTATTATAAGAGCAGCCCTATTTGCAGAATGTATTACAACGCGGGTCCCATCTAACCGCAAAAGGTTTATCCTGAGTTGTCGTACAATCGCTGCTGCAGTTATTTTTCATGTCTTGTTTCTAAATTCTATTTAGATTATGCTGGTTCTTTACGTTTTGGGGTGTGTTTCTGTTATTTTTTCGCTTTAAATGTACTTTAAAAATGGCTACCTTTCTCAAATAATAGTTAAAGTACCTAGACTAAAGATCGATGCTGCCATAATTATTTGTAGTTTATTTCTGTAGGGGCCCAGTAGGGCCGAAGCCTACTGGGGCCAAGGGATAGGTGAAAGTGAACCCCGGGGCCCTGGAACGAAGGCAATGAAGGAGCAGGGTAGGTTTTTAGTCAGTCTGACACTATCTCCCGCCCCACCCAAGGGCGGCCAATAAAAAAAAACATAAAAAAAATATAATTATATTTATGCATTTTATTTCCTATAGTACAAATTAAGTCACGTATTTCTTTAATTTTGGTGCAAGACAGAGGCAGATACAAACTTTAAAAACTCATAATTATTCTAAAACTTATTTATTCACCTTAAAACCGTAAGTAAATTAGGTAAAAATGCATTTATTATATATTATTGGTTGCGCGAATTTGCTGATGTTTTAATGGACTGTATGTTTGTAAAAGCGATCTAAGGTTTGTTAACAATATGCAGGTACTGCGTCTAGCGTTTATTAATGGGATAAATGTATTAGGAAAGGAACACTGACCTTTTAACCTCGAAGGTTCCACATGGCGCCGCCGGCGGACCTCGACTTCGTACATTTAACCACTGCCAGGTCCTGTATTGCACTAACACTGCACTATTGTTGAGTCTCTGAATGATTGGATCACGAAAATAGTCAATTTTCTTGTAATTTCGAGCGGGCGCGGTTAGCGGTGCGGTCACATTCACAATCGATGCACACACGTCAAATGTCAAATCATTTCTCTCGAGGTCGTGCGGGAAGCGGAAACGGTAGGGATAGGATTGCTAGGCCAAAAAAATAAATTACAAAAAACAAAGTCGCGGATCATAGCAAATTGGCGCAACCATTCCCCCCGGGTTTGAAGGGTTACCTTCAAAGAAAAGAAAAAAACAAAAGCGAAACTAAACCCTATTACTAATCTAAACTATCAATACTAGGTAGCGAAACAACTTATAACTAACTATGCCACTACTACTGATTAGGCAGAGGGCAGAGGCGAATAACCGGACGCAGGTACGATCCAGTTGCGGTTTTAACTTTTACGACTCGCGTTATTCCGTTCGAACCCGGAAAAACTTCTTCCACTACACCAAGAGGCCAGTGCAGAGGAGGCGCACTCTCAGTCTTCAGTATCACCACAGTACCGACTGTGACTGGATCTGAAGGAGTGTTCCACTTTTGACGCGACTGCAGCGTATGCAGATAATCTGTCCTCCATCGCTTCCAAAAGGACTGAACTAAGCTATCTAGCAGAGCGTGACGCGGGTGAAGCTGCAGTTGGTCAGTCTCGACATCTAAAGCGGGCAAATATTTAAGAGGAGTCGTCGTCAAGAAGTGAGCCGGCGTCAACGCTAGTGGCTCCGATGGATCACCAGACAAAGTCCGACACAACGGACGCGTATTCATCAACGCCTCTACCTGAGCGAGTACGGTGCTCAACTCCTCGTACGAGAGAATCTGTTCGCCTATGACCCGAAACAGGTGCGACTTAAGGCTTTTAATATTCGCCTCCCAATTGCCACCAAAATGACTAGCCGCTGGCGTATTAAAACACCAATCAATGCGATTCTCAGCTAAGACATGGGCGAATTCACTTTGGTAGTACTTGGAGCGTAAGAATGTATGTAATTCCGAAATATTGCGTCGCGCTCCAACATAATTTGTGCCGTTGTCAGAGTATAAGCGCTTAACGGGACCACGGCGAGATAAAAATCGTTTAAATGCAGACATAAAACCCTGCGTACTCAAATCACTGGTTAACTCTATGTGAACCGCACGAGTTGTCATACAAACGAATAGGCAAATGTATGCCTTTGTGGAACGTATACCACGACCACGGGCAATAGTGACCTTAAACGGTCCAGCATAGTCCGTCCCAGTATGTATGAAAGGTTTCACCGTCTGTACAACACGACAAGAACGATGGTCGGCCATTTCCGGCGCGTTGAAACGCGGGCGGAGCTTAAAGCAGGGCACACATCTGTGCACTCTAGCGCGTATCAAATTGCGAGCGGAAAGTATCCAGTACTTCTGTCGAAGAATGGACATTAATAAATCGGGACCAGCGTGACAATTCACCTTATGGTGATAATCCACCAACAAATCCAAAACGTGATCCTTGCGTGGTAGAACTACTGGATGCATTTGTTCAAACTCTAACTTAGCATTTCGCAGACGGCCACCGACACGAATGAGTCCGTCTTGCAAAAATGGTTTCAAATGTTGAAGTGCGGGACTACAAGGTTTATGTGATTCTAAACTACGAAATTCTATTGAAAAATAAAATTTCTGCAACTCTCGAAGTACAACTGATTCAGCTCTATCCAAATCAGCTGCGATTATAGAACCACGCGATGGTAATAATCTCAAAAATCTTAGGACATAAACTACACAGCGTAATAGTCTCGACCAAGACGAGACTCGATTAGACAACAACAAAACAACTGATTCTTCACGCGGAACTGATACTACAAGCGTATGTTTCTTCTCCTCGGGTGGCTCTGAAACAGTAGCGGGGTTAAACCGAGCATTTGGCCACTCGTTAGGAGTGGTATGAAGCCAGTGAGGGCCACAAAACCAAAGCGGATGATTTAAAATTTGCGCAGGAAGCAAACCACGTGAGAGACAATCAGCTGGGTTTTCTGTTCCAGCGACATGGAATATATTTTCCGGTGACAATTCAGCTTGAATCTTAGCCACCCTATTTGCGACAAACGTGCCCCATCGATGGGGTGACGATTGAATTCGACGATTGAATTCGTAAACCTTCAAAGGTTCCTGCGGAGAAAATCTATACAAGAAGCGTTGGAATCTACGGTCACATTCTCTGATTCCAATACTAAGAAACATTTGCCGAATATCGGCAGAGAGCGCAATAGCAAACAAGCGTTTTTCTGCGGAGGCACGGGAGCCACCGAGCGAAAAAATATCACCCTTGAAAGGGAGCGCGACAACATAACGACCATCTTTATCACGAGTAGTCGTGCGGGTATAAATCTCCTCAGTGACCTGATCCTCAGGGCTGAGAACAGGCGGAACATTGACCTCTTCAATCTCCCAGAACTTGCGGATGGTAGACTCAAGCGGCGGCTCGACGGTGCAACAGTGCGACACAGTCGAGTAACTAACTGAACAAGCGGGTGCGGAACCAACTATAACAAACCCGAGAACTGTTTCCAGTGCGTGCGGAGCGGGGTACATCGGAAGACCTTGAATTTTACGTGATAACTGGAGATGCGGGAGAATCGAAGCACCGATCAATAGATCGATATCTCCAGGGAAAGCGTAATTTCCGTCGGCTAACTGCAAGTTCTTAAACTCCGTCAGCATGGACGTGTCAACCGGTACCGTGGGCAACCGTTCCGTAATCTTATCTGCGACTAGCGAATCCATTTCAAACGAAATATTACGATTAAAACGTGAACTAAATATTATTTTAATGGAACCGTGAATGGTTGCCTTTAAACCTCCAAAACCTTTCACTTCTGAGCGGGATGACCAATTATTAAAACTAAAACCAAGGCGTTGACAACAATCCCGAGTAATAAAATTACTCTGGGAAGCGCCATCTAGCAGCGCCCGAACGGTGTGCGGTTTGCCAAAGGCATCTACAATGACAACTTGCGCGGTCGCAAGTAAAACGGTAGTGATTTGAGTACCAGCGGCGGAAAGCGAACACAATGTTACGTCGTTTGCACTTGCAGCAAGCCGCGCGTCACAAGCGTCGCGCGTCTGCGCAGGCTGCTGCTGCGATGGCAGCTTACTACTCTCAAAATGTAAGAAGGTATGATGTCTAGCTGGACATTTACGACAGCTAACACCACTTTTACATGACGTAACCAGATGTTTGTCACTTAGACAATTAAAACACAAATTATTAGTGCGGACAAACTTGTAACGATCCCTAGGCGATAATCTCTGAAATCCCGAACACTTGTACAGCTGTGTATGGCTACCCTTACACAGAGAACAGTCAGGTGTTGAGACGGTATTAACTAGCGTATGTGCAGTCTTGACTGACTTCGATGACGCGTCTATACGGCGATCGGAACCTGTCCTATTCGTGACTTCATGACGTGCCGACGTGCGCTGCAATACCTTAATATGGTCGCGAATAAAAGATTCTAAATCTTCGAACTTAGGTATTTCTTTGCCGCGCTGAGTCGTTTCAAACAGACGAACAGTTTCAGGATCTAATTTATTTAAACCGATATACAAAAACAAAAAGTCACAGAGGTCATTGACCTTTAGGTTCTTTACTGCACGAACAGATGATGCGAAAATATTTAAAAACTTCTCTAAATTATGATCGTTACAAACGGAAAAACTTTTCAAATCGAATAATTGATCTAAATATGCGGTGGCTACTAATCGCTTATCTTCGTATTTTGTTTTTAAAGTGTTCAAAATTAAAGTGTAATTTTCAGCGCTAAACGTAATTCCAGCACAGACAGCCTTTGCCTTACCGGTCAATTTTTCTACGAGATAATGCAATCTCTCGTGATCTGTCAGCGATGTGTTCCTATGTATTATATTTTCGAAACTATCTATAAATAAATTCCAATTTCGAATGTCACCATTAAATTCAGGTATTTGTATTGGCGGCAATCGTGGGCGTTCGCGAGGAGGGTTGGATAAACCACTCGCGGGGGGGGGAGTCTCTAAACTCCTAGCAATACGTTTGATACGACAATACAAGTCATCAAAGGACGACAATGCCTGATAACTCACACAGTAATCAGGATTTAACTCCAACTCTAAAATGTTTATATCCTTAATTGTAGATTTAAAATCCGCGCGCAAACTATCTAAAGTTTCCAACGAACACAAGAAAGCATCTCTAATCGTCAGATCCGAGATTTGCAAAGATTTATCACAAATTGATTGAACACGTGAAAACTGTGAGTCCCTTTCAGCGTATAAAAGCTTTAACTGAACCTTTAAATCAGTACTAACCTTGGTTCCCTTAAGAGACATCTTGTTTTGATATATTCACACTATACACTCAAACAAACACTTAACGAATTATTAAGTAAGCGATAATTATCAGATAACAATATGGTAATATTGTAAACAACAAAGTGAACGGCGAACGAACGGAATAACCTGTCTATATAATCTATGGTTTATCCGTTTCCTACAAATATTCACTCAACAATGAACGGGTATTTTTGAAATGCGTCTACCTACATGCAATTTGTAGGACTTCCGAATGAATTTTGTCAAGAAAAAGAATGCGATCGATTTATATCTACGCTGATATTTACGTAGCTAACTATAATTATGCGGTGCGGTTGACGGCGTAGGTACCGTAATTATCAATGACTCTTTAACTATACGAGCGAAATAACGTATAGTTGCCTAAATGCCTAGATGCGGGTTTTCTACTATTATATCTAGGTAAATAGGCGCGTTGCGTTTATTCCCTATGGAACAAATACTATATTGCGAAATTACAAGAAAATGATTCACGATCCTGCTCGTAGGACCAAAAGTAATGGTTGCGCGAATTTGCTGATGTTTTAATGGACTGTATGTTTGTAAAAGCGATCTAAGGTTTGTTAACAATATGCAGGTACTGCGTCTAGCGTTTATTAATGGGATAAATGTATTAGGAAAGGAACACTGACCTTTTAACCTCGAAGGTTCCACATGGCGCCGCCGGCGGACCTCGACTTCGTACATTTAACCACTGCCAGGTCCTGTATTGCACTAACACTGCACTATTGTTGAGTCTCTGAATGATTGGATCACGAAAATAGTCAATTTTCTTGTAATTTCGAGCGGGCGCGGTTAGCGGTGCGGTCACATTCACAATCGATGCACACACGTCAAATGTCAAATCATTTCTCTCGAGGTCGTGCGGGAAGCGGAAACGTTAGGGATAGGATTGCTAGGCCAAAAAAATAAATTACAAAAAACAAAGTCGCGGATCATAGCAAATTGGCGCAACCAATTATAATATATAATTGCAAAACAGTGTTATCATTAATTAAAAAAAAAGTTTTTTTCAATTACCCGAAAATTTGGAAATTTTACTTGCCCCCTTTTTACTGCAAATCTTCAATTTATATCGACTAATGATTTGTTGGAACCAAATCAGTTGGTATCACATGACTTTGTTTTGTTACTATACGTCTGAGTTATTATAATATGTGCATCGGGGATGTTTGCTGAACTTGCGTCGATTGCTTTTTCATGACCATGCGAAAAATATCCATTTTGCGTTAGACCAGCCCCTACGTTATTTAGCGCTGCATTGCAAGCAGGCTGGATTGCTTGTATGTAAATCACTTCTGCCAGCTTGCTGTCTTGGTACTCAGCTTGTAGCAGATTAAGTATGCAGCTTTAAGATACTAACGTGGTCGTAAAGGAATATTGTTACTTACATTTTGAGTCTTAATACACGTAAAATAAATAAATATTATAGCTATTTTCTACTTTCTCTCCTGTTTCAGTAGTGACCGATCAATCAAAAAGACAGAAAATCGGATGTTAATACTTTCAAGTTACTTTCCGCCCTTCTTTATTAGTCCGACGTCATGGCGACTGATAAAACCCTAATCTATAATCGCTGATTTGTTGGCTTCGGAACTCCAGGCAACGGTTCCTCAATCTTATAATCCTGTGTAAGATACGGGCAAGATATAGGCAGGTCTTGTGCAACATGGAAGATCTGATACTATGTGAACAACGGGGCGTGAGTATCTTATTGGCACTTTCATGTGGCACTAGCGGCTATATGCTATGGTAATTAAACTAAGCAAGTTTGGTAATAAATTAAAGATATCTATATTGGCTGTACTGTCACATTTTTTTTTCTTGTTGAGACGGTATAAGTTACATAAAAACAAAAAAAAAAGATAAGTAGCAAGTAATCATTGTAAGACTTTTGAGAGTAGCTGATTGTAAGTTTATGATAGGTGATGGTGACAAGTCGTCATTGTATATCTAATATTAAAACGTTTGTGAGTTTCTACCGACCACGTACGGGAAGAGGGAGCATTAGAAGGAACAAGGTGGACCGATGACCTAGTCAGGGTCGCTGGAGTCCGATGGATGCGAGAAGCACAAGACCAGCCATTGTGTCGACGCTTGGGGAAGAACTATGTCCAAAAGTGGACGTCTTTTGGCTAAAATGATGATGATGATGATGAGTTTCTAACAGTTGAGTATAGTAGTGAATGACGTGCAGTTTTTGATTATATTCTTACTGGGCATTGTTCGCATTGTTGTAGCTCATCATCATCCTCTTCCTGCCCTTGTCCCGTTTCATTTGGGGTCGGCACAATACGTTTTTTTCTTCCATTCTGCTCTGTCAGCCGTCACGCTATCACTAACTCCTTTTTCTTTCATATCACTTTCCACGCAATCCATCCATCTTTTCTTTAGCCTCCCTCTCCCTCTCCATCCATCCACATGCAGGTATATTCATAACTCTCCTAGTGACATGCGTTTCATCCCTCCTCTTTACATGGCCATACCAAAACAAACGATACCCTTTCAACTTTTCAGTCACTTTTAAACTTCTTCTTATATACTAAATTTTTACTTTATCCAGTCTCGTTACACCACCAAATCCATGTCATCATCATCCACCTCAAAAAAATTAAGTACTTAGTGAAAAAAATATTTTCAGTTTACAGTTCGTATCTAATAATTACAGCGGGTTTACGTGTACTGCAAATGGTAGGTATCGTTGTTGGAATCATACTTTATTAAGTGGTTGAAGGTTTTTTTATGTGTTTAACCATCAAATGATTTCTTTTAAGTCGACGGCGGCGACGTCCTCTTAAGAGGACGTGTAAGACTTTTACTGACCCACCTAAGGGCGGGATTTGTCATTGGATGATTTTACCTACCATAAAAAAAAACTGACCCACCTGTATTATTTCAATTACCCTTTGAGTTTCAGGGTTAGTAGTGATTGATTGTTTAAATCCAAATGATGGTATTTCTAAAAAACTTTTTACAAAATAAATATAACCGACTTATATGTAAAAAAAAAAACACAAAATAGTACAATATATAGTATAGTGCTTTTTGTTTTTTTTTTACATTGAAGTCGGTTATATTTTTTTTTTGTAAAATGTTTTTTTTTTCACACTTTTTAGTTGTCAGCGAAACTTAAATATCTTCCACCATTCGGTTCCATCATCAAATCATCATGACAATTCTATTAGTACCAAACATGGCTAGAATACGCTGATTTATTACAGAATTTCGTTTCTTATCTACCTTCCGGCTACATCATCTGATCAGTTCTATGTATCGGGTCCCTTTCTTTCTTCAGTCAGTCACCGACTACATGTATAAACGAAGCAATTTTACTTGTTACGTCAGTGGCTGATTATTTGAAGAGTTCCGTTCTATATCTTCGAATTTCATCATCAGATCAAAACAATATTTCTATGGGACTAACTCAGGACTATAACCCTTCAAACAAAATAAAAAAATTCTAAATCGGTTCACAAGTAACCGAGATATCGGTGAACATACATATAAAATAAAAACGACCGTTCTGCTATGATTTTTGAAGAGTTTCGTTCTATGTCTTCGAACTTCATCATTAGATCAAAAAGATATTTTTATGGGATCAATAAGAAGTATAAACTTTCAGTTAAAACAAAAGATTTCGAAATCGGTTTTTTTTTTGGTTGTGGATACAATCATCCAACGACATCTCCCGCCCTTGGGCGGAGCGGGAAATAGTGTCAGACTCTTACTGACTAAAAACCCACCCCGTTCCTTCATTGCCTTAGATACCAGGGCCGAGCTTTCCTTTCAGAAGCAAGCCCTTGGCCCTAGTAGGCTTCGACCCTGCCTGCCTGCAGCTAGCAGGCTGGGTCTCTACGGTTTGTTGGCAACTCCTTGAGGCGCGCGGGAACAGTGCGCACCGTCGACGACCTGGGCTTGGTCCGGATATTTCGAAATCGGTTCACAATTGCCCGTGATATCGGTGAACACACATAAAAAAAAGGTTTTACGAAAGCTATTAGACCAGACACTTTACATAGCTCCTCGTCCTACATAAATGTCGCATCTCGCAGCGTCCAGAGGCAGGAGGCAATCAGAAAAACATTTCAGACGTCGAGAGCTACGCGATAATGACGTCACTTCGCAAATGTAAGTAGGTAGAAACGTGGCACATTTGAAATAACTTTGTCACATTTTTAAAACGTAATATGATTCGATTTGTCATCGTATGTTGTAAAAAAAAATCTAACCAATTTACAACCGAATACCGTCTGCACTGATTGCGCATTATGTGAAAGTGATTGTTGTTGTGTTGACCCCAGGAAAATTGGTACAAGAGTAGGAAAAGATTTATTATTGTGGCACCAAAAAAATAGAAACTGCGCGGCGTTGCAGTATAGCAGTATCGCTACGCCGTAGCAAGCGTAGCACCATCACTACGTCGTAGCAACCACGAGGTTTTAGTCCGTAGCCTCCATTTTGTTAAATGATTGGAAAAATATATTATAGATAAATTACACCCAGACACAGAACAAATGATCATGCTTATCACACAAACATTTGTCTTGGGTCGTTAGCGAACCCACGATATCCGACAAAGCAGTCAGGGCTACTAATCACTAGACCAACAGGTCAGAGAACAAATGTCAAATACATACTTGAAATATTGTGAGTCACTTCCTTTTGACGAGTCTACTCGTCAACGAAGCTGACCGCACTACACTTTGCACCGATTACACTTTGTAATAACTATTTTTTTTAAAGTGCTGCGTTTTCTATTAGATATTCCCGATATTAATGCTCGTAACATTGATAATGGTTAAATGACAAAAGCGGTATATGAGTTACAAATAAATCCCGTGTAGATTAAAATTAACAGAATGTGAAATAGATGTCGACCATCGATACCTATATAATTATGTACTACGCACTAGATTAGGCGTGCCGTACAATCACTTTACTTGAGTTATGTGTATTGCAGGCCATACACCTCTTTACATTGATGAATTGATGACATTAGTGCAGTTTTGCAGTATTTAAGCGCCGTAAGTTTTAAAAGTTTTGTTAGACGTCATAAAATTTAGCACTGTAGCGAACTTTTGTTTTAACGTTTCAATATTTTGACAAATAGTTTCCATGAACGAACTTGTCCATCACTTAGAATAATATATGTCGATGATGCCTACGTTCAAACCCATAACCTGTCCGCTAATCCTTCGCTTAACCATTGAACAATTGCTGCTTCAAAACTTTCTCCGTAAAATCTCAGTCCCTTATTAAATTTCCGTAGCTGCAACAGAATGCTTTACTCGGAAGCGTTTATTAGCTGCGTTCCACACTCCCTAACTTTAGGTGGTTAACTTGAGTGCAGAGTGCAACCGTAAGGGAAGTGGGCGCATCTGACCAAAATACAAAAAAAAATGAGAGGGGACAAAAAAGCAGCCAAATGAAAGTCATACACATACGTATATTTCTGGTATTGTTTTTTTTTTATTTGTTTTAACTGTTAATAGTTTAATACAAAATTATAACAACAAATTTTGTTGTTATAGTAGCTATAAAAACATACATTTTGTAACAATTTCAACTGTCTAGGCGATCATTTACACACGAATAAACAGACTAATAGCGTATGCTTAATAATAGTCACCTAAAAATATTAAGAATATTAACCTCAAACATGGTAGCTCTTAGTTATATAAAGTACTAGCTTCTGCTAGCAATTTCTGAGAGGGCGTTAATGTGAAAAATACATAGCTTATGAAACATAGTGATAAAGGAGTATTGTACTATAAAAGAATTTTTGAACTTGGTGAATTAAGTAGCTTTTGAGTTTATTCATAATAAATAAAATACGAATTTTTCTTCTTTATAATATAAGTGTAGATAAAAAATATTATTAGAAGTTTATAGATCTCGAATGTGCAAATAAACTTATTTTTGCCTTAAAAGTTAGTTGCATCCCTTTTTCTTTGGACAGTATTACGGTGTGGATACACTAGCGGTAGCACTTACATCGGTTTTAGAGCAGATGGCATTTGTTTCACACCGCGCTGCCCACTTTTATACCTTAGTTTGCGAGTGTAAACACTTCTTTATTTTCCTATGCTGTATTTAAATTGCTGATATCGTATTTCTGTGTTACGTTAGGTTTCCAAAGATTCATAGTGACCTTTTGGAATTCCCTTTATGTATAACTTAAGAGTGCTCAACCAGTGATAGTATTCCCATATAACCGCTTTTAAGTAATTATGACATCATTACACATCTTTTTTTGTACATGTTTTAGAAACACCGATAATTATCTTGTGGTTATTATTTAGATATCTATTAAAATCAAAACATTTTGTGCATAACTGGTCCAGTAAACACCTCTCAAAATCTGCTATTTTGTGTGAACTTTGGTCTTTTATAAAATACACATATATTAAAAAAAGGAAAGAAGATATATTTATTGGAATTATGAATTTAAAAAATAACACGTATTTTGTGGAACAAGTTTTGTGACGTATTCGAAATGAGTGATGGAAGTTACCGAATGCCAAGTATTCAGGCGTAATTTCCTTTTTTCGCCTCTTTATCAAACATTGGGTTGAATTGCGTTGGACATAAACACAAGCTTTTAAACCATGCTCAAATTGACGATAAACGAATCAGGAAGGGCCCTCATAGGGCCTGTGCACACTACGTTTTTAAAACGCACCGTTGACGCGCGTTTTAGAAACGTGCGTCGTCGCGTACGTATCGCGTCTGTATCGCTACAATCGTGATCAACGGTATGTCGAAAGACGTGGTGTACACATGCCATTAAATAGACCAAATAATCTCAAAATGTTTGCTCAAAACAAACACAATAATGTATATTTGAGAAAAACAAAATGTTATAGTCGGGGGTCAAAAGTACAGTCGCACTCTGTCGTAACTAAAGTTTATTTGTAGAAGATAATTAATCTTTCACATCTGATAAAGTGGTGGAATAGTTTGAGGAGTCACAGAACTCAAAGGGCATCTGAACTCAAAGGGCATCTGAACTAACACGAGGGGTTTCAGTCAGCAAAAATCTGACACTCCCTCTCGTTCTCACCCTCGACTATACATAAAGTACGTTAAACTATATTACCTATGTTTTATCAATGAAGCTCACAATTTTAAAGTACATATAAAGTTTAAATTATAATCATAATGTTTACTATAACAAAATATTTAAACTAGAAACAATATAGCATTTAAACTAGCCCTGGGATCGCCTCCGTCCAAAAACCTCGATTCTCAAAATACACAACATACTAATTGTTAGCAAACAGGCCTATAAATGAGTGTTTTGGGAATAGAAACGGCAATAATATGTTGCCCCAAGTGCGTACTTTACTTTTGTTCGTAATAGTCGGGAATATTCGGAAATAATCGACACTACTCGGGATAATTGTAAAGCTGCGTTGACATACGGATATGTGAACGGATTTGAAAAGGGATTATCGGATTTATTACGCTGAAGTGTGTTATTCCCTTTATGCAGCAAGGACTGTTTTCATATTACTTTGAAAATATAGATTTTGTAGTTTATGGTCGGTTTAGTATTGCAATGATAGCTTTTTAGTTTCGATTTGTGGGTAATTTTAGCTTAGGGACAATATTTGTATCTACATTTCTAGATTTAGAATGTGCCATCTACTTATTCTAAATCCAAGCTTTCTAGCAAGTGCTAGAAAGCTTGGATTTAGATATAAGTAGGTTCTTCAGCATCCTAAGGTCGACTGTTAGAAAATGCCTAAGGCATTAAGTCCGCCTTTGTACATCGTTATATGCATAAAGTTTTAATAAATAAATAAATCCAGACAATAAGAAAATTGCTACTAGATACAATCTTATACACACTTTTTTTTTTTTTTTTTTTTTTATTTAGCCTGTTCTGTCCCACTCCTGGGCAAAGGCCTCCCTCCACGCCTTCCACCTCTCGCGGGCCTGCGCCTCCTCTTGCCAGTTCTGGAGGAATCTGTCCAGCTCATCGCGCCATCTCCTTCGCGGTCTGCCGCGACCCCGTCGCACTGTCTTAGGGCACCAACTTTGTGCTATTTTTGCCCACAGTTTGTCGGGCATGCGGCAAACGTGTCCTGCCCAGTCCCATTTCAGCTGGGCAGCCTTTTGAGCCACATCAGCTATTTTGGTTTTGGAGCGCAGCGTAGTGTTTCGAACTCGATCCGTTAATTTAACACCAAGTATACTGCGCTCCATTGCTCGTTGGCAAACCTTGAGTTTGGACTTTTGGATATTAGTCAAAGACCAAGTCTGTGCGCCATAGGTCAACACAGGGAGAATACACATGTCCATGAGCTTTTGTTTTAGTGCCATGGGCAATTCACCTTTGAATAAGTCTTTCATGGACCAGTAGCTCTTCCAGGCGTTTTCAGTTCGTCTCGCGATTTCTTTGTCTTGCCTCGCCTGGAAAGAGACTACTTGGCCCAAGTAAAGGTATTCTTGGACATGTTGTATTGTCTCCCCGTATACTTTTATGTTTTTTGGCGCTTCGTTGGTCATGACTTTAGTCTTTGACATATTCATCTTCAGTCCAACCTCAAGGCTTGCATCACTTAGTTCTTGTAGCATGCGTTCGAGCTCGGTGGCTGAAGAAGAAAAGAGAACAATGTCATCAGCGAAACGAAGATTTGTTAGCCTCGTCTCACCAACGACGATACCTCTCTCCTTCCAATCAGCTGCCAATCTTTTGAAAATTTCTTCTAGGGTACTGGTGAACAATTTAGGAGATAGCGGGTCGCCCTGTTTGACTCCTTTTTGTATATTAAATTTTTGACCTGTGGTTTCTAATTTGATTGCGGCTGTGCTATTCTTATAAATTATCCGTAACAGGTTAATGTAAGTGGGATCTATTTGTTGTCTGCTTAAAGCGTCAAAAATGGCTGTGTGTGTGATGCTGTCAAACGCTTTGGAATAGTCAACAAACGCCAGGTGGAGCGGGATCTTGTACTCTTGGTGTTTTTCTATTAATTGATTGACTGCGTGGAGATGATCCGTCGTACAGAGGCCAGGTCGGAAGCCTGCTTGCTCAGGAGGCTGATGTTTGTCTAATTCGCGGGATATGCGATTTTCGATTATTTTAATAAATGTTTTATAAATGTGCGAAATTAAACTTATTGGCCTGTAGTTGTTTATATCAGACTTGTCGCCTTTTTTGTGAAGAAGAATGATATTGGAATGGCAAAAATCTTTTGGAAAGGTACCTGACTGCAAAATATACACACAATACAATTAAATTACTTATTGTCAATATACAAGGCTAGATCGTAATAAGATTAAGGTCCATCCCTTGACTGTATTCTTGGCAAAAAGTTAGGTAGCTACATCTAAGTGGCTGTCTGTGAAAAAAAGGTACATTTAAGTATTATTTTGGGACGCCAATAAAAAAGATTGATGATTGAAATGAAGAATTATAGGTTGTTTTTTGTTTTTATCTACAATAGATCAGTACAAAAAATGTGACTGAGGTATATTTCGTCCAATCTGCCGAAAAAATAAATATATATTATTGTGTATCTGGCTGACTTTGCTACCATTCTGCCATATAAATTATTATCAAAGAAAAATTGGTGGTGGGGGTAGTAGGGTAAAAAATAGCCTACGACTTATTGTCATATTATTATATATTTATGTTACCGGTATTCTGTATAATTCAGGTATTCTATACGATACCGAATGTGCAGCCGGTAATGTGTGTAACAGACGAGAGCAGGGAAGGTGATGTAATATTAGGCCACCCCGATACGGACAGGTAGGTTAGGGTTATTTTTTTTATCACCACCTGTAAATAAAAGCCTTACTTTAAGCCGTATTCTATACATTGCCTAGTTATTGTATAGAATACCGGATTACATAGATTACCGGTAACATATATTTCTATACTAAAAATTACTTAAAAGTTGGTCTAGCCATTTCGGCGGAGTTCGATAACAAACACAAAGACTCAAGATTTAATTTATATTACATTTATTGAAGAAGAATTGAGAAATTAAAAAAAAAAAAACAGGCTTAAATACATTATTTATACTGTATTCAAAAAAGAGAGGAGATAAAAAAGAAAATTTTTCTTATACGGAAGAATCGGGATTAAAAGGTGTGTGTGATGGTAGACTGTGGGGGAATGAAAGAACAAAACCTGTCGTGAGGACTCTTCGTAATATATAGCACAAGGGCAGAAAAATGACGATGATGATAAATGTTTATACCTTCTAGTTAGTCTCTATAAATTTTTGAAAGTAGAAAAGAAAAGAGAAGAGATTGACATCTCTTTGAGGTGCGTGTGAAACAATACGCAAACCGATTTTTTTTATAAAAACGAAACTGTTGTATTAAGAACGCAAAGAGCAGCTGAAGTAAACAGGTGTAATTTTAGTCAATAAAAGTCTGATACACCCTTAAGCTCGACCCAGAGCGGGAGAAGTAACTGAATGATTACTCACTTTAAAAAAAAAATCTTGAAACCCTTTTATTCACTCGCTCCAGTATACCAGGTATTGCAACGTTACATCACAGTTACAACAACATGTTTTAAAACCTCCGGACACTGGCGCCGTGTCACGCACCAACGCGGGCGTACAGTGGAGCCCTAAATTACTGCAGCAGTTTGTATAAATCATCAGCGACCGGTAAATATTCCGTAGTGAGCTCCAGTCTTCCGCGTAAACTGGTATATCTGGGGTGATCATACTGTGCTAATAAATCATTGTGTTTGGCAGGTGAATTGGCGATTGCAAACAATGTGTTTGGAGAGAATTATGATTGTTTTGGATAAGGTTGTCTTTGCCAAAAAAAGTCTTAAGTAATAAGGCGTAAGTTGTCTGGTAATCATGGTAAACTGGACCTATTTTGGTGCAGCAGTGAGGCACACAATTGTAAGTTTTGCTTCTTTCTTTAGGGTTCAGTTCGTTGTCCGTTTGTCTGCCAAGACCCTTTATCTGGGGAACGTGTGGAGATATCAAATTGGGCCACGCATGTGGACTGTCCCCATACATTTTTAGGGCAACTAGATTAGTATAGCTACATTAGACCCACGCCACCCGACGTGACTCTACGTACAACTTAGGCGTCGCCCACATGTGCGTCGGTCTAATGTAGTACTCACTTTAGAATATGATCAATGGATGACTACCTACATAATCGTATTATCCCTATTCCGTACATTTTCCCAAAAGAGGTCCTAAAATTTTTCCAACTGGAATTAAAATTCTAACGACTCATCTCTCCTTTCCGCGTAATGAGGCGTGCTCTGTTTTTTAAACCAACTGATCGATCAGTGTCAAGCCTGTGTGTTTTTAATACATCAAACAAGCTTCAGCTGCATTTGCTCGACGTTTGAAATTAAAAAAGTTACATTAATCACCTTTTTTCAATTAAAACAAGACATAATTATTCATCGCCGAGCAATTTTAGGTCTCATATTATAAAGGCGAATGTTGTATGTGTGTATATTTTTCTTACTCCTTCAAGTTCTATTAATTGAAAGGATTTGAATAAGGCAAACGCACCGCGCCGTGCCTATTTATATTATACAATTCTTTTTTCCCGGTTCCCGTGAATACATTTATAATGATAATATTTTTTACAGTTTTAAATGAAATATTTAAAAATATAATTTAAAAGGTAATTTTGTTAAATAAACGCAATAATAGTTAGTCCAGATTGCCTGGAAGAGATCGTCCAGTGCGATAAGGTCGCCAATTGTATATTTTATATTATAAGGTTTCCTTTTGTAAATTTGACTCGTTTACTTAAAGAAATTAGTTTCGTACATGCGTATATTAATTCGAGTTTTAGAAAAGAAGTACTTTATTTTTTTATTTTTTTCTTTACAAATCAATAGTGTCTTATGTACCGGATCGACCCTCCGCGGGATTAAAACGATCTAAATTTAACGGTGTATATAAATAAATTAAGTTGATATTGTCCTGGTGCAGGGCAACGGCTGCTTCTAATACAGAGAAGGCATTAGCTCTTGATTATTAATTACCACGCCTGTTCTAGACGGGCTGGTAATTTCACAGCTCATTTAAATGAAGCTGCAGAGTTAAATAGTCTCTGATTTTTGGTTAAAACTTTGTCTTAATATCAGCATTAGAAGAATAGAAATAGTATTGAATTAACAAGAATAATATGTGTCATAAATAGTCAAAAAAAATGGTAATTTAAAAAACTAAAAAACCCGACTGCTTTTCTGAGTATTCATGAAAAAGCACTAAAACAAGAAAGTCGTTGTAGCAGTCGGGACCCATTACATCATAGATCTACTGACTAGACGGCAGACTTTCTAGAATGGGTCCCGACTGCTACAACGACTTTCTTGTTTTAGTGCTTTTTCATGAATACTCAGAAAAGCAGTCGGGTTTTTAGTTTTTTAAATTACCATTTTTTAGTTTTTACTTTTTTAGTTTTTTTTTTTACGATATCACTTTCACAGTAATTACAAATCTAACGACACCTCGCAAACTAAAATCCATCGAGCCGTTCAGGCCACAGAGCGTGCCAAATATTTGAATTTGGCGCCAAAAATCCGACATTTTGTTTTTTTTATTTTGATATACCCAGTGTCACTCTCACAGTAAATACGAATCTAACGACACCTCTCCAGCTAAAATCCATCGAGCCGTTCAGGCTGCAGAGCGTGCCAAACAATTATACATACATACATACATACATATATACATACATACATACATACATACATACTCTCGAAAAACATAACCCTCCTTCTGGCGCAGTCGGGTAAAAACAAAAAGAATGTTGGTATTTTCACTTTGACTCCGTAATCAAATATAAAACAACAATTGTTTCCACCTATGTCCGTTATAGACTTTAAAACTATGGTTTTTAGACCACTGACTCAATCAAATGTATTTCTTTTTTAGCATCGGTTAGGCTCGGAATTCGCTAGTTCCCGATAAAAGGTAAAAAATCAGCGTGACGAATTCTTTTTTGCGAAGCTATATAACTCTTTAGGGAAATTGTACCCTAATACATTATTACTATTGCAATCTTTACTGCAGCCGTGTGGTCTCAGGTACATTATAGATCAGTGTCAAGCCTGTGTGTTTTTAATACATCAAACAAGCTTCAGCTGCATTTGCTCGACGTTTGAAATTAAAAAAGTTACATTAATCACCTTTTTTCAATTAAAACAAGACATAATTATTCATCGCCGAGCAATTTTAGGTCTCATATTATAAAGGCGAATGTTGTATGTGTGTATATTTTTCTTACTCCTTCAAGTTCTATTAATTGAAAGGATTTGAATAAGGCAAACGCACCGCGCCGTGCCTATTTATATTATACAATTCTTTTTTCCCGGTTCCCGTGAATACATTTATAATGATAATATTTTTTACAGTTTTAAATGAAATATTTAAAAATATAATTTAAAAGGTAATTTTGTTAAATAAACGCAATAATAGTTAGTCCAGATTGCCTGGAAGAGATCGTCCAGTGCGATAAGGTCGCCAATTGTATATTTTATATTATAAGGTTTCCTTTTGTAAATTTGACTCGTTTACTTAAAGAAATTAGTTTCGTACATGCGTATATTAATTCGAGTTTTAGAAAAGAAGTACTTTATTTTTTTATTTTTTTCTTTACAAATCAATAGTGTCTTATGTACCGGATCGACCCTCCGCGGGATTAAAACGATCTAAATTTAACGGTGTATATAAATAAATTAAGTTGATATTGTCCTGGTGCAGGGCAACGGCTGCTTCTAATACAGAGAAGGCATTAGCTCTTGATTATTAATTACCACGCCTGTTCTAGACGGGCTGGTAATTTCACAGCTCATTTAAATGAAGCTGCAGAGTTAAATAGTCTCTGATTTTTGGTTAAAACTTTGTCTTAATATCAGCATTAGAAGAATAGAAATAGTATTGAATTAACAAGAATAATATGTGTCATAAATAGTCAAAAAAAATGGTAATTTAAAAAACTAAAAAACCCGACTGCTTTTCTGAGTATTCATGAAAAAGCACTAAAACAAGAAAGTCGTTGTAGCAGTCGGGACCCATTACATCATAGATCTACTGACTAGACGGCAGACTTTCTAGAATGGGTCCCGACTGCTACAACGACTTTCTTGTTTTAGTGCTTTTTCATGAATACTCAGAAAAGCAGTCGGGTTTTTAGTTTTTTAAATTACCATTTTTTATTTTTTACTTTTTTAGTTTTTTTTTTTACGATATCACTTTCACAGTAATTACAAATCTAACGACACCTCGCAAACTAAAATCCATCGAGCCGTTCAGGCCACAGAGCGTGCCAAATATTTGAATTTGGCGCCAAAAATCCGACATTTTGTTTTTTTTATTTTGATATACCCAGTGTCACTCTCACAGTAAATACGAATCTAACGACACCTCTCCAGCTAAAATCCATCGAGCCGTTCAGGCTGCAGAGCGTGCCAAACAATTATACATACATACATACATACATATATACATACATACATACATACATACATACTCTCGAAAAACATAACCCTCCTTCTGGCGCAGTCGGGTAAAAACAAAAAGAATGTTGGTATTTTCACTTTGACTCCGTAATCAAATATAAAACAACAATTGTTTCCACCTATGTCCGTTATAGACTTTAAAACTATGGTTTTTAGACCACTGACTCAATCAAATGTATTTCTTTTTTAGCATCGGTTAGGCTCGGAATTCGCTAGTTCCCGATAAAAGGTAAAAAATCAGCGTGACGAATTCTTTTTTGCGAAGCTATATAACTCTTTAGGGAAATTGTACCCTAATACATTATTACTATTGCAATCTTTACTGCAGCCGTGTGGTCTCAGGTACATTATAGATCACCTATAAAGTCCCATGGGCGTTGTAAAACTCGATTGAGGAATTAAATATTAGTTGGCTGGGTTTTAAAATTGCCAGTACCTGTAAGTATTATATAAAACATTACCGAGGCGTCATGTTGAGAGCGAAGTGGGATAATAGCTTGTCTTTTTTTTACATTGCGATTAATGGCATTTAGTTTCTTCATCATCATCACGTCCTCTGCTGGAAAGCCCCAAGTGTCGCCACAACGACCTATCGTATGCATCTCGCATCAGGTTATCGGTCCACATAGCTGCGTCTTCTGGGACTCGGTCAATACTACTATAGAACCTTTCGGTGCCCAGTCCACTGCCATTTAAGTTTGGTAATTTCTCGGGCCACGTCGGTAATCCCACGTGGTGGGTGGTTCACCAGCAGAGATCTTCATTTTTAATTCAGTCACACAGGGAAAATCCATGTATAGCCTTATTGGATGACTTTCAGCCTTCTGATGAGGCCCATTGTGAGCGATTACGTTTTAGAGCCATATGTCATCACTGGCAACACGCACTGGGTCTTTTTTGACATTCGTGTTGAGAGCCGCGCAAAAAACAAATACCACACAGTTCTCTGATTTTATAATTGTTTGTGTTTGTATTCTTTTAAGTTTCACGTGTCTTGATTTATATCTCTACGCCACTCTAAGTTTGACTGGTAGTAAATGCTTAAAGCATTAAATATACCTTGGTGTTTCATTAGTGCATAAAGTTATAAATAAATAAAATTATGTATTTCAACTACATAATTTTATTTATTTTAACTAAAATTGAGAACTTATTGGGAAATACTGAAAAGTTGATCACAGGAATATTTCGCAGCGGTTAAGAATTAGGCTTTAATGTTGAATTAATCACTACATAGTATAAAACAAAGTCGCTTCCCGCTGTCTGTCCCTATGTCCGCTTAGATATTTAAAACTTCGCAACGGATTGATGCGGTTTTTTTTTTATAGATAGAGTGATTCAAGAGGAAGGTTTACATATATTTAATATCACCATTGCACCTGTGTGAAGCTGGGGCGAGTCGCTAGTTTATTATTAAAAAAAAGTTAGGAATAGTCTAGCTATTTAAGATAATTTAATCTAAACGCAAATTCTACACCGGCCCATATCTGGCAAAGATCTTCTATTAGTTTCGGAGCTGATTAGGTTCCATAACGTATCACCTCTACATATAAGTCTAGATAATGCTCTAACTGCAAGTTAGCAATTAGTATTCAGTTGTAGAACTACTAGTTCGACCTACATTCGACTTACACAAGCCGTATATGCATTCAAGAAGAAACTTTCACGTACATATTACTATCATTATAAGTGTTCAACTTTAAACATAAAGATAAGGCAGTTGTACTGTTAGTTGTTAATTACTGCGGCAAAATTGAAAGAGGTCTGAATACCTATTTGTTTTGTGGTTGGATTTTTAACTGACTTCGAAAAGGAGAAGTTAAAAACATTAATATAAACTTGAATGTTTTCCCCGTCTGTATGCACACCATTCTCGTAAAAACTCGGAGGGATTTTAATGGAGATTCCATTGCATATTGGGTTCCGTCCCGCGAGTGCACTAGGGCAGGTTTTTATTAAGGTTCCACTCCAAAATGGATGCAAAAAAACAGGAAACTGTGTAAAAACATTCGAGGAAAAACAAACTAAAAACGTTATGTTACGGGATCCTTTAGGTATAAAATGGTACTCACATAAAATGTTTCGGAAGCAATCGTCGTGGCCGGTCTGTCCTCGACTCTTATCTTGATAAAGGATATGTCCCATGCTGTCACTATGGATTAACCCATAGATTTCAAGATATTGGGGTACGGATTTACCATGTCTTTACTTCGGGTTTTCGCGGAGAAAACTTTTAATTCTGGGTATCTATCTCAATAGTAAGGGAACAGTGAAAATATTTCAGCATTTTGTCTTGATAACGAGGTTGGGTATTATGGGTGTTTAGATGCTTAGCTACGAGAATATACTTCATCGATTAATGTACTAACTAATTTTTATTTCTAAAGCCTTTGAACCCGACTTCCAATCAGACAAGACCAACTTCAAGAAGAACGGCTTACAGTGAATTTCTAATTTCTTGCATTTTGCTCTGTAAGAATATTTGTACCAGACTATCTTCTGCCAACGGCTTCACCCGAGTGAAAATAGGTTTCTTCATCCATACTTTGGACACACGTTTTATCCCCTTAGGGGTGGATTTTAGTAAAATCCGTTCTTAGCGGATGTCTAAACCCAATAAGAAATCTACATGCCAGTTTCTGAAAATTCGAAGACATGTGACATCTACCAACTCGCACTGGGCCCACGTGGTGGATTACGGCCCATTCCCTCTCTTAGAGAGGAGGCCTGTGTCCCAGCAGTGGGAACATTAAAAGGCTGATGATGATAATGATGATAGTTTCTGAGATTCCGTGATTAATCAGTGAGTGGTATTTCGCTTTTATATAAATAGATAAGTAGCTAGAAAAGGTATAACCCTATATTTCAAGGAAGTTGTTTTTGCTTTCCCGAAAATTTGTTTAAAAATGGCAAGTGAGTTTCCAGTGTCGTAATAACTCGGCTTTACGAATCGCTATGTCCCAGTGCTGTCTGTGTGTTCCTATATTGGGTAATATTTCATGTAATACTGTGTTTTGTTCCCAGCAAATAGTGAAATTTATTGCGACGGCGACAAGCGGGTTTATTATCATTTAGTTTATTGCTCAGCGAGGAATGCTATAATATATAATTGAGAGTTGTTATTATAACAGCCTTGAGGGTATTTTTACACAATAGCTGGCGTTTCTCTCTATATGTAAATTAAATTGAAATATGTTAGCCAAACAATAGGTTTGGCAGCAAAAAATATTCGACTATTTATTTCTCAAAATAATTCATTGGAACAACAGAATATGATTGTTTAGAAAAACAAAACATGCATGCCAAAGTAATAAACTCTATGCATATTTTAGGGAATTGTCAATTTCAGTATTATGTTCAATTTTTACTTTGAATAAAATTTCTGTTTATATTCGTGATAACTTTTGAACTCCTATTCATAAAGTTCATTAACAGTGTTATTTAATTAGAGGATCGCAATTAAAATAAAATTATTTGTTTGCCTTTATTCGTACTTGGAGTTGTGCTAACAAAAAATAAACACTAGCTAAACCTCGCCGACTAAATTGATGGTTTGTGTTAGTTTTATCTGGAGTTAGTTTGTTTTACCTATAAATTTGAATTGGTACCGGGAATTTATGACAGCAATTAGTAAAACAAATTAATAATATTTTTAGCTTAATTATAAAATTCGCGCGGCACATTGCGGCTAATTTGAAGGCGCCCAACTGATTAGTAGATTGTTCAGTAGCTGACTACAATATTGTGTGTCATTTAAATATTACACGCACCTCACCAGTCTATAATTGTTTTAATCAAGGTTTGTCTATGTCTATTATTGTCTAGTTGCCGCAGCTAAGGTAGTCTGAACTTGTAGGGATTTACACAGAGCTGGGGCCGTTAATTAATCTTACATAACATTCGTATGTATGTAAGAATAATTAACGGGTATTATTGATTATGTAATTAGCCTTATAATGTTCACATTACCTATTGAAACTTCTATCTTGGAGAGAGAATGGGCTACGGCCCTTTCTACGCAGATTCAGCGTGGGTGGGTTTTAAATTTATTTTTATTTTTTACAATAATTTATTCTTAAGTGCAAATTTAACTCCTATTTATTGATAGGATATATTTTTTCACGTATTAAATGTCTTGGTTTATAATAAAAATAGTACGATTAAATTATGAATTATTTATGGTTATTTACCGTCATGATGATTCATCATCATTATCAATTCCATAGGCTTCTCCTAAATGTTCCTACAACGACCGGTCATCGGTCTACCTTTTGGGAGGCCTTCCGGCGCTGTATCATCCAGTGTATCATGATTGCCTCAAGTTATTTTTGATGTATTAACTTAGAATTTTATTTAAAAAGCCATTAAATACTCGCTAGTCACGGAACAGATAGATCAACATTCCTGAATAAAAAGTGGCTTACGTTTAAGTAGATAACTTGTGGGTGGTGTCACGTAAACGTGGGGACTTCTAGAGAGACAAATTGTAGCAGTTGACTGATGGCTCGGGGTTGCCAGCGCAAAAAGAAGAGAAGTGATTGACTTGTGGCCTACGGGCTTTTAAGGCTTCAAATGGTTTTGTAATCGTTGAGTTTTCTTGTGAAATTAATTGTTTAAATTCGATACTCGTATCTATTCTAGTGTCTTACTTTTATACTCGTATCGTACTGTGACTTCGGGTTTTTTACAAATTGGTGCAATCATAAAACCGAATTTATTGACGCAATGTCGCATTGCGTCAATAAATTCGGTTTTATGATGTAAAAGTTAATATCACCTGTTTGCAGTACCTACGTGTCCAAAATCAATTGCTCAGAAAACAGATTGGCGCGAGTAACATAAGATTATTGAACCCAGTATCAGATAAAATGATCCCAATAACAAATATAGTTAAGTTCGCTTTGAAGAACCGATTCAAAAACTAGCTGTAATTTTTTATTTTATTAATAAAAAATACTTATTTTTATTGAATGCTAATGTTTTGAATACGAGTACCCTCCAATGTCATATTCGAACTAGCGAAAAAGCTCTATATATAAATATTAAAGACATGTACTGTTTATTGCTCTTTTTTAAAGACATTCCATCAACGATGGTTTTTTTCCATCCATCCGTTATATAACTAGACGTTTACATAACGTAAATTATTATCAATTTTATTGTTTCTTTCAGTTTCGTTCCAAGTTACATTCTAGGGTCTTACTCAAATGTCAAAACGGGCCTTTTATTTTTTAACGAGTTTATAAACACCGAACAACGTTCTTTCTTAATTGAAAGCCAAGAAAAATATCGTTAAAGCACATTACCCGCTTATTGCACCAGCTAAGCAACCTTAGTCAAAGGGGAAATGGGGTAATGGAGTGTTCCAAACGCGACGGAGGCGATTGGAGCTGTCTCCTCGTGACTCAGTGTTCCATTCACTTAGTAATTACTGGAGCTCGTGTTTTATACCGACGATTTCTTTGTATGTTTATTTACGAGTATTTCGGAAATAGGTAGTGTTTTGGTTGTTAATAGCGAAAAATTATTGGGATGGTCATAGTACTTTTGAATATTTTTTACATCACGGTTTCATTATCATCATCATCATCGTTTCAGGCGGAAAACGTGCTGAATCAGCTGGAAACAGTCTTCCCCCAAGTGTTGCCACAACGACCGATCCTGTGTGATTCGCATCGCAAAGTTATCGGTTCATCTTGTGGTAAGCCTTCCAACGGTGCATCTTTTCACTATAAAACCTAACATGGTTTAAATGTTGACATTTGTTCTGCGAGCAATGAGTCCACTTGCCACTTACGTTTAGCGACTCTTCGGGCTATTTCGGTAACCTTAGTCCATTGCTTTCCATTGTATGTACTTCCCTCTGTGGCTTTTAGAGGACGTGTCTCACTAAATGATGTTCTATATGTAAAAAAGATTGTTTTATAGTACAAAATGTAATGGCTGATTTCAAAACTATGTGGAATGGAGGAAAATGCGACGGACATAGATTTACAAAAATTTAAAGATGCAGTTTTAGTTTTCATGAAAATCGGGCCCGAGTCTCCTTTGATTATTTTTCATTATACCTCGTATAACAAAAAAAAAGAAGTAAGAGAGAGAGGTAGAGGGAGAGGGGGCAGAGGTATTTTAAGTTCTTTATGTAATTTTATTTTTGGTGTACAATAAAGAATACATCTCTCTCGTTGTTCCAGTTTTAGCTGCCCCCTTTTGAAAAATTTACTTTGTATTTTTTTAATTACTAAATGGTAATATAATAACGTTTGGACTTTTGACCATTTTTACCCGCTGAAAATTAACTTTTTCTAGTGGCTTCGCCTTGGACTTCTAAAAACCGAGGTCCCATCGTCATGAAGCATAAAATAACTTCTCCCCCTCTTGGTGGAGCGAAAGAGAGTATTACTTACGAGACGGAGTAGTATTACGTGACTATTTAACAGCCACCTGTGCTACTTCGTGTTACTAGAGCAGTGGTGGCCGAGTGGTAACGCCCCCGACTTAGGAGTTGTAGGTCGGTTCAAACCTAGCCTGGCACATTACCTTGTGTAATTTATTTAATCACCACTGCGCTCAAAACGGTGAAGGAAAATACCGTAAGGAAATCGGCATGTCCTAGAATCAAAAATTCGAAGACATGTGACATTCACCAACCCGCACTGGGTCCGCGTGGTGGATTACGGCCCATTCCCTCTCCTAGAGAGGAGGCCTAAGCCCCAGCAGTGGAAACATTAAAAAGGCTGATTATGCTATGCTATGCTATGTGTTACTTCTGTTGCCCTTTGCGTTCGAAAGCCACGGTAACTATTTCTTACAATCCCTCAGAGGTCTCCATAATCCTGCAATGCTTAATATACACGTTTCTACCTCACTTAAACATGCTAAAGGCTTTTATAATATAAGAACCATCAACAGTCATCTTAAATTATTAAATTACGCTAAGACGAAAACAGCAAAAATTCTGCCAGTTTCGAATTTCTCTCTTTCGTAAACAATTTAGTAACTTAATGATACCAGGGCAACATAAAATCAGGAAGCTTTATGTCAGCTGACGCCTAGAGTTATTTTGAAATTCCCTTTACCGGCTTCTGCCGGTATTTGAGCCAGCTTAAAGGGTCTAAACGTAATTGTATCAAGCGGAATGGGCGAGGTCAAGTAGATTTAATACGCTTTTGAAGGCACGGAATCAAGCAAGCCTGCAGATTAACTTAATGTTAAATAGGCTTGCGCGCTGTGTAATTACCTATTGTTTGTTATTGGCGAGGCGGAAATGACTTAATAACTATTAATAATAAAACAGAGAACAGAGCTCCCAACTCTCTCTTGCCTTTATTGGCTGGCTTGAGTGGAAATTCGCTAACGCAAACATGTTCGGGAGAAGGATGTATAATTCAGTAAGGTGCTGGTAGGGATATTGACCGTACTTCCGGGATTGTTCTGATAGCTGTGGTATACCTCTCCACTCCTCAAGCACCTCAGTATATGTTGCCCTCTTGTTGCTATGTCACTTCGTGCTAACAGCCGTTTTTCGGGGCACATTTGTTGAGTGTGCAAGTCACCCACTGCCTTTTTACCGATGAATATTAATAACATTGTTTAGACAAGGGCCATAGTTTTAACATAGTTCCTAGTAACCAGTCCACTTAAGACTCCAAAAACTATAGCCCTATTGTCTTTGTTTTCCATATGTCACAATAGTGTTCACCAATCGGGGGTTGTCCTTAGATGCACTAGCATTGCGCGTACAAGTATAATCGTCGGTTGGTATCACGTTCCATTAAAAGTGCCTAAAGGGCCTATGCGAGTTGGTTTCGGCTCCTCGTATGCCTTCTAAAGGTCCAGAGCTTTAGGGTTCTGAGCTACGTACAATACGTGAACGTATCAATAGATTCGTATTAATAATATTCCACATCTATTACACAACGCTATCTAGTATCAAACTAAGCAGAGCCTTGTACTATGTGTTCTAGACAACTGATAAAGATACATACATATTTTTATAGATAAATTATACTCAAACACATAACAAATAATCGTGCCCATGACACAAATTTTGTCTTGGGTGGAAAAGTTTGCCAGCTAATAAGAAAAATTTACATATGCGATTTCATTAGATTTCACGGTACGCTCATTCCTTAGATTCCTAGTTTGATGAATCTCATTTATATCGAAGAGCCATTTCCATTTTTGGAGTCTCATTACCGAGGCTAATCTACGCAAAAAATGATTATTCACTTACGTATTGGTAAGCAGTATCTGTTGTATGTATCTGAGCAGTTTTTCAGGTTTATCCTGTATAATCTGAAACTGAAGATATCCGCAAGAGATCCAGGGTTGCCGACATAGCACGTAGAATTGCCAAACTTAAGTGGCAATGGTTTGGGCACATTGCACGCAGAACAGATGGTCGTTGGGGCTGAAAGGTTCTGGAGTGGCGGCCGCGTACCGGAAGACGCAGCATTGGAAGGCCTCCCACAAGGTGGACCGATGACCTGGTCAGGGTCGCTAGAGTCCGATGGATGCGAGATGCACAGGACCGGCCATTACGGCGACGCTTGGAGGAGGCCTATGTCCAACAGTGGACGTCTTTTGGCTGAAATGATGATGATGATGATGAATCTGAAATAATGCAGTAGGTAGTAGATGTTAGCAAGGATATAGGATATACATAGAAACTACATTGTATCACGCTAAGTGCATATAAAATAGTTAGATACATGGATAAACTATAAAAACAAAACCACTCGACCCTATTATTTAAAACGCTCGTAATCCGCTGTCCATTTTTCATATTTCGCATTACATATAACTTCCCACACTGTTAAAGCTGGTCGCTCGGTTCGGTTGCGAGGGTAAAACGTGGAAAACCTAAACGAAATTTATGTTTTCCAGAATGTCACCCTTTATCGAACGTTTCCATACAAAATTCGGGATGGAGCATAAATTGTAGCGTCGGTCCAAGGACGCTTTACGGTGCTTTAAAGAGGATCTGTTCGCCTTTAATACCGCACTGGGGCGCTGTACGCTTTATAGTGTTCATACTGACTTCAGACTAATGATTCTTTGAGACAATGAAATACTGCGGAAATAAAATAGGTGTTTGTGGAATTTAATTAATATAGCCAATGAATTATGTTTAAAAGCGTTTGTATTATTATAATTTTTATGCCTAAATATCAATTTTATTAAGATTTTTATTTTTATTTTAGCTGCTCATGCAAATACGTCTACGAGTATAATATTTTGTATACAGTATGTAGTGAGATATTTCTTAGCAAAAATTAGTAATACAATGTTGCTAAACCAAAAATCAAAACGTTTTTTACTAGCTAATAGTCAGACAGTGTGGCCATTGAGAAAAAAACGATTAATATAAATAATATAAGTAAATTAATAAAAATAAACGTTAAAGATTGTCTTCTGAAAAATAAATCACTTTTGAGTAGGTCATAATATGCAGTAGACCAATTATTTCATTCGTTTTAAGCGTTATTACGATGCTGAGTAAACCTTTGAAATTCACAGTGCTTCAAAACTTCGCAAATTTTCGGACCATTTAAAATACGAGTACAAGAAATAACTTCCTCGAAATTCTGCGGTTCGAATTTTAACTTCTAGCTCTTTCGTAAATGCCAACTTTAACCTGCAAAGTAAAAGCAAATAGTCACTCACAGCTGACGAAGATTAAATTAAATGGAGAAAGTTTGAAGAACTATCTCCTCTCAGATTGTTGGATTGACGACGCGGACCGATTGTGAGACCGAATGCAATGGAGAACCGATACTATCTTGAATCCAATTTTAAGTTTTAAGAAGGCGTCTGAACAACACGAAACGTACTGAGGAATTTATAGAGAGGACTTGACAGGCCACGATAATATAGGAGCTACTGACAACACTTATACTTAACACTTACGAAGATAAACATAGGGAAAGATGAAAAGTAATAAAAAGAAGAGGCGTTGGTGGAGAGGTCTCATCTTTCTAACCTTTTTCCCAACTAGCGGTCGGTCGGTGTTTCTATATATGTAATAGTTTGGTCTCTTCATTGTTTAACACCGACTTACAAAATTAAAGTTTGTCTGCACTTTTTTTTTACATTGAAGTCGGTTGTATTTTTTTTTTAAAGTTTTCTGCTTCACACTTTTTAGCTGTAGCACCCCTCAGCCAAACTTAAATAGATACCTTTCGCCAATCGGTTCCATCATCAAATTATTATGACAATCCTAATAATACCAAACACGGCTAGGCTAGAATTCCGGTTCTTATCTACCTTCCGGCTTCATCATCAGATCAGTTCTATGTAACCCCTCCCCTTCTTCCTTCAGTTAGTCACTGACTACATGTATAAACAAAGCAGTTTTACTTGACGATAGTTCTGCTTTGATTTTTTGAAGAGTTGTGATTATTATTTTCGAAGTTCATCATTAGATCAAAACACTACTTCTATGGGACAAATTCGGGAGTATAATATTTCAATCAAAATAAAAAAATTCGTAATCGAATCTAAAATTGACCGAGATATCGGTGAACATTAATAAAAAAAAAATACATACAGCTGAACATAGAACTTCCTTCTTTTGGAAGTCGGTTAAAAAAGAACAGGTGGCCTTGTAGGAGAGGTCTCATCTTTCAACTTTTTCCTAACTAACGACTTCTAGTCTAACTGACTGCGAATAAATACCCATGTTTTACGTTGAGCGACTGCCTATCTGGCTTCCACGACCCACTTTCTGGGCAACACAATACCTGTTAGATAGACTGATGGTCAAAGTTTCTGCCATATGTCTACCTGTATCGACCGTCAAAGATCTACATATGACTAACGACTTTACGTGCTTTCCACGTGCACGGAGTGTCAGTAATGTCCTAGGTAAACTCAGAAAAGCACATACGACTTGACAAATTCACACATGGTATTTGCCTGTTTTCGAACCCAGAACCTCGTGCATGACAGGCGGGTACCTTAACCACTGTATAACGATTACCACTGGCGGAAAAATGCACCTAAATAAAAATCCTCCCCCGAATAAGTCAGCGGGGGATTGAAGTTTGTTTGCGAACAAAGTCGCCGACGCAAGCTAAACTATCCATAAATATTGGAGCCAGCAAAAACATTTCATATCAGAACCAAAACAAAGATAACTCATTCAGAAAATAATATTCGTTTCGCAAAACAAACGATAATTTCTTGGCATGACATAATAAATGATAGTCGTGTATAAACATACAGGTATAATATATTAGGAGAAAGATAATGCCTACGTCCGGGAATAGAAAAGCATATAGATATAAATACGCAAGAAAAGGGATGATGCGCCTTTATTGAAATCTTCCGTCTTTATCATCGCCCTTTGATTCGAGCTTACCCGAACAGGTGTCATATTTCAATGGAACTTTTTCCTGTTCCCTAATCCGATCCAGCAAATGATTCGGAAGGGCCCGATTGGATCACGTCAGTAGGATGTTATTGGGCATTCTATTCCACCTTTCGCTCTGTCGCTCGCTTCGCTCGCTCGTCGCGGTGGAATAGAATACCCAATAACATTTTTTGAAAACATTGGTTCGGGGCCTATTCCACTTTGAAATCTAATTTACAAAATACTATCTTTTATTCGGTGCGGTGGAATAAAATGCACAATAACATTTTTATGAAAACATTGGTTCGGGGCCTATTCCACTTTGAAATCTAATTTACAAAATACTATCTTTTATTCGTTGCGGTGGAATAAAATGCACAATAACATTTGTTTGAAAACATTGGTTCAGGGCCTATTCCACTTTCAAATCTAATTTAACACAACTAAGACACAACTTCACGTACGTTTTCGACCATTCCATTTAAGAAATATATTTAATAATATCGAATCATATGGGGCCCTGAAAAGGACCTTTTTTTGATGTGCGCATCTGAACACAGTATGCTAAAATTTAGGACTGATTGCCTCATGTCTCTTCACAAATTAGAGATAACGTGTGTTGACAGCGCCACTCCGTGTTTTGTGATCCAGATTGGATTCCAAGGACATCTAAATTTTAGGATACCATAATCTTTAAACTAAGATTCAGGGCAGTTTGCCTCACGTCTCTTCACAAATTAGAGATAACGTGTGTAGATGACACGTCATTTCGTATTTTGTGGTTCAGATTGAACTCCAAGGACGTCTGAATTTTAGTTTAATTCATTCAGACAACATCTCTCTGTTCTTGCGCAATGCCACTATGCCACTATAATACTAAGCGAGTAACTAAGCCACATTTACTAAGCAAACTATCTGAACACAGTATGCTAAAATTTAGGACTGATTGCCTCATGTCTCTTCACAAATTAGAGATAACGTGTGTTGACAGCGCCACTCCGTGTTTTGTGATCCAGATTGGATTCCAAGGACATCTAAATTTTAGAATACCATAATCATTAAACTAAGATTCAGGGCAGGTTGCCTCACGTCTCTTCACAAATTAGAGATAACGTGTGTAGATGACACGTCATTTCGTATTTTGTGGTCCAGATTGAACTCCAAGGACGTCTGAATTTTAGTTTAATTCGTTCAGACAACATCTCTCTGTTCTTGCGCAATGCCACTATGCCACTATAATACTAAGCGAGTAACTAAGCCACAACTTCACATTTTCACTTCACATTTACTAAGCAAACTATCTGAACACAGTATGCTAAAATTTAGGACTGATTGCCTCATGTCTCTTCACAAATCAGAGATAACGTGTGTTGACACGCCACTCCGTGTTTTGTGATCCAGATTGGATTCCAAGGACATCTAAATTTTAGAATACCATAATCATTAAACTAAGATTCAGGGCAGTTTGCCTCACGTCTCTTCACAAATTAGAGACAACGTGTGTAGATGACACGTTATTTCGTATTTTGTGGTTCAGATTGAACTCCAAGGACGTCTGAATTTTAGCTTAATTCATTCAGACAACACCTCTCTGCACGTTACCAACATAAACTGTACCGTTAAATAAATACGTTTATATACCACCACATCACTTTCTGCTATGTTAAGAGCGTGTTACACTGATACAATTCCCGTCAAACGGATAATTCGCACATACCGGTCCGTTTATTATTGTATTATTCGCCGAACGATGGCGGCGCAGAAACGATCATATTGACACATACCGGTCCGTTTATTAATGTATTATCCGCCGGACGACGGTTGCAGAAGCGATCATATTGAACGTTCATACGATAAGTGTAAGTGACTCTTAAGAATCACCAAGATTGCAAAGTTGCATTATATAAATTTGCTGCGTTTGATATGGCAATGGGTGGGTTGTTTCCATGTGTTCTAGAATTACAACGCGGTCGCTGTGATCCACGTATATTATATGTTGTAGTCATAGTTAAAATTTGTATGATACAAAACCATAACTAATGTGATTCATTAAAATATGGATTATGTTTGTATGTCAGTTTGATAAGTTTACTGTAAAATACGTATACACACTTTTGTTAAGATATTATGCATATCTCACACAACATTGTCATTTGTGTACATGATAGTAGGTGTATCAATTTAAAATTATCAGAAGGATGTATCTTCTATCAAAAATGAATTTAGCAGTAGCGTTCTACCTAAACACTTTTTAACGTTGTTATTTTAAACTCATACATTCATTTTAGATATTTTATGGTTTTATAATATTATCTAGTAATTTTAAGTTTTACTGCAACATCAAAATTGCAAAGTTGCATTGTATAAATTTGCTGCGTTCCATATGTCTATGTGTGGGTGGTTCACAGGTGTTCTACAATTACAATGCATCCGCTTTGATCCACGTGTACGCCTTATCCTATGTTGTAATCATAGTTAAAATTTGTATAATACAAAACCTCCCAAAACTAATGTGATTCATTAAAGTATGAATTATGTTTGTGTGTCAGTTTGATAGTTTTACTGTAAAATACGTATACACACTTTGCTAAGATATGCATATCTCTAACTAGATAGTAGGTGTATCAATTCAAAATTATTAGAAGGATGTATCTTCTATCAAAAATGAATTAAGCAGTAGCTTTCTACCTAAAACTTTTGAACGTTGTTATTTTAAACTCATACATTCATTTTTAGATATTTAATGGTTTTATAATATTATCTAGTAATTTTAAGTTTTACTACAACACACTTGCAAACTAACTTTTTGATGCGTATTCGCTTCCGTTAATTATTCTGTATAAAAAATAATTATTTCATCACTCTGAAATAATTATTTTTATTTACATTTGTATAAAAAAGATTTTTATTATTTATTGAATTTTGCGATGTTATGTGGAAATCATAATATAATAGTACAATAAACAAACATACAAAATTAATTATAATCTTAATGTATTTTTCATAAGCGACAGCTAGGTGTCGGGTTCATCTCTGTCGGCGAGCGAAAAGCGATGGTTTTATATTTCTCAATCAAAAATTGTAATTAGGCAGAAAATTGGGTATCATTACGCTTTAATTTGACGTAACTAACACAAATTAATCATGCAACTTTGTAGAGCTGTAATTAAGGTTGAATTTTGTAATGACACAAATACTGCTGATATGGTATTTTTTATGAATAAAAATCAATCTATTTCGATCAATACGTTACATTTGAAAAAAAAAATATATTATTTAAGTCAATAAAACTTGAAATATTTACTCAAGATGTAAATAAAATAGCACTTTCAAGCAATGATGATAAACGGTTGTTATTATATGATAAAGTATCTACTTTAGCGTGGGGTAATACAAATATATTTAAGTAGTGCATTAAATAAATATTTTTATGCAGTTACGAAATAAATTGTGTGTTATGTAAGTAATTACTGTTTTATATAGATTAAATGCTTACTAAAATAAGAATTGTATTTTAGTTACTACTTACGAAATAAATTGTATATTATGTAAGTAATTACTGCTCGATATAGATTAAATACCATCGATAAGCATACAATGAAAATAAGCAATGTATTTAGGTACTACCTAAGAAATAAAAATTTTTTTTTTTTCACTAATAAATATGTTTCATTTACATTTTTGTTGACAAAGCGCATTGCGCTATCTGGTACCTCTATCATGATATGCAAAGTAAGATAGTTTTAATCTTATTCCAGGTGTTATGCCTAATACCACGCACTGGCAAAATCATGTTTCGATTTGTTTGAAGTCGAAAATGATTCACAGTTTATTACTAAGGAGTCAGATTTTGACTGGCCTGTTGGTCTAGTGGTTAGTAGCCCTGACTGCTATGCCGGAGGTCGTGGGTTCGATTCCCACCAGGACAAATGTTTGTGTGATGAGCACGATCATTTGTTCTGTGTCTGGGTGTAATTTATCTATAATATGTATGTATTTAGTAATATATAAGTATGTCTATCAGTTGTCTAGTACCCATAACACAAGCTCTGCTTAGCTTGGGACTAGACGACTTTGTGTGATAGTATGTGTGATATTATTATTTATTATAGATTGTCAAAACAGCACCAACTTGCTACAAAATCATGTCTCGACTTGTTTGAAGTCGAATTTGATTCACAGTTCATTACTTATGGAGTCAGATTACCAAAACATCCACAGTTTGCTACAATAATAAGATTAAAATATGTACATACAACGTTAGGCAGCCAGCTCAAGCGGTCACATTACGTTAAATAAAACGAAATGTAAGTATTTATCATTTAGAGCTTAAGTTAATAATGTGAATTTTCTTAGGAGTGTTGTCACTGGTATTAATCATAATATTTTCTTTCAGAGCATCAATAATGTGTGATTCTCCTGACATCATGTTCTCCCAATATGGCCAAGGCTTCCCGACTCCAAGTTTAAGCTGGCATATTCCAGAGCAACGCAGACCTGAACCAGCCATTAAAAAATCTAGAACAAGACGGGAGGGCTTAAAACGTAAAGCATCGGAAGAGCATCCTTTATGTCAATCATACGTATTAAATAACGAAAAGAAAAAAGGTTTACGACTGATCCAGATACAAGTGTTGGACATTAGTGAGCGACAAGAAAACGTGGTTAATACAAGTGAAAATGACGATGTGGTAGTGTTAAGTGCACAATATGTAGTTAGTGAACCGGTGGACTATGTTATGGAAGAGACACAATCATTAATAAACAAAATTTCGAAAAAACTTTGTGGTGACGATTGTTATTAGTGAGTAGTTTCTATATAATTATGTCTACTCTTAACTTATTGTGTTAGATTGTGATTTGCTCAGTTAATCTAGTGTTAGCAAGATTGAGGCTGTATTATTATTATTATTACTTGTAATTAATTATTGTACTTTGCTAATCTGCTAGTGTATTAAAATGTATCTACTTAGGTCATCAAGATTTTGTCTCATATATTTAAATAAAAATATAATTAATAAGGATAAGTGTAAGTAACTATGTATTTTGTAAATAATGTGATAACTAAATAAAAAATATATTTATAATTCAAATTATGTTTTATTAGCATTACACAAACATAATTTAAATTAGCTCAAATTAATCTCATTATTTGTTATCTGTTTTGAATATTTTTAAATGAATAGAATACTTACTCATCGCAATTCACCTAATTAGAGCTAATATAAAGTTTTTGTTTGAGTTACCCTAAACATATATAAATAAAACAAAAAATATATTTAGATTTTTATTAACTGTACATAATAAAATTAAAACATATTAAACACAGACATATTATTATCATCATACCATTTCCTAATACATACTGCATTATTTAATGCACAGTTCTTTTTATGGTTTACACAATTAAAATCAGCTTTAATTTTACAGTACTTTTGTTTTAATTTCATAAAATTAGGACAACCTTTGTCCCCTATATCGATCACTTCACAGTTTGCACATAACTCTTTAATCCATTTTATCTTTTCCAAGCCTTTTGTAATAATTTTTTTGTTTTCTAAATAGGGTATAATAACACGATGAAACTCTTTGTAGTCTATGTAGCCTTCACTCCAGTAAATTCCTCGATTTCTTTCTAACCACCTCACATGCTTTTTTTCTTCTGGTGTTAGGTAATGGAATGAATATGGTGGCTTTACCAAGAACGTCTGTGTATGATCCTGACCCACAATGGCTAATTCTTTAACGATGAAATTATTTATATTATCTTTAAATCCTTGCAGCTCTACTATAAGGGTATCCGGCTTCATGATATCTTCTTAACGATGTTACTTAGGGGTCTATATTCAACAATGCAGTCGTTCAGAATGAGACAGTATGCTGAAGTTTGGTCTGGTATCTCTGAATCACTCTCAATTTCTACTCTCACATCCACGACCGGACCTGTCTTTAAGTTATCCGCTTGTCTAGAGCAATCGACTACAAACAGCGGCGCTATATCTCTAAATTGTTTTTCACTGAGTATGGGCTCCGAGCGACGTCCGTAATACGACTGTTGAAATCTGATGTATTGTTCATATAATAAAGCAATTCTGTTATTAGAAAAACTTACATTTAAGTTCTCGTATGGAAAATAAGTTGAATTTAGATAAACTCTAACGTCTCGAAGATAGCAGTGATCGAATTGAGACATGTCAGAACTTGCATTGTTTTTTCTTTTTGTCTGTAGACCAATAATAACGTATCTTGGTTTTTCTATCTGAGATGAAGTTTTGATAGACCAGGTATGTTTTGTAGTTTTAGGTAAAGCGGGGTATTCGTACAGATCCCAATTTCTATATATCATTTGAAGTGGACGATCTTTTTCTAATAATTTTAATAAACCAATTTTTTCTTTGTCAGATACTTTAACATGAGGTACGCGCCATATGATTTTATTAATCTGAACATCATCTACTACTTCGCCAGTATTAAGTTTAACTGCGTTCAAATTAGTGCTACTTCTTAATAATATCAGTTCATGTCTACTATTTATCACGACTTTATTAAAATCTTCAGCAAAGCCGAGAATGTAACGAAGTGGTATAGAAGCAGAAAATCTTCCTCCATCGATATTTTTTACACCATCAATATTCCATCCCCAGGCATTAGACATTTTAGATTCACTTTCATTCATTGAAATGAGTGATTTCATGGTTGTTGTTATACCTGCATTTTTTATTTTATCAATTTCCACTCCATTTAGCTCATATCTTATATCTTGGAACAAATAGAGTAGAGCATTATTCGTAAAATGGACACTAGTAGCTTTGTCTTTCGTATCTTTTTTGGTAACGATAACAGTTCCTTCTAAATAGAGGGTGCTAGCCGATGGTAATATGTACAAGTCTTGTTGGTTGATAGGTATACGAATTTCATCGTTCCTGTTAAAACTTGTTACATATGGCTTGTAGGAATGAAATTCGATACCTTCTATAGTATTATCATAATTCGGAGGGGCTAAAACGTCTAAGATATTCATTTTAACAATCCGATGGCTCTAAGGAATGCTTTATTATCTTTAGTTAATTTTGTTTTCTTTTTAGAGAGAGGTCTTATTTGATAGGTAGCTCGAGCAGAACTGATATTCTTTACTTGTTGAGACACATTTTTATTGTAGTCAATCATTTTTTCTTCTAAGATGCAGATATACTTGCACTTCTTCACCACGTAAATTGATTAATCGATTGTTTATATCTAGCAGCCTGATATGTATGCAGCTTATGTTGTTTTGGTTGATTGGGAAATATATAGCGTTCTTCGGAATTTCTATGATCCTATATCCAGGTGGCACATTAAGTGCAAATTCGTGAATAATATGACTTGGTTCACCGTTTATATATGAACCACTTACAATATCACATTCAACCCTGACTACGGTCGTAGGTAGAATGTTGACTGGAGACGGCGACACATGCCATTTATTTGCCTTCAAGATTTGTTTGTCAAATCCTAATAGTTTTCTAAAAGAACCTGCTTTGATAAAATTAATGTCTTTTGTACAAAATATTTTAGTTTTTAAAGTATTATTATTGCACCGTAATTTGATCGATGCATTTTTTATTTCTGATTTTAAGTAATCGCTGATATCTTGCAATTCATAAGTACCTTCAGGTATTTCAATAACTTCATCAGAGCCATAATAGAACTTATTATTACTTTTATCAATGTTTGGAATAGAATTAAACGTAGAAAAGTGCAACAAAGCACACTCATACTCTCCATCTAATTGTAACGTATTGGAATAGTATGTAGTTAACACTGATGAGGCTCCAGTAATCGACAAAGTGAGGGACATCTTGCAAATGATTGAAATGAAAGAGAAGCGTATATTTTATATTACATTTTTATTCCAAAAAGTCTTCAAATAGTTTAAGCATAAATGACCACAATTAACTGCGTTGAATTTTTGATATCTTGTGTAGTTATAAAAAACACTGCAATTTTTTAAATATTGCATCAATTCCATCGGAGGTTTTAGATTCCCATAGCTATCAAAGTATTCACAGTGATTGTATACTTTAGTATAAGCTACCCAATGCGTTCCTTCATTCTTGGAATCGTCTAAGTTAACGATACCGCATTCAATGTGTTTCGGTTTCCGAGGTAGTCGATCTTTCATGTAGACCCCACGAAAATATGGAATGTCTCTTGAATACTTCTGGATGTCTACATCAGTTAGAGGACGATTAGGTAGCATATTTCTTAGTTTTTTGAAGTTATAAATAATCCTTTACCGCTTTTATAGGGTTTAATGTATAAACCCTTACCCAACACTAAAGCCTCCATAGCTCTATTATGTCGTTCTGTTTCTTGTAAATTTTGCTTGCTTGCTTTATAATCATTAACGGTTTTTGCAATTCCAGCTGCACCACCAGCTAAAGTCCCTAAAGCTGATAAACCAGCGAAAATTGGAATTAAAGGTAGAACTCCTCCACTCTTTGGTAAGGGTATTACTCGGGGTACTCGAATTCGATGGTGAATGTTGGGAAATAACTTTTTTGCGGTTAAGTAAGCTGCTTTTATTATAGTTTTATTATCCTTATGTTTGAGTTTCTTAATTTTTGATTTTATTTTTGAAACTAAGGTTTTAAATGTTTTAATGCCAGATCCAGACTTTAGTTTCGCTTTCATAACTTTGCTCACTAACCAAGAGCTTAGTTTTTCACCTTTTCCTGCATCTTTTGATTTAAGCCTTTGTTTAGCCATGTTAAGTAGTTGTAAATCGGCTTTATGACGATTAGATAAGTCAGTATGGTTTGTATATGCAATGTCGTGTTGCATGCAAGCTTCGTCTAGCTTATTTACACCTCGATCACCTCGTGCTAAGCGTTTGTGAAGTTTAGTTCCTGGTCCGCAATAATTATATCCCGGCAAATGAACTTCGAATGGTAGATTATTAATTATGTTGTTAACTAGTCCGCCTCCTTGCATTACTCAAATTATAATGATAGGATTTCAAATGAGAAATAGTTATATAATATCTTAGTTTATTATTTCAGCTTTCTCAATCCAGCTGTTTTCTGCACTGTTTAAACCTAGCCATTTAACATACAGTTTATTTCCTTTCTTTTTCAAAACCTTTTCTATTAAATAAACGTCAGGATAATTAGATTTTAATAGTTCTTGTTCGTAAAAAGCTCCTAATATTTTTTGCTTTCTTTGATCTTCTATGTGATATGTCACTGGCAAGGATTTATTCACCTTTTTTATAATAAATAATTCTGTGGACCAATTAGGAGTGTAACCTTTTTCAAAATTATGTTTGTATTTGCTTATACGAACACAGTCACCAACTTTAAATTTAGGTCTCCACTGAACTAAATCATGTTTGTTCATTCTGTTTATATTTTCTTTAATTACTTTTTCATTACTTTTATTCACATCAGCCGGTTTAAATTGAATAGTGCGATGTTTTGTGTTGTTATATCTCTGCATTGTAGCCACCAATGGTTGACCCAGCCACTTATAGTTTCCATTGAGACTAAAATATTTGTATAATTTATTTTTTAAAGTTCTAATTAATCTCTCTACAATTGATGCTTTTTTAGTAGAAAACGAAGAGTAATGGTTAATATTATGCTTTTTCATAAGGTTTTGAAAAGTGATGTTATAAAATTCTGTCCCTTTATCAGTTTGTAAGTTAATAGGTTTATTACGACTACTAAGCAGTACATGTTCAAAAGCACGAGTAACATCAAATTTATTTTTCGACTTTAACGGTTCAGCCCAGGCATACTTTGAGAAGCAGTCAATTACCACTAAGATGAATTTATAGTTTTTATTGTACTTTTTCAGATTTTGCATATCCATCAAGTCTGCTTGCCATAAATCGTGGATTCCTTTCAGAATAACAGAACGTCGCGGAAAGTTTCTTCGTGCCGCTTTGTGGATTTCATTTACAATTTGCTGTTTGACCATTGAGGAGTTTTTTGAAGTCATTTGTCTACCTCTGTTTTAGTATGAAACTTATCTTGCAAATGAGTTATAATCTCAGGTATATTTGCTTTTAAAGTAGCTTGAACTGTGCCCTTTGCATCTTTTATGATTTGAGAACGCAATTTACCAATCAAATTATTTACTTCTCTTAATGTTGTAGCATTCAATTGATCTACATAATCCTTGTTCACAGCATCATCTGCTTCTACTGGAGATCTAATTCCTCTCAGTCTTGATGTTTTTAAATCGAAATCTCCGTTTTCTGATTTTAGCAATGCATTCTCATTAAACTCAAATAACTCTGACAAACGCATTCTTTTATGAATGTAGTGTCCAAATTTGTCTACATTCATTTTTAGGTGTATTGTATCGAGAGGCTGATAGTGAAATAACCAAGTTTTAAAATATTTATTTATTTATAATTTTACTTTCACGCAATTCTTCAATGATAGATATAATTTCATTATCTAATCCTGTGTTGCCAGCATCTCTTGACGCAATTAATAATTTCAACCTTTCTACTAATTCATTAGGATCATCCCAGTACACTAAATCAACGTTTTTTTTCCACTTTTTTAGTAACGGTAGACCCTTTCCGTGAACTGCATTCTTCAGTTTAAAAAGAGGTTTAATAACTTGCAAATATTTTTGTCCTTTATTACTTTTTATTGGCTTACTTGGTTCATAGTCACGACGATGTGCATTTGTATCAAGTAACATAGATTTATAATTTTGCATATCACTATCTGTCACCAAGTTTAAGTTTACATCTTTCTTGAGCAACAACTGTTTTAAACCAGGCGTATTACGATATTTATGTCCAGCTACAGTGATGAACTGATCGTTGATGGTTATGGAAGCAGAACCTAACATCAGTTTCCCGCGTTCTGCTCTAACCCCAAATGGAATATCTACCAATGCTTCCGAAGATACTGACCAAGATGACGTATCACAATCTTGATTACTTTCAACTACTGATTCATAGGAAGAGTCACTGTTGACATCGGATTCATATTTTTCGTTCTCATCACCGTTGTTATAATTACTTTCTGCGCTATCAGTTCTTTCTTTCTCCAATGTTTTCTTAATAAACGGAACATCAGCAAAATTATCATTAGCTTGCAGGAGAGGAGTTTGCTTATTAGCATTAGCAATTAGGTTGAGAGGCTCAGTTATAGGTTTGAAAACTGATTCCAGTGCTTGTTTATTATTAATCTCAGCATCTCTCATTTTACGTACTTTTACCTTTACAGCTTCTGCTGCGTCAACAATTTGTCGCTTTAATGATTTTTCCATAGTGGTAAGTTTGTCGTAATCGAATCAGCGTCGCAAGGCGAATAATAATGACAGCTCGGTAATAGTCTTATATATACATGTATTCGTATCCTTAGTCAAAGACTACAAACGTATCAAATTTACTTCTATAACATCCTTTGTTCTTGGAACAATCTTTATTAATCACAACATAACTGAAAGGAATACTCCATATTTTTGAACACATTTCACGAAATTCAGCCCATGTCATGTCAGTGTTGACATGTTCTTCATAAACATGTCTCATATTTCTTTCATCTTGTTTAAACAGAACGATTAGATTAGCGTTGTCTCGTACTAACTGTTTAGGGATTTTGCTATAAGTCTGATTTAGATAAAAACAATCGATGAACTTGTGCCTGCCCATAGCAAAATAATCGCGAATGTTATTTTGATTTTCACAAGCAACATCATCAAATACAATTACAGAATTCGGTTTTGCGTTTTGAACACTCAGTACTTGCTCATTTTCACGATATTTCTGAAATGAAATACCTGGTACTTTTTGTAAGACTTTTTCTAAAAAAACGTACTTTGGTTGTTGCAAGGTTTTCGAATAAACATACACATTTTGAAATCTTAAACCGTTCTCATGTATAAGAAGACCAATTAATAAATTAGTTTTCCACAATTTGACGGTCCGCAAATGATGCCTCGTACCGAGTTAGGTAATAATTCTCCATGGCGAAAACCAGTCTCCTGAGAATTGACACAAAATGTTTTTACTTGTAACGATTGTGGTTGTTTTACAAATTTCATGACGACTACTTAGAAGGGTTATATTGTTAATGATTCAAATAAGGTATTACATACACATTTATAAGTCATCGCTAACTCGAACAATTAAACGATTGCTCGTTGCTCAGTACGACTAGTACATATATTTGATAGAAGTTTGCTCACCATGGCTGTCCTTCAATAAAAAATAGAATTTTGTAAATTAGATTTGAAAGTGGAATAGGCCCTGAACCAAAGTTTTCAAAAAAAAAATGTTATTGGGTATTCTATTCCACCGCGACGAGCGAGCGAAGCGAGCGACAGAGCGAAAGGTGGAATAGAATGCCCAATAACATCCTACTCACGTCATTATTTATTATGTATAAATGCTAATGCATAGGTTTATACACCAATGAAAGGCGGAAGGAAAATGGCCGGGTCGGGGATAATAAATTATGAACTTTTCACGGAAATCTGTGGGTAAACTATTTTTGCGCTTTTAGTAAAATAAGAACTGGGTTGATTCAATGTTTTGTGCAATATTGACCGTGTTTGGGTTAAATTGTGGAAATAAGACCAAACCAGTCCCGTGGGTTCGAACAAACGAATTGGGGGCGTGGCCAACTCCAAGCGTTAACGCAAAGAAAAACGATTGTAACTTGGCTAGGCGGGCAGAAGCTTGTGGGATTTAGTACCAGAGGCTTAAATTAAATCAAAACAGCGGAAGATAGGTGACTCGCTTCTATTGCGTTTTTTTTTTTTTTTTGGTGGTGGGTAAAATCATCCAATGACATCTCCCGCCCTTGGGCGGAGCGGGAGATAGTGTCAGACTCTTACTGACTAAAAACCCACCCCGTTCCTTCGTGGCCTTAGATACCAGGGCCGGGCTTTCCTTTCGGAAGCAAACCCTTGGCCCCAGTACGCTTCGACCCTGCCTGCCTGCAGCTAGCAGGCTGGGTCTCTACGGTTTGCTGACAACTCCTTGAGGCGCGCGGGAACATTGCGCGCCGTTGACGACCTGGGCTTGGTCCGGATGTTTACCGGACGGTCGGACAGCGAGCTACCCATAGCTCGCCGTCCGCAAGCCCGCGTCTACGTTGGCTGGAAATCAGGATCGGAATCGGAAACCCCGCGGCGGCTGGGCCTTGTGGGCCGTTGCCTCTCGCGTGCGGCCTCCTCCTTTGCTAGCATTACTGCTTCGCAGAAGGAGGCGACCGCCTGCCATCCCTCCTCAACGCTTCTATTGCGTGGACCGCTGAAATCAGGCCCCGTCGCCTGATTTCGATAACGTGATTTTACTCGCACAACAGCGTCGACTCTTATCTCTGTCCTTGTCTATCAGTGACTGTAGGTTTGCAACTGTGGTGACACTGATCACTGTGTGAGTTTCGAGTCCAGGTTTTCTGATGGCGATGTTAGCGTGTAACTTATCTTCCCTTGTAGTAATATATCAATGACCAGAGGTTACTTAAATTTATATGATTAACCCAAAGTTTCTCATACAAATAAAAAGTTTCTCATACAAAGATGGGCTGCAATATTGTTCGAAAGAGTCACCGCGACCCTGGAAGGCAAAAGGCAATTGAAGGAACACGGGTAGATTTTATTCCGTAAAAATCTAACACTCCCCCTCTCTCAACCTAAAGCATGAGAAGTCATATAACTCTAACCAGAAAAGTTATCATACTATATTGTTTTTAGTCATACCCACATAAAACCGGTATAATCCTCAGCATACAAGTTGAACCATTATAGCCGTGGACCTTAAATGTGTAGTAACCGATTTTTGGGTCTCGACCAAAGCGACGGCTTCGCGTAAATATAGCAAATGGTTCAACTTATTCGCCGCATATCATACCCTATTAAGATATACCTACATTTGGATAGCTGGTAAGATAAGAATAAATATTAAAATAAACAAGTAAATAATATTTCCAAATCTGCCAATAAAAGAAAGTAACCTTGATTTAATCCTAAAGTGACTGGCAAACGAACTCCCTTGACACCTTCGCAGCACTTTCATAATGTGTCAAAATTTATGAAGCGAAAGATGACACCGCAAGAATTATCATGGCGCTAAGTAACGCATTGAATTTTTTGCCTCCAACTTATTGTTGGCAGTATTCAAGTTAATGTGGCGTGAATAATTGACATGAATGCGTTTAAACACCTAATATGTGTTAGAGAATAATATTCCACGAATACACAACATTGTGAGCAGAGCAGTATTTCGCAGTGTTTAATGGTTCGGAATTGTGATAGTTGAACTTAGTGCCCGCATTCATAATACAAGGTTTGGGCTCGGAAGATAGCGGGTTTTGAGACAAAAGGAAGGGTATATTCAGTTTTAGGGGAGATTTTCATTAATACATTTTAATCTTGCCTGGCTGCCCAGCCTTTTTCTCAGCTACTGGTTCAAATTCATTTATTTTTTCAGAATCTGGTACATTGTTATGATCTTCAATGAAAATGGTGACATCACATTCTGTTATGACCTCTTGCGCCGGGTATTGGTATAGGCCTTTGTCCAGGGTGAGGGGGAATGGACAGCGATCGATTCCTTCTGCGAAGCAATAAAGCTAGCTAAGGATGCGGCTGTACGCATGAGAAAATAGACATCGTCACGCCCAACCGTCTGGACCCCGACGTCCAGTCACCGCAGGCATGAGCTTGCAGACGACAAGCAACGAGTAGCTCACTGTTTGGTCTTCCGGAAACCGTCCGAGCTCGACTCGTCGACAGCGCGTAGGCGCGTAGTGTTTCACGCACGCCTCAAAGAGATGTCAGTAAAACCGTAGGGGCCCAGCAGGACCGAATCTTACTGGTGCGTTGGTTTGAAAAGGAAATCCGTGGTCCTGGAACGCAAAGGGCAAAGAAGGAACATAGGTGTGGTTTTAGTCAGTAAAAATTTGACACGCCCTCTCACTCCGCCTTAGCGCGCAAGAATTTGCTAGATGATTTCCAAGCCTTAAGGCCCTAACTCCCGAGCAGTGCTATAAAACAATGAATTTCTGAAGCCTACAATCAGTCAGCCAGTCAGCCAATTTGTTTGGGACATTAGACGATTTGAAAAAAAAAAAGATTATCATAGATCCATGTACAACATTATCAACATATGATTTTTTGTAAGAAAAAAGAAACATGATATTATTTTTCTAGTTTTCCCTACTCCTTTCAAACAGCTTTAATCTTTAGAAATATGTTTACACAAAAAAAATTGCCGGTTGAGTGTTCTTCAGAATGTACATAGTATAAGTAAGTCAATCAAAGAAAATGGTTTTATAAAGATCACTGGGGCTCTATCTGGGCGCAGCTGGAAGGAATTATATGCCTAGGGGCAGTACGAGTAACTGCGCTTTTAATTGAGACCTTCAAGAGATGTTCAAGGGACTATACGCCTTAAAAAAAACTACCATTATAAGGCGAGTAAATTTTGTTACATAAAAATCATTATTAAAACAGAAATATTTGGTTAGTATGAATTAAAATTACAATTTGTAGTGCAGTGATTCTACAAAGTACAGAATGATGTTAAAGTTTATAAGATTGCAGTTATCTGCTGCTGGTCAGCTGCCACAACAGTATTTTACATGGAGCGACTGCTGTCTTACCTGCGCAACCCAGTTACTGGGTAATATCTACCACCAGCACCCTCCTAAGCAAGACTAGCGTTAGATTTTCTGGCTTTTGTCTATCAGTAATGACTATCAATTATTATTCATACTCTACTAATCCAGTTATTTTGTCAACTTTAAAGAATTTTACGTTGTTATTGAATTTGCCTTATTTGACATTCACTGTTAATACCTATAAAATAACACCTATAAATAGCTCACAACACATATATCCCTAACATATGCATTAGAACTATGTGAAAGAAATGAGCTGAAATACCTATACACAACGTTCTATTAGTAAACAGAACTTCTCAAATCTTCACAAACAACGGAATTTTCCTTCAATTTTCGTTTAAATCCAATTTCGGGGAAACACGCCATTCATACTCGTTGTACAAATCACGGTACTTTTCTCGGTAAATAAAATCAGCACGCGGTGGCATTGACGGATCGTTCGCCCACCTACAATGAGCGATCGGCGGCAGGCTGGCAAGCTAGTACTACGGCAGGCCATCGCGAGCATGTTTCCTTACCAGCTTTTAGACGAAACGTTTCGCCCGTGATCACTTTATTCCTGAGGGAAATACGGGATTTGGAGTTAAATGTAACTTATGATCGTTTTGTTTTTCGTGTGTTGTTTTTTCTTGCTTTGTTCAATACCTACCTTTGATAAATACCTAGGCAATACCAAGATATTTAATAATAATAATAATATTCCACAATTATTACACAACGCCGTCTAGTCCCAAGCAGAGCTTGTGTTAAAATTAAATGTAAATAAAATAATAATAATAAAATGTATATAAGAGCGCCTTCAAATTAGCTGCAACGTGCTGCGCAACGGCAGCACAGTACTACGGCCGCGCGTCATTTATTTAGGTATATAAAAAAACAAAATGCGCGGCGACAGCACTGCGGCCGCGTTGCCGTCGCGCGGCTCTTTGCGGCTGATTTGGATATGCTCCTGCTTCATGTAATAGTATAATAAATAACCTACGACCTATTCTCGGACCTACCAAATATACACAAAATATATTAAAAATCGGTTGAGCTGTTACGGTGGAGTTCGATAACAAACAGTGAGACGCAAAATTTTTATATTTTAAGTGAAAGGAGCCAATAACATGTGTACTGAGTAATATGAAAATCCTTCCCAATTACCGCACGAGACGTGCCAGGCGTCGAGAATTACAAGGCGATTCCCGGTCACTGTAGGCGCGGGCTTTTGGAGGGCGAGCCATAAGTGAGTTGACGTCCACCAGCGTAGGTGGGATTTTAGTTAGTAAAACTAAAAAGTTAATAGCAGTAAATAAATTTTATTTGGAACGACTCAGGTTACAGGTAACTCAGAAAAAAAAATTGAAAAACTTTTGGACCACTTTACTGTGATAACCCAAGATACGGGCAGACTTTTTGAACTAACCTGTGTAATGTGATGTTATCTTGTCATTATTATAATTATTATATCCTTTATTGTACACCCAAAAAAGGAAACTAAAACTAAAACAGATACATACAATGGGCGTCCTTATCGCGTTCCGCGATCTCTTTCAGGCAACCTGGAATGGACAGTAATTGCCTGGACAAGAAATGTGGTTGTCATTGGTGTGACAAAACCAGTATCATACGTATATATATTATAATAGATACACAAATATATACATACATATATACATACACGTTAAAAACTATAGACAGAAATATAAATGACAACCATCGATATTCACAGCGACAGGTAATGTTCCTTAAATTGTCATTGTGTTTTGTGTACTTTTTGAACCAATGAGAATTATAAAGAAAGAATGAAGAATTATTATATAGATACCAGGGATATAGCTGATACATGTTGAGAAGAATAAAGTCTGCAATTCTGACGATTTCGGGATACGATGTTTTTTCCTTTTTGTTTTGTTCATTAAAATTTTCAATGCCGAACAAATGTTTCCTTACATTTTTACTTTGTATCATACGTGCAATTTAGATACAATATCTGACTATTAGAGTAACCTGGAGTTACAAATTTTATAGGGTGATTTCACGCCGGTTTTACAGCCTCATACAAGTTATGGGATCCACGATCTAGTAACCGTAAGGCCGTTGCCGTAATACTATGTGTGTTATAATATAATACATAGAGAGGAAGTTAACGTGATCTTTAATGTTCTCTGTCAAGTCATGTGTAAGGAAACCAGTTCAGTCTTTGTTTGCATTATTCATAGGAAAGTTTAATCTGGAATGTTTCATAGGATAATGTACAGTTAAGCTTTTCTGTATAATTTTATTGAAACATCACCTGCATCTAGGAATTTTAAAGGTTTGTTTAACACATTTAATGCTGGCTACGAGATATTTCGTAGATGATTTTTACTCAGATTCCATCAACGAGGAAACTCATTGTGTTTACTACGAGTAGATGGCCTCTAATGAAGGTAAATATTACTGGTGCCTAAGTACGAGATATCTCATATACGATAGTTCTCGTATAAGGGCTCTGTTAGTTAACTTAATCAATAGAATCACTAGCTACGATATTTCTCGTATAGGTTGCCGTTGTATGGTTGAAACTGATTTTGATTCCTTGAAATTCTTGTCATTCAATGTGTTAAGAGATATTAAAAATCTGGGAAAGAGCGAGTCGGACTTGCGCACTAAGGGTTTTGTACAAACTTACCTATTTAAACAGTTCCATTCCCGAATGGTGCCTCGAAGATTTTTCCAAATTTAAGTTTTTTCTGATATTTTACTATTTTGGGTTATAATAAACTATGCTGTTTGTTACCTGCTAGAAACTATTGATTACTACCATATTATTTCATTTTATTCTAAAGGCTTTTTTTTCTTGTGACCTAACAACAAATTTACTGTTTTCAAATTTATTCCTTTACCTGTCCTATAGGCCCTTCCTTCATGCCAAATTTTAGGATTCTGGGTCAATGGGAAATACCTTATGAATTTTGATTCCCTAGAGAAGAAAAGTCTTTGTTGAAATATACGTTTTTGTGATATAAACAGCCACACCATTTTTTTTTTTGTTAATTCAGAAGTTTGATTTTTTCATAGCTTTAAGGGACCGCAGACTTTAGTATGTGGTATTAATTTAAACTCGATACCTTCACGCGTTCTCTATATAAAGGGTCTTGACAAACAGACAGATAGACAGACTTACAACAAAGTGATCCTATAAGGGTTCCGTTTTTTGCCTTTTGAACTATGGAACCCTAAAAATGTAACAATCAGCGATAGCGCAGTAGCACGTGCGATCACTAAAATCACGAGGAAGATAGAACCCTTGTCTCTTGAAACCTGTCATTATTAATTTAAATAGAGACACGGTAAACGATCCGCTGCATAGAAATTTTGCAAACCGTTTTAAACCCTTCATTGCGTATTCTGTAGGCCGGCAATAAATTTCAAATTAACAAATTTCTAACAAAATGAATTTATGTTCCTCTCAAAACATACGAAACCCTAATTTAGTGGCTAACTCCGGAATTTGACGTGAAAAAAGGTTATCTCATAATTAATTTACCTGCAAAATTAATGTTGCAATTATTTAAGGAAATGTGTTCAAAACTGAATAGAAATAATACAGAAAACGGTTTTCTTATTATTTCGTGTCGGGAATTTATGTTTAAATATTTATACGAGTACTAATTAATTAAGCACAGTACCTTTATCACCCTCAAGCTATTTAATTAAAAATACATTTCGAGATCCTACATAAACTCATGATCCTTAATTTTTACTAAAATGTTTTGTTAAGAGAAGGGAAGGAGAAGGGGTATAAGAAAATGTGGGGTGAATTTATCACGTGATGCTGAGCTGGCTTGCTCGGAGCAAAAGTTGGGCTAAGACTGAACTATAAATCAAGGATGTCATGATTATGAACTTTCGGATCTGGATTTAGGGATAACATAGCTAATTATACCGGTTTAGAATGTAAAGATTATTTCGGATTATCCACTAATTTCGGATAATTTCGGTAACGAATACGAATTATAAAAGTAAAAATACAGATAGCAAGATTTGACTTCTGTTGATTTGATTTGAGTTCCTATTTTAATTGTAATTGTATTTTTGGTGTACATAAAGAATATAAATCTATCAATCTATTTCTAGTCTAGATTTGTAATGGTTTAACCAGGCAAAACAAACCAAAAGCTATTTCAACCTGCCATCTAGACTTCGTCTTTATTCGAAACTATCCGAAACATTTATTCCGGTTTCCGTTACAGAGCTCCATAAACATACAAACATCTGTCATGACCTGTCAATTTAGACTGTGTGTTTGTCACAAAATATCAGAAACTTTATACCGGTTTCGGTCACAGAGCTCCATAAACATACAAAAACCTGTCATGACCTGTCATTTAGACTTTATCCCAAAATATCCGAAACTTTTATATCGGTTTCAGTTTTTTTTTTATTTCGGATATCCGATAGCTTCGGTTACGGAGCAGCAGATAACATCCTTGGTATGAATATCGTGGCGTGTGCGCCAATAAATTAATGTTGCCAGCATGAGGACGGGCACCAGAGGTTGCGGTCTATTAACTTTCTGTATAAATTTTAACGTTTCATTCTGTTTTGTTGTACCCGGTGTGTTGCGGTCTATATGGCAATTATTTTTTTACGAATGGGTTAACTAACTTTGACAGGTTTATTCTTCTTTAAATGATGATTCATTCGTGCGTGCTCCGGCAAACAAATCTTTTGAAACTAGGAACCAATACTGAGTATGCTGTACATAGTATTTATACGGATAAATTTTAATCGTTTTAACCTCGTGATGGGTCGATCCGGTACGCAACAACCGAAAACTACCTATAGGTCATTGGACTCGCTCAGCTGTTGTTGACTTAAATAAATTAATTTCGTAAATACGTATATTAATTCGAGTTTTAGAAAAAAAATACTTTATTTATTATTTTATCTTTAAAAATTGATAGTGTTTTTGTAATTGTGTATGATATACCGGATCGACCCTCCACGGGATTAAAATGATCAAAAATTAGCCGTTTATAGGTAGGTATGACGAGTATTTGCTTACATTATAAGTATTCCGTAAACGAGATCGTTCGTAAAGACTAATTACAATATAATATTTCATAGGTTTCTAATTTAATTAATTTGTTACTTTATTAACAAAGGTGAAATCAAAACGAAACAAATTGAAAATAATTCCTTTAATTTTGAACAGTAGGAAGATTGTGAGTCGTTTATATACTATTCAAAAGAAAATTCTTACAATTTGTTCTTGTTATAAATATATCGAAAAAAAAAATATTCCTTCTAATTTCAGATTTTACTGGAAAATCACTTTGTCTTTTTACTTAATCACTAGTAAGAAATTACACTAATATTATAAAGGTGAAAGTTTCTATCTATATATTCATGTGTCTGTGTGTGTATGCCTGATACTTCTTCAAATTCAGGATTGAAAGAATTTGGATGAAATTTGGCACACAATGGTTGACCCTTGACCATTTTCTGGAATAGATAAAAGGGTTATTTATTTATAAACTTCATGTACATTGTTGCTACATAGGCGGACTTAACGGACTTATTGCCACCATCATTTTTATGCATACTTTAGTCAGACCCCGAACACTGGACGATGACGCGCCAGGCGCGTCAAGGCCTACATCAACGATGACGCACCTAGAGCGCCAAGGGTATTATCAACTTCAATGTTTAATTTAGGATATAAAGTGGTAGTGGTACGTCTATTGGTTAGTGGCCCTGACTGCAATGCCACACACAATGGAGGTCGTGGGTTCGATTCCCACCCAGGACAAATGTTTGTGTAATGAGCACGATCATTTGTTCTGTGTCTGGGTGTAATTTATCTATAATATGTATACAAGGTGTATCTGACATCGTGCCACAAACGAATACCAAGGATCCAGTACATGATTCTGGATCCCCAGTGGTGGAATTTTTCATCGGTATTTTCGTAATTTAAAAATAAAAATTCTTTACGTTTTTCTAAATTTAAACGGTTTATATCGTTATTTTAATATTTTTATTGAAAAAAAGAAATGAACCTGTTTTGAATAACAATAAAGTTTTTTTTCTTTTTTTTTACTGAAAATATCATCGAGGTTATTTAGAATAACGGTTTTATACAATTTAAATTAAAAGAAAACAGATTAAAAAAAAAAGAATTAAGAAAAAAACGATGAACATTTCCACCACTGGGGATCAATGGTATTCGTTTGTGGTACGATGTCAGATACATCCTGTATATTAAGAAATATATAAGTATGTTTATCAGTTGTCTAGTACTCATAACACAAGCTCTGCTTAGCTTGGGACTAGACGATAATTTTCGATTATCACGCAGGTGAAACTACTGGCATTTGCTAGTACCTGAAATAATGAGGTGGTTTTCATACTACTATGGTTAGTAAAATAAGTTATATTTCTCAGTAATGATCAAAAAACAACATGATCAATTATTTTACCTAATAATGTTATGTTACCAGGTATCATGTCGTCGTTACAATGTAAGAAAATATTTAGAAAATATATTTTTTCGTTCATTATAAGTAACTATCGGATACCTGGCGTGTGCTAATACTTACGCTATAAAAAGAAATACATTTTGTTTATTAGTTGGAAAAATGGGAGTTTTTTTATGGTAGGTAAAATCATCCAATGACAAATCCTGCCCTTGGGCGGAGCGAAAGATAGTGTCAGACTCTTACTGACTAAAAACCTACCCCGTTCCTTCTTTGCCTATCATACCGGGGTCGAGCCTTCTTTTTAGAAAGCGGCCCTTGGCCCCAGTAGGCTTCGACCCTGCCTGCCTGCAGCTAGCAGGCTGGGCCTTTACGGTTTGCTGACAGCTCCTTGAAGTGAGCGGGAACAGTACGCGCCGTCGACTACTTGGGCTCGGTCAGGTCGGTTACCGGACGGTCGGACAGCAACCTACCCATTGCTCGCCGTCTGCAAGCCTGCGCCTACGGTGGCTGGAAATCGGGATCCCAGCGGCGGCTGTGGCGTGAGCCATTAATTATTTCATTCTAATAGAACAGATTTCATGTGTTCGTGGCAGCACCAACCATCTCAGCATTATGTTGAGTGTTTACGCAGATAGATGGGAGTCCCCCATGGTGCGAAGATGGGTGTGATAAAAATATTTTAAAAGCCGGACGCCGCCGCGCCGTCTAATTTGGCAGCACGGGTAACCTATAAACCGGACTGTGCCCAGCTTGATCCGGACCCATGACAACTCTAACTGCATGTATAGGTTTGCGTGAATAGGCATTCCATCAGGCAGAACAAATAAACCATATTTTATTTATTTAAAATTCAGGAACAATAGTTGTACAAAGGCGGACCCAACGAAACAACCTAGATAAACCTTTGGGTTAAAGAGTATATATATGTGTGTTCATTTGTGTTTAAAGTACTTATTAGTTTATTTTAAAAAACAAATACGATAAATACTAGTAATAACAACTTGCATTCTAGTCGCGCTATGGAAAAAGCACATCTCAACTTTGTAAAATCTCTCTCTCAATTTACGACTGGCTTTAAAAATGCAATACCATAAATAAAATAAAAATATTACATTGCAATACTGAACTGGCAACAAAATCATATAATACAAAAGATGTTTCCAACAAATTCAATATCATTGTCTCCCGACGATTTTTGATGAAACGGCTCTGTGTTCAGATCCGGAACGGAATTCACAAGTTTACTGTTTATTTACAGCCGCATAACCATACGAACAGAGTTGCAAGTTTACAATTTAGGCCCAGCATCCACCAAAGAGTAGAGGAGAGTAGGAGAGGAGATGAGAGATGAGCTGCAAAGCTGGCAGGTTATTTCTGCCAAAGCGGAGAGGAAATGTGAGCTTTGTGTAGCAGGGATGTGAACTGTGAGAGAAGAGGCGCGGGTAGAAGGCAGCGGGGTGCGCGGTGCTCGAGTGCGAGCGTCGCCCGGCCGCCTGACAAGACACTCCTTCGCTCTGTCGCATCGCTTGCTCGCTGTCCATACAAAATTCTATAGCCTCTTCTCTCCACTTGATCCATTTCCACCAAAGCCAAGCAGAAGTCAGAGGAAATAACGAAATCAGATTGGTTGTAATTCAAACACATTTCCTTTCGTCTCTTCTCCGCTTTGGTGAATACCAGGCCTTACAATGAACAGTGGCAATGAACCAATCGGTTTCAGTTACAACAATCGTGTATTGGATCAGAAAAGCCAATGAGTTAAGCCGAGTTAATTGTAGATCTGGTCCGATTTGCATAGATTTGTTGATTCGGATGTATGTACGCTGTTTGTACACTACCGTTTACCGCTCGGGTATTGACGTATAAAACATAGTTTTGCATTACAGGGTGTTATCAGAATGTTGGCTCTTTTAAAATTGATTCTAAATCGTCCAAGTAGTGAACTGCTGGTAGGTGGCGCTGCAATCGGGTACTCAGTTTTTTTTTTATGACTAAAAGCCAGCTTCTGTACAGGACAACATCTGTCGAGACCGCTAGATGTTGCGTTGCGATGTTGTGTTGTTGTTGTGTTGTGATGATGTATTGATGTTGTTGTTGCGTACATGTTGTCCTGTACAGAAGCTGGCTACAACATTAGTTTTTGTATATATGCGAAACACGAAACACGTGTCAAGTATTTTTATGTAAAGAATCTATGTACAAAATTTCATAACTATATCTTGAAAAATCACAAAGTTATAAGCTTGTTATGTTACCTGATTGTCCACACAATTACATGGTCAACGGGCCATACAGGTGACAGGGGTTGTTTTGCTCCCGCACTCAGGTGTGCGCTGGCTCCTAATTTCCGCTAATAACTACCGTGATCTGTGTTGTGGTGTCTAACTTGACCGTTTAAAAAAAAAAAAACGGAAAGAATATAAGCACATCACCTTTTCAAGAAAATTTCTCGCGGACTGATAGACACTACGTGATCAGAGGGCTGGCTCCATCTTCCCTCGAAGAATTAGCATTGCCATTCAACGTGGCAATGCTGCCAGCCTTCTGGAAATATTTTCGGATAACAGCGGTGTGTTTGTGTTTTTGTATTATAAGTAGGTACTACATAGTTAGGTTTAGTATTAAAGTATTATTAGTTTAGTTTATATTTAAATTTTCTACGTATTTTATTCATAATAAAAATATATTTGAATAATAATGTAGCATAGCTATCGTGTGATCAGACAAAAATAAATTTACAAGGTTTAAACATTATTGGGATCGATTCAGTTACTGGTTCTGAACAAACTATATTCAGGTTTTGCAAGTACTAAAAATATTGTTGTATGCTGGTCAGTACATTTGTGTTCGCCTAACTGGTCAAAATGTACTGAACTTGGCAGATGTTTTTCGCGATTTCAGGTTTGGTCCCATAGTAAAAGTTTTTTGGTATCATGTCTACAATCACGTGTTTAAGTATCGTTCACTAATTACCAGTAACCCTATATATTATAATTAGTGGATAAATAACTACCATAGATTGTGGTTACCAGTAGCCAATTTATCCACAAATGTAAAGTTAAATTTCCTGCTCAATTAATTGTACACCGATAAATTTTAATCGTTTTAATCCCGTTGATGGTCGAGCTGGTAAATGAAACACTATCGATATATAAAGATAAAAAAATTAAGTACTTATTTCTCAAAAAATCGAATTAATATACACATGTACGAAATTAATTTCTTTAAGTAAGCGAGTCAATGACCTTGTAGGTAGTTGTCAGTCGTTACGTACTAACTACTTATAGGTTACTGAACTCGCCCAGCTGAAGTTTACTTAATAAAATAAATTTCGTACTTGCGTAAATTAATTTGAGTTAAAAAAAACCGACCATCAAAATCGACCATCCACGGGATTAAAACGATACCAATTTAACGGTGAATATGAATGGCCTTACTTTCTACATAACTAATCAGCCCTAATGGCTACAAATAAAGCTGATAATTATCAATGCAAGCTGCATTAGCTAGTAAACAGTCTCCGCACGGCTCCTCTTGCCAAATTAAAAATTAAATATTAAGATGGCCGTAACAGAATTGTATTTTATTTGTCCCTAGAGAACCGTAAATTTTCTAAATCATACATAATATAGATACATTCTGTCGAAAAGTAAAACAAGATCGCGAAGTACAATAGACGACCACCGGTCATCAACTAGTACCTAGCAATCTGCTGTCCCGCGCCCGCTGTGCTGGCCCCGCTTGGGCGGAGCACTACAACTTCGTAGAAGTAATCAGCGGTGGCGACCGCCACTGCTGATTACGTCGGAGGAGTTATTATACCACGTACAACGAAGGACTGGAACAATTTGCCTACTGAGGTCTTGCCGTCCGATTGTAATTTAAGTGTCATCAAGGCCAGACTTAATAGGCTCTTAATAAACTAGTGTGCTTCATTATCAACTATGGCATTACTGCTTACTATCAGGTGGGATTGCAGTCAAGCACTAGTTTATATTAATTAAAAAAAAACCTCAATTCTCCCCACATAACATTCATCATCATTATATCAGCTGAAAAACGTCCACTGTTGGACATAGGCCTCCCCCCTGTGCATCTCGCATAACATTGCATTAATTGACTCACATCACATAACATTGCATTAATTGAAATTACATTTATAAAAAAATAACTCATTAAATTATAATACTAACGCAATGTTGCTGAAACTAATGATAAACATACTAACCTAAAAAAAAAACTCCCCACTAGGTATTTCAAGATAATATACATACATAATTAAACATTATCGATGAGTACTAACAGACTAGTGAGCCAACAAAAGAATTAAAACAGCACAATAGATAGAAAGTTCATTCTTGTCAGTAACGAAGATAAAACAATGCACGCGCCGTTTTAATGTATTAAAGTTCAAATTACATTCTGAAGTATAATTAAAGTTTTGTATATTCACTAGGGTCCTCCGTCGGCGTTGCCCGTGCATGTATCCCTCCACAAACTTGTCCGAACGCTTGTGGCCAGAACATACGTCTAACGAACATGTTAGTTACAAAATTTTAAGCAAACTTTTAAAACGTGTGCAAAATCCTTAAAGTTAATTTCCTCAGAGACCAGCTTCCGTGGATGTACTTGTTTTGTGTGTCTTCCTTTATTATTTTCTTATGTTGAATGGGTTACAGGAAAAAAGTTGTCTTAGAGAATGAAAAGATAAGTACACCAATGTTTTTTTTTATTATTTATGGAGTGCCAAGTAAAGATGATGACTTAACAACGCGTTCAGAGCAGTGTAACTAAAGTGTGCGATAGGGCTTGTTTATGGAGACGCGGCGCGTTGGGCGTTCGTCGTACATTGCAGCAGCGGGCCGCGTCATCGCTCGCGCATACACAAACATATTATGGCAATGTACGACGGACCGCCCAACGCGCCGCACAACGTGCGTAAACAAGCACTTAGGGAATGCGGAGGGATATGTTTTTCACAATTTCGTAGCAAAATTACAGCGTGAATCACACAGGAGTCTGGAGCTCGCTTAAGAAAATAAATGTCAAGAAATAAATCAAATTTATTCTATAGATATCGAATTGTTTGTGTTATCCAATCGATCCAATTGAGAAATTCTTTCGCTACTAGACAACTGTACTATCACTGAATCTCAAAATCTATTTTCTATCTGAATAAAAAAATAATATAATTGTCGTTTAGGTGCGAAATTGCGGCGACGGCAAAAGCTAGTTTCTAATTAATAATTTCACTGTTCGTGTATTTCCGCACTTGTTAACTTCAGGCAACCTATTTACCTTGCATTTCACATTACCATATTTTCATGAACATATCCACAAACGAACAAACACTCACTTACACATGAAGCCATTGAAACGGGCTCATAATTAAAAGTAATAACATTACTCAGTCATATTTTGTTTGTTACAAACATTTGAGGGAAATGCGCATTTGCTATATGCTCGGGCCTTCCGGAGTGTCCCAGATAATTATATTTGCCCAGACGTGCCCGGGAACTCGGTGTGTGCTTAACAGAGCATGGAGATTTATATGCAACCATAGGAATTTATCACCAGATTTACGGTTTTCTTCATATTAAAAGGAATAGGTACGATCTTTCTTTTTGGCACATCCTGAACTTTTTGATTTTTGTTTGTTATTTGATATACTAATCTATGGTTTTGGTTATTTTTTTTCTAGACAGCTGAAAGTATATATGGGTAGGAAGAAATAGTATTCATACAGAGCAACGCATAATCGTAACCAATCGATCTTCCTATTAGTTTATTTTGCTTGCTATCAATATTAAAATATGGGAAGGCTGAAAGGAAAAAGTTTGGAGGACTTTAAAAAAAAATTCAACATCCATCACACAACGTCGTCTAGTCCCAAGCTAAGCAGAGCTTGTGTTATGGGTACTAGACAACTGATAAACATACTTATATAATTATTCTAAATACATACATATTATAGATATATACTACACCCAGACACAGAACAAATGACTGTGCTCACCACACAAAAAATTGGCCTGGGTGGGAACTGAACCCACGACCTCCGGCATAGCAGTCAGGGCTACTAATCACTAGACCACCAGGCCAGTCAAACTAGCTTCAATTAGGACATAAGGGGTAAAGTACGACTTTCACAATAGCAAAATTGTTGTCAATCGCTAATACAATAATAATTGAAAATAATTTGTAAAATAAATTAAACAGGATATACCTAAATGTTGCCGAAGCTAAATTTACTCATCAATACCAACAAATTGGACTGAAATTTATCTCATAATCTAGATTGATGACAGTCAGTAATTTATAGTAGAAACTGATTAACAAAATTCATTAATTTTTTAAATGAACTCATTTGTAGAGGCTGTTAATTAATTTTGACAATTATTCATCGGTAAACGATGACATCCGATTTATAATAATTTGTACCGACGTACTATAAGGTATACATAAAATATACTCAAAATCGGATTACGTACTCAATCATACCAAAGTGAATTTTCCATCAAGGCATGTTAATACAAAATTAAATATCGCCTGCCCAAGCTATTACAGACTGCAGTTTTAAAAACGAATAGAAAATCTGCTGCGCGTCCGAACATCCTATTTTAAAATAAATTGTTCAGCGGTTTATCCGTGTAAAATATTATTTCCCTCACGATAGACCAGCCGATGATGGGCGAGCGTTATCGAAGTTACCCGAAACGTGGCGAAAGAAGCCGAGTGGGAGGTAGAAAATTTATTTACCTGACGGTCGGGTCACATGTTATTTCTATGGTCTATATTACGGAAGGCTTTTACCACGAGTGGGGTCAGGAAACTGCCTTTAATAGCCGGTTTTGTTGTGAACCCAGAAATGTCTCTCTGGGTATTTCAGGATTTTTTGTAAATGAAGGTCCAGTGCTTCGCATGTACTTTCTTGCTTGTAGTCGGGTTTTTTTTGCTGATTGCTGGTGTGAAAAAATAGATGTGCAAAAGAAATCGTTTAGATGTTGGAAAAAGATTAACTCACTTTAATCTAAACTAGTAGGAAGTGTAAATAGGTAAAACTGTTTTTTTTATTGTTGATAGGTTCGCGCTTGACCGCTGTCTCACTTGATGGAAAGCGAAGATGCGGTCGACGATGGAGCGCGCTTACCTAGAAGTAACCTATTCACTCAAGGTAATTTTATTATGAAAGTAGAACAAAAGAACTACTGAGTGTCATGCTAGACCATTTTTTATCCCAAAGCAAAAGCAATTTGACGACAAGGATAATCTTGTATTTACAATATTGACATGAGATTTTGTTCGAGTTTTTACTTTTGAAAAAATTACACAGGTGAGATAGTGGTCAAACGCGAGCCTATGTATAAAAAAAATAAATAAAAAAATAACACCAACGACTATGAATCATCATCATTAGACCCACAACTTGCCTATGTTTAAAGTTATCCTTAGCATTGTTTTTAATTCTTGGTTCACAATTCAAAATAATTTTCACAAAAGTTTCCTAAAGAAAATCTTCCACTTTCTATCGCGGCATAAATTATCTCCGCAACCCTCGCTCACTTTTATACGTACAGGTAGCTGTATCTCTTTTAGGCTAAGAGAATGGAGCCCTATTTTCCGAGCGCACGCCTCTTTTGTTTCGTCCACATTCATTAATCTATATGGGAGCTCTTAGCCCAAGGCCTTCTCGGCCTTAGGTACTCTGACGGCACTCGACATTGCCGTACTTTTTAGGGTTCCGTACGTCAAAAGGAAAAAACGGAACTTTTATAGGATATTGCTTTGTGGTCCGTCGGTCTGTCTGTCAAAACCCTTTATCTCAAGAATGCGTAGAGGTATCGAGTTGAAATTAAAACCATAAACTCAGATCTGCAGTTCCTTGAAGTTGTGAAAATATCAAACTTCTAGGATAACTAAAAAAAAAAGTTGAGGCCGTTTATGTCGCAAATAAAAAACCGACTTCTATGTGAAAAAACAGAAAAAAGTGCTAATTAACTTTAATTTCGGAAGTCGGTGTTTCTATAATAGTATAGTCTCTTCGTTATTAAACACCGACTACCGAAATTAAAGTTATTTTTTTTTTGAGTTTTTTTACATTGAAGTCGGTTGTATTTTTTTTGGAAAAAGTTTTTTATTTATCACTTTTTACGTGTTCTCGTAGTAACCCTCAACCAAACTTGAATAGATAGATACCTTCCGCCATTCGGTTCCATCATCAAATCATCATGACAATTCGAATAATAGCAAACACGGCTAGGATACACTGATTTATTACAAAATTCCGGTTCTTACCTACTTTTTGACATCATCATCAGTTCTATGTATCAGTCACAGTCTTCAGTCAGTCACCAAAACAAAGCAATTATATTTATCACGACCATCGAGTTACCCCAGTTCTGCTATGATTTTTTGAAGAGTTAAAATCTTCGAAATTCATCATCAGATCAAAACAATTTTTCTATGGGACCAACTCGAGAGTATAATCTTTCAATAAAAATAAAAAAATCAAAATCAGTCCACAATTGACCGAGATATCGGTGAGCATACATATAAAAACGACAGTTCTGCTATGTTTTTTTGAGGAGTTTCGGTCTATATCTTCGAAGTACATCATCAGATCAAAAAGGTATTTTTATAGGACCAATTCGGAAGTATAATCTTTCAATCAAAATAAAAATTTCCGAAATCGGTCCACAATTGACTGAGCTATCGGTGAACATACATAAAAAAAATACATACAGCTGAACATAGAACCTCCTCCTTTTCGAAGTCGGCTAAAAACGAATATTTGGACACTCTCGAGGGCATAAAATTTATAGGATACTATTCAAAATTCTGAAATTTGGATTAAAAAAAGTCATAAAGCACAAATATAGAATTAAACTGGAAACTGAAAGTTTGCTTTTATGTCACAAAAAAATCTTTTTTTGCGATTCGAAAAATCTTGAAGACTTCTTCGGAAATTGACCAATTAACTTATGTTAATTTTGTACGAAACTCTCAAAGCGCGAGTCCCACTCGCACTTGCCCAGTATTTTACATTTCTAGTGCTTTACAGCTTATTAATATAACACGAGCAGTTTCCTGGTAATGGCTGAGTGGGTTTGGAAATTAGCAACTCTGTTAATCGAATTTCTGTAGAGGAAAATTCCTCCAATTTCTTTTAATTCCTTTTGTAGGGAAATAATATGAATTTAGCCGATCACCGTAGTCGAATTAAACAGGTTAGGACACAAATAACGGTTATTAGATGCACTGAGATGTTGGATTATTTTAATCACATACCAATAGTATCAAACCTAGTTTGCAGCATCAATAGACCTGTGCTAAACGAGGTTTATGCTTACAGAGCTTTTTTTTTTGTCGGTGTGAAAATACACTATCTCCGCGCTCAGTCTCGTGCTCAGAACAAAGGAATTGGGGGCGTGGCCAACTCGAAGCGTTCACGCTAAACGAAACGATTGTAACTTGGCTAGGGGAGCTGTTTCTTCGTTACCTTTCATACCGGGGCCAAACCTTCCTTTCAGAAAACGATAATTATTCCCAGTAGGCTTCGACCCTGTTGGGACCCTTCAAATTACAGCTTCTAAATTTCGAAAGTAGACGGGTTATTTTTTTTTATTATGAACAATTTAGAAGTTACAAGTGAACCTTGAAAAAACATCGTTTTCTAAGTACCATTTAGTTAGCACAGGTTTTTTTGTAGTTGTTGATTTAATTTTACACTTTTGATATCCAAAATACATTGGAAAAATGTAGAATAGTAAATTTTTTGCGACCCAATATATTTTAAAAGGTTAGTTTATAAATAAAATGTAGAAGAACAAAACGTATAAGTTTAAATGGACTTTATTTATTAGAAATTAATTTATAATTATATTTTCAAAGATTTTTCTAGTAATGAGAGTAATTTTATTTAAACGTATTTATTTAACATTATTATATATTGCATAATTAGTTAATATAACGACTCCAAGAACTGGTGTACATTATACAAACTACAAAAATAGTGTTTATTGGTATAAATAATACCGAACTTAATTAATGTACATTGTGAATTTAATTTGTGTTCATAAAATTTAAAAAGCAAAGAAAGGTTGCGTTTCCGAAGAAATTATTTATTTTACTCGCTACCGTCAGCAACGAATAAACGGTAAATTTTATTTATTTCGTAAGTTTGTGCTTTATTTATTTACGTCTAGTGTATTGAATGAACATAAAAGTCACTTACGGATAAAATATTGTTAAGACACATATGGTACAAAAAATAAATCGCCTGAAATTGGCTATTACCTTCCTATACTTAACAATAAAATATTTGCTTTAATGTGCTGGGTTTACAATACTTAAATACCTGCGTAGCGACAACATTTGTTTGCACTCGGCAAAGTAACCCCCAGTTTCTCACATAATTCTCGGTTTTCCGCTCCTATAGGTTTGCAATGACAAACGCCCTTGGGCGGAGCGGGAAATAGTGTCAGACTCTTACTGACTAAAAACCTACCCTGTTCCTTCCCTGCCTTGGATCCAGGGCCCTGGTATGCATTTTCATATCTCCCCAGAGCCCCAGACTAGGCCTCGACCCTACTGGGCCCCTACAGTTTCAGACAACTCCTTGAGGCGCGCGAGAATAGTGCGCGCCGTCCGCAAGCCCGCGCCTACGGTGGCCGGAAATTGTGATCGGGATTATGGCGGTGGCTGCAGCGTGAGCGCCGTTGCCTGATGCGGTCGGCCTCTTTCTTTGCTAGCTTTAGTGCTTCGCAGAAGGAGGCGACCGCTTGCCAGTCCTCCTCGCTCCGGACCATGGCCTGTACCAAGGCCCGGCGTGAGAGATCGCCGCCACCGATCGCCTCCACGAGGACACGCCGATGCTCTTCCTAAGCGGGGTAGAGGTGTGCCCCGTGTGCTCCACCGTGTCCTCCGGGCGTTCCGCACAGTGACGACACCCGGGCGTCTCCTCCGCACGGATCTTGTACAGGTACGTCCCGAACTTGCCATTTTCGGTTAGTACTTGCGCCATGCGGAACGTGATAACACCGTGAGGTCATTTAAATCTTCCTCAGGAATCAGTTTGTCTTGAAAATTCATTTAGTAATTTTTGTTTTCATCGCGTACAGACAGACAGACGCGATGGTGTACTTTGTTTTCTACTATGTAAATATAATGGTTATAAGAAAATAGAGTGTGAGAGATAAGAACATGGCTGACTTTTAGTCAGTTAATTTCTAATACTCCCTCTCGCTTCATCTAGAGCGAGAGAAGTTATATGATGAATAATGAATTTGGGTGTCCTCAACACAAAAATCCACCTTTTTACAAAAACATAATAGTATAGTTGATTTATTTTATCATGACAATATCGGCCATTTTACTTTCCTGAACGTTGCATTCCGAGAGCTTTGGAGTTTCTAAATAAGTACGTACCTATTTATTTGAATTTAGAATTTGAACAAAGTTTAATAGTATGTAGATGATCTTTAAGTTATTGAATTTGAATAATATGTCCTTTATTTATTGTATGTCAATGACCTTTTTATTTAAACTTCTCCTGCTCTGCGTAGAGCTAGTGTCAAACTTTTTCGCGGGATGTCAGATTTTTACTGACTAAAATTACTCCTATGTTCATTCAGAGGCCCTTTGCGTTCTAGGACCACGGATTTCCATTTCAGAAAGCGATCCATGGTCCCAGTAGGCTTCGACCCTGCTAGGACCCTACGATCTGCTGACATTTCATTGAGTCACGCGTTTAACACTACGTGCCATCGACGACTCGGGCTCGGTCCGAACGGTCACTTGATCGGACGGCTATCTACCCTTTGCTCGTCGTCTGCAAGCCCACGCTTATGGTGACTGGTAGTCGGGGTTGCCTGGGGCATGAGGATGTCCGCTTTTTCATGCTTGCGGCCGTCTTCTTCGCTAGCATCAATCGTGGGTCATGTTCTAATAAGCTGCCCTTTGCGTTTATCTCGAGTATCCCGCAGCCCTAGCAGACAACGGTCCTACTGAGCTCCGTCATTCATGTTTGTATCTAGAACTTTCGTATTTAAACACGCAATCTTTTTTTCTTAATTCTTTGCACAACGTAGTGTAACTGCTTATGAAAAATAAACCAAAATTAACAAAAGTCGTTGTTTTATTTATTTCCTTAAACTAATCAAAATTCTACGCATTTTTCCCTCATAGAAATTCGGTACACGTAAGTCGTAACGCCAAATATAAATGAAGTGATGAATAGCGTATTTTGTTTTGCCCAGTTAAATAATTTGTTTAAGAGGGGCCTACCCTACTCGCCTAATGTCAACTTCGAGTATGATTTTAAAGCTTGCTTCACTGAAACACGATGTTTGATGAATAGGAAATGCGAAAAAAGAGAGATAACGCCTGGAGACTCTGTTGGTAATCGGCAATTCCGTGATTTATTCGAATATTTCACAAAACGTGTTCCAGGAAATACGTCTATTATTTTTTTAAACTATTAAAAGTTTTTGGGTAGTATTGTGGTTATTCAGAATCTCGATAAGGATGTGCAAGACTTCTATAAACGTATTTTTACACATTATAAAATAGCAAATTTTTAGAGGTCTTTGCTGGATTAGTTTTACAGAAATTTATGTTGTTGTATAGAAGCCTAGATGATGTCCACAAGATATCTGTATCCAAAATATCGGGAGAAAGATGTGTAATAACACCATAACCACGTAAGAGTGGTTGTATGAAAATATACCTTGGGTTGGCCTCTCTTAAGGAAAGCTTTAGGCATGAAACAGAAGTGAGTGGGTAAGCAATCAGACTTACTTCATTATCTTACTCGGCTTGATTGCTAGATAGACTGATTAGCTCACTGAGATTGCCTGTGATTCGGATCGCGGTTTGATTCTCGTATGTCTGATGCTGCATTTCATTGGCACAGGCTCGACTTTGTCAGTTTGTCTGCCTTTATTCATAAATGCACCTAACACGAAGTGACACAGAGTTAAAACTAAAACCCAGCTACGGAAAAAATCACCAGACTCTTCATAAACGCAAAAAAATTGAACTTATTTCTGCGGTTTATTTGTTTTTTTTTTTTTATGGTAGATAAAATTATTCAATAACATATCCCGCCCTTGGACGGAGCGGGAGATAGTGTTAGACTTACTAACTAAAAACCTTCCCCTTTCCTTCATTGCCTTGGTTTCAGGGCCCTGGTATGCATTTGCATACTTCCCCAAGTCCCCGGAGAAGGCTTCGACCCTGCTGAGCTCGTACAGTTGACAACTTCTTGAGGCGGGCAGGAACAGTGCGCGCCGTCGACGACCAGGGCTCAGTCCGGACTGTTACCGGACGGACGGACAGCGAGCTACCCATTCTGCGGTTTAATATGTTTTTATACTATATTTCTGTATTGCTAGCGGCATTTTTGCCTCTTCATACTATATCGTGGTATCCGATATCAAAATTCTCCGTGCGATTTTCGACCATATAGGTATCTACTAGTATACAGCAGTTCAAAATATAAATATTGATGATATTTGGTACGGAGTAAACTTGAATCCTAAATAAGGAAATTGGCTATTTTTTAACTAGCTCCGACTTCGCATCTGCTATTACCAGTATTCATGCGAACGAAGTCATGGGTAAAAGCTAGTACTTACGTACATAATTTTAAAGACTGCTAAAATCAATATAACCCTTCCTTCTTTCTTTCTTTCCTTATGGCTTCATCGTAGTCAGGTAAAAAAGTGCAGGTAGAGCAAAAAACTAGGCAAGTCCGAGTCGGACTCACAAACCGAGGGTTCTATACAAACTAATAATTTATGTAAGTAAATAATTCAGTTTCCGAATCAAGTCGTGAAGATTTATTCGAATCGAAAAGTGTAATTTATTTTGTGACTACAGTTTTCAGATTTATTCCTATATTTGTGGCTTAAGATCTTGCTTCATGTCAAATTTCAGGGTTCTAGGGCAACAAGCAGTACTCGAATTTTAATTCCCTTAAGAGAGTCGAAATATACGTTTTTAGCGACATAAGTGGCCGTAATTTTTTTTCGTTAACTTAGAGGTTTGATTTTTTCACGTTTCAAGAGATCGCAGACCTGAGTATTTAGTTTTGATTTCCACTTGATATCTCTTCACGGGTTCCCGAGATGGTTGTTGACAGACAGACAGACGGACCATTTTTTCCTTTTGAAGGACGGAACTCTAAAAATAATAAAAGCCCTTGACAACATTATGACAAGATTACCAGAAATAATGTTACCTGTCAATATAAATCTTCGCAGGCTATTGTTCCTTTGTGTTATTTTCAGTAATATTAAGTTTCCATTCCATTGTAAATTTTGATCTGCGATATTACAGAAAATACAAAATACAAAGACACCAATAAATACATAATTTCGAAAAAAGAATAATGTACCTTTAATATAAAGTTTATTTGAACTTATAATTCCATGTCAATCCAAAAATATAGCACATCAAAGCAACCCAATTTAAAAATCGGCAATTTCATGAGTAAAAACCTATTATTTTTGAGGCTTTCATGAATGCTAATACCTTGTTGATACGTACCGAGCAAACAGGCGAGACAGTGCTCTCTACCAAATACTCGGTACGTATGAACATAGCGCCAAGTGCTCGGCCGAGCGCATATCTTTACAATTCGCTTACATCACTGACTCGCCCTTTTACTCGGTACAAGCGATCAAGGCATAATGAATACAAGTATTTTACATGGCGTGACTTCCTAACTGACTTCCAATACCCTTCCTTCCTAACTAACACGATACCCCTTTATAGGGTTTTTTTTATGGTAGGTAAAATTATCCATTGACATCCCCTGCCTACGGCGGAGCGGAAGATTAGTGTGACTACTGACTAAAAACCTACACCGTTCCTTCTTTGCTTTGTTTGCAGGGCCCTGTTATACACTTTAGGTGTAATAAGAGGGAGTGTAAGATTTGTACTAATAACGGAGTCGTGTTCCTTCAGTTGCCCTTTGCGCTGCAGATCCACAGTGACTCTTCTGTACAATCCGGCAGCCTTAGCAGGCAGCAGCCCTAGTGAGCCCCATCAGGGCTGGAGGCACCCGAGGAACACGACGCACCAACGACTCGGGTTTGGTCCTCACCGGGCGGCGATCTACCTATAGCTCACCGTCGGCAACCCCGCGCTTGCGGTGACGAAGAATCGCTCCGCGACTCCCAACGCCTGAGGTGTCTCCGATGGTGGAACACAATACCTTTTGGTTGGCTTTTGTTAAATTTGAAATTGTATATCTCATTTGGATTTATTTCTTACCTACAGACTTATAATGTCTATCAACTTTCCTAATAAACAATCATTAGTAACCACGTCACGGACACGCCAAGTGATTATTCCAGACATTAGTTATATAGGTATAGATAACTGTTGAGTGATTACTGATATCAATTTGCAGATAACGTTCCATAATTAATTACCCATATTCTATGTACCTAATTATAATGACACCAATACGTGTAGTGCTCAGCAATTGATAATATCATCTACTAAAGCAGCGATTAAACGTTTATATTTAGACATTATTAAGATTACCATACCTGTATGTACAGTGAAACAAAATATTGGATATTCAAGCAAAAATGTATTTATTTATTAAAAATTGCACACAAAATACACTGTATAAAGGTGGCCTGAATATCTTGGGTGTTTTCTACCAGTTGACCTTAGTGTGATGCAAAAATGACTTATTAAAAGACAAACACAATAATAATAATCGTTTATTTTCTCTCACAAGTTACCTAATGCTAGGGTTTCAGCGGAGCACAAACCATGGTATTGACCATGTGAGAGACTGATGCCTGTGATATGTCTCAACGAAACCTGTATTACAAGTCACACATACATAGATAAATACATACAAAAATGGAATGATATTGTAAAAAAAAAATGAATCTTAGACAGCCAATAGTGTGATGATTCTATTAACTTCTGGCCAATATAAAATAAATTCTTGCAAAGAGAAGGTGCTTTTACGTTAAAGAAGAATTGTTTGGTTGACGTCCTGATGTTTAAAGGGCAAAAAAATATATATTCTTTTTTACACTACACTGGTAATGACAAAAAAAAGGCGTATGAGCAAAAAAGTGTTGTAAAATAATTTACTACTCAACATATTCACACAATTATTGAAATAATAGTGGCAAGATGTATAACTGTTTACCTGATTAAACCTGATACATCTTGTATACCTGATTTTTCTTTCGTGGTGTGTATAAATGAAATGTCAAACAAATAGGCATTAATAAAATAGCTCGTACTGAAATAGTAGAAAAAGCTAGCGTACCTTCACAGTACCACAAACAAAGGAAACGAGCATGAACCTAGCTCTATCAACTTCTAACTCAGTTACGTGAGTGCTATGTGACAAAGTCTTTGTCATAGCTCGTCTGAGCGTGACAGGTGTAAAAGTAAAAAAAATAGAATTGCATAACCTGAGAGTATTCGATTTGTGCAGTGATTGGATTGAACCTCGTAAAAAATACGAACGCTCCGTTCTTTTTGGTTAGATGGAAAGCTGACCTACATGATATCACGTTTGTATTTGCCAAAAAATTAGGAAAATGTGAAGCAGTACGATCATGTATTACCTGTTACGTTTTAATCTCATGTTAAAGCATAATGAATACCATAAATTCAACATAAATACAGACTCCTGGCTATTACGAAGAAAAAAAAGCACTTTGCCATATTTGAAAATCGAAACAAACCCCATGGAACAGCAGTTTCATCTAATTTTGTAAAGAAAATGATAGCCCGAAAAAAATAGGCGTTCATTTCATAATTTAATACCTAATCATTTTACCATCTGTACCTAAAGAAGACAGTAAGTACAACAATACGACGTTACGTCTATCGATTTCTGAAATTAATATCGCAATATTCATTCGGCTTTATTTAACTTAACATCAATACCGCTGTTTATATTAGAATAATTCCCTAAGTATAAGTTTACATAACAAGAATAATTCCCGGAAACCCAAGAGGGAAAACCGTACGGAAAAGGAATAAACATTTATTAAATCATGCCGTATATGAGAGTTAGGAATGAGTGTTTTATTACCGACTCGAGTTTGTGGCCAGGAAAATTGTGAGTAGGAACAATTTTCTATTGAAAGGTTTTTTCATTTGTTGTTGTGAAATGGATTGGCAGTGTTTCGTTTCTCGTTATATCTTCGAGAAGGTAAACTAGAAGCGGAACTCCTCTGATTGCAGTTTGCGTTTGAATTAATTTTAAACAAAATGTAAGAACGAAAGAAGTTTGCTGGGAGAAAAATCATTGCTGAGTTAAGATCGCCTTTGTACATGAACTGTTTGTATCTCTATATGTTAAATTATATTTTTGTGTACAATAAAGAATTAAGAAGAACTGTCATTTGTATATAGTGTTACCGGCAATCTGTATAATTCTTGCTATTTTATACAATACCGAATGCGCAGCCTGTAATGTGTGTAAAAGATGAGATCAGGGAAGGAGGTGATGTAATTTTAGGGCACCCCGACACGGACAGGATAGTTTGAGGTTATTTTTTTTATCACCACCTGAAAATAAAAGCCTTACTTTAAACCGTATTCTATACATTGCCTAGGTATTGTATATAATACCGGATTATATAGATTGCTGGTAACATAAATATATAATATACGACATACCTACATCTTACTGCCTCTAATGTTATGTTTTTTTTTTTTAAATTTGGTCTAATCTTTTTATGGTAGCTTTCTTTAATTAAACAACTTTAACTAACTATATTACATTAAAATAATAAAAAATTAGGAATTTCTTCAGTATCGTTGGGCTGTTAATCATTTTTAAAGTCATAGTTCACTTTTTATTACCTCTCAGACCATTATTATACCAGTATCCTTCATTGCGGATGCTTTTAGATATCGTAATATAAATATTATTTCCTACACCGCTTATTTCGTGGCTCAATGTGGCATGAGCGACGGCTGTCGTAAAACGTCAAAACAATATTAACACGGAAAGTGCTCACACGACGTCTTTTACGAGTGCTAAGCTTTCTGCATACCTCGGAGTGTTCAGGTACACCCGATAATTAGCTCCTATTACCATAGAACCTTATTTATTTCATGTCGCGTGATTTCATTATGAAATAAGTATCGTTTAAATACACCGTTATTTATATAAAACCTAGCAACGAACGACGCAATTATAACTAAGCGAGATAATATTCGATAAAATCACAAAGGCATTTAATGTTGTACGAAAAACCTTTCATGTAATATTACAAATTTCGGATTATTACTTAGTAAGGAACTCTTACGAATATCAGAAATCGCCTTTATTTTCTCCGTAATACAAAAGTTGCACGTAAGCCGGCGTGCCGACATCGAAAAACTCGTTAAAAATCAATACGTAGCGGCAATGTTTACACGTAGTCATAGCGAAACCAGCCGTATTGGATGACAGCCAATAGCGAGCGATATTTGCCGAGAGCCATGACAACCGAGGATACGCACCTGTGCTTCGAATATTTGGTCAATAAGTACAACCAAAATTCTGAATAAACGCGAAATTATTTTAACCATGAATCAAGACGCTAAAAGAATGGCGAACAGCCTCTACGGGCGCGTCAACGCGCCAGCTGTCGAAAGGTGCCGAGTTAACTTTTGCACGGACTTAGAAAAGTCAGTTTTGATGAGCAACTTCGAGAGGCGGGCATGGAACCAAGTTGGGCCCGACGATGAATGGAACTTCTACTGGGCCTCCACGCAGACGTGCCGGAACTTATTCAGCGTCGAGAGCGGATACCGGATGAATGACAACCAAATAATAAATCACTTTCCAAACCACTATGAACTGTCGCGAAAAGACTTGCTCGTGAAAAATATAAAGCGCTATAGAAAGGAGCTCGAAAGGGAAGGCAATCCGTTGGCGGAGAAAGCCGAGGTCGCCTTACACGGAGGTCAAGTGGTAACACGGTACGTTCATCTAGACTTTGTACCTGTTACGTTTGTGCTTCCCGCCGACTATAACATGTTTGTCGAGGAGTACCGTAAATCACCGCAAAGCACCTGGATCATGAAACCGTGCGGAAAATCTCAGGGAACGGGAATTTTCCTCATAAACAAGCTATCTAAACTGAAGAAATGGTCGCGTGAAGCAAAAACGCCTTTTCACCCACAATTGACTAAAGAAAGTTACGTTATTTCGCGTTACATAGACAATCCCTTACTAATAGGGGGCAAAAAGTTTGACCTGAGACTTTACGTGTTGGTTACTTCTTTTCGACCTCTGAAGGCTTATTTGTTCCAACTCGGCTTTTGTAGGTTTTGCACGGTGAAGTACGACACAAGTGTTACGGAGTTGGATAACATGTATGTACATCTGACCAACGTGAGTGTGCAGAAGCATGGCGGTGACTATAATAATATTCATGGCGGGAAGATGACTGTGCAGAATCTGCGTTTATATTTAGAAGGCACGCAAGGTCGTGCGGTCACTGAAAAATTATTCGCAGCAATGCAGTGGCTGATCGTGCATTCTTTGAAGGCTGTGTCATCTGTGATGGCGAATGACAGACATTGTTTTGAGTGTTACGGTTATGACATAATAATTGACAATCAACTAAAGCCGTGGTTAGTGGAAGTGAATGCGTCTCCTTCGTTAACATCTACGACGGTGAATGATAGGATTTTGAAGTATAAATTGATAGATAATATGTTATCAGTGGTTCTTCCACCAGATGGAGTACCGGATGTTCGTTGGAACAAAATACCGAATGCTGAAGCTATGGGTAACTTTGACTTATTAATAGATGAAGAATTAATAGAAAAGGAGGAGCCTTCAGGTCACAGTCGTGTTTTGAAAACGAAATATAAGTGAGACATCACTATTGTTAGTGCATTTGCCCTAATGTGACTTTGTATTTACAATTGCAGAAGTACCGATGCATTTCTAAAACTTGCACAATAATGATACAAAGTAGAAATCTACAACATTCAAATGTTCCATAAAACTGCAGCGATCGAAAACGAATCAACTGGAGAAAGGTACTACGGCGAATTGGCACTAATAGTCTTAGCGATCAAAGATTGTTAAAAGTTGCATCTTAATTAAGAGAAATGTAAGAGTTATCGAGGTATTATAATTAGTTATTATTGAATAAGAAAAAGTAAGATTTTGTACACTTATGCCTTGTTTACGGAGACGCGGCGCGTTGCGCAGCGTTTTGGGTGTTCGTCGTAAATTGCAGCAGCGGGCCGCGTCATCACTCGCGCAAACACAAACATATGGCAATGTACGACGGACCGCCTGACGTGCCGCGTAACGCGCCGCGTCTCCGTAATCGAGCACTTACTGTATTTATATGTCAATTTTTAATATATTTTCTATTTTAATGTAATACGAAGTAACATGTTATATGAGTAAATTAAATTTAAAAATTCAATTGTTTTTATTGGTAACATATTCACTGTGTGTACAGTTAAGACGAGAATTTTCGGCTAGAGTTTGTTTTGTTATTTAAACAAGAGTTAGGTTACTTTTAAGCAAGTGCGCTTAAAATGTTAGCCTATTAACAATAAAAAACTGTATTTGCTAAAATATTATTTTAATCTATTATTGTGATGTCAAAATGTCTATTAGATTGTCACAATCAACGATAAGACCACTGTCAGTATCAGTATCTATAGGAGATATCGTAAAAGAGCAAGGTTGCAAAGTTCATGTGCACTTGTGCAGTAAAGTTTATTCTATCTACCTACGTTCCTTCTACCACAAACATGGTTATTAAAAACATCTAAGCTCCTATCACATGTTGCGATCTCGTAAAACTGCCACAGGGAAGTGTAAAATTAGAGAGTACACGTCAAAGAAACCGCCGTGCATACGTTGCGATTTGCATTTTAAAGTTTTGTGGCGCAAAAATAACACCGTCGGGCCATTCTATATGCTAAATAGTGAAGAACTTCCGGGGGTTAATGTTGTACGAGTTTTATATCTACGGCGACCGCCACAACTTGGCTTTGCTCGCAACTTTATAATTTGGCGCTCGACACTTTGGGAATTTACCGAGTTCTCTTTTTAGGGTTCTGTACCTCAAAAGAAAAAAACGGAACCCTTATTGGATTACTTTGTTGTCCGTCTGTCTGTCTGTCAATACCCTTTATCTCGGAAACGCATAGACGTTTCGAGTTGAAAATAAAACCATATATTCAGGTCTGGGGTGCCTTGAAGTTGTGAAAAATATAAAGCAAGGTCTTATAGCACAAATATAGGTCTTATAGCAAAAAATCTGAAAACTGTAAATTTTGTAATTACTTCACAAAAAAAAAAACTTTTTTGCGATTCGAAAAATTTTTCGAATTCCGATTCGGAAATTGAACTGTTTTCATATGAATGTAATACATTCCACAACTATCATACAACGGTGTCTAGTCCCAAGCTAAGCAGAGCTTGTATTATGAGTAATAAACAACTGATAAACATACTTATACATTTCTAAATACATACATATTATAGATAAATTACACCCAGACACAGAACAAATGATCATGCTCATCACAAAAACATCTGTCCTGGATGGGAATCGACCTCCGGAATAGCAGGGTCACTAACCACTGACCAACAGGACAGCCAATGAGAGTCTCCCTACTCTCTCATTGACTGGTCTGTCTGTCCGACAAATATAGGAATGTTTGTACGGAATCCTCAGTGCGCGAGTCCAACTCGCACTTGACCAGTTTTTTTTAATTATACGGCATGCGTCTCAACACGATAGAAGGACTCGGCTGTGTATGTGGTTTTGTTAAGTAGATTTGATACATGTTTAGAAAGTTGTTTTGTTTTCCGGCCACTGTTTTGAAATGTGGCACAGTAAGAATGAAGCAGTTTTTCAGCAGATATGTTTTGATATCTTGCACATGAGCTTCTTAGTAGTTCTAAGTTGAGCTATACGAATACTGACAAATGCTTGCACTGACTGGATAGGTCCACTCAATTCTCTGTGGTTCTTTCTTTAAAAGACCATCTCCGACACTAATCTGCATGATTCTCATATGATTTGACCATTACATGTTTGCTGCATGGACTTTTAAAAGAGACTTTGATCCCTGAGTTTGTTTTGGTGTTTCTTCTTAGGGTAGTCAGCCAGGAAACACCGGCTTCATCTAGTTTGAACTGACAAAAAAATTTACGTGTAACGTGTGTTTTTAAAAAACCTATTTGCATTTATTATTTGATTTTATATTCTGAGTTCAGAATTTGGAGTTAGGAACGTGTCAAAATTTACTGCAGTTTTCAGACTAGAATTTGACAAATGCTAATTCAGAAATGACTGTCGATTCAATGTTTTCATAGAGCTAAGGCTGTATCAAATGGGGTTACTGCAGTGCTGGAACGCAAAAGGCAACTGAAGGAACACAGGTGCATCTTATTCAGTAAAGACTGATACTCGTTCTCGCTTCACCAAGAGTGTAAGAAATTGTATGATACTTTACCATCTTCAAAGGTATGCTGTTGTTTTTAATAGTGTTGTCACAACAACTGTAAAGTGTCAAAAAGTCAATTATATCAATCCTTGCCATGCTCAATGCAGCGTCGCCTATAAGCGGATATTATTTCAAATTGACCAGTGAACCACTACGCTCGGCGCTTATAATGATGTGCGTTCACGAGCTACAATGGCCGCATCGTGCGTAATGGCGCCATTTTGAGTCCACAATGAATGGGTTAATGACATCCATGGTAGGTTTTGTAAAAAGTAAATTATGTGATACCGTTATTGTAAATGTGTTTTATTACTAACATAATTGGTGTTGCGTGCATGGGAAAGTTAGTGAAATATTTTGTTAATATTTTGTAAGGTTTTTTTAAAACCTTGTGACCTTGGGAACTTGGTCCTAATTGTGTTGTTTATGTTTAACAACATAAACTTAGTTTTATTTTGCATATCCAGCAAAAATCATTGCATCGAATTCCTGTCATATTTGAGATGAGAAAGAAAAGACTTTTTAACCCACGATTAAATCAATGTAAATACTGTAATATTATCATCTTCCTGTCTTTATTTGATATTATTGGGGGTGTGCGCAACACACTTTTTGTCTGCCATTTTATCAAAACTGTCCTTTAATATGGCTTATCATACAATCCATCCATCTTTTCTACATTTTTTACAACTCTACATTTCTTAATAGAAACTGTATAAAAATAAACCCGAGTTCGCAAAAAAAATCAGCACGCGTGAGCTTTTATTTCTTTTTCCGCAATGAAAAATGCCTTTACAAACATTTTCATAAGTAGCATAAACATATTCGTATCCAAAATGAAAATGAAAGCACATCAAAAGAAAGTAAATACCGTAAAATGATGGATTGGTTCAGAAACACGACAAGTACGTGACGTTGAAAACATTAAAATTTGCACTCAAAGAGGATAATGTGGGATCAAAAATAATACGAGAGATGTAAAAACAAATTCAATATTACAATGAATAAAGGTTTTATATGTCACATTTTTACTAAGCCTTCAAGTGCTCTATTACGTACATGAATAAATGAAAGGCAATGCAATAAATATTATGACATATTTCTTAAGTAAAAAAGACATATCATATCAGTGGCATGAATGATGGTAAAATGGACAAAGGAAAATCGGATTATGGAGGACGGAACAAAAAACTTGCTGTAGGACGGTTTCATGCTGTCATAAGTGTGCTCTCACCTCAAGACTTAGTATAGATAACAAGTGCTTAACACAAAGCCCACAATAGCGTGGCAAGGAATCAATTTTAGATGCTTTTTATTGTGGTGAGGTATGTAGAGCATTTTTATTCTACAATTTGACTTTTTTTCTTTTCCGATTTATTAATGTTTGACATAAATACATACACACTAAGTATTACGCTTTGTAAACTATATATTTCCTTTTATTATTGTGAATGCGGTTAATATGTAAATTGCATTTTGAGTATTTTCTGCGGCCTACACAAATTTCCTTTTTTCGTATTGTTCGTCAATTCGTTGAGCCCCTTAGTAGTGACCTTGGTTTGATTTGAGCTTTTGGATTACTGACAAATGCTTGCACTGACTAGACAGGTCCACTCAAATCTGTATGGTTCTTTTTGCAAAATACCATCTCAGACAAATCTGCATGGTTCTCATGTGATTTGACCATTTATTAAATGTATAGACTTTAAAAGAGACCTTGACTCCTGAGTTTATTTCGGTGTTTCTTCTCAGGGTAGTCAGCTAAGAAACACTGCCCTTATCTAGTATAAACAGATAAAAAAAAACTGACGTATAAAATTGTTTTTTAAAAACTATTTGTAAAATAAATATAATTTATCATTTATAAATAAATAAAAAGGCTTATGTGCGCTACACTGTAAGATTTCACTAGAAATTGTGCATTTAATAGTGAGATGAGATTGTAAAAATTACTGGTAATTACTGGTTGGTCACCACTTCAAACAGAGAACAATAAAATTCTTTGGAAGACGCTTTTGATCCAAGAAATCAGTTTAGTATTATTAATCTAATACTAAACAGTTTTTCAATAATTTGACACACTATTGCATCACAATATAGAACTTGAGGAAGTTAATAAAAAGACTTATGCGAACTGTACTATAGAATTTATTCATAACAAAATTAATGGCTTAAAAAAAAAATACCGCTTCAGTTGAATTCTACGGTTCCTAACGTGGCTTTTTTTTTGCTCGATAGCGTTGAACTAAAAACAATAATTTGTTTTAATTTTAGTACAATGGAATCTTGAAATAGTATACTATAATTAGAGTCGGATCTTAGTTTAGATATTTTTGGATTATTAGATGAATTTTGAACGAATTATGACACAAACGTCATATTAATGTAAATAGTAAAAGTTACACAAGTCTATATGTAACTTAAATTGTAGGGGCCCAGCAGGGCTGAAGCCTACTGGAGCCAAGGGTTAGGTAAAAATGAACCCCGGGGCCCTGGATCGAAGGCAATGAATGGAACAGGGTAGGTTTTTAGTCAGTAAGAGTCTGACACTATCTCCCGGCCCATCCGAGCGAGCATAAAAAAAGAAGTTTAAATGTAACTTAACTGAAAATATTCATGACACATTCAAAGCGAATCATATTTGATTGAAATGTTACCGTTGTCTTTAAAGCGTATGTAACACTCGTCATCTAAACTCAGCCTTACCGACTAATATATACGACAGCGCTTTACACCGCGTCGCGCCACCTAATGCATGCTGCATACTTTTCCCTGTCGCATATCGCACGGTACTACCAAAGAATAGATAAGTGCAGAAGGTTCACTTTAAAAAAAAAAAAACAAGTGGAACCGCATTCGCGATTGTCATTTGTTTGAGAACGCTGTATGTTCGCTCGGGATAGGATGAGAAGCTTGCGCGGGTACTAAAGCGGCTGCAATGTATTAAACATTTATAAAATTGTTAGTTGTTTCCATACTGTAGTCACTATGGCCGGCGTCTAACTGTTTACCTCAACGTGTTGAAACAACCACGCTGGCAAGCGATCTTCTATTAACAATCACTAGCTATCGTTAAACAATAATTTTATTCTGAGGAATTTAGCTTCAACTTTACTTTCTACAACAACGCTTTACGTATTTAATATACTAACGGCTATCTATAACTATAAACCTATACATTTAATAGGAATATTTGCGATGCAATGTGGCCATCGAGCCAGACCAATTCACCACGCGTTCACTCTGGACAAGGCCTGTGTGTGCGTGCGTCGTCTTTTTCATGCGTTGTGTAGAGCTGGCCTTCTGTAAAATTTGTATGTATTTTGTGTTACCGCTATGTGCACATTACTTATGTAGTACACTCTACTACTTAAAGGAACGCTTAGTTGGAACCCAGGGTAAATTGTAACAAGTGCTGCCAAGCTTTGAGATTTGTACCGTATGTTTTAATATTTGATAGGATTTGGCTGTTGTTAGACATTATTTAGGGGGCCTTTCTTTGTGAGAGCTTAATAAGAGTTACAAGAGAATCTGCTTATAAATGTTTAGTAGGCTTTTGTAGGTATTTGACAAAAAACAGTCCATTACAATTTAAAAACTTAATTAATTTCACAGCACAGGTGTGCCTGGCTCGAAAATAAATTAACTTAGCTTAACCGAACGTCTAAAGTACATTAGTAAAACATACCACCGCGAAACAGGCCACAACTTTTCAGCCACTAGAGAATGGTCGAAAAAAAAAGACAGCGAAAAAAGTTAGGGATGCGACTGGTAGCCTGGGAGCGCCAGGGAATTTTTTCGATCGATAGGATGCCAGTGGAACGGCCTCCTGCATATTTTAATGTCACGTTTTTGCCCCGGGCTTAAGAGCGCGACGTAACTTCGATTGAAAAATCCACGAAGCGCTACGTCACTACCAAAGTTATTAATCACATTGCGGCAAAACCGCTGAACTATAATGTACTATCAAAATGTAGAATTGGCAATAAATTTTTCGTTTCATCTTTTAATAGTCACTGTGATTTATGGGTTCAGTAAAGATTTTGACTTTACCTGAGATTGACACTATTAGGTTTCTAGAATATTGCTGTGTCATGAAGCTTATTTACTTTATTACAACTGCTATTTTTTCTTTCAATTGGGTCTGTGTTCCGTAAGTGTGCCCGTGGTATCACAGGCCTTATAATAATACTTATGCTGCTATTTAGGATGAGTTGAAGATAAACCAAGATTAAAGAATCTATAGATCACACAAATGGAAAAACTAATAAATCTAATGAGGTGAATGTGATAACATTGAGTCGCGTCTGATATGCTATCTGAAACTTAGGTAAAACATAAAATAATGAAGACATAGAGCGTGGAGTCGCAATTACGCAGACCGGTTCATTATTATTGTTTGGTGATTGACCCGAACATGTGCGTTATTTTTCTTTTTAAAAATCTTAGTATAATGGTGAGACAAGAGTCTTTCTGGCTTAGTACAGAACGTTTTCATGATGTTTTAATATAATAGTAGTTTGGCCGTTTATGTTTTAGGAATAATATTAATTAGTAAGTAAATCAATAAATATTTTTTTCTTTCTTTCCTTCATTTAAAACTGTTTTATTTTGTAACTGAATAAAACTAGAAATCGTCTTTGAATAGGTGCATGCTGTTGTTAGTTAATTTCATAAAAAAACGTGCTTATAAACTCATCTTTACATTTCCAAAAATAACAAGTATTATTCGTTTCAATCTAAAGTGCTATCAAAAATAGGGCTCCTAATAATAATATTAGGAGTCCTAATTTTTTAAGCGAAACTTAATATAAAACAATAATTAATTCACCATTTTGAAATATCTCAACAAACATCAATATATTTGTTCAACATTTAGGTATATACCTAAAGGCAGGGAAGTAATTTTCTAATCACCTTAAGGATAATATCCCTTTAACAAGAAAAATGACCAGCAGAAATGTACATGACAACAGAGTAGTTTTTTTTTATGGTAAGTAAAATCAACAACTGAGTAGTTTGAATTTACTGGAGATTATAATTATTAGAAGTGATGTATAGTTAATTTCTCTTACTATTACCGTTTATATACACTGTGACTCGTCTTACCTTACTTTTAGTACGCAATAATCAAAGTTAACCGCTATAGAAACGGTTTTAAGCCACGAGTGCCAATAACGTTTCGATTTTAATGTCAGTAATAATGTGTAAAACAGTCAGCTTGCTCGCCTATCTCATTCTATTTACTACACTATATTATGAAACAGTATTTAATAAATTTAATATTATACCACACGTTCGAGAAAATCTTTGAAGCGAAAACGGCGAGCTGTTACGCTACAAATAGGATTATGTATTTGAGAAAGAAAATACTGTATGACCGCGGTATAGGTTTTCATTTTATGAGACTTTTCTTGTACTGAACTCCAACAGGATACGAGGAGCTATATGCATTAAGTTAATATTAATCCGTTAGAAATTGTTGTGAAATCTTTAATATAATTTAAGTGTGTTTCTGAATGATAATGCCGTTTTATGTCATAGAACTCTCACCGAACGTCCTTAGGGATCTAATGTGATATAGCCGTTCCGTTCCCTAAGGAATAAAGTGATTTGAATTTGAAACATCAAACCCATTTGAAAAAAACATTTCTAAAAAGAATTGAAATGTACGTGTATCTTTTGTATCAGATTTTTTTTCCAAAAATTAAACTGGTTAGTACCCAAAAAAAGGAATAAAATTGTTTTTACTAATGTCAAAAAAAAAAAATTAGAGAGCGGGTACGTTACCTAAAATTATATATAGAGATAAAGGTGTCTTTACCTTGAATTTCATACTTCACTCAGGTTTCTATATTAACTGCCTCACAGTACTCGGGAGTCAATTATATAAATCCTTCACTATCTCGGGATTAATAATTTCGTTTCTTACGAAATTCAACATGTTACCCGCGACTTTAAGTCACTATTTTATCACCTAACCAATCTACTAGTATTTCATAAAGCCAAACACAATTTGTCCATCTCAATCAAACTTGAAAACAATTACGTACCTACAATACAACTTTACGCATTATTTGAGGCAGAGTGAACACCTGTGTCTGTGCTAGCATAATTTGCTGCACTTTGTAGGTGTTTTTACAGGCTTAAAACTTAGTTTAATCTAGTTAAGTGGGCTCAGGATATAGGAGAACTCTCCACTACTGATTATTATAATGAGATCCAGACACTTTGGCAGTGAAATTCCTCTGTCACCGATAATAATAAACTTTGACAACAGCTGTGCTTTAATTTTATTGTTTTTTTCTAGGTTGTTTTATGAACAAAATAAACAGAACAATAGATATATAATAACAAAAATTAAAACTCAGCAGTCAACAAACATCATAAAATGATGTATAATATTTATTATACATCATTTTTTTTTTTCATTTTATGTTATTTACATTTTAAATAAACATCTGACATACAACTTTCTTTTTTTTCAAGTAGGATATCATCAAATAGTTTCTTCCACAGAAGATCGGAGTCTCAGGTTTTATATTGACTAAAACCCTGTGTTTTACGTTTCAGGACCGCGGTAAATCTTTGAAATATTGCCGCAGCCCACCTGATACACACATTGCCATCAATATTACTATGACAGCCCTAAACTACATACTCCGTCATTCCGACGGTGAACGGTGAAGGGGAATTGGCGGAAATTGCACTCAATTGAAGGCATCGTCCCTAGCCTACGAATTATGAATGTACCTACTCGGGAGCTAAGCTGCATCAAAGAATAATGGGCACATCTAGCTTTTTAAACAAAATTAATAACAAATTCGGAGTCACGACATAAGGCACATCCACAAATTTGATTTCAGAATCGGAGATAATGATTAAATTTTCGAACAATAACCGTTATGTTACACAAGACAAAGTTTAATTTACATTGCATATCTTACTCTTATTTAGGCCTTTTTATTAGTAATTTTGTCACTTATAATCAATTTAAAATATACCTGTCACGTTAACGTTGATACTTGAAATCTAGCGATAAATTAAAATATCACAAACTATTACCTACTAGGCCCAGTAATAACAGCCCCGGCTTACAAGTTCTATCAAAGAACTTAGGTTCAAATCCAGCAAAGTGCATGACTTTGTGTAATTTATTTCATCACCACTTTCGAAACGGTGAAGGCAAACATTGAAAGGAAACCGGCATGTCCTAGAATCAAAAATTTTAAGTAATGTGACATCTACCAAATCACACTTCTGGGGCTCTGGGGAGGTATGAAAATGCATACCAGGGCCCATAAACCAAGGCAGGGAAGGAACAGGGTAGGTTTTTAGTCAGTAAGAGTCTGACACTATTTCCCGCTCCGCCCAAGGGCGGGATTTGTGATTGGATGATTTTACCTACCATAAAAAAAAAGCCAAGCCGCACTGGGCCCGCGTAGTGAAGTACGGTCCATTCTCTCCTAGAGAAGAGGCCTGCGTCCCAGCAGCGAGAACATTATAAGATTAAGATTATGCTTTGCACATTCTAATTTAGTTCTACGAGTTTCCGTACTCAAATTGTAATATAGAGCTCTATTTTGTCGAACAAATGACGAACATTTCAAATCACTATTTTTTTCTCCGTTTTGTGTTTTACAGAGATGTACCATTTTCACTTATGGCGACAGTATGAGTAGGGACGTGCTTTTCCACTAGTCGTACGTGATCACGGAAATCAAATCACCTATTCATAGCTTGTTGTGACTGAAGCTTCTTCAATGATTGGGAAGGGAGAATTTTACTAAAGTTGCGCTTTTTCTCCTGCATTTTATCAAGTTTCTGATTTATTGATGAAGTTGCTTTTACTAGAGGTTTCTCCTTTAAAATATATTCTATGTCTAAATCCACGTCACAGTCTACTGGAATTTCAAATTTTATCCATAAACATCAAAACATGCACAAAAACATTTTATATATTAGGTATTAATTATAATGTTATCAGTGTGTATTATTTTTAAGATTATTTATATGTAAGGAGTCTATAATTATATTGGTCTAATGGGCAGTGGTCCTGCCGAGCCGGAGGTTGTGGGTTCGACTCCCACCCAGGACAAATGTTTGTGTGATGAACACGATTATTTGTTCTGTGACTGGGTGTATTTTATCTACAATATTTAGTATTTAGAAATATATAAGTATGTTTATCAGATGTCTAGTCTTCATATCTACCACAAGCTCTGCTTAGTTTGGGACTAGATGGTGTTTTGTAAAAGTTGTGGAAAAACAAATGACGGCAGGAGGTAGTTTCGTTTCTGACGCCCTGTGCGTCTACTACGGATAGGAAAGGAGGTTATATTCGCCCATTATATTTCCACCGCCGACTATGTGACCACCACTCGCTCATAGAAGGAGTGATGAGTTCGCAAATGCTCTCGCTTGCGACCATATTTGCCCACGTCTAAAAGCGTGATGTTATCCGCAGTACCGACTTTAAGGTCACGACGCTGTATTAATCAAGCTGGGCAATTCTCAGGAGTGTACACAGCGTAGATAGATAGTTATAGTCTTTATTGTACACCAAAAATAAAATTACAATAGGAACTTAAAATTAAAAAAATAAAAGCGAGCGTAGTGCTCTGTCATCGAGGCAATGGCCAAAATGGCAATTGAGCGTTGGCTGCTAGCCTATGCACAAGTACTTTCCAAAGCCATCTGAATAACATCTGTGTCAGTTGGAAAGTAAGGGCGCTACGCCGTCTCTCCAGCGACTTATAACGGGTCTTACCGTTGTTATTGTAGCGTACTTATGATAATGGGATCCAGACCAGGACAACACCATGTGTCGTTTATCCTTAATGCAAAAAATTCACGACCCTCAGCCATCTATTGCCTTTTTTGTGGACTACATTTTGCCATGTTGTTCTATTTATGGCGACGTCAGTGTAGCACAGCTTGTACTCGTAACGGACTCCTGCCTCTGGGTCTTTTCCCATCTACTTTTCCTGTCAACAGTAACTTCCAGGTCAGTAACTTCCAACCTCTATTTCTGACAATGCGGCCAAACAAATCAAAGATTCTTCCGAACCAGGCACAGCTTTATGATACCTGGTTAACTCCAATCTAAACGAAAGAATTCCCATCTCAGTATACTGCTACTAATCGAACTTTGCTGCCACAATAACTGAAATCTATTAATAGTTTTCCAGAACATTCTTAAGATTAATCTTAGAGCCAGTCGTTGAAGCTAAGTTATAGCATTTCCGAACTTTCAAACTGTTATCAAAGTTCACGTTTAATATGCCCTAGGAACTACTTAGTATCACGAGCCGAGAGAGGGTTTAATGAGCTCTTTGGAGCAGAAAGCGGTTAAATTTATGAGTGTACTGCAACTATAAATTGCGGCTGCGCTGTTTACTGGTTATCAGGTTACGTGGGATATTATATCGCTTATTGTTTTATGTAATGTGTCTGATAATTCATCAGTATTTCAGCTGAAGGACGTCCACTGGCGGACATAGGCGCCTCTATGTGTCGCCACAACGAACGGTCCTGTGCGTTTCGATTCCATTGCATTCTCTCGACTGTCACAAGCTCATCGGTCCATCTTGTAGGAGGTCTTCCGACGCTGCGTCTTCCGGTGCGCGATCGCCTCTTTAGCACCATTCGGCCCTTCAACATTCTGTTTTAGGAGCAGTGCGCCTGGCCACTGCGACATTGCTTGTTTCGAATTACCTGCGAGTATACAATTCTGTCATCTGCTTTGTAAAGCAAGTATACGACCACCGTGGAGGTATATGTATGGTACGCGTTGGATTTTCGTGTCAGAAACCATTTCTTACAATGCTACGCGCGCAACATTCGCGTACGCACCGACTCGGACACGGAAGGTTGGTGTTGTAAGTAATAATAATAAAGTACCACCTAAGTTCACATTGTGGAATGCAATAAATGTATTGAGTATTGAGTATTGAAAGCAATACTCCAAAACCAACTAATTTTGTTAGTAAAATACATATGTATATAGAGGTTTGTAAAATAGTTCGTTTATACCTGTATTGTAAAACATATCATATGTAATGGACGCCGAGCTAAAAGTGCTAAAATAGCAAAAGACTGACAAGACAGTGAGTGTTCGTGTACATAGTTTGTGTTTTTAAGTGAACCTAACTAATTTCAAGTGAGAAACTTGCCTAAAACGCCTTTATTGGTAAGTGATAACGTAGAATAAGATTACGTAGTGATAAGGACTTGTGATTTGTGATAATGACTTTTCTGTTTTTATATTTTTATAGGATAGATTAGTGTATTCTAAATAAGATTATATACGGTTTGCTATGTAAAATATGGATATTTTATGTAAAAAGCATGTTTGAATTGTAAAGGCTCTCGTTAAGGTAAAGTTTCGTCATACTTAAGGTTAATGCATGGAAAATTCGATAATTTTGTACTTAATTCTGATTGGTTGATTCACTCGCGAGCATTCGAGAATGTTCCATAGCACCACCCAAAACTGTATAAATTAGGCACGGTTTATTGCGAGAACGCAGTCGTTCTCCGAGAGCCTCAAGAAGAAGAAGATCTCCAAATAAATAAACCTGAAGAAAAGAAGCCTTGTTTTATTCAAGACCCAATACAGTCCAAAACACCATATGAATATATAAGTCTGATAATGAAGACCTTGGGCCTTGCAAATCAGTGTTCAGATGAGAAACAAGAAGATTGAGAGAATTCATGAAAGACTATATCTACAAAAATATATACTAACTTTTGCCAGCGGCTTCACCCCACAAAAAGAAGAAAATATATAACTTAGGTCACTCAGTGATAAAATATCATTTTATTAGTTAAAGAATTTTTAAACAAAACACTCCCCCATCCCCATCCCATCCTCCTCATATCCCTCCTCTATAATGTTATAACTAAATAATACATAGTATCGAACAAAGATAAAAAATTTAAAGGAAGTACTTATTATTTTCACTGAATTGTAAAAAAGTCCTAAAACCGAAAAGGCCGACATTTATTCAAATTTAATCTGTAAGCAAAAATATTTCATTTCGAGCCAGACGGGCACATGAGCAAAACCGAGGTTAATGGCTAGTGCAATAAATTTCCCACCCAATTTAATTACGGCCATTTAAAATACTACGAAATATGTTTACGAGCTACGATATTACGAGCACTACAGAAAAAAAAATGAATGAATCAAGTTAAAACGAATGTTCATAATGAATGTTGTTCACTACACAACGCATGGCAATTACGTCATGTTACTACATTTGCCGCGTAGCAACCGCTACGTCGTAGGCATTCGTAGCACATGTACTGTAGCCATAACTACGCGCTACGCGGCTACATTACCCCGAGTTGTCGAACCGTTTCGGTGAAATATTTGTATTACTGTGGGCACCTTTCACTCTGCCTTTATTGGTATTTTGGGCTAACATAACATCACGCTAATGATCCGTAAAGGGGTAAGCAGAATTACTAGAAGTACCCAAGACATTAAACCCCCCTTGGTTGGATGTAGTTACTGTATTATAGCAAAAGGAGCTGTGCCTTTGTTTTGTTTAGTTAATAATTCAACAATGGCCCTTTCCTATTGTCATCATTTACGACTCGTGGGACGATAGGCTGGTTTATGTACTTCGTTGTGTTTTCCTTTAACTTGAAAACAACTTGAAAATTTCAAAGTTAAACGACCTTTTAGCATCGAGCTGGCTGATAAATGACGACAACCAGTTTAGTTGAGGTAACTCAATAAAACTTCCGATAAAACGTCAACTCTTTGAATTACTTAAGTAACGAAGTTAGCCAAAGTAATCATTGACTTTGCAAGGGTATCTACGCATAACAAATGCAATTTAAATATTTCTACCGTTTGGTTTGATTTTTTTTCTGATATTAATAATATCAGAGTCCACTCATGAAATTCAAATTTACCCATTAAATTTGAATTTCATGAGTGGCAAAATAATAATAATACCAAAAAAATATTTCAGACTAAACAGATTCTTTAAAGCACAAAAAAAAATCAACAACAAAAATGTCAGTAAATTAAGTTAAAAATAAAAACATTGAATCAAAAAATCTATAAAATAAAAGAAAAACGGTTCAAATTTAATTAATTAGGTATGTTTGAAACAGAATATATATTCATTAAAAAGTAACTAAATTTGGTTTCAAATTAACTTGAAATACCAATTGGGTAAAAATACAAATCAAAATAAATAATTCGAGTTTAATTATTGGTTTGATCGCGCTAATTTCAAGAATTACTGGTTTGAATTGAAAAAGTCTTTTAGTGTTGCATGGATCATTTATGTTAATGGGTATACAGCATCACCATATAATCCACGGGACAACGAACGATCCTGTGGATCTCACATCCACCGAATTCTCGCGACCCTCACCTTTGCGATCACAACTCCTGAACCTTTCAGCCACATCGAATATCTGTTCTGCGAGTAATTCTTCGGGCTATATCTGTAGCTTTGGTTCTCATGCGGACATCTTCATTTCCGATGCGACTAAGAAAGGAAACTCCGAGCATAGTCCTTTCGATTGTCCTTTGAGTGATTTTGAGCCTTCCACTGTGAGGTTCAACGCGCTTATAAAGGGTCTTTCAATAGGGGCTCTAAAACTTATATATAGCTAGATAGCGTATAGCGGATATCTTGGTAAAGCGATAACTCAGTTGGGCATGAATAAAGTTTAGCCGTAACATTTCGCCATGGAACGCTACACGCTTCAACAACTTGAAGAAAATTAAAAAAAAATACAATTTAAATTTTATCAAAATCAGTACGCCATTCGCCTAATGTTGAATCTCGCGTGGTGGCGGACATGAAAGGGCCACATAGATAATGTGACTTAACATCGCCCGATTACTTTCTCTAATCGAGCGGTGTTAAGTCATATAGTGGGGCTACGTGAAATCTCTAGTCCAGGGATTGTGAACCTACGGCACGTGTGCCAGCGGTGGGACGCGGCAGAATTTTCAAAAATTCAGACACAGTAGTTTAAGATGTAAACATATAGGTGATTTGATACAGTAGTAAAACAAATTTTTACTTTTATTTAAATTAATTAAATAAGCAAACAACTGTAAACATTGAATTTCTAGTTACAAACTAAGTTTTTAGTTTTAAAGTTTGCCCAATAATTAAGTCAAGATTCTTTGGCAGCACGTCATGACCAGATTATTATTTTTTTCATAATCGCACGTTTTCCAAACATCTCTGCTCTAGTCTATCAGACAAATCACAGTCAATTTCCGCTTTAAAACCAACATAACTCACGTTCTTCGTGAAATTGAGTCCCTTTTATGCGAAGATGTCCAAAATTGGTTCACCAGAATACAAAATCTACGGCGGAGTCGCAGCGGCCATTTCGCAGAAAACTTATTTTACATACATAATATCATCGAATATTCTTTAAAATGTAATGAAAATTGTGGTAATATCACTTAAACAGATTGTTTTATATTATTTCGAAGTTTGAACCCTCTTAATGAATTCTGTTGTAATCTTAAAAACATTACCTTCTTTTGGGCACAGTTGGGTCAAAATATCCAACGACCAATTCAGAACGCTACTACTACGAATTCACCAGTTCGTACCGCCATAAACCGGTTTGCAGTCAGTCTGTTCATAATTCAAGCCGCACGTGCTCGGTGTTCGATGCAATTTGGCCGCAGATATACAAGTGGCTCGATTACTGTTCCCAATTTGTGAACTGGCTACACGTATGCTCGAAGTGCCTATATAAGAGTGATATAAGATATAAGAGTGCCTATATAAGCCTATATAAGAGTGTTTTTCTCTCTCTTTCTCTTACTGGCAGTTTTTCTTACGTGTTTTTTTTAATTGTTTACTTGTGTTGATGCCAGCAGCATAATAATTATGATTTAAAAGAGTGCCCATAGAGTTTTTTGAACGCTCTTCTCCATACGCTTTGGAACGTGCAATTTAGCTTCCTCTCTTTTTTGACTGACCGACATTTTGACATTTCAAAAGTGCCTGTAAATAGTCTATTTGAAATAAACGTTTTTGATTTCAGCTTCACTATATGTCTACAATATCTGCACCACACAAATATGTTCAGTCTATCTTATCATTCTGTTTCATCTTGGCTTTATTAGAAAGCGCCCTGCTACCTTTAAATATCGAACTAGGAAAACCAAAAATGACATTATCCATAATATATTAAGTGACATCTAATTAATTCAATTAAATAATTTTAGTATAATCTCGTTGTATCTTGTAAGTTAAATCTCTACAGATCCGTGAAAATTGTATTAAGATTAAAAAAAGTAAATTTTGTAATGTGTCGACTATTACACTCAAACGAGACATACCATTCTATTACGATCTCAATGTGTCATATCACCTACTGTCCCAGATACTGTTTAGCAAATTGGAACATTTATATTCTAACGCAATACTTGATTTTACACCATAAACACACCAGGTCAATAACAGTAATATGGCCTGAGTAAATTCCGCAAACAATTTGAAACATAGCACGAGTTTATCTGCAAAAATTGCTTTTATCGCACACCCGGGCGAACTCTGGAGTCTGTTCGTTGGCGTTCGGTAATAACTTTACAAACAGAGTTACCCGTCACGATCCAGGCCTTATTCACTCACTGTACACTGTATTATGAAATTCTCCATTTACAGACATAAAACTCGTCGGGTGCGACATAAACTTTTATTTTTACTACACTTCCGTGCGTTTTCATAAACGTTGAGTGCGGGTGTGACTGTGAGGCCGCTTTTACGTTTGCGTTGATGAATTTTCTTAATGAAAATCTTTTGTGGGCGCGGTCTTATTACAGTTACGTAAGGAGTCTAGGCCTAAGGTCTATAAAGATAAAAGGTAATAAATTGGTGAGACTATAAACATTTTTGCTGAAAATTACGCCTTGATAAGGGAATACAAAACGTTGAGTATCTCTGCGAGCTTGGCAGAGATATTCAATTGCGCGTCAATCATTTTGAAGTGAAGCTCGACACTTGATGGTTTCAGGTTGCGCTTGAATAGTTCGCGCGTCCTGTGATAGATGGCATTGTCGCCGTCCTTGGCCATCATATGTTAGGCTTCACAGGACACACGAGAGTGGTTTGCTTTTATTCCATTTTCTTCCGTACGCCACATCAATCAAACTGAAATTTGTTTGCTTTGCTACTCGCAATAATAACTTCAAAATGTCAGGCTTTTCGTTTGTTTGTTGAATTTTAATGAATACCTAAAAATATAAATGCAATTGCATTGCATAGTGTATTAAAAACGTTTTATGAAAAAATCATGATTGAGCTGTAAAAGATAAGAGATAAATTAAAAAAAAAAATATCAGCTGATGCTACTGCGTCTTTCTACGAAAATAAGGTTAGTTTGCAATAAAAGTCAAGCGAAAGCCATTTGGCTTGATAGCATCAAGTCGAGAAAAACTAATTTATTTGCTGATAGTTAACGATTTAATAGATCCAATGCCTTCGTACGAGCCACTTATCCTGTTCAGACCACGTCAAGTTGTAAAAAAGCCATTTCGTAACACCCGTATAATATACTTATATGCACCCGGTATGTCTTTGTTTTACGGCAGTGAGGCGAGAGGTGCTAAAATAAAGCTTAAAGGTACTTACCTACCCACATGTAAACTGAATGCAGACATGTGAAAGTAATGACAGATTTCTTGTTCTTATAAAGCTTTTAACTTTAACGTGCTGCTTAGAGTGCGAGGAGGAGTGGCAGGCAGTCGCCTCCTTTTGCGATGCAGTAGTGTTAGTGAAGGAGGCGGCTAAAACCGTGACAGAACGGATTTCCTCACGCCCTAGCCACCTTGACCTCGGCTTCGATTTTCAGCCAGCGTAGGCGTGGGCTTATGGACGACGAGCAATGGCAGCTAGCCGTTCGGTCGTCCGATAACCAACTGGTGGAAGGCGCGTATTGTTCCACGCGCGGCTCAAAGATGTCAGCTAAACCGTGGGGGCTCTGCAGGGCCGAAGCCTACTGGAGCCATTTGTTGACTTCCGAAACCTGGGGTCCTGTAATACAAGGCCAAGAAGAAATATAAATGTGGTTTTAGTTAATAAAAGTGTGACATGTTCTCTTACTCCGCCTTAGAGCGGCAGACGTCATTGAATGATATTTCTTCTTAAAAAAAAAAGACGAAAAAACGTCAGAAAAAAAGACCATCAGATTAGATCTTAAAATAAGCATGCTAATAATTAAATTAGATGGAGTTTTAATAATAAATTACTTAGTCGAAGAGCCGGTTCAAATTACAGATTATCAAAATTTTCCTAAAACAATAGAGGATAAAATTACCAATCAGATTTTTGAACAGCCGAAAATCCGTTTGCAAATAGGCTGAAATCAATACGCGTAATCCAATTATGTGACGTAAAAATAAACCAAACATAGTGTTCGAGGGGTTTCAATTATTTAGTAGTATCTATTTCCGCAGGGACTCGATTGGTGATATTTTAATCGATTTGGTATCGAGTCACGTCATTAATTGGTATCGTTCAAAGTTTGCCGATGTTTGTCCAACAGTGGCAGCATTGGATATGTTATATAATATTTACACGACTCAATTAATTGGTATCTTCATTTGTGTTACGTTAATGTTTTGGTAGTTTGGGCTTTTCCTTATATGAAATTCCGTTAAATTGGTAACATGTAGGTATCTGATGTAGCCAGCCTTATTGTTTTTGGGAATTGTGTCTTTTACAGAGAGTATTTACTTTCATGGTCGTTGGGGCCGAAAGGTTCTGGAGTGGCGGCCACGTACCGGAAGACGCAGAGTTGGAAGGTCTCCCACAAGGTGGACCGATGACCTCGTCAGGGTCGCTGGAGTCTGATGGATGCGAAACGCACAGGACCGGCCATTGTGGCCACGCTTATCTATATCCAACAGTGGACGTCTTTTGGCTGAAATGATGAAATGATTTATTTTCTCTGAATTTCTTTTATCTTATTTAACACAAATTTATTTGCATACCATTCCGAAGTTTTTGTGTTGACACTCCACCAGCTCTACGGTGAAAACCAGCGCTTGGTACTGAATCTTTGTGTTATTCACATTAATGTTTTTAAAATGTCAAAATTAAAATATTTATGCAAACACAAATTTTAAAATAATAAAAAAAATTGCAAATAATAAATCGTAGCTGCTACGATTATTTTCATAATCAAAGAATTTGCAGAAATATTTCTCTTGATTTATGTCTACATACCTATTCATTCTTTCGACGACGACATTTTCCCAACAATAACTGATTCAATAATAAACTGTAAAAATAAAGACATTCAACTCTTCAGTATCGCATTCAAATCTATTATTTACGCCACAATCAAAACAAAAGGGGAACAGAATATTCCTGGTTACAAAGTGATACAAAAATAGTTCCTTTAGAAACAGGTTGCTTTAAATTGCCCTAACGTATAAAGGATTCCCCGTATATCGGGCTTTTACTTGGCATAAACGTCACGTTTCTGTCCTCCACCCTTTAATTACGGGGTTTCCTTTGATTTAATACTGTAGTAGACTGTAATTTAGTTATCATACTTATATGGTTATGTATTGACGTAAAATAAACGATATTTTCAGCCGTAAGGAAGAATACACCTGTCATTGTAAGCTTATCTGTATTGGGTATATTGTGCGATAGAGGGACGAGCTTATCGCCATTGATTGGGCAGAGTGCCAATGTCGGATACAACGATTCTTGTTACAGTACAGACGTTACCCGACGATTCTTTTTTGTTTTTTTTTTTTTGTTACCCATTAAATGATGTCAGAAGCATTTTTGTGCTGTGCCAGATACAATTAGAACAATATGGAAGACTTTTTGTGTACGGAAATCATCAAATAAGGAGGAGAGAGGTTATATCTTGGGCTGTAAGTATTTTTCTAAGTGTGTTCACCGATATCTCAGTCAATTGTGAACCAATTTTGAATATTTTTTTTTAATTAAAAGATTATACTCCCAAATGGGTCCTATAAAAATTTAGTTTTGATGCATCTGAACTGAAAAAATATTCTTAATTTCTATATTAAGAATATTTTTCAAAAAATCATAGCAGAACTGTCGTAACAAGTAAAACTGCTTTCTTTATACATTTAGTCGGTGACTGACTGAAAGAAGAAGGAAAGGGGATACATATAGGTGATCAGATTATGACGCCGGAAGGTAGGTAAGAACCGGAATTCTGTAATAAATCAGTGTATCCTAGCCGTGTTTGTTATTATTTGAATTATCATAATGATTTGATGATGAAATCGAATGGCGGAAGGTATCTATTTAAGTTTGGCTGAGGGGTACTACAACTAAATGATCATGCTCATCACACAAACATTTGTCCTGAGTGGGAATCGAACCCACGACCTGCGACATAGCAGTCAGGGCCACTAACCACTAGACCACCAGGCCAGTCAAAGTCAAGTTACCCTTTGCGTAGAGCTACGATCACTCTTTCAAACGTTCCTGCAACCCTAGCAGGTGTCGCCCCTTCATTTATGCTGACGCATGAACACTACGCACCGTCGACTCGGGTTTGGTTCTACCGGACGGCTGAACGGTGAGCTACCATTTGCTCGTCGTCTGTATGTTCGCGCTTGCAACGGTCGAAAATTGCACTGTGACAGCCATAGTAGGGAAGTCTTATTTGGCTGGTGTGTGAGAAATTTTGTTCCCTCACGGTTGTGGCCATCTTCTTCGCTATCGTTACTGCTTCGCCTAAGGAGGGTCGCGTCCCGTATCCTCTTGATTCGGGCCATGGTCTGGACCGGGACGGGACGCGAGACGTAGCGGTGCTCTCCTCAAAAAGGGCAGGCTTTCACTGTAAGTTCCATTGTGCCCTCCGGGCATTCAGACACTTGTGACACCTGAACGTTTTGATCCGATTGAGACGATAAGGCCCATCCTTGAGGCGTGGCTGGAAAAACCTCACGGCGTTTCAACTTCCACATGATGCAGGTCCTTACCGAACGTGGCAAGTTCGGTAAGTTTCTGTTCCGGATTCTTGCGGAGGAGTCGCCCGGATCACCACGGTGCGGAACACCCGGAGGACACGGTGGAGCATACTGTAGAGTTGTGCCCCGCCTGGGCGGAGCATCGCCATGTCCTCGTGGGGGTGATCGGCAGCAGCGATCTCTCTCGCCGGGCCTTGGTTCATGCTATGGTCCGGAGTGAGGAGGGATGGCAGGCGGTCGCCTCCTTCTGCGAAGCAGTAATACTAGCAAAGGAGGAAAAAAAGCACCTGAACGTTTTTACAACTTGAATCTTAAACAGAAACCTCCCGAACTGGAAACGTCTAGCCACAACCTCAAAGAGGTAATTTACTGGCTTGATTGTGGCGTGCCCTACAATAAAGGCCTGACTCACTCATTTAGAATCTTTTCAGAGTGGTTTTAACGGTGTATTTTTGACACATTTCGTATGTCAAGTTTACAAAAGTTTTGGTTCATTAAACACTGAAATGTTCGTAATTGACAGGTTAATGCGCTTGAGACTATTGAGAGGCGAGCCTGGAGGGTCATTAGCAATGCATTTGTCGATTCGAGGCTTCAAAGTTCTCATAGACTTAAGTTGCTAGCCTGTCGGTTTCACATTCATTGTGCGTACTGCTAAGGAGTGGAATTCCCTGCCAGAGTCTGTGTTTCCTGATGGCTACAACCCGGGAATCTTTAGGTCAAGAGTGAATAGGTTACTAATAGGTAAGCGCGCTCCGTCGTTAACCGCATCAGGTGAGATAGCAGTGAAGCGTGTACGAAGCAACAATAAAAAATAGGTGAAGCGTGTACGAATCAACAATAAAAAAATAAAAATAATGGACTAAGAGTCAATCTACATAACAAACAATTCAAAACAAAAAATGCTTTATGAAACAACCCATGAATTCGAAAATAAAAATAACAAAGAATGCGTAACGATTGTATGAAACGGTGCATGAAGCTGGAAGAAGCAAATATGACGTCAGAACGTCACATTAGAAGGGAAAAATGCGTGACGTAATACAAAATTGTATGTTAAACATCAAAATACAGCTCGTGCCTTTTATTTGCATGCGTGAAAGTGCAGACAGGCGAATGAAACAACACTTCATTCGCTGCCTCGCAATCACAAGGGCCCTCGACAGTTCCCACGATCCATTAGACATTGCCCCAATTTGTAAAGACTCCATTCATCCCACTCCACATTTAGAAAAAAGAAGGAAAAAACAAACGGTAAGAACCGAGTCGGGCTTGCCCATTGAAGGTTTAGTATCTCAAAGAGAAATATTTAAACTATAATAAAAATAAAAATTTTTTTTTTGGCTACTAGCTGATTATTGTAAAACTATTCGGGGGATAATTATATATTTTTATTTTTAAATATCTAAAATTTCTAGTTTATAGGGATCATCATCATCATCATTTCAACCGACAGACTTCCTCTGCTGGACATAGGACTCCCCAAGTATTGTTACCATGACTGGTTTTGTGTGTCTCAGGACCCTCAACAATTCGTCGGTCCGTCTCGTGAGGTCTTCCAACCACAGAAGAATCATATATCTCCGTATCTCCACTCATGATTGCCGAAGGGGATAAAGAATAGCACATTTTGCTTTGTTCTGTGTCTTCCAACCACAACAGAAATACATTGTTTTATTCATCGAGATATTTCAGACATCCCCCACCCTTGGGCGGAGCGGGAGACAGTGTCAGACTCTTACTGACTAAAAACCCATCCCATTCCTTCTTTGCCTATTAGCTATTATTTATAATTAATTCATGTTTCAAGTCAATATGATTAGTAGTGTACGTTAACTGCAGCATCGATGGCACTCATTAAATCCTCCTTACTGCAGGTGTACGAGCACTAAGGGTACTACAACATGTGGGTTATGTTTTGAACAGAGGCCCCACACTCATAAGTATTTTTTTTTGTAATATGACTCTGACAGACACATAGACAAAGTCACATCATAAGGGGTCTTTTTTCTCTTTTCAGTACGGAACCCGAAAAAGTAAAAAAAGATGGAAATGTGTTTATTATTTCGCCGAGGTCAAGTATTTGAGATTATACGGGACTTTTTGTAGAGTCCGTAATGAATGAGACGTGAAAGCTTACCTGCGAGAAAAACTGAATAGAACTCCTTTTATATAAGTTTTGGTTCGTTAACGTAGGTATTTCATGAGGTTCAGATTTTTTGCTTTGTAATTATGTTGGAGTTCATTATTTTATTTGTAAGACTAACGAAGTATTTCACCGGAATAATTAAGGCAACTTTTTGACGGAATACTTTTTAAATCATCGAGAATTTGTTTTTAGGTTTCGTGAAACGTACTTACGAGTATCTGCTGTAGGTCATTCACCGAGGAAGAACTGAAAGTAGCACTATGACGGTTGAAGGCCAAAAATACTGTTTCAGAAACTGATGGTTTATCTTGAAAAGACCTGATTTCGGAGGGTCACGGGTATCGACGAAAGACGCTATCATATGCGTGCGAGGGTATTCTGTCTCTCGTGGCGGGGTCGTCTTGGCGATATCTCTTGGTATCGTCAATGTTTTCAATACTCTGCCTTAGAGTGACATTAGAGCGGCACTCGCAATGTCGCTGGATGCAGACTTACCTCTATTGTGTGATCGAGGCCTTTCTGACACAGGGCTTACGAGTATCTGCCCCGGTCACCATGGAGACTGCCGAGACACGCGGGATGAGATAGTCGTTGAGAAGAATCGGAAATTGGGATTCCACCTTCCTTTTTTATTGTTGATAAGTTTGCGCTTGACCGCTATCTCTCCTGATGGAAAGTGACGATGCGGTCGGCGATGGAGCGCGCCATCTGGATCACAAATAACGGTAAAAAGGGTCGTCGACTGCCGGTGGAACTTTGTGGAGCACTTGTGACTTTTAGCTCCCAGACTGGAGTGGGCCGGGACTGCCTACAAGCGACTATCGCGAGGAGGCTCTGCGTGGTAATTGTTCAGTATGTGGTCCTTTATGGGACTCCAGTGAGGGTGCCCGGCTCGCACGGTTTAATGTGTCCCAAAGGGACATAGCCATCCGGATAATACAAGGATCACACGGCCTCCTGTGAGGAGACATACTTCTGCCGGCTTGCTATCGTAATTTTGAAAATTTGAGAACAATGCCCAATATGCATAGTACAGTGTCATAAATTTTATCAAACCAACAAGTCCAAAAGTGCCCTGTACCTGTGTAGCAAGTTTTATTATTTTTAACCGATTTCGAAAAGGAGGAGGTTCTATGTTCAGCTGTATGTATTTTTTTATGTTTGTTCACCGATATCTCAGGCAATTCTGGACCGATTTCGAAAATGTTTTGTTTTGATTGAAATATTATACTTCCGAATTAGTCCCATAAAAATATCATTCTGATTTGATGATGAACTTCGAAGATATAGAACGAAATTCTTCAAAAAATCATAGCAGTACTGTCGTTTATATACACTCCTATTTTTTAATTAGTACACAAAAAAATGAGGCTCCATCAGTACCTGTTACTGATCATATTTGTGTAGTCAAAAGTAAAAAAAAACGAAATCTCAGAATTGTCAACGAAAATTTGACATTATTGGTAAATTCATAATTGAATCATCATACATAACTACTACTACTAGAAAGTACTTACTAAGCACAGTGTTTTTCAATTTTTATTGACATTTTTTCATTCATAAACAATAACCTGTACAATGTTTTCATAAATTGAGTGTGATTTTGGGATATAAAAAAACGCTCATAACTTTGCTGTTTATGAATATTATTTATTGAGACTTTACATAAATAATAACAAGACCTTTTCTAATAAGCCCTTTAATTATTTGCACTAATTGCAAAGTGGTGTATGTAATAATGTCCAGCGATATCTCGGTCAATTGTAGACCGATTTTAAAAATTATCATTTTGCTTGAAAAGTTATAGTTCCGAGTTGGTTCCATAAAATTTTTGTTTTGATTTGACGATTAACCTCGGAGATATAGAATGGAACTCTTCAAAGAATCATAGCAAAACTGTCGTAACAAGTAAAATTGCTTTGTTTATACATGTAGTTGGTGAATGACTGAAGGAAGAAGGGGAGGGGATACAGAAAACTGATTTGATGATGAAGCCGGAAGGTAGGTAAGAAACGGAATTCTGTAATAAATCAGCGTATTCTAGCCATGTTTGGTACTAATAGAATTGTCATGATGATTTGATGATGGAACCGAATGGCGGAACGTATCTATTTAAGTTTGGCTGACGGGTATCTCTACTACAAGTACTACAACTAAAGAGTGTGAAATAAAAACATTTTACAAAAAAAAAAAAAAATACAACCGATTTCAATGTAAACAAAAAACCCAAAAAAGTGAAAAATAACATTAATTACGGAAGTCGGTGTAAATAACGAAGAGACCAAACTATTATAGAAACACCGACTTCTGAAATTAATGTTATTATGCACTTTTTTGTGTTTTTTGTTTACATTGAAGTCAGTCATATTTTTTTTTTTGTATAAAGTATTTTTTTTATAGGATTCGCCTTTTTAAAGTTATTGGCCAAACCTGGAAAAATGCTGGAAAATTACTGAGCACCATACAATTGGCATAGTTTTACGTTATCCACAAACTTAGTTTTACTACATTCGCTATAATATAGTTCGATCATATCCGATCAACATCTCAAAAATGCAGGACAATATAGCTGAAATAAAAATTGAAATGACTACTTTACTGATATTTATAATGTTACCAGTTCTTAATTCAATATTTTCATTTTTTTGGTACAGACCAATAAAATGAAAATGTTAAAACCAAATGCTAATTTTATTGTTTATTATACATTACAAGTTAGGCTTAACCTCACTTATCAAACTGTATATAAAAAAAAAACACCAACAAGAAATTATAGCCGAATTTAAATAAAAAATACACCTAATAAAAGAGGGTCATTAGTTGACTATTGAGATGTTTTTTTTCTGTCAAAGAGCCAACATTTAGGAAGCACTTCAAACTTAAATTGGCATTTAAAGCCAGTTTGTTTCCGAAGTCGAGCTTCGAAGTAGATTAAAGAGGTGTCCATCAAAATGAAACTGTTCCCGAATACTGATCATTAAAACGAATAAATCATAAGTTTATTAAAAAAATATTATCGTAAAAATGACTCGATGCTAAGTACATAACCGTCGAAATGTTTCCTCATCAAGTTAAAAATAACGCTTTGCCAAGTTCTTCACCTCTATTTTTGTCGTGAACGAAACTTGAAAAAGTGCTAGTTAGTACATAATAATTCCATGCAATAACTTTATTCTGATAGTTTCAAAGAAATCCGAAACTCAATATTAATAATAAAATGAAAAAAAGGGCAGGAAAGTAAAATGAAAACTCCAGTTACACACACGATACCCGAAACAATTCACACGTTTTTCTGTCCCCCAGTAGTTTTAGAAAACTGAATGTGAATGCAAATATACGAAAATGGCTGAACATTTACATAAGGAAGATTTACAAGGTGGGTCTCCTTCGTTACTGAACTGTCAGGCCCTCTGATGTTGATCTTTTGATTGCGTTCCTGTGACATGGGGACAGTGTGGCAAGTGGGAAAAATAATAGCCATGCTACGAGAAATGCGTGATAATTTGAAAAAAGAACGAGTGTTTGAAAAAGGACGTAATTGTTTATTTATCGGTGTGGCGCTGTCAGATTGTTTTTCTTCACCTTTTTTATCTGATTCTAGGAGAGTAATGCTTTATTAATAAAACATTAATACAGAAAGTCCTTACAAGTACAGATTTCATCGATGATCTTACTTTTTAAACTAACGACTTCTAAAGTTTACTTTTAAATTCCATCGCATTTTGTTTTATTTCCTATCTAGATAACAATAATGCGCAACAATAGAACGAAATTCGAAAATCTTTTCATTAAATTTGAAAGTCGTATGGTAGGTACCCACTAACACAATGTTTATTGTATTAAGGTTCACTTCTTTGGAACGGTGTTTTGAGAAAATAACGAACGACTTTACTTAGTATTGGATTTGTTTGCGACTAAAAAAAACATCACTCTGCACGTATTAATATATTAATTAATTAACACACTGGTCACACAATACATTGAGAAAGTAACATTAACCGGCTTTATTTTTATAAAAGTATGGTAATCTAGCCCTTAAGGTATCTAATATATAAAAATCTTGTGCCACAGAGTTTGTTATCAAACTTCTACGAAACGCCTTGACCGAATTTTATTGGTAAAGGTCGCCCGAAATAATTTATATTGCAAAACAATCTGGTTGTTGTAGGTTAGGGTAGGTCTGCCCATCTCCGCTTTTGTTCCAAGCTATGAGACGGAGACGGCCGCACGCGTGCGGAAACAGACATAATCACGCCTCAGTCGCCGAGACCCTGACCGTCAACTGCCAACGTAGGTGTGGGTTTGCGTACGACGAGCAATGGATAGCTCACCGTCCAGACCGAGCACGAGTCGTCGACGACGCGTGGTGTTCCACCACCGTAGTGTGCCTCAAAGAGATGTCAGCAAAACTGTAGGGACTCAGCAGGGCTTAAGCCTACTAGAGCCATAGGCATCGAATTCGAGGGTTACTCGTGGTCCTGGTACGAAAAGGGCAACCGATGGGTTTTAGTCAGTAAAAGTCTGACACGCCTTCCCGCTCCACCCTAGATTTCCTACCTTAATAAATGGTTATCCCTATGTAATCAATCCTTTCTGTAACGGGTACAGTTTACATATAAACACTACACCATTGTATTCTAATAAGTCCAGTATAGAAACAAACAGGTAAAATAAAATAGATCATAGTCCCCATAGCTGCGATCTTGACACATTTCTTTTGTTTCCATTTTCATATTTTGGTCGAAAACATAACAAAGAAATAAGAAAAACATCATCAAGTTTACTCCCTTGCGGCGTGGGCAGAGATTGAGTGTCGGCCGCCATGATGAATGATAGGTACTTGAATACAGTACCTTTGTCGACCCAAAGGTAGCCTTACCTTTTTTGTAATATTTTGTTTCCGCATTGTAGTACAATTTTGAGGCGAAGAAATAACGACCACCCGGACTGATCTTTAAGGTTATCAACGGTTTTTTTATTGTTGATAGGTTCGTGCTTGACCGCTACCTTACCCTGATTGAAAGCGAAGTTGTGGTCGACGATAGAGTGCCTTTATCTAGAGGTAACCTATTTACTTTTGACTTAAAGATCCCCAAGTTGTAGCCATCTGGAAACACAGATTCCGGCAACTTTGCCGAGTTCAATTTGATGGAATAAATGGAGAATGTGAACCATGTTGTCTTTTATCGTGTCTTGTTAGCGACACTACTGAACATGATCTTAATAACGGTAAATAATTGATATCGATAAATGCATACGTTTTGTACCAAAACGTTGTTGTTGTTACCAAAATATATGTGAACAGTGTTGACGATACACGCCTTTTTTATTAAAAGGCTCGCGTTTGACCACTATCTCACCTGCTGGTAAGCGATGATGTGGTCGACGATGGAGCTTACTTACTTGAAAAAACATCATAAAAATCGGCCAACCCGTTTTGATGTAGTTCGAGGACAAACACTGTGACGTGATTTTTATACACGGCTAAATTTCAGAGGGTCATGGCAATACGCATGGTGCGAGGGTACCGAACGATCTCCCGCAAAGCGGCGACCCTCCTTGCTGGCAAACCGCCGTGGGATCTGGAGGCAACAGTCCTTGCACACATGCACGACAAGCGCATGGAGATGCAACGCCGGGGCGAAATTCCGCTGCCACGACAAGTCGAGGCATGGCGGACAGAGCTCCGGCGGGATCTCATGGCGAAATGGCGTCAGCGACTATCGCAACCTCGTTCGGGGCGCGCCACAATTGGGGCGATAAGGCCCATCCTTGGGGCGTGGTTGGAAAGACCACACGGCGTTCTCAACTTCCGCACGACGCAGGTGCTTACCGAACACGGAAAGTTCGCTAAGTACCTGTTCCGGATTCGTGCGGAGGATTCGCCCAGGTGTCGCCACTGTGCGGAACATCCGGAGGACACGGTGGAGCACACTGTAGAGGTGTGCCCCGCCCGGGCGGAGCATCGCCGTGTCCTCGTGGGGACGATCGGCGGCAGCGATCTCTCTCGCCGGGCCTTGGTTCAGGCCATGGTCCATAGTGAGGAGGGATGGCAGGCGGTCGCCTCCTTCTGCGAAGCAGTAATGCTAGCAAAGGAGGAGGCCGACCGCATCACGCAGAGGCAACAGGGCGCTCGCCCCAGCCGCCACCGGGATTCCGATCCCGATTTCCGGCCACCGTAGGCGCCGGCTTGCGGACGGCGTGCAATGGGTAGCACGCTATCCGATCGTCCGGTAACCGACTGGACCGAGCCCAAGTCGTCGACGGCGCGTTCTGTTCCCGCGCGCCTCAAGGAGCTGTCAGCACACCGAAGAGGCCCAGACTGCTAACTGCAGGCAGGCAGGGTCGAAGCCTACTGGGGTCATGGGTTTATTTCCGAAAGGAATGCTCGACCCCGGCACGATAGGCTACGAAGGAACGGGGTAGGTTTTTAGTCAGTAAGAGTCTGACACTACTTCCCGCTCCGCCCAAGGGTGGGATTTGTCATTGGATGATTTTACCTACCATAAAAAAAAACACGGATAAATTTTGATCGTTTTAATCCCGTGGAGGGTCGATCGGGTATTTGAAACACTATCGATTTGTAAAGATAAGATTAAAAAATAAAGTACTTTTTTTCTAAAACTCGAATTAATATAGGTATGCATGTACGAAATTAATTTCTTTAATTAAACATCAGCTGAGCGAGTCCAATGACCTCTAGGTAGTTAGTATGTAACGACCGACAACTACCTACAGGTCATTGGACTAGCTTACTTAAAGAAATTAATTTTGTACATGCGTATATAAATTCGAGTTTTAGAAAAAAAGTAGTTTTAATAATAATAATAAGGTAGTTTAAATTTTATCTTTACAAATCAATAGTGTTTCATCTACCGGATCGACCCTCCACAGGATTAAAACGATCAAAATTTAACCATGTATATTTCTATCAAAAATTCTGAACGAGATTATTATACTGCATAATTTTCACCAAATTTCTTTTTTTCTGTTAGAACGTAATGCAAAATTTCCAAATAAGCTATTCATTTTACACGCATTTGAAACCTGATCGGAATTATATGGAATTTAGAAAAGTATTAAAACGAGTCAACATAATATACCAAAAGCCTGACAAATATTTATATTTCCTTTACCGTACGTTACCAGCTAAAAACATTGGTTCATGTTCAGACCAAACTTTGTATATTGCGTATCGCTATCGAATAGCCTCCCAATAACCTAACCAAACCTATCACGGCAAAATATTCCAGAATAAGATAAAAAAATAGGACGTAAACAATAGCATATAGACCATATATCGCTGTTTCCTTTTGTTTATCCAAGCTTATTTCGCAAAAGGAAAAAAAAACAGGTATTTTCGTACAGTCGACTTCGGGTTCAGATAGGAGCTGAATAATAAATCATGTGTACCAAATATGTTACACAACCTTCAGTTTTAGCTCCCCCAAACATAAATTATTCTATGATTTTCCGCTATCCTTGTAACGTAACAAAAAGTTCACATCTAGGAGATGAAAAGGCAGATTATCGTGGCGAAGTTTAGAAAATGATACAAACAAACAAAGGAAGAGAAAATATTGAGAAAGATTTCCTCGGGGAATTGAAGTCGCCTCCACTAAAATTGGATGGTAAACTGAAGACACAATGGTTTTTATTCTTTTTACCTTGTCGCTAGGGGATAGCGTCGGCGTTAGGCGAGCCCGGCCCACTAGAAAAATATTTGATCGCCTGCCCATCAATCAATGTTGATATTTTTAATATGCCGTTAAAAGCATGGCCCACTTCGTTTCAGATTATTATTAACACCAACGTTGAAAATTATTTACTTTATCACAATCAAAATGCGTACTTTTTAATATGGCGGTGAAAGCAATTACAAAAAAAAATAATTAAAAACAAAATTGACAGTGACAAATCAAAACCAAAAACCTCTGCTGAAAATTTTACTTTAATTTTGTTGTGCCTTTATTTTTATTTTTGTAAAAATATTTTCACTCTTGAATGCATAATGTCACAAGATTCCAGAAAGGTATCTCCTGCAGTTTATGGTAAAGTCGCACCGCCAACTGTGGAAAAAGGTAAAGTGACATATTGTACCGACTTGGAGAAGTCCGTGATACAGAGCAACTTTGCGCGCCGCGGCTGGTCTCAAGTCGGGACCGAGGAAGAATGGAACTTCTACTGGTCCTTCACACAAAGTTGCCGGAACATTTTCAGTATGGAAAACGGTTACCGAATGAACGACAACCAAATGATAAATCACTTCCCAAACCATTACGAATTGTCACGTAAAGATTTATTAGTAAAAAATATCAAGAGATATAGAAAGGACCTAGAGAGAGAAGGCAATCCCTTAGCTGAAAAAGTAGAGGTAACATTACCTAACGGACAAGTGATTAACCGCTATGTACACTTAGATTTTATACCGGTCACGTACGTACTGCCTGCCGACTACAATATGTTTGTTGAAGAATACAGAAAGTCCCCTCAGAGCACTTGGATTATGAAACCATGCGGAAAGTCTCAGGGGGCTGGAATATTTCTTATAAATAGACTATCAAAACTTAAGAAGTGGTCCCGCGAAGCGAAAGCTCAATTTCAGTCCCAATGGACCAGTAAAGAATGTTACGTAATATCGCGTTACATCGATAACCCGCTCCTAATTGGCGGGAAGAAATTCGACCTCCGACTGTACGTACTTGTGACATCATTCCGCCCTCTGAAAGCGTATTTATTCCAACATGGCTTCTGTAGATTCTGTACAGTGAAGTATGATACGAGTGTTACTGAGCTCGATAACATGTACGTGCATCTGACTAATGTCAGCGTGCAGAAACATGGCGGAGATTACAATAGTTTGCACGGCGGGAAAATGAGTATCCAGAATTTACGTCTGTATTTGGAAGGTACGAGGGGGCGCTCTGTAACTGATAGACTGTTTGCAGAGGTGCAGTGGCTTATTGTTCACTCTTTGAAAGCTGTCGCCTCAGTTATGGCTAACGATCGTCACTCCTTTGAATGCTACGGATACGATATAATAATAGACAATAATCTCAAGCCTTGGCTGGTAGAAGTGAACGCGTCACCGTCTCTACAGTCGACGACACATAATGATAGAATATTGAAATTTAAATTAATAGATAACATTGTATCTGTGGTGGTACCGCCTGATGGCATTCCAGACGCAAGGTGGAACAAGATCCCTTCTCCCGAAGCACTCGGTGATTTCGAACTGTTGATTGACGAAGAACTCATAGAAAAAGAAGACGCTAATTCGCGCTATAACAAGTATCATCGCGTCAGACCATAACTTAGGATTGTGTAATATTTAGAGTTTATTAATAAAAAAGTCAAAACCCAATTGAACTGTTTTATTTAATAAACAATCCAACTATGATAGAATGCACGTAAAACAATATTTGAATTACATTTTAGTTTTTGCGAACGACTCGCTCACGTTGATCCATCTCCCCTTTGTACATAGAATCTTCGTCGATGAGTATTTGAAAATCCCCTAAAGCCTCTGCGGAAGGCGTTTTGTTCCAACGCGAGTCGGGGGTTCCGCCCGGAGGTAGAACTACCGATAAAAGATTATCCAGGAGCTTGGACTTGAGTATCCTGTCGTTAACCGTCGTGGCCGTCATCGAAGGGGAGGCGTTCACCTCTATAAGCCATGGCTTTAAGTTATCGTCTATGATAATGTCGTAACCGTAACACTCGAAGCAATGTCGGTCATTGGACATAACGTGCGCTACCGCCTTTAACGAGTGCACTATTAACCACTGTATGCTCTCAAACAGTCGGTCAGTTACTTCCCGACCCCGGGTCCCTTCCAAATAGAGCTTTAAGTTACGTATGCCCAGTTTCCCCCCGTGCTCACCGTTGTATTCGCTGCCGTGTTTCTGTACGCTGACGTTCGTAAGGTGCACATACATGTTGTCGAGCTCAGCGACATTCGTGTCGTATTTCATTGTGCAAAATCTACAAAATCCATTCCGAAACATGTAAGCTTTTAAAGGGCGGAACGACGTAACGAGGACGTAAATCCTTAAATCGAATTTCTTCCCGCCGATAAGAAGCGGATTATCTATATAGCGAGATATGACATAAGTATCTTTACTTGTGAGATGATGCTGTAAGTATGTCTTAGATTCCCGGGACCATTTTTTCAGTTTCGACAGTTTGTTTATAAGGAAAATGCCGGCGCCTTGGGATTTGCCGTAAGGTTTCAAAATCCAGGTTTGTTGAGGATATTTTCGGTACTCTTCAACAAACAAGCTGTAGTCAGAAGGCAGCACGAACGTTACGGGAATGAAATCTAAATATAAATAGCGAGTGATGACTTGCCCGCTCGGGAGTTTCACTTCAGTTTTTTCCGCAAGGGAATTACAGTCTTTTTCCAATTCTTTTCTGTATCTCTTTATGTTTTTTACTAGTAAATCTTTACGTACCAGTTCGTAGTGGTTTGGGAAATGGTTGATTAATTGATTGTCTCCGAGTCGTAAACCACTCTCTATACTGAATATAGTTCTACAATTCACTGTGTTTGACCAATAAACGTTCCAGTCTTCTTCTGGCATCACTTGTTTCCATCCCCGTCTCTTGAAGGTGTTAATCACTATAGATTTATCGAAATCAGTGCAGAAAGCCAAAGCCAAACGCTTCCCAGCTTGCGGTGTAGTTGTTAGCCGGTAGATGTTTGCTACTGATTTCTTGCTGTGTGTCGGCACTATTCGCGAGGACCTCATGACGGATATTCAAGTATATCTACGCAAAAAGATAGAATTTGTATTACTTTCGTTTCGTAGTATAGTAGTAGGTAAAACTGAAATAAACCATGACCGCCTTATTTCTAAAAGCAACACTCGATTGCTTTGTTAGTAAACGACGTTGTCATGGAAACGTAAAGTTGTTTTTTTAGGGGAGAAAGGGAAGGAAACTATTTTATAAATCCTTGTTTATTACGGAGAATTATTAAAATAGCTTTTATGGTACGGCCTATAGTCGATGTGTGGTAACTGGTCCACCATAAAGTAATAGGCGTGGCTGGAAAGGCCCCACGACGTCGTCACCTTCCGTTTGGCGCAGGTGCTGACCGAACACGGCAAGTTCGGTCCGTACCTGTACAAGATTCGTGCGGAGACGACGCCCGGATGTCGCCACTGTGCAGAGCATCCGGAGGACACGGTGGAGCACACAGTCGAGGTGTGCCCCGCTTGGGAAGAGCATCGCCGTGTCCTTGTGGGGGCGATCGGCGGCAGCGATCTCTCGCGCCGGGGTTTGGTTCAAGCCATGCTCCGGAGCGAGGAGGAGTGGCAGGCGGTCGCCTCCTTCTGCGAAGCAGTAATGCTAGCAAAGGAGGAGGCCGACCGCATCAGGCAACGGCGTACACGCCGCCACCGCCGCCGGGTTTCCGATCCCGATTTCCGGCCACCGTAGGCGCGGGCTCGCGGACGGCGGGCAATGGGTAGCTCGCTGTCCGTCCGTCCGGTAACAGACCGGTCCGAGCTCAAGTCGTTTACGGCGCGCACTGTTCCCGCGCGCCTCAAGGAGTTGTCAGCAAACTGTAGGGGCCCGACAGGGCCAAAGCCTACTGGGGTCAAAGGGTATGTGAAAATGGCACCCGGGGCCCTGGGACCAAGGCGAAGAATGGAACGGGGTAGGTTTTTAGTCAGTAAGAGTCTGACACTACTTCCCGCTCCACCCAAGGGCGGGATTTGTCATTGGATGATTTTACCTACCGAAAAAAAAAAAAAAAAAAACCATAAACTAATGTTTTTCTACAAATATCAATTTATCTGGTACGAGTAATAATAATAGCAATAATCGCCATAACATTATCGTATCAAAGTGTTTACACACAGGTAAGAAATAAATTCTCGCCTACGATTATGTCAGATGAGATTCGTTAGCAATAATCGCTAGGCGATAATGCCTTGCGTCTGTTTAGACGGCAAAATTATATTATGAAGATTCTCGCTTACGAGAATCTCGACTTGTCAATTGATCAACTGACTATAGGTAGCTTTGCACGGGTACAATTTTTGTTTTGGGGATTCGCTATAACTTTCTAAAGAAAAGTATTTCATTTCCATAAGCGAAAATATTTTTTTAAATCTGACCATAACCTTGACCTTAGAGAGGAGGCCTGAGTTTCAGCAGTGGGAACATTAAAAGCAGGGACGTATCTGCTATATCAATTATACGGGCCCCGGGCCCTACAGGGGCCCCGAAATAGGCAAAAATTCGCAACATATTATCAAAATCGTCTCGTATGGTAAATCAAGCAATTGTAAAAAAAAAACATTTGTTTTATACGGGGCCCCTGTCGGATTAGCTACGTCACTGATTAAAAGGCTGATTATGCTTATACTTATTATACTGTATTTCCTTACCAACAAACTTGTTATCAATTTCGTTAGACAGAGATAACAACTGGCTTTATTTGCTAGCTTTACATGACCATTGGACACGATACCATTGTATTGAGGTTTTGGCAGTATCTTTCAAATTTGAATAAAGTGGTGACGTCTAGAGCGCTCTTTTCATGAAATCATTCCTTCTCATATCCCTCGTCCAACCTCGATCAAATTTCTTCTTCCTTTTGTGTTTACACGTTTTATATATTAACTATGCAAATTCATTGAATACAAAATTTTATTGTAACTATTGTAAATACTTTTTTTCCACTCTTTCTAGTTTCTGTCATGTATAAACCTTATATAGTCATAATCTGTGGTCATAAGATTGACTGTCTATCTATGACGGTCGGTTTGCGTTCCCCTCCATATTTATTATACTCTTTGGTCTGCGAAGATTACTTTTTTTATGTTGTACTTAATTTAAAAAGATTTGTATCTATATTTATTTTACTGTTAATTCTCGCTAAATACTCTCCAGCGTTTGATAGTATATTTACAGTTTGTGCGTGTTATCGGCAACATTGTGGTGACTCTTCCACAAAGGCCATTAATCAAAAGTTGAAGTTGAAGTCTAGAGCGGGTTTTTGATTGGAACATAATCTTTAATTTTGGTTTTAAAACAGTATCACTCCACCACGGCGGCATATATTACGTTTATAATTCTTCCAGCAGACCTGCGAAAGAAGAAATTAAAAGAAATGTTTACAATAGTGTGTAAGAAATAACGGAATAAAAATGTGTGAAATCTGAATCTAAACTACCAAGTAACGCATAAATATAGCACCCCTCACACGCCAGGGGTTATTATTATTACGTAATAGCTCCCTTTTTAGAAACTCATATAAAAAAATGAAAAAAATAAACTTTTTCAGGAAAACTAAAGATATAGAAACAAACATATAAAAAAAAAAAAATTTCGTATATTTGTGAGAACAGTAAGACAATTAACGATTTTCAAGGTCATTCAAGTTGTACAAACGTATTACATGTACAATTGGCTTTCGAGGGGTTTAATATAAAAATAAAATACTTATATAAATAAATATCCTATAAAACACATATAATATATAACTAACGTTGAGAAGAGAGATAGTGCTCTTTTACACTATTTTTAAAGAGTAAGATCGATTTTCATATTCAGATTCATTTTATTTGCAAAAACATGTTTTTTTTTTTAATCTCGTTTTTTTAATTTCGAATGTTAGTTTATGTATTCAGATTCCAAATGAAACAGACTGTTCTAATCTACCATAGTTAAGAGAAAGTTATTTGATCATTTCCCTCCCACAGCAAAAAAAAACAATATTGTTGAACAGTATTAGATCAGTATAGACAGTGTTTTTAAAAACAATACACGACCTATAGCTGGAAAGTTGCTAAGACTCACTATACTCTATTCACTTCTGCATGAGGCAAAAGCGGTTCATAGAAGCAGGTGTGTACAATTTTTTTTTAAATAAACATAACTTTATTTCAAACAATTTTTTTTTAATGGCGTGTCAAGAAGGAAACTTCTTTCTTATAAAACATATAAATTGTACACAATACAATGCAACAAGATAATTATGCAACATTCATACAAACAGAAATAACTAATATTATATAGTTTAATGAAAAACGTTCCAGGAACTGACAACCCCTGCTTCTTTTAGGTTTTTAACATGGACACTAGTAGTATAAATAAGAACTAAATAATTATTAAAAGCCTCATAAATTCAGAAGACAGATAGTTCAAATGTTCATTTAAGTATAACAGTTGATATATAAGTTGATTATAATAAATTCAGCATCAGTCTTATTGAAATAAAAATACATATAATATTGTACTTTTATTTCAAAGTGTACCTTAAGAATCATCATCATCATTTCAGCCAAAAGACGTCCACTGTTAGACATAGGCCTCCCCCAAGCGTCGCCACAATGGCCGGTCCCGTGCATCTCGCATCCATCGGACTCCTGCGACCCTGACCAGGTCATCGGTCCACCTTGTGGGAGGCCAACCACAAGGTGGACCGTTGCGATTCCTACGCTGCGTCTTCCGGTACGCGGCCGCTACTCCAGAACCTTTCGGCCCCAACGGCCATCTGTTCTGCGTGCAATGTGCCCAGCCCATTGCCACTTAAGTTTAGCGATTTTACGTGCTATGTCGGCAACCCTGGTTCTCTTGCGGATATCTTCATTCCTGATTCGATCACGCAAGGAAACTCCGAGCATAGCCCTTTCCATTGCCCTTTGGGTGACTGTAAGTCTTCTTATGAGGCTCATTGTAAGCGACCTAAGAATAACTTTTTTTAACTTCTGCCTAATGCTATCGCGAATAGAGCATAGAATCCGAAAACGTATTCATCGTTGTTTCAATTTTCAAGAATGATAAGCAGCAAGTTCCTGTAAATATATTTTCATGCAATAGACGCTGAACAACAGCTTATCCCAAGTAAAAGACTTATAACATCCTCGAGCAAACAACTTAGGTATATCTTAAAGCTAGACTTTGTTGGCTAAAGATTTTCTGAACCTAACATGCTTGGATACTTTACTCATCCGTCAAACGCAGACTTGAGAATATTCAAGATGTTTTTTGCTTTTGATATAAAACGACATGTTAGCAAGTTTGGGACATCAATTTCAACAAATTTTCAATGGAAATATTTTTTTCATAGCAAGCTTTTATAGCGCTTTATACACCGTTAAATTTTAGTCGTTTTAATCCCGCGGAGGATCGATTCGGTACATCAATACACTATCAACTTGCAAAGAGAAAATTAAAAACTAAAGTTTTTTTTTAAACTCGAATTAATTTACGCGTTTACGAAATTGATTTCTTTAAGTAAACATCAGCTGATCGAGGCCAATGAACTGTAGGTAGTTAGTACGCAACGACCGACAACTACCTACAAGGTCATTGACTCGTTTCCTTAAAGAAATTAATTTCGTACAAGCGTATATCAACTCGAGTTTTAGAAAAAGACTATTTTTTTAATTTATCTTTACGAATCGATAGCGTTTCATGTACCGAATCGATTCTGCGTGGGATTAAAACGACTAAAATTTAACGGTGTATAGTTAGATATATAATTAATACTCATGAAGACCACTCCAAAAAGTTCAAACACGATGTGGTTATCTTATTGCGCTTATTAACGAGTTTCTATGGCCCTCTTCCAATTCCACCATCAGACCCTCGGTACCATCTTCTAGCACCTAAATACTCGTCAATACAAATCAAACGAGCCCAAACTCGAAGGGTTGTGTTGTTTACGACCGAGTTCCTATGGCCATCGTCCAGCTCCATGTCATCATAATATTGCATTGTCATGCGATTTACACATATATACTCGTACACAATTTCAGCTCAATCGGTAACCGGGAAGTGGATCAAATTTAATTTGCAAGATTTGATCACAGACAAACATCGGTCAGGTGAAACTAAATTAAAGCTTGTAATAGTATCTATTGTATTCGAATAGATATAAAACATTAGTAACTCTGTCTGTCTGTTACCTCTTCACGTCTTAACGGATTTGAATGAAACTTGGCACATAAGTAGATTATATTGTCCTGGACTAGGATTTTTTCTCTGTATGCCGGAGGTCGTGGGTTCGATTCCAACCCAGGACATATGTTTATGATGAACACGATCATTTGTTCTGTGTCTGGGTGTTATTTATCTATAATATGTATGTATTTAGAAATATATAAGTATGTTTATCAGCTGTTTGGTACCCATAACACAAGCTCTGCTTAGCTTGGGGCTAGACGGTGTTGTGTGATAGTTGTGGAATTATATTATATTATATTATTATAATGTAAATGTAAGAACACTGTAGACTCCGCAAATTCTTAGATTACTTCCTATTATAACTCACTTTTTTATGATTATTTTTGTTGTGCTCTCTCGTACAGATTGACAGGTCTACATTGTCCTTACATAATTTATTTATGAATTTGAATACTGTAATATGGAAATATTGTTATTATTATTATTATTATTGTAATATAAACCATTTTTAAAAGAGTTACCATGGAGTTTTTGCCGGTTCTTCTCCATAGGAAACGACCAATTTGGAACCGTGCGCTAGCTTCTAACGTTTTATAAGTGCTCATAAAGGCGTATGTAAAATAAAAAATATATTGATTGATTGAAGTTCCCTTGATATATCAAGGGAACTTACTACTGGCATAAAAATATTCTTAATTCTAATTCAGGCCATTAAGGTGTGATGGATATACAAACATAAAAGCTTTTATATTTTGTTTAGGTGGGACGTCATCAAATAACATTTCCCTCTGCGAGGAGTTTCAGACTTTTATTGACTAAAACCCACCTATGTTCTTTCAGTTGCTCTTTGCTTTTCAGGGCATCGGTAACTGTTTCGAACATTTCCGCAAACTTCGAACGATTTGTATCAAGATATAAAGTATCTATTGTTCATCCAGGACACCCTATCAGCCGATGATGTGTAATTGATTTAAAAACAGAAATATTTTACTTCACATTCATTCGTTATTTTAAGATACGTACGTACAGTACGCGGCAAATAAGTTGAACCATCCGCCATGACTACGCGCAGCCCCCCACCTCGACCGAAACCCTTAAATCGGTTATAATCCTCGTCACACAAGTTGAACCACCATGGCGGTCGACCTTGAATGCATAGTAACTGATTTTTGGGTCAAAATAGAAGTAAACACATGCAACCTCAGCAAATGGTTCAACTTATTTGCCGCATGCTATAAGTACTTACGCTTATTGAATCTATTTGGTGTTGTTTTTGGCTAGACCACCTTCTGTTTATTTCTTATGGCAATAATTTTATATAAAATATATTATAATCATTTTAAATAAGTTAAAATTCAAAGTTTGGCTTTGATGGAGCGTCATAGTCATTGCAGTGACAAAGCTCCCTAATTTAGAAAAAAAAAAAATTTCAAGCCGCAGTTAAAATAACATCACGTAGATAAATAGCACACGCTCAGCTAATCGGCATTGCACTCGTAATCGGCGTCACAAATTAATGGCGTTCGAAATGGCCGACAACTGGCGAAGCGTGGCACATGGAAATTCCAATTGAGCTTAATGCCTATAAATTCATATATTATTCAAACGTTCCGCCCACTTATCTTGCTTACTTGCTAATTCAAGATTGATTGTACGTTGAATTCGTCATCATTGATTTTAATTAGCAGTTAATGCTGCGGATTCTACTGTACACAAAGTGAAAACTTTGAGCGGTTTTTTTTTTTGGTCGTGCGTAAAATTATCCAATGACATCTCCCGCCCTTGGGCAGAGCGGGAGATAGTGTCAAACTCTTACTGACTAAAAACCCACCCCGTTCCTTCTTTGTCTTAGATACCAGGGCCGAGCCTTCCTTTCAGAAGCAGACCCTTGGCCCCAGTAAGCTTCGACACTGCCTGCTTGCAGCTAGCAGGTTGGGTCTCTACGGTTTGCTGACAACTCCTTGAGGCGCGCGGGAACAGTGCGCGCTGTCGACGACCTGGGCTTGGTCCGGATGGTTACCAGACGGTCGGACAGCGAGCTACCCATAGCTCGCCGTCCGCAAGCCCGCGCCTACTTTGGCTGTAAACCAGGATCGGAATCGGAATCTACGCGGTGGCTGGGGCGTGAGGGCCGTTGCCTCTCGCGTGCAGCCTCCTCCTTTGCTAACATTACTGCTTCGCAGAAGGAGGCGCCTGCCATCCCTCCTCGCTTCGGACCATGGCCCGTACCAGAGCCTGGCGCGAGAGATCACCGCTGCCGATCGCCCTCACGAGATCACGGCGATGCTCTGCCCAAGCGGGGCACACTTCGACCGTGTGCTCCATCGTGTCCTCTGGGCAGTCCACACAGTGGTGACACCCGGGCAAACTTAGAGCGGGTTCACATTTGGTCGGACAGACAAATATATCGAATCCATATTGGCATGCGTATTTCAATAACGCCGTTCACATTAGCGCGACTTGACAAAAGTTGACACTTTTATCGGACGTTTAACCATAATTTCTGTCGGATCAGACATAATAGTGGCAAGTTTAACGTCGTTTGGCAATTTCTAGTGTGAAAAGCAACACCCGACAGTAGGTCAACAGTAAAACTGTCGGTTCGACTTAATGTGAACTCGCTCTTACATTGTAGTAGTACTAGCTAACCCGGCAAACTTTGTTGAACCATATTAATTATTAAAGAAAAAATGGGGGAAGGGGGAAAGAGAGTAAAAAATAGCCTACTACCTATTCTCAGTTCTAGTTAATATACACAAAAAAACATGTCAAGAGCGATTCGGACTAGCACACTGAGGGTTCCGTACAAACTAATTTATGTAAATTTCCAAATCGAGCCTCTGAAGATTTTTTTTTTTTTGTGACGAAACAACAAATTTACAGTTTTCAGAGTTTATTCCTATATTTTTGCTATAAGACCTTGCTTCATGCCAAATTTCAGGGTTCTAGGTCAATGGTATGTACCCTATGAATTTTGATTCCCTCGAAAGGTTCGAAATATACGTTTTTTACTACATAAACGGCTGTATATTTTTTTTTCGTTAACTTATTAGTTTGTTTTTTTTTCACAGCTTCAAGGGTCCGCAGACATGAGTACGGTTTTAATGTCAACTCGACAGCTCCATGCGTTCCTGAGATAAAGGGTCGACAAACAGACAGACAGAGAGACGGACAACAAAGTGATCCTATAAGGGTTCCGTTTTTTTCTTTTTCAATTACGGAACCCTAAAAATATTTGGGAAAAGTAAATGGAAGTCGATCTCAAAAATTTTTTTGTTGAGTATAAAGGGCGAATCATTTGAACTTTTCTAAAAGGTTAAAACAATAGATGCGTAGTTATCCTACTTTTTACTAACCAATTTTGTTCAAGTCTCTCGGTCCATAAAGAAAACAGCTCCACTACTGACCTTATACGCCAAGCCTGACAACTGAAAATACAAACTAATTTTTGTAATAAAACTTTTTTTATTCATTTTAGACTTTATAATCATGTACTGTATGGCAATTGAGGCGATTTCCTAATTACAAAGAACATAATTATCCAAGATTGTTAGTGAAGCACTTCGTAATGCGCTTAATTTGATTCTACTTTTATACTCTCTTCTATGAAGCAGTTTGCAGAAAGTGTCTGAATTTGTGAAGGAGAGGATATTCTCACGCCCCAGGGGCCACTGCAAGAGACGCCTCGAGCGTCGGGAATCACAGGGCGAATTCCAACCAATGTAGGTGTGGGTTAGTGGGCGGGAACCGCGAACAATGGATAGCTCGCCGTTTAGCCGTCCGGTAAAGATCCAGTGGGGTGTAATGTTGTGTCCCTCGTGCGTCTTAAAGAGATGTCAACAAATGGACTGGGTCCAGTAGGGCCAGTGCCTCTTAGGGCTACGAGAATGTTTGAGAGTAAACGTGGCTCTGGAAAGCAAAGGGCAAATAGAAACGCCGGTAAGTTAAGAGGCAAAAAATATTCGATGATTTGAACCTCAAAAAAAAACTTAAATATTCTTCTATTTATGTATAGAAGTTTTCTAAAAACCGTACATCTAAACAAGGTAAAAGCAACAGCTTGCTGTATCTAATTAATAAACGAAAATGAATGAAATCGATCGCAATCATGTGTAATCATCATAATCGTAAATTGCCAAACAGCCGGCAACAACTAGCAGCGCGTGTAAACGCCACTTGAGTTTAGCGGCCATAAATTCATTTATTATTAAACATTACGGCCATTTACGGCCACTTATCTCCCTCCGTACTAATTCACGCCGATAGGCCGTGCGTTTGGCCGTTATTTGCAACTCAATGTGCGTCTTCGCATGAATAATTCAATCAACTGGAGAGGTGAAATGAGCTCAGGATATTAATGTTAGTGCTTTTTTCTTACTTGCGTATGTATAAGGGTGTAGCCAGACGAGCGTCGCTGCGGTAAGGCCTCTCTCTAAGGAGTGGCTACAGAGGTGCCATAGCGTCCTCACCTTTGGCTTGACGCCGACCCTTACCGGGCACGTTTGTTTTGGGAGGTTCTTGTGTTGAGTTCAGGTAGAAGAAACGCTCGGGTGTCATTATTGTGTGGATCACCTGATGATCATCACGGTGGAAGTCTGCCCCGCTCCTCATGAAGGCGAACAGCGGTAGCAGCCTCTCGTATCTGGCCTTCAGTCACCTCCTTATACGAAGCAGTAAGTAGAGTAGTAGGTAGTAGTACTATCAAAGGAGGTGGCCAAAACCGTGAAGCAAAGAAAATAGCCTCACGCCCCGACCTCTACAGGAGACGCCCCGCATGTCGGAAGTCGCAAAGCGATTTTTAGAGACGGGCTTGCGCCTTAACAGCGCGGTGTGTTGTGTTCTATACGCCCTTCAAAACTGGTCAAGCCAGGTAGGGCCGATGGCTAACAGGGCTGCGATTGTTCAAAAGAGTTACTTTGGCTCTTGCAAAAGGCAACTTGGGGAAAACTGTGGGTTCTAGTCAGTAAAAGTCTGACACGCCATTTTTCTCCACTCAGAGAGGAGAAATGGCTTCCCATTTGATGATTATGGCTTGCTATTTGTCTTGAACAGACGAGCGTATCTCAGCATAATTTGAACAACTCAGAATGAGTCGCTGAATTACGTTCCATAATATATCTCGTGCTCTATAACTTTTTTTGGGTGCACTACATAAATACGAAAGACTTTATTCCGACAGTCACAAACACGAATTTTAAAATACCGCTTTTCATAATTCATAAAGGTTCAAAATTCCGAATATAACAACTCCAACTTATTATTACTCCTATTTTTATAATTCCTAAATTTCAATAGTCCTAACGTTTATAATTACTATTCTAAAAATACCGAGTTTCAATAGATCGAATAACAAAAAATCCCACTAAATGATGATTCGAAACATCAAAAATACGAACTCCGATTATTAAAATACCGATTAATACAATTCCGAAATAAAAACTCCTTGTAAAACTGAATAGCAACATGCAAGCAGGCATGCAGCATGCAATCAGGCAAGCAGCAAACAAGCAGGCATGCAACATGCAAGCAGGCATGCAACATGCAAGCACGCATGCAGCATGCAAGCAGGCAAGCAAGCAGACAAGCAGCAAGCAGACAGGCATACAACATGAAGCAGGCATGCAACATGCAAGTACGCATGTAGCATGCAAGCGGGCATGCAACATGCAAGCAGGCATGCAGCATGCAAGCAGGCATGCAACATGCAGCAAGAATTGTTTCTGTCACGGCGCTGCAGGGTTTGGGCGGCCTCACGCGAGCTTATCGTCGCAGATGGTTTTAACGCTCACCACCGCAGCTTCGGTTTGCTGGCCGGCTTGGCCGACCAGCCTCAGCCAAGGTGGCGGGCCTTCAAACCACCTGCTCCTCAGCTCGCGGGTCACCCTACCCCTCCGCGCCTACGCGGACTTAAATTATACTCTAGGTAGGTAGTACAAAAAAGACTGCGTAAAGTCGGTTTTGCAGCAATTCGTTTCTGTCACTAAATTTTATACCACATGTTTAGTTTATTCGAAGTATTGAAAATCGGAATGTCGTTTTTCGAACCGAAAACCCTTCGAATATTTGATTCTTTGAATGTATAAAAATCGGAAAACTAACAAATTGCATTTACGACTTTCGGTAAAATAAATTTCGTGATTTTTAATAATAGACATTATAATTCATAGGTATTATGAAATTCGGACTTTTGTTTTCTCGCTTGTTTTCATAAATTATTTTTACAGTAGGTACCGTGAGAGCGTTGACACGGCAAAGATACAGCGCAATGATAGTGAATGCTCGTACAATTTCAGCAATTTCATTCTAGCGAAATAGTACGATACTGAAACTTATTGGTTGTGGAGCGATATCGTATAGGTTACGGTGTGAACGGATATCGGATGGATACAATTTAGTAATAAAAATCATTCCGTAAAAAAATATTGGAAAAATAATTTATTCACAGCTGGTTTCCCAGAGTTTTTTCCGATCCCAAAAGAATATTATTATTTAGTAATTTAAATGTCGAATATACTGGAATGCGGCGTCAAACAATTGAACGATAAATTGTGACTTTAATATTTCAGTGTCGGTAATTCTTTTTCAATACGTTTACTCTAAAACTCGCTTTATCCCTACCGTTTTTAAGTACGCAATTTGTTCCTTTTTCTGCACTAGAACCACAATTTATTGTATTTATCGTATCAAACTGGGTGTTAAGCGACCTCTAGGTTTTGCGCGTCAACCTCCTTTTATTTTTTATTCCTAAATGTACCTATTGAAAAACGTCGTTTGATACACGTTGGAATTTATCACTGCAGCTCTAGGCTTTCACCCTCTCCTGCAGCTCGGTCGAATTCCACCTCGGTTAAAAACTTTCTTTACTCACTATCTCACCTGATGGTAGTCGATGATATGATTGACAATGCAGTACGCTTGTCTAGAAATAACCTATTCACTCTTGAAGTAAAGACCTCTAAATTGTAGGTATCAGGAAACACAGACCCCAGCAGGGAATTCGAACCCTTAACTATAAGTAGGTACAATAAATGTGTTAACAAAACATTTTGTACATAAATTTATACATGGATTTCAGTACCATTGTTCAATATTGAGCTGTTATTATTAGCTCCTTAGAAGGTCTCGACAGTACGAGTAGTTACGTAGGAAGTATCAATTTAAAAACATTTGAGAGGTGATTTCCAATATTACATACCCACACTGTTTCAATGACGTCATTAACCAACACCGGTGTTATACTTTTGTTCTCAGAAAACGATTTCTGATTTATTATTACGTTTCGCTCGTTGAACTTGGAAATTATTCTAAGGGCACGTACGTACTTTCGCCATAAAAAGTGTCCTATATTCTACAAAATTGATTCAGTGAGAAAACGTAACAAACAGAAGGAGTTACATTCGCATTTACAATATTTAATACTTTTTACCCGTGGTTGCGCTTATTTATTCCTTTTTTTACTATTTGTGGTCGATTTATGTACCATCATGTCAATGTATACGCAAAATTTCATGATGATCTGTTGAGTACCTAGTGGAGGCGCGAAAGCTTAACAAACAAACTTACATTCGTATTCATAACACTAAGGATTATACAACCCCTATTTTTTAATTAGTGCACAAAAAATGGGGCTCAATCAGTACCTGTTACTGATCATATTTGTGTAGTCAAAAGTAAAAAAAAAACGATATCCCAAAATTGTCCACGAAAATTTTTCATTATTGGTAAATTCCTAATTGAATCATCATAAATAACAACTACTACTAGAAAGTACTAAGCGCAGTGTTTTTCCATTTTTATTGTCATTTTTTCATTCAAAAACAATAACCTGTACAATCTTTTCATAAATTGAGTGTGATTTTGGGATTTTTGCTTTTTATGAATATTATTTATTGAGACAATACGTAAATAATAACAAGACCTTTTCTAATAAGTCCTTTAAGTATTTACACTAATTAAAAAATAGTGGTGTATATTATCACTCCTATGTATTTAAAAAACATAATGAATAATAAATGCACTGATCAACGGTTTTAATGTCATTTTTTTGGCAGTAATTATTTTGGTAATACAAAGACAATAAATGTGCTGGTTGCAATTTTAATCTTTAAATATGCTACGAGAGCAGAATTGTCAAGCTGTTTAAAATTACAAAAAAAAAAAACATTTATTTGGAACTTCACAATAATAAAAGAAAACAAAACTACTACGACTCATTTCTGCAAGTGGGCAGTTTTTAGATGATTTTCAATAGCAGTTGTGAAATTCAGAAATTATCCCAAGAGAACATACCGAGAACTTTATTCTAATTAAAAAACTAGTTTACCCGCGTGCCAAGTTTCATCCGAATCCGTTAAGGTCTGCCAAACCGAGGTTTTTTTTTTACGTTTTCATACAACCGCTCTTACGTGATTATGATGTTATTAGGTACTGAATTCACGAAGCGGTTTTCTCCCGCGGCCACCGCGGTAGAGGAAACGGCTATTTTATTTCAAAACTCATGAGACGGTTTTTTTTTTTTTTTTTTTTTTTGTGGTAGGTAAAATCATCCAATGACGAATCCCGCCCTTGGGTGGGGCGGGAAACAGTGTCAGACTTTTACTGACTAAAAACCTACCTTTCCATTCCTTGCCTTTATCCTGGGGCCTTTGGTGACAGTCTCACATAACCTTTGGCCCCAGTAGGCTTCGGCCCTGCTGGACCCCTACAGTTTGCTGACAACTCCTTGAGGCGCGCGGGAACGGTGCGCGCTGTAGACGACCTGAGCTCGGACCGGTCTGTTACCGGACGGACGGACAGCGAGCTACCCATTGCCCACCGTCCGCGAGCCCGCGCCTACGGTGGCCGGAAATTGGGATCGGAAACCCGGCGGCGGCGGCGGCGTGTCCGCCTTTGCCTAAGGCGGTCGGCCTCCTCCTTTACTAGCATTACTGCTTCGCAGAAGGAGGCGACCGCCTGCCACTCCTCCTCGCTCCGGAGCATGGCTTGAACCAAGCCCCGGCGCGAGAGATCGCCGCCGATCGCCCCCACGAGGACACGGCGCTGCTCTTCCCAAGCGGGGCACACCTCGACTGTGTGCTCCACCGTGTCCACCGGGCGGTCCGCACAGTGGCGACACCCGGGCGTCGTCTCCGCACGAATCTTGTACAGGTACGGACCGAACTTGCCGTGTTCGGTCAGCACCTGCGCCAAACGGAAGGTGACGACGCCGTGGGGCCTTTCCAGCCACGCCTCAAAGAGGGGCCTTACCGCCTCGATCGTGGCGTGCCCAGCACGAGGTTGCGACAATCGCTCTCGCCATTTCACCATGAGATCCCGCCGGAGCTCTGTCCGCCATGCCGCGACTTGTCGCGGCAGCGGAGTTTCGCCCCGACGTTGCATCTCCACGCGTAAGTCATGCATGTGTGCAAGGACTGTTGCCTCCAAATCCCACGGTGGTAGGCCAGCAAGGAGGCTCGCCGCTTCGCAGGACACCGTACGGTATCCGCGAATCATACGGATGGCCATGACCCTCTGGCAGGCGGTTAGCCGGGCCGCCACTCGCTTTCGTAGCGATGGCGCCCACACCGGCGCACCGTAAAGGGCCACGGACCGAACGATGCCTGCGTAGAGCCTCCGGCAGGAGGCGTCTGGACCCCCCAGGAAACTCATGAGACGGTAGATTCGCAGCCACCGCCGCCGCTGCGATTTTCGACCGTAAGCCGACAGCGGCCGATAGGGCGCGGTCGCCGCCAACCGACCGCAGAGCATGCGGGCGCAAACCGCCGAGGTGGCGGCGGGCGTCCGCGACACCGATGAGCGGCAGCCGCGATTACCCGCTCACACCGCGGCCGTAAACCGTGTCGTGAAAATTGCTTAAATTTTTTACATAAATATTTGCATTCTACAGAAGCTGCGGGCCCGCAACCATGGTGGCAGCGGGAGAAAATCGCTTCGTGAATTCTCTCTCTTACTCATCTTTCGCCAGATTGATAAAAAAAAATTCTTGCAGATCGTGAAGAACGTGTAAGAAGTAACAAACGTACAGACTAGCAAATTTTCATCTTTATAATATTAGTGGACGTATGAATTATGTTCGAGTATAGGTACTACTACGTATCTACTATTTTATTTTTAAAATCGATACTATTTTTCTGAAACTGGTAACCTGCAATCATTAATCATACATTTCTTTAGAAGCTCTTATGGCGTGTTTTTTGATACATAGAAATGCGTTGTTTGATCAATTGTCAGTTTGACATAACTTACTCAAAAAAGAAAGTACATAGATATTTTAGCGTTATTTTAAAGTAACTATTTTAAGTATTCGTTGAAATAACAGTGGAAAAAGCATACGGTTGTAGCCTACCTTCTTAGGCAGAGCATCACCGAGTCTGGCTTTTTTTTTATATGCACGCTTGCCTAGAAGTAATCTATTCACTCTTGACTTAAAGACCCCTAGCTATCAGGAAAAAAGACACCAGCAAGGAATTCCACTCCTTAGCTGTTAGTTTAATGAATGAGCTCTGTACGTATGGGTGGAATCTTCATCACGTACGGGTGGCGCAACGCCATACGTCTTGTTTCAGGCCATGGTCTGGTGCGAGAAGGATTGGGAAGTAGTCGCCTCCTTCTGCGAAGCAGTAATGCGAGACGCCGTGTTCGTCTCTTTTCTCGTCAACGTGGGCGGAGGCTTGCTAACGACAAGTAATGGGTAGCTCGCAGTTCGGCTGTCGAGGGGCTGCTGTTAAGGGGGTTTTGTTCTTAGCCTGATGTCTACACCCTATACAGAAACCTCCCTGCCAAATTTTAAGTTAGTGGGTGATATAGTTTCTGAGATTTCGTGATTAATCAGTGAGTGGTATTTCGCTTTTATATATATAGATTTCTCACTTAAAACAGGTATCTTTTTAAAAACGTAGCACATGTTAAAAATAAATCGTTGGAAAACGTGTGAGAAAGCAAACAGAATCACTTAAACTACAGTGTGGAAGTTGGTCAGGATTTATTGCTTCCTTGGAACAGTTAGCACTGTACTACGAGTTTTTGGAACATGTGTTTTAAAACGGTGTGTGGAAAACAATAAGTTATAGATAGCACTTTCGTGAATCTTACACATAGAGCTTCGTATCTACAGAGCGAGTGTAACTGCAGCCTTACTAAGGTGCGTCCACGCTGAAATTATTTTTTGTGAACGCATCATTATTAAGCCTCGTGAGCTTGCGGCCATGTCCAGCTGTCCGGTAACCTTCCTGACCGAGCCAGAGTCATCGACAACGTGCAGTATTCCACGAACAAAGAGATGTCAGCATAACCGTAAAAGCCCAGCAGGGTGGAAGCCTATTAAGGGCCATTGGTTTGCTTTTGAAATGAAACTCCGGGATCATGAATGCAAGGCAACGAAGAATCGTAGGAATGGGTTTTAGTCAGCAAAAGTCTGACACGCCCTCCTGCTCCACCCTAGAGTGGGGGAAGTCATTGGATGATTTCACGCCTAAAAAAAAAGTAATTACTGTGCCTACTTTATTTAAATGTCTCAGGTTTAGACTTTTGAACCATAATAACAATTTTCTTAGAAGAGATAAGTATAAATAATTTTGGTCGATAAAAAGACCAAAAATAAAACACATTAGAATAAACTTATCGTATTTAGAAATAGTAACATAGCAAACTTAAATCCATGAGTACAATTGGTGGTCTGATTGCTGATAGCATTATCCACCAGATAGCCTTTTTTTCTTTTTTTTTTTTTCTTTTCGGGGGGAAACCTTCAAAAGGCGCCTGGACTTTTGGGGGAAAGACCAGGGAGTGTGGGATTCTTACCTCACTAAAACCACCCCGGTGATCACCATCAGTACATGAAAGAGGGCTCCGTGACCTCTTAAAAGACCACCCCGGAACCCTCTCTGTACAACGCCTGTTAGGGCACATCCCTGAAGAGACTGTGAGGGGTCTCCCCTGAGCCTCGTTGTGCACGGCAGCACGTGATCACTGTGCCACCGTCCTTCCTGAAGTCACTCAGCGGGCGGACAGAGTCCCCACTCTGAGAGCCCGTGACCTCGGAGTCCCGCCTACCTTGAATGTTGATCCACCAGATAGCCTTAGGATTAACTAAAAGAACTTAACGGAAATGGGTCTAAAAAAATATTACCTACCTAACGCTTGGAGCAATAAGACAAGGTGTAAAATTAGTATACTTCATATTTTTAAAAGTCTATTTTTTAAAAGAAATATTAAAAAAAAAAAGTTATATAAGTACGATGTATTAATAAAAAAATAGTTTTGTTTGCTATCGACCCTCTACTGCTCACACACGTTATTGGTCATTTTTAGGGTTCCGTGCGTGAGTTGGCAACAACGGAACCTTTATAGATTAACTTTTTTGTCCGTCTGTTTGTTTGTCTCGACACTTTTTCTCAAGAACGTGTGGAGGTATGAAGTTGAATTTAATATCAAATGTGAAAAAAAAAAATCTAACTTAACGCAATCTAAAGATAACGCCGTTTGTGCTCCGTTTAGGCGCATATTTTGACACTCTATAGGAAATCAAAGTCTATAGGCTACTTTACATTGACCTGGAATTCTGAAATTTAGCATGAAGTAAGGTCTCATAGCACAAGCGTAGGAAAAAATATAAAAATGAACATTTGTAATTCTGTAACAAAAAGAAATACTTTGTTAGTTTTTAAAAAATCTTCGAGACTCGATTCGAGAACGATTTGCATAGTTAAGTTTGTATGGAACCCTTAGTGCGTAAGTCCGACTCCCACTTAACTGTTTTTTTTTTATATTGTTTACTGGTACACGTTGTTGTTCTTCAGAATTCGTTAGTTTGAAACTATGGGAAAATTTTAAATCGTGCTCGCTAAGGAACAAGTTTTTTTGTTCGTATAAATACTTTTTATTACAAACATGGCATCTCGTAATTATCCATATATGTCAATGTACCGTGTGCGTGTGCTCGATAAACCAATTATAAAGGTGCTAATACTACTGGCAACATATTCGCAGAATACTTCAATATGTTGCGATAGCGCTTTTTACGACGTCAACTACTAGTTTCATTAAAGTAATTATTATTATCGACATGTCAGCATTTAAAAGTAAATCAATTGAGCGATTGGTTATTAAAACAAAAAAAAAAAACAACTAAATACACTGGCTAGAACCAAAAATCGAAGACATGTGATATTTGCCGATTCGCACTGCTACTGCGCCCGCGTGGTGGATTACGGTCTATTCCCTCTTCTAAAGAGATGACCTGAGTCCTAGCAGTGAAATAATTATGCTATCTCAAGGAGATGTCAGCGCAAAAGTATCCCCAGCAGGGTTGAAACTTACTGGGGCCATCGGGCATCAGAAAATAAAACCCCTGGAACGAAGGCAAAGAAAGAAGTGGGTTTTTAGTCAGTAAAAGTCTGACACTATCTCCCGGCCCGCCCAAGGGCGCGGAGATGTCATTGGATGATTTTCCGATTGAAAAAAAAGAACTCCCTTACTCGTAACTCGTTCGAGTGATTCCGCATCCTAAAATAATTCCGCAGTAAATATCACCCTCAATGTGCTTTCGTTAACGATTGCACTACGTATTTGGGGTTCAAGTGAGATGTCATGCTTGATGGAGCATGGCTACTGATACGGTCGATACCAGTGCACTTTTGCGCTGCTAGCTGTTATAATATATTTATTAGTTAAGTATTTCTTGTAATACTAAAAAGAAGTAATAATCTGAATGTGGTACGTCATCTATATCTACTAATAGATTAAAGAGGATAGATTTGTATTTTTTTTTTGTATTTAATTTAATTCAAATTTAATTTTACAAACTATGATTTAATTTTATTAATTGGACATAAATAATTTTTATTTAAGTCAATGTAATTAATTGTAAGTTCATAACTTCAATTTTATTTAAATTTAATTTAATTTTACAAATTAAGACTTTAAATGTTTTAATTATTATTTTTTCTTTATATGAGTGTATAATACTTGAAAGTAAAATAAATTAATATTATTATATTATTCATTCTCCAGTAGAATGCTTAGACTATAATATAATATATTTCTTACTTTCACGCGGGCCAAACCGTTAGCAGAAGCTAGATAAAAAATAAAATCAGCCTTTAACAAATACCTACTAAGACTGATTTGTCAAAAATTAAACGTATAATTCGTCGGCTGCTTAACCGGGCTTGCCTGTGGCGGCCTCGATACAGAATCAAAGCCTCCAGCCAGAGCTTAGTAGTGCGGAGTGTAACGAAACCATAGCGCGATTCAGCAGGTGACTCTGGTCGTACAACGCCATCTATTGAGCTCAGAGGAAGTAGTAGCATATTACACTACAATTAAAAACATACTTTCTTAATTTTTTTTTGCATTTTGCAGTTCAGAGTCAAATTGTATATTGATTAAAATATGATTTGCGTGCATAATACATATATTAATTTCTGAAATTATAAAATTTATCTCTTAGTTCATCTTTTCTATTGAATATTAACGTTATTTTTTTTTCCAAATAAAAAAAATAGCGTACATAAAAAAATAAAATCGATGTTTAAATTTTCTTGTTTTTATGTTTAACTTTGAACTCTAAAACACAAAGGATTAAATTTAACTTTTCCCACCGCACCGCCCGCATTGCCACTGAAAACTATAGTAGACTGAACCGCATAAATAAGCTCGGGTTTGCTCCGGTTTTATTTAATTTTTGTACTGTTTCTAAAAACTTTATAAACTTACTTTTTCTAATAATTCAGTGTAATAGTAGCATGCTTATAAACTATAATGTTAGAATGAAATAAAACTGTTTAACTGGATATATATATTTTTTTTTTATTATTAAAAGGAGGGTTATGTTTTTAATGATAGGCTCGCACCTGACCACAATTTCATGTGATGTGGTCGATAATGCAGCATACTTGCATAGAAGCAACTACATGATATAAAGACCTCCAGGTTGTAGCTATCAGGAAACACAGACTCCGACTAGGAATTCCATTTCTTTGTTCTACACATCATGAATGTTTAGTGCGTACAAAATAAAAAAAATAATTTAGTTCAGGTTCATCACCCATATTAAAACACAACCAAATTAAATTCTCAAAATTACAATACAAATCATTCAAAATTTTATAACATTAAAATTCAATAAATTATAAACCAATAAATTAAAATCCAATAAATTTGACTATTTGTATGTATTTATATAAGTATGTATTTATATTCATTAGGTATTGTATTAGTTTTCTATTTGGTTTGTTTGTTTACCATTAAGTTGCACCTATTACGTTATGTCTCTGCACCACCCTAAGGTCGACTGGTAGTAAATGCCTACGGCATTAAGTCCGCCTTAGTTCTCTAGTGCATAAAGATTTCATAAATAAATTAATTAATTAAAATCCGATAAATTAAAATCCAATGATTTAAAATCCAATGATTTAAAATCCAATAAATTAAAATCCAATGATTTAAAATTCAATAAATTATAAACCAATAAATTAAATTCAATAAGTCAAAATCACAATAATTTAAAAATAAATAAATAAAAATTACACTAAAAAAACATCCAACCTGTACCGATGGGCCGGCCAGCGAAGGCTTTCAAACGCTGCGTCTTCCGGTACGTGGTGGCCATTCCAGAAACTTCTGACTCCATCTTCCATCTGTTCTTCTAGCAATGCGTCCTGCCCATTGCCATTTAAGTTTGACGATTCTTCGGACTATGTCGATAACCTTTGTTTTCCTGCGGATATCTTCATTTCTGAACCGATCATGCAAGAAACTCCGAGCATTACCCTTCCATTGCTCTTTGGGTGACTCTAATCGTTCCTTTCTTCTTTAATAGGTGTAAAGAGGAAATACCGCTCTATATTATTTTTATTGACTAGCAAAAAAGTGCAGACAAGTCTCACAGCCAAAACATATTTTTCTTTAATTTAAAAAAATAATAATTTCAAAACAGGTTTTATATTGAAGCCAAGTCATTTAAAAACCTCTGAAAATATAATATTTTATTATCAAGTTTCAAATTAAAATGAGTTTGCACCGAAATAAGTTTAATATTCTTGTTATTCAGTGAGTTCCAAAAATTTATGTTTCTATAAAAGTTATGAACAATTGTAATAGTTAGTTTGAAAACTTTTGCCAGCAAAAACTTCAGTCTCTAATTACGAATAGAATGGTGGCGTCTTTCATTCGACATTCGGGATTATCGTTAAGGCAAAGATATTATTTACTTAATGAAGATTTTAATTAATAATAACTTAAACAAATATATTCACATTTCATTGATCTCAACTTTAGAGAGCAGTGGTGGCCGAGTGGTAACGGCCCCGATTTGTAGGTCACGGGTTCAAACCTAGCCAGGCGCATTACTTTGTGTAATTTATTTCATCACCACTGTTCTCAAAAACGGTGAAGGAAAACATCGTGAGGAAACCGGCATGTCCTAGAACCAAAAATTCGAAGACTTGTGACATCCACCAATCCACACTGGGCCAGCGTGGTGGATTACGGCCCATTCCCTCTCCTAGAGAGGAGGCCTGAGTCCTAGCAGTGGGAACATTATAAGGCTGATGCAATGCAATGCAGCTTTAAATAATCCTTACATTATTATAAAACAAAATTTTCAACTGCGTCTGTCTGTCTGAAAGAAAGAAAGAAAATACGTTTATTTAGCACACAGAAACACACAATGAAGAAACAAGTATACAACGTGTATACAGCATTATTTTTAATATATGCGAAACCTGAATATAGTTTGTTCAAAATCAGTATCTGAATGGATTCCAATAATAATTTTTACACAATGTTAAATTTTTCCCAATTTTTTAAAAAAGGTCACAAGTTGGACACCATGACAAAATATATAAAAAACAATAACATTTTATGTCGTATCACATTATTTTGTATATTCGGATAACCTTACAAAAACTATTGGCTGGATATTTATATGGTTTTCACCAATAGACAGAATGGTTAATAGAGAAGATTTTATAGTAAAATGCATGCATATTTAAGAAGAGAATTTCGACATTCGCAAACTTGGGACGGTTTGCTGGAAGACTACATTAGTCTGCGTTTGCATGCGTTTGGTATATAAATATCTAGGTATTCCATCATCATCATCATCATTTCAGCCGAAAGACATCCACTGTTGGATATAGGCCTCCTCCAAGTGTCGTCACAATGATCGGTTGTATGCGTCTCACATCCATCGGATTCCCGCAACCCTTACTAGGTCATCGGTCCACCTTGTAGGAAGACTTCTAACGCTACGTCTTCCGGTACGTGGTCGCCATTCCAGAACCTTTCGGCCCCAACGGTCATCCGTTCTGCGAGCAATGTGCCCTGTCAATTGCCACTCAAGTTTGGCGATTCTTCGTGCTATGTCGGTAACCTTGGTTCTTGTGAGGATATCTTCATTCCTGATTCGATCACGCAAAGAAACTTAGCCTTTCCATTGCCCTTTGGGTGACTTTAAGGTATTCCATACTCATATGTAAAGTTTACTAAATTCATTACGAAATGCCTACCTTCTTGAAACCGCAACCCTCAAGAGCCTACGTAAACAAAACCTTCCTTAATCTTATAAATACTGATACAATAATGCTACAAGCATCATAATACTGCTTAGGTTATTTCCAGTTACAATTTAACTGTAACCAAGTACGCTTTCCATACATTAATTGGATGCCGTAAAAGAAAAGTAGCAACGCCGTACGTACTTTATGAAAATAATGTATTTAATTATGTATCTTTATAATTATAATATCTTACCGGTAATCTGTATGATTCAGGTATTCTTTATAATACCTAGGCAAGATACAAAATAACTGTGGTGTCCAGGCAATGTTTATTGCCCATTACATACTTCACCTAGGTTTTTTTTTTTTTTTTAACGTAGGTAAAATCATCCAGTGGCAAATCCCGCCCTTGGGTGGGGCGGGAAATAGTGTCAGACTTTTACTGACTAAAAACCTACCTTTCCATTCCTTGCCTTTATCCTGGGGCCTTTGGTGACAGTCTCACATAACCTTTGGCCCCAGTAGGCTTCGGCCCTGCTGGACCCCTACAGTTTGCTGACAACTCCTTGAGGCGCGCGGGAACGGTGCGCGCCGTAGACAACCTGAGCTCGGACCGGTCTGTTACCGGACGGACGGACAGCGAGCTACCCATTGCCCACCGTCCGCGAGCCCGCGCCTACGGTGGCCAGAAATTGGGATCGGAAACCCGGCGGCGGCGGCGGCGTGTGCGCCTTTGCCTAATGCGGTCGGCCTCCTCCTTTACTAGCATTACTGCTTCGCAAAAGGAGGCGACCGCCTGCCACTCCTCCTCGCTCCGGAGCATGGCTTGAACCAAGCCCCGGCGCGAGAGATCGCCGCCGATCGCCCCCACGAGGACACGGCGATGCTCTTCCCAAGCGCGGCACACCTCGACTGTGTGCTCCACCGTGTCCACCGGGCGGTCCGCACAGTGGCGACACCCGGGCGTCGTCTCCGCACGAATCTTGTACAGGTACGGACCGAACTTGCCCTGTTCGGTCAGCACCTGCGCCAAACGGAAGGTGACGACGCCGTGGGGCCTTTCCAGCCACGCCTCAAAGAGGGGCCTTACCGCCTCGATCGTGGCGTGCCCAGCACGAGGTTGCGACAGTCGCTCTCGCCATTTCACCATGAGATCCCGCCGGAGCTCTGACCGCCATGCCGCGACTTGTCGCGGCAGTGGAGTTTCGCCCCGACGTTGCATCTCCACGCGTAAGTCATGCATGTGTGCAAGGACTGTTGCCTCCAAATCCCACGGTGGTAGGCCAGCAAGGAGGCTCGCCGCTTCGCAGGACACCGTACGGTATCCGCGGATCATCCGGATGGCCATGACCCTCTGGCAGGCGGTTAGCCGGGCCACCACTCGCTTCCGTAGCGATGGCGCCCACACCGGCGCACCGTAAAGGGCCATGGACCGAACGATGCCTGCGTAGAGCCTCCGGCAGGAGGCGTCTGGACCCCCTAGGTTCGGCAGGAGCCGCTTGAGCGCAGCCCCAGCCGCATTCAACCTGGGAGCCAGACGTCGGAAGTGCTCCTTGAAGTTCCACCGGCTGTCGAGAACGAGTCCCAGGTACTTCATCGTCGACCCGACGCCGATGTGAACTCCTCCTACCGTTAATTGGGAGCCCGGAGTTGGCGCGCTCCGAGGGCCGTGAAAACACATGGCCTCGGACTTGTGCAATGCCACCTCGAGTCCCAACTGCTGTATCCTCTCCACGACTGTCGCAACCCCGCGAGTCGCTAGTTCGACCGCCGCCTGGTACGACCGTCCCCGCGCCAGGACCAGCGTGTCGTCTGCGTAACAGACCACGCTGACCCCGTCGGGGAGGTCGGCGCGCAGCACGTAGTCGTACCCGATGTTCCACAAGGGCGGCCCTAGTACCGATCCCTGCGGAACACCGCACGACATCTCTCGCCGTTTCAACTCCCCCTGATAACCGGGGTAGATGATGAACCTGTCCGACAGGTAGGCCTCGATCACCCGACAGAGGTAGTCGGGCACCCGGTGGTACCGGAGTGCCCTACCAATGCAACTCCAGGGCAGGGAGTTGAAGGCGTTGGCGATGTCCAGAGACACCGCCAAGACACACCTGCCCCGGGACACCGCATCCCCCGTCGTGAGGGCTCGCACGCGCATGATGGCGTCCACAGTGGAGCGCCTCCTGCGAAATCCGAACTGGCCGTCCGCAAGATCCGGCCCCTTCCGTGCCAAATGCACGACGAGGCGGTCTGCAATTACTCTTTCAAAGAGCTTGCCCACCTCGTCGAGCAGCACAATGGGCCGATACGCGGACGGAGAGTCCGCGGGGCGCCCCGGCTTCGCGATAAGGACCAGTTTCCCCGTCTTCCAGCGAAGCGGGAACTGGCCCCTCTCCATGCATGCGCTGAAGAGCCCTCTCAGTCGAGACCCGAGTTCCTCCATGGCCAGGACCCAGGCTTTTCCAGGCAAGCCATCGGGTCCTGGGGCGGTGTTCTTGGCATACTTCACCTAGGTAATGTATACAATTCCTAGGAATTGTGTAGCGTACCTGCTGGTCCACCGGCAATGTGTAAAATAAAGAATATATGTGTAGATTTTGATCTTTATTTATCAATGTTAACCGACTTACCTATAAAATGATGGGGAAATGAAACATGTTTTATTATTTAAAATCAATGTGTGTAAAAGACCAGGGCATGGAAGGAATTGACTTATCTTAAGGCACCCCAACACGGACAGGTTAGGTTTTGTTTTTTTTTGGAACCTTACTTTAAACTCCGTGAAAAGAATTAACACCAGAGTACTTACTCAGGTGTTATTTCTTTCCGCGCAGTTTATACGTTTTTTTTTTACGTTATTTTGTTTATGAATATATATAAATATAATCAAAATAGCGTGAAATTCAAAATTATTCTGACTAAAAGGAACATAATACAAGTCCTCCGCTCCGTTCCTCTCCTGCCTTCTAACCTAACCTGTCCGTGTTGGTGTATCCAAAAATTAAGTCATCTCTTCCCCTGCTCTCAACTTTTACATACTTTACCGGCTGCGCATTTGGTATTGTGTAGAATATACCTGGGTAAAGTATAAAATAAATAATATTGTATAGAATACCATATTACACAGAGTGCCGGTAACGTACATATATTCCCATAAATCAATGGTGCCTACCCTTGTTGTAGATACTAAAAGTAAGTACCTAAAAAAAAAATTGTCTTAAATCTCGTCTATTTTAACAGCAAGTTACAAAAATGGGAATAGCCTTCAACTTTTCACAGTAGCTACTTTCAAACAGAAAAGAACAACATGGCGTTGGAAGTAGAAACTTGTGAAGTATTGTGTGAATGATAAATGAAGTCTCTCCAAACTCCCCTGTTATTAGGTGGCTGCATGTAAATCATCTGCGATATGTTACACGTCAGCTGACATGATGCTCCTTTGTGTAGCGCTTTGTAGAAACTTTCTATATGACTGTATGATAAATAATGACTGTTTTCTGGAAGCATAATGTTGGTTTGACTAGTAAAAACCAGAGCTACATACAGTAAACTTATCCCATAGGAATTTTCTTCGGGAACATTTGAAAGAGTTAAGGCCAGGTTTTACTCATTTTGAACTTTTTTAAACCTCTGAAAATCCACAAATATAGAAGTGAACACCATGAAACTTTATTTTATTAAAATTGACTATATGATCAAGCGCTTGGTAAAAATGAAAACATTACATAAATTAGTTGGGTTGATAAAAAAAAATTGCGAATATGTCCCTAATTTACGATTACAAACGTGTTTATTTACGAGATTAAGAAATATTTGAAATATTTGAAAGTTACAAAAAAAAAATAAGCTTGTTATTTAAAAGCGCTTTGCAAAAACAAAAATCTTGAATAAGTAGTTATTGTTTTTTTTATATAAAAATAAAACCACTCTTTTGGGGCCGCGAAGTGGATATAGTCCCGAGCGAAGTTCTTACAAAAAAATAACAGTGACTATAACCGGTCCTTAACGTGAAACATTTATTTTTCTTAACAAAAATTATTCACTCTAGGTATACTCGTTGCGTTTACAAACATGTAAAATCTTATTTACTTTAACAGAATTAAATATCTTAAAATACATGGAAGTGACAAGCAAAAAGTGACCTGTCTAGGTAATGTATTTGTGAATTGCTGAAACAAGGCTGCGTAGGCTAAAGTAGCGGTTTCACGAACGGTTTTTGTTTCGAGATAATTACATATTCTGTAAGTAAATTGTAATTAATACTATGAGTATTGTTACTTAAAACAAATATGTATGACTGTTATTATTATAAATTCGCATGATATAACGTGTGAAGTGAAAAAACAGATTTGAAATTATAACTAATTCTTATTTTTTTTTTTCACAAAAACTTAACATGAATACAATGATTTGAACTTTCACAGAGCACAAAGATGAGCTTAACTCTACATACAATGAATTTTCTTATGTGTTATGAGTCAAATAATTTAGATTGTAGCTACAATAATAGGAAAAAAAACAAAAAAAATATGACAGACTTTCATATAAGAAAAAAAAATCACTACAAAGTGCAAAAGCACTTAATATTTCGGAAATTGGTGTTGGTCTTTTTAGTTTTTATGGTTACGTACCTCAAAAGGAAAAAAAACGGAGCCCTTATATGATCAATTTTATGTCCGTTTATCAGTCTGTCTATCAAGACCCTTTATCGGGGCCGAGTATTCCTTTCGGAAGCTGACCCATGACCCCAGCAGGCTTCGACCCTGCCTGCCTTCAGCCAGCAGGCTGGGCCTCTACGGTTTGCTGACAGCTCCTTGAGGCGCGCGGGAACAGAACGCGCCGTCGACGACTTGGGCTCGGTCCGGTATGTTACCGGACGATCGGACAGCGTGCTACTCACTGCACGCCGTCCGCAAGCCCGCGCCTACGGTGGCTGGAAATCGAGATCGGAATCCCGGCGGCGGCTGGGGCGAGCGCCCCGTTGCCTCTGCCTGATGCGGTCGGCCTCCTCCTTTGATAGCATTAAGCCTGCTGGGGTCATGGGTCAGCTTCCGAAAGGAATACCCGGCCCCGGCACGATAGGCAGAGAAGGAACGGGGTAGGTTTTTAGTCAGTAAGAGTCTGACATTACTTCCAGCTCCGCCCAAGGGCGGGATGATTGGATGATTTGAACTACCATAAAATAAGAAAAAAAAAAGACACTAACACCTACAAACTTAAAATTTGGCATGTTAGTTCCTTATAGGATGTAGACCTCCAGGAGGGATTTTACGAAACTTCACCTCTAGGGGGAGAAAACGGGGATTTTTTTATGATAGGTAAAATCATACAATGACAAACCACACCCTTGGGCGGGGCGGGAGATAGTGTCAGACTCTTATTAACTAAAAACCTACCCTGTCCCTTCATTGCCTTTGTTCCACGGCCCCGGGGTTCACTTTCGCCTAACCCTAGGCCCCAGAAAACGGGGGTTGGAAGTTCGTATGGAAGAACCGAGTTTTAACCCGGGCGAGGCTGCTTGGAAAAACTAGTAATTATATACATATAAACTGTCCATGAAATGGCAAATGTACTATAGGTTAGAAAACTCTTTGTACTTGAGATGTTGATAAGATACCACAGAAACATCGAATCTGACCTACCGGTAACAACTAAACGGATAAACCGCTGCCCTATACCGCGTGCTAGGACCGCCTTTGCAAGACGACATATTGATGTTCTTCCTCCTAAAAATCTATAATATGTTCTTAAACACAAATAAAGACTGTAAAACCTATTCTGTCCACAAAAAACCAAATTGACCTCCTGGCTAAAACATATTCCTAATTATGACGAAATCGAAAACTTAATTTCAGGCAGTAAATATTTAATTTATAACGTCACTTACACTCAATTCATAACACACACACACACACACACATACACTCCACAAAATGTTTAATTTTAGACATTTAGACCTAAGTATTTATTTTGTTACATAACCTTAACTTTAAAGTATTTTTGACATATTAATACTATATTACGAAAACTGGAGAAGACACTGGTCCCTATGATACAGTTAACACTATTTTATGGACCAGGGGATCCATATTTATGTAAAACCTTTATGTCCATAAACCCTTATTATTATGAATTTATTTATCTCAGGACCCTGAGGTCCTGGACCTTTGGAAGGCGTACGAGGAGCCGAAACCAGCTCGCAGATGACCTTTAGGTACTTTTAATGGAACGTGATGCCTATAACGTTGCCATTATTATTATTACTGTTTTTTTAAATAAACTTTTCTCCACACTAGGAATTAGTCCTTCATCATGCGTTCACAAATTTAAACTTATAAACACAAAAACGCATTTCAGGAGCAGTCGCTCCTTAGAGAGTTGCTTCTAGCTATTTGAAGAAATCGAACTCACGACAACAACAGCGCGTAGCAGCAACCAATGGATCAATTACTACGCTAGCGGTGCCTTCGTTTTGTTTACATAGTGTCTCTACAGCCTATATTTCTCTGAAAGCAACACATAACGCTACTGACACGTAAGTGGCACTAATTGGCTGCTTAATAATGAGCTGATATTCGCTAATTACATTTACATAATTGCTTTTCAAGCTCCATTTACGAGGTAAGGATCGTTAACGCTCACATGCCTGATTGCGTGCATTCTTTGAGAGTGCGAATTATGGCTATAAATGCTGTTTGGTTTTATGAATGCAGTTACAATGTATATAAAAGGCAATCCTTAGATTCGTATTTTTATGACAAACTAGCACCTTACAACTTCTTTCGCGAGAATGTTTTCATAACAACTTCAACACCACAAATTGATAATAATGACAGTCTAGTCAGTTTTAAGTTCCCCAGAAATAGGAATCCTTTATAAGAACCTTCATATAATCTTTAATACATCCTAAATAGTTTTATGTTGGTAGTTTTGAAAGATATAATGACCATCTTTATTATTTTCTTGAAAGTTAATATAAATAAAAAATTAGGTTTATCTCTCTCTCACCTGATGATAAACGATAATGTGGTCAGTGATGGAGCACACTTGCCGAGAAGTAACCTATTCGCTCTTGACTTTATGATCCTTGTAGCTAACCGGAAACACAAAATCCTGTACGGAATTTTACTTTAAATCTGAACGTACAATAAATATGTTCTCTAAACATTTTGTAGATACGTATGTAGGGGCGGGATGGCGGGCGCAACGCTTTACGTCTAGTGGACCGAAGATGGCTAAGGCTTGGTAGGATTTAAATTGTATTCGAAGCACACTCCCCGACGAACGAAACGACGAACGATAGAAAACTTACAGGCGGCTTGGCGTCGATGCTATCATCTGAGTTGCTTCAGTATTTTGAACTCTAGTTTTTTTTTTTTGTATTAGAAACACAAACCAAACAATCACTATACATAAAAGCTAAAAGCCATGGTTTTGGTTAGTTTCGTTCTATTAGGTTCAAGTAAATGTACGAAACATAAATAAATAAAATGAAGTAAAACAAAGTTTTTGTGGTTACAAGTGTTATTATAAAGTTGTACAGTTGTTAAATGAATTCTAAGTAAAGTTGAATTTTAAATACTTTAAACATTCCGAACTAACTAATTCCGAACTAACTAACTTTCGTAGAAACGAATATTGTTTACAATAGCCAAACGACTGTAATATAATATACCTCTATTTTCTCTCGACCATTCCGGGAATTGTGGCTAGTGGCAATATGAGAGGAATAAGTGCGGTTTAGAAGCACAGTTTTCTGAAACTAACTGATTTACGTTCTTTCGCTAGTTATAAAAATGTCCAACCTTTAGTTAAGCACTGGCCATCTTAAAATAAAATGGAGGGTGTCATCGTAAGGCAAAGAGAGCGTAATGCTGCCTTGAGAAAGTGTTTATTTGTAGAAACAGGGACTATAATAGTCATTCAATAGGGCAATTGAGAGGTCAGCCAAAAGGATGGCAATGATGCACTTGTCGAGTCGAAGCTTCAAAGTCTTGAGCATCGACGCCGAGTTGCTAGCCTGTCGGTTTTCAACCGGCTGCATTTCGGGGAGTATGCGTCAGAATTGCATAACCTAATTCCGCCTAGCCCGCTCCAATATCAGATCACCAGGCGTACGGCGTTGCGCCACCGGTACATGGTGAACATCCCACCTATACGCACAAAACGTTTTGGGAACACATTCATTGTGCGTACAGCTAAGGAATGTAATTCACTGCCGGAGTCTGTATTTTCTGATGGCTACGACCCGGGAATCTTCAAGTCAAGAGTGAATAGGTTACTTCTAGGTAAGCGCGCTCCATCGTCGACTGCATCGTCGCTTTCCATCAGGTGAGATAGCGGTCAAGCGCGAACCTATCAAACAATAAAAAAATCCTATAACCTTTAAATATCAGTTTACTTAGATAATAGTTAAATTCTACCTACTGTTATGTAAGGTTACCATATATTAGGGAAAAAAAGATTGAAGAATTCGTTTTTATCGATTAAAACATTCAGTATTCAGTTATATTTAGAAAGAAATCTTCATACATTTGTGAATTTGGCTAGGTCTCAATCGCAGCGGTACGTCCTCGCTTTGAGGATAGGCGTGCAGTAAGAACCGAGACCGAGCGTTTTAAAGATAAGTATGTCAGCAAAATCGTAAGGTTCCAGAAAGGCCGTTACCCGCTGAGGCTAATAGGCATTTCTGAAAGGGATGCCGTATTCCTAGGAATAGGAAGAGGCTAAGCTAATGATGAAACAATCAAAACTTTTAAAATACACTGCCTGAACAAAAATTTCACAGCCAGCACCAAGCCAATGCGCTATTTTTTTCTTGAAGTAAAAATTCATCAAATAACCGCTCAAGGTGAACCTAGAGTGTCAGATTTTATTGACTAAAACCAACCCAAGCAAATGTTCTTGACGTAGCAGTTTAGTCTAAATATTCTATCAATCATACAAAACCGACTCAAGAAACAAGCCATTTGTTTCAGCTCAAGAAATATAACTTCAATTATTCCATTGGCCAAAATACGGAAACAATTTAGTTTGCAAGTCTCAGCACCTTTGAAATAACGTACAGCAATGGTTGTTCATATCGAGTGTCAGGAAACTCGTTTATCGTAAGAAAAATGGAGTCGCCTTTGCGTATTCTTATTTCAATTGAAGTTATTCACAAGCAGCATTTCAAGCTGCACAATTCAGTTTGAATTTATAGCTGGAAGTTATTTCAGCCGCAGTGCTTTTGTCGAGTTAGCTATTCCAGCTGTTACGAATGGCGCTGGTAAAAATATTAATGAGTTTAAGAAAAGTTTTTGGCTGTGATGTTACCTGAGGTTCGTGCTATTAATAAAGCTGATAGCACCGCTTTTTAACCGATTTTGAAAAAGAGGAGTTTCTGTGTTTGGCTGTATGTATTTTTTTTATGTATGTTCACCGGTATCTCAGTCAATTGTGAAAAAAAACTATACGCGATAGGCGGCAACGACCTCTCGCACCGGGCTGTGGTACAGGCCATGGTCCGGAGCGAGGAGGAATGGCAGGCAGTCGCCTCCTTCTTCGAAGCAGTAATACTAGCAAAGGAAGCAGCCGCTCGCGCGAGGGAATGGCTCTCACGCCCCAGCCGGGATCCCGATCTCGATTTCCAGCCACAGTAGGCGCAGGCTTAAGGGCAGTGAGCAATGGGTAGCTCGCCGTCCAGCCGTTTGGTAACCGTCCGGACCGAGTCCAAGTCGTCGATGGCGCGTATTGTTCCACGCGGGCCTCAAGGAGATGTCAGTGAACCGTAGGGGCCTAGTAGGGTCGAAACCTATTGAGGTCATGGGTAATGTGAAAGTGAAATACAGGGATCTGGAATGAAGGCAAAGAAGAAACCGGAGTTAGTTTTTAGTCAATAAAAGTCTGACACTATCCCCGGCTCCACCCAAGGGCGGAAGATGGCACTGGATGATTTTCCCACCTAAAAAAAGCTAAAACGATACAGGGTGTTTTTTTGGGGAGGGATGTCATCAAATAACTTCTCCAGCTCATGGTAGAGTGACAAGAAGCGTCAGGCTTTTGCTGAATAAAATTTACCCGTATTTTTTCAATTGTCCTTTGCTTTTAAAATAATTCGAAGACATGCGCCATCCACATACCCACACCGGGCTCGCGTGGTGGATTACGGCCCATTTCCTCTCCTAGGGAGGAGGCATGAGTCCCAGCAGTGGGAACATTGTAAGGCTGATGCTATGCTATGTTATGCTATGCCTTTGCTTTTAAGGCCGCTGTGACTCTTTCGCCCTCCAGAATCCCTCAGTCCTTTATAGAGTCCTTGTTAATTTGTTGGCAATCATTCGAAAATCATAATCATTATAATCATTAGAGCCGAAATACGCCTATAACTGGACACAGTTCTTCTCCAAGTTTCACCATAACGACCGTTTCTATGCCTCTCACATTCATCGGGTTTCCGTAACCGTGAGGGTCATCTATGAAATAACTCCTAATTATTATAATCAATTTTCGCGTTAGATTTTGAAATAAATCAAGTTCTCGTAATAAAAGACTTCGAGAACTTGATTTATTTCAACATTTGGCGTTATGGCGAAACTTGTAGTAAGACTGAACAAGTGTACTTATATTTATTTTTTTCAGTGTTGATTTCATAGTGTATAATGCCGTGAATTCAATGTGAGTGCGGTGCCCGTATTCAAAACATGAGCCACATGCTGGAGTGCCCTAAGTGCCCAACACCTGCACTATGGAGAATTCAATGAGTGCCACCGATGCTGCAGTTGACGTAGCCACCTACTGGGCCCCAATAGTTTAGCGAGTTTGCCATCGACTCGAAAAGAAGAAGAAGAATGCCGTGAAAAATTATCTAGTGAATTAAATGTCATCAAAAGACACAACCACACACACCTCACCACCATCACCATACACACACCATCAAATTAAAATTTAAGTCGAACGATTTTTTTTATTGTTTTTAGGTTTGCGTTTGACCACAATATCACCTGATGGTAAGCGATGATGTGGCCGATGATGGAGCACGCTTGCCTAACTACGAACTTATTATAAAACAATATTGACGTATAAAACGTAAATCCGATTTCCCCTAACAGCAAGCATAATGAATATGTCAGTCATAGGAGGCATTGGCCCGGTGTAAAACATACTAGACGACGCATGCCACCCTACTAATTTACATTAAATCCATGTTTATTTTAATAATAATTGGATGTAATCATAAACTAATAGAGTTTATGCAAATATCTGCATATGGTTTACAGACATGACGGCATTATATTGCTTGCTTCGATGACTGTTCACACAAGAAGTATCGAGGTAGACGGTAATTGATCAATAGGCAATGATGCAATAATTGGTCTACACTGTACCTACATTCCTATTAATATAGTAATATGGAAATATTGTAAAAACAGTAGTTTCTAGGGTTTCATACCTCAAAAGGTAAAATGGAATCCTATAGGGTTACTTTCTTGTCCATCTGCCGGTATGTCTGTCTGTTTGACAAGACCCATTATCTCGAGAACGCGTAAAGATATGGGGTTGAAATCAAAACGCGGTCCACACGCATGTACTCAAGTCTGCGGTTCCTTACCGCAGACTGCGGGCTTAACCAATTTGATAATCTACAATCGTTAACGTTACTAGAAAATTAATAAATGGGAATGACATTATGTCAATAAAATATGTAGCCAAGTTCACATCGTTTAAAATGACAGAATAAAATGTAATCGTTGCTACAACGATCACCGCTAAAACATGTAGTTTTATGGTATAAATTATAGTTAGGCTGAGGCATTTCGATTCTAGAAAGAGACTCGACACAAATGTAACTTGCCACGATCGTAACTTGCCTAGGCTTGCTGGTTGTATATAGGATCTAACCTTTTTTTTTAACCAATATGTTCAGTGTATGTCCATTGTCCATTAAGAGCCATTCATTCCATCATGAGAGAGAGATGTCATTGTACATGGCAGGTGTTGCTATTAGTAGTATCCACTCAGAAAAAAAAAAACAAATAAAAGATACGAAAAGGTCAAAATAAATACTTTATAGAAAATAAGACTAATAAAATTGTATTTTACTTGATTTATGAATCGTTTTTTTTTTTAATTGAATTGATTAAATCTACTCTCTACACGTGCTCAAACTGTCAGTGAGTTTTATTTTTTTTAATCTATTTTTGAAATCAGGGATAACTATTTTGTACTGTCAGCAGATAAAAATAAAGGTATGGGTTTCAGTTGCCACAACTGTGGCGGTAAGTCCATTGAGTAGTGGCTGGAGAAGCACCACGGTGTCCTTACTTTCCACATAATACAAATTTTCATTAGATGTAGTAAATTCGGAAGGTTCCTATTCTGGATGGATCAATGCGCAACTCGCCGTCCGCGATTGAACCCGAGTTATCTAAGGAGTGTACAGTTCCATGTGCGCTTTAAAAAGATATCAGCAAAACCGTAAAGGCCCAGCAGGCCCAATGCCTCTACTAAGGACATGGAAAAACCTTCTGAAATGGATACTGATGGTCTTAGACCGCAAAAGGCAATTTCCTCCAGTTCCCTTTTGCATTTTATCACAAAGGAGTGGTTTTAGTCAGTCAGTCTGACACTCCCCCTTCTATCCTAGAGCAGGACCGGCTTTAGAAGATTCCTTTCATCAAAAAAAGCAGTTGAAGTCTGATACTTTTTCTCGTTCCTCCTAGAGCGAAAGAAGTCATTTGATGATTTTCTACGGTTAAAAAAAGTTATAAGCTTTATTCTTAGAGCACATGAATACGTCCTAGCCTCTCACATAAATATTTTGTTCATTTAATTTAATCACAGTCCTTATTTTATGATATTTTAACAATAACAATCACTCGAATGTTCTATTATTTGTTACTGGCTTATTTCAATACCATTAACGTATTACTTGACAGTTCGAAATTAAACAATGGCTCTGTTTTAATAATTCCTTTCAATAATGTAAAAATAATAGCATGGTAACATTACCCAATAATAATATAAAACAGGACATAGACAGGAAATTGACGTCCGTCGTTCAATATTGCTAAAGCGTTAAAATAAAAAGGTTTTGTGAGCTTTCCACACATGATGTGCCATAGATATACCTATAATTCACTTCCCCCATATCGTGTATGCTAACGATGCTCAACGCGCTCGTGGAGCCCAGCCCTGGTTTGGATTTGTTTGCTGATGAATGGAAAGTGATATTATTAGAACGTTTATGGTTCTGTGACAGATTTAAAGGTTTTTTATTGTACTAAATAAATAATACCCCCTATTAATACTCCTTTTATTTACTTTTTATAAATAATTTACATTTATATATATATATGTAGGTAGTATTATATAAATTATATATGTATGTTTATTTTATTTATATACATTTGTACCCTTGTTAGCTTATTAATCTTTTTTTTTATCCACCTGTTTCCTGCCGTTTTCTCTTCACTACCGTTAGTTGACTGGTAGAGAATGCCTAAGCCATTTAGTCCGCCTTTGTACTTTTGTGTTGCATAAAGTTTTAATAAATAAATTAATAATATTTTATTACTACGCATTTTTTTTTTTTTGTGATGATGATGTAGATGCATCCTCATCCATGAGAGGCCGTTGAAATGGGCCGTTCAATGCCGTGCGTGTACTGATATAAATTTTTCCATTCATATGTACTCAGTTTATCAAGGACATTACCTACCTGGTGCCTCGGAAAGTACGAAAAACTGTTGGTCCCGGTCGTCATTCTTAAATTTTTATAGTCGTTACAGGTTGCATGCATTTTATTCTTAATTATTCTTTATTTAGGTGTCTTCAAGGCTAGAGTGAATAGGCTCTTAATAAACTAGTGCGCCTCACCATCAACGATTGCATCACTGTTTAACATCAGGTGGGATTGCTGTCAAGCACTAGTTTATATCAATTAAAAAAAAATTTTAGAAATGTACAAATTAAGGAACAGAGCAGATTTAATTTCATAGATATTTTCCATCAGTTTAGGTGTCCAACTTTTTGTGATATATATATATTTGTCAAATCCTAAAACAATCCTATTCTTGTAAAATTTTTATACGCAACATAAAAGTTATTGGTTTTCATCTCAATATTTTATACTAATAAGACGTGTCTTATTTAATATCAATTTTATTAGTATAAAATTATAATTCTGCCTATCAACTACGAACATTATATCGGAGTATCTAAAACCTATACATATAATGAAATTTTGCTTAGAATTTAGCGGAGAAATATCACCGCCGTACAAAAGTTGTTATAAAACCAATTTTGATTTTCGAAGCATCACAAGTAAGTTTAATAAAATGAGATGAATTTCAAAGGATTTTGGTTAATTGGAAAATGAGACCACTCAATAATCAATTAAGTCATTAACTTAATTTTTTTTTCACTAATAAAATATTTTTTAAGACGTTGTTGATCGGCAGTCGATAGCCTGGTAGCATTAGGAGGGCACTCCGGTATCATCGGGTCTCTGAATATCTTTGTCGTGTGATCGAAGCCTACCTGTACAGGTACATCTTCTATCCTGGTCACCAGGGAGAGAGGGAAAGGCGAGAAATGTCGTGCGGAATCTTGCGGAACACCGCAGGGATCGGTACTAGGGCCGCCTTTGTGGAACTTCGGGTATGACTACGTGCTGCGTGTCTATATAATTGTGTCAAATAAAATATTTTTCTTTCTTCTTTCTTTCTTTCTGCATGGCGATCTCCTTCACGGGGTCATCGTGGTATTTTACGAAGACGACACGCTGGTCCTGGCGCAGAAAGAGTTGAATCGTACCGGGCGGCGGCCGAAATTGCGCCACATATGGTTGTGACAGTCGTTGTTCGAATCCAGCAGTTGGGACTCGAAGTGGCGCTGCAAAAGTCCACGGCCATGTGTTTTCACGGCCTTCGGACACGCCATCACCGGGTTCCCAATTATCGGAACGAAGAGTTCACATATACGTTGGGTCGACGATGAAGTATCTGAGACTCGTTCTCAATAGTCGGTGGAATTTCGAGGAGCACTTCCGACATTTAGCTCCCAAACTGTTAGAGGGTCCGGTTACCGTCCGGAACGAGCCCAGGCGTCGACGATGCGTATTGATCCACGGGCGCTTCAAGGAGTTGTCAGCAATCCATAGGGGCCAAGCAGGGACGAAGCGCCAAATCAAGTAAAAAAATATATATTCGAAGGACTTAAGAACTAAGAATTTTTAAAGCACTTGCTTCAAGTAATGCTGCAAACTAATTTCGTTCAAATTGTAATAAAGCACAGTAACATAACATCGTGCCTAAATTCCCTGAATGCTTAGGCAAAGGTGTAGAAATCTTTCCTCAACTCATATTTAACTAGTTATGTTGCAATCCCATGTAATAGTTGTACATAGGTACATGCATAACGTTCATTATTATTAGCCTTTGAATTTTCTTTCTGCTAAAACTCAGGCTTCCTCTCCAGGAGAGGAAATGGGCCGCAATCCACTACGCGGGCCCTGTGTAAGTTTGTACATCGTCACATATCTTTGAGGACTTGCTTAAATCTTCATGATGTTTGCCGTCATCGTTTTGTTCTCTTCAGTGGCGATGAAACAAATTGTAATTTGGTTCAAACGAAGATAGGCATTAATTCCTGAAGGAAGCCTATCCTAGCACTAGGCCATCACTGCTTTTAAGTCCCATATATTAAGGGAGAGAACTGGTATCAACTTTTCAGTAAAAGAAATCCTTGGATCGGATGTAAAAACCTGAAACACGGATCACGAATGTGGAAACACTTTCATATTCAGCGGAAGAGGCAATAAAGACCCATAAGAAAAACGTACGCAACTATTGTGTACGATTTTCTCGAAACGAATAATTCTCGTCAGAGTGGACGAGCGAGAGGTAAGTCATACCTCTTGCTCGTTAACTTTGGCGAGAATCGTATGTTCGAGACAAGAAACTCGCACCGTACAGGTATGAATGTTCAGACGAAGATTTTTTTCCTATATTCTTAGGATTATCGTAAGTTGGAGTCGAGAAACTCACCGTCTAAATTGACCTTAGGGCAGGCACAATATACCATCAACAGCAGGCAATTTGACAGACATACGTCAGATCTTGGACAAAAATACACACACACAGTCCTTGAATACAGATGAAGTAAAATTCAGCTGTGATTTTGATTAAAACCAATATCTGAATGAAAATATTAGAGCCATACCTACTGGTATGTAGATTCCCTATATCAAGAAATAATCCGTGTTTTATTAATTTGCTCTTTGATAACTTTACCGTTTGAATAGCGTATGTGAAGGTTATAAGACCGCGTATTTATCGAAACCTTACAAAATCAATGGAAAGCATTGATTTTGTAAGGTTTCGATAAATACGCATACAATTTTATGTATTATAAGTTCCAAGTTACATTAACATAAATACATATATGGTTTCCATGAAAGCCTGTGTAAGTTTTTAGATGTTACAAATTATTTCAATGTGATGAATGAAAGTAACGGGCACGCGGGCATAGTGTAGGTTTCTTTCAGTGTTTTTTTTTTTTTTAATTTTTATTATGTAATTGTATCTACTTGTAGAGATACCATAAAACATTATTTTCAGTATATGCGAAACTTGAATAATGTGTTCAGAGTCAACAACGGAATCGATTCTAATTTTTTTCACACCGATTTTTTCACAAAAAATATTTGAAAAAGGTCACAAGTTAGACACCTCTGATACTAAGTACAACACAAGTCAAGGCAGGTCTTAGTGGGCATTAAGGGTCAGCACACACCTGGGTGCAACCTCTCTGTCGGCTGGGTCGTCCGGTGACCATGTGTTTGTGCGAAAAACCAGGTACCATAACAAGCTTGTAACTTGGTGATTCGCGGACGCCCGCGCGGTCACATACAAAAGTGCTTCGAGAAGCACGGCACTCCGAGAAGCCTGGCTCGTGCTTTTTACTATAAGTTTTTCATCGACACGACTACATGCACACCGCTAAAGTTAAATTAGCGACACTGTGTAGGTAATACTCCTTTTTCCGCAACGGGACTTAGCACACGCGGTGTGTCAAGCAGTTTTTTATTCAGTAGTTCACTCAAAGCGAGTCAACTGGTGGATCGTCAATTATAATTATGGCCCGCCTTCAAAATAAGGCCTTCCTAAGTTTTCATCATGGCAAGTTGATGGTTAACCCGAGATTAGGTTGCGTCAACCACATTTAGTCCGCCATTACAACAGTTGAAACTCCTTGTGAATAGGCTAGGTTTTAATTACTGTATGCAATTTAGCTTTCTTGAAGCTAGAAAAACTGTAATACATACAGAAAATTAAATCTTGACTACTTTCTAGCAAATATATTGCAATAAACGTAGAGACTTTTATTATAAAATTCTTCCAGTAAACTGCAAGCGAGATCTCAGTATCTAACGAGGTCAGGAGAAATGTTATTGGTTTTTATTTTTACATGAGCTCTCCGTTTGTAGTCAGTTTGGTTTTGTTTCTTGTGCACGGTACAAAAAGGTAAAAGATCTTTTTTAATGTATGGTATATATATATATGGCTATTAGTAATTTATCACATTAAGCTTATGACTTTTCTCGCTCTAGAGCGGAGCGGGAGGGCGTGTGCTGACTAAAAAACTCTTACTGACTAAAACATCACCTTCACGCAAAGGGTGACCTCCTTTGCGTCCCAGGACTACGGGTCCCCCATTCAGAAGTCGACCCATGGCCCTAGTAGGCTGCTGGGGTCCTACAGTTTTGTTGACATATCTCTGAGGCGCGCGTGGGTACATACTGAGGACCTTAATCTTGGTTGGACTTGCACGTCAGAAAACGGCCAAAATTATTTGTGTAAGTGCAAGCACATGGACAAATCTATTATAGGCACTGACAGGCAGATAACTGGTGACATTTTGTAGTAAACGTCCAACTCTAACGGATTTGTTTTTTCCAAAAACTTGTAATAATAATAAGCGCAGAGAGTGTCCGAGGTATGGACACTCTCTGCGCTTATTATTATTAATTTTGTGAAATGAATAGATGAATATATTTTTTACTAACCCCTAAAAAATACCGCACGAAATAATATTATGTCCGTGTTTAATTTTAATTAATGTTTTATATTTTCTTTTATTGTTCTGTCTTCTATGTACCTACTTATTTTTTTTAGTTAGTGTATGATTTAGTGACTTCTCGCGCTCTAGGGCAGAGTGAGGGTGTGTGTCAGACTTTTACTGACTAAAACCACAGTTTCTACAGTTGCCTTGCGTTCTACGATCACGGGTTTCCCTTTCAAAAGTGGACTTATGGCCCCAGTAGGCTTCGGCCTTGCTGAGCTGAGCTACGGTTTTACTGACATCTCGTTAAAGCACGCGTGAAACGCTACGCGCCGTGCGTCGATCACGTGAGTGTGTTTAAATAGTGTAATTAGTTTCGGCCTTTCTGTTTAAATTAAATAAATCTAAATCGTAACTCGAAAACGTTCCGTTCTGCCATAAGAAACGCTTCCGGCCAGCCCCGCAATAAACACACTTGAGATCCGTAAATAAATACCCACCTACCTAAATCTAGAAATATAAAATAATCTCATAACTATAACAAACAGTCACTAAAGACATTACGGTTTTTGTTCACACTCATATTTGTGCCAGAATAACAGAAGAAAGACGTACTTTTATCTCGACAAATATTAATTTCCCTCTTGAGGAATACTTTTCGCGAAAGTACTGAGAAAAATTGGACTACATTACGGAGTAAGGTGCTGACAAGTATTTCAGATGATAGTGTTTGTCTCTGAAGAGTAATAAACATGTACTAGAAAGTTCTTTAGAAGATGAATCGTTCAGTGGGGACCTTAAGAAAATATACAATGTGTATTATTTCACGTAAATTGAATACTGTCTGACTTACAAACTGTAACATGAAATAAAGTCATAATAAAAACCATTCAACGGGGGCACGCTGGACCCTACGGTTTGCCTTTCCTTGAGGTGCGAAGGGAACATTATAATAATAATAATATAATATTTCCACAACTATCACACAACACCGTCTAGTCCCAAGCTAAGCAGAGCTTGTGTTATGGGTACCAGACAGCGCATTAATGATTAACATTGCGCCGTTAATGACTTGGGCTCGGCCCGGATGGTTACCGGACGGTAGGACAGCGAACTACCCAATGCTCGACGTCCACGAGCCCGTGCCTGCGTTGGCCGGAAATCGGGATATGAATCCCAGTGGCGGCTGGGGCGTGAGCGTCGTCGCGTAATGCGGTCGGCCTCCTCTTTTGCTAGCATTAAAATGAGGCGACCGCCTTTTTAGGTGGGTTATTATCCAATGGGTTCTTGTGGGACCGTGTTAGACTTTTACTGACTCAAACTATTCAACAGGCTGATGTTGTTCAGTCTGAAAAGTAGGTTTTCTCAGAAGAAAAATTGATAACCCAATTGCGGCGCTTCCTACCAGGTCCAATTTTATTTTTGAACCATCCGGGACCCATTCAAATATAACTACACAAAATTAAAAAAAAAAAAAAACGTACACATAGATAATTGATATTCATAGTACTTTCGCCCCTCAAATTTGTCAAACAAAGTGGAAGTCACCCTGTAGAATCCGTTTGCTCTCCGGGGGTCTAATTGTGGAATAATTAACAATAGGAAATTAATTTTGTCTCATTAGTCTAAGCTTGATTGGTTGAGGACCTTATTACCGTAATTTTACTGGATTGTTAGTTGGATACAATATTTTATTTTTTCTGTCGGATATCTTTGATTCTATATAAGTCTATACTACTTATGTCTATAGTAATATTCTAAAGAGAAAAGATTCGTATTTTTTATTTTATTGAATTTTAAAAATTATTGGACCGACTTTAAAATATCTTTTACCAGTAAATTGTTAATTTTATCATTGAGTGCCATAGGCTATTTACTGTCTAAAATTTACGTAGATGAAACCGCTGGCAGACGCTGGTCATTTATCCAATGCGGCCATTATGTCGAAAATGTTCAAAATTCAAGTTTCAGACTTATTTGTCACTTGCGAATTTTGCAATAGCGAGTTGACGAACAAGCCTCGAAAATTGAACTATTACTATTATTTTTTACACGACTGCCCAAAAAAAGGAGTGTTATGTTACAGGTGTTATGTTATCAATTTTTTTTTAATGTTTTTATGAATGTGATTATCGTCTAAAATTTGATAGACAGATTCCACCGTTAGTCAAAACGGACGTGTAAAAAAAACATTTTTGTAATTTTGTTACCCCAATTGTTTTTTGCCTTTTAATTCATTTTTTTTTTAATTTTCCTTGTTTGTTAACTTGTTCTATCCCACTCCTCGGTAAAGGTCTCATTCCACTCCTTCCATCTTAAGTGGGCTTGGGTATCCTCCTTCATTAAAACCAACATCAAAAATCAATGGCGTAATATTCTTTGACATTCAATTACTGAAAAAATCACAAAAGTACAATATCAAATATGCTTCGTCTACAAGAATAAAGCCAGTTTCACATGACGCACTGTAAACTCAACTTACCTCACATTTACTGTAATGCAGGATGTACACACATTTCCTTTGCGTCTTCACCGGCGGATATCGCAATATCTCTGAGGCATACTTCGTGCACTCAAATACAATATTTGTCTTTGGTATATTTGTTTTTCAACTTTATATTGAGGGTGAGCTCGTTTTCGTATAAAAATCGTGTGTTCTAAGAGAAAATAAATGTCGTGAGATCGGAGTTTGAAAAGATTTTGATAGGAGAATATTTAAGTGAAGTATAAAAATATTTTGTGAAGAGAACTTATTTCTTTTAAATATAGCTTAGTGTGTGTTTAGTTTGTTTAGAAATATAGTATAGTTAGTTAAGCTTTTAGGGTTCCATACCTCAAAAGGAAAAACGGAGCCCTTATAGGATCACTTTATATAGGAACAGGTACAGGTACCAACCATAACACTTTAATAACGTGTGACTACGACATTTCTTTTTGTTTTGTTCTTGTTTCTCCAGTAACCTTGTTTATTTCAGTCCCAAAAATCTTGTTTCATACTTTTTTAGCGTTCTTTTTTGTCGTAGTCGGGTTTTAGTTTTTTACTTTTTTTTATTTAAACTATTTTGCTGTTAAAACGCTGTCATTGACATCGAATTTTTCGACCGCTTGAGGGCACTTTGAATTTTGATGATAATATTTTTAATAAGCACAAGTGAAGCCCTTTCAAATGATATCAAACATAGTATATTTATCTTAACATGTTTTTTAACACATGACTTTTTGTCCGCTAGAGGACGTTAGTTTAAATTTGAATAATATTTTGGAAATCTACGAGTCAAGCTCTTTCTGATAACAAACACGTCATATTTATATCATTTTTATTTTTTAACGCATTAATTTTTGTCCGCTAGAGGGCGCCATATCGATTTCGGTGACACGTTACGTAGCCTATGTTCAGCGGACAAATAAGACGGTTCTAACGATACCTCATAAGTCGAGTTCTGATAACTAGATTAGGAGCTATGACGGAACAGATGAACATACTCATATACATACATACATGCATACATGCATACACAGCCGGTCAAAATATCAAACTAGTAAATTAACGAAAAAAGAAAGATACAGTCGTTTATCTTGCAAATAACGTACATTTCGACATTCGCAAGGGAATCAAAATTCATAGGGTACTTCCTTTTGACCTAGAATCCTGTAATTTGGCATGAACTCACAAAAAAAATACTTTTTGCTCGATTCGAAATTTGAACTGTTTTTACTGTGTATATTTTTTATGAAAGAGGTCAATCGTCGAATCCGACTCAGCTGGGCGGCGTTCGGGAAGCTGCGCGATGTCTTCTTGTCCAACATACCACAGTGTCTCAAGACGAAAGTCTATGACCAGTGCGTGTTGCCTGTGATGACATATGGCTCTGAAACGTGGTCGCTTACAATGGGCCTCATAAGAAGACTTAAAAGGCAATGGAAAGGGCTATGCTCGGAGTTTCCTTGCGTGATCGAATCAGAAATGAAGATATCCGCAAGAGGACCAGGGTTGCCCACATAGCACGTAGAATTACCAAACTTAAGTGGCAATGGGCTGGGCACATTGCACGCAGAACAGATGGCCTTTGGGGCCGAAAGGTTCTGGAGTAGCGGCCGCGTACCGGAAGACGCAGCGTTGGAAGGCCTCCCACAAGGTGGACCGATGACCTGGTCAGGGTCTCTGGAGTCCAATGGATGCGAGACGCACAGGACCGGCCATTATGGCGACGCTCGGGGGAGGCCTCTGTCCAACAGTGGACGTCTTTTGGCTGAAATGATGATGACGATGATGATTTTTTTATGGAAAGAAACATATCTAAGTAAAGTATAATGTTTTTGTCGTACTTCCTATGTTCGCCTATGTTCGTTCTGGGCGGTTCCTCTCATGTTCCCTTAGTTACCCTTTGCGTTTAATATAATAATGTTTCTACAGCTGGGACTCACCAGCAGTGGTGATATTATCCATCGGGTTCCCGCAACCCTTGCAGGTCATCGGTCCATCTTGTACGAGGCCTTCTAACACTGCGTCTTCCGGTACGCTGTCGCTACACACCACATCCGTCTGTTCTGCGAGCAATATGCCCTGCCATTGCCACTTAATTTTGGCGATTCTTCGTGTTATGTCGACAACTTTGGTTCTCTCGCGGATATCTTAATATTTGATACGATCACACAAAAAAACTCCGAGCATTGTCATGTCCATTGCGCTTAAGTGACTTTAAGCCTTCTGATGAGGCCATATGTATATATCTATATTTATACCCCCCAATGAATGTACATTTATGTAAATCATCTATTAGTGTAAATAAAGGAAGTTAACAGAAATTTTAGTTAACACTAGCACAGTTTTAACCCGCAATCTGTCATTGCCACAATTTGCAGCCTGCTGGACTTAATTAGCTAACAAAAAGGAGCTATATTCATGGCTGCTAACGTTTGTTCAGCGTGTGGGGCTCGCTAAAACCGTGCCACAAATGATATCTAACAAATGCTAGCTCTATCTAGTCAGGTCCATTAAAATTTGTGCCGTGTTTCCCTCAAAAGACCATCTCTGACATTAATTAGTTTTCATATAATTTAACTATGATATTTTTGCAATATGGTCTTTTTAAGGTGGTAAATTATAACTTTGTCCGCTCGACGGCAAAGCGAGAGGGTGTGTCAGATTTTTGTTGACTAAAACCACACACCTATGTTCCTTCTTTACCTTATGCTCTAGGACCCCGGGTTTCCCTTTCGGAAGTCAACCCAAGGCCCCCCCAATAGGTTTCGCCCTTGTTGGACCCCTACAGTTTTGTTGACATTTCTTTGAAGCGCACGTAGAACAACGCGCCATTGACATCTCGAGTTACAGTATGCTCTAAAAGTGACTTTGACTGCTGAGTTCTTTCGGCTCAGCTTATTCAATTAGGCAAACCAGTCTCTTCTAGTTTAAATTGACGAACAAAAAGTGGTAAGTATTTATTACCAATTTTTTTCAATGGACAAATTATTTACGGACGGCGACCTATGTTTTTATTGTGACTGATTCTTCTAATGGTTGAAGATGAAGATGGAGTGGTACAATGTACATAAAAGTGTTCTATTTTTATTGTACTTTATTTTCCTTGTTATTTTGCACGTTTTGATAGAAAGTAACGTAAAAATCGTAGGAGGAGGCGTTTTTAAATTTTTCGCCTACTCTCATGGAAAATTTTCCTTATGGAAACATTATAACTATGAGTACAAAGAAGCTCCTTCATCATCATCAGCCTTTAAATGTTCCCACTGCTGGGAGACAGGCCTCCTCGCTAGGTGAGGGCTGCTGCTGGGAGAAGCTGCTTATTGCCATAGAAATTTCATCCAATAAAAAGAAGACCTACATATTTTATGTGCTCGTATGCATGTAGGGTGCTTTTTTCAAATACGCAAAGTAAAATCTTTGAAGCCAAAATTTTAAATCATAGTTTTGCCTTTATTTTTACACTAACTTCTGCCAGCATTATATAAAATTATTCAATTTATTAAATGTATAAGACTTTAAGACAAAATGATCTACATACACACATTCATACACATATATTACATTTCTCACACATATATTCTGTTATTTGGAAATATTGTACGACAAATCATTTTTTTTTAAAGAGTAACCATGGAGTTTCTTGCCGGTTCTTCTCCATAGGAAAAGACGAATTTGGAACCGTACACTAGCTTCTGAAGTTTTATAAGTGCCCATGTAGGCCTATGTGAAATATAAACAATTTTTATTGAGTTTGATTTTTTTTTGCTTTTATATATATTAATGTGATGAGCACTTTTAATAGTAAACTATATTGAGTGTCTACCTGTTTAGTTTAGGCATAGTCATGAGACAAACAATGGTAGTCTTATTTTTTTACCTTAAATTTTTTACAGGTTGTTTTCACAGTGTGTATATAATGTGTGTGTCTATATGTGTGCCAAATAAAATGTTTCTCTTCTATTTTTGCATTTTTTTTTTAAATTTTAAGTTAAGGATATTATCTTCTAAACAATAAGTTAATATCTAAGTTACGACGTGAGCCTGATGGATGTTTTTCAAAATTTCCGGTGCTTACTCAAAGTTTTCCTCACTCATGATACAATTATCTATTTTTACTTGACGACAAAAAGATTTGACAAGTTATGTTAAGAGGGTTCTTTCTGAACCGTCTATCGTCAAACTGAGCTTGCTGGTTCATCTCACGAAATATTTGATAAAAAGAAAACATAATATAAGAAAGATAACTCTGAACGATCGGTTGACATTCAGTAATTCCGTCATTTACTCGATTTTTTCAGAATTCACTCAGTCTTTTTTATTTTTTAGATAGTTTTTGAAAACAGTTTTCGTCATTAAAAATCTTGATTAAATACGCAATGTTACAAGATTTATTTTACTACTTTTTTATTTATGAGTACGTTTTGAATGGCATGTTCACGCAAACTAGCAGATTTTCAAAGGTTTTGCTGGATTGGTTATACAGCAAATTATGATTTGATTTCAATAGGAACTTAGATAATATCCAAAAGATATCTGTGTTTCCAAAATATCTAGAGAAAGATAACCTCATCATCACATAAGAGCGGTTATATGAAATTGTATCTTGTGGTTGGGTGCTCTTAACAACTAAAATGGCTTACCATAAAACCTATTTATATAAAGCCAAACAATTTTCATATTTCTATCCATAAGTAAATATACAAAATAATATTTAATATCGTGTAAAAATAAAGATGGACATTACCCAAACCTTCGTAACGATAGTTGCTATGTTCGGAACTTGGGAAAGGGACCGCAAAGCGATATTAATACGTTTTTTATCTCCCATAAGCCTACGGTAATGTTCGTCTAAAGATCCCAAATGTTTCTCGGAACGTCGTAAAGGAATCTCGGCCAATCAGAAAACAATTTCCTTGGTATGCCGGTTCCTGTGGCGTTGCCGTTGGTATAAAAAGCGTGAGATTGTATGTGAACTCGTGTGAAAAAAGTGTTTTTTCTTTTTCAATGTACACCCGTTTGTAAATATTGGAAGTTTTAATATTTTTTGTGACTGTTAAAATCACAACACGAAAAGGGTTTTATTAGGTCAATTAATAAGTTAGTAGTATGGCTGGTAGTCGTATAGCATTCACTCAACACAACTTGACTTGAATTTTAATTTTAATTTAGTTTATATAATTCCAATGTATTTATTTTAATCTGTTTATTATATTATGTTGTATGAGTAATACTATTTGTTACTATGGGTTTAATGCCTGAAATAAACGATTATTATTATTATCATTAAGCAACAAACTAAAGTTGAAGATGTAAACTATTGTATCAGAAATTTGAAGTGGTAAGTTGTGTTTTATTTTGTCATTTAATTTTATATTCAGCATATTTCTTTCTATGCTGTGTTGGCAAGTTTCAATGCATTCATGTGCTGATTTAGACTTAGACTCCATGTCTGACAACGGACCCTGGGAAAGTATCAAAATGCATACCAGGACTCTGGAACCAAGGTTAAACAGGAACGGGATAGGTTTTTAGTCAGTAAGAGTCTGACACTATCTCCCGCTCCGCCCAAGGGCGGTGTCATTGAATGATTTTACCTACTTTAAAAAATATGTCTGAAAACATATGTCATACTCGACAGAATGCATGAGTTAAAAATTTTCCTTTTAGATTTTATTGGTATGTCAAGGTTTTTCATTATTTCCTTAAGTGACCAGTACTTTTTCCAAGTGATGCTAATTCTATTGTTGATTTTCTTCGTTGTGAATTTTGTTGGGGATACTATCTGTCCGAGGTATGTGTGCTCATGATTGATAGTACTTACAACTTTTTCGGGTTTTTGTTGTTGCTACAACCGCAAAGAACTGCAAGAAGCTGCAGCGACACTATTCACGCGTAAGCTCTTTTAGTCACTGCTACGTGATGTGATTGTAGTACGCATGTATATCGATTTAAAGTGAAGGCAGGAGCGTAGTTACCGCCGTATCTGCCGGATCAATTATACGGGGGCCCGCCCTACAGGGGCCCCGACGCAAGTAAAAATTTGCAACATGTTATCTACAACCGTCTCGTATGGTAAACCAAGCATTTGTAAAAAAGCACCGTTTTATTTTATATGAGGCCCCTGTGGGAATTTTGATACGGGGCCCCCGTGGGACTAGCTACGCCACTGAGTGAAGGCTACAGGGATTCCATAATCTAACTATCTGTTACCCCGTTAAATAGTTTACTTGGGAAGGCACATTCGATTTCCGGCTCTCACTCAAGCTTTCACTTAATATCCGCTGTAGTTATAATCTTCTAAGTGTTTTGATATGGTTGACGTAGATTAAAATGACAAAGCCAGTAGGTAATTAGATTTCAACATAGCTTTACTTCAAGCATGTATTTTTCGAGAGGTTAAGCAGTGATATCGAATTCTTCCACATTTTGCCATCAACTAGGCATTTCGATAACGGATCACAGAAAAATTTCAAATGTATAAATTTTTCTCTAACATACTTACATTCGAAACTAGGATTTAGGTTCTGCCTTAATGATAAGTCAGCAAAATTGACGTACGGCGAGTATCCGCCCATGCATGTTTATTACCTCTACCTATGACTTAGCCTTTCGCTTCGTCGTTTATACCACGTAAATCGAAGGACTAAAACAATTTGCCTGCTGTGGTCCACCCGTCCGATTACTATTCAGGTGTTTAAAAAATTGGCTCTTAGTAAACCGGTACGCGTACCGGTAGAAGGTTTACTGAGTAAATAAAAGCATAAGTAAGACCAAAATATATTTTAGTTAGAGCGAGTATTTTTTACAAATATTAAAAAAATAAATAAGGTCATGTACAAATAACGATTTAAATTATGTATAAGATTAAAATAAAGTATTTTAATAACAGCTATAATCATAGGGTAAGAATCTTTTTTAAAAATGATAACGAGAAAAGATATTGCGTTTAAAGGAACTTAAATTATCAGATCAAAATAAAATATTTTATTAATAACAACGATGACCACAGGGCAAGAATCTATTTATTTTAAAAATGATAAAAATAAAAGAATTCACGTTTAAAGAACGACTTAAATTATGAAAGATTTTCTTATTCAAATACCAATCATAAAAACTGGCATACGTAGTGATTCCGAAGACATTTACTTTTAAGATTACTGAGCCAATTCACTTTATTCAGCGATCGTTGGCGTTGGTAAAACGTCGAAAGAATAGCTTTGACAAATAAAAGCAATCGTTTGAAGTCAATTTTCGAACTGTATGGGGATAAAAGGCTTCAGGAATGTTGTGTCATGTTCCAATTGACTAGGCTTTTAGTTCAATACGTCACTCTATGTCAACTGGGCGTTTTAGTGTTTGAATTAAATATTGTCTCAACATTTACACATTGAATCACTGCTGAATTAAATATTGTCTCAACATCTTATTTAATTAAAGTGAAATAAACGAAATAGAGTGGGACTTAAAATGAACATGGACAAGCCCGAAGTCATGGTAAACATCACATGCTACATGTAGCATCCCCTCTTATCAAAGTCAGAGACTATACTGGAAGTTGTGGATGACTACGTTTACCTGGGATAGACGTCCAGTTGGGTAGGTCTACTTCGAGAAAGAGGTCGGAAAGCTGCAAAGCATCTTCTCGTCCAATATACCGCAGTATCTCCAGACGAAAATCTATGAGCAGTACGTATTGCTGGTGATGACATATGACTCTGAAATTTCCGTTTCCTTAAAAAGAAAAAATATTTTAGAGTAGGTTTTGCCTTATTTTTTGAGCAGTGTAGGTGGTGACCTAGTGGTATCAGTCTTGAATTATAAATTACTTTTTGTAATTTATTTCATAACCTTTGCTCTTCAAAAGGTGAAGGAAAATGCTGTGAGGAAATTGGCATGTAGAACCAAATAATCAAAGACGTGTGACGTTTACATACCCGCACTGTGCCCGCGTGGAGGATTACGGCCTACTTACTCTCCTAGAGAGGAGGCCTGAGCGCGCAATGGGAATATTGTAAAGCTATTATACAGGTATGTATACTGATTATAATGTAATCAGAGTATGTTTATTCAATAATGAGTACCTAAGCTGTGGTTACCTGTAATTGAGTTTAGACCACATGATTATGTGTGGTATTTGTTGAAGATTCTGTATTGTGTGCTCGTTGCTATTTCTTATTAAAAATAAAATTGGCAGCAGTTTTTAATGTAATTATTCAGGTCTCAATCTAACTATTAGATCCATCCAAAATCATTAAGCCTTTGGAGCATTATTGATTAATAAAGCTCGATACAATTACATTAAGACATTATTTGTGTATACTGATATTATAAAACTGAAGAGTTTGACAGTTTGTTTAGAGAAAAAATATTTGATATAAACTAGTTCTTGATTGCGATCCCATCTGAAGGTAAGCAGTGATGCAATCGATGATGGTGAGGCGCACTGGTTTATTAGGAGCCTATACACTTTGAAAACACCTAAATTATAATTGGACGGAAAACAGAATTGATTTTTTTTTTAGTTTTTGATAGTTTATTTATTAAAGAACATTACGCTACGATCAAAAGGAGCTGTAATCAAAGATGTGGGTGAAATGTTGGGGACAAATATTTATAAAATTAGTTGGAAGTAAGGAAAGCGGGGTTGAAAAACGATTTGTTGCTCAATTCATCAATGTTCAAATTATATAGTATGTGCATCATTCTTGATAAAGAACTACAAAGATTTCAATTCCAAGTTCTGAATTAGTAATATTTTCTAGAATATGGATTTTTCAAAGTAGAGAGCGTCTCTCTTCTTCTTGGTAGGATCAATCTTGCTAGACTGGTCGTGGTTATCATAAAGGTAGCTCTCCGGAAGCCGACAGGGTACGCCATATGACTTTTTGTTACTTTTGCCTGCTGGCAGTCATCCAGGCGCACTCGTTCAATGGGCTGCTAACAGCCGTTTTGACTTGGTCAGTCCATCGCATCGGTAATCTGCCACGCTGTGTTTGTTGTTGTATCTACCTTCCCTTGTATAACAAGGCCTTCGATGGAGTCACTTCCACGTCGACGAATGTGGCCAAAGTATTAAAAAATACTACACAGAGACGATGTAGTGGTATAGATTTGGCATAAAAGAAAGTTCAACTAAAAAAGCCAGAATTGATCCTGGCTGGTTTCGGTACCGAGCCTCAAAGAATTCCTGGCTTTTTGTCGGTTGCATTCAACGTTACCGAAGCACTGAAACAATTTTGTTCAGGTCTTCTATCAATGTTTCGAATAGCCTGTCCGGTAATCGCCGTTACCTCGTACTGTGTAGTATAAAATACGTACTAGGGTTGCAGACACGTAGCGAAAAAACTTCGCTTCCGTTTGTACAAGTGCTGGGAATTCCTGCACAGAAAACGGTGATCCTAGAACATAAAGAGCAAGTGCAAGACACAAGTTTGGTTTCAATCAGTAAAAATCTGACACGCCCTCTTGCTTTACTTACCCTAGAGTGGGTCAATGGATGATTTTCAACCTAAGACCCAGATAGACCCCAGTATCAGAGCAATTGTCACGTGGAGACAGTTTAATTAAAGTAAAAAGTCCTAAAAAATCACCTTGCAATACTGTGACGGTAACAAATCCACATTAATATTTTATTTGTGATGTATGGTTTTCGTTTGAAAATAACATCAAAATTGTTTAGTAAATGAAACAACAATTAGCATTATTTTTAAATATTGGTATGAGGAGTATGAGGGTCGTGGTGAGAACGTCTCACTGTCTCCTTTGTAGGGTCATTGCCCTTAGTTACCTGACCTACCCCTATAATAGTTTTTCAAATTAGGTGGGTTAGGTAACTTAGGGCACTGGCTATACAATGTAATTTAATTTAATAGCGATTTTGCTAATGAACTAGCTAATGCCCACAGCTTCACTCACTGACTATCCTACTCTACCCAACTCTACCCCGCCCTACCCTATTCTACTCCACCCTCCTCTACCTTAATCTACCATACTATAGCGGTAAGTCCCCTCTTTGAGGAATGGCTGAAAAGTCAACACGGCGTTCTCACTTTCCGCATGACGCAGGTTCTCGTTGGACATAGTAAGTCCGGGCATTTTCTGCACTAGATTCGTGCAGAGAAAACGCCCAGTTGTCACCATTGTGTGGATCTAACAGTGGGCACGATGGAGTATACGGTAGAGGTGTGACTGGCTTGGGCAGAGCACCGTCGTGTCCTCGTGGGGCGATCAGCGGCAGCCCTGGAGCGAGAGAAGTCATTTGATGATTTCCCACCTGAAAAGAAAATCTTAGTCGCCCCTAATCTGCTCTTCACTACCTACCTACACTACGCCACTTACTTACCTATCCTATCTACCTACCTACCAGCTTACCCTACCTTTGGATGATTTTCTTGCCATTATTACGAAACAGTATATTTTAAAAAAAAAGGCAAATTAAATCTGAATGTATGTAAACTGAACTCCAAGGAATTAAGTGAATGAATAAATAGTGTCGATGCAATTATCTTTCTCACTCATGCATTTTGCGGAGAACAATAATAAATTGAACTTAATTATACTCCGTAACACCTTCATTCATTTGAGGTTTTAAATCACATTGGCCCCCAATAAATAATAATTGTGGTCGACGGCCATCGGGCGTATTGCCATAATTAACGTTTTTGGGTATTGGATAACTTATCATCATAATTATACCATTATTTGCGTTACGTATTTTTTTTTGTTCGAGTTTGATATAAACATTACTTTACGCTCCAAAACTTAAGTAACAGAGTGGCTAGTGTGAGATTGCTTTACGTTAAGGCGATCGAAGCGTTCCTGACGTTCGGCGCTCCGATTGGCCTGCTCCAAACTCTTAACCAATCAGAGACTCACACAGCACACATGTTAGAAAAAAAAGTTGGCTAAAGTGAGAACGGGCTCACGTCCCCGTCCCATCAACACTCGAACAGATGGGCTAAGATTGTTTTATAGACGCCTAAGAAATGATGTCGCTGTCGACGTCTACCATGGCAAGGGTAAACGTAGCTAGAGTTCACCCAAGATAGAGGTTTTGACGAAGATGTGAGAATTTTGTTATCTTACATTATGTCCCACTGCCGGGTAGTCGGCAGTGGGACATAATGTAGGATAACAAAAAATAAAGAGGTAAATTAAAAAACGTTTAATTTCTGGTAATGAAGGCAAAACCCCTTTGCGTTCGAAGGCCACAGTTATTCTTCCAAAACTCCTATCTGTCTGTCGATCGGCCCAACAAGGGCCCTTCAGGACTAACCGAAAGTTCACTCCCTGGCGGCGCGGTGATGGCGCGGCGGTGACATCTTAGACACGAGCCCTAAGAGAATGAAAGGGAGTCTAGGTTAAGCGATTGACTGCTACGCTGCGTGCCGCCATTTCGATTCCTACAAGGAAAACATTTTTGTACAGCCGAGAGATAAAGCTTAAAGAAATTAATTTCTTACATGCGTTAATTAATTCGAGTTTAAAAAAAAGTACTTTATTTTTCATTTTCGACCCTCCGCAGGATTAAAACGACCAAAATTTAACGGTTTATGTATGTTACCGGCAATCTATATAATCTAATATTCTATACAATACCTAGGCAATGTATAGAATACGGTTTAATGTAAGCCTTTTATTTACAGGTGGTGGTGAAAAAAAATGATCCTAACCTAACCTGTTCGTGTCGGGGTGCCCTAAAATTACATCACCTCCTTCCTTGCTCTCGTCTTTTACACACATTTCCTGAATTATACTAAATAAAAGCCCGAAATTATTAAAAAGTTATTATCTAAGCTATGACGTCGAAAAACTCCTCCGCATCGCTGTCGGCTTGTAAAGTAAGTACCCAAAAAACTGGTGGCATTGTCACGCTATATAGCAATGCTTAACCTTTGTCCGAGATGTCGACAATGCGTTTGGAAAGTTCTTTAACAGTTTGTATGAAGAAACCTACTTTCACGCTGCGAAATCTCAGAAACTTACTGATTAATCCCGAAATCTCAGAAACTATAACACCTACAAACTTAAAAGTTGGCAAGTAGGTTCCATATAGAGTGTAGACGTCCGTTAGAACGGATTTTACTAAACGCGGGTGGCGTTTGTACAGCCTAGAGATAAAGTTATAGTTGTTAGTTATATATATAATATTATAAAGAGGAGAGATTTGTATTTTTGTGTGTATGTTTGTAATGAATAAACTCGAAAACTACTGAGCCGATTTAAACAAAACTTTCACCATTAGAAAGCTACATTCACTTTGAGTAATATAGGCTATATTTATTGCTAGAAAAAATTAGGGATCCTTACTAAAACTTTAGTAACGTGACCCAAGGTGTACAAAAATTACATAAAACATCTTTCGTCGCCTGCGCTATGAAAACTATTGATGATAGAACAAAAGTATGTTCTACAATATTAAAGAACATATTAAATACTACAAAAAACTTCAGCATACTATATGTCCAACTATTATCGTTATGTCACAATAAAAACATATCCACCCGTGCGAAGCCGGGACGGGCCGCTAGTATAATATATTTTTGTCCTCGTGGGGGCGATCGGCGGCGATCTCTCGCGCCGGGGCTTGGTTCAAGCCATGCTCCGGAGCGAGGAGGAGTGGCAGGCGGTCGCCTCCTTCTGCGAAGCAGTAATGCTAGTAAAGGAGGAGGCCGACCGCCTTAGGCAAAGGCGGACACGCCGCCGCCGCCGCCGGGTTTCCGATCCCAATTTCCGGCCACCGTAGGCGCGGGCTCGCGGACGGTGGGCAATGGGTAGCTCGCTGTCCGTCCGTCCGGTAACAGACCGGTCCGAGCTCAGGTCGTCTACGGCGCGCACCGTTCCCGCGCGCCCCAAGGAGTTGTCAGCAAACTGTAGGGGTCCAGCAGGGCCGAAGCCTACTGGGGCCAAAGGTCATGCGAGAGTGTCACCACGGGCCCCGGGACAAAGGCGAGGAATGGAAAGGTAGGTTTTTAGTCAGTAAAAGTCTGACACTGTTTCCCGCCCCACCCAAGGGCGGGATTCGTCATTGGATGATTTTACCTACCACAAAAAAAAAAAAAAAAAAAAAAAAGTATAATATATTTTCATATCACGTAATGAACAAACTTCATAACATGAACAGACCGAGAAAAGCCTTTAAATTAATTAATGTTTGCCCACTAAAATTTAGAAGCAGTACAAACAGATTCAGTGATAAAAGCTGGTTAACCAATATAGTTGCTTACTAACTATTACTGAATATATTTGCGTGAAAGTTCGAAACTTGCGCTGGATCCGTTTAATGGGCTCAGACGTCTAATTGGATGTAGTTCTGACGTTAACCGCTGTGTGTTCGTTATACAAAAGTTTTCCACTATGTTTTTTTTTTTTACCACCACAATTTCAGGCTAAAAAGTATTCTAATTGCTTCGGCCAAATTATCCGATGTAATTAGTTTGGTAATTCTGTTTTCGTTTTTTTTCTTCTTTTATTATTCGTGGTTTTGCTCGCGTATTTTTGAAAACAGAAAAGTTCTTGCCAGCCAACGTTATTTTGTTTTTCTCTTGCTCGCCCAATATATTTTGTTCTCTTTCGTCGTTGTTTTTTGCTGTAGTACTTTAATTGAACAACAGCTGACTGTTCTGCACTTGATATCTGCACAAGATGTTTTTAACAAATATTAGTTAAAGATTTCGCTGGAATTTTTTTACTGAAAGCTCTGCATGCAGCTTAAAATTATCATTGGGAAAAAATAATCAATTAATCAAAATGATTTGGTCACCAATTTATTTCGATTAAATGAAGTAGAAATTCTAAGATAATCGTACACAAATTAACGTCATTACATAAACCAGCATCAAATTATTTTAACATACAATATAACTACAAAATTTGTTTATATTATCCGTAAAATATCCCTCGCCGCAAAAATTCCGGATCGCAAGTAAAAGTGTGAATAGTTTATTAAACTCAAAAGATAAATTCGTGAAACTGTAATAAGGTGCACATGATGGAAAAAAGGTTTCTTTATTATGATAAATTGTGATGTATGTTTTTGTTGCCATTAGCTTTAAGTGCGATTCGTTCCTGTGCCCACAACCCGCGGTTAGAGTCGATGTTATACTTAGTTATTGTTGACTTAATGTGTTCATGCCCAGTGGTCGAGTAGTGAGTCTTTAAGTATACTTATATTTTTTTTTTAGATTTTAGATTATATAAGACCTCCCAACATACTAGCTGTTTGACATATTCAGTCTCAAGCAGCTGGGAACAAGATCACACTTTTTATTAGTAAACCGGAATTTTTGCGCTCGAGTTTAGTAGAGAACAAACTATCTGAAACCTCCTAAGTATAACCAGATACTTGAGTCCATATTAGACCAATGATAGTACTACCACTGACCAACACAGTTATTGCCACGGATAATAACCATACCGAACGACCAAATTGACCAGTTCAAGCACTTAGTGCAACAAATGAAACTAATACTGGGAATGAAACCTCATAATTGGAATGTTGGCCGTTTGTGAACATAGAACGGGTACATGATAATGCTTACTTATAAACTATTAGTGAAGCCATTGTGCTGAATTAGGCAGTGCATTAGCATTAGATGTGAATCTAGAATCTGTAATCACTGAATTGCAAGATTATGGTGTATTTATTCCACAAATCGAAATTGTTTTAAAGATTCGCTTAGTGTTGCGGGGATTTCTTCAGGATTTTTTTCCAAAATACAAAGGGTAACTCAATCACACATGTGTGGTTTTAGTCAGTTAAAGCCATGCCCTACCAATCGCCGGGCCTTGGTTCAGGACATGGTCCGGAGTGAAGAGGGATGGCAGGCGGTCGCCTCCTTCTGCGAAGCAGTAATGCTAGCAAAGGAGGAGGCTAACCGCATCAGGCAAAGGCAACGGGGTGCTCGCCCCAGCCGCCGCCAGGATTCCGATCCCGATTTCCGGTCACCGTAGGCGCGGGCTTGCGGACGGCGTGCAATGGGTAGCACGCTGTCCGATCGTCCGGTAACCGACCGGACCGAGCCCAAGTCGTCGACGGCGCGTTCTGTTCCCGCACGCCTCAAGGAGCTGTCAGTAAACCGTAGAGGCCCAGCCTGCTAGCTGCAGGCAGGCAGGGTCGAAGCCTGCTGGGGTCAAAGGCCGTTTTCTGAGAGGAAGTATCAGCCCCGGTATGATAGGCAAAGAAGGAACAGGGTAAGTTTTTAGTCAGTTAGAGTCTGACTCTATTTCCCGCTCCGCCCAAGGGATCTGTCATTGGATGATAATAACAACCATAAAAAAAAAATTGCCCTGCCGATCCACCCTAGCGGGAGACATTGGATGATTTGTACCTGAAATAAAAAAATAAAAAAACTGTAGGGACAAAGATGAAAGGGCTTTTTTCCCGGTTGGGCGACGACTGACGTTAGAAATACAGTCACCTGACTAAAAACTAAACTAAAATCTATACTAAAACTTAGACATTTGACTTGTGAGTTCTAACACCACGGCGACTTTTTCAGGCAATCGGGCTACATTGACATTTTGTTTGGTTTGGTTTCGGACCAGCGAATTTCAGAGTTATCATTTATTTGATATTAGATTTAAATTACAGAACATATTTTCGCTGTAACACATTATTACTTGCACAATGTTTTTTGAATCAGTGATAGCGAATGTTTGTGGCTACGTCAACATAAATAAACTGGCCATTTTTTCAGTTATTAGGGTCCAGTTTAAATAAATGTTAATAGAATGACAAAAATCTCTTATGAGGACGAAGTGATATCATTAGGTTATTTACACTTTATTCAATATATCATACCAACCCGCACTGGGCGTTACGTGGTGGATTACGGTCTATTCCCTTTCCCGGAGAAGAGGCCTGAGTCCTAGCAGTGGGAACATTATGAGGCTGATTTTGCTTATTATTATTATTATACGATATATCATGTTCCTAACCAAATTCATACAATAGAATAGAACTTTATTGTACACCAAAGAAGTTACACAATTTATACATAAATCCATATAAATAAATGCAGCATTATCATTTTAAATCCGTGCTTTAATTCAGTAATTGTAAACTGCAACTAGCTAAAGCTCTTTTTAAAGTATTTACAAATATGATTTTATTAATAACTACACCTACCGATACTAATAAATTAATTTCGATGCTAACAGAACAGCATGTGCCATGAATTAATTATGTTGTAATAATTTTAAGCTGACAATGGCTATCACGCTGCCAACTCAACATATAATTATTAACACATGGTATGATAATTTGGCAGTGCATGCTATTATGACTTGTTTTTTTTTTTTTGGTGGGTATAAATCATCTAATGATTTCTCCCGCCCTTGGGCAAAGTGGGAGATAGTGTCAGACTTTTATTGACTAAAAACCCTCCCCGTTTCTTCGTTGCCTTTCATACCAGGGCCTTTTCTGGGGCCCTTTCCTGGGCTACGGTTTGCTGACGACTCCTTGAGGCACGCGGGAACAGTGCGCGCTGTCGACGACTTGGGCTCAGTCCGTACGGTTACTGGACGGTCGGACAGCGAGCTACCCATTTCTCGCCATCCGCGCCTGCGGTGGCCGGAAATCGGGATCGGAATCCCAGCGGCGGCAGAGGCTGGGGTGTGATCTGTATTCCTTGACAGACCGACGGACAACCAAGTGATCCTATAAGGGGTCAGTTTCCCTTTAATGCACGGAACCTTAATAAAAAACATTATTCCACTACACTTACCTTATCCAACATCTTCTTAAATCCTGAAAAGCTGAAACCGTTTGAAAACACGTGTCTCAAACACAAGAATCATAATCTAATCTCAGTGTCCCCGCGGCACAATTTGGGTAAGTGCAACGATGTCACGAATAGCACGTCACAAAGAGCGGAACTAATGCAATTTCCTTTATTCCGTCGTTATGAAATTGTGTTTCCATTATTGTTTAAGTGTGTGTTGGTAAAATTTGTGGCCAATGATTTGGCAAAAGATGGGATATGACAAGCAGTTTTAATATATACATCTTATTTCCTTGCATATTCCTTACATGTTATAAAGTATGTGACACACAAGCTGACTCGGCACATCACACTGTGATTCGAGATTTTTAGTGGTGTACGTTATTTTATAATGTTAGAACATTACAAAATAACATTACAAGTACATCACTGGATTATCGCTAGGTTTTTTTTATGGTAGGTAAAATCATCCAATGACAAATCCCGCCCGGTCGGCCTCCTCCTTTGCTAGCATTACTGCTTCGCAAAAGGAGGCGACCGCCTGACACTCCTCCTCGCTCCGGAGCATGGCTTGAACCAAGCCCCGGCGCGAGAGATCGCCGCCGATCGCCCCCACGAGGACACGGCGATGCTCTTTCCAAGCGGGGCACACCTCGACTGTGTGCTCCACCGTGTCCACCGGGCGGATTATCGCTAGGTAGGTTAACACATAACACATTAATTAATTTCTTCAAGTAAACGAGTCAATGACCTTGTAGATAGTTGTCAGTCGTTGCATACTAACTACCTACAGGCCTCGCTGAGCTGACGCTTACCTACAGAAATTAATTTCGAACATAAGTAAATTAATTCGAGTTTTAAAAAAATACTTAATTTTTTCATTTTCTCTATACAATATGTGGTGTTTTATGTACGGAATCCACCCTCCGCGAGATTAAAACGATCGAAATTTAATGGTGTATATGATTTCATCTTTTATAAATCATTTACAAGATCTTTTGAATTGCCTAGAAATCAGTCTTGCCGCAGCCTGATTCCGCCATCGCCTTACTATTATCAAACAACAGCGACCTTACATTGTCATTATTTACACCTCTATGGTCCAGACTAAGCGTTTCGCTTTGTCGTTTATATCGCGTAAATCGAAGGACTGGAGCAATTTGCCTGCTTCGGTCTTCCCGTACGATTACAATTTGGGTGTCTTCAAGGCAAGTGAATAGGCCCTTAACAAACTAGTGCGCTTCACCATCAACAATCTTTGTAGTAGGTACCACCATATGAGAACGCAGTAAAGCTTTTACTGATTTTACTGATTATATCATTAAAAAAAATTCATGTTTGCCATTTGGACTTTAATAGAAACTTTGATCTTTGAGTTTGTTCCGGTGTTTCTTATCAGAGCTGAGAAATACCGGCCTCATCTAGTTGAAACTTGACGAAAAACTGACGTGAAAATAGTTTTTTTTTTTTTAAACATATTTGCAAAATAAATATAATTTATTTTACCAATGTAAAGTACTTTTCTTTAAGATAGTAGACTAGTAGAACGTTTTCCACAATTAAGGTTTTATAATTAATCAATTTCGTTTACAGTCTCAAGCACACAAAATAACGTATCTAGTTATTACCGATTAAGGTATAAAATTAATAGAATTAATTATAATTTATTTAAAATAACTCTCGCCAATGTAATAGAAAGTTGCCAAATTAACTTTGTTCCCAAAATAATGAAAATTTTGGAAATGGAAGCTCAGCTATTTTTATTATTATTGAAAAGTTATTCCGTATTGACGTAATAAAGTTTATTTTCCGGCTTAGGCCCTACTAGGAGCTCTTAACACGATACATTCTACGACTTAAATGAACTGGTTAAGGGATAGAGCTATAAACCGTTAAAGGACAAACCCAAACTCCATACATACTTTGGGCCTGACTAGTTCCAGGACTGAAATTTGGCCATAAACTAGAGCATATAGGAAGGTTTCATGAGCCCAAGTTTCACGGTTCTCAGCACTAGCCAAATTGGTAAAATCAGGAAATGTTTACATTTTAGGTTATTTTTTTTATATAAGGTTTTTATATAAAAGATGATATTTTAAAGCTTGAGCTTTACTTCTAACATAAATCTGGAACAAACATGGATGGTGCTAAGCACAGCAGCCGTCACACCATGCTCCCCATAGTAAGAACGGGCTTGTTTGATTTGGTATGTGGTATGTGCCCAGGGAGACAAGAACAAGCTCGCTATATGTTAACTCAGGAAACTCACTAACATTATTTCTTTCTACATCTATTGCTTGGAAATGCGCCCTACGTCGATTTATATTGTTGTTAATTACATAGTTACTTAATCTATTTTCCACATGCATATATTGATTAATTTTTTGCAGAATTTCGTGAGCATCACTACGATTTGTGATAGGAGGATGGAAAGCATTTATTAAAGCGGCAGCCACTTTAAAGTGCACCATTACATTTTTTGATGCTTTATTAAAGAAATCTTGGCGAAATATCTTAAAATCACGTTTTAATCTACTTCAGAATTCACACGCAGAATTCGAAAAGAGGTCGTATGAAATAATAAGTTTCAACAAATATGAGAAAATACGTTCACTTGCGCAAAATACGAAAAGCGAATGACATGACAAGACAATGACATTGATTTGAATTGAAACCGCAACAACGTTTTTTTCTTCGCCCTTTTTGGGCAGGCTAAGGTGTTAAAACATATTGCCTCATCATCATTATCCAAAATGCAAAAGTGATGCCAAAACCACAACAATAGCAGGCTTTGAGATTGACGTTTACTTATTTTACATTTTTAACATCTAATAAACAATTATACTAAAACGGACGCGTAGTATTTAATTATTTGAAAAAATATCGATTTCCATTAATTCAATTACATAATTGGGGTACGCTCTAATGTCATAATGACAGCGTTTGTGAAGTTAGTGACGTATTAAAAAATAAGTACTGTAGCAGTTTACAAAGCTTGTGTAAGACTAAAAAATAGAAATCTATTTATTTTTTACACTTGGCCGGTGCTAATGAGGCTAAGATTTAAATGGGTTAATTAAACAAAATAGACAATTTTTTTGGTACATATTTCATTCGTGGAACGGTCTAGGCCCAGAATCGGGTTTCTCCTTTTAGTCGTTTTAATCTCGCGGAGGGTCGATTCGGTACATGAAATACTATCGATTTGTAAAGAAAAAATTAAAAATGAAGTACTTTTTTTCAAAAATGTACGAAATTAATTTCTTTATTTATTAACTACCTATAATTCATTGACCTCGCTCAGTTGACGCTTACTTAAAGGCATTAATTTCGTACATACGTAAATTAATTCGAGTTTAAAAAAAGTACTTTATTTTTTAAATTTCTCTTTACAAATCGATAGTATTTCATGTACCGAATCGACCCTCAGCGGGATTTAAAACGACCAAAATTTAATGGTGTTTAGGTGTATATCTATATCCCTCTTACTCTCTCGCACAAGTAACATTTTAACACATCATGGTAATACCCCAGGAGCATTTTATTTCTGGTACTATCGTAGTTTCTGAAATGAAAACACAAACTAATACATAGTGCCTTTGGGTGTTGTAAGTGGCGGAGTGTTCCGCGGTCAATGAATATGCCGATATATTGTTACTAGCACAGTAAGTACTTGTTCCAGTTTGTTTAAAATGTTTATTTGAAAACACTAGTAGGTCAGGTATTTGTTTTTTAGTTGGAAAATCATCTTATGACCTCTCCAGCTCTAGGGTGAAGCGAAAGATCCTGTGATTTTAATGATTATAATTATACTTGTGTCCTTCAGTTACCCACAGGGCCAGGTACTAACCGAACATGGCAAGTTCGGGCTGTAAAAGATCCGTGCGGAGGTGACGCCCGGGTGTCGCCACTGTGCGGAACGCCCGGTGGACACGGTGAAGCATACGGTAGAGGTGTGCCCCACTTGGGAAGAGCATCACCGTGTCCTCGTGAGGGCGATCGGTAGCAATTATCTCTCGCGCCAGGCCTTGGTTCAGGCCATGCTTCGGAGCGAGGAGGAGTGGTAGGCGGTCGCCTCCTTCTGCGAAGCAGTAATGCTAACAAAGGAGGAGGCCTACCGCATCAGGCAACGGCGCTCACGCCGCAGCCGCTGCCGTAATTCCGAATTACGGCAAGGAGTTGTCAGCAAACCGTAGGGGCCCAGTAGGGTCGTGGCCTAGTCTGGGGCTCTGGGGAGGTATGAAAATGCATACCAGGGCCCCGGATCCAAGGCAGGGAAGGAACAGGGTGAAAGTGAAAATGAAGAGAATGGATAAAGTGAGAAATTAGTAAACAGAGAAAATTTGAACGTGGCTTCAGTGACTGATAAGTTGAAAGGGATATGATAGATAGGGATGATATTATAAGACAACTACACATACATACATATGGAAAGATGTAGACGGAAAGGGACGCCAAAAAAGATCCATGAATCGAGTGAGGCAAGTGGTATGAAGGAAAAGAAACGTGTTGCACCGACCCCAAGTAATATGGGACAAGGGTAAGAGAGTAAATGAATGTCGGTTCAGGATGCCGATCAGAGTGGGAATCTACTCCAGAGAACATATTATGAGATGAGTGAACAATAGACAAATTTATTATTCCAGACCATGAAACTGATTTCTTTTAATGTGAGCTTTAGGTATTCAATTTACAATCAGCCGACAGTAGAGACAGTTCCCAGATCAGTGTTGCCCACGCCACTACTAACGGAGAGAAGGCCCTTCCACTAAGTCCGGACCTTTATCTACTCGGCCTGCGAGAACCCAATTCTACTCTTGTCAAAGCGGTATGACGTCACACTTAATTCTTTAATTTATTGTAGGTACACCATAACGACATATGAAATAAGTGGATTACAAAGTATATTATGTACATAAGCGAGCTTAACTCAAAGTTGAGTTTTCTTCCAGCAAACCATTGAGTGACAGAGAGATCAATAGACGGTAGGATCCCGTGTACAATTTTAAAATCAAAAATAATAGAATAAACACAAACTTATTATACACACATACATATATACACTCCGCTTTTCATTCTTAGATTTCCATACCATTAACTTCACCAATAATGTATGTTCGTACATAGTATTCACGTACCAAAAATGTTGATCTTAACTTAAAGATTTACCGAAATTATTCAGTTTTTCAAGATCACTTTCAATTTCAAAAGACTCAATTCGAAGGTTGACTCAAATTATTTCTGTGAGTACCTAGCTATTACCTAAATAAATTTTCATACATGAGCACATTTGAGGTCTATACAGCACGTGGATTACATTGGAATAAGAGTTTTGCTCTTTCACGTCATGTGAACCTACTTGAAAATATAAAACGATTTAACCCTATTTGTTGATCCAATCTACAAAAAATTTACCTGAAAATAAATCATAAAGCACAAAAAGTAATTTAGTAGCTAGTCAAAAATCTTATAAAAACTTTTCTCCTTTATAATCTAACTTTATTTTCGCAACTTTTTTTACTCTGCAAAGTAATAGCCTAAAAGATAAATACCGTTACATGAATCTTTGAAACAAAAACGTTTTATGTACCTACTTCATTACTAGTCTTCTTGAGGTAATTAGCGGAGAAAAAGGGACCAAGAAAACATATATATTAGCCTCGTCATATGTTATTAGGAAAGTTTCACAACACTAATGATCTGTCGGGTATTAAGTTAGGTTAGTTCTATAATTAATTTCATAATCTCAACAAAGCAGTGGTAGCCCAGTGTAGATCTTATACAACTCATAAATCGGGGGCCATTATCAAATTTATTTTATAACCACTTCTCTCAAAACCGTGAAGAAAAATATAGTGAGCAAACTGTTCTAGAACAAAAATGTTTTTTCAGTTTGCGAAATCATGTAATAATTCTCTGAATGAAATCTTCCGCTGTATGTAGCTGGCTTTTACTAACTAAAACTACATCTATGTTCCTTTAGTTGCCTTTTGCGTTTTAGGATCACGGGGTACCTTTTCAGGAGTCAACCCATGGCCCCTAATTAACTTCGGCCCTATTGGGCCCCTGCAGTTTGGCTGACATCTCTTTGAGGCGCGCGTGGAAACAATAATAAAATATATAAAATAAAAGACATGTTACATGAAGTGGGCCGGTTTTGCGGATTACGGCCCATTCCCTCTCCTAGAGGGGAGGACTGAGTTCCAGCAGTTTCCCACTGCTGGAACTCAGTCCTCCCATTGTACGATTGATTATGATCTTGATTTATCCTCAGTCATACCTACCCGTGTGTGTATGTTTAATATTCAAGGCATTTATCCACTCATTCGTAATCGAATTGTTTTAACAGTAAAATGAGAATTCGGCTAAAAAATATAGAGTAGATTAGCTAAGGTGAACCGGAATTACCATAAAATGTCGTCACGTTTGTATGATGTCACATGCCGTTCTTAATATGAAACTCAAATTAAAATACAACATTCTTTCTTCTTCCTTTCTTACTACACCGACATTCTTTCTTCTTCCTTTCTCACTACCGATTACATTTCTCACATTCATTAATTATATTTATGTATAAATATGACAGAATGAAAATAATGCACGTCCACTCCGAATGATTTTCGACGGTGAAAACGTACAAACACGAATAATTTCTATTGCACGAACGAGTCCACTGTTGCAAAGGGACGGATCAACGCTTCTGTTCCGAAATAAAGTCGATTTTGATAAAAGAGCCGTCCATATCCAGGTTCAGAGTCCCACAAAATAATACCTTGAAACGAAGTGAATTATTTCAAAGCAAATCAGTATTATCTAAAAGAATAATAAAATGGCCGGCTATGTTGAAACAAAGTAATTTCACAGAGCTCTCGGCAACGCAAGGGTGTATGAAATAAACATTAGATGAGATTTTGTTGAACAATATTTTTTTGGGTTAATACCTATAGTCAGACCATTTAGGAGATTGTAGCGCCCGTGGCGTGTGCCGAACAAAAATAAATCAGGTACGGTGCAGGTGTTGAGCAAAAAGATTGAGAAGAATAATGAGTAAGCATCGTGTTAGGTAAGAAAAGGGGTCATTCTGCGTGAATATACGAGTAATTGCTGTGATTAAGAACTCTCTCTCCTTTACCAAAGTTTTGTACAGAATAAATAAGGGTGTTCCCCGCTTCAAGAACCAAGTTTTGATGCAAAAGCTTCAGTTTTGTCTGTCTGGTTTTTGGTTCAGGGCAAGATAAAGACATGCTAGCTTTACTTAGCTCATTGTAGTCTTTGTACGATCTATGAATATTGGCACGTTCTTCTTGGGGAGTTACATGCACCATGAAATGTCTAGCTGATGTTGTGGTTGGCGCTGAATGAAATAGTGTCCACGTGTGGTGCCCGCGCGTATGTTCATAAACGACCGTCGTGAGTTGGGACTGGTCATTACTCAACAGTCACGGTTTAATGTTGAGCACGCCATTATTATGGCGATAAGTCCCCTCTTTGAGGAGCGGCTGGAAAGACCTCACAGCGTCCTCATTTTCCGCATGACGCAGGTTCTCACCGAACATGAAAGTTCCGGAAGTTCCTGCACCGGATTCATTCGGAAGTAATACCCGGGTTTCACTGTTGTATGGACCGCCTGGAGAACGCAAAGAGCATACAGTAGAGGTGTGCCCCGCTTGGGCAGAGTACCGCAGTATCCTCGTGCGATCGGTGGCAACGATCTCTCACGCCGGGACCAAGCTCTCAAGTAGGTAAAATCGCGTTCGTGTGTATGAAGTGAAGTGGTGTCACGATCACCAGCCGAAAATATTTCGCTTAAATCCTGCGGCACGCCGCAAAACCAAACCCTGGGAAGTTTTCGTTTCGAGTGTAAGCAAAAATGGACTTAACGGTTGTCAGGCGGAAGTGTCTTTGATGGTACATGTATCCAGGATAAAAAAGTGTCGAAAATCGCAAAGGAGGCCTTGAGATTTTTTTTATTTTTACGCAAGCAAAACCACTGGCAGAAGCTAGTAATTAAACAAGAACAATTCGTCTGGTATGTGTTAATAAAGGAGAGTGGGACTTCTGGGCCAAAAATGTAAGTGATTGAGATATGCTTTTAAAAATTCGTTACATAATTCTATTTCAAAATAGAAAAAATCTAGCCCTAGTTGAAGTGAGGAAAATGAGATATCTAAAAAATAAGTTTTAGTCATGAGTAACCTATTTTAGGTTAGGTATACAATCGAAAAATAGTTTATTCCAAGGACTAACTCCTTGGAATAAACTATTTATCGATTGTATGATGTATTTTTTTTTAATTTTTGTGGACAAGACTCCTTTCTACTTTTCTACTCTATGTATGATTAGTCGTAGACATGGGCATTTTTGGCTTTGAGTACATACGGATATTAATCCGATATCAGACTTCAAAATAGATTTTCTGTTTTTAGATATTCGGTTTTAGTAACGCCTAGCCTAACAATAAACCATAAAATAAAATATAGCAGTATTCTCGTAAATATTCTTAAGCACTAAAAATAAGATGATATTGTTTTCTTATTTCAATGTGCAATAGATTTTCATAAAAATCTAAATTGTGCGATTCGCACTGTCTTTTTTATTCCACGTTTATATAAAGAGAAAAAGCGAATTTTTACGCATTGGTCAGTTTGAGTTTGGCTATACACATAATTCCTTTGGCCTTTCTCAGCTCCAGCTACATCTACTTATCCAGTGCTATTATTCGTCGATTCTGATTAGTTTGGTTGTTTATATCGTTTAGCTTGGCTAGGCCGGTTTTATAAATCTGATTTTTTTAGACCGAGAAAACGATAAAAGTGTGTTTGAAATTGACTTTTAAATTCGTTTTTATATATCGAACACATGCCTAGTCACTCGTCTCGTATTCTTCGGTTCCTTGCGGTATAATGACTAGTAGTTGCAACCTCTTCCGTCACGGCATAGGACGGAAGAGGTTGCGGCTAAACGGCATAGAGTTATTATGTCGATGAGATATACTGACATAATATAGAAACGTCACTAATAAAAAGCTATTTTAAAATTCCTGTTTTCCACAAAGGCCATCAATGAAGAGTTGAAGTTGAAATATAATTGTTGTTATTGAACTGCATCTAGAGTATAGTGTATTTTCTACACACCATCTAAGCACTCCAGATTAAATGCTGAAATGCACTATGTCGACGACCTATGTATGTTGAAATGATATTGTCAGTGATTTCTCTTAATAGCGCCACAACCTGTAAGTATAATCACCCCACATTTTATTATTAACCAGCATCTACTACGATACATCGTTTTCTTTCTCCACGATATTAACAAATAAAAATATATTTTTAGAGAACATTGATATTATAGGATATTATTTACATTTTACTAAATTATTTTTTGAATTTTGAACTATTATTCCCATGTTTCAGGTAATCGATAGTGACTACATTTATCAACCTTACTGGGACTTTGCTCAAAGGTCGTCTGTTGATGAAACAATACAAACCGGCCACAATTGTATTGGTCTCCACTGTGGTCGTTCTCTTGCATCACGAATCACTACTTCATGCAACTCGTGAATCGAGAATTTATAATTTTATTCAATTGTTGATTATACCTCGAAACGGAAATTCTTGGTTTGCATGGTGTTTATGAAAAAGAAAATTATATGTAAACTGTTTTATTATAAATTAAATATGACCCTTTGCTTTACCATTGCCATTTGGGAACGCGATAATCATGGCGGTAAGTCCCTTCTTTGAGGAATGGCTGGAGAGGCGTCACGACGTCAAACCTTCCACGCGCCATAGGTCCTCCCCAGATATGGTAAATTCGAGAGGTACCTGTACCGGATTCAGATGGAAGAAACGCCCGGGTCATCATTGTGCGGACCACTCGAAAAACAGGATAGAGGGGACAAGCAGTGGTCGCCTCCTTCTGCGCAGCAGTAATACTTGCGAAAGAGACTGCGGCAGCCTGAGGAAATGGAGGCTCTCACACCCCAGCCACTGAGACCCTGACCCCGACTACCAGCCAGCAGGATGATGAGTAATGGGTAATTCGCTTTCCGGCCGTCTACTAACCGTCCAGACCGAGTCCGAGACGCCGACGACCGTAGTATTTCACACGCGCGCCTCATAGAGATGTTAGCAAAACCGTAGAAGCCCAACGAGCCCGATGTCCGCTGGGGTAGCGGATAGTTTCTGAAAACGATTCCTGAAATAAGTGTAATTGAAGGACAGAGACGGTTTTAGAAAGTAAGTCTGACTCGCCACTTTACTCTAGAGCTTTTTTTTGTGGTAGGTAAAATCATTTAAAGACATCTCCCGCCCTTGGGCGGAGCAGGAGATAGTGTCTGACTCTTACTGACTAAAAACCTACCCCGTTCCTTCATTGCCTTAGTTCTGGGGCCCTGGTATGCATTTTCGTACTTCCCCAAGGCTCTGCTGGGCCCCTACAGTTTGCTGACAACTCTTTAAGGCGCGCGAGATCAGTACGCGCCGTCAACGACTTGTCCTCGGTTCAGACTGTTACCGGACGGACAGACAGCGAGATACCCATTGCTCGCCGTCCTCAAGCCTGCGCTATCGGTGGCCGGAAATTGGGTTCAGAATCCCGGCGGTGGCGGCAGTGTGTGCGCCGTTGCCTGATACGGTCGGCCTCCTCCTCTACCCTAGAGCTGGAGAAGTCTTTTGATAATTTTCCACCTCAATAAAAATACAACCTTACCCTAAATATATGAATGATGGGTTGTTTAATATTTTTTCATTCTGCAAAACTCTCAATAATAAATAAATACTGTCAATCAAAACTTAATATCTTACATAACCTCACTTTTACTAAATCTCTGATAACTCTTCTCTCTGACTGATAAATTCCGCAGAATTTTCAGCAAATGGTTGAAAATATATTAGCTACTAACTGATATCACTTTCATTTCTTTACTACCCAGGCCCAACATTGTATGAAAGCGTATCTGTCTCCTTTGACACATAACAGGCATTTATTAATATTTATATTTCCAATCACAGCTTAACTAATTTGGCGTGTAGGGAGTGAAACATTCTGAATTTGCATCAATAATGAGTTTGTCCAGTGAACACGACAGATATCGACTTTTCATTTAACATTTAAATTTCAGTACTCGTGTGGATAAATTAATTTTGTTAGCAAATGATACGTAATAAAATTGCTATAAAAGCCCGAACTACGGTAAGTCTTAGGTTTTGCCAATAAATCTTAAGATTTACTGACATCAGTTGGTAAATGGAAGTATTAATAAAAAGAGGAATAATTTTTCAGACTTATATCATTAGAAACTGGTCCATGCTAGATTTTACCAGAGGTGGTTTGTAAAAGTCGGTTTTGGGAAGAATATCATAATTATACTTAATGATCCAATTCAGAGCAATACGACTCAATACGATTATATAATAGCGCATTATCGAGCAGTTGATGTAAAAAAAAATAGTTATATTCAGTTAATACTTATTTAAGAAATCAGTAGACTCTTTAAATGGATGATAGGTAAAGGGGAACCACTTGTCAAACAGAAGTTCAATAAGTCATACAACCCACACATAAAGCAAGTCATTATATTCCTAGGGAGATAATGTAGTATGGCCAATCCCTAAGGAATAATGAAATTTAAATTTGGAATGTCAAAAACCAAATAAATGAATTTAAAAAAAAAATGAACTGGCCATTATCAAAAAAAGAGTGAATGGGAGCGTTAAAATTAAAACTATAGAATCTTAGAATACTAAATTTATTGAATGTGGAGTTTTATAAGATTGCTTGTAAATATTACTTATATTTCTCTAAAATATTGTTTGTTTCCGTAAATTGTCTTTTAATTATTTCACAGATGATGTAAAAATTCAAATTTTAAGTGCGCGGGCTTGCGGACGACTTGCAATGGGTAGCACGCTGTCCGATCGTTCGGTAACCGACCGGACCGAGCCCCAGTTGTCGACGGCGCGTTCTGTTCCCGCGCGTCTCAAGGAGCTGTCAGCAAACCGTAAAGGCTTAGCCTGCTAGCTGCAGGTAGGCAGGGTCGAAGCCATGGGTCAGCTTCCGAAAGGAATACCCGGCCCCGGCACGATAGGCAACGAAGGAACGGGGTAGGTTTTTAGTCAGTAAGAGTCTGACACTACTTTCCGCTCTGGCCAAGGGCGGGATTTGTCATTGGATGATTTTACCTACTATAAAAAAAGTTAAGTGAAAAGTACGCTTTGCAAAGAGAACTTATTTGCGTATCAATAAAGGGTTTTTCCATTACTCATGCTCAGAAAGTAGGTTTGAAGTTACCTGAGGAGCGGGTTGAAAGTAATACTTTCATCCCTAGGGAGAATCACTTTCAACTGACAGCTGTCAAATTATTAAAAAAAAACTAGTTCTATTTCCACATCACTATTGAACCATGTCCAAACTTTCTATACAGCCACTCAATTACAGTGCGATGTACAGAAACATAAAGATAAGTACATATATTTTTTAAATGTCTTAATTATTACATACTTTCAATAATTCCTTAAAAAGTAACTTACTCGTAGACTTGACAAAATATTTACTATTTTTTCACTGATAAAAATGAAAAATTATATATTTTCATAAGCCGGTTGTCCTCAAAAAAAAAAAAAAAAAACTAAATGGCGGGAAAACCGCGATCCGATCTTTTTGGCTTTTTCGAGTTGTAGAATCTTAGAGTATTATTTTGTTTAAAATTTACTAAGTCTCTGCTATAAGAGATTTTGTAATTACACAATATGTTAATCAGATTCAGTTAAGGATTTAACGCCTGATTCTTATGAGAAGAGGCTAAAGTAGTACTCGGAAACCTTTTACGGCCTAAATCAAAAGAATCATAATTATATCATACGACGACCTTTGATGACGACTCAGGTTTTTATTTTTATTTTCCTTAATCGTAATGAAAAGCACAGTCTTTACCTCGGGTTAAAGACTCATTTAGATCCTCGAATATTGGCGACCTCTTCTCGGGTCTAAATAAGTTACTTTCACCCCTAGGTTAACAATGTATTATTTTTTGCTTTGAATTACTAACTCTTAGATAATTCTAGATGAAGTAAAAACGTAATTGTTTAATATAAATTAGCTAAATATGTTGTTTTAAGTCATAATTTGACAAAAAAAACTATTTTCTTATTTTCATTGTTACGAACAATTCGCCTTCTTCTTCCATATGCCACTACTCAGACTCTTCACACAGTGAAGCAGAGATGAGCAAAATTGAAGAACTAGATTCTGATTTTTTTCCGTTCATGATTCGTAAATAAATTGATTTGACAGCATGATGTGACGTCACAACATGGCAATCGATCCTATTCTCATTTGAAGTGCATTTTACTAGTATATTTAGGGTAAGTACATCAATTACAACTTGATCTATTCTAGTCTATAGGTTTGTAATGTTGTAACTCGCAACAAAATGGCGACGGAGTTCACGTAGGCTTTGCAGCCGAGTATAAATAGTGATGGATCAATAGACTGTTCCCGGAATACCTCGGATTCCGGGAACAGTCTATTGATCCATCACTATTTATACTCGGCTGCAAAGCCTACGTGAACTCCGTCGCCATTTTGTTGCGAGTTCACGTTGTCTTGATTGACTTTGTAATTAGTACCGAATTGAATGGCTTCGTTTGCAATTGTCTATGGGAAATAACGTTTTGTTGATCTGACATCACTTTGGCAAATTGACATGGAGTTTCGGAAAATAGCAACAGTGAGTTTGTAGTTTCGAAAATCGAATGATCAAAAGTTTTTTTTTGGATTTTCAGGACAGTCAAGTTTTATGTTCTTGAAATTATGATTTGTGACCATAACTAATATAGCTTCACTGTGTTCCAACTTTTAATCATTAAAATCGTTCCTCGTGAGGACACTTTCAGTTCAGCGTATCCTATTGAATGACTTTTTCATAAAATATTACCAGCAATCAAAATATTTTTTTATGAAAACTTGATTTTCACGGGCTACTCTGGAACCTTTCTCCTACAACATATTAAATTAAATAACTGTGCCCACAATCGTAAAGTTAAAAACGAATTATGTAATTTTTTACTTCGGATACGACGCGACGTTAGGTTTTATAAAATAACATAACAGTAGGTAAATAGCGATATGCTGGCAGATTTCTTTAAAAATAAGCATCAATTTTGTACCTGCCCCCCTAGCCAAGTTACAATCGTTTCGTTTAGCGTGAACGCTTGGAGTTGGCCATGCCCCCAATTCTTTTGGTCAGACGTCATCTCAACGCTCGTGTTTAGAATAAAGTAATTAGGGGCGGGGTCAACTTCAAGCGTTCACGCTAAACTAAACGATTGTAATTTGGCTAAGGGGCTGGTTATGCTGATTCTACCCGCGAGAGATTTGTTTTTTTCGGCTGGTTGTTGCATTTCCTATTTCCATCCTTTTCTTGCACATGCCATTATGTGAGTGATCCACATAATCGAATATGGCATGACATTTCAATGATAACCCGCTATTATAATGGCCTTCTAATGACTTTTCAGTGTGTATCGTGTGCTTTCAACAAAATTCGAAATTCAAATGAAATTGGTGTTTGAATTCATACATGAAATGACGTAGAGCTCGCGAAAGGCGCGGGAGGCAAAGAGAGGTTTGGACTGGTCGATACGTACGTACTATCGCAGTTATTTCTGCCTGATCACTTAAAAAAAAATCGCTTGAATCTTGCGGCCCGGCGCCAAACCAAACCCTTTGCAGTTTTCGTTTCGAGTGCAAGCAAAAATGAACTTAATGGTGGTCAGGCCGAAGTTTCTTCGAAGGACATTTTTTTTTTTTTTCGAACAGCATGTCACATCGGATTGCTCTTGTGTCACTAATTATTATATCCAATAGCGTAAGTAAACACGCAAACATACACATATTTTCGCTCAAATGTGCGATGAGTAACATAAGTATATATAATTTAGCACATATCTTCTAAATAATGTAAGAAGCACATCACCGGTTACGATATAAATATTGCATCGTTATTTCAAATGGCTCACTTCGTACGACGAGTAATGGCAACATTTTCGTCCTTCCATTCGAATATTTAATCGACTTGTCTTCAGAATACGTGTTGAGATATTTTTATACGATATTCGGACGGAAAGGCATTTTTATTTTAGTACGTTTAAGTACTGATGTATTGAGAGACTCAGTTTTCTGAGCAAAGGTCAGTCGTCACTACATCGTAACGTACAGTAAGCACTAATCGCATTGTTTGGATTTCTATCCAACTCTTACCTTAAGCCTGGGCTACAAAGGACAACTGAAGAAACACAGGTGGGCTTGCTCCACCCAGAGCTAGCAGAAGTCATGTTGATGAAATCGAATCAAAAAAATATAACGTAAGCTTTCTTCACATACTTTGCTCCATCGTCGGCCACATCATTGCTTACCATCAGGTGAGATAGTACTCAAACGCGAGCCTATCCACAATAAAAAAAAACCTTACCAATAACAAAATGCAATAGGAATTTACCCGAATACCTACACATCCACCCAATACTAACAAAACCTTTTTTTTATTTGATTTTCGCTTTGGCATGGTTTGTGCATTTTGTCAGTGTCAAGTTTCGAAAGCATTTAGTTTTTGCAGTCTCTTTGAGTCATTTTCATTTGCTAAATGCTTTTAGGGGAAAATATTGAATCTTCTCGGTAAATTTTGCTGAAGTAGTCAATATGGACTACAATTAAATTCTCAACTTCATTTTACCGAGATAGCGCTTGTTTCAGTGCTTTCTTATATTGTAACTAAACGTAAACAATTTTGATGTCTTTTTATTTAAAAAAAAAATATCGTATAGAGACATATGTAAAAAGATATTTTTTTAAGTTTATTACCTAGAATCAGTTTAGGAGTTTACGTATATTTTATCAGCTAATTTTATTGTAATAATTTTCAGACAATTTTTAGATAAAAGATATGTGAAGATTGTTTAAAATATAGTTAAGTATCTAAACAGATGGAGTACTATAGTTGTATATACTTACTTGAAATAAAAAACTGCACTAATTTTAAATTTTGTGATATAAAACCGCTAGATAGGAATCAATTTGCAAATAAACTAAAACGGATACTGAATTTTATTCCGCTTAAAAAAATCCTACCAAAAACTATCTCACAAACTCTTTGATGCAGCTAAATGCTTTACAAAACACGCCTCGACAATGCAACAGACATTTTTAACTCACTTCCGTGAATGCTAAAACTCTTAACATCCGTATCGCGTCTTGTACGTTTAAAATTTACATCAGTTACGAACGGGGAACTCTTGTAATAAAATCCGGGGGCCCCGCTCCTTCGCGACATATTTACATAAGTACGTTAAACTTCATTCGTTCGATATACGAGTTGTAATGTGTAATTCTTATTCCAATCTCGTATATCGTACGTCTGTACTTATCATACAGTTTGCTTCTTGTCAGATTTTATTGGCGACGTATGTTGGGACCAAAGTTCTGTGTCACGTTTCAAATGTCTGTGATGTTGGAAGTCAGACATCAAGCTTTGTTGTGGGATTTTTATTTTGTTACTTTAGCTTTAGGGTTCCATACCTCAATTGGCAAAAACTAAACCCTTACGGGATCACATTGTTGTATGTTTGTCTATCAAGACCCTTTTTAGGGTTTCGTACCTAAAGGGTAAAAATGTGACCCTATTACTAAGACTTCGCTGTCTGTCCGCCTGTCCGTCTGTTTGTCACCAGACTGTATCTCAAAACCGCGATAGCTAGACAGTTGAAATTTTTACAAGTTATGTATTTCTGTTGCCGCTATAACAACAAATACTAAAAACAAAATAAAATAAATATTTAAGGGGGGCTTTCATACAACAAACGCGACTTTTTTGCTCGATATCAATAATGGCAAAAGGTAGGCACTTGAAATTTTTTCTTTAATAATAAATAATAAAATTAATATTTAAGGGGGGGCTGCCCTACAAAAAACGTAATTTTTTACCTACTTTGTTTTTATTCTGTTGTTTACCTAGTCAATGGTACGGAACCCTTCGTGCGCGAGTCTGATTCGCACTTGACGGGTTTTTTTAGGAACGCGTAAAGTTATTAACTGAAATTAATATCAAATATTCAGGTTTGCTATCCCTTGGAGCAAAGAACAAAATAAACTTCTAAATCAACTCAATGTAATGTAAAGGTCGTTTATAAATATAAATATATAATATAATATATATAATAAATATACTTTTTTGCAGCGAATTGTGATGGTAGGAATTATGTACCTATAGGATACCTACTTTCCGTTGACATAGAATCTTGAAAGTTAGCAAAATCTCACAGTATAAGCTAAGAAAAAAGTCTGAAAACCGTAAATTTTAATTCCGCCACTAAATAAATATTTTTGTCTAATCGGAAAAAAATATCGAAGCTCGATTTGGAAATTGAATTATTTACATAGGCAAGTTGTACGGAACCCTCAGTGTTGGAGTCCGTTTCGCACTTGACCGATTTTTTTCAATCTTGTCTTCTAAATTGATTTGTTTCGCTCATCCTGTTGACATGACACTAAGATAAAGAAGTGGTGCAACCTGGATTGTTATCCAATGTATAGGTACATTAGGTTGACAATCCAATGTATCCTATTTAGGTGTTCGTCGTTGAGGCAGCGCTGCGTTTTCTTAGAGAATAGTACCACTGGTATTACATTTGACTTTACATATCTACAGGAATACAAAAACTATGGTCAACATTTTATTCTATAATGGCGAATTGTAGGTAAGGATTAACTTTACGGATTTGTAATATAAATGCAGCTAATTTTTAATTTAATCTGAATATTTGGAAACAGATTGAACCGTATGTTTATTACATTTGGCAGGTAACGCAAATATCCTGAAATTTCCTATGAAATACCAACTGCGGAGGCAAAATGAGGTGGGCGCCAATACAGGAGGTATTGGCGCCCAACTTATTCGGCCTCCGCCAATATTTATCCGAAAATGTTTACGCGTAATCTGCATATTTAGACCGGCAAAACCAAATGTACAGACGGCTCGTGTCCGTGATGACGAATTGCGTATAAATATCACGATCATTCTACGTTGAGGATCGAAAGGCAATTTTCAACGCGTCCAATAAGTAACGCTGGTACGGGTGACAGGAGGATAATAAACGGATTTTGGTTTGTTCGTGTATCAAATACAGGAACTTACAGGTATAACACTGAAATTCGGGAATAACGCAATTCTCAGGTAGTTGACAGACAGAGAGATTCACCTCTACCTAATGGTGCGGTCCAGACCTGATGAATGCGCCGCTCGTGAGCCACTTGCGAACTGCGCGCGTGCATTTCATGTTTGTATGAAGCCCCTGCGCCTCGCGCCGCTCTCGCGCAAGCTACACGCCGTACTCGAGTGGCGTTGAATGTATGCGCGTAATTTAAGAGCCTATTACATCTTCCTAAATTCAGGTTGCGATATTTAGGCGTCCCTAAATTCAGGGAAGGATCCAATTCCTTAATGCAATTATACTTCCGAATTTAGAAAGATGTAATAGGCTCTTTAGAATGAGGCGCTTATTTCAAACACGAAACATACTATGTGCGCACGAGCCTTACCAGAGCTGCACCAGAGCGGCGCACCAAACTTAGGCCCTAACCGCACGCGAGCTGCACGCCTGCAGTTAGCAAGTGGCTCACGATATATGTCATAGGAAATTTGCAAGCGCCGTAAGATTAAAATATCGCGAGAAATGGTAAACTATTTTTCTAAATAAGACGCGGTTATGTTTGAAACTAATTAATTTGGATGTGATGAGACGGAATGTGTCATAATCACGGGCTGGTGAATGTCACACGTCTTCTAATTTTTTGGTTCTAGAACGTGACGGTTTCCTCAAGATGTTTTTCTTCACCGTTTTGGGAGCAGTCGTGATCCTAAAATTGTTCATGGCTATCACTGTTCTCAATTATTTTTAGAAATATGTAACATGATTTTTAGTACATACGAAACCTGAATATACAGTTTCTTCAGAATCAGTATCAGAATCGATTCCAATAATTTTTAAACCATGTCACCTATATTATTTCCCAAAAATAAATGAAAAAGGTTGGACACCACTGACACTAAGTACAACACAAGTTGCTGCAGCTCGTAGCGGGCATTAGGAGCCAGGGTACAGCTGAGTGCGAGAGCAAAACTAATCGTGTGAGTGGAAAAGAAAGTGGCCCGGATGGCCCGGTGACCCTGTGTTTGTGTGGACAACCAGGTTACATACAACCAGTTTACATAACCAGGTTACAAGCTTATAACTTTTTTATTTTTCATGACAGGTTATACACCGTTAAATTTTGGTCTTTTTAATCCCGTGGAGGATCGATTCAGAACATGAAACACTATCGATTTATAGACATAAAATTAAAAAATAAAGTACTTTTTTTTCTAAAACTCGAATTAATATACGCATGTACGAAATTAATTTCTTTAAGTAAACGAGTCAATGACCTTGTAGGGAGTTGTCGGTCGTTGCGTACTAACTACCTACAGTTCATTGGCCTCGATCAGCTGAAGTTTACTTAAAGAAATCAATTTCGTACATGCGTAAATTAATTCGAGTTTAAAAAAAAAATTTCATTATTATCTTTACAAATCGATAGGGTTTCATGTACCGAATTGACCCTCCACGGGATTAAAACGATCAAAATTAAACGGTGTATAAATGTTTATCAGTTTTCTAGTACTTGTACTGTTGTAAGTTTAGCTCTGCTACGTTTTGGACTGGATGGCGTTGTGTGAAAGTTGTTTAATTTTAGTACATTAAGAACTTTATTCAGAATCAAGCTTATCTGACTGACGAAATAACAGCTATATTTCCACTGCTATCTAAAGCTTTGAAGTCATGAAGACAACAGGCCTGAGAACTAGCTCGCAACACTGGCACAAACGTTCGAAGATAAGTTTGAATGATACGACAGTGCGTGAATGCGGGCGCGATTTGTCACGAGGGAACACGATCGTTTTAGTACTGTTTCATGTAGCCCTGAGAGCTTCAGCCTTTGTTGATACTGATGCTTATTTAGAACGATGGATCGGGACAATTTTGCTTGTTAATGTTGGTATACGTTAAGGCATAGTTCAGACCAAACATACTCGAATTGTCGGCCGCTAACTGTGAGCGGGTTTTAGTACGCTGCAAATAATTTGAACCATTTGCTATGGTTACGCGCAGCCGGGGATTTTGATTGAGATCTGAAAATCGGTTACTGCGCATTCTTTGTCGACGTGGTCGACGTCATGACGGTTCAACTTGTGTGATGAGAATTATAACCGATTTTCGGGTCTCGATTGAGGTTGGGGGCTACTTGAATTTGAATTCGCAGTTCGCTTTTCCATTAATAACTTCTAGTTCACACCGAACCTATTATGCTATAAGCTAATACGTAGTTTTTTTTTTTCGCTTGATAAAAATTATCCTATTATATCTCCCGCCCTTGGGCGGAGCGAGAGATAATGTCAGACTTTTACTGACTAAAAAGCCCACCCCATTCCTTCGTTGCCTTCGTACCAGGGTTCTGGTGTTGGCTTTCACATTTATCCATGGCCCCAGAGTAGGCTTCGATCCTGCTGAACCCTACGGTTTGCTGACAACTCCTTAAGGCGCGCGGGAACAGTACGCGCCGTCGACGACTTGGGCTCGGACCGGTAGGTTACTGGACGGTCGAACAGCGAGCTACCCATTGCTCGCCGTCCGCAAGCCCGCGCCTGTGGTGGCCGGAAATTGGGATCGGAATCCCGACGGTGGCTGCGACATGAGCGCCATTGGCTCCATACGCTAATACGTAGCTTAGTCTCGATGGCCGATTTATTGTGCTAAGCGTAGCAAGCCTATGCTTGTGTTCACACAAGTAACGCATGCTACGCTATAGCGTACTGACCGCTTGCGTATACTGTAGACTTAGTCTACGTTCACACTGGGTCTGACTGTGAGCATACTGACAGTCGGCGGAGGACAATACGTTTGGTGTGAACGATGCCTTAGGCTGTTAGACAGACTGAGTAAAGCTGTCTATTAAACAGGCTATCGCGCTATGAAAACAACGTGTGAGCAAGTACCAACATGGCTACTATCGTGACATTTTTCGTTGCTAAGTTTACTGTAGTATCTTAATTCTAACATATTGGTATGCAGCTGCTGCATCTGGTTAATTCTGGTTAAACTTAAAGTCGATTTTGACGTTTTTTATTTAGGACATCACTAAACCAATTTTCCCGCTCTGAGTTAAGCGAGAGGACTCCTATTAAGTGTCTACACAACTTTCTGCAATAGTTATAATCATTGAACCAGGCACAATGTGTTCCCTTAATTGCCTTTTACTGTCTAAAACTCACCTGTAATCCTTCAGTTGCCTTTTACTGACTAAACCTAACTGTATTCTTTAAGTTGCCTTTTACGGACTAAAACTCACCTTTGATCCTTCATTTGCCTTTTACTGACAAAACTCACCTCTGTTCCTACAGCTGCCTTTTACTGACTAAAACTCTTTTGTGTTCCATCAGTTGCCTTTTACTGACTAAACCCACGTTTGTTCCTATAGTTGCCGTTTACTGACTAAAACTCATTTGTGTTCCTTCAGTTGCCTTTTAGTGACTAAAACACACTTGTGTTCTATCAGTTGCCTTTCACTGACTCTTATTTTACTACGACTAAAACATATCTGTGTTCTGCAGTCAAATTTTATTAACAAAAATCCACCTGTGTGCTTTCAATAGCCCTGTATAAGGGCAGTGGTAGCTGTTCCAAATAATTTTTCAATACACTTCCTCGAAAACTGCTTCTTATCTCACTACAATTAGGTTCAATATGTCATCTATATTACCCTCGTGTTTTTTTTTATTTATCACAGCAAGAGCTTATTTCTTTCCCATTTTGTCACGGTCAAAGGTGATTAGTTTTTTTAAAAAGCAAAGAGGCGCAGATTTTTAAGGTATATTTAGTGAAAATTTAAATTGTGTTTAAGAATAACCATAATTTAAATGAGTATTTACACAATAACTTGTTATTATCAACAAATTAACAATTATCTATGTTCTAAATTAAAAAATATTTGATTTCTATTTTATTAAGTATTTATAACAGTTTGATACCTTTGCTTCTCCTTCAAGGCTCAAACCCCGGCACTATAGGCAACGAAGGAACGGGGTAGGTTTTTAGTCAGTAAGAGTCTGACATTACTTCTCGCTCCACCCAAGGGCGGGATTTGTCATTGGATGATTTTACCTACCATAAAAAAACCTGCCAAGATTAAGCTCGGGAAAAAAGTCTATTAAATACTAAATCTTATTTATTTGTGAAAAAAAAAATTAAACATGAAATGTTGAATTTAAGATATGAAGAGAAATTTATTCTTTAAGATGCCCGCCGCCGCAGCGCCGCCGCCGCCGCCAGATATTGTGATTACAGTAAAAAAAACTTGCGATAGCCTACTGCCATCTGAACTAAACTGTATGGCAACCAGTGTTGGCCAATATTAAATCTAACTACTGATTAATAAATACGACGAGTTACGAGTGCCAATTTAGCACTCGGAACTCGTCGTAGTTGGGCTCGTGCGAATTCCGCTTAGGTCGCAATGACAAACTTTTTGCACTTGTAACAAAATGTACTATTGCAGCTCATGTATGGGAAATTCGGCTATACTTTTCTCTTTTCGAAAAAATATTTTGTAGTTTCATAAAAGTGTCTAAAATAAATTTTAAAAAAATACTTAAGTATATTGAATACTTATTATTTTTTTAATTTATTCTGTGTTAATAAACCAACATGACTTGCAATCTGAATTAACATTCAGATTCGTTAAATGCCAACATGAAAATCAAGCGCCATATTCCGACTACATTCTGCAAAAAATTAAAAGACAAGTTCAGTCATACATTCCGTTGCCTTTGGGCAAAATTGTGACATCATATGCACCACAAAATATTTATTTATGAATTCAATGTAGAGATGAAGCAGTAAAATCTCCCAGAAATACGTGCAGTGAATACCAAGAGGAATAAATAAAATTGAAATGTATGTTTGTTATTCGTAAAAAGTACAGTTTCCATGCGGTTTTTCTGTTGACTTTGTTTAGGGATAACGAAGTATTGTGTGATTTTATTGTCGTTTTTACCCGAATATGGCAAAACCAAAGGAGGATTATGATTTTGATAGGCTATGTATATATGTGATTTTTTTTTTTATGGTAGGTAAAATCATCCAATGACAAATCCCGCCCTTGGGCGGAGCGGGAAGTAGTGTCAGACTCTTAGTGACTAAAAACCTACCCCGTTCCTTCGTTGCCTATAGTGCCGGGGCTGAGCCTTCCTCTCAGAAAACGGCCCTTGACCCCAGCAGGCTTCGACCCTGCCTGCCTGCAGTTAGCAGGCTGGGCCTCTTCGGTGTGCTGACAGCTCCTTGAGGCGCGCGGGAACAGAACGCGCCGTCGACGACTTGGGCTCGGTCCGGTCGGTTACCGGACGATCAGACAGCGTGCTACCCATTGCACGCCGTCCGCAAGCCCGCGCCTACGGTGGCCGGAAATCGGGATCGGAATCCTGGCGGCGGCTGGGGCGAGCGCCCCGTTGCCTCTGCCTGATGCGGTCGGCCTCCTCCTTTGCTAGCATTACTGCTTCGCAGAAGGAGGCGACCGCCTGCCATCCCTCCTCACTCCGGACCATGGCCAGATCCAAGGCCCGGCGAGAGAGATCGCTGCCGCCGATTACCCCTACGAGGACACGGCGATGCTCCGCCCAGGCGGGGCACACCTCTACAGTATGCTCCACCGTGTCCTCGTGGTGTTATGTATATATGTGATGTTAATTTACTAATCGGAACTCGACATGAGGTATAGTTAGAACTGTCCGCTGAAAAACCATACTCACACGTTGGGACGCCAGAAGTCATTGAGGCGGCATGGACCCCCTTTATTAAAATAAATAAATATCACCCAAAAAATAATTAAAATAAATAAAAAAAAACTTTTTCTGATTTGTTCTAGGAAAAAAAAAACATAGAAACCAAAATTTTCAGCTAAATAAATTTCGTAAAAACGTGTGTAAAAAACGACAATTACGAATTTTTCAAGGTCATTCAAGTTGTTCAGACTTATATACAATCGGCGTTCAAGGGTTTAAAATTTTACGGTCGGTATCTATGTATATAATGTGTGACTACGGTTTTTTTTAGTTTTGTTCTTGTTTCTCCAGTAACCTTGTTTATTTCAGCATTCTGAAAATCTTGTTTCATCCTTTTTCAGCGTTGTGTTTTTTTTTGTCGTAGTCGGGTTTTAATTTTTTTACTTTTTTATTTTTATTTCGCAGGTTTGAATATACAAGAGACAAGTAAAGGTGGGAAAATGGTAAGTCACGGGAAATTGCTGAAAGTAAACCTCTATTCCTAGAACACTAAGTGCAGTATAAAGGACCAGGATTTATTCAATAGAAGTCCAACACGGTAGAGTGAATCCTCGTGGGGGCGATTGGATCCTTGTAGCGATCGGTGGAGGCGATCTCTCGCGCCAGGCCTTGGTACAGGCCATAGTTCAAAGCGAGGAGGAGTGGTAAGCAGTCGTTTCCTTCTGCGAAGCAGTAATGCTAGCGAAGGAGGAGGCCGACCGCATTGGGCAACGGCCGATTTCTGGCCACCGTAGGTGCGGGCTTGCGGATGACGAGCAATGGGTAGCTCGCTGTCCGACCGTCCGGTAACTGTCCGGACCAAGCCGAAGTCGTCAACGGAGCGTACTGTTCCTGCGCGTCTCAAGGAGTTGTCAGCAAACTGTAGAGGCCCAGCAGGGTCGAAGCCTACTCTGGGACCTTGGGCAAAAATGAAAGTATACACCAAGGCCCTGGTACAAAAGCTACGAAGGAACGGGGTGGGTTTTCAGACAGTAAGAGTCTGACACTATCTCTCGCTCCGCCTAATGGCGGGAGATGTCATTGGATAATCTAACCTCCATAAAAAAGACACGGTAGACCGAGACAATTCTTGGGAGGATTACTCACCTCAAAAAAAGGAAGACCGGTAAGTAAATAAATGAAAACTTTGACTATTTTGTGTCTAGTTTAAATATTGGATTGTCCGGTCCAACTGTTTCGAACTTTTGGTTTAGCGTTCGCTATTTTTGTTACCCTCACATTTATGCATTATTATTGGATCACGCTGGAATATAAAATAGGCTACATTTTCAGTACTTTTTAATTATTTGAAAAAGTTTTTACAACCGCTGTCATACCATCGAAAGCATGAGTGTTTAACAGTTTTTGGTTTTAAAACGCTGTTATTGAACTCTCTGTTAGTAGAAACTATTTATAAATGAAGTATTATCTTTTTAGAGCTCAAGCTTGTACAGAATTGGCCGAAAATGTGATGAAATAAAAGGCCGTCCTTTAAAGATTGTTCCATGCGATAAGACCGCCCATTGTACACTTGTTTTAGTAAATGTTTGTCTCGTTAACATTATAAGAAATCCAATTAAATGTAAAATAGATAATAAGTTCCATTTATGAAATCAAAAGTAACACCTTACTGACAAACTTCATGCACAGATAACTGTAAAAAATAAGTTATTAGATGATAGTGATGAGTGAGAGCGTATTTGTGATGAGTTTTAGTTGTGTTGCTTTTTTAAAACAGACTCGTGTTATAAACAGTTTTTTTTTCTTTTAATGTACAGCTAGACTGTGTTAATTGCTGTGCTCTAAATATTCCTGTGACGTACAGACAGTTATATCAGTTCTGAATATCTTAATATATAAAAAAAAAATCACAATTAAAAATTATATTTTAGAATTAGTTACAATTTTGGTTAAAAAGGCACACATTATAGACCCAAACCCCTGTACTAGGCGGGAACTGTATCTAATGTGACTTTATGTATACTGTAATGTGTGTGAAAGGACTCCAAGACACAGAAGTATTTCTTAAGATGGGGTGGTGTATCATATTCAACACAAGACAGGTATCATCACACTAATATTATAAAGGCAAGTTAGTATGTGTACGTGTCCCCCCCCCCATCCTCTTCAGCGAGCTACTAAAGTATCAAACAAGCAGCAATAAAGGAAGCAAAATCATATAAAATATACATAAGTACAACATTTACATACTCCTTGAGCAGTCGTCTATCTCGTGTAAAAATAATGAAAGTTCCTGAGTAACGGTTACCTTCCCGTAAAAGTGAATTTTCATCATAAACGCACCGTGGATATTAGGCACACTTGAGGTGCGCACACATAGCTCCATTTATCACACCTTTATCGTACATTACGTAAAGAATCGTACACATAGACGTCTCGAGCGTTCCCCTCTTATTTTCTCGTACGCCTACTTGTCTTTATTTTCTTTTATATAAAGAAAGTTGTTTATCTAACTAATCCTTACAAATCTTCATCGCTTTACTTTTAAAACGGACCGTAACCCTCCGTGAAAGGGCTCCGCAACTCAGCTTTTTTTATTTAAGCTTTTTCACTATTTTAAATCGTTACGAACTTTTCACATTTTTCTTTTTGATTGAGCTGTAGTAATTTATTAGATTTTCTAGTGAGTTGAACTAGTAAATCTTTGAAGGAGTTTAGTCCATTAAAATTCTTGAGAAATCAATTTCAGGCTAGACAGATGACATATACCTAGAGTCAGGATATCGCGCCTCTGTTATAAAATATTATTGTTTAGTATTTTCATTTTTATTTTAGCTGAAAACCGTCTACTGTTGAACATAGCCCTCTTTGAATTGTCGTTTCAACTCGTCTCGCATCCATCGAATTACCGCGACTTTGACCAGGGCCTCAAGTCTGCTATTACAATAGTGTCAGAAAGGTCTATCATTGATTTCATAATTGTTGATTTTGACAAGTTTGGTAATCTACTAATATAATGGCGACTTCAATGATCAACCACCGACATTCCATTGAGAGAAATGGCATAGAATGGTATTCTCGTGTTTACCTACATAATGACAAATGAATGTCTGCCTTATAGGTATCATACAAAAACATAACAAAAACCAAACACTGATACAATAACAACCGCCGCTCTAAATAAACAGTAAGCAGTAATGTTTTTTAGCTGACAAAGTCAAAACTTTGACAGCTAAAAAACCACAGACCTACCAATGATCGCATTTGCAGATTACGAACTTTTAGCAAAATGACAACGGAATCGTGTTGGATTGATGAATTTATAAAAATAGCAGACTTGGGCCCCAGGTCATGGGTCCACCTTCTGGGAGGCCTTCGAACGCATGGGTGGATGGGTCTTCCGGTACGTGGTCGCCATTCCAGAACTTTTCGGCCTTATCAACCATCTGTTCTGTCCCTGCCCACTGCCACTTAAGTTTGGTGCTTATACTATGATTTTTTATTAGACGAAGTAAAGTGACAGCTATGACAATGGTTGTTTGACAGTTGGGCATTGTTATTTGACGGTTTGTAAAGTGACAGCAGTGGGCATTGTCCACTGCTGTCACTTTACTTCGTCTAATAAAAAATCATAGTATAGGTAGTATTATTGTAAGAACAATATCCTCGGCGTCAAAGAGGACGATTCACGCCACAGGATATGTTCTATCGAGATTCCCATCACTAAATGTTAATAAGCATCGTCATAACAAACTATTTGCAACGTAAACGAATTACAAAACCTCCTCTTATATCAATATTGACAGTGCAAATGAATTTTACAGGTCCGCACACATGTATTTATTTGAAAACTATGTAAAGGGAATGTTCGATGCTTTTACTCCTCGTTTTATTTCTCTATTTGGGCGTATGATTGAATCGTATTTAAATGTTCAAATAAAACTGTATACACACATGAAAAATACAAACGTGAGCAACCATTTTTGAACATCTATTACCTTTATTTTTGAGGTAGTGAATCATCAAACAACTCCTCCTGCTCTGGGTAGAGCGAGAGGGTCAGACTATTACGGACTAAAAGCCATCACACTGGTGGGTTGGACACGCCACGATCGAGGCGGTAAGGCCCCTCTTTGAGGCGTGGCTGGAAAGGCCCCACGGCGTCGTCACCTTCCGTTTGGCGCAGGTGCTGACCGAACACGGCAAGTTCGGTCCGTACCTGTACAAGATTCGTGCGGAGACGACGCCCGGGTGTCGCCACTGTGCGGACCGCCCGGTGGACACGGTGGAGCACACAGTCGAGGTGTGCCCCGCTTGGGAAGAGCATCGCCGTGTCCTCGTGGGGGCGATCGGCGGCGATCTCTCGCGCCGGGGCTTGGTTCAAGCCATGCTCCGGAGCGAGGAGGAGTGGCAGGCGGTCGCCTCCTTCTGCGAAGCAGTAATGCTAGTAAAGGAGGAGGCCGACCGCATTAGGCAAAGGCGCACACGCCGCCGCCGCCGCCGGGTTTCCGATCCCAATTTCCGGCCACCGTAGGCGCGGGCTCGCGTACGGTGGGCAATGGGTAGCTCGCTGTCCGTCCGTCCGGTAACAGACCGGTCCGAGCTCAGGTCGTCTACGGCGCGCACCGTTCCCGCGCGCCTCAAGGAGTTGTCAGCAAACTGTAGGGGTCCAGCAGGGCCGAAGCCTACTGGGGCCAAAGGTTATGTGAGACTGTCACCAAAGGCCCCAGGATAAAGGCAAGGAATGGAAAGGTAGGTTTTTAGTCAGTAAAAGTCTGACACTGTTTCCCGCCCCACCCAAGGGCGGGATTCGTCATTGGATGATTTTACCTACCAAAAAAAAAAAAAAAAATCACACTGGTGGGTATTTAGTCAGTGGTAGTCCTTAAGTTGCTCTTTCCGTTCTAGGGTCGCGGTAACATTTTTGAACGTTCCTTCAACCCAACAACTATACTACGGTTAGATTTTTAGCAAACTATAACTAAGTATCGTTTTCACTAAGAACAACTAATTAATAGTTATTTTACTTAATAATTTCAAAATGGCAAACACCCTTCTTTGCAGCAAAGTTACAAGATTGTGCCTTACTACAGAAAAATCCTGTTTTTCATCAGTTTGCATCCATTATTTTCTCATGGCTTTTTTGTTAGAAAAAGCGATTAATAAAGCGACGTCTGTGTCAGGATAATCCGGGATCCTCCGTAATATGCCCCGGGAGAAATTGATTCTGTATATTTCCAAGAATTATTTAGTTTATCTTCAATCAATTAAAATAAAAGAGAGAAAATAATTCTTGGCTTGGACCGATAAGACTAGAAAAACAAACTAAAAGAGATTAGTTTAAAAGCTTTGCAACATTGCATGCGAAAGCGAGACGGGTAAGTCCACCGACACACCGCATTGCACTTCACCACAAGGGACCGCACAGCTACGCATTGCATCGCCAAACAACTTACCGCTTAGCTTCGCACAAAGCCTTTTTGGGGAGCTAGTGATGCTCCACTAGACCGCTAGGATTACTGTCCTATGCAAATGTGTGTTTGCGCTATGGAGTGAGTTTCTACAGTCGTCTGCTACAAGTTAAGGTTAATTGTTATACTTACCTAGGTAAACAAGCAATTTCTACCAATTACTTAATCTGCCTAGCTTTCTCAACTAAGACAGGGTCAGCTTCAAGTCTAACCAGAGGTGATGAGTACCAGTATATGAAGTGACTGCCTATCTAACCTCCACGACTCTTTAAAAGGCTATTTGACAGTATGAAAAAATATTTTATATTTATTGCCATCCGTATAGATGATGAGTTTTAAAAGCGATTTGTACCAATACATCTAAAAAATAATGGACTATTTATAAAATAAAAAAAAATACGAAATAGACTTTATTTCATTTTACCTAGCGCCATGTTTTTGAAAACGGTCGCTATTGGCTGAATCTATTTAAACATCACAAGTTTGTAAATATGTCTGTTATTTTCTGCGTGCATTTAATGGCGTGTGACGTTTCGGAATAGACGCGTATTGTCAAATATGAATTTTGGCGATTTTTTGAATAACACAACTTTATTTATAATATTTTTGATAATATTTACAAGAGTTGAAATAAAAAACTTTTGCTGGACTCTAAGAGTATAAACAATTGTTAATAACATGAAATCGATTCCAAAAATCAGTAAAATAGTCTATTGGGGATCCCAATACCGCCTTTTTAATTACAAAAAGCTACAAATGATAACCGAGACCCACGGCTTATCGTGCTATTGGGGTTATTGGTTCGCTTCCTAAAGGGACACCCGGGATCCTGGATTGCAAGGCAAAGAAGGAATATAAGAAAAGGTTTTAGTCAGTGCTCCGCCCTAGAGCAGAAGAAGTCATTGGATGATTTCCCACCAGAAAAAAAAACGGCTTGCATATTCTACTATCTATAATATAAAAATGAATCGCAAAATGTGTTGGTAAGCGCATAACTCAACAACGCCTGGACCAATTTGGCCAAATCTTTTTTTAAAATGTTCGTTGAAGTTCAAGGATGGTTTTTACGGCGAGAAAAATAGAGTAGGGTAGAGTAGGGTAGAGTAGGGTAGAGTAGGGTAGAGTAGGGTAGAGTAGGGTAGAGTAGGGTAGAGTAGGGTAGAGTAGGGTAGAGTAGGGTAGAGTAGGGTAGAGTAGGGTAGAGTAGGGTAGAGTAGGGTAGAGTAGGGTAGAGTAGGGTAGAGTAGGGTAGAGTAGGGTAGAGTAGGGTAGAGTAGGGTAGAGTAGGGTAGAGTAGGGTAGGGTAGAGTAGGGTAGATTTGGGTAGAGTAGGGTAGAGCGGGAGCGAAGCCGCGGGCAAAAGCTAGTTACCAATAAAAACAAACCTACACTCGTCTAAATAACAATGTTAAAATAAAAACATAAAAACACCGTACAATATTACATTACATACAATTTTATTAAACAAATAAACATGTGTTTGAAATGCAACATACTCGTACAATATTAATTAACGTCGGAAAGCCATGAAGCATATAACGCAACAATATTTCACTGAAATAAGAGACATCGTGTAAAATATTCATGCATATAACTGTATTATGTATATTTTACCTAGAGTTGGTAAGTCGCGTATTTGTAAAAGGCTTTTCCCCCGTGACTATTACCCTGGATAGCCAGGGCAGACACAAACGTCAGCTAGATTTTTTATTTTTTAGACACTCAGACTGAACACTGTGGCTGTTTTGATAGTGTATTTTTATGCAGCAAATAATTCTCTTCGTTAAAAGTTTGCACACCGTTTGAAAAATGGTTTAGAGCATGATGTATGTGTTGTGATACGGAAAAATTGAGGTTGTTTTGACGAATGATATTTTTATGTTTTAGTTGGTTTGTGTATTCAATTACTATACCCACAATTGATAGAAAAGCGGATAGGCTTGTGAATGTTCACGTTCGAGTCCTAATTTTTTTTTTAATTGATGGGCTTGTGTTTGTCCATTATGTCATGTGAAGGCAAGTGATGATATTCAATAGATTGGCTGTGCGAATCTCAAACAGAAAATGAATAGAAAATAACATTGTTTAGCTATAAATATCGTCGAAATAAACAAAACAAATAGGATGATAGATATGTGTGCTATCCAAATGGTTTTTTTTTTGTTTTTATTATTGATATGCTCGGGTTTGATTACTCATCTGTATGGTTCTTTCTTCAAAAGACCATTTCAGACAAAACTGCATGGTCCTCATGTGATTTGACTAATACATATTTACTGTATGGACTTTAAAAAAGACTTTGACCCCTGAGTTTGTTTCGGTGTTTCTTCTCAGGGTAGCTAGCTAGCTAGGAAACACCGGCCTCATCTAGTTTAAACTGACAGAAAAAAATTGACTTGTAAATGTGTTTTTAAAACCTACTTGCCAAAGAAATACCATTTATTATTTACTATTTCATCTTATGGTAAACGATGACCATGTCCATGTACCGAATCGACCCTTCACGGGATTAAAATAATAAAAAAAAAATAACAGTGTATAACTAAAAATAAAGTCACATTTTCTAGAGCCTTATAGCCGATCTTTTGTAGATTTAGTATCGTTTACCCATTTGACTAGTGGACTGCAAATAACACAATACCATTTTAATTTGAAGGTGTTTTCTGTGAATTAAAAAAAAAAATAGATTTTTATTAAGGTTTTAGCAGCAAATTGTTAAATATTATTTATTTATTTTATTATATATAATATACACGCATAAAAACAGCCAGAGAAAGTTTGAAAGTGCGGCCAGCGACTGAAAAGTCAAAAGTAATCGTTTATATTGGTAAAGGTCATGTGAAGAGGAGGGAGAAAAGAATATTACTAAAATAGTCATAAATACACCGTTTTTTTTTACTTTTTTTTTTACTCTAATTAATTTACACTTATATGACATTAATTTCTTTAAATAAACGTCAGCTGAGCGAGGCCAATGAATTGTAGGTAGTTAGTAGCAACGACCGACCACTACCTACAAGTTTTACTTAAAGAAATTAATTTCGTATTTGCGCATATTAATTCGAGTTTTAGAAAAAAAAAAATACTTTATTTTTTAATTTTATCTTTACAAATCGATATTGCTTCATGTACTGGATCGACCCTCGACGGGATTAAAACGATTAAAATTTAACCATGTATACACGTGGATTGATGGAAAGGAAGATAGATCCCAGGTCAAAGAAAAGATAGATGAGGAGTGATATGAAATAAAAAGGGAGTTAGGTGATACCATAACGGGTGACAGCATAGAATGGAAGAAAAAGACGCTTATGCCTACCACAAATAACATGGGACAAGGGCTTAGATTGAATCAAAACAGCGGATGATAGGTGACTCAGCTCTAGCGCTCGGACCGCTGAAATTGTGCCTATATGGCACGATTTCACATCGGTCTCGACGATCACACACATTTGGCGGCTAAGGCCGACATAAAGAGACGCGGCGCGTTGGGCGGTCCGTCGTACATTGCCCGCATATGTTTGTGTTTGCGCGAGTGATGATGCGGCCCGCTGCTAAAATGTACGACGAACAACCAACGCGCCGCGCAACGCACCGTGTCTCCGTAAACACAAGCTAACGCTATTTCGCTCGCTCGACAGCGCAAACTTTTATCTCTGTCTCTGTCTATCAGCTACTGTAGGTTTCCGACTGTGATGACACTGATCATAGATGTGTGAGTTTCGAGTCCAGGTTTTCTAATTGTAATGTTAGGTCGTAACGAAGATACGTTACGACTTGTGATAAATCAATGGGCAAGAGCAGGAAGATGATGATGATACATAGAAACAGTTACATTATAAATATTAGTTGAAAAATACCAACAAACATTAAACATTTAATTAGGTTTCAAATAAAAGATGTGAATATAAATTTAATATTCTATTAAAGTTTCATCTTTTCAGGTGTTCTTTTCATTACGAGTTGACGATAGGCAATTTTAGAAAATAAGATTTTTTACTTACTTCTGTTACTCTCATTTTCATAAATAGTATTCTCAGACAACCTACGTAAATCCATTATATTTATAATATTAACCATAATCAGGCAACTAAGGTAATCTGTTCTGATTATCAGAATAACAGGAATTGTACAAATTTTAAAACAAACGAATAAAAACTATACGTTTTCATTTGTAACTTTACTGAAACTGATATACGACTGGAATAAAATCTAAATTAATGCGTTCGAAGCCGCGGGCAAAACCTAGTTATATGATTATTATTATTCCAAAATGCAATTTATAGCATCAGCAATGAAATTTAATATATTCATTCATCCCGCATTTAATAGGTATAAATCGTTTGAAGAGCTTGGAATATATTTTACGCGGTTTAATCACCAATAAATGGAAAATGTTGATTTCAATACGGTTACCAGAATGATTTGAAACTGCCACTTTTATAGCTATGTTTATACTTCTAAATAACGTTACAATATTGCTTTTCAATGAAATACTGAATTTATCTCTTCTTCTCAGCCAGTATCACTCTTGACAAAGTGGTCGTGGTCATTACTTCAGGTGTTGATGGCAAGCTTAACAACACGCCGCCACTCTTCTCTGATGGCCGCCTTCCTCGCGCATTCAAGCAGTGAAGATGAGCCATTCACTGCGGCTCTTATCTGGTCAGTCCATCTCATAGGCGACCTTCCTCGTAGCCTACCCTCAACCTTTCCCTGGACCACAAGTCGCTCAATAGCCACTTCCCCCGGCGTCATACGTAACCAAAAAAGGTGAGGATACGAGATTGTACCAATGATGATAAACGCTGCTTGATTACTGAAGTTATAGGTAAAAGAAAATTGGAAACGGTTCTTGTAAGATGTTTCATCTGTCTCATTGAATTTGTAGACGATATTATTTTGACAAAGTTAAATAAATAATACACGATAGTATATGATACCTACTTTCACCACGTAACGGAAGATGCAGTGTTGGAAGGCCTCTCAGAATGTGGACCAATGACTTGATGGAGGTCGTGGAAATCCGATGGATACAAGAAGTACAGGACCAGTTGTTATTGTGACGCTTGGGGGAGGCCTAAGTCCAACAGTGGACTACTTTCGACTGAAATGATGATGATGATGCCCTACTAAGAAGAATCAGGAACAGGTTCAGTCGACAAGACTGTTCGCTAGGTAAGAATACACTAAAAACCAAAACTAACCCTCAGGCTGTAAATGTTTTAATGAGTCTTATAGATTACTAATAGATAATTATAATGGTGAATCTAAAAGATATACAGAACAAAATCAAATAAAGGATCAAAGCATACAAAATAATAGACAGTAAAATAGACATTAATATGTAGATAAAGTTATTTTAGTTAACCTTTGTGGTATTTTCTAATATCAGCGCCAAAATTAAAAGCTTATACTGAAATAACACAAGAAACCAAACACCAATACAAAAAACCAAACGATTGGTGTTAATTCAACATTCATACGATGATTACAGTTACTACAATGCTTATTGAAGATATATCTTTGTCATTAATATAGTGAACGGCTATATTAATGACAAAGCTGAAAATAAAACAAAAGAAAGATAAATAAAATGACATGAAACTATAGAAACGCAAACATCAAGTAAAACTTAATAATACTGACGATTAATGCTAATTCTATACTTATACGAAGATTTTTTGCGATATACATCCAAAATATTATGGGCAGCTATTATTATCAGTGGCAAAGATAAAATAAAATCGAAGAAAAATGACAATAACCAATCGAAAAGTAAACGACATGTAATCAAGTAGAACGCGTTAATACAGACTGTTGATGCAAATCAAACACACGTTCCAAGATTATTATAGACCTACAACAATTTACATGGGAGAATTCAGGAACAGCTAATATCAGTGACAAAGCTTAAAAAAAAAAAAAAACAACAGAAAGGAAGAACACTGCCGCAAAACAATAGAAAAGCAAAAGACATCAAGTAAAACGCATTAATACAGAGAGTTGATGCAAATTTAACACACGTACAAGGATCATTATCTACGACGATTTCAATCTAGGAATACCGCAGATGGTGTTTACGGCCGCATGCAGTTTACATGGAAATTGCATGCGCGCGACGCATTAGCGACTACCCGTAAATTACGAGCGCAATCTCCGACGAATTGCGACCACTTTCCTAATATTTGTCGACTTTATAGCCTCGTGCGGAGTTTTATGCGAAAACTTTTAATACCAAAATTGGCTTGTTGTGTTTTCTCTCTGTGTTGTAGTTGTGTAATGTGGTCGGAATTTTAATGAGTTAGGCGAAAGAATCTGTAGTGTTGTGGTTAAGTTTTGTTCCATAGACTAATAGAAAACCCCACTACAGGTATATATGCTATTTTTTTAATAAGAGTGTATTTGAACATTGATAAGTCAGATAGAAACTATTGAAGTAATTAAGTACTTACCACTCGTCATTAAACTGTCAAACTATCCAACCTATATTCCTATAAATTACAATAAAATAATATCTAAAAAAATAAAAAAAAATAATGTACAGCAAAGTAAACACAACCGCAAACTTATCACAAAATCCGACAAAGCATCAACCCGTCAACAACCAAATAGAAATCCGCCATCTTTAAAAATAAAAATACACGCACGAAAAAGGTCAACCATAGCTCACATAAACCTCTTTACACATCATCGCAAACCATTATTCAGAAGGTAAAACCCGAACGGGTATCGCGACTAGATGTCTGTAGGCCTTATTAATGGCCTCACCTACCTGACTGAGACGGATGGCAGTTACTGACCTGACGTTGACCTTGCGCACCCTATTTATTCCAGGCCAATTTACCTTTGTTTTTATTGTGTTATCTTTGACGGTAGCATGTTCTTTCCTTTGTTGGAGAGTCTAACAAATAGGCTTGTGATTAGCGTCGAGTGGGCGCTTTCTTTGATTCTCCCTTTTTTGTTTTCTTTATTAAAGTGTTGTAGATAATGTTGCGGGTCAGCGCTGATTGTTCTTGCCAATTCCTTTTGTTATTTCGTAATTGGGGAATTTGATTTTGGATAAATGAAATTGACTGTACAGTGATTGTTGGATGTTTAGGATTCCAATCCAATTTCGAACTAGATTTAATTAATTGAAACGAACTTTAGACAATCAAATCTGGCTTTCATTGTATAAATGGAACAACAATATTTACTCTGAATATTTTCCAGCGATACAAGCGTTATTCTCCTACCTGTGCATATTATGGTCTGGTTTTAATATTTAACATCCAGTCACGTCCTACAATATTATCTTACAGCCGGAGGGTCATATAACCGAATTTGTTTATTAAATGAACACAACCATTAACGTATTCCGGGTTCGTACACCCTTAAAAACTAATACATACATAACTAGAATAATAAACAACAAAGTTCGTTGCTTGCTGCCCGGGGGTACAAAATAATGATCGGCAGAAGATTCACTCGAAAACGTAAAGCAGCAACTGATTGAAGGAGTATAGTTTTCTGACGAAAACTAAAACTGATTGCCAGACGTTTCCGAACCATTAAACTTATAGATTAAAAATGATATGGACTCATTAGGAACTAATGCTCGAACTTTCGTTTTCTGGACACAACCCTAGTTGCTTAGGTGTTAGTTAGATATTTGTTGCATTTCCACGAAGTTCTAAAACATGTTCAACACAAACATGAACATGACACATTGACACAACAACTTTAGCAAAGCTGCCTGTAATTGATTGTAAAGTTAGATTTAAGATGCGATTATTTAAATTTTGATATTTCTAATCCCGTAACGGGTCGATGGTACATGAAACACTATCAATTTGCAAAGATAAAATATAAAAAATAAAGTACTTTTTTTCTAAAATTCGAATTATATAATTATATTATACGCATGAATGAAATTAATTTCATTAATTAAACGAGTCAATGACCTTATAGGTAGTTGTCGGTCGTTGCGTAGTAACTACCTACAGGTCATTGAACTCGCTCCGCTGAAGTTTTTTTGAAAAAAAAAAATATGATGGGAATCTTCAACCAGAATGGAACACGTCACAATTCAATGTTTGTTAATGTGGAATTTGATACGATAATTGTATCGTCTACGTTAGAAATAAAGCCTGCTATTATGAGATAATTGAGCAAGGCTAGGCTTTTTTCTCTAGTATTATCTTTTATATTAGTCTAAGAAACGCTAATGCTGAGAATGAGGTTCTGGTTGATTGGGGGCAACCTAGAATTTCTCAGTAGCAGTCGCAGTCGAGATTTTCAGATAGATCATAACATTTTTTCTTTATCTTACGACGTACTTACGTGGGGAACTGAGGGAATTCCTCAAATATTATAGGCGGGTACACAAATACGAAAAATTTACGTCACAAATATGAATTTCTAAATACCAATTTTCAAAATAAAAATAAAAGTGAGCCCACACTTTTATTTTTGTAGTTAAAAAATAACTTTTCTACAGTTTTTTTTTTATTATTGAGTTCGGTTGTACTTTTTTGTTAAAAATATTTTTATAACCAATATGTTATTTTCAAGTGGTTCTTCTGGTCACCGTTTTGTAGGAAGTGGGGCTTAGTTTCGTTATTTAATTATTCTGCTACTAGTCGAATCCCTGAAGCGATGTAATTCAGAAATCCCTACGAGTGCCTATTAATTTACTGAATGTTGGGGATAGCTAATTACTTTAATGTAACTATATAATTGCCTTCTATTTTGTAGTTTTGTTTCTCGTTATCGCTTCTTTCTGTGTTTATTTATTGTTTGGCCAAGTGCCACATTTTAATTGCAAAAAGTTATTTACAAGACAGGATATCGTTTAAATATTGAAGCTTAAAAATAATTAGATAACGTAATGTAATAGGATAAATCTATTCAGAATGCAATGAAAAAAGAAAATAAAAACTATCATTTAACGTAAACATTTTAGTCATCTATTTAATCAAATCACAAATGAAGATAATTTTTGAAGAGCTGTTCTAGTAGCACTGATTCGATTATGATTATTAAAAAATTTGCCTGATTGCTGATCACCTTAAGGCTGGGTTTTCCTCCTGAAAATCCTTAGTGGCAGCCTGAATTCTTACACCTATATTTATAAACAAGTCAAACTAACTCGAATAAAAATAACTACTTATGCAAAATTTTTTTTTCTATAGTTAGGAAAAAATTAAATTTTTAATGAAGATTTCTAGCCTCAAGTAATAACTTAAAAAGAATTTTCTTTGCAAAAAGTAATTACTTCTTTATAAATACGGGTGTTAAATTAAGAAAACGTAAAACTTAAGAAGAAGCATCATTGGTCAATTATGGTTGCATTATAGGTATACCTCGCACCCATTGGAAATACAGTCGTGATGTTGTGTTGGGTGTAATAAAGAATGGTTCGAAAAAGCCGTGAACATGAAATGCTAGGAAAGACTAAAGGAGCACAGGTAGGTTTTAGTCAGTACAAGACTGATTCTTTCAATCCACCTAGAACATAGAAGTTATTTAATGACTTCCCGACAGCAAAAAGGTATAAAAAAAGGATAGAAAATTTATTTTAAAAGCTGTTAGCAGATTGAAGCGCCATCAAAATCCCTCAAGTTCTATGCAGAAGGTAGCATCATCCGGCCCCACACGGAATATATATTTGTAGGACCTACAGGCGCGGGTGTTTGAGCGCCCGAGATGTGTTGGTAACTGCTCCCGGACCACAATATACATAGCAAATGGTAGACTTCATAACTTATGTGAGGTGGAAAAGGCTAACTTTCCAAATTGAACGACATGTAATGTACACACACACATACTCCTATTTTATCCACATAAAATTAAGATCATAACTCAAACTTTGAAATGTTACTTAAATGCACTTAGGTAGTGCCTTTTAAGAAATTAGTTATCCTAATTATAGATAAATATAATGAAAATTAACAAAAGGTGTTTTTGATTTATATTATATTATAATCAGCCTTATATAATCCCTTAATAAGAGAGGGAACGGGGCGTAATCCACCGCGCGGGCCCAGTGCTGGTTCGTGAATTTTATATCATTATATAATATTCGTAGCTTCCCGCATAACATTTTCCATAGCAAACTATTAAATTAAACAAAATATCTAACCAATCATCCAATAACAATTGAACACCGCTTCAAATACTAAAGCTACGCACACAATCGATCCGTACCTTACCTACAAATAGGTTCACACTACACAGACTCCATTCGCTTCAAAGCACCCGACAGTATTGGAAACAAGCCGTATACGGAACCAACTATCTAGTGCCACAGAACAGATAGTACAGAAGGACAGCTTTATTTATTTAGCGAAAAGAAACACACACATATACACTTTCCACGTACAGGGAGTGCAATTGGACTTACGACTGTAATTTATTTGAAACATTTTGCTCCAGACTGAACACAAATAGTGACTATACTTGTGAATCCAATGTTAATTAATTCGAATTCATTTTAATCCTTCGTCACTAAAGCAGAAAGAGACTTTATCATTGTGTAATTTGATTCTAAAAAATATTGAAAAGTTCAAATTGAAAATTTTCAAATTCGCTGTTCCAAAATTTGACAATAATGACAAATTCTAAATTCAAACAATCCAAACATAGGGCAAGTGGCCATAGTGAATCGTGAGTTGTTGTAGCGGTCAGGAGAGTCTAGACGTGCTTCATAAAGATATAAAATAAAAGACGATTAATTGTTTGCGTAGCTTCTTCTTCACCCGTCAGATAATAATAATAAATTTTATTTTTGTACATTTAACACACATAGTAATACATGATTATACATCATTGTACAAACACTGAACACTTAAAAAAGAACATTTGACTCCTAAACTAAGTATGAAAAATACTTGTATCTCAGGAGCCAGTTCCTCCTCGGATATGATTAGAAATAAAATGTTAGGTACAATCAAGATAGCCTTTTATATAGACGTGTAACAGTATTGTGGAATAATTATGAGATGACTGTTAGTAATGATTCGGTATAATCATAAGACAATTTCTGCAACCAATCAGATAACTTAGTTTTTAGTGTATGTATATTTGTTTAAAGTATAAATACTGATCAGATGGTGAATCTTGTTATAAATGCGAGCGCTTAAGATAATGAATTGACGACCTGCGAAAGCAGTCCGGCAATGTAGGGAGTCACTGACCGGGAAGCCTCGACGTCTAAGAATGATACGACGTCTAAGATCCTTTCGTATGGGCACAAATGCGCTAGCTTAATAAACGCATGTGCAAGGGCCTCACCCAGGTCAGTCTATGCGCCTATTTTTGCTCATTGTATGGATTCGACCTTCTGAAACTTTGTATTTTATCCTAGTTCTCCCGTCACTACCCAATTGTGACAATATTCAGTCTACAATATGCCTTCCAAATAGGATTGCATACATAATAGAGTTTCTGTTTTAGACAATAATAGTCTCACAGGTAAATATATTTTGACTAAAATATACGGGAGCTCGATATACTACGCTAAATATACAATATTATATCTAAATAATTTACCAGTAAATTGTTTTGTTTTTGCACATAAAAGTACAGAGATAGAGACAGTCAACCGTTGGGCGAGGCAAAAACAAATTGTGGGCGATGAAATGTTTAATTTTAAATATTTACAGTTCTACACAATTTAACAATATCAGTCATAGTTTTAAAGTTATGAATAAGCGTAATAAGTTAATTACATTTATTTGATTTTACTAATTCTACGATAATGGTATTACTAGACCAATTTTATTACGTAGACTTATAATGCACTTGTAAAACCTCACCTGTGTATGTGTATTTGGTCGAAATCTGGGGATGTGCTGCTAAAACCTACATACGAAATATTTCACAACTATCGCACACAATACCGTCTAGTCCCAAGCTAAGCAGAGCTTGTGTTATGGGTACCAGACAGCTGATAAACATACTAATATATTTCTAAATACATACATATTATAGATAAATAACACCCAGACACAGAACAAATGATCGTGCTCATCACACGACATTTTCCTGGGTGGGAATCGAACCCACGACCTCTGGCATATCAGTCAGGGCCACTAACTACTAGACCAACAGGCCAGTCAAAATGACATTCAAGTAATACAAAACAAACTTATTAAAACTCTTTACAATTACCACTACCTAACATCAACTAAACAAAAATATACAATGACACTAAGATATACAACATAGAACAACTATACACATTCAAAACATGCATTTTAATACGGAAAATAATATCAAAGGAAACCCACTCTCAATTTACTTTCAAAATAAGAAATCACGGATACCACACCCGAAACCGTAACAAGCTAGAACTCAGATCACCCAGAACCAACTACGGGAAGAAAAATATTTTATACGAGGGAGCAGTGTTATATAATAAATTATATTAGCAGATGAAATGATTAAACTAAAAAGTACAAATATCTTTAAAAAAATGTAAAAAACTTATGTGTCTAAAACTGTACAACTAAACATCTTACCTATCTAAATTCTTTAAAACACTTAAACACAGTTGCACTCTACCAATGCTTCAATGAATGAAATTTATTTGTAAAAAAGGGCCAGTTGGCCACAATTCGTTATTTAATTGGTTTCATAGAACCTTAAGGTTTTATAAAACAAATGAACTGAGTGATGATCCATAGGTCCTCTTCTATAAAAAAATTCTAGACACTTTAATATCGGTAGAGTGCAACTGCACTTTTGAACCTTGAATGTACATTTGTTTTTATTTTTCTATATAATCGACTTACGGAGTCACGATGTGGTAGTATAACTGCATGATCTATTTGTAATAGTCTCATATTTAATTCATTATTCCCCGAGAGAACGCCGGCGTCCGCACACCTATTGTCTTTCTATTGTGTCTCTAATTACGGTATTCAACAGGTAGTGTGTGTGAGAATAAATATCTTAAACTGATTTTGGTATTCAAAAATTCTATTGGTATGTTCCTCAAAAATGTCGATGACCAAAAATGGAACAAAAACATTCAAAATGGCTGCCTAATTTCTCTCTGTGCAGCTCTAACCACGTAATAGAATGATCGCAACCAGAAAAAAAAAAACTAACGCCAAACTGCAACGGCACAATTTCTTGCTTGTTTTGTTTCAATTGAATTCAACTGCCAACATTAAGTTCATTTGTTTGCAGTTACCGCACGAATAGTTTAGAAGTTGCGATTAACAATACAACTACGGAGATAACGCTCGCATATTCGTGCCAAAACTTGCTTTTCATACAAAGTTAGTCCTGCAACGCTAATCCGATGAAAGAATAACACTGGATTTATCATGCTACGCGAGTTCTAAAAGTGGAATGAGTTGAGAGTTAGCAACAGTAAATTAGACGGTTGAATGGTTGTTATTAATTTGAGTGCTTTGATGTTTTAATATAAGTCGTTATTATAGAATTATGTGATCAAAATTACTTCTACTATAACTTTAGAAACCGCTATGTTACCCAAGCTAAGACGTTCTTAGCTGTTGCTACGACGTTACTACACCATTTACTATGCGTTGCTGAGCATTGCTACGTATTGCTTAGTATTGGTACAATATTTATACGCGTTGTGATTGTGACGACATTGCTACGTCATTATGACGCGATTATAGAACATTGCTAGCCGTTGCTACGACATTGCTACATTAGCGCTAAACTTCGTTACACGTGCTACGAACTTGCCATGCCAATGGGGTAACGTAAGCTAAGATGCGCTGTCGTAGTTTGAATAAGCGATATGTATTGAAATAAAATTTATAATTATCTATTTATTTTATTGGATCATGCCTGTATTCTTGTAACGCCAAAAACACAAAAGGAACAGGTGAGCGATTCTTATTTCAATGCGAAATATGATTCGCAACTCTTGTCAATTATTATTTTTGACGCGGTATGAACTCAAACACCTTTTTTTTTACTATAGCTACAACCATAAAATTCGTTGAACGTTTGTATTTTCACAATCAATCGCAGCTAGCTTAATAGAATATTCCACGGATTAACTTTTACATGTCAGATAAAAACGTGCAAAAAATTCGTTGACGCGGAATAAATGGAAATCAATGCATGAAACAAATCGTGCTTTGCATTGTTGTGACCTAATTTAATATACATAGCGATTGAACATTTTCTCTAAATGCTATCCACTAAAATATTATTTTCATTTTTTTTTCAAATCGAGAAAAAAATGTTTTAGTCTTTATTTTGGGTTACCTTTTAAAATACATTCTGGAGTAAATCAAACTTCATAAAAATATGATGTTATATTTCAAATAAATAGAAGTCAAATATAATTAGAAGGCGTGGTTGGCGCAATGGTTTAGCGATCGGTCACTGCGCTGCGTGTGGCGGGTTCGATTCCCGTAAGGAACAAATGCCATAGATAGGTGTTCTGGGTCTAGCTGTCTTTTGAGTTTACATATTTGTGAATGCATCCACGATACAGGAGTTATTTCTAGTGTGATTCAATAAAAAAAAAGAAAAACACAATCAAACGCGCTCAATTGTTGTCTGTTTTTAAAAGACTCGTTAGGGAACATTACCTGTCGCTGTGAATGTTGTCATATAAATATCTGTAAAGTTATCAGTATGTATATATTATATAACATTATTTATATATATGTGTGTATGTGTGTGTGTATATGTATGTATATGTGTATGTGTGTGCCCCATTTCTTTTCCAGATAATTACTGTCCATTCCATGTTGCCTGGAAGAGATCGCGGCATGCGATAAGGCCGCTGATTGTATAATTATGTGTGTTAGTTTTAGTTTCTTATTTTTGTATGAGTACAATAAAGCATGTATAAATACATAAAATAAAAAAAACAATTGGTTCCCCCTCTACATACATCCTGTTATGGCAGCGTTTGTTCTCTGGAAGACGTCTCACGATTCTTGTCTTGCAATTTAAAGTCTTCTTGCTATTTGGACTCGTTCGGTCACAATTATGCTTTTTATCACAACCTGAAGAGTTTTCTGCAGTTCTGATAGAGCAATGATGACCCAGCCGCATTACGGCTGAATTTACGAGTTTAAACCCAGCCTGGCTAAAATCTAATATGTTATTTTATGAAGAATTTTATATACTTTTGAGTAACTATAATTATATAAAATAATAAGTATTTTAAATTATACTCCAAATATTTTCATTTTAAATAACCAAGTGTTGTGGATCACATAATCATTTAAGTTAAGACCGAAATTGTAGCAACACTTATTACGAATAAATTAAATTAATTTGAAAGATTTTTTTCTAACTTATATGCTCAATACAACATAAAAAACGCTGTGGTTATTTTTGGACTGTCCAAAATAAATGCAATCAATTCTGTAGATTGCTCACTTGATTTTGGTGAATATACACCGTTATTTTTGGTTGTTTTAATCCCGTGAAGGATCGATTCGGTACATGAATAACTATCGATTTATAAAGATAAAATTAAAAAATAAAGTACTTTTTTCTAAAACTCGAATTAATATACGCATGTACGAAATTAATTTCTTTAAGTAAACGAGTCAATGACCTTGTAGGGAGTTGTCGATCGTTGCGTACTAACTACCTACAGTTCATTGGCCTCGATTAGCTGACGTTTATTTAAAGAAATCAATTTCGTACATGCGTAAATTAATTCGAGTTTAAAAAAAGTGCTCTATTTTTCACGTTTATCTTTACAAATCGATAGGGTTTCATGTACCGAATCGACCTTTTGCGAGATTAAATCGACCAGAATTAAACGTTGTATAGATAGTTATATCCAGAAAGCAAGGATAAGATTGGAATCAAAGTTTCTATATTCCTAGAAACTTTGTTTCCAATCATTTCCTTGAAAGCCTAGGTTTACTAAGCGAGAATGCCTAAAGTATTAGGTCCACCATTAACTTTGTGCTTACAGTCTATTACACCATATTATTTGTATCCATATTCCTATACTTATTCCTATACTAATGTTCTAAAGAGAAATCACTTTTATTTTTGTATGTTTTTTTTTTTATTTGTAATGAATAAACTTAAAAACTAGTGCACTGATTTTAAAAATTATTTGCTGCTGTAGAATGCTATGGTAGCTTTTAGTAACATAAGCTTAATATTTTCTTCTTTTACGTAGACAAAAATTGCTGGCAGTAGCTAGTAATATAATAAATGTAAAAGTAATTCTGTGTGTCCGTCTGTATGCCTGTATAATACCCTTTCCCGTCTTAAGGCCAAAATTCCCGAGCAGTGCTATAAAACAATGACTTTCTGAAGCCTACCTACTCCTCGGTAACGGCTTAGTCAATAAGTTTGAAGAAAAAGTAAGTTTATTACAGATTCATGTACAACATTATCAACATATGACTTCACCATAAGACTCATACTTTTTCGCTTGTTTTCCCTACTCCTTTCAAACGGCTTTTATCTTTAGAAATATGTTTAAACAACGAAATTTCTGGCATATGTAAATCAATCAATATTTCGCAAAAAAAAATGGATTTAAAAGTCAGCGGGGCTTTGTCGGGGTGCAGCTGGCGAATTTTGGCCAGATGTTCAAAGAACAATACACCTTAATGGATGAACATATTTTTAAATGGCATAAGGTTAGACAATGTTCTGGATCAGGAAAAAGGACACATTTTTGCGAGTATATTTCTGACTTTCTGCGGGCGAAGCCGCTAGCAGAAGCTAGTAAATAAATAACTTCAGGAACCGCGTCCAACAGCTTGTATTGTTCTATTACTATTCCATACCACAAGTACGTCATCAAACAGGAACAAACTTCTAGCTTACCAAACTCGAAGTTGCGACGAATATGGAAACCACGATATTTTGATAACAAGTTGAATACGTGCATTGCAGTATACAACCTTATTTTTAGTATATGCGAAACATATTTTTATGCAGCGAATCGATGTACAAAATTTCATTACCCTGCTAGCTGCAGGCAGACAGGGTCGAAGCCTGCTGGGGTCATGGGTCAGCTTCCGAAAGGAATACCCGGCTCCGGCACGATAGGCAAAGAAGAAACGGGGTAGGTTTTTAGTCAGTAAGAGTTTGACACTACTTCCTGCTCCACCCAAGGGCGGGATTTGTCATTGGATGATTTTACCTACCAGAAATCAAATCTTTCTTATGTTACCTAGTTGAGCACACAAACACATGGTCACCGGACCATCCAGGTGACTGAGGGGTTGTTTTACTCCCGCACCCAGCTGTACTCTGGTTCCTAATGCCCGCTATGACCCGCCATGACCTGTGTTGTAATGTGTGGCTTCCAACTTGTGACCTTTCTTAAAAACTTTTAGGAAAAAATATACCATGGTGTAAAAATTATTGGAATCGATTCTGTTACTGATTCTGAACAAACCATATTCAGGTTTCGCATATACTAAAAACAATATTGTAAACGTGCATGTTTGCGTAAATATAAATATTAATTTTATAGCAATAACAGCTTTAAAATTGCAATAAAATATGGATGATTTGTTGCCCGAAATCTGGGTTATACGAGAATTATGGCAACGCGTGGAGTAAAATACTTTGCTATTCAATTTGTAGAGTTAGGTACTGTATTTGATTGTGTTTCTTAGTTTTCTCATTAGTGTGCTACGTTTTAGCAGGGAATAGTTGTGTTCTCATTTATTACTTACAAATAGATAATCGCCAGCTCTTTCCCCTACAGACCCCAAAAATAACCCACAGGAATAAATAAAACACCAAGAATAAAAGCACACTATCACACTTATGTATTATGGGTATGTTTGTTACTTCTTCACGTTTGAACGACAAAATGGATTAAGATGAAATGTGGCATTAGACCATGTTCTGAAATAGCACATAGGATACTTTTTATCCTGGTGATATGTTCCCTAAGGATAATTTTCTAGTTTCACGCGAGTGAAGCAGTTGGCAGCGGTTTATGACAATATTATAAAGCTAAGTTCGTTTGTTTGTTTGAACACGCTATTTTCATGAACAGCTGGTTCGAATTAAAAAATATACACCGTTAAATTTTGGTCGTTTTAATCCCACGGAGGGTCGATTCGGTACATGAAATACCATCCATTTGTAAAGAGAAAATTAAAGAAATAAAGTACCTACCTTTTAAAAAAATTCGAATCAATATACGTATGTACGTAATTAATTTCTATAGGTAAATGAGTCAATGACCTTGTAGGTAGTTGTCGGTCGTTGCGTAAACCTACAGTTCATTAGCCTCGCTCAGCTGACGTTTACTAAAAGAAATAAATTTCATACATGCATAAATTAATTCGAGTTTAAAAAAAAAGTACATTATTTTTGAATTTTCTCTTTACAAAGCGATTTTCATGCACCAAATCGACCCTCTGCGGGATTAAACCGACCAAAATTTAACGGTGTATATATTTTTGGATAGACTAATTATCGGGGAAAGATATTAGCAATATAAAATCATGTTACGACTTACGTAAGCAGAACAGAAACCAAAAACATGGGTGAAACAGCTAGGGCAGACAGTAACCTCTTTTTTTTTAGGTAGAATCATCTAATGACATCTCCCGCCCTTGGGTGGAGCTGGAGGGAGTGTCTTTTACTGACTAAAAACCCACTCCTGTTGCTTCGTTGCCTTTCATACAAGGGCCGAACCTTCCTTTCAGAAGCAGACCCTTGGTTCAGTAGGTTTTGGCACTACTTTTTAGTCAGTAAAAATCTAACACTATCTCAAGCTCCGTCCAAGGGCGGGAGTTGCCATTGGATGATATTTACCCACAAAAATAAATCTAATATAAAATAGTACAGTTTGGATTAGAAATTGAGTAGCACTTACCTATAAAACTTTCTATGTATCTAAACTCCAACAGGTACAATTTTCCTGCACTGCGATTCGTATTTCAACGCTGAGTGATTGGCTCTTCTGCATTACAGATCGAAGGTTCAATCCACACACGGAACAAATCGCTAGCCGAGGTCAGAGTATTTATTTTACTCGAGATATTCGTGTCTATCTGCAGGCACGAGTTTTTTTCAAACCGGACTATTTGAGATATTGTAACCATTAAAAACATGCACTGTGTATGTAATTCTTCTTGAACGCTTTTTGACGTGCACATCTTTATAAATCTTTCTATAATACTATGTAGGATTTTAATATTAACGATACACATAATCATCATCATCATCAGCCTTTTAATGTTTCCACTGCTGGGACACAGGCCTCCTTTCTAAGAGAAAAATATCTAATAAATTCAGTACATTTATGTTCGCCTAACTGGTCAACATGGCAGTTTTTTTTTTGCGATTTCAGGTTTGGTCCCATAGTAAAAGTTGTTTGTTATCATGACTACAAACACGTGTTTAAGTATCGTTCACTAATTACCAGTCACCCATTATATAATGGTTTGATTTAAAAGAATGTTCGTGCAGTGGAGTTTTTTGCATGTTCTTCTCCATAGAGATCTACGCTTGGAATTAACGTGCAAATAGATGCTTTTTTGTTTTTAGGGTTCGGTACCTCAAAAGGAAAAACGGGACCCTTATAGGATCACTTTGTTGTCCGTCTGTTCATCCGACGAATACGACGGACGGTCTGTCAAGACCATTTATCTCGGAAACGCGTACAGGTATCGAGTTGAAATTAATACCATACACTTAAGTCTGTAGTCCTTTGAAGCTGTGAAAGAATCAAACATCTAAGTTAACGAAAAAAAAAGATACGGCCGTTTATATCGCAACCAACGTATATTTCAACACTCTCAAGGGAATCAAAATTCATACCAAACTTCCCGTTGATCTAGAATCCTTTGGCATGAAGCAAAGTCTTATAGCACAAATACAGGAAAATATCTGAAAGCTGTAAATTTGTGGTTACGTCACAAAAAAAAATGCGATTGGAAAAAAATCCTCGTAGTTCAGTTTGAGAATTGAACTGTTTTATAGGTAAGTATGTACGGTACCCTCAGTGCGCGAGTCCGATTCACACTTGCCCGGTTTTTTTTTCCTCATCGTCGTGTCATCATTATCTATGCCGAAAAATGTCTACTGTTGCACATAGACTTCACCATAACGAACAGTCCTATGCGTCTCGCATCCATCAGATTCCCGCAACCCTCACCAATTTATCGGTCTACCTTGAAGGAGGCCTTACAATGCTGCGTCTTCAGGTACGTGGTTACTACTTAGAACCTTTCGGCCCTATCGACCATCTATTCTGTGAGAAAGGTGCCGTTCCCACTGCTTAAGTTTGGTAATTCTTCAGGCTCTTTATATCCAACAATGGACGTCTTTCGGCTGAAACGATAATGATAATGATGACTCCCTCTCTCCTCACCCAGAGCTGGAAAAGCCATTTGATGATTCCCCACATAAAAAAGGACTATTGATGTTTGATTAAAGCCTTGTATAAATAGAAGCCAGTTGCCATACCTACCCTCGTTCACTACCTACAGGAATGTACGAAACAACTTTACTAATTAACACTACAGTAGTAAGAGTACCTACTGTTCACGACGTGCAAGATAATGGAAAACGCTGAGACGATGGCGCCGCAATTCCAGAACTAATGATTTGGCGCCATTGACTTAATGCGGTTCCTAACTTGCCTGAATGTTGCCGGATTTGGTTAAATTACTTCTCCCACTAACATTTGTTTAATCATTGTAAAGTTAGAACGAAGTTTTCTATTGTTTTGTAAGAAAGTTCTTGAAGGATTGTGGTTGGAGTTTTCATTGCCGACTTTACTTTGAGACGAAGTACTCGTAACTTAGGCTGTGGCACTTGAGATTTCTGTGGTAAGAAAAACATGCCTTAAAAGTGCCTAGAGAAAACGGTAAACTTGCTACCTATTAGCGGTGACGATAGTCAAGAAGTCCAAAATAAATGGGATGAAAATGTGAAATAGAAATGCCACGTGATCCAACTTATTTTAAGTTACCGGTCGCTAGAAATTACTCCTGTATCGTTGGTGCGTTCACAAACATGTTACATACACGACATACTCGGACTCGTAGCAACTATCTGTAGTTTTTACAAATATTTATAATATTTCTTGCGGGAATCGAACCCGCAGCATATATTTTAGTAGCAATCATGACCGTTTTCACGGTTTTCACTAATAGAACGTAATTTTCTCTAGAGCCAACACTAAGTATTCGATTAAGGAGACGCGCCGCGTTGCGCGTTGCGCGTTGTCGGGCGGTCGGTCGTACATTGCCACATGTTTGTGTTTGCGCGAGCGCTGACGCGGCCTGCTGCTGCAATGTATGACGAAACGCCCAACGCGCTGCGCAACGCGTCGCGTCTCCGTAAACACGGCCTTACCTACTAGGTAGTGTTCCATCATCCAAAATCAATTTGCATAAATCGAATCGAATTTGGATCTCTTACAAACTGTCGAATTCTTTAAAAAAGTATGGTAGAAATACCACCGTGAGATGTCATGAGACTTTCCTATTACTCTGTAATTACAGGTAAAATAAGTTTCCCCACCGCGTCTGTCTGTCAGTGTTTTTGCAGTGAACTGTAAAACTACTTAACTGATTTTTAAACGGCTTTTATCAATAGACAGAGTGGTTCATAAGGAAGGTTTAAGCATCATCGTAGTTGGAAAAAACCCAAAATTCTAAAGACTAACATTCTAATATCCATGTGAAGCTGGGACGCGTCGCTAGTATTTTTTTTTTTTTTGGTTTCATGTATCTTTATTATCCTGTCTTATACAAAGACACATTAAGGGCTACTATAACAAGGGCGTAAATTGAATCAAATAAAACTAGTCCACGCTAACTAAGTTACATGCTCATTAAGCAAAGTAATGGGATCACCGTCTGTAATAGAATCGACGCTGTCATTTGGTCCTGGTCATTACTGTGACTCCCACGCCGTAATAAGAGGACCGGCTATTATAAGACGGGGGCGAAGTAAATAGCGTTGTTATTTTGAAGTTTTTCCATTGAATTTTCTTATAGGTTCAAATTATCTGGGTTGTTTTTGATATAATAACATTTAAGTATGTCAATTTCGTATCTACAAGTCTGACTAATATTATAAAGGTGAAAGTTGGTATTTGTTACAAAGTGTATATAAACTTTCTACAAGCTTTCTTTGTCTGTTACTCCTTCACGTTAGATATATGTGTGTGTAATAAAACTTGTTTCAATCAATTGACTGAAAACTTTCATCAGTGTAGTATTCCACTAACTATAAAATCTATTTAAATTGTCAAAGTTATAATTGACGCATGTCATGGTGGTATTCTCTAGGGCGTGCTTAAGACAAAGGCATCAACTAACTTATGCATTCCCGTAGGAAATCTTGAAGCACTTCCAAAATAATGTGGTAAGAACAGCAACCATGTCTGTGGTTATTTGTTGTCAAGAGGGGAGGCTAAGCTAACCCTTTGTTTTGTTCAGGGTATTCATAAGAACCTGCATACGTTAGATCTAGTGCACGGTCTCAGTACGCTAAAGTTTAAAATCAATTAATAATGAGACTGAGGCCTTTTCTTTAGGAAAGAATGGCTGCCTATTTCGCGGGCTATGCGTGGGTTGGTAGATATCTCATGTCTTCCAATTTTTGCACACAACGTTTTCCTTCATCGTTTTGAGAGCAGTAGTGATGAAATAAATAACATATACCTAAGCACTACTTGCTTGGTTTTGAACCACGATATACAACTCAAAACTCGGGGCCATTACCACTGGTCTAGCTTTAAGTAGAAGTAGGTAAAGTAACAGCCTTGAAACGTTGGAATGGTTTTATTCTGCGTTCATTTCACGCATCAGGATTTTTAATCTTTAATGGCCGTTGACAGCATTTTTCATCATGACAGGCTTTGTAGGCAAATGAATACCTACACGGATTTTGACTTTAATTAAATTTTATATTGAAATTACGCTCTATCTCTGTAAGAACGTCATTCGCTCGGGTTTTATGTGACTATAAATTATTGCATTTGATGAGATTTTTTATTATAACCTTTTTTAGCAACTTTTTATTAAAATGCAATTCTATTTTATTGCTATGACTTTGAAATAATCATAGTGAAAAGAATTACTGTACGTACAGAATTCTTTACAATAATGTAAAATGTGAAATTGATTTTTATGACTATCGACCCGCCCCAGCTTTGCACGGGTGTAATGGTGATATTAAACATAATATGCATATATTATACATAAATATAAACTCCTTCATACCCTCCTTTCTCTTGAATCACTCTATCTATTAATAAAAAATCGCATCAAAATTTATTGCGTACCTAGTTTTAAAGATAAGCATACATAGGGACAGACAGCGGGAAGCGACTTTGTTCTATACTATGTAGTGATTAAAACTTTAAAATCGTAATAGTGTACAATATTCTACAGATTAGTCATTTTATGCCTATCCCTCTAGATTTAAGTGCGTCCCTCAATCTCAAACACAAGCAAGTTTACCAACATTGTAACAACAACCACGTCCAGTTTTATTACCAACCGAACAACTCGACATAATGAAGATATATCAGGCATCATAAACGGGCTCCTATTCATACATTACAGTACTCAACGGATTAAAATTACTTTGTAATGTGGTTTTGCTATCTCAAATGAGATTACACTGTCACGATACGTTAAAACATACATTTTGAAACCTTTCAAAAGCCTCTTTCGACTTATCTTCTGAATTATTTGAAGGTTAGTTTTAGTTGTGTGGTTTAGTTGGATTTTGTTAATGGTGTAGGTACCTTTTATGTTATCTTAGGTTGTGAGTGCGGGATGCGGTTTATAGCAAAAGTTTGAAACAGTTATCTGACAGTTAGGATGAGATAAATTGAATTTTACGCAAACACATTAGTCGAAATATAAATTACACTTGCGATACGTGCCATATCAATGTACGTATGCACATAAACACGTACAAACACGACACAGTAACAGTAGTTGATACATTCCACATATGTGACGTTATTGAAGTGCACAAAACATGCGTTGCACGCAACAAGTGCGACACATGCGATACACGCATCATACGTGACGTGAATAACGTGTGCAATACTTGCTGCACTTCGCACGTGTTACGTGCCTCATATCGATGGGTGATATGTACAAGGGCCAATGTGCAAATTGACAACTTTTCAATAGAAGCCTCTATTGAAAAGTTGTTTTGACACATATTTTTCGTTAAGCTACATTGATTTATTTGTATGGCTAATAGTTTTTTAATTAATGTAGATAGATGCGTATAATATAATAATTAAAAAACTATTAGAGATACAAATGTAGCGTACAATGGTCCACATAGGACTATGTGCAAAAACCATACTCAGAAGATAGATAAAAATCAATGTAGCTTTATAACGAAAATATGTGTCATAATAACATTTCAATACACTTACTCGAAAACCGCCTCTTATCGCACTACGAATAGGTTCAATGTGCCAAGTTTATCACCCACGTGCTTTTTTTTTTAATTTATCAAAACAAGGTTTTTTTTTATGGTAGGTAAAATCATCCAATGACAAATCCCGCCCTTGGGCGGAGCGGGAAGTAGTGTCAGACTCTTACTGACTAAAAACCTACCCCGTTCCTTCGTAGCCTATCGTGCCGGGGCCGAGCATTCCTTTCGGAAATAAACCCGTGACCCCAGTAGGCTTCGACCCTGCCTGCCTGCAGTTAGCAGGCTGGGCCTCTTCGGTGTGCTGACAGCTCCTTGAGGCGCGCGGGAACAGAACGCGCCGTCGACGACTTGGGCTCGGTCCGGTCGGTTACCGGACGATCGGACAGCGTGCTACCCATTGCACGCCGTCCGCAAGCCCGCGCCTACGGTGGCCGGAAATCGGGATCGGAATCCCGGCGGCGGCTGGGGCGAGCGCCCCGTTGTTCTGCCTGATGCGGTCGCCCTTCTCCTTTGCTAGCATTACTGCTTCGCAGAAGGAGGCGACCGCCTGCCATCCCTCCTCACTACGGACCATGGCCTGAACCAAGGCCCGGCGAGAGAGATCGCTGCCGCCGATCGCCCCCACGAGGACACGGCGATGCTCCGCCCAGGCGGGGCACACCTCTACAGTATCAAAACAAGGTTTCTTTTTATTCCTATTTCGTCACGGTCAAGGATGATTATTATTTTTTTTAACGCAAAGAGGCGAATATTTTTAAGGTTTTATATATTTAATGAAAATTTAAATTCTGGTTTTGAACAGGGGGCTCTCGAGTATAATTCCGATCGGTAGACATTGGAATTGTGACATTAGGTACTCTTGAATTCGATGCTAGGGCCAAAACGTCAGCTGAGCGAGGCCAATGAACTGCAGGTAGTTAGTACGCAACTACCGACAACTAACTACAAGATCATTGACTCGTTTACTTAAAGGAATGAATTTTGTACATGCGTATATTAATTCGAGTTTTTGGAAAAAAGTGCTTTATTTTTTATTTTTTTCTTTACAAATCAGTAGTATTTCATGTACTGAATCGATCATCCACGGGATTAAAACGATCAAAATGTAACGGTGTATAAAAGAAGGTGTTTTTTATTATTATAATTTACTCTGAATACTGTTGAGGTTACTTTAAAAATGTAAATGTACACTATAATTTAAGTACCTAATTAAAAATGCTTGTTTTATAGATAATTTGATTATTAGAATAATCAATAAACCCACAAATACTCAAAAATAAATATGTTTAACGTAATATAAAAAAAAACCACAATAGATCTATAAATCCCTACATATAGTATTTACACAAGAAAAACAACAATATTGGAACAAACAAACTGGGATTTTCACTTTTCCTGTTCACGTAATTGCTACTTCATCGCTATACCAACGTATATGTTTGGTTTTCTTTTTGTGAATAGTTTTTGTGACCACACGTGCGTTGTGTAACTGCAGGTACCTAAGTGGATTAGGTGAGTACGCCTCAGGGTTGGAATATTGATTAATTGGTACATTGTGAGCGTATCCGAGTTGTTCTGCGCAGCCAGTCTTAGCTAAAATAAATCAAGTGAAAGAAAGAAAATAGATTTATTGGATACAACACAAACACTAGAACTATAAACGAAACAAAAAGAATAAAAAGTAAAATAGAATAGTGCCTCACGGCGGTTCTAAAATAGGTCCAGTTCAACGTGAATGCCAGAAAATTTTCTACTGAACCTGAGGTTGTTTCGCAACGGACTTAAAACTGTGTTGTAGTGTAATGTATAACGGTGATAATGCGTAATTAAATAAAAGTGCGTTTACAATAGGTGACATAGGATTAGAGATGAATTTATAGAGATTTTCATTAGATGATTGACTTAACAGTTTTGATGGGACGTTTGGCGGTGATGGAGTAATTGGCTGCTGCACTGCGTGATGCGGGTTCAATTCTTGGGCGGAAGAAATATTTGTATGATCAGATACAGATCTGAGTATCTTCTGTGTGTAGGTTTAAATGTTTGTAAACGTACCCACTATATACGAGTAATTCCGAGTGTGGAACAACATTTTTTTTCCATTAAAAAAAAAAAAATTGTCACAAATGGTCGTGAAATTTTAATTAAAATTAAAAGTTCATAGCACCAAAAATACATAAGCAAAATAAAACTAAATAACACATATTTATCCCGTGAAATGTTAGCGCATTAAAATTCTAAACAAAGTACAACAAAGATACGTGCTAGCAAAAGTAATATATTGAATGCAAAATCCGAAAAAATTCAAAATGGCGGTCCTGACAAAATGAAGAGGGGCTTTAAAAATCCCGTCATTTCCCTTCAAATCGGATTACAAGGAATACAAAAGGATGTTATACATAGCTATGTATACAGTGTAGCGTTACCGATGACACAAAATGAGGTTCGTTGATGCGAGTGACTGATTTTGGAAGGCCCGAATATCCGGGTTTAGGTGCCACCCCGACAAAGCAGGACAATGACGTCGAACTAATAAACGTGCCGGTTTAATTAGGGCCTCACATAATTAATTAGTAAACATGCTGATTTGAATTTTCGTTGGCGAAATTTTGGACAGGAATCTGAAATTTGATTTGGAATGTACTTTATATTCGAATAATAATAATATAATATTTCCACAACTATCATACAACACCGTCTAGTCCCAAGCTAAGCAGAGCTTGTGTTATGGGTACCAGGCAGCTGATAAACATACTTATATATTTCTAAATACATATCTACATATTATTGATAAATAACACTCAGACACAGAACAAATGATCGTGCTCATTACACAAACATTTGTCCTGGGAGGAAAATGAAACCACGACCTGCAGCATAGCAGTCAGGGCCACTAATCACTAGACCAACAGGCCAGTCATAAAAGGTATCATAGTCAAAATAGTAGTAAAGTAGTAAAGGTCATAATAGTCAGAATAGGGACAATAGTACTTTAATTGTAGTTTGTGGGTATGCGGAACAGAGTAAAGTCTCACATACATGCGTTGAAAAGGGAGGGTCCTTCGACCAGACAGGTGTTAATGTCTGGTGGGCTACTGCCCGATACATGATTTTGGGCTGTTCTATATGTTCAAATCGCGCGGAAAATGTTACTTGCGCGATACAGGATTAGTTCATTTGTGACGACATAGATGTCGCTACAGTAGCTAGGTTCAAGTTCCACCGAAGACGTAATTGGATTAAATCGGTAACCGAAGTTTCGACAGACGGTGGCAGCCACTTACGTTATATGCAGGTAAGCTTAATGCTGGGGACACACGCAGCAACTTAAGTCACTCTCGTCTGTAGATTATGACAGCTGAATTAAGCTGATTCGTTGCTAGTGCTGTAAAATTATGTATGTCGATGAGATATTTAGAAAATCGCTGGCAACTATAGTCTCTGCGTGTGCACCTATCATTGTGTAAGAAAAGATAATCCGATGCTGTGTGGCCGTCCTTTAGTATATCTTCTATTGGATTAATAAATCCGGTTCATATTTACAGCTTACATCGACCAGTATTTTACCTATATCTATTTCAAGCGTGTTTGTTGACATTTATCTACCGTTGCCGTAATTTTGTAGACAAACACGTTTGAAACCGTAAGTTAGGGCGAGATTCGCGATTTTTTTTTATTAAGCAAACTAATTAAAATAACAATTTTATTTTTGCCCAGCGATTAATCAACTTTATTAATAGTAGTTTTGTAGTGTTTTTGTTTTGTAAAAGAATTCTGTTGTATCTAATGACTGGATAACGAAAATTCTTTCACAGAGAGAAATATAATAATAGTAAGTCTCTCGACCTGGACTACGCTGGTCAATCTCAACAGAGATTAGCAAAGTACGCAGGAGATAAAATAGTATCAAGCGTGCGCGCAAACACAGGTGCACTCCGTTTAGCTCGCCGTCCGACCGTCCGGTAACCGTCCGGACCGGACCCAAGTCGTCGGCGGCGCGTAACGTTCCACGCGCCTCAAGGAGATGTCAGCAAACCGTAGGGGCCCACAAGATTCAAAGCCTACTGGGGCCGTAGGGAATTTGAAAATGAAACCCGGGGAACGAAGGCAAAAAAGAAAAAGGAGTGGGTTTTTAGTCAGTGAAAATCTGACACTATCTCCCACCCCGCCTAAGGGCGCGGAGATGTCATTGGATGATTTTCCCACCGAAAAAAAGGTGCACGCCGCCCTACTAATCAGACTTGCGCAAGAAGAGCTTCATACCAGCCGTTGCAAAAAATGGCTAAAAATCATGTTTGTTGTACGGCCACACTTAAATATTTATTTTATTTTGTATTTAGTATTTATTATGATAACAGAAATTCATCATCTTTGATAAATTCAACTGTCCAGTTATCACGTTTCATGAGATACAGCCTGGTAACAGACAGAGAGATGGACGAGCTGAAAGCGGATTCTAAGTAATAGGGTCCTGTTTTAGCTTTTGGATATTGAACCCTAAAATCAATCGTCTTAAGAGATTCGAGAGTTTATACGATCGCTGAATGCCATAGATTTCTTTTCTCCTGAAAAAACGCGAGGTTTCTGCTAAGAGGGAAAAGGCTTGGAAGCAAGCGGGAAAAGGTTCATTATAAATAGACTAAGTCCATATTACTAACAGTGTGTGTTTATTAAAGGCGAACCCGACAAGTATGCGCTTGAACAATTACTCAAACTAAGTTTTCAACAAACACCGATACCTGCCTAAGTATACAAAATTCGAGTCCATGCAAGCCAAACTGTAAGGTGCTGTGTTGTTAGTTAGTAATCCTAACGAAACTATTTGAGCAAGTACCCGTCCAGTCGTAACCCAACTTTGCCCAGCACCTATAGACTGTTCTGAACTAACTTTGGCTTATTCAGACAGTACCTCGTTGGCCACTTCGAGATAAAAGAAAAACAGAAAGTGTTGCTGTTTTTCCTACAGGTAGAGGAGTTAGTTGATGGAATCGGAATTAGATATATTAAAACTAGAGACGAGGTTTTTCCTTCGTTTCTCGTATCAGAACAAAAGGAAATCTGGTGTATTCGAGTCTGACTGGTTCAAGGGTCCCTTAAACCAGCCAGGCTCGGATACAAAAGTTTAAAAAAAAAAAAACCCAAGAGAAGTGTTGTAGAGGCCCAGCCTGCTAGCTGCAGGCAGGCAGGGTCGAAGCCTATTGGGGTCATGGGTCGGCTTCTGAAAGGGAGGCTCGGCCCCAGTACCATAGGCAACGAAGGAACGGGATAGGTTTTGAGTCAGAAATGTTTAGATGGTAACATAAAGTCGGGTTGCTGTATTTTTAAGACAATTGAAGAAATCTAGGTTTTTTTGTATTAGGAAATCATACTATGACTTCTCCTGCTCTAGAGTGAACCTGAACACAGCTGGTGTCTTTCAGTTGCCTTTTGCGTTCTAAAACCACAGGTTTTTTTATTCAGAGATGGCCCTATCGTGTATCAATTCTGCTGAGCCCTCACAGTTTTTATGACATCTTTTTGAGGTACGCGTAGAACACTACGCGCCGGCGACGACTCGGGCTCAGTTCTGACGGTTACTGGACGGCCGGACGGCGAATTAGGTACTCATTCTGATCAAAGAACAGATAGATACAAAGTTTTAAAACATCATCATCAGCATCTTTATTTTATACAGTAAAATTTTGATCGTTTTAATCCCGTGGAGAGTCGATCCGGGACATGAAACACTATCGACGTGTAAAGATAAAATTAATATACGCATGTACGAAATTATTATTTTAAAGTAAACGATTCAATGACCTTGTAGATAGTTGTCGGTCGTTGCGTACTAAATATACAGGTCATTGAACTCGCCCAGCTGACGTTTACTTAAAGAAATTAATTTCAAACACGCGTAAATTAATTCGAGTTTAAAAAAAGTACTTTATTTTTAACTATATACTTATATATAAATCGACAGTGTTTTATGTACCGAATCGACCCTCCACGGGATTAAAACGATCAAAATTTTACGGTGTATATCGAATTTATTTTGATATACAATAAGTAAACGAAAATTATGTTTAAAATACACAAACAGACACTTCAATTTTATTTACATGTATGTACTCGTATGTATAGATTGCGTTTTGCATCACTTCACGACGCAAAACGGCGCCTTTCCTGCCTTCTATTTAATGACACCAAGCACGTACGCTTCAGGTTTCAGTAGCACTCGACTCAGTACGAACACGCACACGAAGTTTTAATCAGTTGAATAAAATTCGTCTGTCTGGCAATCTGACGGAAATCGGATCGAACTGAACTTGAGTAATGTTACGTAGTCTGGCTTCTTCCCTAATCCATAAATTGTCTGAGTGAATTCCCTACAAAAAATGATATTAGAACTTGACGTGCCTAACTTTTTTTAGGATTCCAATTCTATCTCTAATCTTAATCTATTTTAAGGTTTCGGTACCTCTAAAGGAAAAAACAGTATCCTTATAGGATCACTATGTTGTCCGTCTGTCTGTCAAGACCCTTAATCTTGGGAACGCGTGGAGATATGGAGTTCACATTCAAACCAGGTCAGGTTTCAGGTCTGCGGTCCCTTGAAGTTGTAAAAAAATCAAGCTTCTAAGTTAACGAAAAAAAAAATGGCCGCTTATGTTGCAAAAAATGTATATCTGAACACTTAAAATCTATCAACATAGGTAAGTTTGTATGGAATCTTCATCCCACACTCAGGCTCAGACTCACACTTATCCACTTTTTTATTTTTCATTATACCTACACCACATTTTAAAAACAATTACACAGACGAGCTTAATACACAATTAGGTTTTCTTACAACAAATAACACTTTATAGCTTGATAGTCTATTTATTTTCATTTTATTTTAATCTATATTTTTTTGTTGTTTATTTTAAAAAGTAACAATTTATAACAGAGTTCATGTACTTAAACAGGCTTAACTAAAAGTTGTGTTTTGTTCTAGCAAACAATTGAATGATAGAGAGAGAGATCACAATAGAGGGACGAGCGAGTAAAACCATGGTCTTATGGCTCGTCCATAAAGCTCACCGGGATTGCAATACGAAGGACGAGCCTGGCTCGCGGCCCGTCGTGTTTGCTTCATTTTCATTTTCGTTCAAAACTGTTTTTCTCGCTAGTTGATCAGCACCAACGAGCCGCGAGTAAAACCTACATTCTATAAAACCGCGGTATTGGCTCGTACGTCGATCACATTCTAGTCAATTAACGTTTCGTGACTGAGTTCGTGTCATCATAGCGGGCTCTTAGAGAATACCAGCGATGCGTTTTTTTTTATTTTTTTTTAAATATCGCAGCCAAAGCCGAATTAGGCGCCTTTTTGACCTCACATCGATTGCAGTTAAAAAACAAATATTATACATTTGTCCCGCACAAAAAATATTTATTTTTCCTCAGACCCTACAAAAATGAAATAAATTTATTTCTCTTCAATCTAAATTGCAAAGCTGACTAGACATCGGACACATGACTTATAGCTATTTTATTGTGTCAATAAAACACTACGCTCAACCTACATACAAGTTCACCATCATCAAAATTCCTCTTCTCCTGATTTACACTAACAAATAGTCTTGAGGGTCACTTAAATTCAAGACGAGAGCAATTGAAGATCGAGTCAACGAGTTTTCATACCCGTGTCACCCTTTTCAAAGGGATGACATGCGCCCTTGAGGTCCACTTACTTCACACCCCATGATCAAAGTGCCATAACACGAAAACTTGAAACTATGTCACGAATATTTTCAGTTTTCTTCTGAAATTATATTTATCATTCTATTTTTAGAGTAATAAATAAGTATTGGCATAAAATTTATATACGAAGAAAACGATTTTGTTTGTTCAAATAATATCTATGCCCACGGCCTCGATGGCGACCTTTATGAATCTTAAAATGAAATAAATATTTAGTATTACTCGTAATATTTTCTCGGCTGAATGGAAATGACGTCAGTCAAACATGTTTCCTTTTTGGGAAAAGGTTGATAAGACATTGAAAAGAATTGGAGGAACATGGTTTAATCTCTACTGAATGATGGTACTTAATTAATTTATTATCCACAATATTATACATCTTTGGGCCTTTACGCCTAACACTACCCATATCTTTGTAAAATAATAAATAGTGTATAATACGTTTTGGTGATATATACGGCCGCATCTTTTTTCGTTAACTGTAGTTTGATTTTTTCACAGCTTCATGGGACTGCAGAGCGGTTTTAATTTCAATTCGATACCTCGATAGTTCCCGAAATAAAAAGGTCTTGACAGACAGACCAACAGACAGACAACAAAGTTATCCTATAAGGGTTACGTTTTTTTCTTTTGAGGTACGAAACTCTAAAAATGAATAGGTAAAATGTGGATAAAGTTGAGACATACATATAATCTTTTAACTTTAGGTAGGTTTTTTTTTATCGTAGGTAAAATCATCCAATGACAAATCCCGCCCTTGGGTGGGGCGGAAAATAGTGTCAGACTTTTACTGACTAAAAACCTACCCTTCCTTTCATTGCCTTTGTCCCGGGGCCCGTGGTGACATTCTCACATAACCTTTGGCCCCAGTAGGCTTCGGCCCTGCTGGACCCCTACAGTTTGCTGACAACTCCTTGAGGCGCGCGGGAACAGTGCGCGCCGAACTTTAGGTAGGTACTAAGAATTATTTATTAATAAACTTTCATGTAACATTTTGTTTTCTCGAAGAAGTAAATAAATATTTAAACAGAATTTGACAAGTTCTCAACTTTAGATTAAAATTCAGTAACCACTATTAAATTGTAATTTTAATTACTAGTTTTTGTCTCCATGACGCCGCCACCGCGCCGTCACCACAGAATAAAAAAAACATTCCATACCTAACTATCTATAAAAAAGCCCTGCAGTATTTCAACACATCCCGACCAACTTGCGGAGGGGGAAGGGGGTAAAAGCTTGTCACCCCGTGCGGGTGTTGATTTTCCTCTGACGGTGACGCGAGGCGCAAAAAAAAAATCAGTGTGTGCGATAGTGCCACACACATTGGTTTTTTTTATCTAGTTGGAATACATTCTTTAACTCAAAGTATTTAGTTCAATTTAACCATAGTGGGCGCCTTAAAATTTTTAAGGTTGATGGTAAATAACCCATAAAATAGTGTTCCCACTGCTGGGACTCAGGCCTCTTCTCCAAAAGAGGAAATGGGCCATAATCCACCACACAGACCCAGTGCGTGTTAATAGTGAATGCCACATGTCTTGGAAGTTTTGGTTCTAGGACATGTTGGTTACCTCACGATGTTATCCTTCACCGTTTTAAAGGTCGATAAATCACAAAAATGATAAATCATAAAGCACGTTCCAAAAGAGTAGCTCTCCATGGAGAAAAATGCGTAAGAAACTAAAAGGTCAAAATTATGGTTACAATGTTAATGCAGACATATAACATAGGTTTTTTTTTAAGTATGTAAAATCATCCAATTACATCCCCCACCCTTGGGTGGAACGGGAGATAGTGTCAGACTCTTTGTGACTAAAAATCTACCCCGTTCCTTCTTTTCCTAAGTTCCAGGGTCCTGGTATGCATTTTCATACCTACCCAGAGCTCCAGATTAGGCTTCGACCCCTACAGTTTGCAACTCCTTGAGGCGCGCGCCGTAAAAGACTTGGGTTCGGTCCGATCTGTTACAGGACGGACGGACAGCGAGCTACCCATTGCCACCCGCAAGCCCGCGCCTACGGTAGCCGGAAATCGGGATCGGAATTACGGTGGCGGCTGCGGCATGAGCGCCGTTGCCTGATGCAGTCGGCCTCCTCCTTTACTAGCATTACTGCTTCGCAGAAGGAGGCGATCGCCTGCCACTCCTCCTCGCTCCGGAACATGGCCTGTACCAAGGCCCGGTGCGAGAGCTCGCCACCGCTGATCGCCCCCACAAGGTCACGGCGATGCTCTTCCCAAGCGGGGCACACCTCTACCGTGTGCTCCACCGTGTCCTCCGGGCGATCCGCACAGTGGTGACATCCGGGCGTAACCTCCGCACGAGACATATAATATAGGTCAATATATGAGAACGATGTAGAAAGCTAACGAGTATCTACTCATAACAGTTATTTGTAATATCTAGTATTAACTGTCTAATCTTTATAACTAGGAATAGGCATAATTATAGGACTAAGGGCGCCTTCAAATTAACCGCAAAGTGCCGCGCGACAGCAGCGCGGTAGCAGCGTTGCTTTGTCATTCCATTTATATAAAAACGCACGTAAATTTATTGATATGAAATAACAAAGCAGTGCGGCGACTAATTTGAAGGCGTCCTTAAATTTTGAAACGAAATTTATTGTATCTTTGACCTGGGAATTTTTATGGGCCCAAGAGCTAATAGGCTACTTTTAGGCAAGCTTGTTCCAGCGTTGACCACATTGTTTCTTATTATTAGCAATATGAGTTACTAAGATGAGTAAATAAACTTTTGCCTTACTTTTTGGGAAGTAAAGGCATTATGTTATGTCAGGTATTTTATCGAGAACACGTAAAATACTTTTTGAAATTAAGGTCCCGAAATTCAAATATTTGGAGTTCGTATACTTTGTCCCAAGTAGATATTTATTGTTTAGGTAAACAAACGATTGCTCCGGGACCAATTTACCGTTCGCTCGAAACATTTACACATTACAACTTACGCCAGATACTAGAAATTTCAATAACTAGCACAACTTTAGCAAAATACCGTAGTTACTGTAGGCCCTAACTGAAATTTATTGCAGCAACTTTTTTGTCGTAACTGGCGACATATGCTAACCATTTTATATGGGCTCCTGTATCCACCGCTCGTTCCACATACGAAATTTTATTGAAAAATTCTATTGGAAATTCGTTTAAAGATGATATTTGTGCGAGTTTCAGCCGTATTATTATCATATTCAAATGTTCAGATGTACTATGGAAATTGACTAAACGTATGAACATACACGGAGGGCTGCTTGCAGGTTTTCTCTGAGAACTGTTTGCTTTTAATCAAAATTCAATAAGGAATTCATTGAAGTCAATTTCCATAATCAAGCTCGAATCTCAGTTGATATTATTTGGAGAAGATATCATTCTCAACCTCTTTGATTATGTATTATCCAAACAGAATTAATTATAAGAACCCCAAGAGAAATAGCTAATTTAATTTCATATTTATTGTATCGGAATAATTATAATGATAGTCACTGATCATCACGATCACATTTGGTCTCATCATAATGAACCGACACAGTCAAGAAAAATATATAACCAAAATATCTAAGCACAGTCTAATACATATAGAACGTAAGGTACAAAATGTTACCTCTCGTACCGGATTTTGGGTCAGGCCATGATCCGGAGCGAGGGGAATTGGTGACGGTCGCTTCTTTCTGCGAAGAAGTAATGCTAGCAAAGAAGGCGGCAGCCCGCGTGATAGAACAGACATCTCTACGCTTCAGCCGGCAAGACCCTGAGCCCAACTTCCAGACACTTGCAAGAGCCCACAAGCATGGGCTTGTGGACGATGATCAATGGGCAGCTTGTCATCCGGCCGTCCGGCTACCACGCGGACAGACCCCGAGGTGCATAGTGTTCTACGTGCGCCTCAAAGAGATGTCAGCACAAACATAAAGACAAGCAGGGCCGAAGCTTACTGGGGCCTTACGCTGACTTCTAAAAAGGAAACCCCTGGCACTAGAACTCAAAGGGCAATTCAAGGAACATAGGTGTGGTTTTAGTCAGTCAGTAAAAATCTGACACGTCTGGCGGAGCAGAAAAGTCATTGGATGATTTCCCATCTTAAAAAAAGGTATAAAACGTAAACACTTTAAATCCAGCGTTGATTTTTTTATTGGGATGTGTAATCGAATAGCTTCTCTCACTCTTGGTGGAGTGAAAAAGAATATCATTTTTTATTGATCAAAACCCACCTGTGTTCTTTTACGTTCAAAAATCATATGACTCTTTTGAACAACCGCGCAGCCCTGTCATCAGTGTTGATGGTGAACAGCGGGCCTAAAAACGTCACATAAGCAAATCATATTCCGAATTCCAAGCAGATCATAAGCAATTCTTCTAATGTTCGTAAAATGGTTGCACAAATTAGTCGAATCATACTCATTCACTGCATATCAGAATCACATTCCTTGTAAATATTGCCGTATAAAAAATATGATTCATATTATGATTCTACAAAAGTGACCTTTTTAGACCTGCTGTATATTGCACAAAGAAACTTTGAGAATACACCATTTCACTTTATATTCAGCATTCTAAATTGCCATCGGTTCGACAATGACTACCGGTAGAAAACACGTAGGTACACGTTATGCAAAACAAACTATCTTTTTCGAAAGATAACGACTTCACTCCCACGCTCCACGTACCGTCTACGAGTCGTAAGGTGTGGAAACATTTTCGTGTGTTTCTAAACTATCCTTTGAGAAACTATTTATGTGTGGGTTTCAAGTGGGTTTATAGAAATCCATTTGTAAACTGATCAACAAAGGACGTAGACAAAGAACCGATTTCAGAATTGAGTATTTTATTTTATTTGGAGTATAATCTGTCATCATCATCAGCCTTTTAATGTTCCCACTGCTGGGACACATGCCTCCACTCTACGAGAGCGAATGGGCTGTAATCCACCACGCGGGCCTAGTGCGGGTTGGTGAATGTCACATATCTTCGAATTTTTCGGTCTAAGACATGCAGATTTTTGAGAGCAGTGGTGATGAAATAAATACACAAAGTAATGCGCCTGGCCGGGTTTGAACCCGCGACCTAAAACTTGTAAGTCGGGGCCGTTACCACTCGGCCACCACTGCTTTCTCTAAATGGATAAAGGTTGTGATTATTCGTTTTCAGAACTACCTCCAAAGGAACAATTTAGAGATTTTACAAGATGGAGAATTCCATAGTTATCGAGAATTCCAATCTTTCGAGTTAAAATTCGAAACTTAGCACTTTGAATCAAATTGAAAAATTTAGATTGTCATTATTAGTTTTTCATAACTACTCTCCTCACCCCTTAAACTGTGGAAACTTTCTCGCTTTCGAAGTCGTTGGCAAAGTGTTATTACACTATTTATTAGTATTTCAGAAATCGAGAGAAAGTGAGCATCTAACAGCTAAAACGATTGGCAAATAGTTGAAAACTTGATTGAAAACCAATATCGGACTGTCACGTGGTTGGTCAACAACATTCAATATACCTACCTGGATATTGAATGTTAATAACCATTTTCGTCGACTGAATCACATTTTGCTCAAAGCCCCTAAACAATTACAATTTAACTGGGCTACCCTACCTACGTAAAACAAAATAAAATCTATTGTTTGTGGATTTTACTGGCTTTTTTAAAGGTGAGAAATCATCTAATGACTTCTGGCGCTCTAGGGTGGAGCGAGAGGGCGTGTCAATTTTTTACTAAGTAAATTCACATCATGGGACCTCGAGTATACTTTTTCGCATGACCCTAGTAGGCCGTTCGGCCCTACTGAGCTCCTATAATTTGCTGACATCTCACCTGGGCCTCAAGTCTGCTATTACAATAACGTCAGAATGGTCTATCGATGATTTAATCACTGTTGATTATGACGAGTTTTCCAATAATCAACCACTGACATTCCATTGAAAATAATGGCATAGAATGGTAATCTCTTACTTAATGATACATTAGCGGGAGATAGTATCAGACTCTTACTGACTAAAACCTACCCCGTTCCTTCTTTGCCTTGGTTCCAGGGCCCTGGTATGCATTTTCATACATTTTTCAAAGCCCCAGAGTAGGCTTCGACCCTGCTGGGCCCCTACAATTTGCTGACAGCTCCGTGAGGCGCGCGGGAACAGCGCGCGCCGTCGACGACTTGGGCTCGGTCCGGACGGTACTATTTTATCAATATGGCAATATTTGAGCTCCCTACAACATTAATTTTTCCAGCAGTAGACTTCTTCCAACTGCAAAGATGATGATAACAGTTGTGGAAGTTGTTATCTATGATTCTATTCTTAATAAGATTAATTACGTCACTGATAAACAGTTATAGGTTAGGTTAGAATTAAACGATAGGTAAGGGTTTGTATCATTGAATGTGTAACTAGTTCATTGAGTGCAACTATTTTTATCACGGCTAAATGCACAATCCTTGTAGAATGTATGCCAAACCTTGTATGCCAAACCGCGTATGTGTAAACACTAAAGGTAAGCTATATATTGATTAAATCGCGTCACAAAGGCCTGTCCCTAAGTGTTGACTGTTCATTATTACCCTACCCTTGTCCGCTATGTACGGCCAACAATGTAGAAATGAATATTTTTCGTAAAATTGATTAAAATCCTGGAGTTACCTATTTGTATCCATAACATAATAAAATTAACGCTCACTGCACGTCATAATAATTGGGCAATTTATTTTATGCATGATATTCCTCAAGCCGATTTTGAAAATATAGAAAATAGTTTTTTTTTGATACACACTTTTTGACACGAAATTTTTTGAAAGGGTTACCGTGGCCCTGGAACGCAATGGGCAACTTAAGGAGGCATAATGGTTTCAAATAAATTATCTTTTATTTTATCTTTTTTTTAGTTTGCCGTTTTTTTTTTCGTGCTTTGAACCCTATTTCTACGATACTTCATGTTTGTCACCTAAATCTAATCTAAATTAATTTAATCTAGGCTAAATCTCATAAATAGTGATAGCTAGACAGTTGACATTTAAACAATTATAGTCATCTTTTATAAATATAGTAGCTGCTGCCATCGGCTTTACCGGCGTGAAAATAGAAAATTGTTCTAAGGCAACGAGATAAAAATATCCTACTCTAGGACATGGTCTATAGTGCACCATTTTCAATTCGTGCAGCTTTTTGAGCGTGAAGAAGTATCAAACATACAGATACACACTCAACAAAATTTCGCATTTATAACCTCAGCTTGATATATGTACAAAATAGAAAGACAAAAATTGCGTTTATTGGCATTTAAAAAACGGAAACATCTTAAAATAAAAAAAAAGAATTATGAATAATGCCAAAAAGGTCAAAATACCATTTTACGCCATTCCTATGTTCGTTAAAAAGTTTAGAACAGGTGAAACTCCACTTTGGCTCAGAGCCTTTTGTCACATTGTTATAAATGTGTTGTTAGCTGTGTTACCTCTCAAACAGTTTTTATACCTTTTCAAACTGTTAAAAGACTCTTTGAGCACACACGATGCATGTCTGATGTAACTTTGCTTTAGCATGTGCGAGTAAAATAGTCAAGGGTCTTAGCGTCCTGACACCGTAAAACGGGCATAAAAGCGTCTTTTTATATACAAAATGTGAAGTTGACGAGAGTTTGGTGCAATGGTTTGGAGCATTTTCGACTTTCTTTAAAAAGGAAAGTCATTTTTAAACGCCTATAAAAAGCTTTCACGCCCTATTATGACATACTATTATGACGTACGGCGAATATCCACCCTTACGTTGTTGAAACTTCTACGGTACGGACTAAGCGGTTTGCCTCGTCGTTTATACCGCGTACATCGAGAAACTGGAACAGTTTGCCTACTGCGGTCATCCCGTCCGATTATAATTTAGGTGTCTTCAAGGCTAGAGTGAATAGGCTCTTAATAAACTAGTGCGCCTCACCATCAACGATTGGATCACTGCTTAACATCACGTGGGATTGTAGTCGAGCACTAGTTTATATCAATTAAAAAAAAAACAACCGTTTCGATTTTTTCCGCCTGAATCCGGAATAGAAACCTCTGCAACTTATCGTGTCCGGTGAGAACCTGAGTCACGTGGAAGGTGAGGACGCCGTGGCGCCACTCGGCCACTCTTCAATGAGGGGATTTGTCACCATGATTGTGGCGTTGTCAGCGCTGGGTTGCGGTAGTAGCTGTCGCTGTATCGCCATGAGATCAGCACATATTTGGATATTAATACTGCTTTGACAGTAATTTTTGTATGAATATTGTTTTGCTAGCTGTTTTTTTTTTTTTCAGAGTAACACTGAACTGCGTGATGGTTCATACAAATCCTCTCACTTTTTTTAGACTACTACTAGATCTACCTGCCCAAATTCACTACCTAACGTAGTCCACATGGGACGTGTCACACCTGAAAGGAGTCTCAGTAATTCATTAGAAGATGGACGGTGGGTAAACATATGTATGTATTGCTTAATCCCTAAACACAGGGATTAGCTCTAAAGCCGATACTCAGGTGAATAAGGCTTACTAAGTAATTGAGACGGCTGTAGAACTGTGGCCGAGGGAACGGATATTGATTTAAAGTTTATGTACGAACGTATGTATAGTAAGTGTAAGGTTTCCAAAGATATTGAAAAGTAATAACGTGGTTTGTTTTATACAAACTTCAACTCACTTCACCTATAAACCTCTCAGCCTCAGACATCTCTGAATGTTCCAAGACAAATTTTTTTCTCTATTATTTAGAACCCTCACAGGATTTTAGATAGTAAAGAATAAAATTTTCAGTTGCCCTTCAGTTGCCCTCAAAAAAAATTCTTCAGGCCATGATAATTCTTTTGGATAATCCTGCAACCCAGGCAGGTATCAGCCTTAGCGGGCCTCGACAGGCAAGATGACCATCGTCAGGTTAAAGAAAAAATGCCGGTGCGCCTCTCTAGCCATTCTTTAAAGAGGGGACTTATCGCCGCAATTGTGGTGTCCCCAGCTTTGGGAAGCGAAAGTCTTTATCTCCATACGACCAAGAGATCCGGGCAGAGCAATGTCCGCCACGGCAGCGGTGTTTCGGTTCAGTGTTGCACTTCCAAGCGCCTCTAAATCCCATGGTGACCGTTTCGTACCCGCGTATCATACGAATGGCAATCTCACAATCAGTTAGTGAATTTGTATATTTACCTATATAAACCTATGTAAGTATATGAAGTCTTTTGAATATTTGTTCCAAATGGTCGTAGGTTAAATTAAATTAAGTCATCCTTAATAGACGGGGCGCCCGCTAGTTAACAATTATGCAATTTTGTTTTTTTTTTGCAGTATGCAATTTTGTTTGAAACTTAATTCAAAATATTTTATTTCTCATAGCTAGGCTTGAGTAGTCACACGAGGAAAACGCCAAAAGCTAGAGCAGGGTTCTACAGCTCTTCAATAACTAGTTTTAACTATGTTTCCATATTATATTGATAAAAGGTATGCGAGGACAGTATAGACCAGTCAACATAGTACTAAGTAAGTACGTCAACAATAAAATACAATCAAAACGTGGATCTGAAATCAAAAAGAATCAATATGGTGATATCAAACATCACAATAATTGTCTTGTGTTTGTCCGTCAATAGACAGTTTTATATTACAAGATAATATGTCTATTCTATGAACATAATAGGTATATACAGGCAAAATCAAACGCAATAATATGAAGTGACTACATATGACTAGTTCACAAAGTGACCATCAGCACAAGTCTCGTTCCAAGAAACAATAAATACAAAGATATAAAGGCCATCGTTTATTCTGTCTAACGAGAACATTGCTAAACATGAAAGAAAACATTTATGCTAGACAAACAGGCTGAGTGAATTCAATAGTATCCTAGTCTTTCCAGAAACATCTGAGCCGTGCAACGCTAAAACTTTTGTCGTTTTCGTTCGAGCGATTCTTTTGTAATCGAGTCACGGACCGGACCGTTCCGGACCGTGCCGGGTCAAACTGAGACGGTTTGTTATGACGTGGACAACGCTAATAGGAACAAATGCGTCTTTTCATTTATTTAAGTAAAAGGGGAACTTTGGAAACGGACCGAGAAAAAACCTTTTACATTTTTTTTGTTAGACTTTTTTTGAGCAGCTACTTATCTAAATGGTACTTAAATTGTTCTATTGTCTCCAGTGATTTTCAGTGGTTGGTAAAAATGTTCCTCTATTGAATATTATGTACTGTAAAACCTATAGCGAAAAGGTGTTGAAAGTGGTGCCAGTGACTAATAACTTAAAAGGTAATTGTTTGTTTTAGTATGGTCATGTGAAGTGAGGACTGAAGCGTAAATTTCTTAAAAAGTTATGTTTGTAGGTACAGGATTGATGAAGATGGAGAGCCAGGCCAAAGAAAAGATGGACGAATTATGATATTAAAGAAAATGGTAATAGCGTAACGCTTGAAAGAACAGGGGGCTAAAAAGGCCACAGATCTGCATTCGGATAATAATATGAATCATGTCAAAAATCGCAAAATGGTCACGAATTGGCAGTTCATATTGATATACGTAAACAATTTTCATATTAGGTATGATTCTGCAATGCTATTCATCTATTTGACAGTTTTTTTAACAGACGGGTCTAAATGACAGCACATTCGTAAAATTTTACGAATATTAGCAGAATTGCTAAATGATCGTAAGTATGATTCAGGAAATTAACCTAATGAATATCGTAATTAGAGACACAATAGAAAGACAATAGGTGTGCGGACGCCGGCGTCCTCTTGGGATGTAATGAATTAATAGCTAAATGTGACCTTTTTAGACCCGCAGTTTAGAAGAAAACAAACGTGATGCACTAACCCTAAGTAACATGTTACAAGGGCAGGAAAAAAATAAATACCTTTCAAATGTCGTAGGAATCGCGCCGGGACGTAAGAGACAATGCTCAAAATGTCAGCCGAAAAAATTTAAATCAAATGTTTAATGATCATTTTACTTTGATGATCCATAAATGCAACAATTTAAGTTATTTTTCACTACTAAAATAACACATTGGATGTAAAATAAGATTAGTCAATATCAAATAAATTGTTAGCTTAAATGTTTCGGATTTGCGCCACCAGGTAACAGAGCCTTCGACGTGCAGGTTCCTTATAGCTTCAAAGTACCTTGTTTCTTTTGTTTGCGTTTGATCTAAGGAGATAGACGGTCGTACAGTCGTAGTACCAAGAATTTGCGACGTTTAGCAGTGTGCTCAGACATATAACATGCTACTACTAAGGAAAACCCATATTCAGCAGTACCTTGTATAACCTCACAAAGCTAATATCACAATGTTGGCCTTAACTTACTACCTATGTACACCGGTACAGCAGATACTGTAATATCAATACGCATATGACTAACTAAACTGACTTAGTTCGGAGGAACTAACTTTGACATTCGATTCGGATGTACTAATAAGTCGAGCATAAGGGCCTATTCAAACTGAAATGACAGAGGTTAGTAGCAACATGGCGAGCATTTTCAGTGTGAAATATTTTTTATACTTTATCTATGCACCTACACTTAAAAGACTAGCGGCTGCGGGCCTAGCTAAATTACGACCGTTTCACGTCGAGTCTGTTTCGACAATCGAAACGCGTTAGCGTAAGTATCATTTAGACCATAAAACTACAGCCACCCTAGCCAAGTTACAATCGTTTCGTTGAGCGTGAACGCTTGGAGTTGGCCATGCCCACAATTCCTTGGTTCTGACGTCATCTCAACGCTCAGTCACGTGGTCGGAACCAAGGAATTGGGGGGTGGCCAACTGCAAGTATTCACGCTAAACGAAATGATTGTAACTTGGGTAGGGGGGCAGGATGTAGCGATGATTACTGAAGAAACGATTACATTTCATTCTGTACTTCTTTTCTTGAGATAAGTCATTCATTTGAATAGTTTTCTACAATCGTTAACGCCAGTAGAAAACTACAAATGTATGGGAATGACGTCACCTTAACGCTCAGTCACGTGGTCAGAAGATCGCAAGTAACCTTTTCTGAAGTCGACCGGCCTAAGTAAGCATGGGTACTGGGCCTCTACGGTTTTGTTGACATCCCTTTGAGGCGCGCGTGGAACACCACGTGCCGGTGAACTCTCGTAGTCTGCAAGTCTGCGTGTATGGTGGCCAGTAGTCCTCCTGCGTCTCTCGATGCCCTGCCCCCCTAGCCAAGTTACAATCGTTTCGTTTTGCGTTAACGCTTAGAGTTGGCCCCTCCTCCAATTCGTTTGTTCGAACAAAGGAGTTGGGGGCGTGGCCAACTCCAAGCGTTCACGCGAACGAAACGATTGTAACTTGGCTAGGGGGGCTGGGTGACTCTTGTCACAGCGGCTGAGGCGTGAATTTCATCGTAATATATTTTGAATAAACTTTATTTGAAGGGTAAATTAATAATGATTTTACGATTCAATGAATTTACTTATTGAACAATACATAAATGTCAGTTTACAATTCACTGTTGTAGAGCTTAAAAATGTTAATTTCCTTATTTTATAGCAGCAGCATTGTTCAGTGTAAAAACAGTTGTATGACTTCAATGTCCATTCATCATTTTATAGCCGTATTTTAAAGTCAAACAAAGGCCCTGAAAATAATTGAATGATAAAAGCATAATAAAGATGGTTTCTTTCAATGTACAAAAAGTGATAAATTTAAATTCTATTTACCAAATAAATGGATACAATGTTGGTAACAGATATTTTATCATTACCTTCTTATAAACACCTTGCCTCGCCGGGGCTTGGTTCAGGCCATGCACCAGAGCGAGGAGGAGTGGCAGGCGGTCGCCTCCTTCTACGAAGCAGTTATGCTAGCAAAAGAGGAGGCCGACCGCATCAGGCAACGGCGCACAAGCCGCTGCCGCCGCCGGGATTCCGATCCCGATTTCCGGGCACCGTAGGCGCAGGCTCGCGGACGGCGGGCAATGGGTAGATCACTGTCCGTCCGTCCGGTAAGAGACCGATCCGAGCTCAAGTCGTTTACGGCGCGCACTGTTCCCGTGCGGCTCAAGAAGTTGTCAGCAAACTGTAGGGGCCCAGCAGGGCCGAAGCCTACTGTGGCTAAAGGTTATGTGAAAATGAAACCCGGGGCACTGGGCTGAAGGCAATGAAAGGAGTAGGATAGGTTTTTAGTCATTAAGAGTCTGACACTATCTCCCGCCCCATCCAAGGGCGGGATTTGTCATTTGATGATTTTACATAACACAAAAAAAAAATAGGTGATGTACCTAGGTATTATTCTGGATGGGCTGGGATTGCAGGGACAATTTCATAAGACCGACGCATACGTGGGTCACGCCTGATTTATACTTAGAGTCGTTTCGCCTGGCGTGGGTCCTATGTAGCTCTACACGTCTTTCAGTTGCCATATAAAATGTATGGAGACCGACGCGACGTGCCCAGATCAGCGAACGTAGCCCACGTATGCTCAATGTAGTTTTACCTTTATCGTGGATCTTGAACGCAAAGGGCAACTAAGGGAACACGGTGGGTTATAATCTGTAAAAGTCTGACACTTTATTTATTTATTAAAACTTCATGCAAAACAAAGGTACATAGGTGGACTTAATGCCTTAGGCATTCTATACCAGTCAACCAAGGGTGGTGAAAAGAAAACATGGCAGGTGTATTAAAAAATGGGTTAATGAAAACAAGGGTTATACACACAGGACACTTCCTCTTGCTCCTTCCAGAACGGGAAGGGATATTTGATGGAATACCAATTGATAAAATGTGATGTGTGATACCGAAACCATTTACTTACTGCCCACCAATCCAGCTTGGCAAGTATCGGTCTGTCTTCTTCAACCCTTTTAAACCAGAGATTTTTATAAAAAAAAAAGCTCATCAAACGCCACGATCCAAATAAGCAACACTTATTATTATTAACTGCGTATATTGACCCCAAAAAATAGCTTTAACCCATTTATTTGTCTCATATATTGGACTGTGGCGGTGCGTGCATGAAATTGATTTGTGACATATATAAGAAAGTAAAGAAAACAAATCAAATATATGAAACTAGCGACCCGCCCCAACTTCGCACGGGTGCAATGGTGGTATTAAATATATTATGCATGCATAGAAACCTTCTTCTTGAATCACTCTATCTATTTAAAAAAAAACGCATCAAAACCCGTTGCGTAGTTTTAAAGATCTAAGTATACATAGGGACAGACAGCGGGAAGCGATTTTGTTTTATAATATGTAGTGAATATGAAAAGCTTCTTTCTTATAAGCCAGAGGCTGAGGGCGAAAAAACAAGACAAACAATAAAGAAACAAACACTCACCTCTCATATATAAATAATACTTTTCTAACTACGATATTAGCGAGGATAATTACTAAAACCAATCAGCACTTAGCGTAATACGCGATCAATAATAATTAATACACGAACATACACGAGTTCGCATGAGCTATAGTTGAACATCACACATGCTCATCTCTAGTTTCAACAATCAGATTATAGATATATCCCTCCATTGAAATTACCTCTATTCATGCTGTTTTGAGCTCCAGTTAATTAGCTGTTTTGTACGATGTTTAATTATAAATCAACATAACATTTCTATGCAGTATTGTATATTATCTAATTGACGTTATAAAAAATTAATTATTATCACTTTGATAAACGGTATGGACGAAAGGTTGGAATACCTCCCACAAGATACCGATTATCTAGTGAGGGTCGCGGGATCAGATGGATGCGAGACGCACAGGATCGGTCGTTATGGCGACACTTGGGGGAGGCCTATGTCCAACAGTGGACGTCTTTCGGCTGAAATGATGATGAATGATGATTTCGAGGAATGGTGTGTTTTGAAATTAATCTGCATTAAAATGAGAGTACATTTTTTTTTTGGAAGAGGAGTGGTTTTGACGTAGATTCAGTAGTGAACGTTTTCTGTATTCGATTAAATTGGAAACACACAGTTTTTTATTAAGTAATCTGGTGATATTTCAAAAAAGAATCCTAGCTCGGATGATTTTTTCGTGAGATGTTAGGTAATCTAATTAAATATTCATCCAAAGACTTCTTCCGGTCTGGGTGGAGCGGGATAGCGTATCAGACTTTTACTGACTAAAGCTACAATTTTGTGCTTCAGTTACCTTTTGTGTTCTAGGACTACGGATTTCACTATGCGCTGTCGACGACTAGGGCTCGATCCGGTCGATTAGCGGGTTGCCGGACGGCAAGCTACCCTTTGCTTGGTGTCCGTAAGTCCGTGTTTACCGTGGCTGAAAGTCGGGCTCAGAGTCTCAGCGGCTGGGGCATGAGGATATTAGTTCCCACCCGCGTGCGGCCTGCTCCTTCGCTAGCATGACTGCTTTGTAGAAGGAAGCGACCGCTTGACATTCCTCCTCGACAGAACATGGCTTGTACCAGAGCCCGGCGCGAGAGGTCGTTGCCACTGATCACTTGCAAAAGGACATGGTTATTAAGCTTGAGCCAAAGTTACTGCAGACCAAAATTAATCCAAATTTACTGATTTATGTAATATAATAGTGTTTATTCAAACTTATGTTTAATTTCTAAAGATACAAAAGGAATTATCCGTGTCACTAACAAACATGCCCCGAAGACACAATACAAACAGTCTTCCTTTTATGTTAATTCTACTGTGAAAACGAAAAATAAATAATATCCTGTTTATATCGCAGCTGAGTTGATAAAAAACATCATAAAAAAATAATTAATGCTCGATATTGTGTTCAGGAGGTTCCTAAGAAAGCAAAATCATCAAATTACTTCTTTCAATCTAGAGAGGAGCGATGGGGCGTGTCAGATTTTTACTGGCTAAAACCACACCCATGTTCCAGGACCACGGCTTCTATTTCAGAAATTTCCCATGGCACTAGCGGACATTGGCCGTACTGTTTTGCTAACATCTCTTTGAGGCACGCGTGGAACAATAAGCGCTACCTACGAATGTGACTTGGTCCTTACCGGACGAACACATGGCCTGAAGTAGAGGATATGGCAGTACTCGGCCCAAGCGGGGCCTCCACCGTAAGCCCAACTAGGAACCAGGAGCAGCTGAATACCAATTATATACAGAGAGCGACCGCACAACAACAATTGATTGTTTGTGATGATGACATGTATGCCGTGCACAGGCTTGTGCTTTTACTAATTCAAATCTCTTCAATAACAAACAAAATTCTCACAAGTAAACAACAGAGGTACTCGCATAATCCTTAACTTTCAAAATGATTTGCCATTCAAAAATCCTATAAACTCAGAGCTTGATTCCAAATTGATTTGCGTGGAACAAAGGGGGTCTCGATCCGCAGAAATGAAAATACGATTTGGGTACGACCAGATAGCAATTTGTTGCGGCGCCATCTGATCTATTGGAAATTTGAATGGGTTCCCGCCGGTAATACACTCAACTCGATTGTTCAGTCAATACAACAAAGGAATTATTATAGGTTCACCGAAGAGATTTGGTTGTTACCGCAATTTAAATATGGGTGTATACGTTTGTATTTCGTCTTGGGTTTGATTGTGCAGGGAATGTTGGGGTTAAGTTTATCGTTATTCTCTTATTTGAGGGCAGCTAAACAACATTATTTTCTCTTCAACACTTCTATCATTAGTTGTTATAACAGTATCCGTCACCTTCCTAGCCATGTAAGGCACTTTGCTCTCATTACAGATGGTACGAATAAGTACGAAAGGTTCTGAAGTGGCGATCGTGTACCAGAAGACGCAACGTAAAATAGGCCTCTTACTAAGTGGACCGATGAACTGGTGTGGTTCGCGGGAATTCGTCAGATGTAAGACGTAGCTTCAGAATGGTTGTTGTGACAATATTTTCAGAGGAGGTTTGTGTCCAACAGTCGAAGTCTTTCGACTGAAGTAATGAATGATAAAAATGCAATTTTTAAACATTTCTCATCGTTTCTTTGTGCTCCACATTGGGGTTGTCTTCGGTCCAACTTGTGGGAGGCCTTCCAACGCTGCGTCTTCCGGTACGCGGCCACCACTCCAGAACATTTCGGCCACAACGGCCATCTGTTCTGCGTGCAATGTGCCCAGCCCATTGCCACTTAAGTTTAGCGATTCTACGTGCTATGTCGGCAACCCTGGTTCTCTTGCGGATGTCTTCATTCCTGATTCTATCACGCAAGGAAATATTGCTTATATGCTTACTTTAGATATAATATCCTATTAGTCTACGCGTTCAATCCATTCACAGTCACAGCCGTCGCGTAGTCTAGTCTGCGAATAATATTAATGCTAATGTGAACAATTGAACATGCTCTCACTAATTACTTGTATGCATCCCGATTCCACTGAACGCGTTCATTAATTAAATCTGGGTATTAAGCTTGTTAAACATTTCAATATAGAAGGGAGCGTTATATCAAAACTTAGGTTTTGGAAAACTGAATTGGTACATATTTTTCAATACAGCAGCAGCAGCAGCATCAACATCAGCTTTATAATGTTCCCACTGCTGGGACTCAGGCCTCAGGCCATACACGTGATTAGTTACTGCAGCACTCGGCTCCATAACATTTTGAATTCTCCATAACAGAATTGAATTCCACCTCCGTCGCAATGACAAATTTTCTTCTCTTAAAAAATTATGAGAAAACATGTCGATCCTGTTTTTGTGTATTTATTATTTTAAGGCCGTATGTTTCTACTCATGTTTTAAAAAAATATATACTTAGTTATTTTATTCTTCATATTATTTTGCAGTAAGTACATCCAAACGGAATGTCGTCAATTGTCTTCGCAGAAAGCGACTTCTGTGAAATATTGTAAGAATATTCAGGACCAGGGCATTCCAATAAATCTTTCAACTCAAAATAACGTTGATTAAAATTAGAAAATAATTAAGAAAGTACCCACTCGAACACTGATAGTTTTGTACAGATTGAACATTTTAATTGGAAACAACACAAAGAAAGTATTTTAATTAAAATTGAACCTCTTTATTTGAAAGCCCTTTTACAAAATGGCCAATGTTTCTCAGAATTTAATATTATTTTCATTCATTGCTCAGTTATCTTGGACGTAGGTGATTACAGATTGTTTTGGCAGACAAAGTAATTTGGTGGTAGTGAGAGTTTGTTGGCCGTCTTCACCTGTCAATAATGATTGGCTCGAGAAAATATCGTGTTACGTAATAACTAATTTGAACAGCCGCACTTATTGAGACCTCTTTGAATTTATTTAAGGCCAGGTTCTTCTCATTTTGAACTTTTTTAAATCTCTGGAAATTCACAAATATAAAAGAGAACACCATGAAAAATCATCTTATTAAAATTGACTATATGATCAACCACCGGGTAAAAATCAAAACATTACACAAATTAGTTGGCTCGATAAAAAAATTACGAATCTGACCCTAACTAACAATTTCAAACGTATGTATACGAGATCACGTCACGGAAATATTTGGAAGTTACAAAAAATAATAAAACTTGTTTTTTTAAAAGGGCCTCTGAAAAACAAAAATTTTGAATAGTTATTGTTTTTTTTTATATAAAAATAAAACCGCTGTTATGCGGACGCGAAGTCAACACAGACCCGGGCGGAGTTTATACAAAATATGTTGTGACTACAACCGGCTCTTAAAGAATTAGAGTAGCTTACTCACGGTTGGCTTAGTGGTTAAGCAATATGCTGTTACTCTGTGTGTCACAGGCTCGATACCCATTCGGAAAAAATATGTATATAAGCTAATACATGTATTATTGTAAAAGATCTGGGCGTCTTGTGTATGTGTGTAAGTTCACATGTTTGTGACACGATATAGTCATAATTCTAAGTGGAAAACAACGATTTTTTTAAACAAAAGAAGTAAGAAAAGAAAGTTAAATCTATTTTTAGCCAAAACTCCTTTATTAAAGTTCTATCCAGCACTCTTAAACCACAACGATAATTTATCAATCGACGCCAAAAATATGTCAGCATAAATCCAGCCATTATATTCTCATTCTATTAAAGGAAAAAAGATCTAAGAGAACAAGACGTCAGAAAGCACTAAAAACTTCCATAACAGCATTATTGAAGCGGCCGATATTCTGACAAGAAAATTAATATGACTCGGTCAGCGTAGTGGCCCGAACTTGGTCCAATATCATTTGCTTTTCCCATTGTTAGTCAAGTGTAGTAGCTAGGGTTGGGGAGTGCATTCAATGGCTCTGCAAATTTGCCTCCGTCGGACTGTAAGCATGATAAAATGCACACTCAAGGCAAATGGAGTCACTACACTATTATGCTAGCTTGGTTTATTAGGAAGCTAGATAAATAGGCAACTACAGTGATATATCTTTACTGTTTGACGTTACAGACATTGAATGGGGCTTTGTTTGTGAGAATAGCTGTTTTGTATACATTGTCTTTCTTTGTTTAGTTGGAAGAATAACCTGTCAGTATAAGTAAGTTTCTGTTTTAAGAAAATGGTAAGTCAATTTTTGAGGAAAGTGGCACTTGGGGCTGTAAGAAATTGGTAATAAGATTAGGAATGTTTTATTGCGATTCTGCTTTACCCACAATCTTGAATTCTTGACGCTACTTTTTTGTTCCGGATAAAATTTAACTGAGAAATACATGTACGTATATTGTGTTATCTGATGTTAAAGGAACAATGAAAAAGGAGCTGTGGCATTTTTTACACTAGTTGTATTATGTACATTTTTTTGGATAAGTTCGATTTTGACTACTATCTCACCTGATGGCTAGCGATGATGTAGCCGACGATGGAGCACGCTTGTCTAGAAGTAACTTATTCACTCTTGACTTGACGACTTTCCTTTGTTCTACAATACAGATGAATTGAATTTAAACCAGTCAAGCCCTTTTACTCTGTGAAACTTATTTACCTATCAACAGCCCAGTACACAAATGTCCAAGCGACTTCAAAAATGCATACGAATCCAGATTTACTTTTATAATGCTATCACAGTAATTTGGTTCTCTTGATAATCGCACTCCATTTTAATTTCACAAAAATATTTAACTGCGATTGGTGCGAAAATGAGAAAACACAATTATTTTGACATTCATTTATGAACGGACAGATTCCAAATTCAAACGTTGTATTTTGTTTTCTTTTTTATTGTGAGATATTTATGGCCAGACTATATATAAGTATATTTATCTGATCCTAAAATACCAACCTCGAAAAAACATTGCTGCCTCAGTAGTAACGGCCATGACTAAATTGTAGGTCGTGAGTTCATAATCCAGTCAGACGCTTCAATTTGCGTAATTTTTCAGCGACACCACTCTCAAAATGATACAAGGAAACATCGCGAGGAAACCGGCATGACCTTAAACAAATAAGTGAAAGACAATATGACATTCACCGACCCGCATTGGGACCTAATAGTAGATTACGGCTCATTCCCTCTCCTAGAAAGGATGATTTACTTATGCTGAAACAGTGGGAACATTAATTTATTATAGCTTGGAGGACTTACAGCATACAAAAAAAAACTGACTTATATGAAAAACATTGTAAATCTGATAATTAGTCTACAAATTTTAATTTATAAATGCATCAGATATGGCAATAAGTGTGTCGTTTTATTCGAAGGTGTTCAAAAAATTCATCAAGTCTAGATTTTCAGTTGCTTCTTAGTAAAGTTTCTCGAAAAAAGAAAACTACCTATTTACATGGCACTGATAATATTAAAATTTTAAATTGATCGTATTTTTGTTATTTATTTATTTTAAGCCTCGAGTTTTGATCTTGATTCCCTCAGGATAGCTGAAACAGTTATGTAAGACATCCTGATTTATGTAGTTTATTTTAGGTAATTTTTAAGCATTTAATCCAGGTGGATGGCCATGAAAAACCAAAAAAAAGGTAATTAACTGAGGTATTTTAACAATGTTATTTGTGTGTAGGTATTCTTTGCATTTTTATGGTATTTTATTTTTTTAATATAAAAGCCTTCATAGAAACTCTCTTGCATTTTGGCTGTAGACTAGTGTTTTTTTTTTTGTATGATCTCAAAGTAACTCAGATTCATTATAGAAATGGCTTTAATCAAGAAATTCTTTCTTTTTCGAAAATATTGTGCTCAGGCCAACAAAGAACACATCAGAAGCTCGCTTCTTACAATATTTCAAACAAATAAAGGCAATGAAGCAGCAATAAAAAAGTACAAAGGACAGTGCTTAATTGAGCGTCATCGAAGAAATTGAAACAATGTTAATCAAAATACACAAAGAAATACAAACAGTGAGAAATATTTTATTCATTCTATACCAGCCAATTTGACGTTACTCTTCTTCCTCATAATTTCCTGGTACCTTCGCACTTTACATTGGAATATTTTGTAAAAAGTCATTTGGAGAGGATCAAAGTTTTCCAATAAGCTTAAAAGCCTACTGTAAACGGTGTTATGGCTCGGCATTATTACAGAGTGCCTCATTAATAGGAAACGTTATGCATGAGTTGCGCGTTTCTTTAGATCATTTTCTTTTAAATGGCTTTATAAGTATCTCAGCGAAAGGTATAAAATAATTTTGTTCTAACGTATTTTTGTAGCACATTTTTTGTTTGTATAGTATATTTATTATGTTATTATTCCGGTATTTCACGCTGGAACAGCTACTTAATCTTTATAAAGCGCAAGTTTGGTCGTCTATGGAGTACTGCTCTTATCTTGGGATGGATCTGCCAAATACCAGCTTGATGCACTAGAGTCGATTGAGAAGCGAGCTAAGAAGATCATTGGTAATGATGCACATGTTGAGTCGAAGCTCCAAAGTCTTGGGCATCGACGCCGAGTTGCTCGCCTGACGGTTTTCTATCGTTTACATTTCGGGGAGTGTGCGTTGGAATTACACAATTTAATTCCGGCAAGTCCGTTCCATCATCGGACCACTAGACGTACGGCGATGCGCCACAGGTACATGTTTGATATCCCACCCATACGTACAAAGCGTTTTGGGAGTACCTTTATTATGCGCACAGCTAAAGAATGGAATTCCCTGCTGGAGTCTGTGTTTCCTGATAGCTACTGCTTAGGAGTCTTTAAGTCAAGAGTGAATAGGTTACTTCTAGGCAAGCGTGCTCCATCGTCGGCGTCATCGCTTACCATCAGCTGAGATAGTAGTCAAACGCGAGCCTATGAATAATAATAAAAAATAAAAAATATCTAATACATATATAATTCTCCTGTCCCAGTGTTTGTAACAAAACTCCTCCGAAACGGCTTGATCGATTCCTATGAAATTTCGTGTGTATATTCAGTAGATCTAAACGAACTAATGTTACTTACTACTACTATACTAACTGAATTTTAAACTATTTTTACCCTCCTACCCTCAACACCCCTTTTTTCAGTAATTAATGTGGCAGAGCAACGTTTGCAGAATCAGATAGTTCTACTATACATAATATAGAACAAAGCCCCCTCCACGTTTGTCTTTCTGTTCGCAATAAAATCAAAAACTAATGAATGGATTTTTAATGCTGTCTTCACTATTAAACAAAATGATTCATGCATATTATTGTAGAGAACAACCAAGATTTTTTAAATTTGTAACACCCATGCAAAGCTGGAGCGTGTCACGTCTCTATATTATATGTTCATTAAAACTGTTCTTATTTATCTACATCAGTAATCTACAAAAGTTAACAATATATTTTCAACCTATTCAATGATTTATCATACCATACCCTTCAGGTATTCAAACCCTTGACAAAAAAAACGTGAAAAATGTTTCAACTTAACTAGGCCACATATCAAGTGTAAAAATAATAGAACCTAATCTACGAGTATTTTATCGACATGAAATTCGAGCTTAGACAATTTTTCGCACTCCCCTATTTGATTCATCTCTTCCTCGTAAAACATCCCGAAACGTGCTGACTGAGCCGCCTTCCATCTGCCTGGTTCACCGCTGACTGGTTATAAGACAAAGAGTGTTTTTAAAAACTTCAAACTAGGGATGGACCGACTAGTCGCCAACTAGTTAGCAAGACGTGCCAATTAGTAGGCTTTTAATAAGCTACAAGAAATCAGGAAATAAATTTTGTGTAATTTTGAGTAATTAGAAGATCAGTGGATTATTAAATTTGAATTAGAAACAATTAGTTTATGATTAAAAACAAACATAATTAATATAAATGGATCGACCATGATAGGTACTTGGTAAATTTGTCATAAAGTATATTGACCTTTATTTAATATCTTTTTGTAAATACCCAGAACAATAATAGTCAATCGTTTTCATCATTAGAAAATGTACAGGATCACGATAGGTGTCGATTAAGGGTGCTTTTTTTCGATTTTTGAAATTAAGTCGTTAAATTAACTTAGATAGGTAGGTAGAAAGCGCTTTAAGATCAGTGTCAGATTATGATCTGGTGCCTACCATAGTCACAAATGTTGACTAATCATTCATGTTAAATATGATATTACTAATTTATGGTGCTTGATCAGTGTCAGATTATGATCTGGCGCCTACTATATTCACGAATGTCGACTAATCGGCCATGTTAAATATGATATAATTTTATGGTCGGCGTTAATCGATTGTAAGTCAGCAATTTGAGCGTCAACTAGTCGTCTAGTTAGCTGGTCGGCCAACTGCATTGCCGGCTCGTCTCTATTACAGAGCATATTCACAAGAGTTTCTAGGCTAGGGATACAAACGCAACTTCTATTGTGGTGTGACCGAGTTACCCGGCGGAAACAAAAGTATGCTTCATGGGACTTTATCTCGGCATCTACATGCATACTGAGAAAGCTATGCATTTTAAATTTTTGTTTTAAGAGGAAGAATGTTGTTGGGAATTACAACGGTAGTTTGTGATGACGAGAGGCTTAGATTGTAAAAAGTACTCATTAGTTGATTATACCCCTTTTGCAGTAAGATTAAGCATTTAAACAAACCCTTTTCAGTGTACGTACAGTACATATTGACGTATTGTTGCATGACAAATGGCCGGTACAGTAAAAAGTTTGTATTGTAACTAAATATTGTTACATTTTTTTTTTGCTTTGAATGTCATCTTTATGTCTACGGAATAGAAGTCGAAATTGGTTGAACGGATTGTGAAAAAGGTTTGTTTTAAATATCTAATCTTATTACGCATGGAGTATAGAATAATCATGTTTCACAGGAATTTTACTTACTCTTCTTAGAATATTTAGGTCATGAATCTCGTTTTTTTAATCATTTTATTTTAATAATAGTACTTACATTATGATACAAGTGTGTAATGTAGGAGGTTACCGTCGAGGCGGTATTAAGACCCGAGCCTTGGTGAGGGTCTTAAGAGAGCCAAGAACGGTAACATTCATTACTCACGTGTATCATACGACGTTTTTCAATACACTTGTGAAGAAAAATAATTATTTTAACTAATATTAGAACGGTAAAACTAGTAAAATTTTTCATAACATGGCGGTAAAAAAATTAGATCTGTTGTCTATGAGCACGCGCTAGGCTATGGCTATATGGTCTTTTGATCATATTGCCTAGTCGTCGTTTGTTTTCTTGTGTGAAAAGTTTTTACGTTAATGTCATTCGTAGTGACAATAGAATATGGATGTAACATTTTAAAATGTAGTATTTGATTTTATTTTATTAATACAGACCATGAATTTCACTCGAAAAAATTACGCCAAAAACCGCGCGCGTCTTTAAATGACGACCATAGACCACAAACAATTTTAATTTTTTCGTAATCAAAATTTGTTTTGCGAACAAAGAGGTTGAACAAAAAGGTTATAGCTACATTACAGCACTAGTGCGTAATGGTAATCAAAATGTCACAGTTTGGTAACAGGTGCCATTATATACCTAAGTGTAGTGCAATAAAAGTCACTTTCTGAGCAAGTGTATTGAAAATTATATTTCTATTTACTTAAATTTTTATCAAACACCATTATTTACGTTGATCAATAGAATATAATATACCTATATATATTATTATATCTTTATAAAGATACTTCCCTTAAACTAAAACATAATTTTGATAACCCAAAACTATATCACATAAGTAACCTATAGGAACCTGTCACAAACATACCAATAGGTAACTGTACTCGAAACTCTATAAACTTGAAGTATCTTCAGCAACTATCCCATATTAGTAAGTTAGTAAGGCGAGTCAATATCTTCAGTGTTGTTGATAACAACAACATGTACGAAATATTAAATAGCCTGGGGTAGTATCCCGACTATTTTGCGGTTCCTCGAATATTTGCGAAGATGTAGGTAACGTCCATATCTTTTCATATCGTATGTCTTCATAAGACCGTTGCTTAAAATATTTTGTTCTGCGTCATCGTACAACTAACATCAACCTGTACCTCTACCATGAGTTTTAAGCAATAGTATTCGTCGCTACTCGATATCGACGCCGTAAATATTTTGTATGGCAAATTTTGCAGCGCCTCTAGCGGTCACTTGCAGAACCAAAATTTACCATACAAAATATTTACGGCGTCGATATCGAGTAGCGACGAATACTATTGCTGAAAACTCATGGTAGAGGTACTGGTCCTATTTGATTTTCTTAAATTGACAGACGATAGATAAAATAAATCAGGGAGCCAGGTAAAGTAACATTCTATCAATTGGCAAATGTCGAAAAATTTATTCAGTTAAAAACTCCAGAAGAAGATGTCCAAATACATATCTTATATATAAAAATGTATAGCTGTTCGTTAGTCTCGCTAAAACTCGAGAACGGCTAGACCAATTTGCCTAATTTAGGTTTTAAAATATTCGTGATACTCCAGGGAAGGTTTAAAAGGTGAGAAAAAAAAGAATTCATGAACTATTAGGCTGTACGAAGTTTGCCGGGCCATAGTTTACCATCGATTTGAAAAGAAGAAGAATAAAAAGAAAAGAAAATTTTAACAACTAAGATATCATATATAAAATTACGATTAATTTAAAAATAACACATACAAAACATAATATTGCTTAAATAATGCTATCAATATTGAATAAACAATTAATATGGCACAAATTCGCATTTATATTAGATTGGCTTATATTTAACTAACCACCAGATTTAGTAAAATGCACCAAAAAAATATATCACCAAAAATAGTAGGTAATATGTTTTACCAGTGTAATTTTAGGTTTTTATTCTTTTCTTGATTGGTATATGTTTTAGGTAATAAATATTATGTGTGTATGTGTTAAGTCACAAAGTTTTTGGTGATCATTATATTTTATCCTAATTAGATTACTCAAATTATATCTTTTTAACAATTCATATACCTACATAAGTTCGTAAACCAATTGTCCCAGCAGAACCGAAGGCCTCCAAGGCCGTGGGCATTTTCTGAAAAGGAAATCCGTGGTCCTGAAACCTAAAGAGCAAAGAACGAATATAGGTGTGGTTTTAACCAACTAACACATGCGCTCTGTCTTAGAGCGGGAAAGTTATTAAATAAGTAAAAATGGGTACACATGGGTATTGGCATGTGCTATCAAAATATCTTAAGCTATAAAATTGCTGTTTTTGAAATGGGTTACTTTGAATTAATATTCGGATTGATTTGGTATTATAAGTACAAATGAAATTTAGATGAATATTAATTTTTTTTTACTGGTTTTTTATTGGTTTATTTGTGTTTTCTGTAATATCGTTCTATTTATAGAACCTATTATATCGTGGATTTTAAAATAAAAAAATTGCATTTTTGTGTTGTAGGTATTGTCTACCTAAGTAGATAATACATAACAATAATGCATTTTTTTTTCTCTCTAATTGTTACTAATTTAATTTTATAAGATATTTTAATTTTTTTTTCTTTCTTGCTTATTGGTCGGCTAATTTATAAAAAAGAAAATTCAATTGCTTCGTCTATTCGATACGCGGAAAAATGTTTTGTAAATAATTTTTACTTATATATTTTCATAATTCGTAATTTGATAGTTACATTGAGTAACTTATTTCTTCAAAAAATACTCCAATGATAAAAAAACAACATAATAACTTATATGAAGCACAGACAAGTTTATAACCGAATTTCTTTTATAATTTTAGCTGAAATATGTTGGCATTTATTTTCGTTTAGCAGAAACATTCAAATATCATTTCGGCCAGGATGCCAGAAAAAATATTAGGAAGAGTAAAAATATATTTCATTCTTTATTATTCCGCTGTTTTGGGCTAAAACAAGGGGTTTTAAAATTACGGAACTCGGCGATAAAGCAGTTTTTCTTTCTATAACAAAATTGGGGGGATTCGCCGGATACCTCGTTTGTAATATTTGCAATGGCGCATAGCTTTTGTTTTTTATTCATTTTTGCGTCCCGGTTTTCGGAAATTGCTAAGCATTTTTAAACAGATTACGACGTTTTAAATTAAATTTTGTTCTGCGAGTGGAAAGTTTATTTTTATTTTTAGTTCATTTCAAATATAAGGTTTCCAATTTCAGCCAGGTTAATTGGGTGTTCAAATTGGAAGATATTCTAGCAGCACATGACAATGAAAGATTATTTAAATGAAAAAAAATAAAAAACAAGATTCTTATCTCAGCCGACAGCTTCGGTGCGCCCCTGATATTAATTCGAAAAGTACTTTATTTAAAATGAAACAAATAAAAAGTTACAAAATAAATAAAGCTGTCATGCCTCGCGCATTACTCACATTCAACCCGTGAAAAGGTCTTAACGTTAGACTTGGGTGAATCTCAACAGAAAAAAAAATCCGCTTTATCTTCCCCTTAATCAAGTGGAGTGGAGTGTGGCGTACACAATTTTTGTATTGAGGCTCTCGCAGACAGGACACCATAAGATTTATTAAAAAAACAAAAAAAAACTATCATCATCACCACCATTTCAGATAAAAGATAGGAAGGCCAATATCCACTTTTGGATATAGGCCTTCCTAAGTGTCACTACTACGATCGAGCAGTTCTGTGCTTCTCACATTCATCAGATTCCTGCGATCCTTGCTAGGTCATCGGTCTACCTTGTAGAAGACCTTCCAATTCTGCGTTTTACGGTAGATACAGGGTTAGCACATTGACTAAATAAAAGAATGTTCACGAATACTGCACTAGTACGAATAAATCATAAATTGTGTCGCTTTGTCGCAACGCGCCTGTTTACGAGAGCATTTATAGAGGTCCACATTTTCACCCGTATTTTTTCCGACCAAGAGCTAGGTAAATTTGCTTTTGCCTAAGCTTCCTGCAGATCCGATACACTCGTAGCTACGTGGCATTAAAACAACATATCACACAGTAACCCTTCGGTAAATAAGCCGATACCAGTGATATGGGTTCGACAGCGCCGGATGAAATGTCCGATTGATTATTGAGATTGCAATCTTCTTTTGATTTGTGGGAATTAATGAATGACAGGATTTATTGGGTTAATATCGCATTTGTACGCAGAGATCAGTTTTGCCTACTTTCTGTAGATAGATGTAAGATATCGTTGCTTCCTTGTTTAATTTGACATTAAGTAGGTACGTATATTAATTTTCCTTGTACCTATTTAATGTAATGGTTAAAAGATTAGATCATCACAAACCGCAGTACAGTGACTGACTGCCAAATTTACTTTAGTAAAGTCAGCAACAATCATGAATGAAAAGAGAGAGAAGGAGTTAAAAGAAAATTTGGAGGGACTGTGAGGAGTAACATGAAAGAAAACAGGGTTATGATAGATTGACGTATGACAAGAAAAAGTAGAAGAAAAATTATATATTTTGCACCGACCCCAAGTAACATGGAATAAGGACATAAAGATGATATTCAAAAACAAAAATATTATACTTCTGGGGTTTTATGACTACTAATAGTTAAAGCTAGATTACACAACAGAATTCCTCATGTGTCAACTTTACACTGTTTAAGATTGAGACTACAAAGTAATTAACTCATTTACTTAAAGAAATTAATTTCGTACATGCGTACATTAATTTGAATTTTAGAAAAAAAAGTTCTTTATTTTTTATTGTACCTTTACAAATCGATAGTGTTTCATGTACCGGATCGACCTCCACGGGATTAAAACAATCAAAATTTAAAGGTGTATATCCTATATTTATCTCTATGTATCCTACATACCCTACCCTGTACCTAAGGTATCTAATCTTAGGTATTGTGACGACCGAATCAGGAATCAGGTGAGATAGCGGTCAAGCGCGAACCTATCAATAATAAAAAAGGTCATATGCCGGGGTAACGAGTACACTGGCACGTTGTATTAACTTTGAAGGTTTATGTTTAAAAAAAGAAGTGAGGATCAACAGAGAGTTTTTGTTAGAAACTGTCAATGAGAAAAAGATAAGAATTAAATGTAATGTTTTTGTAAAAAGTGAGCTGCTTCTTAAACTAACAATAATAGTATAAAACATAGAAGCCTCTCTTTAATTTATGTCTCCATCCGCCACAGTATAAGGGCGGGATTTGTCATTGGATGATTTTACCTACCATAAAAAAAAAACCCACCACAGTATACACTAGTGTAATAGATGCTTAGATGTAGTTAGCTGCTGCTTGACGACGGTAAACTAGTGTTAGTCGCAAACTAGCCTATAATAGGTTAATTTGGAAGACAATGGCTGTATTGAACCATATGGTTGAGTATGTATTGGTACACCTATGTAGGTATAGGAAGCTTATTGAACAATATTGAGCCATGAAGCAGGCTCCAGCCTGCTTGACATGACAATTGTAAACAAATGTGTCATTAGCTGATCAATCTATCTAAATTTATAACTTGATTGAGATATGTATTTAGACGATCGTATTTCAAAAACTTCTTTCTTTTTCTTTATCTTCTTTGGATAAAATGGATGAAAAAAAGTGTTGCGCCAACCCCAAATAAAAAGAGACATGTGCAGGAAGATGATTATTTCAAAGAGTATGTTAAATATACATATATTCGGAATTAGAAAACAAATCTGATATGGATTAGGTATTAAACTCAATTTTGCAAAAATGTTTGTTGTGCCCTTTTTAATAACGGCGGCAGAACTAATCAATAATATAATTATTTTTTGAACTAATAACACGTTCTATTAATAAGTTTCTTATTCAAATAATCCTAAATTCAAATGCTAAATTCGTTTAAATCCATATAATTAACGAGGCATATTTTAAGCAGTTCAGCGAACCGTAACTAAATAATATGATTAAATTAATACACTTCCTTCTCTTCTTGAAACAAGTTCGGTGCTAAGCGACCGGGATTCATGAATTTTACATTTTAAACCTAACACAATTGCGTACCTACGAGTTAAGTTAATCTTGTAAATCCAGCCTTCCAAATAAAGTGAATTAATAAAGTTATAGGAGGTATATTAAAGGTCGGGGTTGAAATATTTGCCTTTGTACACAAGTATGTTTTTTTTTGTTTTTTTTGAGGTGGGAAATTATCAAATAGCTGAGTGGATAGAGACCCTGTCTAGGTTGGTCCCTACCAAACTTCCACTAGCCTGGCGCGCATCGCGATGCATCAAATCACGCGATCTTAGGAGGAGAGTAATATGTATGTATGTATGACATAGATGATGCAACATAGGAACTAGCAATTTAAGAATCCTGCATCTCGGTATTACAGTTATTCCGAATATATACAACAGCTCAAAAACAATTATCAGCGGGCAATTGCCCGGACTAGACATAACACCTTCCCACCCCAATCTGGTCAGAGGCCCTTTACAAAGAAGGTATGTGGGACTTTATTCCGTATACCTGTAAAGTGTCATACTTTAAATGACTAAGATTCACTAGTGTTCTTTCAGTTGCTCTTTGCGTTCCAGAGACTGAGTAACTATTTGGAGCAATTTTGCTGCCCAAAGTGGCCCCGTCTATTTTTCCTGACATCTCTCACGGGTGCAACACAATGCGTCGTTGACTCGGTTTTATGGTGCGAATATCGTGCGAATTTCATCATCTTCTTTCCTCCGCAAATGTCCTTTCCATACAAGTATTTATTGTAATGCATACAATACGCAAGTAAATCCGCATGCGCTGCGCCTAGTTTGGGACCAATTAGCAATGTGTCCCAAACTAGGCGCAGCCTGTATATTAGTGACCCAATAATACATGAAAAGCTGTGATGTGCGACGTTGAGCAGGTGCACAGTTCGAATACTTATTTCTCCTTTCGCTTTGAAAATTCTTCTCACAAGTGTTTAAAAGTTTTTAGCTTGTTCGGCCAGTTTTAAGTAGAGTCAGTCTAGAATTAGCGAAATTTCTCCGGACTTCTCCATGAACCTGATTCACCAATGTGTATTTTATATGGCAACTGAAAACTAGTGCTGTGTGTGTGATGCCCAGCAAATGCTGAACTGATCACCTTTTTTTACTTTGTGTTTGTAACCGTTGTGCTCTCTGTCCCGGATAAAAGTTTTTCTATTCTATTTTTTGCACATTACTTATATCGATATTTATACATAGGTAAGTAAGAAACTTAACGAATTCAAACCTCCATATTTATAGGTTCAATCGTCCATCATCATCATCATCACCATCAGCCCTTTAATGTTCCCACTGCTGGGACACAGGCCTCCTCTCTAAGAAAGGGAATGGGCCGTAATCCACCACGCGGGCCCAGTGCGGGTTGGTGAATGTCACATGTCTTCGAATTTTTGGTTCTAGGACGTGCCAGTTTCCTTACGATGTTTTCCTTCACCGTTTTGAGAATAATGGTGATGAAATAAATTACACAAAGTAAAGCGCCTGGCTGGGTTTGAGCCCGTGACCTACAACTCGTAAGTCGGGGCCGTTACCACTGCAACAACTCGGCCACCACTGCTACACTCGGTCACCACTGCTACCAATCGTACATATAAAAAACAAAATAAAAAGGATAAAATTAAAAGAGAACCCCTGGCAGAGCTCAGCTGGTGACTAATTACCCCTTATCAAACGACAAATGAGTAAAGTACCACTCATTTAGAAGTACTAATTCAAGGGCCGCTAATTCTGTCACGATGACAAAAATACCCAAAAATGCCCACGGACATCCAACCTACATGTGTATTGTTAAAATATATTTCGATGATGCGTGTGAGGAAAACACGACATGTAGGTACATTTTCGTCATCCAGTACGGCAAACAACAACAACTAGGCAAGTGCGACTTGGACTTGCAAACGACGGGTTTCGTATTATAATTAAAACGCCGATGGCAAACCGCATAATTTTTTGAAAAAAATGTACATTCTGTGAAAATCTCTGCCTCTGGTTTATAGGGTTGAACGAATAAACAGACAGACAGTGAAAATTTAGTAATAGGGTCACGTTGGATTCCTTCTGATACGGAACCCTAAAAAATAAATATCCGCTATCTTCGCACAGCCTTATTAAAGTTAATTAATGGAATTATGGTAAAATGAAGGCTACAGCCGAGTTATCCGTCTTATACAATAATCTCAACGTAATTTGGCATCATTCCATTTGAGACTATTGTTTGTTATTTAGACATCTCATTTATCTTACTCTGTGACAAAGAAGAAGTATTCACAATATTATTATTCATAAGTATTTTGTGAGTGCTGAAACGTTTCATATTTGAATAACGAAATAAAACCGCCCGTTTTGTGTAAGTTTAAATCTTTCCCTAAACTGTTATTGTTTTTCGGTAAATAATATCAATTTATGTTTAAATAATTCATTGTAATATTTCGCGAATTTCGCTTTTGTTTGTCTTGTTTGTAAAGGTATTTTGAATTTGCTATCATTTCAGTCTACCTGGTACTCACTATTGAATAGAAAGGCCCTTTCTCTGTTCCTCTACTATTGACGGTACATTATTTTGAGTATAGATATATATATTTTTAGATTACTCTCACAATACCGTCTGGCCAGTTGGATCTGACGCTTTATATTCCCCACGTTCTAATATATATTATTATCATCGGTCTCACAAAGGTATCCAGTATTTTATCTATTAGATTTACGTGCCAATAATATAGCATTGAGGATTTCAAACCCTCCATTGTAGTCCATTGGCGCGATTCGCACAAATCTTCGAGGTTCACAACACTACAATGGGCATTCCAATATAAATTTTATCTGCCATCTGAGTGCATTTCATAGAGATACATATCGAAACGCGACACCGTATGCGGAAAAATATTTCGAATGGCAACGCAAAGCGTTTGTGCACGACTGTACTAAAAAGGATTATGTTCCAATAGATTTTTAAAATGTTTGCAGTTTAGAGCGGTCCGGACATTCTTGTTCGATTTGTTTTTACTGGATGAAAGATAGCTTGTTAGTACAGTTGTGAACAGCAGAGTGAAGTCTATAACCAAAACTAAGTCGGAGCTATGAAGCCAAACAATATCGAGATGATGCACTTAGCTTTATATCAATATTACACTTAGCCTACCTAAGATTTCACTTTATTTCTGCACTGATGTAAATCAGTGCAGAAATAAAGTGAAATCTTGATTGATGAAACAAAGTTATGAACAAATAGAAAAACTATTAACTACCTTGACTTAGCAATTATAATTGTACATCTAAATCTCTCTACACTCCTCTCACACTCATCACACACACACACCACCTCATACGATACGCATACGCAAACCCTCAATGCTATGATTGCAACCAACCATGTAGTCATCTATCATTCAAAATTTTTCTAAGCATACCTATTGTGAATACGTATTTCTGGAGAAACTGACTAGTCACACGCAATAAGCCTAGTTTGGGAGCCAGGGATCATATTGATGTGTTCAATTTATGTTATGAATAAAGTTATTAAAGTTATTATTATACACCCCTATTTTTTAATTAGTGCACAAAAAAATGGTGCTCAATCAGTACCCGTTACTGATCATATTTGTGTAGTCAAAAGTATAAAAAACGAAATCCCAAAATTGTCCATGAAAATTTGTCATTATTGGTAAATTCATAATTGAAACATCATTTATAAGAACTACTACTAGAAAATACTAAGCGCAGTGTTTTTCCATTTTTATTGACATTCTTTCATTCATAAACAATAACCTGTACAATGTTTCCATAAATTGAGTGAGATTTTGGGATATAAACAAACGCTCATAACTTTGCTGTATATGAATATTATTTATTGAGAATTTACTTAAATAATAACAAGACCTTTTCTAACAAGCCCTTTAAGTATTTGCACTAATTAAAAAATGGTGTTGTATAAAGTTATTATTAATATTTTGCAATTTACACGTTGCTTATTGACTTATTATGTTCGTGAGAGTTTTCTTTCATTTTTTGGTGGAAAATCTTAATGGATACCTGCCGTGTGGGGGAAAACAGAGAGTTATGTTGGAATAAAAGCGACATAAACCTTACAGTTCTTAGGATTATCATGAGACAGAATTCCGGGGTACAGTGTAAATCGAACGCACCAAATATTTGCCACCAACACCCACATATTGTATTGGTTTTAACATTTCGAGCCTTATCAGGAAGAACGTTGTAACCGACTGTTAGTGCTTTGTAAATATGTCTGCTCTTGGGTATGCTCATTTCTAATTTATAAGCATTTATGAATATATAATTCAAAAAATATTTTAACTTGATAATAATAAAAGTACAAATCTTATAAATTATACTTTTAAATTAGGAAAGAAAAACCCCATCCTACAAAAATGGGAACTGACGCTTCCGACATTCTTCCTAAAAAGACTCGATTATCACATTTATTCTTTAACCGACGTAATACACTGATAGTGCCGGGCCACCTGACAATATTCCACTTCTGGGCAACGGTCAAAAGCACAGCAATTATGTATTGTCACTTTAATTACGAAAAGGTTTTAAACGTCCTCGTAACAGTGGACCTACGGGATTAGGGATGCGAGGAGTCGCTTTAATTACGGCAGGTATTAGGAGGACTCGTTTAGAAAGATGAATATGTCGCCCGTTGGACGAAACGTAAGCTTAGTCTGTTTCTCTTATTTTATCCTCTTAAATTGCTGCAGGTGTCTATTGAATTCTTTAATGGTCTTGCATTGGTAATAAGTGGAAGTGGGATAAGCACGTTGCTCGCAGTTGGTCCTTGGAGCCAAAAGGTGAACGTGTACTGAACGTAAACGTTGGAAAGCTTTACACAAGGAGGACTGATGACTTGGAAAAGGATCTGCTGGATGCGCGACGTACGGATCGATGTGACGAAATTTGGGCTCCCCCAAATAAGAAGGACGCGACATAAACTGTTTATTTTAATGTTTTGTTTGTTTATTTTGTTTAACCTAGTCTTAGTTAAATCTAAGTGAAAAAAACGTACTGTTTAACCTAATGTATTTTGCTACAATATATTTAATAAATAAAAAATGTTTTCTTTGTTATTTTCATTGTTAGCAACAAAGGACAATGGGCAAAAATGTATGGAAGCTGGTACACCCCTCCAATAGCAATGAGATATATATCGTTAGATAGGTCTTTTTAACTGGAACAACATTTACTATGACAGCTTTGTTGAAATGTTTGTCCGTTCTGAGTTTTAGGTTAAAAACAAAAGTTAGGTTAGGTTAGGTACTAATTGGTATAACCAACCAATAGCAAAGACATATATGTCGTTGGATAGGTCTTTTTAACTGGAACAACATTTACTCTGACAGGTTTGTTGAAAGGTTTGTCCGTTCTGAGTTTTAGGTGAAAAACAAAGGTTAGGTTAGGTTAGATGTTAAAAACAAGGTAATTGGTATACGCCACCAATAGCAAAGACATATATGTCGATAGATAGGTCTTTTTAACTGGAACAACATTTACTATGACAGCTTTGTTGAAATGTTTGTCCGTTCTGAGTTTTAGGTTAAAAACAAAAGTTAGGTTAGGTTAGGTACTTATTGATATAACCCACCAATAGCAAAGACATATATGTTGTTGGATAGGTCTTTTTAACTGGAACAACATTTACTCTGACAGGTTTGTTGAAAGGTTTGTCCGTTCTGAGTTTTAGGTGAAAAACAAAGGTAAGGTTAGGTTAGATGTTAAAAACAAGGTATACCCCACCAATAGCTAAGACATATATGTCGATGGATAGGTCTTTTAACAGGAACAACATTTACTACGACAGTTTTGTTGAAAGGTTTGTCCGTTCTGAGTTTTATTTAAAAAAAAAGTTAGTTTAGGTTAGGTACTAATTGGTACACCCCTCCAATACCAAAGACATATATGTCGTTGGGTAGGTCTTTTTAACTGGAACAACATTTACTATGACAGTTTTGTTGAAAGGTTTGTCCGTTCTGAGTTTTATTTAAAAATAAAAGTTAGTTTAGGTTAGGTACTAATTGGTGCACCCCTCCAATACCAAAGACATATATGTCGTTGGGTAGGTCTTTTTAACTGGAACAACATTTACTATGACAGGTTTGTTGAAAGGTTTGTCTGTTCTGAGTTTTAGGTTACAAATAAAAGTTAGGTGTGGTGCTAATTGGTGCACCCCTCCAATAGCAAAGACATATATTTCGTTAGATAGGTCTTTTTAACTGGAACAACATTTACTATGACAGCTTTGTTGAAATGTTTGTCCTTTCTGAGTTTTAGGTTAAAAACAAAAGTTAGGTTAGGTTAGCTACTAATTGGTTCAACCTAACAATAGCAAAGACATATATGCCGTTGGATAGGTCTTTTTAACTGGAACAACATTTACTATGACAGGTTTGTTGAAAGGTTGGTCCGTTCTGAGTTTTAGGTTAAAAACAAAGGTTAGGTTAGGTTAGATGTTAAAAACAAGGTAATTAAACCAGCTAGTGGGTCCCAGATCCGGTCTCTTCGAGAGGCTATGGTTGACCGGTTGAATTGGTCCTTGGAGGCTGTCTCGGAATGGGGCGATGCCAATTTTTGTCAGGTTCAACGCTGCTAAAATCCAGGCGTGTCTATATTCCGCTAAAAGGTGTCAATTGAGCCCTGCTCCAACTTTCCGGGGTGTAACCGTGCCGATATCCGACCATCTTGATCTTCTTGGTGTAACGTTGACATCTACTCTCAACTTTGGGCCATACATCGAATCAAAGGCTCAACTGGCTGCAAAAAAGCTAGGAATCCTCGCAAGGGTCAGACGGTACTTCATGCCGGATCAGCTGCTCAAACTTTATCAAGCGCAAGTTCGATCGTGTATGGAGTACTGCTCTCATCTTTGGGACGGATCTGCCCGATACCAGCTTGATGCGCTTGAGACTATTGAGAGGCGAGCCAAGAGGATCATTGGCAATGATGCACTCGTCGAGTCGAGGCTTCATAGTCTTGAGCATCGACGCCGAGTTGCTAGCCTGTCGGTTTTCTACCGGCTACATTTCGGGGAGTGTGCGTCGGAATTGCATAGGCCAATTCCGCCTAGCCCGTTCCATCATCGGACTACCAGACGTACGGCCAGAGTCTGTGTTTCCTGATGGCTACAACCCGGGAATCTTTAAGTCAAGAGTAAATAGGTTTCTTCTAGGTAAGCACAATCCATCGTCGACCGTATCGTCGCTTTCCGATAGATAACGGTCAAGCGCGAACCTATCAATAATATAAAAAAAAAATTGGTACACCTCACCAATAGCAAAGACATATATGTCGTTGGATAGGTCTTTTTAACTGGAACAACATTTAAAAATTTACTATGACAGGTTTGTTGAAATGTTTGTCCGTTCTGAGTTTTGTGTACCAATTAGCATCTAACCTAACCTAACTTTTGTTTTTAACCTAAAACTCAGAACGGACAAACATTTCAACAAAGCTGTCATAGTAAGTCTTGTTCCAGTTAAAAAGACCTATCCAACGACATATATGTCTTTGCTATTGGTGGGTTGTACCAATTAGTACCTAACCTAACCTAACTTTTGTTTTTAACCTAAAACTCAGAACGGACAAACATTTCAACAAAGCTGTCATAGTAAATGTTTGTCCAGTTAAAAAGACCTATCCAACGACATATATGTCTTTGCTATTGGTGGGTTGTACCAATTAGTACCTAACCTAACCTAACTTTTGTTTTTAACCTAAAACTCAGAATGGACAAACATTTCAACAAAGCTGTCATAGTAAATGTTGTTCCAGTTAAAAAGACCTATCTAACGATATATATATTATTGCTATTGGAGGGGTGTACCAATTAGCCCTTTGTCCTTTACTACTTTCATTCACCACACACTACACAGATACTCCACATAGATCGCTTGGCTTGATGAGCGGAATCTGAGAATTAGATTCTTAATAAAAAAGGTTTTTCGTTAGTGATTTGTTTTTGTAAATAAATTTTATTTAAAAATATCTTGTTTTTCTTACGAGTACCTCATTCGATTTGACGTCTATGACGTCACAACATGGTACTACGTCGATCCTATTCTTAGTTGGATTCGCAAAGTACAAATATTTGAAAAAAAAATCTCTCAAATAGTGTGTGTTCATCCAACATACCAGTGTCTCAAGACGACAGTCTATGACCAATGTGTATTGCCATATGGCTCTGAAACGTGGTAGCTTACTATAGGCCTCATCAGAAGGCTTAAAGTGACCCAAAGGGCAATGGAAAGGGGTATGCTTGAAGTTTCCTTGCGTGATCGAATGAAGATATCCCCAGGAAAATCAATATTGCCGACATAGCATGAAGAATCGCCAAACTAAAGTGGCAATGGGCACTGGGCATGACACATTGCTCGCACAACAGATAGCCGTTGGGGCCGAAAGGTTCTAAAATGGCGGCCGTGTACCGGAAGATGCAGCGTTGGAAGGCTTCCTAAGGACCGATTTTTTTAACTTGTAATATGAGACCTTGTTTTATGCCAAATTTCAGGATTCTACGTCAGCAGAAAATACCCTACAGGTTTTAATTTCCTACTACTACAAAAGACTGTGTCACTTCTGGTACAAGTAAATAATTCTACATTATTTACGATCCCAACAGCCACACCTTACAAACTGAACTCGAGAAAGTAACAATTATGTAGGAGTCAATTAATGAACTCAATTACAAACTACAATTAACTGAATTACTTTACAACTACAACTGTTGTTCGAAGCGCTTTCACACGTGCGGTAAAGGCTCCATTTTATGCTAGTCTACCATTTGCTTTGTGTCGTCGTGTAATTATTTGTCATTTACGACTAGCTTAGAGTATGATTTAGGAGAACTTGCGAATGTAATATTGGAACTGTATCTTGATGTTGATCTTATTGCTTATATGTTAGAATAATGTGTAGTAGAATAATAAACAATTAATAACATTGTTCAAGCAGGGGTCATAGTTACACATAGATAGTTTCTTGTAATCAGTCCACTTAAGACTCCAAAAACCATAACCCTATTCTTTGTTTTCCACATGTCACAATTGGTTTTTCACCAACCATGGTTTGTCCTAGCATAGCGCACAACTTTTACACAATGCCATTTAGCCCCAAACTAAGTAGAACTTGTAGTTTGATAATTGATAAACATACTTATGTATATGCAAATTTCTGAATACATATTATAGATAAACTATACCCAGTTACAGAACAAATGATCGTGCTCATTACATAAAAAATTGTCTTGAGTGGGAATTGAACCCACGATAGCAGGCTAGTCAAAATTCTCTTTGAACTTCACTTAAATGTTGAGACAAATATTAGAGACGAATCTTACATTTAAGACTTTTTGATATCACTATCACTGATAAAATAACAGTTAGTCAGTCAAACCCTCTGACAGTATTTGGATTTCAAAGAAAGTTTAGAAAATAATCTAGTACTCTGTCATGCTCATTCAAGTACTAGATTATTTTAAAATTAGTTCTAAAGTCTCTTTTACAAAATAATTTCCATGTACGTAATTGTGAATAACCGAATCTACCTGTAAAATTCTATGAAACTACCATGACCATACTAAGAACGTGTCAGGCAAAATATTTTTTTTTTATTATTGAAAAGTATGAGACTATACTTACTAGACTTATCTTAGTCTTTTAGCCTTAGCCAAACTGGAAGACTGTCCAAAATGTTGAAAAGCTAGCCGGGACCAACACCGAAGCATTATATTTTACGGTACTGATACGCTCCTCCCGTTAAACGACGTCCATACAAAAGCACACATAATGTTTCGATACGTCCAACGCTTAAAGTCGTAACATATTTTTTTATAACTTGTGATATAAAAATGTAAATTAAATATTATTATTTCTTATTACATCCAGCGCCTGGTACTGTGATCTTAAACTGTTTATTGATTACATAATGCTATTTGCATTATGTAATCAAATCATAATAATCATCGGTTAAAACCAAACACTTAAGGATACAACCATCGGTATTCATTGTTGATTCGGCTACAACATTTTCACATTACTTACACAATTAAGAATTACCAAATGCACTTTTGCCTTACTTATGACCTTACGCGTTGGAGATGTAAATTTTTGCAGTCCTTTGATTCCGATGATTCTGTTCCATACTGGTGAACTTGTTCTCTCGAATACAACAGATGAAACAGGACATAAAGATAAAACAGGAATAGATAGCAGATAAGATGCGTAGATCACAGAAGGTTGATACTCGGACGATACGCAAATATTACGGATATTTAAGCCGTTATGCACAGCTATGACACGCTATTGTTACACGCGAACAACTGCCTATCAGATTTCCACAACCTGGAATACTGGGTAAGACAAACCCTGGAACGAAGGCAAAAAAGAAACAGGAGAGGGCTCAAACCTCATGCACAAAAAGCGGGTGCTTTAACCAAAGTACCACTACGATACCAAAGCCTAAAAGTATGTATTGTACAAAAATATTATTTATTTTACCTTACCTACTATAATATAATAGAGTTCCGCAGTTTCGTACCCCTTTGAACCCCAAATAGTATAGTACTATGATAGCAAAACCTTCCCAAAAAATGTCTTTTTTATAGCAATGTAAGCCGAGTAAGTTAATCACTTACAAAATACGTACGATAGAGTTCCGTAGATCTTTTGAATCCCTAAAAAATATATTTACACGGTTGCGAAACCTTAAAAAAAATGTCTTCTTTTAGGAGAAAATGTCTTTGTTTTGTAGAACCTTACAATTTCAGAATCCTGATATTATGAAGTGAACCAATGTTACTATAAACACAAGTACCACATCCCTTTAAACAAAAAGTTACAGTGTGGTTGTGGAACGTTCCATAAATATATCTTTTTTTTTTTGAGGTACCTACTGTAAACTGAGTAAAGCAATACAATTCTATAAATCATAAGAGCAAAAAAATATAGCTTTAATTATTTATAACATATTTGATACATTATAAAGTATACTCACTATATATATTTTTAATAAATTTATATTTTAATATAAATTTTGATTTACCTTAAAATGATCATCAAAAATTTTATAAGTATATTTATCTCATTAAAAATTATATATTTTTTCACGCGGTGCGGTCACAAAAGTTCATGATTACCAAATTAAAACTGAATCGGTCTTGTAGACTCAGAGCAATTGGGCTGTAATAAAGACAGACAGACACAAATATACCCGGGTGTCCTAAGTATTCCTATACCGTTTTTTTTTTCATTCGGACATACAGAACCCTTAAAATATCGTATTTTTAGGGTAACTGTAAGCTAAGTAAGTATAATCACCAACGCAGTATTTTTTCGCAGGAAATTATTGCCACGCGTGGTCGTTTGGGCAATTAAGAATGCGCAGTCAGGCCCTCCACCCCTAAGAGTGGTCGCCTTGACACCCGCAAAAAACACTTTGTGGACTCAGCGAATGTGGCGAAGCATGGGTATTTTTGGTACTCGTAGGTACTTGTTTGGGTACATATTTTAAAATACACTGAGTCGCTTACTTAAGTGCTGATAAAATTGAGTAAGGTTTTCGGTTTTTGGTAAATCCTTTTTATTAAGTGACTTCTGCTGATCAAGGGAAAGTTACTAGGATACGAAGTTTTTATCAGAAAACTCTTAAAATGAATCGATTAACATAATATGAAAGTAGATGATTTACGTTAAACAGGATATTAATTGCTGAGTTCTTTCTTTATATTATGGCCGGTGTTAGCTGTGCGGGTGTGGTGGTGTGTAGTAAGGTCATTCGGATGATAAATTATTGAAATCCATGAACGATGTTTCACGATGTTAAACACCGAGCTAGGAGAGCGACTACACTAAACACATTTCTAGAAAACCAAATTAGAGGACAATAATGACGCAAATATTGTGGAATAAGCCATGTAACAGAAAATATATCTGAGTAGGCTCAATAGAAAGAAAAGAAAAAAGAAAACCAATTTCACGTTTTTTTTTTTTGAAAGCCTTTGTTGTATAAACTCTTTCTGCACTTATTGTAGCTGAAGCGAGTAAGTGTAGCAAAGACAAACCATTACAATACAAGAGTACCAATACAACATGAAATAAAACGCGGATTAGGCGTTTCTCGAATTACGTTTTTGCTTTGTCAATTTTCTTTGTCCAAAAGCTTTTATTACCATCCCTCTCAAGGGCTAAAATCTTAGTCCTTTCTACGAGCATTTATTAGGCACTTGAGGGTAATTCTACATTATTCGTATCCATTAGAGGACAGATCGTAGTAAAAATTTAAACAACAGAAAGTATTTTCTTTTTTCGAACCTTTTTGCGTACTTATGTATGATATCTAGATCAATCCTTTCTCACATGATCTGGTTTTCACGACAAAATAGGACATAAAGGTCATTTTCCTTCAGCAGTTGTAAACGGTTTTGTTCATAATAACGTAAAAATGTACGTAGGTACAATGTACATTTTATGTAGATGGTTTACATTCAAAAATCGTACATAATGTTTACGTTTACCTTGGAGACACAATTTCATTTGAAATTTTGTTTTGCCACGTGACGACACGTAATAGCGGTATACCGTACATGTGTTTTCCGCATAATACCGTTGCCGCGGTCCGAATCAAGGGTGGGTTGGCATCTCGCGTCAGAGTTTGTCGACAGGAAATTAAAGTTCAGGATTTCAACCGCACGCGGTACCGAATATCAACTTTTTCATAAAATATTCAAAAAATTGGCTCACGTTATTTTAAAAAAACGTTACGTTTGATTATATTTTGGTATGTTTGGTGGTTTTCGTATGTATTTGTCTTGTTATGAAGGGCCTTGTCTCTTTATATGGTTAAAGAGGAGGGATGAAACTCATGTTACTAAAAGAGCTATGAGTATACATGTGGATAGATGGAGAGGGAGAGGGAGACCAAAGAAAAGATAGATGGCTTGTATGAGAAATGATATGAAAGAAAAAGGAGTTAGTGATAGCGTGACGGGTGACAGGACAGAATGGAAGAAAAAAAAACATATTGCGCCGACCCCAAATAAAACGGGACAAGGGCAGGAAGATGATGAAGATGTGTAATTAAGTATTATGATCGTGTGTGAGTATGTTTGTTACTCTTTCATGTTCATACGGTTAAATGGATCACACGGATAGATCATGTCACGTGATTACGATACCTACTTTTATCCCAGGAGTTATCCCATGGGGTAATTCTCAAATTTCACGCCAGCGGAGTTAGGTCATTCATATTTTGGATTAGCTCTACATGGAAAAATATAAGTACTAATATGACCCGATATTTCACAAAATAGCCACGGTGATAGTAAGTGCTCATTTACAAAGAAACTTTAGTAAAAAGTTATAAGGACCATTTTTTTTTTTCAATATTTATCATCCACAATCTTAATTGAGCTGACCATTGAAGATCTTTACAAATAAGGATGGACACAGACACAAGTGTATTATTAAGGGTAACAACACAGTAACCCTACCTACCCAAGAATAGGTGGCTCCTTTCTAAGGGTGTCGTAAGAAGCAACTAAGGGATTTATTTAAGTAGTTGGTTGGACGGCACCGACCAGTTAATGTAATCCTGTAATCCCCTTTGGTCTTGCGCTTTCTAATGAGGAAGCGTCCACATCCCCAGAGATCTAATAAGGGAAGAATTTGTCATTTTACCTAATCCGCCACATTAATTTTAACAATGATTAATGTTCGTTCACAAATACACATCTCTTTATTCCAAATAAACAGAGGATAGATTAATTCGTCCCCGGAAGGGCCCAATGTTATATGACAACAATAAAGGAAATTTCAAATTGTACATTAATCATACGGTGTAACGTTACAAATTTGTCATGCCACGGTTGGCGGTGCGACGCGGGCAATAATTAATGAACCCATTCTGAAACAAGTAATTATGGAGAGGGTCATTTTTTTTTATTATCATGTTGTTTCGTGTTTGCCTAACGCGGCTTCGGCGGAATTTTATGTCGACCTTTCAACGCAATGCGGTTCACGTGAATTCAACGCGACGCGGTGGCTCTTCTACGTGCGTGTGTGTCCCAGCTTCAACCACCACTAATACAAAACAAGTCATGAAAATATGAAGCCACCTGATCGCGTCCGCTTTGTTTCGCTTGTCACTGGCATCGCACTCATGTGCAAGTGGGCAAGTTGGCTATCGCAATAGAGTAGGTATTAATTGTTTGTTTCAATCCAGCCGCGTCGCTTCGCGTTCACCGTCGCATTGGATCGTCTTTGTAAGACACCGCATAACCCCGCAATGTCGCTGCAGTTGCCGCGTTTTGTCTCCGCGTTAATTTACATAAACATACAATCAAAATAACAAACCGACTAAATCCTTCCGCTTCGTTTCGCTCGTCACTGCATCACACCCACGTGTGGTTGGTGACCTAGGCCACCGCAATACAATAATTGATATTGATAGTTCAATCACGCCGCATCACTTCACGTTCAACGTCTTGTGGAATTGTATACATAGGTCACCGCGTAACCCTGCAATATGGCTGCCGATGCCGCGTCTTGTCTACGACGCGTTCATTTACATAAACATACAATCAGAATAACAAAAGACGCTCTGATGAAAACTCATTGTCATAATTTTTCGCTGTCGGCGCGCCAGAATATTCTTGATATTAGTTGAAACGTTGCGAATAATATACCTAATATGAATACTCTGCATAGTATGAAACATTGAGCATACGAATTGTTTAAAATGTAAATGCTATTACATTTGTTTAAGTAGATTGTTTTATTTATCTACCATTGTATTCCAAGCATTCAATGTATGATTTGGATTTATAAACAGTGGTTGAATATTATTAATTTAAATACCAAATTTAGCATTCATTGAAACCGATGTATTCTATGAATTTAGATTAACATAGTCACATGAAACTATTTGATAAATATGGTATTACACTCGCGTCAGTGATTTTAATGACAGCTTTTTTTGAGATGTGAATATCAAATAACTACTCCCACTCTCAGTGCAGTGGGAGGCCAGGAGAGAATGTCAGAGTTTTACTGACCATACCTCACCCGTGCTCTTTCACGGAAAATCATTGGAATATTCCCGTAGCTCATATATATGAGTATATACACAGCTAAATTTTGATCGTTTTAATTCCGTGGAGGTTCGATCTGGTACCTGAAACACTATCGATTTGTAAAGATAAAATTAAAAATAAAGTACTTAAGAAAAAAAAACTCGAACTAGTTTACGCATGTACGAAACTAATTTCTTTAAGTAAACATCACCTGATCAAATCAATGACCTGAAGGTAGTTGTCGGTCGTTGCGTATAAAGTACCTACAGGTCATTGACTCGGAGCATAACCACGTAAGTGTGGTTGTATGAAAATGTACCGCGGATTGGCCGCTGTTAAGAGCGGTGAAAAATTGCGAATTAACTCTTCCCGATATGGGTGGAGCTACATGTGTCAGACTTTTGTTAACTAAAATTCGCCCGTGCTCCTTCAGTTGCCTTTTGTATTCCAGGGCCACGGTGACTCTTTTGAACAATCTCGCTGCCCAATTGAATGATAGCTGACACGTTATTACGAAAATTTAATGGAGTTTGTTCATTTTCCAATTAATATCTCCGGTGGGTGTATTCATTATTGAGTGACTCAGGGTTGGGGTCATATGTCACGCCGATAGCCAATTAGCGTTGTGAACGTTAACCCTATACGTTGCAAATAAAACCCACTTTTTGTTATTACTTCATTTTAATTGAATGAATATTTAACAAGGAATTTCTCTTTGTTTCGTAATAATCGCTATGCTCCATTTGATTCGTTAACGAAAGTCGTTTATTGTAATTAGAGATAAGAGAATAAATTGCGAATAATTTCAATACGCTTTTAAAATGCCAACATTAATTTTAACTTGAATACGCTTTTATTGCCAAAAATAAGCGTGATAAAGCGCTAAAGCGCCAAAATGTTTTGATTGGTAGATAGTTATTAAGAGATTGATACAGTACATTTTGATACAAGTGCAGAAAGTTTGTCATTGCGACCGAGGCGGAATTCGTACGAGCCGTAGGCAAGTGTATTTTGGGCTGCAGTGACAAAGCACGTGTATTAAATGACGTTTTTCAATACACTTACGACTCGTGGAGGTTAACCCACGCCCCGTGGGCGTGCGCTTTGCCTTATACGATAAATGTGTAAAAATTGTGGCGGGGGCGAGCTCACGCACTTTTCTGCACTAATGTGGAAAATAGTCGACGGCGTACCTAAAAACGGCGGGATAAGAGCGGGTTTTCGAGCAAATGTTTTGAAAATATAATTTCTACATCACCTGCTCGATAATGCCATACATCGCTTAAAACAATTTCATTCTGTCCCAAGGAATTTATTGTAGTTTATGCGTTCCTTAGGGAATAGTGTGATTTGAATTTGGAACGTCAAAAATAATTAAAAAAAAAAAAAACTCATTAAGTGAATTCAAATGTACGTGCATCAAACAAGTTTAATAGAAAAACCAAACTGGCCACTGACGAAAAAAAAGAATAAAATGTAGTTACTAAAATATGTTGTGGGTCTTAAAACGTACGTTTTTTAGGTGGGAAATCATCCTATGACTTGGCAGTTAGTGGCCTGACACGACCTCCCGGTCGACCAGACCAGATCGGTCTCTGATTTTTACTTACTAAAACCTACTCCTATGATCCTTTTTTGACTTCGTCCCTGCTGGGCCTCTACGGTTTTGCTGACATCTCCTTGAGGCGCGTGTGGACTATGCATCTTCGACGACTTGGACTCGGTCCGGACGGTTAACGGACGGCCAGACGGCGAGCTACCCAATTTCTCGCCGTCCGTAAGCCTGTAATCAAGTAGTAAGTGGCTGGTAATCAGAATTGGATTCTCGGCTGGGGCGTGAGAAAGTCCGTTCCTTACACGTGCGACCGCCTTCTTCGCTAGCATTATTGTTTCGCAGAAGGAGGTGACCTGCCATTCCTCCTCGCTCTGGACCATGGCCTGTACCAGGGCCTGGCGCGAGAGGTTGTTGCCACCGGTCGCCCCCACGAGGACACGGCAGTGCTCCGCCAAAGCGGGGCACAGCTCCACCTTATGCTCCATCGTGTCCTCGTGGTATCCAATACGGGGATAAAGCTGTCTTTGTACGCTTGAATTCTTCACTTTATTCGGATTTTTATATTAACTCCTTCGCAGTGCTCGAGAGTTAATTATATCCCTCTCGGACGTTCGGGATTTAAACTTAGTAATCTTCGTTATGAACACTCACTCACAAACTATTACTATTTTATTCCCTAGACACATAATCTACTATTGCTTAGCTTCTGCCATCGCCACTGCACGCGGAAAGAAAAAACTTATCCCAAGGGATAAGTATTATAATTGTCCTTTGCCAGGACTTGATCAACTTGTATTAAAAAATGATTTAAATCCTGTTTAAGCATAAAAAAAGTTACAAATACACACATACACACCATCACACACACATAGACACTTTTGCCTTTATAATATTATACTAAATAATTGTAAAACGTGATTCATAACTTTATTAATTGAGTAGATAGGAAAATTTCGCAAACATAAAAGTGAGAGAGGCTTTTTGTGTTCATTTACAAATTTTCCTTTCCCCAAATAAGATTTTACCTTATTCACAAAACATTTCATTTCAAATCCCATAAACATAGGATTAATTCTTCATAAACACAGGAACAAATACTCATATTCTCTTATAAGACAAGGTATACAAATTACGTCGGCGCTTAAGCCAGGTTTTACTGTAACACCGCGTCTGATGAAGGCATCCCTGTCTGGCATCCCTCCTAGCATCTCTGCTCTTAGTGTATAAGCTGACAGAAGGATTAAAGACGTACGCCAGGTAGCACAATTTACCAACATTCACATTTGTAAGCGTTAGAATGCAAAAGCATTTACATTTGTTGGAGGAAATAATATTTAATGTTCATTTTGTTACTCTGTTTCACTCTAAATTTAAGTAGGTGTATCTAAGATTAGCCTCTGCCTGCGGTTTCGCCTTCGGGAAAGTGTAGGTTTATTTATTTATTTATATATTCTTTATTGCACACCGCATAAACAACAAATATAGGACAAACATTATTATAAATAAGGGTACAATGGGCGGTTTGTTTACTCTCATATCGGAACGCTTTACAGCAATTACACCAATTGAGCACAATTAGTTCAGAATTTCCTACTTTCTAACTTCGTGTACTTTTAAGTCACTCAGTGATAAAATGCATTCGGCTGGTAAAATAATTTCAAAAGATCCTTTAGTATTTCAGTTTATTCACTACTAGCTGCTATCAGCAGTTTTACGTGCGTGAAACTGCTGAGAAGATTGTCCCAATTCCAGCCTCTGAGTTAACCTGTATTCCAATACAAATCCGTTCAGCCGTTTGACAGTCAAGAAGTAGCAAACGTACACACTCTCTCTCTCTACTCTCCTCCTCGCTCCTCTCGGCGGGAGCAAAGCTGCGCGAGAAACAAGCAGAGGGATATAACGGAATTTACTTAGCTTCACTTACGTACCTAAGCCAAAAGATTTGTAAGATTAACTCAAAATCCTCGTATTAGATTATAAAATTAAAAAGTTAACGAAGACACATTAGACGTGTCTAGCAAGATTAATGCAGAGTAGAATTTAATGAAATACTTTAAGACACAATAACGCATGTGCATTTTAAAACTGCTTACTCAAAAGATCAGTCTAGAACCAAAATTCAAATACATTTTCATCATATGACGTAATAAAAGTCGTTTACGATAATAACACATACATACAACAAAATACCGAAATACAATCCCTCACAAAACAACGAAATGTCATCTCATCCTTTATGAGAAGCGTCACATTATTGTAAAACATAAATCCGCTAAACAGGAATTACGCATTACGTCATCTGATAAGACATACCTACCGACGGTTGAATATTAAAACCCTTCACAATGTTCCAAAGCCTACAACAGCTAATTATGTTCGGTATTGCTGGAATTTAATCTTTGTTGCTACGTTTATAAGGGTCATAGAGGTTGTATATGTAAGTTCTTCATGCGAAATGAAAGCTCGCGACATAATTGCGACTGTACCCGGAAGTTAATTGCGTGTTCGTTGTCAAGCCGCGGGTTGGATGATTCAAGCCTCGGATCATAGAAATAAGGGAGATAAGACGTGAAGGCTTTACATACATCCGTAATTATATACCGGGGATGCTTGTGGGATGAGATAAAAATGTATTGTCGGTTAAAATCGCGATCGCGTAGCTAAAACCGGTGAAGTGAGAAGGTTGGGGCACAGTGAAAGAAAATCATTGAAAAAACTTTTTTTTTTTTGGTTATAGCATTAATAAAAGGTGTAGTTTGGTTTTGATATTCGATTTTCTTCTGCTTCTTTAAACAAATCGTCGTCACTAAGAATTCGGTGATTTCATTTACAAACTGTAAAATTTTACTAAAAGCCCCCCTTTTTTGGTATGGGATTTTATCAGAATTAAGCTCTCTCGTTCTGGTTGGAGCTAGAGAGTGGCTTTTCTAGTCCTAGCATACTATAAGTGCAATAGTCTACCGATTTTGTACTTTCTTAGGGATTTCCTGCACTTTCTATATTTTGGTTTTCGAGTGAGAGAGAGACCTTCAAAATGGGCCTAGATTGTTGGAGAAAAGAAAACAAAGTGAGAAAAGAGTGATTCCACATTAAGATTACCCACACATCAGAACATGGAAGGGGCGCTGTTACCTCTTAGGTCTTAAGTTCTGAGGTGTGCAACATCTGTTAGGAGATTGTAAAGAAATATCCTCGAACCTTACTGTACATAACAGCATGTGAACACAATGCTGCCGTTTTCCGTCAATAGCGAATAGAGAGAGAGAATAGAGCCCCTACTCTGAGCGCCTGAGATTCCGAAATAACGCTTGCATTAAAAATGATGTAGGGATGGTGTAGTGGGGTTTCAGTGTGTTAAACATCGAAGTTCTTCCTGTACCCACTACCTTAACTTTTGAAAAGATGCACATCCCTATTTTTCTAACCTCTTTGTTCAAAGCAGACGCTATCTATATAGAATGAAGTCGACCAGTAAGTGCTCAGTAATTAATTCTATTAATATTTATAAAGCAAGTTAGTGTTTAACATTAATTTTGCGTCCCATTACAGTTACGAAATGAAAAGTTGTAATAAAACTATAGCTTGCTTTAAGTTAAAGTGCAGTTAGCAGAGAGTAGTGGTGGCCCAGGATAACAGCCCTGACTTACAATCATATCACACATATCGTATCACCACTGCTAGGCTACTCTCAAAACGGTCCAGATAAACATCGTGTGGAAACCGGCAGGTCCTAAAACAAAAAAATCGAAGACATGCGCACTGGGTCTGTGTGGTGGACAAATGCTTATTTCCTCTTACCTAGACAAGAGCTATGACTTCCAACAGTGAGAACATTCAAATGAAGAGTGAATAAGTTATTTCTAGGCAAGCATGCTCCATTGTCGACCTCATTATCTCTTTCTATCAGATAAATTGTGATTAAGCGTGAGTCAATCAATAGTAAAAATAATGTACGATAAACCCATATTTCCCCTAAAATAATAATATTTATACCAGTTCTTGACTAGGTTCATAGAAATTGCTGCAAATCTGTGACGAGATCATACGTAACGTTTCCAGCAATTCATGTGACGCATTATTTAGTTTAATCGATTTTTACTTGGCATGATAACAAGGCACCAAAACAACAAACAAACAAATGAACCTGTTCTGCCTGTAAGTGGTTTAATTAAAATAAATGCCATCAGTTTAAGTTTCAATAATAAATAGGTAGCATTTGTTGTAACTACATAAGTAAAGTTATTAAGAATATTCTATAGGTACTATACGACCACCATTATCGTTTCAGCCAAAAGACGTCCACTGCTGGACATAGGTCTCCCTCAAATGTTGCCTTAATAACTAGTCATCCGCGTCTCGCATCCATCGGATTCTCACGATCCTCGCTAGGTTTTCGGTCCACCTTATGGGAGGCCTTCCAACGCTACGTCTTCCAATGCGCGGTCGCCACTCAAAAATCTTTCAGCCCCATCAACCATCCGTTCTACGAGTAATGTGCCCTACCCACTACCACTTCATTTTAGCGATTCTTCGGATTATGTCGGCGACCTCAGTTTCCCTCCGGATATCTTCATTCCTGATACGGTCACGCAATGAAACTCCAAACATAGCCCTTTTCATTGACCATAAGATGCCTTCTGATGAGGCCTATTGTAAGCGACCACGTTTAAGTGTCATATGTCATCACTGGTAACACTCACTGGTCTTAAACACCATTATTATTATTTCCTTTATTTCATTTCGTAACTTTTTTTTTACATTTTTAAATATTAAAAAAAAAAACAATTAAAAATATAAAAAAAAGTAACCCACCGGTATCGGGAACAGGGTCCAAGCTACCGGAGGTCAGGGCCCCAGAGAAAGGAACCTCCTAACAATACGAGTCGTGTCCAGGAGTACCACTTTCTGAATCAAGCCCTTGATCCAGCCGCCTAGCACAAGCCTTCTGAGGTGTTGATCATATTATTAGATGTGTCAATATATCATAGGACCCTAAAGTCCTGGTCCTTTGGAAGGCGTACGAGGAGCCGAAGCCAACTCGCAGAAGCCCTTTAGATACTTTTAATGGAACATGATGCCAACCGACGATTGTCCCTGTACACGCAATGCTAGTGCATCCAAGAACAACCCCCGGTTGATGAAAACTATTATGACATATGGAAAATAAAGACAATAGGGCTATGGTTTTTGGAGTCTTAAGTGGACTGGTTACTAGGAACTATGTGAAAACTATGGCCCCTGCCTAAACAATGTTATTAATATCCATCGGTAAACAGGCAGGGGGTGATTTGCACACTCAATAAATTGGCCCCCAAAAACGGTCGCTAGCACGAAGTGACGTAGCAATAAGAGGGCAACATATCCTGAGGTGCTTGAGGAGAAGAGAGGTATACCACGGCTATCAGGACAATCCCGAAAGTACGGTCAAGATCCCTACCAGCACCTTACTGGATTATACATCCATCTCCCGAGCACGTTTGCTCTTGCGAATCTCCACTCAAGCCAGCCAATAAAGACAAGAGAGAGCTGGGAGCTCTGTTCCTCGTCAGTGCTCACTACGACCGGCCAATAAAGGCAAGCCGGAGATGAAGAACAAGAATTCTCACGGGAGATCGAGTCCGTGGGGTCGCTAATGCCCAACAGTTCGCCACAAAACTGCCCTGCGGATTGTATCTCTCTTAGGAATATTACCTAGGGTCTGGCCCCTCGCCTTAGGAATATTACCTAGGGTTTATTGGAGCGCGCAAGCCCCACTACTACGTCAACGTAGAGTTAAAGCGATGGGGATATTATTATGAGCCTGTAGTGTCCCACTGCAGGGCAAAGGCCTCCCTTCTTCTTCTTATTCTTCCAATCTTTTCTGCTTTTTGCTAATTCCGGCCAATCCTTTAGAAAGGAATCTAAATCATCACAGCACATCTTACCACACACCATACCTTACAAAATTTTACTTTGTTTAAATCTGCACCAACTAAACGAGATTAAACTACCTAATCCAATCGGGCTAAATCAAGGTGCATTCACATTTCAGAGTTAATCCGTTGCATACCGGCTGATGCAAATGAGACATTCAATGTAACCCTCTCCCACCACCGTCTAGCACTATCGACGCAACGCGACCATAAATCGAATGTCAATCAATTAAAACGTAGCCTAACTTTAGAACTAATTATAAGCACATGAGTTTGTGAAGGCTGTTTAAACTTTGATTTTGTGTTGATTGGCTAACAGATGAATATACCTACACCAGTAATAGGATGATCACCGAATTTGAAGTTGCATAATTTTCAAACTTTTCTTTAACCTAGAATGCTGATAAGCTATGCAATGAAAACGCCAACTGGAGGAACACAGCTGGGTTTCAGTCGCAGTCGCAGTAAAAGTTTGACATTCTCTTCGCTAGAATGGGAGGAGTATTTAATGATATCCCCTTGAAGACTAAAGTATGTCATAGAAATAGGACACTAAATTTTCAATTAAAAAAACTGATGCAGTATATGTACAATTGTATATGTTACCGGCAATCTGTGTAATTCAGGTATTCTATACAATACCGAATGCGCAGCCGGTAATGTGTGTAAAAGAAGAAGAAGCATTTCATATTACTTTACTTATTTGCATACTTTGCGCTATTCATATTTTTTTTTTTACCATTTATTTAAATTTTTGACCATTCAATTTTGATGTATATTGTGAATTTAATTCTGAATTTTCTTTAATTTCTTTATTTCTATAATTTTTAATTTAATTCTTAGATGCTTGTAGCAAATAGTTATTACTTTTATGGGGCATGTGGCTTTTTTTTTTTTGGTAAAATAAAATAAATAAATATAAAGATTAAATTGTCTCCGCCTAACGGCCGACCTGATTTGTGAAACATTCTAAAATCTCCTTTCTTGCTATATAAATAATACCCGCTATATAAAACATAAAGTTTGTAAGAGCCATAACAATATGCGACCTCTTTAGATGTGACAGTTTTTCTCGAAAAACACATTTAAAAAATGTTTGTATGACCCACATACAAATCTACAGGCCCGCGTCTATTCTGGTCGGTAGTCAAGATTCGGGGTCGCGGTGACTAGCGTAAGCATGTCCGTTTCCTCACGCGGTTTGCCGTCTTCTTCGCTAGCATTACTGCTTCGCTGAAGGAGGAGGCGAACGAACCAGGATGTGGTGCGAGAAATCGCTGCCACCGATCGCCTCCACGAGGGCACGATAAAGTTTCGCCCAAGTGGGGCATACCTCCATCGAATGCTTTACCGTGTCCGGGCGGTCCACATAGTGGTGACACCCGGGCGTTTTTTCCGCCTGAATCCGGTACAGGAACCTCCCGAGATACACCTATACGTGTCCTAAAATGTTATCCCAATTTACTTCAATTAGTTTCAATTAAAATGTAACGTTATAAATAAACGATGTTAATAAATGCCAAGAAAATAATTAAACGTCTCTGAGTATAATTAAATTTAATATTTGATACAAGAATTATAATAACAACGAAAAATGTTTTAAAGATTCAAATAAATTACAAAATAATACCATCATCAATTTAAATTTCATTGCAAGGCAAAAAAGTATATCATAAAATTTTTAAATACGAAATTAAATCCTTATTATTCACGCCAGGTTCATTAATATTGTAATGGATGTAAAAGTTCTCAAGTGGAAATCCTCGAGCCCTTTTCTTTTCAAATGTTTAATGGAACTCACTCTCTTCATACTCGCATAATTCCAAGGTTTTTGTTATGCCATTTTTTATATACTTTATTTGAAATATTATGGAGAAATTCCACTGGAGACTTGTGTAACAGTTTCGGGCGGTGCCGCGGTGTGATTGAAAACATGACGTATGACAGTGAATGTCTGTCTTTTAAACTCTGAAAATCTCATACATATTTAATGGAAATGTTGAATTTTTTTACATTTAAATGCCAGAAAATATTTTATTTTGCGCAGTTGCTCAACTTCAAGAATTTATTACACATTGCTTTTAAAAGCTTCATTTAGTCGACACCTTATCCGTCTTGAATCTTTAATGAACACAAATTAAAAGTCAAAATCCTGGAAGCCTAAAGGATGTTGCGTTGTTTTGGTCATCAAAGATGGCATTAAAGCTCTCGGCATGATAGATATACGTCGATTGGCTGTTCGGGCAGCGCTCCGTGCACTGTCTTCCACCCGAGCACCGGGCATTATCGAGAAGCGCCTGTAATCAACACCAGATAAGATTAATTGGGCGTAAGAAAACATAATGGATAGGAACAGAAGGTCGTTTCTATACAAGTTATAGCAGAATAAGATGCACACGTAAGTATACGCCTGCCGAAAAAAAAAATAGTAGACAAGGGTAAGAGTAGAAATTAATTATGTTGATATTTTGGTGTACAAAAAGTTTGTTTATTTTATTATTTATGTACACACAACAGTGCTGCTTATTTCCAAAGGAATTTCTTCCAGCAGACCTGCGAAAGGAGAAATAAAAAAAATATGTAGACAATAGTGTGTAGGAAACAAGAGAAGAAGAAAGTGTGAAATCTTAATCTAAACTATCAAATAATAAATAATATGTAGTTAAATATTAAATAAAATACTTATATGACTATTCATAAATTTCACATATAATATATAATACGTAAATACGTAAGTTGATATTTCTACTTTCTAACAACCTTATTCCCAGTCTATAAGTCCCAAAGTCTAGAATTCCCGGAAACTCGTATCTCATGGTGAGACTAATCATAAAATAAACAGCAAAGAAGTAACGAATAAAAAACTTTCAGTTAGGAGAAGGGATTCAGTGATAGCGTGACGACTGATAGAATAGAATAGAAGGAAAAAACGTGGCGCGGCGAACCCAAGTAACATTGTACAAGGTTATGAAGATGATGAATGTTTCCACTTCTAGTACTCAGGCCTTCTTTCTAGAGATTATTCGCATTATTTATTCGCTTCTTTTATAAGGTTTATTCCTAAATAATATTAGATTCACTATACATATTATCAAAACGAGCCTGTTGACCATCTGTCGCCTGACAATTTTATTGGTGTCTTAATTGGAAATACAATTTTATTTTTTTACATCTTGTTTTTTTACTAAAGACCGATTATAGTACATTTTTATATAATTGGAAAAAGTTTAAATGCAACCAAGGCGAAAATTATCCGAGCCGTAGACCTTTTTCAAAATACGAAGAAATATATTTTCCGAAAATTACGATGCGTTTTTGTATCGAAGAATAATTTTCGAAATTGCCATACACTTTAGTTTTGATTTTGATGGCAGCAGGCTATCGCAAATATTTTTTGCCTCAATCACATTAATTGGCGGCGCGGTGAAGCGTAGCATTAAAATGTAAAGAATTCTCTTTAAATCTCAAATTCGAAATTTTTGGGACAAACAACACAAGTTAATAGGTTATAGATTAGTATTTAATTTACTTTTTTCCCGCGCATATCTTTTTCGGGTTCAAGGAGAAGAGGAGAAATTTATTTATTGTACACACCTACCGCAGTGTTGTCTTTCTTAACCCAAAGGTTGACTGGTAGAGAATGCCTTGTTGCATTAAATCCGTCTATGTATCACTACTGTACATGAAGTTAAATAAATAAATATTAAAAATAAGAAATTCAAATATTTTTTTTTAATTTAGAACACAGATTATTTATTGTTATTTTGTTGGTAATAACAAATGATTCTGTAAATAATCACATTTATTTATGATAATCTGTTCGTAAACAAAATTTAAATTAAAAAAAAAAATCCTTAAAAAATATGCGCCTGTTTGCATTCTTTATTAAGGTTAAATTAGTTCACGCAACCTCTACAGTACCGTGTATCATGTGTGTGAGCGTTTTGCTTTTTTGTTAGTTACATTTGGAGTTGATCTTCTGTCTTCTATTTTTAGTGGGTTCAAAGGCTGTCATGTGCGATGTATGAGGCCTTCTCATGGTTACTGAGAATAGTCCACGCGTGTGTGTAGTCCGATAATTGTCAATTAGTGGTAACGGCTTGGTCGGTGATTTAGGGGCGAAGATTTGATTTGCTTGTCTTAAACTCTTAACTGATGATGAATGACTGTAATATCTGGGGTACGCCAACTCGATAAAGCAGGACGTAGTGAGGGGGGAAGTTTCATAATATAGCACATTAAAATTTTACTCATATTATTTTATAAATGATAGTTCTAGGACTCAGTAATTCTTACTCGCATACTGGTGAATAACCTTAGGAGAAGCTCATATCGAACATCGGGTTATTTTGTTAGTTGGACTAATTTTATTTATTTTTAAAACATTACTTTATTATGTACCACGATTAATAAATTATATTCTATAAGAAAATAAATTATCTTCTATGAAATAGATTATTTTCTTATTTTAGCCTCTGTCAGTTCTTAAGGGTATCCTAGTCTACGGGTCGAGCTCGTTGTTAGGCGCGGTTAAATCGCTTAAGAAAGTTATGAACACTATGATGACCTAATAAGAAGTCAGTACTATATTTACTAAAGATATAAAACGGACATACTACCGCGATATGATTACAAAAAAACGAAAAAAGCACCCAGCAATGTGAGCAACTGACCTTTGTATCATGAATATTATAGAAAAACTGCTGAATGTACCAGTTCAAAATAAAATTGTTTTTATCTTTTTCTGTATAGTAATCATTTTCCTATTTATTTATGCCAAATGCATGACTGAATAATTTTAAATCATTTTTTTTTTTCGTTTTTGTGTAGATATAATATATCTATGGTATTTAATAAAGACGAGACAAATAGATAACATTTTTTATTTTTGAACTTACACCGCCAAGCAAAGCTGCAATCGCTATAATAATATAACGTTTGAACGAAGAATGGATGAAAAGAGCACCCTTAAGAGCCAAATCACACGGTGCGGTGCGGCGCCGCACCGCAAATATTTCGACGAATCGGCGGGCCGTACGCGCAGGGTAGCGTCACTCGTGAGCCCGCCTATTCGTCGTAATATTTGCGGTGCGGCGCCGCACCGCACCGTGTGGCTTGGCTCTAAGGAAGATGGTCGCACAGCAAGTTGTGCAATCAACAATCTATTTTTTAAATAATAGAAGTTATATGACTGACCTGGATGCAGGTATGAGCGACATTCTTTTGAAGAGATGTCGGGCAGCTGACCGTAGATCATCATCTTGCATTAAACTGACCAGGTCCTTTTCACGTTTCTGTATGGGAGCATCTGCAGCGAGGACTTCGCCTTCCAATGACACGTTCACACACTGGTAAATAAATTACGGGCCATTTGATTTTCTGTTTTATAATTATTGAAAGAAGGTTCCTTTTACTTCCAAAGGTTTTTTTTTTTTTTTTTTTACGGTAGGTAAAATCATCCAATGACAAATCCCGCCCTTGGGCGGAGCGGGAAATAGTGTCAGACTTTTACTGACTAAAAACCTACCCTGTTCCTTCCCTGCCTTGGTTCCAGGGCCCTGGTATGCATTTTCATACCTTCCCAGAGCCCCAGACTAGGCCTCGACCCTACTGGGCCCCTACGGTTTGCTGACAACTCCTTGAGGCGCACGGGAACAGTGCGCGCCGTAAACGACTTGGGCTCGGTCCGGTCTGTTACCGGACAAATGGACAGCGAGCTACCCATTGCCCGCCGTCCGCAAGCCCGCGTCTACGGTGGCCGGAAATTTGGATCGGAGTTACGGCGGCGGCTGCGGCGTGAGCGCCGTTGCCTGATACGGTCAGCCTCCTCCTTTGCTAGCATTACTGCTTCGCAGAAGGAGGCGACCGCCTGCCACTCCTCCTCGCTCCGGAGCATGGCTTGAACCAAGCCCCGGCGCGAGAGATCGCCTCCGATTGCCCCCACGAGGACACGGCGATGCTCTTCCCAAGCGGGGCACACCTCTACCGTGTGCTCCACCGTGTCCACCGGGCGTTGCGCACAGTGACGACACCCGGGCGTCACCTCCGCACGGATCTTGTACAGGTACGGCCCGAACTTGCCATGTTCGGTTAGTACCTGCGCCACGCGGAAGGTTATGACCCCGTGAGGCCTTTCCAGCCACGCCTCAAAGAGGGGCCTTACCGCCTCAATCGTGGCGTGCCCAGCACAGGGTTGCGACAGTCGTTCTCGCCATTTCACCATGAGATCTCGCCGGAACTCTGTCCGCCAAGCCGCGACTTGTCGCGGCAGCGGGGATTCGCCCCGGCGTTGCATCTCCACGCGCAGATCGTGCATGCGTGCAAGGACTGTTGCCTCCAGATCCCATGGTGGCAGGCCAGCAAGGAGGCTCGCCGCTTCGCGGGATACCGTGCGGTATCCCCGAATCATCCGTATGGCCATGACCCTCTGGCAGGCGTTCAGCAGGGCCGCCGGTCGTCTTCGCAACGTCGGCGCCCACACCGGCGCCCCGTAAAGGGCCATGGACCGAACGATGCCAGCGTAGAGCCTCCGGCAGGAGGCGTCTGGACCCCCCAGATTCGGCAGGAGCCGCTTGAGTGCAGCCGAAGTCCGATTAAGTTGGGGAGCCAAACGTCGGAAGTGCGCCTCGAAGTTCCACCGGCTGTCGAGGACGAGTCCCAGGTACTTCATCGTCGACCCGACGCCGATGTGAACTCCTCCTACCGTTAATTGGGAACCCGGTGGTGGCGCGTACCGAGGGCCGTGAAAGCACATGGCCTCGGACTTGTGCAATGCCACCTCGAGTCCCAACTGCTGGATCCTCTCCACGACTGTCGCAACCCCGCGCGTCGCTAGTTCGACCGCCGCCTGGTACGACCGTCCCCGCGCCAGGACCAGCGTGTCGTCCGCGTAGCAGACCACGCTGACCCCGTCGGGGAGGTCGGCGCGCAGCACGTAGTCGTACCCGATGTTCCACAAGGGCGGCCCTAGTACCGATCCCTGTGGGACACCGCACGACATCTCTCGCCGATTCCATTCTCCCTGATGACCGGGGTAGATAATGTACCTGCTCGACAGGTAGGCCTCGATCACACGACAGAGGTAGTCGGGCACCCGGTGGTACCGGAGTGCGCTCCTAATGCTACTCCAGGGCAGGGAGTTGAAGGCGTTGGCGATATCCAAAGACACCGCCAAGACACACCTGCCCCGGGACACTGCATTCCCCGTAGTGAGGGCTCGCACGCGCATGATAGCGTCCACCGTTGAGCGCATCCTGCGGAAGCCGAACTGGTCATCCGACAGGTTCGGCCCGACCCGTGCTAGGTGCGCGACGAGGCGGTTTGCAACTACTTTTACTTCCAAAGGTGGCTATGTAATGATCGCCCTGACTAAATTCAATGTTTTTCTCCTACTTTGGCGACCGTTGAATGCTTGAAAATGGCTTGTCCCAACACGGATTTGCCCGACAATCTGTCCTCGCAAAAACGGTGGGACGTGCCGCTCTGCAGTACCATACGTAATAATATAATCTAATTAACCTGTTGAATATCGTAATTAGAGACACAATAGAAAGACAATAAATAGGTGTGCGGACGCCGGCGTCCTCTCAGGGAATAATGAATTAACACGTCTCCAAGTACTGCTGAGCGTGCGCGTCTGCTGGCTGTGGGAGAATGGGAGTCGGGTTTATGACTTCAGGCACTCCCGTCATCCACCATAGGCACCATGATGGATGACTCTTCGTTTCGGGTAGCAACTTGCTTACGCTTAGGTGCACCCTGTGATGCCACTGCGGCGAAGCTGTCGACAGTCTCGGACACCATGGCCTGTCAGGACATGTTGTCGTTCCTGCAGCAGGCTGCAGGAATGATTTAAACAAATTAATTTCGTGCATGCGTAAATTAATTCGAGTTTAAAAAAGGTACTCATTTTTTAAATTTTCTCCGTACAAATCGATAGTATTTCATGTACTGAATCGACCCTCCGCGGGATTAAAACGACCAAAATTTAACGGTGTCTATTAAATAAATAATAATAACAAAAATGTACTTACTATACAACCTTATTTTTAGTAGGTATATGCGAAACCCGAAACACAGAATATAAATGTACAAAATTTCATAATTGTATCATAAAAATCACCAAGTTATAAGCTTATTACTTTACCTGGTTGTTCACGCAAACACATGGTCACCGGGTCATCTGGGCCACTGAGTAGTGGTTTTGCCCCGTCCCTGTACCCTGGCTCCTAATGCCGGCTAGGACCTGCCGTGACCTGTATTGTACTTAGTGTTGGTGGTGTTCGACTTGTGACCTATTTTAAATATTATTGAAAAAAAATATATTTTGGTGTTAAAATTATTGGAATCGATTTAGTTACTGATTCTGAACAAACTACATATATTGAGTTTCGCATAAATTAAAAATAATGTTTTTTAGGTAACTATTGAAAAATAAATGCATAAGAATGCTGGTCTACTACCACGGCCATGACCAGTCAAGATGGTCATCCGTGCAGTATTTTTATCGCATAAAATATTTTTAGAATTTATTATAAAATTATCTTTTACAGTATTAAAACTAAGAATGTATTTATCAAGAAAGAACTGCTCATGTATTCACCATATTTCGATCATGCCCATTTGAAAACGCAGCAGTTTTGAAAAAGTCGGCAAAGTAAACCGCTATCGAAGTTTCAAGTACGTACTTATTTACCATTTTACTAAAAGGGTGATGCCCGTGGACTAAATATGTGGAATCACTGAAAAAGGCGCGACCTTGGTAAAATGGAGCTGAGAATTTCATTTTATTATTGAATTCCACAGCGATGCTTGTCAAAAAGGCTTACGTAATAAATTTTCTGCCAAATACAGTAAAAATAATGTAATGTATTCTGTATCGAAAAAATAAATAGGTACTTTTTGAACTTGACATTGGCTAAATGAACAGACTGCAAATCCAAAAAAATATTAAAAAATAACCTCATACAAGTCCTAGTCTTTCTAGACTAGTAAAAACTGGTTTCTACCAGTTTTAAATATTTTCGTCAGAAGTAAACAAAAATAGTGTGGCGCAAAATTCACTGAACAAAAATTAGCTTGAAGTTTCAAAAACGGTGAGCGGTTTTTTTTGCTGTTACTTTCGCAGTTGCCCGGCTTAGGTCCGCCATGTAGCACTTAGCTTATCAAAAGCGAATTACGAGTGGAATTTAGAATTTTAGGTTTCAACATTTTTTGTCCTCTAAGCTGTCTTTCAGACTCGTATGTATTGAATTTCTTTTTCGATTCTAATTGGATGAGTACGACTAACTTTAACTTCAAAAAGTCTGGGCCATTATATAAGTCTTCTTTGAATCTTTTCATTAAAACAAAGTGAATATTCTATAGACAAAAAAGCCACGTTTTAAAGGCTACAAAGCAATAAAGTTTAGCTTAGAAGCCATAGCAAAACAGGCTTCTAGTTAAACATCAAACGATATTTTTTTTTCTAGGAAATTTAAAATTAAATAAACATTATTCTTTAGAATTGTTCAAGTTTTAAGACGCTTACTGTATCATAGAAGTCGGCAACTTCATGGTAGCCGTAGGAGCGAGCTAATCCGGCAGCTTCCAGGAGAACCGCACGAGTTTCAGGTCGATTGTTCTGCAGGAGGTGACAGCGAGCCATAAGGAAAAGGGCGTTCAGAAGCCATGGACGCTGGTTCGATGAACGAGCCTCTGTCGAATTAAGAACTATTTAATAACCTTGGACTATAAAAAAAAACCACACGATGAGTATATGTCAGTCAAGCCACGCTGTCCCCGAGAAGATGAAACAATTGAGCAATATTTATTCATGACTAATTCAGCCGATAATTAGTTTACAAACGGCAAAACATTAAAGTTCACTTGAGCATTCAAAATATTATAAAAACTATTTCAAACAGGGATAAACAGCAATTCGAGCAATTTTGAATATTTATTATTTATTCATTCAAATTCAATAGCATAGCATAGCATCAGCCTTATAATGTTCCCACTGCTGAGACACAGGCCTCCTCTCTAGGAGAGGGAATGGGCCGTTATCCACCACGCGGGCCAAGTGCGGATTGGTGGATGTCACATGTCTTAAATTTTTTTGGTTCTAGGACATGCCGGTTTCCTCACGATGTTTTCCTTCACCGTTTTGAAAGCAGTGCTGATGAAATAAATAACACAAAGTATTGCGCCTGGCTGGGTTTGAACCAACACTCGGTCACCACTGCTCTTCTAATTCAATGCATTAAAATATTTCAATTAATAAATACTTTTTGGTTAAAGCTGGATATTATGTTTTGAATTTAAACAATAATTTATTTTAAAAAACTTTTACTAATATTTATGTAACAATCGAATTTTAAACATAGTTGCTAAATAACCAAAACGTCAAGAAGATATTAAATTAGTGTTATGTCATTGAGATGACAGCGAGATGGGTAGTTTAACCATCTGTCATTGTCTCACTAAATCGACAAATAGTTTGTAGCTAAAGCGGGCTCCAGACTTCTGTGTAATTCACGGAGATCGCTATCATTCACAGTTTAGTTCGCGCACTCGTTAAGAATGGACGCCGAAATATGCATTGCTAGCGCCGTGACACTATCCGCTTTGGCACCGACTCTCGCGCGATAGGCCGTGTTTACGGAGACGCGGCGCGTTGGGCGTTCGTCGTACATTACAACAGCGGGCCGCGTCATCGCACGCGTAAACACAAACATATGGCAATGTACCACGGACCGCCCAACGCGCCGCGTCTCCGTAAAGAGGCACTTACTAATTTCACGCGCGAGTGTGGATGCGCTTGCGTTCACGGAAGGTTCACGCCTCGTAAACCCTTTGACGCGAGCGCAAAATACCGACACTGATCGGAGAACTAGACGTGAAAAGGTGCAAAGCCTGTGAATGGGTGCGAAAGCCATTCACATTTGTGATTCACAGCTTTCACAGGAGTTCACGGCGTGAATGTGGAACCCGCTTAAGGGAATATATATTTAATTGGAATTCGACCTAATTGTAATACGTCTGTAGAAACATTAGCTTATTGTGACGTCAGCCTTCAATATTGTCGAGTCTACTTAGAATAGTTTTTCAACTAGCTCTTTACCAGCGACCTCGTTGGGGAGAGTGTTTTCATAAAAACTTTAACACCTCTTATACTGTATTTTGAGGGTAGTTTTAAAATTAAATAATGACAGTCGTTATTAACCATTTTGGTAGGAATTCGTGCCATGTTTCAAACGTAATAAACTAAAAAAAAACAAACTGAAAAATTCTTCATACAACCTTTATTTCCCCCCAAATTGTTTTGTAAGGGTAGTTTTGAAAACGGACAATGTAAACCTCTTTTATTTATTTGGGTTACTTATTATGCTAAGTTTAAAGTTTATAGGACCAAGAAATAAAATTTTGCATACAAACGAATTTCCCCCTTTTGACCCCCTTATAGGAGGAATTTCCAATAACCCCGTCTTATATTAACCCCTTCAGTACTAGTACACTGCGTTGATATACCAGTCTGTCAGTTTCTCCTTTTGTATTATATAGATATGTGATGTGTAAAAATTAAATTCTAAACAGAACACAAAAAAAACTGGTATTCTAAAGGAGAAACGTGATTTTCTGATAGATAGAAATGGCAGTGCTAGGTAATGCTAATCTATTCATGTTCACACAACAGTCTTATAATACAGGTAGATATGTATCTACGAGTCACGTTTGTCTTTGTACGGAAGCCAAGCATTCATCTCCTTCGATGAAGTACGTTGTAGGTACTCGTATTCAAACCTAATACTATAAAGGGGTGTATTTCGAAATCAAAGCTTATGAATCAATTCAGAGTCACGAAGCGTCTTCTAAATTTGCCCCACCCTCTACAGTCCGTATCGAATCAAGGAGACAAAGTTGTGACAGGTCACTCGTAGTTCGAATAAGCAATGCTGTTCACGATGCTACTATCTGGCAGCTTAGAGAATATCGAATCATCGAATCGAATCATTAATTATTTAACTAAGAATCAATAATTAATGTTTATTTTTCATTGTTACAATTTACAAATTACCTTAAAACTTTTACATAATCTTTAATCTTGCCTGTAACTATTTTAAAAATTATATATATTTTAGGATTGTGGTCCCCTAACTAGGTAAAACCTTGGTGAGTTGTGATAACTTTAATTTACAATATGTCGTGGCGAACTGATTCTCCTTTTTGCAATAAATTTGAAAACAAAAAGAATAATAGGATGTGTGTACTATTCCTTCACGCTCAAACAGCTGAACGGATTTAGATGAAATTTAGCACACGGTAATCCATGTCTTGAAATAAACTATGGGATGGTTTTTAGCTTACCAACACGCATGTGAAACCACTGGCTGAAGTTGTTCACAAACCAAAACACACTCCTGTATAATACTCTAACATATGAGTTATAAAATAAAACTCACATGTAAAATACTCAACATATTAAAAATAAATAAAAATCTTGTATTCTTGTGTGTATAACGCTGCGAAGTTTATTCATTACTTTAATGCTCTCAATGTAGACCTGCGATTTCGGGCTTGAGCTGCGTTTCAATCAACTTACGGTATGCGAATGGGTTTCACGTACCTACCTACCATGTTACCACGCTCCCCGTACTTTCAAACTCTCGTCTATGCTAACACGACTTTAGAATCTATACTAAATGAATTATTTAAAGAGCAAAGAGAAATCAATTGAAGATACGGACAGGAGTCTTTGAGTCAATATTTTCTAAGGAAATCAAACAATTTAAGAATAAAAAGACATTCATTCGTTCGAGGGAGGCTAATTTATTTCCTCGAATCAATGACCCGTTCACTGGCCTATAAATTCGTGGGGCTGAAGTATTTTAGTGCTAACAAAGTGATAAATTCTATTCTACTGAAAGTGTCTACTTGCCGCTTTGACATTTGGAAGCGTAGACTCTGGCTCTTAGAGGTTGCTTAGTGTCAACATTCAGACGAGCCAGCTCGTGCAACAAGTAACATCGCTCTGAGGATCGTGTGCTCATGGCGAGTGAACGCTCCAGGACGCGGATGCGAACCCTGGGGACAAAATATAGTGTAAGATTCAAACTGCCACTTGGTAGCAACACCTTTGCAATACCAGTCCGGACTAACAACACTCCACAATACTCTTTATGTTCCACTCTTGTACTAAAGGTACCAACGTAACTAGTTATTTTATACATACGATTCATTGCCACGCTAAGCCATTTCCAAGCGACCTTACCTTTATTAATAGTTTTTTTTTTTTTTTTTTGAGAGGCCTGATTGAATTTCTTACAGATAGGTAACGAAGACCACAGGAAAGATAGGCTTAAGAAATAATAAGTGAAAAAGGAAAAGGATCCCAAGTGATTTCAAAGGTACACTTTAGGATTTAACCCTGGAGGGTTAAGGTAAAGAAACATTTTTTTTTTAAATCTAAGCTAAAAATATCAGTTAGTTGCAAAGCTACGTATTTCAACACATCACTGTTTCATATTTTTTTCATAAATGTTGATTAAAGTTCATGGTTAGAATGAAAAAAACATAAAGAGTCTCCCACATTCGAATACCACATATTATTTTTAATGACAGGTTATCTAAAGGCATATAAAGGAAGAGATAAGCCGCTGAGGACATTAAATTACATAAATGTTAGGGTGGGAATACCGCTGGCTAAGCTACGTCGCAGATAAAAGGTCGAATTAATTAAAGAAAGTCAGGTCAAGGCAAAGCTACGTAACACTTTAGTCAGTCTAGTTTCCATATGTTACCGGGAATGTAGCGTGCTTTAATTGAAGCAAGTAGATACTAGATTTTTAGGTAGAGTAGTTAACTACTATGGACATTAAAGAATTATTTATGGTCAGGATATAATCTGTGCCTTTTTGCAATATGGTTCTTAAAGAAAAACTCAACAGGGCCAAAGGCTACTAGGGCCATGGATTGCCTTCTGAAAAGGCTACATTGTCTAAAAATGCAAAGGCAACTAATTTAACATAAGCGTGGTTTTAGTTAGTAAAAGTCTGACATGCCCGAGCTCTTGCTTGGAGCGGGAGAATTCATCAGATGAATTCCACCATATAAAACATACTTTCCTAAATATAATACTGGCTTCCGAAGCATCCTTAAACACCAAATTCCTAGCCGGAAGCTATTAAGACAACTGCAGACATAAGTGGAATACTAAAATTACTTAGCGTCTCGAGGCGGAGCGGGCGGGCGCACTCGTAGCACGGAGTCGCGACTTGGTTCCCGGGACACCGACATGCCCAGAAGAATAAACGCCCTTCGTTCCCGATCCGACTCGCTCATACTTTCTCGAACACGTTTCTGAACATAAAATAAGAGAGATTTTTCACGGTCTACGTGACTTGGCAAACAAGCTCTATTAAACTTCCCAGCTACGTAATGTCCATGGCTACACAATTTATAATAAAATACAGAAATGAACCTACCTGGTCGAGGAAAGCGTGTCCAACTATATCGTGCAGCTTTTGTAGGAATTTATCTTTTCCCGGTAATAAGCTGGCTGGCTTTCTTGTTATTTGTTCCATTGCGAACTCTGCTTGTTCTAAACATTTGGCGGTGTCTCGGTCTTCGTAGATGGATTGAGTTGTCTGTATAAGGCGACGTGCGTCGGTAGCGTGTTGCAGTTGCGTGTGCGTCAATTGCTCTTTCCGTGCTCGAGACAGGCGAGCCCGTGCGGCAGCTTCTAGTGCACGAGCAGCGTACAACGGTCTACGCTCACGTAAAACAGCCTGATTCATATGAAATAAAAGATCAAGATCTTACAAAGCTCGCATTAGAAATAGCTGAATCATGATATGTTCCAGCCTTTCTGACGACGTGACAGGCTTACGCAATTTAAATGATAATATCTGTCTGAAAAATGGACTAGGCGAAAACACAGACCGTACAAAAAATATTCTGAATATTGCTGGATGAAATAACCAGCTGTCGTAGTATATTTTGTTCCAAAATTGCCGTTGTTATTTAATTAAGCTTACAACTAAGCCGCCAATTTTGTGAACACCGAATCGACTACAGGGTTAGATTTCAATCTGAACAGGTGCTATAAATTTCAATTTAGCTGGTCGTTCGTAAAGAATGGCGGCGTGCAATGTGTTATTTTTTATAGGTCATGGGGTCAGATGTTAATTTTATAAAGTAAAGATAGTATGAGCGTACTTGTCGTTTCTCCACATCGGCGAGCGCTTTATTGGCCAGTTCTTGCAGTTTTTGTGATCCTTGTTTATTGGCAGAGACCAATCTTTCGTCCTTACATAAGGCAGTTAAGAAATATTTGTCATGTGCCATTCGCTCCAAATATTTCGAAGCCATTAAACGAGAGATTTGTTCGGCTTTCTGTTTTTCCGCGCGAGATATTTCTTGGACCTAGAATTACGGTTATTGCCAACATATTTTTTATTTCTCGTTGTAAACAAAGACGTATCTGCACTTAAGTAAACGAGATATAGACGTTATTTACACGGAAGTTGTAAAATAAATCTTCGAGGATATTTATTATACACATAATAAATTATTTTGACGACAGGCAAGCTTGGTATTCATTTCTTCGAAAATATTCCAACAGGGTACGGCTATGCCGTTTATTCTCGCATTATGTTCGCAGAACTGATGCTAAAATATGCCTTAAACTTTTTTAATATATAGTTTAAACGCTCAACTTCACGCAACTATTCAACAATAACCAAGCACCGTTTATCAAAATAAATATTATGCAGCATCAAAACCAAGAAAGTAGTTTGTCGTACTTTGGTCATTAAATTCATAGCTGCTGTAAAATACGACTAAAGTTGCAAACCTCCTGTGCCTTCTGTGGTGGCATACGACCACGATGTACCGGGACTTTAGGAGTGTCCTCGTCTCTGGACTCCCTCTTAATCTCCACGTTGCTTAGCAACGACACAGCTGTTTGCAACACTTTGCTCGCCGTCTTGCCGGCACATTCTCGCACCTAATAACATTTGCAGTAAATTAGTGAGCGTTGTAGCTTCATCTTAAAATGTCGCATCTTGTCAACGACTTACGTAATAAGGCTTACGGCTTTAAGGGTTAGACTTAATATAATAGTTTAAGTTTATTATGTTAACAGATAATTGAGAGAAAGATGTTGTGTAGGTACCTATTTCATGAGCTCTACGTGAACGAGAGGTCCTGGGTGCAATTCCTAAGTCGATCAAACAACACATAGTTTTTTTATTTGATGGTTTGGTATCTCCGTCCTCCATGTCTCGGAAAACACGTAAAATGACAATTGTGGATTTGGCTGATCTCCGTTGTGGTTGACTACAGAGGCCCACGTTCAGTCGGAGTAATTATGTAACTCTATACTTATACACCGTTAAATTTTGGTCGTTTTAATCCCGCAGAGGGTCGATTCGGTACATGGAACCCTATCGATTTGTAAAGATAAAAATGAAAAAAAAAGCACTTTTTTTTAAACTCGAATTAATTTCTGCATGTACGATATTGATTTCTTTAAGTAAACGTCACCTGATCGAGGCCAATGAACTGTAGGTAGTTAGTGCGCAACGACCGACAACTCCCTACAAGGTCATTGACTCATTTACTTAGAGAAATTAATTTCGTACATGCGTATGTTAATTCGAGTTTAAGAAAAAAAAGTACTTTATTTTTTAATTTTATCTTTATAAATCGATAGTGTTTCATGTCCCGAATCGACCCTCCACGGGAATAAAACGACCAAAATTTAACGGTATAATTATTTTCAATGGTATTATACCATATAAGATTATGATGGGATCAAGGTCCTTTCTTTTGTTTTGTTTTTTAGGATCCCGTACCTCAAAAGAAAAAAGCGGTACCCTTATAGGATTACTTTGTTGTCCATCTGTCTGTATGTCTGCCTCTTGACAGACCTTTATCTCGAGAATGTGCGGGGGAATCAATATTTATACTCAAGCCTGCGGTTCCTTGAAGCTGTGAAAAAATCAAACTTCTAAGTTAACGAGAAAAAAGAGATAAGGCTGTTTATGTCGCAAAATACGCATTACAAAGGAATCAAAATTTATAAGCATTCCCGTTGACGTAAAATTCTAAAACTTGGCATGAAGTAAGATCTTATTACAAAAGGACAGGAAAAAATCTGAATACTGTAAATTTGTGGTTGTGTCATAAAAAAAAAAACTTTTTTCCGATTCGTAAAAATCTTCGAGACTCGATTCAAAATTCCGTTTTCATAGGTAAGTTTGTACGGAACCATCTTTTAATCAACATTATCTCGCTATAAGAAGAACAAAAAGTACCACCAGATTTGTACTGACTAAAACCCACCGTGTTCTTCTGAACATTCCCGCAGCCCATTGAACAATTCTAAACAATCCCACCCCGCAAGGAGCTCTCAAAAACCTTCCTCAAATAAATTAAACAACATTCTTCTATTATTCCACCTTCGTACCAAGTTATCTGCGTTGAGGTAGATCATTACCGGCACTTTTGAAAGGACATAACACCGCACCGTCCCTAAAACTTTTTAGTCCGCTCAAAAGAGGTAAAACGGTAAGCTTTTTTTTTGAGAAAATTTGCGTCGCTACGACTTGGTGAGAAAACATTCCATTAGGTTGAAGATAGCAGAATAACGTGAAAAGTTAGTTATTTTTTTAGACACCTCTAAGCGACTCTTTTGGACTTTTTAGTGAAAAACAAATTGAATTCGGGACGCGTCTAGATTATTTTATCAAGCGATTTAAAAGTAGTAGCTATTTTAAAAGGTTTAACTAAATGGTCAGCTGATTTGAATTTTAAATTTATAGACCACACTAGCTTGTGCCAGTGGTTTTGCCCGCGTACTTTTTTATTTTTAATAATGTATACTTGTGTAGGCTCACGTTTGACCACTATCTCACCTGATGGTAAGTGATGATGTGGCCGACGATGGAGCACGCTTGCCTAGAAGTAGCCTATTCACTCTTGACCCCAAAGGTATAGCAAAATCAAAATCAACTCTTTTATTTCAAATAGACCATTTACAGGCACTTTTGAATAGTCAAAAGGTCGGTCAGTCAAAAAAAAAAAGTGAAGCTAAATTGCACGTTCCAAAGCGTAGATCTCTATGGAGAAGAACGTGCAAGAAACTCCATGGACACTCTTTTAAAATCATTTTAAGTGTTACAATAATCTTGGTTACATATTTCTTATCGCTACAATTATGTGAGCACCATGTAGAAAAGTAGTGAGAAAAAAAAACCAACTAAAAATAGAAATTGAATTAAGCCACTGGCAGCAAAAAGATGACCAGTCTCAACTGACGGCGCCCGTTCACGAGCATGACGCGTGCCTCAACCCCACTCTGCTCAACCATTATGAAGGGAACAGAATGACTCAATAACACGCGCCACCATCAGCAAGACATTTGAGTGAGAATGACAAACTCTCAACTGCCATGCTCATTTAAGTCAAACAAATTGTAACCTAGTAAAAATGCTCCATGGGACTTCACATTCACAAAAATTTGATAAAAGTGCTTCTACATTATACAATGCTAATGGTTCCAAATAAGAAAAATAAACAAAATAAGAGCATTAAATGGTCATAAGCTTCATTAAATCAATATCATACCATTTCGAAAAAAACAACATACGGAAAGGGCAATAGCATCTCTTCCAATATTTATAAAACTATAAAAAAGAAACAAAAAACTAATTAGTAGGCAAAAGTGTTAGTGGAGCAGGACCAGCATTTAGCCAAGCATTTTTATCGAGGATATAATCTTCCACTTTATAATATGCTTGTCTACATAGTGTGCGTTTAATGCATGTTTTAAATTTGGATTCATTCAATTGAATAATCTCAAGTGGTATCTTATTATAAAATTTTACACAGCAACCCATAAAAGAACTATATACTTTAGCCAATCTGAATCGAGGTTGATCTAGTTTGTGCCTATTCCTAGTATTAAAATTGTGCCTGTCACTTATCTTAGTAAAAAGATGAATATTTTTCCGAACGTACATAATATTTTCATAAATGTATTGACAAGGTACCGTCATGATGTTTATATCCTTAAACAGTTCCCTTAGAGAATCGCACCTGCGAAGATTGTATATGGCTCTGATAGCTCTTTTCTGCAGAATAAAAATAGACTCTATGTCTGCAGCCCGTCCCCATAGCAAAATACCGTAAGACATGATACTATGAAAGTAGCTAAAATAGACCAGCCTCGCGGTATGTACATCAGTAAATTGACGGATTTTTCTGACAGCATATGCTGCTGAACTAAGCCGTCCAGCTAGTGATGCTAAATGAGGACCCCATTGTAGCCTCGAGTCGAGCGTGATTCCCAAGAAAACTGTGTTTTCGACAAATTCAAGTTTCTCTTTGTCCAATACTATTTCCAAGTCATTACTTCTAACATTCGGTAACGCAAATCTTATGCACTTGGTTTTTTTCTCATTTAATACTAAATTATTAACAGTGAACCAGTTTTGGACTTGCTGTAGAGCGTTGTTTATGTCATCAATATTAGTGGAACGTCTATTGATCTTAAAAATTAAGGACGTATCGTCAGCAAACAATACTATATGTGGTTTTTTTATTAAATAAATGTGGTAAATCATTAATATATACCAAAAAAGGAAAGGACCCAATATTGAGCCTTGTGGTACACCCATTTTGACCTTTAAACCCCGTGAATTGACACCATTTATTTGAACCTGCTGCTGCCTGTCATTTAAATAAGATTTCAACAAGCTTAGTGCAAGTTTACCTAACCCGTAATGTTCTAGCTTCAAAAGCAAGGTTTCGTGATTAACACAATCAAATGCCTTTGAGAGGTCACAGAAAATTCCTATCGCATCTTGGGCCTCTTCCCACGCTGCAAATATGTGTTTTAATAAGGTGACACCAGCGTCAGTCGTGCAACGCCCTTTGGTGAAACCATACTGCTGATCGTGTAAGATTTTATTAGTATTAAAATTAATAAGCATTTGATGGAGCATAACTTTTTCAAATACCTTACTGAAAACCGGCAACACGGATACAGGTCTATAATTATTGGTGGTAGCTATCAGGAAACACAGATTAATATTACTTCTACCTTTGTAGATTATAGTCGGCCGTTGATTCCGAAAGGTTCTGGAGTGACGACCGCGTACCGGAAGACGTAGTATTGGAAGGTCTCCAAGGTGAACCGATTACCTGGCAAGAGTTGCGGGAATCCGATGGATGCGAGATGTACAGGACCGTTCATTGTGGTGACACTTGGGGGAGGACTATGTCCAACAGTGAACGTCTTTCGGCTGATATGATGATAATGATGATGATGAACTTATAGTCTATGTTAGTTTTTCAGAATATAAGCTGTCTAAAAACCAAATTTCTTCCAAATCTGCTCACGGGCGGCGTAGTCATCACTTCGTATCATCATTTCAGCCGAAAGATGTCCAATGTTGGACATAGGCCTCCCTAAGTGTCGCCACAATGAACGGTCCTGTGCATCTCGCATCCATCAGATTCCCGCAACTCTTGCCAGGTTCCCCCCAATGAGCACTTCGTATCAATATATAAGGTGTTAAAAAATTAACTGCAAGAATTTTGTCCACTTACTCGCCATCGAAAAACGAACACATCAAAAAAAAAAAAAAATTTTTTTGAGCCTTTTTATATTTTCACATAAATAAAATAATTTAGTATAATATTTTTTTGTGCGCTGTACCCAGGGCTGCGCTTGAGGCTTGGGCCGCCAACGTACCGCTCGCGAGCGGCTTGCTAGCAGTTCCCCCGCCGCCCGCTACTCTTCCCGCAGCTCTCTCTACCCCTCCCGTCCCTTAGTTGTCCGAAATCCGTCGCGCGGTAAGGGTGTTTTCTTGTGTCATTACGGCGAATACGTGCGTTCGTGCAGTTTGGTGCTTTTAATAATGCCGTTTACGCACAGCGTTTACGTATTCCAATCGAGAGTACTTAGATGTGATAATGTGCTACATTACGACTGGTTAAAGTTTAGCTGCGGCACGTAACCGTTACCGTGAACTGTATGGTGAGCAACGACGAGTGCCTGCTGTCCAAACAATCCTAGGAGTCTACCAGTGCTTTTAATAGTCCTATAGGTATAATAAAATATGCTATTTGTAAGTAAGCTCGATAATTTGCCAGTCCAAAGTCTGAGAAATGTGATAGAAAAATTAGAATCAGCTGTTTACGAATTTGCGCCGTCGCGTGTCGTGTCACAGGGGTGAACGACTCACGCATACCTACGGCGGGGCGGCCGCGCCGGCGGCGCACGTGCGGTGTACAGTGCGCATATTCAATAATTTTGTGTGAAGTGAAAATATTGCATATCTCCGAAACGGGTTGTTATTTAAAAATCTTTTTTTCGCCAAATTTTTTTATTTGTAATTCTAAACCAGTACTTACTTTTCTTGCAGTTAATTTTTTAACACCTTATATAATAGTTGCTTTTACATGTATTAGTTTATTATTTTGTAAGATTGTTTGTGTATTTTATGTTTGGTTCTTAGTTGCCTGATAATAAATAATTATTAATACTGAATCCGTTTAGAAGTTTGAGCGTAAATCACGAGCACATACACACAAAAATGTTCCTTTAGTTATATTTAGACTATTCCAAGTGGCGCTCTTAGATCTTTCACTGAATAACCAATTGAATGCGGTACGCCTTTAGATTATTTTTACGGGTGATTTAAAATTGGAATTTAAAATGTTTTAAGTAAATAAACAGCTGATTTGAATTTTAGATTTGTAGGCCGAACTAGCTCTTACCCGCGGCTCAACACGCGGCAAATCACCATTTTCCATTTTATAAATTCATTAATTTTATAATAAACCTTGTCGGCACGGTTGGCGCAGTGATTGAGAGCGATTGGCTACTGCCCTGCGGGTCCCGGGTTCGATTCCCGCACGGAATAAATATTAGTCTATCCTACAAATAGATTTTCCGGGTCTGGGTGTCTTGTGAGTTTACATGTTTGTGTACCCACGATACAGAAGTAATTTATAGTATAAGGCACTATTTTTTTTTTCCTTTTAAAAAAACTAGATTCTGCCAGCAGCTTCACCTTCCCGTTTTATTCCGTTAGGGGCTGAATTTTGAAAAAACCTTTCTTATTCAAGAGTACCAAGCATTTTGGAACCCAATCTCAATCAAATTCATTCAGCCATTTGAGCATGAAGGAGTAACACATACACACACATGGTGTGTGTATGTGTTACTCCTTCACACATACGTACATACAAACTTTTGCCTTTATAAGTAGTATTAGTTTTATTTAGACAACTCCAAGCGACTTAGGCTTTTTACTAAAAAAACAACTTGAATGCGGGACGCTTCTAGATTATATTATTTTATCAGGCGATCTAAAGTGGAATTTCGAATCTTTTGACTAAATGGTCGGCTGATTTGAATTTTATATGAGTAGACAAAACTAGCTACTGTCTACGGCTCTAACCGCATCAAATCTTTAATGATCTTTAGAATAATATTATTTTTTACTAAAAATTTTAATTAAATGTAGTTGAATCGATATAATATATGTAGTCTAATTATTCTTTAATTTTTTATTGTACACCAGGACAACTTAAAAAATAAAAAGAAAAAAAAGGTCATGTACATAGGCGAGCTTAACTCAAAGTTGAGTTTTCTTCCAACAAACCATTGAGTGATAGAGAGAGAGAGATTACAATAGAGGGTAGGATCCAGCGTACAATTTTAAAATTATTATTGTTGATTTGATGTTTTTATTGTTATTATTAGTTATTGTTAATTTTTAATTTTATTTTATTTCTGATTTTTATTGATTTCATTTTTCTACAATATCAATTTTAATTTAATCTTTTTTGTATCATTATATTTATTTTACAATGGATTTATTTTGCTTATTTTATTTAGTTTGTTGCCACTAAGGATCACTGACTCCTAAGCCATAGTGACATACACCTAGTTTAGGAGTCAGGGCGTTAAAAATGACCTTAAATATTACCTATAAGCCTTTGTAAACCTAATGTCGTGTATAGGAATTTTGTAACAGAAGGCTTATAATTATTGCGGAAAAACAGTTATGAAAAAAAAAACAGTACATCCCATTTTTATAAATTATAACTATATCTAGAACATATACAAAGTCATATCTGTTCGGTTGGTTGAGCGTGAAAGATTTACAAACATACACACTAACACACACATACGTACAAAGTTTCGCACTAGTGTAAGTGTCGCGGGATTTTGATTCCCCCTCGGAGCAAATATTTGTATGGCCTAAAGATAATTGTCTTGGGTTTGGGTGTTTGGTGTATATGTATTCAATTATTTGTGAACGAACGCAAGTCACAGGAGTAATCTTTATATCTTGGAAATTATTTTGTATGTTCGTAGAAACAGTGGACTCACAAACAACAAACAGTGACAGTCAAAAAAACTGTCAAATAGATGAATTGCGTTGCAGAATCATACCTAATATGAATATTGTTTACGTATAACAATATGAAATGCCAATTCGTGACCATTTTGCGATTTTTGACATGATTCATATTATTATCCGAATGCAGATCTACTAGTGGCCTTTTTAGCCCCCCCGATCTCCTAGCACCAATGATCATAGGTAATTCATGAAACAATAAATCTTGCACGCTTTATGCCTCTAATTTTACACTCCTCCGTGTGCTTTGCAAAGTTAAAGTTTTCTCTTTACTTCTTAATAAATATTATTACCGTTTCTTCAGCACATCTTGCGCATTCAGCAAAATCTGGTGGGAATCGTCTCATGCGCTGTCCTCGATGGGCCAATACCAAAGAGCGTTCGAACGCACATTTTTCGTATTCTGTTTGCGCGCGTATTTGTAAGGCCCTTGAATTTTTTGGTTCCAAAGCTGGGAAAGAATTAGGATATTATTACCAAATACAACAATTACAAAGTATCCACTTAGCACAAGCAATATGTATATAATTTGTGATTAAAAAGACAACATTTGGTCCACAATATTTGTTAGAAGCACAATATTTGTCAAGCTAATTTCATTAGCGAGGTTAGGGAAGTACGTGGGACACTCAGAAAGTTTTGTGAAACTAAAAAACAAACATCTATGGATAAAATAATAATTCTTTTCAGAGAACTCTCCACCAGTAACAAAGTTTTCAAAATATGTAGTGGAAAATTCAAAATTCGAACAATGCTAATTTTACTTTTAAATAACCAAAGTTATTAAAATAATTACAAGTGGCCAGTGACTTAGACATAAAACTTTTTTTTCGTAAATCTTTCTGAGTGGCCCCCTAGCCAAGTTACAATCGTTTCGTTTTGCGTTAACGCTTAGAGTTGGCCATGCCCCCAACTCCTTTATTTGAACAAACGAATCGAGGGCGTGGCCAACTCCAAACGTTAACGCAAAACGAAACGATTGTAACTTGGTCAGGGAGACAGCAGGGCTATTACTTAATTTTTTCTAAACAGTTGACAACTGGCATTTGATGTAGGTACACTAAACCTTGTCAAAAAACAATTTCATAACTTTGGTATTGCGTATGACATCAATTGGCTAACAAACTACGGTGGATAAGTTGTGGTTAACAAAAATTGACGTGACATGTTTTCCAGGCTCTAGTTTTTATCGACTATTCTAGAGCTAAGTTGAATATTGCATCTTCAGCTTAAAGCTTACTTACACAATCACAATTTTAAAAGTATAAGTTAAAAGTATCGATATAACAACATCTATCAAAACGTGTTACGGTGGATATCAAAGGCACTGGTGGATAATAACGTCATATCAGTTGGTCACTAAAGATAGGCAATATGAAACTAGCTGTTTGACAGTTATACGCTATACATTCTAGCAAGTGATCTTCACTTGAGCTGTCAACAGAGTTACGCAATAGCCCCCGCTGGTATTTACTTTATATGAATGTTGTACACCCGTTTATTCAGTTTGCAGTCATGAAACATGTATGTGCACTGTAGAATTATCTGTACCGTGCTCTTTAGGACTCCATCTCTCGAAACTCGTTCTTTTAGAATTCGATTTATTACTTAATCGATTTTAGACTCTGATTTGAATCGATTCAAAAATCGATCTACATTAGAAAAAAGTGCCATCCCTAGCATGAAGAAAGTCATTAACTAACAAAGACGATATTTAATCTATTTAACTGTACGAAGAAGCTATAGTTATGTCAACAACAATTCCTGAACATAAAATCTACAAATTTTTATTAAAAGAACTGAAGCACTTGTAAAACAATAGCTTTTTAAATAAAATATAAGTATGCTCTTTAAATATCGAGCAATGAAGACCCTGTACTTAAGTTATTTTCTTCTCGGCGCACTTTTAATACTTTCAAGCTATATGAAAATTTCATCAAGAAAAATCCTTGTCTTAGAACTTTTAAGTGCGAATTTCGCGTAAACCTTAATTGCCTATTATTATAGCTTACTGTTAATATGGTACATAGTTAATGTGCAGGTACGTACCCGCTGCTTGGGCTGCGTCTGCCAAAGCACCGGTGTAATGTGTTGATTTCGCTCGAACCAAACTCCGTCCGAGCAGTGAGGGAACATCAGAAGGCTGTAAATAAAATATATGCTCATGGTTCAGCCGCTACTGCAGTAGGTAGCATTTTATCGTCAAAAAGATGCTTAAATACTGATGTTTTATATGTGGATGAACGAATAAGCGAACGGATATTGGGTGGCTTTATTCTTTCAGTTTACTGTACTTTTTCAGAAGTTTTATTCAATGATACATATTTTTAAATAAGTTTACTAAATGGTACGAGTAGTTTTTTTTTTTTATCAAAATCAGTAATTCTTGGATATTTATCACACATGCTTTAATTTTTTTTTTTAATAGGCCCTGTATAAATAGTGAAAATTAAGTTAATACGTACATATATCGCTGCTTAAATTCAAAAGGGCCATAGGTTAAAAAGTGCTTTTTTATCAGAGAGCGTATCAAAACGGCGGTGGTTTTTGGTTCCTAAAAAAATTATTTTATTTTCTATAGGTATGTATTATATACCATTGGATGAAAATTTGAAGCCTTTATTAGGATACAATCTGATATTATTTGCTATAAATGTTACCCAGTTATTTAACATAGCTCATAAGTCCCTTTTGCATATTATAAAAAAAAAACAACTATATTGTTTATAAATGTAATGAATAAAAAGTTTTATAGGATTTTGTCAATCATCTTTTTTTTTATAGCAATACTACGTAATAAAATTGTAATAAATCATTTTAAATAAGAAAACATCAAATAGAGAGAGTGTCAGAGCGGTCTTCTCCCAAAATATGGCACTTTTTTACTATAATTGCTTGACACTTTGTATTTTAAACACTTTTGAAAATGTGGTCCTTTTTCTCAAACAATACAATGCTGTCACGAAGATTGCCGGGTCGCAACTGATAAAATGGCAGTTTTGCTCTGAAGTCAGCCACCAAAGTGAGTAAATGCAAAATTGGCAGTAATCTGATTGGACCATTTATAATGCGAGAATACTCGATGTATTTTTTGCATATAAAAATCTAAAGAGAAGTGATACGATTTTTGCAATAAAAAACATTTTTGATTATTTTGATTTGTGGCCCTTTTGAATTTAAGCTGCGAAATATACACAAACTATACACGGAATTTTTCTGTAAATACACTGTAGCCAAAAAGTCTAATAATTAGGTGTGTTTTCCATTAATTAGCAGTTTGTAATATCCATATCATCAATTTGCATACCGCTTGAGACACATTGTTTCCACGGTAGAACTATTATTACAAAAACTGTTATAAATACAGCGATATTACAGAAAATACAAAACACAAAAAAACCAATAAATACATATAATTTCGATGAAAGAATAATGTACCTTTGATATAAAGTTATTTGAACTTATAAATCCAAGTCAATCCAAAGATAACACTTTAAATCAACCCATTTTAGAAAAAGGCAATTTCATAAAATTTAACGAGATATTTTCGCACTCACCTTAAAATCCCTATTTTCTAACGATACGGTGTATACCCTTACACCGTATCGTTTCACAAACGAATTCTTACGAATAAGAAGGAAACAGAAGAGAGATACATTTAAAGTTACTAAATTACTAACATTTACATTTATTACATTTTTGGTATTATCGTTACGCTCGCGTTTAACTACTACTTCACTTAATGGTAAGCAATGATGTGGTCGAAGATGAAACACGCTTACCTACAAGTTATTTATTCACCCTTGACCTAATACTATCAGGGAACACAGACTTTAGCAGAGAATTGCACTCCTTGCTGTACCTAAGATGAAATTGTTTCGAAATCGTTCCCACGTAATAAGCTTTTTCAACATTCGCAATTCTTGAGTTTTTTTTTGGTTGAGAAAATCATCCAATGACAACTCCCACCTTGAGTTAGGTCAACTAAATTCTAATAATGCGTTTTGATATTTCAGCTTGTCCAAATAATGACCCTCCTCTATTATGGTCTGCTACGCGGACGACACGTTGGTCCTAGCGCGGGGAGAGTCGTACCGGACGGCGGTCGAATTAGCGACACGCGGGGTTGCGATGGTCGTTGAAAGGATCCAGCAGTTGGGACTCGAGGTGGCACTGCACAAGTCCGAGGCCATGTGTTTCCACGGCCCTCGGGGTGCGCCACCACCGGGTTCCCAGCTAACGGTAGGAGGGGTTCACATCAGCGTCGGGTCGTCGATGAAGTACCTGGGACTCGTCCTCGACAGCTGGTGGAACTTTAAGGAGCACTTCCGACGTCTGGCTCCCAAATTGAATCGGACTGGGGCTGCTCTCGGGCGGCTACTGCCGAACCTCAGGGGACCAGACGCCTCCTGCCGGAAGCTCTACGCGGGAATCGTTCGGTCCATGGCCGTTTACGGGGCCCCGGTGTGGGCACCGACGTTGACACAGCAACCGAGGGCCCAGCTGAATGCGTGCCAGAGGGTCATGGCAATACGCATGGTGCGAGGGTACCGAACGATTTCCCGCGAGGCGGCGACCCTCCTTGCTGGCCAACCGCCATGGGATCTGGAGGCAACAGTCCTTGCACACATGCACGATAAGCGCACGGAGATGCAACGCCGGGGCGAAATTCCGCTGCCGCGAAAAGTCGAGGCATGGCGGACAGAGCTCCGGCGGGATTTCATGGCGAAATGGCGTCAGCGACTATCGCAACCTCGTTCGGGGCGCGCCACAATAGGGGCGATAAGGCCCATCCTTGAGGCGTGGTTGGAAAGACCTCACGGCGTTCTCAACTTCCGCATGACGCAGGTGCTTACCGAACACGGAAAGTTCGCTAAGTACCTGTTCCGGATTCGTGCGGAGGATTCACCCGGGTGTCGCCACTGTGCGGAACACCCGGAGGACACGGTGGAGCACACAGTAGAGGTGTGCCCCGCTTGGGCGGAGCATCGCCGTGTCCTCGTGGGGGCGATCGGCGGCAGCGATCTCTCTCGCCGGGCCTTGGTTCAGGCCATGGTCCGTAGTGAGGAGGGATGGCAGGCGGTCTCCTCCTTCTGCGAAGCAGTAATGCTAGCAAAGGAGGAGGCCGACCGCATCAGGAAGAGGCAACGGGGCGCTCGCCCCAGCCGCCGCCGGGATTCTGATCTCGATGTCCGGCCACCGTAGGCGCGGGCTTGCGGACGGCGTGCAATGGGTAGCACGCTGTCCGATCGTCCGGTAACCGACCGGACCGAGCCCAAGTCGTCGACGGCGCGTTCTGTTCCCGCGCGCCTTAAGGAGCTCTCAGCACACCGAAGAGGCCCAGCTTGCTAACTGCAGGCAGGCAGGGTCGAAGCCTACTGGGGTCATGGGTTAATTTTCGAAAGGAATGCCCGGCCCGGCACGATAGGCTACGAAGGAACGGTGTAGGTTTTTAGTCAGTAAGAGTCTGACACTACTTCCCGCTCCGCCCAAGGGCGGGATTTGTCATTGGATGATTTTACCTACCATAAAAAAAACCCTCCTCTATTAGCAACGCTATAAAAACCAGATAGGTGCCAGCACAACCCACCATCACAATACAAAAGGCACATTGAGTGTTAAACAATCAACGACCTGACTGCTTAGCACTAACAAAGGCACCCCTTTTACTGCAGTATAATTGTATTTTTGATTAGATCATTGTTGAAAGGAGCACACTAAATGACTGTTTTGTACCCTATCAAGTTTTATCAAAACTACTTTAAACATTGCAAAATCCAAAACATTCAAATATGTCACTTCTCATCGTCGTCATTAAAATCGCCGAAAGACGTTCATTGTTGGTCATAGGCCTCCCCTAATTACCGCTACAACGTCCGGTACTATCTATATCACATCCATTGCATTCCTGCGACCCACACCAAGTTATGGGTCTTTCTCTTTTGAGACCTTCTTACTCTGCGTCTACCTACACGCGATCGTCATTTCCGAACCTTTCAGCAGAACAGACAGGTTTCGCAGAACAATGAATTTAAATTCGAAATTTAAATTCATTGTTCTGCGACTAACCTACACTAAACTTCTTGTTGAACTGAAATCAGTTATATGTCGTGGCTAGATATTAGAATTGATCACTTCCTGATATGGCCAACTAAAACTGGCCAGATCATTTAATTACTCAAGCTCCAAGCGAACGCCGACGTTCGGACACCTATTGTGTCTCTAATTATGGTATTCAAAAGATTAAACGTTAACATTCGATAATATTTCAATCTTCGTTTGGCCATATAGAATATTTTGATATAGAATTTCTATCATAATAAAAGGTCTAAAAAAATTAGGCCAAACGAGGATTGAAATATCATCAAACTCAAACGTTTAAAACGATTTGGCCAGTTTTTGTTGGCCGTATCATGAAGTGATCAATTTCTATGATCTAGCCACGACACATACACCAATAATTATGGTCTTACACCCGTATTTATAAAGAAGGAATTACTTGTTACTAAGTCTTATTAAGTCATTACTTGACGTTTGAAATCTTCATTCAAAATTTAAATTTTTCTTAACTATAGAATAGAAATTATTACTTAAGTACTTAGTACTTTTGCTCAAGTATTTAGTTTTACTTGTTTATAAATACGGGTGTTAGACACTAGACAGAAGACACGAGTTATAACGTTACTAAACTAAGTTAGAGTATAATGAATAACCGAAAAAAAAAATGAGATGTAAAAACCTGTCCGGTAACGAACCGGACCGAGCCCAAGTCGTCGACGGCGCGTTCTGTTCCCGCGCGCCTCAAGGAACTGTCAGCACACCGAAGAGGCCCAGCCTGCTAACTGCAGGCAGGCAGGGTTGAAGCCTACTGGGGTCATGGGTTAACTTCCGAAAGAAATACCCGGCCCCGGCTCGATAAGCTACGAAGGAACGGGGTGGGTTTTTAGTCAGTAAGAGTCTGACACTACTTCCCGCTCCGCCCAAGGGCGGGATTTGTCATTGGATGACTTTACCTACCATAAAAAAAAGATGTAAAAACCTTCTGTAAATATATTTAAGTAGCTTTTAATATATCAAAGCCGCAATCTAGTCGTGTAGAAGTGAAATAGATGATAGAATCGCGAATCCTAAGTTTGAGTTATACAGAAGTTGGAGTAATCCAAGCAAACATTACCAACGGTTTTGTGCGTCTAATCGCATGTTTACTGGCTGGAAATAGAATCTTGAGTAGTTTGTTTTAAACTCACATTCCATCGGAGAGCTTCATTGTATGCTTGCGTGGATTTCTCGAAGAGTTCCAAGCGTTGTAAGTAATTGCTGGAAAAAACCAGTCCGTTAGAAATGTTCGAGGAACATAGCGATTGTTCTGAAACATGGTTAATCTTTCCTATATGTGTGAGAAAGTCGGATTGTTTATTTTTTTTGGAAGAGTTTATACTAAGTATAGTATCCTTAATATAAACCTTTCCAAAACATACATACTAGACATGTTCATGACATCAACCAACCCGCACTGGGCTCGCGTGGTATAGAGAGGGAATGGGCCATAATCCACCACACGGACCCAGTGCGGGTTGGTGAATGTCATGAACATGTCTAGTATGTATGTTTTGGAAAGGTTTTCGAATTTTCGATTACACATAGTAATGCGTTCTGCTGGGTTTAAACCCACGACTTACAGCTCGTGAGTCATGGACTTTACCACTCGGCCACCACTGCTCTTTAAAATAATAATAATAAACGTAAATTAAAAAAGAAAAACAAATTGGGTCTTTATTTTTGTACAGCATTTATCTAAAAATAACATACAAATTGGTCATTAAATGAAACATCATTAGTATTTCAAAAATTGGTGTAAGTAGAGTGGGGGCGCGGGCGTTGCGCAATCTGCTCGTATTTTCCACTCCCGAAGGAAAAGAGGGGTGTTATAAGTTTGACGTGTCAGTCTGTTTTTTTGTAAGTCCGTGACATCGTAGCTCCTACATGAATGTACCGATTTTGATGTGGTTTTTTCGTACACTAGTAACTTGACTTGACGTCACATTTCAGTACGTTCATCAACATTCTGTTCCATGACAGTTGACTTTTCCATCAAACAAAGGAGTTTGAAACATTCTTTCTATATATAAATATTATTTGTGAACTTCCAGAAAAGAAACAAGAGCATCTAATCACTTACAGGAGTGCAGGCCATGCCTCACAGATAGATTATATCATCTCGGATCTGGCTGTCAAGAAAAAGTTCAAGGACTGCAAAGTAATACCAGGCGAAGCACTGACTTCACAACATCGCATACTTGTGGCCGTGTACGTTCTGCCCAAGCCAATTAAGACTGTAATTGATAGAACACCCCGAACTAAGTGGAAAGATTTGGATGGCGCCAAAGGCGAAACTCTACTGGCTGTCATAGAGGAATATCTCAAAAGTGATATTAAGGCAACTTACGAACAAGCTGAAGATATGTGGTCTTCCTTCGAAGTAGAGTGTAGAACAACTGCAGCAGAGATCTTAGGAGTCTCCAAGGGCCCTCCAGGTAAAGGAAAAGATCCTAACTGGTGGAATGATAAGGTGAAGGAGGCTCTAGCCAATAAGAAAGTTATCTTCAAAACATGGCAAAGTTCACAATTGAATGAGGATAAGATCAAATATAAAGAAGCAAAAAAAGTTGCAAAGAGATGCGTAGCGCAGGAGCGGGAAATAAGTAATAACACCTTTTATAATAATCTGGAAAACGCTAAAACTGCAGAAGAAATTCTTAAAGTTGCAAAATTTAGGCACAAAGCCACTATGGACATTAAAATTAATAAGTACATAAAAAGTAAAAACCAAAAATTGCTATCAAGTGACGCGGAAATTAGGAACAGATGGTTCGAATATTATAAAGAACTTCTCAATGAGGAATTCCCAAATGAAGACCCAGCAAGCTGCAAACCTACAAATGGACCAATTCCTGAAGTGGATGTAGCCGAAGTTAGGCATGCGGTGGCTAAAATGAAAAATCGAAAAGCTACAGGCCCTGACGAGATACCAGCGGAGATTTGGAAACGTCTTGGCCCGATAGCTGTGGCCTGGCTGACTAAATTATTTAACATAATTTTGGCCACCAAACGCATTCCTGAGTCATGGCGCCAGAGCTACTTAATTCCATTTTATAAAAACAAGGGCGATGTGGCACAGTGCGAAAGCTACAGAGGAATAAAACTGACCTCACATACGCTTAAAATATGGGAACGAATCATTAATAGACGCCTCACTGATATTTCTGTAATATCTCCTAATCAGTTTGGCTTTACAGCATCTAGATCGACCACTGACGCTATCCAAACAATCAGAATACTGATGGAAAAATATAAGACCAACAAAAAGGACCTACACCTAACATTCATTGACCTCGAGAAAGCGTTCGATCGAGTACCGCGTAAGTTAGTGTGGCAAGCTCTTCGTGCTCAACATGTACCCGAGTATTACATTGATCTAGTCAGGGATATGTACAACAATGTTAGCACAAGAGTTAGAAGCCTGGCAGGGGTTAGCGATGCATTCGAGGTCAAGGTGGGCGTCCATCAGGGTTCTGCTCTCAGCCCGCTTTTATTTAACTTGGTAATGGACTACCTCATCAAGGATATACCGTCCCCACTGCCATGGACCATGCTATACGCGGACGACATTGTTCTGGCCGCTGATAATGCACAACATATGCAAGACCTTCTAAACACGTGGACACAGTCCCTGGAACGGTTTGGCCTGAGGGTTAGCCGGAGCAAAACCGAATACCTGAAGTGCTCTTTCAGTGGAATCACGGTACCAGAGACTATTTGCATTGGGTCGACTCCTATTCCCACGGTGGATAAGTTTAAATACCTTGGCTCCATGCTCACAACAGACGCTAACGTCGACGCCGACGTGACGCATCGAATTAGTGTCGCCTGGCAGAAATGGAGGTCACTAACAGGTGTGCTGTGCGACCCACGTATCCCAATAAAAACCAAGGGGAAGGTATACAAAACGGCAGTCCGTCCAGCGCTACTGTATGGGTCCGAATGTTGGACAACAAAAAAGACGCATGAACAGAAGGTCCATACCAACGAAATGAAGATGCTTAGATGGGCGGGAGGTGTGACTAGGCTTGACAGAGTGCGAAATGAACACATTCGAGGAAGCTTCAAAGTCGCACCAATCTCCGAAAAGATGACCGAAAATCGCCTTCGTTGGTATGGACACGTCCAAAGACGCAGTGAGGGCCACATAGTTCAGATCGCCTTACGCCTACCAGAACAAAAAAGAGGTAGAGGCCGCCCGCCATTGACCTGGTGGTCAAATATAGAGAGGGACCTCAAGAAAGCCCAGTTGCCAAAATTGACAACCCAAGATAGAGCCACTTGCTGGGCACGCCACGATCGAGGCGGTAAGGCCCCTCTTTGAGGCGTGGCTGGAAAGGCCCCACGGCGTCGTCACCTTCCGTTTGGCGCAGGTGCTGACCGAGCACGGCAAGTTCGGTCCGTACCTGTACAAGATTCGTGCGGAGACGACGCCCGGGTGTCGCCACTGTGCGGACCGCCCGGTGGACACGGTGGAGCACACAGTCGAGGTGTGCCCCGCTTGGGAAGAGCAGCGCCGTGTCCTCGTGGGGGCGATCGGCGGCGATCTCTCGCGCCGGGGCTTGGTTCAAGCCATGCTCCGGAGCGAGGAGGAATGGCAGGCGGTCGCCTCCTTCTGCGAAGCAGTAATGCTAGTAAAGGAGGAGGCCGACCGCCTTAGGCAAAGGCGGACACGCCGCCGCCGCCGCCGGGTTTCCGATCCCAATTTCCGGCCACCGTAGGCGCGGGCTCGCGGACGGTGGGCAATGGGTAGCTCGCTGTCCGTCCGTCCGGTAACAGACCGGTCCGAGCTCAGGTCGTCTACGGCGCGCACCGTTCCCGCGCGCCTCAAGGAGTTGTCAGCATACTGTAGGGGTCCAGCAGGGCCGAAGCCTACTGGGGCCAAAGGTTATGTGAGACTGTCACCAAAGGCCCCAGGATAAAGGCAAGGAATGGAAAGGTAGGTTTTTTAGTCAGTAAAAGTCTGACACTGTTTCCCGCCCCACCCAAGGGCGGGATTCGTCATTGGATGATTTTTACCTACCACAAGATAGAGCCACTTGGCGCAGGAAAGTGAGGAGACCCGACCCCAAATAATGGGACCAGGGAAGGAAGAAGAAGAAGAAGAACTTCCAGAAAAATACTTAATATGAAATTTAAAAAAAAAATGTGTCGAACTGAAAATTTCTCCAAGCTTTTTTAATTATTGCTACTTTAGTAACAATATTGAACAAAATTTTCGTTCATTAACTTTAAATGTTGGTTCATTTAGCCAACATTTAAAATTAATGAGAAGTGGAGAGAAGAAGTATGCCCACGATTAATATAATTGCATCACGAACATATCGTACAAACCATTTTCATAATATACCAAACTATGAACTTAGCTCATTAAAGCTACGCTGCGGTTTTACAAACTTTCAACACACCATATTTTACACCAAATTCTGGCTAAAATAGTGATTTGGCACTAATCCTAACTCGGTTGATGCAAACATACATTATATTATGGTTATAAATGGAATACGAGTAAGTAGTAGTGTCTATTCTGTCCAAAACACATACACACACACACACACACAGTGCCGTATACAGGCCATATTATTTAGAGCACTGCATTTACCGGATAACCAGTGCAACCACAAAGCTGTATAAGTCATCCACTACCCGTGTCAAATCAATTTGCTAAGCGACCGACGATGTTGAGATCGGTTTCCAGTATTACTAAATATACAAGAATTTTACATGGAACGTCTGTCTACCTGACTTCCACAACTCTGCACCTAATTTGATATTTTTTTTTAGTTTCTGACTCTCCATAAAGATTGACAAAGAAAGATCTTCAAATGACAACCGGGGCTAACAGCTCATCGCGTGCCTCAAAGAAATGCAGCAAAATAGTAGGGGCCCAGCTGGGTCGAAACCTACTGGACCCATGCGCTGGACAAACCCGGGGTCCTAGAACGCAAGGCAAGGAAGGAATATAGGGGTGGGTTTTAGTCAGTAAAACTCTGACACGCCCTTCTGCACAGCCCTAGAGTGATTGTTTTGACATCTAAAAAACACTGTTTATCGTACTTTCCCATGCGCAAGGAATCTCAGTGTATGTAATAAATAGTCACCAATCTATGGATCGACCTAGGCAAATTTTGCTTAAGCTTAAAGATTGGCAAAAGAAATAGAGTGTTATTATTCATTCCTTACACACTAACTATGTATAGCAGCAAAAAAGTCATAAAAAAGCACCTCCAGAACCTTTTTTAATTAACTCGGTACTAAATGAAGTAATCAATCATTGTCTGCGCAATATAACATGAATTGGCAGGTAAGCTCTAGTGGCCCTCCGTTATTCGGGATACCGTGACAGATAATGGGGCCGATCAATGACACTCTATGAGTTCATTTTATGAGGGAGCTTCACTCTATCGTGGGCCGTTCAAGTTGAGCCCCTATTTCTATATGACTGAACAAAAAGATGTGTTATGAACTGGGTATATCTTGTAACCCATCTATTATGAATGAATGCGTTACAGAATGACGCTCAAAGGTGCTGTAATATAAAATTAAGGATCATAAAATGTGGCGCGTAAAAAAATTGCTGCTGTTAATATTATAGCATCGCATCGCGTTGTCGCTAACCTGAGACTGAGAGTGAAGTAAATCACGTAAATAAACAACAGTCCCAAATAGACAATTTGTCACTACATTCCAAAGTGCGGAACTTTAGCTTTGTTTGTTTAACATACCCTCTTTCTCGGAACACATTCACCGCGTTACATATGGGTCTCTCTTCCGGCTCTAATTTAGTCTTCATGCTCCTCAGATTCTATCTCCTTTGTCTATCCCAAGGAACATTCATTCGCAAGTCATATCTTCACTGTTTTAGTCGCAACGTTTCGAATTCACGATAAATCTAGGTGACCTCGATTCCCTCAAGTATATAAAATTTGGGGTTGGCGACGACGCCGCCAAATTATGATATTCATGGAATTAAAATTTATTATCTGTTATTATCTTTACGACAAAATTTATGAGGGATAAAAATGATGTTAAAACCAAATGGTTCCAGGAAACCGTATCAGAATAAAATACTAATTCAGAATACTTGAAATGAAATTGCAGTTAGCGGAAAGCAATAAATTGGTATTATTTAAATTCAAGAATGATCTACTAACCTATGATTTCTGATTGCTTCGTTTAATCACTAAATAATGAAGCTTATGTTAGCTAAGTTATTGCTTTTCCGAAGAATATATTACAACGTGGAGTTATGCCCCGCTTGGGCGGAGCACTGCTGTGTCCTCGTAGGGCGAAGGAGGTGGCCGTACTTGTAAGGGAACGGATCTCCTCACGATCAAAATGCTGTGACCCCGACCCTGACTTCCAGCCACCGTAGGCGTGGGCTTGTGGAAGACGAGCAAAGTTTTAGCTCGCCGTCCGCCCTTCCAGTGACCAGTCGAAGGAATCAATGAATTTACTAGAATGGTCTTCAGATATTGAGATAGACGTTACTGAAATTGCTAGGTTTTTAAACAACACTGAGCAAGAATCTTTCGTTGAGAAGACTAAAGTCATGTTTCCTATTAAATTCTTCTGTTTACCATAAAAGAGTTGCGGATAAGAAAGTGCCAGCAACACTGGCAAATGTACTAACATCAATCTGAACCGTTTGTCTGAAAACGAACGCTTCTCAGACAAACGTAAAGTTTTATTGTTATTCATCTTAGTCGTAAAATATCTATGGCGGACATTTTCTTGTCTTTGAAGACGAAAACTACGGTAAGTATTAAAAGTCTTTTACTAAGAACTTTAAACTTGCAACTCTGAATGCGGAACTTTGTTTACGAGAAGATTTTAATGTTTGTTAAGTTGGACTTGTTTCTGGCAAACGCTGATGCTTATACGCAAATATATCTTTGGATTTCAATCTGACTTGTCTCGTTTACATGTATGTGAAAACATTTTTTTTTTTAATTATAATTTTAACTGCCGTTTTGCTCTCGTGATCACAAGTGCAACTACTGGAGTTTTCCGATTCCCAGCAAGAACAAAATGCTTTTAAGTTTTTTAATAAGCATTTACTGTGTAACTGCTCGGAGTTTAGAAGTTGGTTGTGTGTTACCCTCGTGCTTCGGAAAGCAAGTAATCTTGCGCCTGATTTCTCCTTAGTCGTATCTGATTGACGTCCAATCATGACACGACATCCAGACAAAAAAATATTAAATATTTAGCCTATATGGGTATGTGTATCGTCAGAAACTACCGCTTCTTTTTGAAGTTCTATAGAGAAGAAGGAAAAGATAATTCATGGCTACTCTTTTAAAAAAATACTGATTTTACGACTTGCTGACGATTTGGACACATTATATTCGGACAGTATTCTAATCGTCACATTTTATATCTAATATTTTTTCACTGACGATTTGGACACCAATTTTTACACAAAGCAAATTTAAAACTTTCGGTCCCTAATTCGGTTCTAATATATTATTAGTGTGACTAATATTTTATTTGATAGCCTATATATTTTTTTTTCATTGTGATTTATATAAACTCCAGCTCCAGGAAAAATAGAAACTACTCGTACATATTATGTGTAATAACAGCTTCTTGCAAAACAAAAACTTATCAATTTTTTATTATATGTGTTGTAATTTTTGACCGTTTTTTGATTTCAGCCCCTCTATAATATAGCCATCAAAGGACCGCTGCTCGTCATCTGTTCCCTACTAACTTGAATTTTATTTTGTTCAAGACCATAACTTTCGTCAAATCAAAAGCCCATCTTTATAATATTGGCAACGCGTCACAAAATTTAACAACATATGTCTTAGGCCATTTGATACTCCATGAGCCGCATACAATGGCTATCGTCCACCTTTTATAACTTATTGGACATAAAGAATAATATTGAAAAGAACTAAAAATATTTGGAAGATCTTTCTTTATGTCTAGATAGGTACTTATGGGATCCGATCGGGGCCACAGTATAGAGATCTAGGCTTTGACTCAATAGAAGCACGTGATTCTTTTGAAATATCAACCTTCGTGATAAAAAAAATATTTTAGGAACAACCTATGGTAAGCCTAGGAGATTGCTACGGCTTAGTAGTGTGGCTACGCGTGCTACGGTTTTGTGTCTTTTATTAAAATTTGTTGATTTCTATCATTTCTACTTCATGTTTTTTTACTTTCATATAGTCGACCCAGATGGAAAAAGGTTGGGCAGATTGAAAAATGTTCAGTACCATTAACACGATAATCCAACCACAAAAAATTCTAACCTCTTATAATATTTCTACATTCTTAACATTGTGCTACGGAATTTGTTCAATGGTGCATTTTGATACAAGTAGAGAAAGTTTGTCGTTGCGACCAAGGTAAAATTCACCCGAGCCGCAAGCGAGGGTGAATTTGGTGCGGTCGAGAGCTACAGTGACCAATTACTACGTGTATCTAACAACGTTTTTTAATACACTTACGAAGAAATACATATATACGGGCTGCGCGGTTCCCACTCTGATACGATAAATTCAATAAATTCTGGCGGCGGTAAGCTTGAACACATTTCGGCACTAGTGTAAAAAACTGAATGGCGTACCTAAAAACAGTAGGGATAGGAGCAGATTTTCAAGTAAGTGTATTGAAAGAGATTTATCTTGAACCTGGACAGTAAAGGGCGACTGAAGGAACATGGAAGTGTCAATAAAAATCTGACATTCTCTTTTGCTCCCCACTTCACTGCCCAGAGTGGGAAAAGTCATTTTGTATAGTTCAATATTTAGATAGACTCATGATAGCACAAGTTTAAACCTTAGTGGCTTTTGGTTGCAAATAAAAGTTTTTCTTTCTTTCTTTCTTTCTTTATTCTTTTGTAATGTGATGATTTCTCACTGAAAATCCGAAACTTTACGTAATCACATACTTCTAGTGCCTTCCTCTCTCGTAGGTCCTATGATCACGTAGAAAACTCCGAGCATGGCGCGATCGCTGCCGCTGTAAAGCCGTCGGTACAAACATACGTCACACGCCTGCTATGAAATTGCGAAACATGAAAAGTCGCTCTGTATAAGTTCCGTTGCACTTAGACTCGATATGGACGTGTGTATGTTGAGTTTTTATTACCCGCGCAAGTTAAAATGTGTTATGATACTGTTGGAAATATTGTTACCTTTTTTTACAATAGATGGCGTTGTTAAGTGAGCGCCGGTTTCTAGATCGCGCTATTAAGATTTTCCGCGCTGTGACTAGGGTCGCGATGTTTTCAATTTGAAATTAGTTCTGAATAATTATACAGTGGATGAAAATATGAAGTGTTCAATTGTTTTATCCTCACCCTCGATATGGTCGCGAGTGCAGCAGTAACAGTGCGGGTTCATTGAACGAGTGTTCAGATAATATATGGTCGTGTTTATGAAACTTATTTTAGCATTTAATGAAATCAGGCAATTACGTACAGCACGAGAGCAGTGGTGTGGCCGAGTGGTAACGGCCCCGACTTACGAAGTGTAGGTGGCGAGTTTAAACCCAGCCAGGCACATTACTTTGTGTAATTTATATCATCACCACTGCTCTCAAAACGGTGAAGGAAAACATCGTGAGGAAACCGGCATGTCCTAGAACCAAAAAATTCGAAAACATGTGACATCCACAAATCCGCACTGGGCCCACGTGGTGGATTACGGCGCACTCCTAGAGAGGAGGCCTGAGTCCCAGCAGTGGGAACATTAAAAAAGGCTGAAGATGATGATGAATTACGTACTATGTTTATAGACCTTTTTTAGTGACCCTTTCGTTCTAAGACCACGGGATTCCTTTTCAGAGCTTTTTTCCCAGCGGCCTTGGCGCGCATCGACCTTACTGGCTCTTTCAAACTTTCCCGCGGTGTATTTATATACCTGAGCTCTGGCCCGTTGATCCTCAAGCGAACCGCGTTCGCGCGTGGATTTCGCGCAATTCTGGCAAATACCAAGCGGACGCCGACGTTCGGCATAGATTATAAAATATTGAGTGTTTTATTTGTAGGGTTTTATCCAAGAACGTAAAGAATCAAACTTTTTCAAGTGGTTTATATACATATATCGAAAATTAGGTCGAGAGAAAGTGGGAGAAAGCGCACACGCCGCAAAATAGGCCTAAATATAGAATATAGGTTAATAGGAAGGACATTGTTAAGGAGAACAGACGTCTTCACGCCTCAGCTACCGGGAGCCCGACCCTGACTTCCAGCCACTGTGAGCGTGAGCTTACGGATGACGAATAATGGGTAGCTCAACGTTCGACTATCCAGTAACCGTCCGGACCAAGTCCGAGTCATCGACGGTACGTATCGTTCCACGCATGCCTCAAAGAAAAAAAAAAATGGTAATGTAAATATAATGGCATTAAGTCCACCTTTGTACAGTCAGGGTTCAAAAGTGCAGTTGCCCTCTACTGATACTAAAGTATGTAAAATTTCTTTGTAAAAGAGGGTGAATGGATCATGACCGATTTAATTTGTAGCATATAATCTAAAATATCGAATAAACTAGTTGCAGAACACTAGAATTCTACTACAAAGAAATTTTAGACAGTTTAGCATTGTTAGAGTGCAACTGCACTTTTGACCCCTGACCGTACCTTTGGTTGCATGAAGATATTTATTTAAATAAATAAATGTCAGCAAAACCGTAGGAGCCCAACAGGACCAAAGCCTACTGGATCCATGGGTTAGCTTCCGAAAGGGAAATCCGTAGTTCTGGATAGCAAAAATAAGGGAACATAGATCTGGTTTTAGTTAGTAAAAGTGCTAGAGCGGGAGAAGTTATTAAATGATAAAGAGTGAGTCGACCAAGCCTACATTTCTGCAGTAAACCCAAACGCGTTGTCGCAGTGACAGAGGGTGACTTGCAATTTTATCATTCAAATTAGCATCAAGAAAGAGACCACTAAAGGCCCTGATTGTCGAGCGAGTAAAATCGCAGCCTTATGGCTCGTTGGTAAAGCTCGCCGGTTTATCATTGCAATAAAAACGACGAGCCTGGCTCGCGGCTTGTCGTGTTTGCTGCATTTTCTACTCAGCTCGTCGTTTAAAACTGTTTTTACTCGCTAGTCGATCAGCACCAACGAACCGCGAGTAAAACCGAGTAGGTTTTTTAAAACCGCGGTATAGGCTCGTACGTCGATCACTTACTTAACATGTGTCACAATCATTATTTCAGACAAATCCACTGCAAAACACAGGCCTTTTCCAAGTGTAGGCAAATAAGCAGACTCCCTACAAAAGAATGCTTTTATATTAAAGAATAATTTTACAAATCTCTTACAAAATGACAAGAAAACATCGCATTTACCTATAGGCGCTAACAAAACGTCGGTAAGTATTTTGTGTCGAAATACTTTAAATAAATAATTGAATTCGAGATTGTATTAGGTAACTCAAAACCACTCCAAGCTAAGACTCAAGTAACTTCGATACTTTGTCGCAGTTCTTTATTTGAAAGGATTATCCCTGATGAATACTAAAAAGTTTTTTTGGAAAAAAAGACTTGCTTTCTTTTTCAAAAAAACTTTTTAGTATTCAAAAAGAAAGCAAGTCTTTTTTCCAATAACGTGGATTTAAATCTGGGCCTAATAGTGCTTTAAGAAAGTATTGTATAAAGTAGGTATATACTATATTGGTTTAAAAAGTCTTATTGTTTTATGTAGATAATAATAATATAGTATTCTACATCTTTCACACAACGCCATCTAGTCCAAAACTAAACAGAGCTTTTGCTATGAGTACTAGACAACTGAGAAACATAGTTCTATATTTTAAATAGATACAAACATATTATACAAATTACACCCAAGACAGAACAAATGATCATAATCATGACACAAACATTTGCCCTAACCCAGGATCTCCAGCATAGCAGTTTGGGCCACTGACCACTATACCAACAGGACAGCCAAGGTAAGTTTATTATGCTCATAACCTTTACCAACCAATATTTTATGAGTAGCGTGATACTGCACAGGCTCAGTGAAAACAAGCACTTAACTAGTGCGATTCGCCATCAACGATTGCATCACTGCTCACCGAGTGGGATCGTAGTCACGCACTGGTTAGCAACATTTATAAAAAAAAAATGCCATACGTAAGTACCTTACACAAGGCTTGATGCTCAAGGAGTTGAAAAATTTACAATGATAAATTATATTTACTTTGCAAACAGGTTATAATAACACTTGTACTCAGTTTTTTTTTACTGTTTGTAATAATTCAATAAGGCATTCTCTATCAAAAATAAAACGAATGCAGTTGTTAAGAAGTCGATCTAATTTATTTAGAAGCTTTTTAGGATAGATCAAAATAACAAACATCCAAGTAGTGGGGAAGGCAAGGATGCTAAATTTGTAGTAACTAAAGCGTTATGGGGATCTATTGAATTGTGAAGTTTAGATTCTAAAACGAAAACTATGACAACTTTTTATTTTAGTGGGGTAAGCGTCTCACAAATTTCCGAAATGTAAAAAAAAAAAACAGACATGAAAATACTCGAGCGCGTCAAACATTCATAGTGTAGACGCGCTTTGATTTTCTGATAACCGATACGTATTAATCTGACGGGTAACTAGTGGAGGGTGGCAGTAAAAAGGGGGAAAACATACGAAAAAAAAGTTATTCGAGCGTGTCAGATATTCAGAGTCAATGTTGAGTAAACTCAAAAAGTGTCATATTTAAATGTAAAACGATATACACTTTTCTGCATGATCTCAACTTACCTTGTCTTAATATGACGCGCTCGAGTTTTTTCGAGGATCGATTTTTTTTACTAATCTGACAGGTTGCCGTCAACGCACGCACCTATATTAAGGATTCATATGTGGTAGGGGTATATTACAGGGTACAATGTTTCTCTCCATTATGATTTTATGACGCGCTCGAGTAACGCGCAAAATCTCCACCTCGCCGCCACTACTATAGTTAATTATAGAGAAAACAAGGGATTGGACTAAAGTGGTTTAGTTCTTGATGAAAAGTAATTGTGGAATTAATAGTGGAAAGATCGCCTACTCTCTGGTCAACCTGAGCAATCTGCTTATTTTTTCGGCAATTTAAATTAGGTGTGGCCGGTGTGTAAGTGTTCTTATACTACATAATATCACTACTTAATTTTATTTTATTTGACAAGATGGAAGAGACTAGTCTTCACGTCCAAGGTTCTGTTAAATGTTATGTAATTACCTTTTGGAACAATAAAGATATTTGTTTTTGAACATACCTACATTACCTACCACCGCTGCTTTCCGCCATTGTAACCATATATTTAAGTTTATTTGTAACTTTTTTGGTGTGTAAGTTTATTCTTTTCCGACTGCTCCACTAGTTTCATTCAGAAGCACGGTTACCTAGCGTCAAGGATTCTATTACCAGGTCGAGCAGAAATTGTTATTGGGTCTTTTCATAGTGAATCTTTCATTTGGCCGTGGCCGTTTCAGCCTGGAGTTTGGAAATTGGTGGTGTGATACCCTCGTGTCTCGGAAAGCATATTAAGCCCGCACCTCTCTGCTTAATCCTGCCGGATTGCCGTTTAATCGGACAATGAGAATAAAGAAGTAGAGAGTGCACCTGTATTTAGGCACACACTTATGCACTATAGTATCTCCTGCGTACTTAGCTAATCACCGTTGAAATAGGCCACTATGACCGATTTACAGTCTAGCGTATTATTAAACCCACAAAATAACCCACGCTTTTACCTAAATAAACCTCTGAATAACATCAAACGAGCTCAAACAAATCTACAAACTAAAATTAGATCCAGAATCAGATCAAGCAAGATCCCTTATCCAAATAAACATAGAACATTACCAAGAAATTGAACCTACATACACTTACGTACAATGTATCTAAAACACTATGAACAAACCACCATTTGATGGATGACCACCGCACATCGCATTATTTCAAACCGACTTAACATTCACTGATTCAAATAGAATTCGGGGAGTCAAGCCAGAGTCGTGGATCTATTTTCTATTTGAAACTCGTTCCAGTGGAAACACTGACGTAAATAGAACGGACAAATGGACTTCTGATATTGAGATCAAATATTTTAAGTCGGTGACTTTGAATGTGAGTGGTAGACTGTATAAGCATGTGGTGCAAAGACCCAAATAACGATGTATCACGAAATCTGTTCAGATTTTGGCAAACAGAGTTGCGTAAATATATACGTATATAGTATTGATAGACTGGTTAGACTACAATCTGCATGGTTTTCATATGACTTGACCATTACATGTTTGCTGTATTATGGACTTTAAAAGACACTTTGACCCTGAGTTTGTTTCGTTGTCTCTTTTCAGGGTTGTAAGCTAGAAAACACGGGCCTCATCTAGTTTAAACTTGAGTTTAAACTGATAAAAAAATACGTGTAAAAGTGTTTTTGAAAGACCTATTTGCAAAATAAATATCATTAATCATTAGATAGTGTCAAGTTTGATCAAGTAGAAAGTACTCTCATCTTTGGGACGGTTCTGCCAGATAACAGATAAAAGCGCTTGAGAAACAAGCCAAGAAGATCATTGGTAATGATACACTAATCGAGTCAAAGCTTCTCCTTCAACTCAACCTTTGAGCAACGACATGAAGTTGCTAGTCGGCTGGTTTTCTACCGACTGCACTTTGAGGAGTGTACGTCGAAATTGTGTAACTTTAACTGCCAAGCCCGTTCCATTATCGGACTACCAGGCGTAAGCGCCACTGGTACAAGGTGAACAGTACAGTTAAGGAGTGTGGTTGCGCGAATTTTGCTTTGTGGACTGTAGATTTAAAAAGCGATCTAAGGTTTGTTAACAATATGCAGGTACTGCGTCTAGCGTTTATTAATGGGATAAATGTATTAGAAGGACTGACCTTTAACCTCGAAAGTTCCACATGGCGCCGGCCGGCGAATCCCGAACTTCGTACTTTCAAGCACTGCCAGTTTCTGTATTGCACTACACTGCACTTATTGTTGAGTTTCGAATGGTTGGAACACGAAATAGCCAATTTTCTTGTAATTTCGAGCGGGCGTGTTAGCGGTGCGGTCACATTCACAATGCACAAAAAAACGTCAAATGTCAAATCATTTCTTGCGGTCGTGCGGGTGGAAGGAAAACGGATGGTATAGGATTGCTAGGCCAAAAAAACAAATTACAAAAAACAAAGTCGCGGAACATAGCAAATTGGCGCAACCATTCCCCCCGGGTTTGAAGGGTTACCTTCAAAGAAAAGAAAAAAAACAAAGCGAAACTAAACCCTATTACTAATCTAAACTATCAATACTAGGTAGCGAAACAACTTATAACTAACTATGCCACTACTACTGATTAGGCAGAGGGCAGAGGCGAATAACCGGACGCAGGTACGATCCAGTTGCGGTTTTAACTTTTACGACTCGCGTTATTCCGTTCGAACCCGGAAAAACCTCTTCCACTACACCAAGAGGCCAGTGCAGAGGAGGCGCACTCTCAGTCTTCAGTATCACCACAGTACCGACTGTGACTGGATCTGAAGGAGTGTTCCACTTTTGACGCGACTGCAGCGTATGCAGATAATCTGTCCTCCATCGCTTCCAAAAGGACTGAACTAAGCTATCTAGCAGAGCGTGACGCGGGTGGAGCTGCAGTTTGTCAGTCTCGACATCTAAAGCGGGCAAATATTTAAGAGGAGTCGTCGTCAAGAAGTGAGCCGGCGTCAACGCTAGTGGCTCCGATGGATCACTAGACAAAGTCCGACACAACGGACGCGTATTCATCAACGCCTCTACCTGAGCGAGTACAGTGCTCAACTCCTCGTACGAGAGAATCTGTTCGCCTATGACCCGAAACAGGTGCGACTTAAGGCTTTTAATATTCGCCTCCCAATTGCCACCAAAATGACTAGCTGCTGGCGTATTAAAACACCAATCAATGCGATTCTCAGCTAAGACATGGGCGAATTCACTTTGATAGTACTTGGAGCGTAAGAATGTATGTAATTCCGAAATATTGCGTCGCGCTCCAACATAATTTGTGCCGTTGTCAGAGTATAAGCGCTTAACGGGACCACGGCGAGATAAAAATCGTTTAAATGCAGACATAAAACCCTGCGTACTCAAATCACTGGTTAACTCTATGTGAACCGCACGAGTTGTCATACAAACGAATAGGCAAATGTATGCCTTTGTGGAACGTATACCACGACCACGGGCAATAGTGACTTTAAACGGTCCAGCATAGTCCGTCCCAGTATGTATGAAAGGTTTCACCGTCTGTACAACACGACAAGAACGATGGTCGGCCATTTCCGGCGCGTTGAAACGCGGGCGGAGCTTAAAGCAGGGCACACATCTGTGCACTCTAGCGCGTATCAAATTGCGAGCGGAAAGTATCCAGTACTTCTGTCGAAGAATGGACATTAATAAATCGGGACCAGCGTGACAATTCACCTTATGGTGATAGTCCACCAACAAATCCAAAACGTGATCCCTTCGTGGTAGAACTACTGGATGCATTTGTTCAAACTCTAACTTAGCATTTCGCAGACGGCCACCGACACGAATGAGTCCGTCTTGCAAAAATGGTTTCAAATGTTGAAGTGCGGGACTACAAGGTTTATGTGATTCTAAACTACGAAATTCTTTTGAAAAATAAAATTTCTGCAACTCTCGAAGTACAACTGATTCAGCTCTATCCAAATCAGCTGCGATTATAGAACCACGCGATGGTAATAATCTCAAAAATCTTAGGACGTAAACTACACAGCGTAATAGTCTCGACCAAGACGAGACTCGATTAGACAACAACAAAACAACTGACTCTTCACGCGGAACTGATACTACAAGCGTATGTTTCTTCTCCTCGGGTGGTTCTGAAACAGTAGCGGGGTTAAACGGAGCATTTGGCCACTCGTTAGGAGTGGTATGCAGCCAGGGAGGGCCACAAAACCAAAGCGGATGATTTAAAATTTGCGCGGGAAGCAAACCACGTGAGAGACAATCAGCTGGGTTTTCCGTTCCAGCGACATGGAATATATTTTCCGGTGACAATTCAGCTTGAATCTTAGCCACCCTATTTGCGACAAACGTGCCCCATCGATGGGGTGACGATTGAATTCGACGATTGAATTCGTAAACCTTCAAAGGTTCCTGCGGAGAAAATCTATACAAGAAGCGTTGGAATCTACGGTCACATTCTCTGATTCCAATACTAAGAAACATTTGCCGAATATCGGCAGAGAGCGCAATAGCAAACAAGCGTTTTTCTGCGGAGGCACGGGAGCCACCGAGCGAAAAAATATCACCCTTGAAAGGGAGCGCGACAACATAACGACCATCTTTATCACGAGTAGTCGTGCGGGTATAAATCTCCTCAGTGACCTGATCCTCAGGGCTGAGAATAGGTGGGACATTGACCTCTTCAATCTCCCAGAACTTGCGGATGGTAGACTCAAGCGGCGGCTCGACGGTGCAACAGTGCGACACAGTCGAGTAACTATTTAAATAAGCGGGTGCGGAGCCAACTATAACAAACCCGAGAACTGTTTCCAGTGCGTGCGGAGCGGGGTACATCGGAAGACCTTGAATTTTACGTGATAACTGGAGATGCGGGAGAATCGAAGCACCGATCAATAGATCGATATCTCCAGGGAAAGCGTAATTTCCGTCGGCTAACTGCAAGTTCTTAAACTCCGTCAGCATGGACGTGTCAACCGGTACCGTGGGCAACCGTTCCGTAATCTTATCTGCGACTAGCGAATACATTTCAAACGAAATATTACGATTAAAACGTGAACTAAATATTATTTTAATAGAACCGTGAATGGTTGCCTTTAAACCTCCAAAACCTTTCACTTCTGAGCGGGATGACCAATTATTAAAACTAAAACCAAGGCGTTGACAACAATCCCGAGTAATAAAATTACTCTGGGAAGCGCCATCTAGTAGCGCTCGAACGGTGTGCGGTTTGCCAAAGGCATCTACAATGACAACTTGCGCGGTCGCAAGTAAAACGGTAGTGGTTTGAGTACCAGCGGCGGAAAGCGAACACAATGTTACGTCGTTTGCACTTGCAGCGGGCCGCGCGTCACAAGCGTCGCGCGTCTGCGCAGGCTGCTGCTGCGATGGCAGCTTACTACTCTCAAAATGTAAGAAGGTATGATGTCTAGCTGGACATTTACGACAGCTAACACCACTTTTACATGACGTAACCAGATGTTTGTCACTTAGACAATTAAAACACAAATTATTAGTGCGGACAAACTTGTAACGATCACTAGGCGATAATCTCTGAAATCCCGAACACTTGTACAGCTGTGTATGGCTACCCTTACACAGAGAACAGTCAGGTGTTGAGGCGGTATTAACTAGCGTATGTGCAGTCTTGACTGACTTCGATGACGCGTCTATACGGCGATCGGAACCTGTCCTATTCGTGACTTCATGACATGCCGACGTGCGCTGCAATATCTTAATATGGTCGCGAATAAAAGATTCTAAATCTTCGAACTTAGGTATTTCTTTACCGCGCTGAGTCGTTTCAAACAGACGAACAGTTTCAGGATCTAATTTTTTTAAACCGATATACAAAAACAAAAAGTCACAGAGGTCATTGACCTTTAGGTTCTTTACTGCACGAACAGATGATGCGAAAATATTTAAAAACTTCTCTAAATTATGATCGTTACAAACGGAAAAACTTTTCAAATCGAATAATTGATCTAAATATGCGGTGGCTACTAATCGCTTATCTTCGTATTTTGTTTTTAAAGTGTCCAAAACTAAAGTGTAATTTTCAGCGCTAAACGTAATTCCAGCACAGACAGCCTTTGCCTTACCGGTCAATTTTTCTACGAGATAATGCAATCTCTCGTGATCTGTCAGCGATGTGTTCCTATGTATTATATTTTCGAAACTATCTATAAATAAATTCCAATTTCGAATGTCACCATTAAATTCAGGTATTTGAATTGGCGGCAATCGTGGGCGTTCGCGAGGAGGGTTGGATAAACTACTCGCGGGGGGGGGAGTCTCTAAACTCCTAGCAATACGCTTGATACGACAATACAAGTCATCAAAGGACGACAATGCCTGATAACTCACACAGTAATCAGGATTTAACTCCAACTCTAAAATGTTTATATTATTAATTGTAGATTCAAAATCCGCGCGCAAACTATCTAAAGTTTCCAACGAACACAAGAAAGCATCTCTAATCGTCAGATCCGAGATTTGCAAAGATTTATCACAAATTGATTGAACACGTGAAAACTGTGAGTCCCTTTTAGCGTTTAAAAGCTTTAACTGAACCTTTAAATCAGTACTAACCTTGGTTCCCTTAAGAGACATCTTGTTTTGATATATTCACACTACACACTCAAACAAACACTTAACGAATTATTAAGTAAGCGATAATTAACAGATAACAATATGGTAATATTGTAAACAACAAAGTGAACGGCGAACGAACGGAACAACCTGAATCAATATTCATATGCGTATATAATCTATGGTTTATCCGTTTCCTACAAATATTCACTCAACAAGGAACGGGTATTTTTGAAATGCGTCTACCTACATGAAATTTGTAGGACTTCCGAATGAATTTTGTCAAGAAAAAGAATGCGATCGATTTATATCTACGCTGATATTTACGTAGCTAACTATAATTATGCGGTGCGGTTGACGGCGTAGGTACCGTAATTAACAATGACACCCTAACTATACGAGCGAAATAACGTATAGTTGCCTAAATGCCTAGATGCGGGTTTCTACTATTATATCTAGGTAAATAGGCGCGTTGCGTTTATTCCCTATGGAACAAATACTATATTGCGAAATTACAAGAAAATGATTCACGATCCGGCTCGAAGGACCAAAAAGTAATGGTTGCGCGAATTTTGCTTTGTGGACTGTAGATTTAAAAAGCGATCTAAGGTTTGTTAACAATATGCAGGTACTGCGTCTAGCGTTTATTAATGGGATAAATGTATTAGAAGGACTGACCTTTAACCTCGAAAGTTCCACATGGCGCCGGCCGGCGAATCCCGAACTTCGTACTTTCAAGCACTGCCAGTTTCTGTATTGCACTACACTGCACTTATTGTTGAGTTTCGAATGGTTGGAACACGAAATAGCCAATTTTCTTGTAATTTCGAGCGGGCGTGTTAGCGGTGCGGTCACATTCACAATGCACAAAAAAACGTCAAATGTCAAATCATTTCTTGCGGTCGTGCGGGTGGAAGGAAAACGGATGGTATAGGATTGCTAGGCCAAAAAAACAAATTACAAAAAACAAAGTCGCGGAACATAGCAAATTGGCGCAACCAGAGTGGAATTCGCTGATGAAGTCTGTGTTTCTTGATATGTAGCTACAACCTAGGGGTCCTAAAGAGTGAATAGATTATTCTAGGCAACTCATGACAGAGCGAATGAAATACGCCTTCGTCACACAATAATAAAGATTTTTATTTTTACCCTATATTTTAGTATATGCATTTGTTCATGTTATCAACCAATTTTAGTTGATTAGTAATGCATATGGCATTTAATCTGTCTTTTTACGTCTGTGATGCAAGAAGTTTAATTAAATAATTAAGTATAAGTCCCTAGTACCGATATGATAATTTTTTTTTTTATTGTAGGTAAAATCATCCAATGACAAATCCCGCCCTTGGGCGGAGCGGGAAGTAGTGTCAGACTCTTACTGACTAAAAACCTACCCCGTTCCTTCGTTGCCTATAGTGCCGGGGCTGAGCCTTCCTCTCAGAAAACGGCCCTTGACCCCAGCAGGCTTCAACCCTGCCTGCCTGCAGTTAGCAGGCTGGGCCTCTTCGGTTTGCTGACAGCTCCTTGAGGCGCGCGGGAACAGAACGCGCCGTCGACGACTTGGGCTCGGTCCGGCCGGTTACCGGACGATCGGACTCCGTGCTACCCATTGCACCGATATGATAATGCTGAGTTCCCGACTAAAAAAATATTATTTGTTTAAAAACAACTAATACTATGTTAGTTCAGAAGTTCATTAAACAAGTTACATATAATAAAAAATTACAAGTTATTGTAACTAAATTAGGTGCCATTGAATAAAAATTCAACATATCCATAAATACAATTCCATAAAAATATTTAAAATGTCACAAAATTAAATGTCACGGAATAAAAAGTCACAATGTCCTCAATAGTAAAACACTACGCCACCAAAGTCGTCCACAGTCAGTAAGTTAGTAACAGAACTATTGTTTATCTTGCTATAACTAAGTTTGTACCATAATGTACATACTCGAGTATAGTTTATTAGGCACTAGCTAAATGCAACTAAGTTTCACAAGAAGAGCTTCGACGTCCATATTAATTTATTTAACCAACACACTTTCGGCGACAGCATAAATTATAATGAAGCAAGCTTCAAGCGAAACTCGCCAATTTATGTTGCTACATCACTATTATAAGGAAACCGTGTGTAATTTAGTGTTCTATTCAGTCATTAAAATTGTTTATAAGGAAACAGTGGAGCTCCTTATAAAACCCTTGTTTGTGAGTTAAAGATTAAAGATAAAGATTAAAGATAATTTTATTTTGCAAATATGGGTAACAATGAAAGATGACAAAAATATATATAACAGGTTCAGCCATATTTTACCATATAGGCATGCAAAAGACTTAAAATTGAACATACATTAAATACAATTTCACACATTGTGTACACAATGAAACACAAAACAAAGAAAATATTCTAACTTAAAAAAAACGTTAAAACTTGTATTTTGTATTTCGGGCTGGTGTCCGCAACTCCACCACTAAGGCTGCCTGAGCGGAACGATTCTGCAGAGCGGAGAAACGAAGAAATATTAACCAATAGGATTGCCCAAAATCTCCGCTCCTCTTCAGTGGACAGGAAGCTCAAACTCTGTTCTGCTCAAACTATAGCTAAAACAGTTTGCTACTCCACTCCGCATTACTTTCTCACTCTACTTCGTAGTCTCGCTCCGCTCTGGTAGACAGACACAGTACGCAATTCCGCTTTGCATTAAACCTTTGTTCCGCTCTCTCGCTCCGCTTCGCTGTCTTACTCCGCTGCAGTGGACAGGCAGTCTAAAGTGCGTTTTTGCGTACAACACTACTTACAATGATTTATTGTTGATGCCGATGTATTATGTCATTTATTATGTTTTGGTATGAAATGTATGTATTACATATGTGAGTACATGATAAAACTGTGTTATTCCCTGCAGGTCAGGTCTGGAAGTCTGTTCCATGAACAGTGGAAGGCCCAAGAAGGTGATCTGTAAAGGAATTATGGCCGTGGAGGGTGGCAGAATTGACTTGTGGCCGTGGAGGGTAGCGGAATAGACTTGTAGCGGTGGACATCCATGAGTAGTTCTTTCTTCCGTAATTTAAAAAAACAAACCGGGTAAGGACAAGTCTGTCCGGTAAGGATCAGTGTCCTTTTTTGTGATCTTAGATAGATCTAGAGAATTAAAAAAAAAAATTACAGATTCCAGATTTTTTTCTATACTTGTGTTATGAGATCTTGCTTCATACCAAAAGACAATGTCCAAAATGGCCCTGTGCAATAAAGAGTATCAGAATACATGATAGTTAATCGTCTATTTTATTATATAAGTTGCAAATACTTCTGTATCATGGGCAAGCTGTATGCCAAAATGTACATTTAATAGTATTTTACACGACTAATAACATTAGTTGCCATCTTCGCCTGATGTTATGACGTGTTGATAGTGAAATAGAGATGGCCAATCAATTATAATCGACCGATTCAACTTTTAATCGATCGATTGTTTTTTTTTTTTTCTAAAAGTGTATTTCTAAAAACCTTATAAGAATACTTTATGAATGCGGTCATACCAAATTTTAAATTGCTTAGTACGACTTGGTTATTTTACTGGACTTGAATTGCTTTCAAAAACGACTTACCTGGCTGTGATTTTCGGAACTGTGTAAGCTATGAAAAATCATACCTAATGTTCGTTGTTATGGTTAGATTATAACCTCAAAATCTGATACCTTTTTTTAAATATATCTTTTCTGCAGCTAGTCCGCTATAAAAATAAGATCATATAGGAGTTTACTAATGATAGAGAATACATTAAATAATTTTCCGATGCTCTTGGCTCCAGGGCCAACAATGAACGGACACAGAGCAATGTCCTTTCCAGGATTCTATGTCAACGGGATGTATTTTATAGGATTTTATTTCTTAGTGAGTGTCAAAATATGCGCCTCAACAGAACATAAACGGCTGAAATCAAATTACGTTGACATAAAAGTTTTTTTTTTTTTTTTTTTTGGCGTAGTAGATTTGAGTATTCGATAATAATTTCAGATTCCTCCGAGCGTGCTCGAGAAAAAGGGCCTTCGGACAGACCGACAACAAAGTGATCCTATAAAAGTTTCGTTGAAACTTACTTACGGAACCCTAAAAAGAGTATGTCCCTTAGTTCGGCAATGTCATGGCAGTTGGCACAGATGTTAGACGACACTTCGCATCACTCTTCGTATCTCAGGGTCACATCAATCGTTTTTTTCACCAAATACGAGTATTGCTGTTAGTTATTCTTGTTAAAACTCAAAAACGGATTAACCGATTTTATTCTTAAAAACAGGAAGAAAAGAGTTAAAAAAAATAAATTGATGGAAAGATGACAAGCCAGTTCAGTCAGGGTGGAGCTAAGCGTGGAAACTAGTATTTTATAAAAATATTTCACACGCTGTACCTATTTTATCTATCCAAGGTCTTTATTTATGAACTTGTATAATAATAATTACATTCTAGTGTCCCAGTTTCGCGAAAGCAAACGCTAATGGAAGTTATTCTGTGTTCCGCGCTAAATTCCAAAGAACTGACTCTGCGATCGTAACAGAATAATTAATTCAATTTATATCATATTTAAATAACGAAATAATGTTTAAGTAAAGCAACATTTGAATTTGAAATGAAACGTAAAACCATTTCCAAGCAATTAGAGACTTGAAATAACGTAAAGGATTAATTTGTAACAATAAACATAGAGAAGTGCCTTTGTATATATTATACCTACAGGTGCATGGGTAATGTGAAAGTGAAACCCGGGGCCCTTTAACGAAAGCAAAGAAGGAACCGGAGTGGGTTTTTAATCAGTAAAAGTCTGACACTATCTCCCGCTCCGCCCAAGGGCAGGAGATGTCAGTGGGTGATTTTCCCTCCTAAAAACATGCCTACAGATGAAATATTGAGCGGGCGGTCGTCTCCTTCAGCGCAGCAATGATGCTAGCGAAGGAGACTGACACACGCGTAAGGGAATGGACATCCTCATGCCCCAGCCACTGGGATTCCTGATACCCGATTTCCAGTAACCGTAGGCATGGGTTTGCAGATGAAGAGCAATGGGTAACTCGCTGTCTGGCCGTCCGGACCGAACCCGAGTCGTCGACGGCGCGTAGTGTGTGTAGTCAAGGCAAAAAAAAAATAGGTGTGATTTTAGTCAGTTGTTTTCTGATACCTTAGAAAAAATACCTACAGGTGAAGTTGTAATTGGTTTAAAAAAATAAATTACAATAATTATTTCATTAAAGTTTACGGTACGGCTTAAGGAGAATGTTGGCCAAGTTTCCTTGTTAAGCGGATAGAATTAAGTTCTAAATTCCTAGAGAAAGGATGGTGATGTAAAAGATGTAAATTCTTGAATAAGAGGTACCCTCTCAACCGTCATTTCGTAATAAAAGTAACATAATTTACAGTTGAGGGGCAACCCTGTCTCTCATATGTCACACACATATTTTTTTTTAATTTCACTACTTTCTCACAACGAAATTTTGGGGGTTTGCGGAACAGAGAATAAAGTCCCACATATCTCTATTGAAAAGGAAGGATCCTCCGACCAGACAGGTGTTATATCTGATGGGCTACGCCCGATACATAATATCGGGCTGTTCTATATGTTCAAATCGCGTGGAGAATGTTACTGCGCGATGCAGGATTAGTTCATTTGTGACGACATAGATGTCGCTACACCAACTAGTCTCAAAATAAGCAGAGCTTGTGAAATAAGTACTAGATAACTGATAAACATATTTATCTACTAGTCATATTATGTGGTTTTATTTATGTTACATAAATAAAAACACTTATAACATACATTGTATTTACTATTTCAACGAGCGGCAGAAAGAAGAAACTTATAACAAGGAAACATGGCCCACGTGCTTTTTCATGAAATGGTCTACTGCGTGTTCAAAATTTTATCAAAATCCGTTAAGCCATTTGAACGTGAAGAAGGTACAAGCACACATAGACATATACAAACATTTGAATATATAGGTAACAAACTGCTGCTAGCTGTTTCGCCTGCGTGTTTGTAGAAAAATAATCTCTAGAGAACATACTCCCAGAATAAGAAGTATTTTATGTGCTATTCTAGGTTATGGTCTACACGTATACCGAGTTTCATTGAAATCCGTTCAGCCGTTCGAGTGTGAAGAAGTAACAAACGTACGCATTCACAAGCTCATAAACTATCCCTTTTATATTTTATAATATTTGTGTGATATTAGTGGGGCGGGTTTTTATTAAAAGGGCGCAGACTTTTGAGGTATTGATCATTCAATACATCAAAAGTCTGCGCCCGTTTTATTGAATTCTGTATCTCAGCGAAGCATTATCCTTATTTCTAAAGTTTGATAAAATCGTATTTGAATATAAAGTAGACCAAATTTAATTACGGAGAATTTTTGCACTTCGAAAATTTGAAAAGAATTTAATATTACAAAACAGCGAATTTTTATTACTAAGTTACTTTCTTTATTGAAATAAAATTTGTTGGTCCAATAAAATATTTTATATAACAACAGAAAATTATATTTCGATTGCCTTTTTGAACGATTTTACTTTGTTTTTTGTTATGATAAATTAAATTTTTCAACATCGAGAAACATCACATTATAACCTAATTTGAAGTCAAGTTTATTATATCCTCTCTATTACTGCAAGAAAATAAAAGAAAAACCTTTTGTTGAGTTTAACAAAGAATTATTCTTTCTCAAGAATCTTGGAACACAATGAATAGAATAGTTATTTGAAATTTATTTTCCTGTAGTTAATGTTATGCAAACTTTTAGAGACAAGATTCGTTCGCTTTGGCATGTGTCCAAAACCGCCTTCATTCCCCTTTTGCTTGGTGTGCAAGACAAACTAATAATTAACTTGTCACATAAACTACAATGATTATTTAAGCCACGTTATTATCTCTGTAAAATGTCATATACTTAGTTTACGTACCGTATTCACCCTACCTCAACTTTGACCTTACTTCAACGAAACTGGTCAAAGGTCTTAAACATTTTTAACGACACCAGGAACTTTTTTTATGTGGGCAACGAAAAGTTAAGTTGAACTCCAAAAGAATAAATCCCTAACTTGAAATTAGGATAATAAATCAGACTTCTAAGTTCAAACAGAATGTGATATATAAATTTATTCGTATAATTACACACAATGTATAATAAGTCTGTGTTCCCTGATAGCTAATCACCAACCTAAAGATCTTACAGTAGGTAAACAGGTTACTTCTGGACAATGTACTCCATCCTCTACTACATCGTCACTTTCCATCAGGAGAGATTGTGGTTAAACGCAAGCCTAATAAAATTAAAAAAGAAAAACCATTATGACAAATCGTATAACTAGTGACGCTATCAGGTGTTCAATAGAAAATTAAACAGTAAATCACTCATTGAGCATACAGTTAGTTCAATATCCCTTAGTTCCTGCTACTATCATGAATCTACGCTCGCGGGTTGCAATTAGATTCACGCACACCCTCGACTGGTATCGGCCCGTCATTTCTAGCGCCCCATCATCTAGTGAGACCACTTGACTTCATCTAGTTTCCGCAATTCACTCCCTCCATTCCACTAGAATCTGAAGAAGCTCGGCGTTTCGTACCTCTGATTCCCGCTACGTTGCCTCTGATTGCGTAACTTCCTTCGAGACCACATTTCAGGGCGTTGATTCAGCCTATAGCGTTACTATCTCGTAGGACATCGAGCGATAACCCCTTATCAGTAATAGCCATGACTTTCTAGTGTTGGACTTAGAGTAGACAATCCTCAATTGAGTCTCCGGTAGGTAGCGTTTGGTCCTCTCAGATTGGGAACAAGCTGTGCAAGATCAGCAAGTATTCACATGAATCTGGGGGATGATACCGGAACCTAAACAAACTTGAAGCAAGAGGAAAATATCAGTGACCTTTACTGCTAAGCTGATATGATCCGCTGTATTGCGATTTATCCGTGAAAATCGCTAGAGATTCCGTCACACCAATCACGAGTGGATTTCGTGATAAAAATAAAAAGTCAAGATTTAATCGATACGAGGAAAATACAAAAGGATTGAACGAGTTGTTTTCGTTCCAATCTGATGTGGACGAAGTAAAATAAATAGCTACCGTACAAGGTGAATTTTCTTTGATTCAGGGAAACAGTACCTATTAGACAAATAGGTCCTACTTTTCATTTAGATGTTTTCTATACTTAATATTATAGAAATTATAGAAACGAAATAAAGAATTCATAAAATAGTTGTTTCTTTATATTTTTGGAACCCGCTAATCTCAGGAATTACGGGATTTGTTTTTTTTTTTGGTATTATTTATCTCATTTACCGAAAACGGCTTATATAAGATCCGTTTATAAGATCACGCTATGACCAATAGAAGCAAAACAATGATCAAAAAATGCGGTAGATAACTAGTTAACTAACTAGCTAGCTGTAAAAAAACTAGACATTTTGTAAACCGGTTTAATAAAAAAAAAAAACATTTATATGGTTCCGTGCCTCAAAATGAAAAAAATGGCACCCTTATAAGTTCACTTTGTTGTCCGTCCGTCTGTCTGTCTATCAAGACCTTTTATGTCAGGAACGCGTGGACGTGTTGAGTTGAAATTAAAAACATATATTTAGGTCTGTTCAAGTTCCCTGATTAAAGAGACCGCCCTTGAAGCCGTGAAAAATTCATACTTCTGAATTAACGATTAAAAAAGATATGGCTTTTTATGTTGCAAAAAAACGTATATTTCGATATTCTCAAGGAATCAAAATTCATGAAGTACTTCTCGTTGACCCAGAATCCTGAAATTTGACATGAAGCAAGGTCTCATCGCACAAGTAGAGCAAAAAAATCTGAAAACTGTACATTTTTAGATAGATCACAAAAAAAAATGTGATTCGGATGATTATAGATAAGTTGGTACGGAACCCTCATTACACTTATTTAATAACGAAACAACCATTAATAGGCCCTTACATATTACGTCATCATTATTTTCATAATATTTCGGAGTTGATTCCGTATTAAGGTTTTTCCAAAGGGGAATCTATTCATCATCATGAGTAGATGCCGCTGTATCCTCCTGAAGGCGATCGATGACGGTGACCTCTCACGCCAGACCCAGCTTCAAGTCAAGTCAAGTCATGGTCCCAGAGATTTCAGAAAAACGTAGGAGTACCTAACAGGCTCTGCCCGCTATGACCACAAGGGTTTTCTGAAAAGAGAACTCGTGGTTCTAGAATGCAAAGGGCAGTTAAATGACCCATTTGTAGTTGTAGTCAACAAAAGTCTGACACGCCCTACCGCACCAGCTTTAAACAGAAGAAGACTTTAGAAGATTTTCACGCCTCAACAAAAAAAGAACTGTATTTGATACATGATTTTGTATTAACAGAACATTAGACCCAGAAGTTATTAGGTCCAGGAAAAACTGATGGTTCTTCACTCGCGCTACATTAAACCAAATAGATAGTTGCTTCTACCATCTTGAAACACTTACATTAATGTGACTTTCGCCCACCACAACGATAACATATTACCCATTTAGGGGTATTTTCTCACGTATAAATCACGTGGTAACTTTTCAGGACAGGACACACCTGGTATTCCTTTCAGTGTGAGATAAACAATTATCTTCGAGTTTGGAATCAACTTTGTGTTTGTGTTTTGTTTAAAACATCACATTTGATTTCATGGAAGATTCTCCAGGTGTTGAGAGAATGTTGCTTAAAAGTACGGTTTATTTCAACATACATTGAGAAATGACTTTCACTCTCATATGATTACTTTCTACTAATATGGTATAACGTGATATAGTACATTCAATCAATCAATCAATCAAATATATCATTTTGATACAAGTTCAGTAAGTTTGTCATTGCGACTGAGGCGGATTTCGTACGAGCAGTAGGTGAGGGTGTTAAGGAGCCAAGGGCTGCAGTTGCGAATTTGCACGTCTGTCAAACGCCGTTTTTCATTACACTTACGACTCATTGGGGTCTCCGCGCGCAATCTTATCCCACGTTTTATTTTTTTTTATTTTTTCGTGGCTTTTCGAGTAAATGTATTGAAAAAGTATTTGCTTTAGAGATTCTATGATACTTAAACATTTATCAGAAAGACGTATGAAATGACCTAGATGTACAGAGCAGGCTGGTCCCATATATCTATGGAAAAAAAATAGCTGTGAGTTTGGACAAGCTTTTTTCTGCTGTAAAAAATGTTACACTGAATATTACATTTATCTATAGGTATAAATAAAAGAGAAATGCCACTCACTGCTTAATCACGAAATGTGAGAAACTATAACACCCAAAAACTGGAAATTTGGCAGGTAGGTTTCTTAGAGGGTGTAAACATCCGCTAAGAACGGACTTTACGAAACTCCACCCCTAAGGGGGTAGGAGTTGTCTGCAAACTGTAGGGGCCCAGCAGGGCCGAAGCCTACTGGGGCCAAAGGTTATGTGAAAATGTCACCCGGGGCCCTGGGACGAAGGCAACGAATGGAACAGGGTAGGTCAGGGTCAGGATAGTCAGTAAGAGTCTGACACTATTTCCCGCCTCACCCAAGGGGGGGAGTTGTCATTAGATGATTTTACCTACCATAAAAAAAATCCGCTGGCAGAAGCTTGTAGCATATAATATTCCCACTGCTGGGACTGAGGCCCCATTTCTAGAAGAGGGAATAATATGCATGAAGGCCTTGTGCGGGCTAGTAGACGTGACATATCTTCGCAGTCACGCCGGTTTCTTCAAGGGGTTTTCCTTTACCGTTTTGAGAATAGTGATGATGAAATAAATTATAAAAAGTAAAACGCCTACTAAACTAGGATTGATCCAGTGAAATACAACTCGTAAGTCGAAGCCATTACCATTGGGTCTCCACTGCTTTCAAATAAAACACAAAAATATTAAATCAATCACATTACATGAGAAATGCTAGTAGCTGTTACCCTCCACCTTCGTTAGAACGCGCGAATGTGAAAATTATTGTTTCCAAAATCACAATATAGCTAACAGGAACCAAAAGTACTCGTATACCTGACAGGAATTCACGATAATAATATCAAATGTGAAACCTACAGTTCAAGATGACATTTAAACGGCTGAATAGGTTGGACCGGTTTTTTAGGGTTCCGTACCTCAAAAGAAAAAAAAAACTTAGCCCTTATAGGATCACTTTCTTGTCCGTCTGTGTGTCTGTATGTCAAGACCCTTTATCTCGAGATCGCCTGGAGCTGTAAAAAACTCAAAATCAAACTTCGAAAAACAAAGATACGGCAGTTTACGTCGAAAAACGTATATTTCGACACCCTCAACGGAATCAAAATTCATAGGATACTTCCCGTTGACCTATAATCCTGAAATTTGCTAAAAAGCAAGGACCTATAGCACAAGTATAAAAAAAAAATCTGTTAACTGTTATCTAGTTACGTCACAAAAAAAAACATCGATTCGGAAAAATCTTCGTAACTCAATTCTGTGAACTGTTTTTATAGGTAGTAGTAGTGTACGGAATCCACAGCACGTGAGTCCGACTCGCACTTGCCCGGTTTTTGTTTTCATTGACAGACTTGCACTTGACCACTATCTTACCTGATAAGTGATGTCGTTGCCCACGATGCTTGCTTAAAACCAACCTCTTTACTTAAAGACCCCAGGATGTAGCTATCAGGAAACAAAGAACCGACGGGGAATTCCACTGCCCCAAAACTTTTTATGAGTATGTGCTAATTTTCTTATTCGAGTTGTACGTTTCTAAGGAAAAAAAATGCAGGGCAAAGCCGTAGGAGCTAGCATTATATCAGAATAATCTGTATAGCAAATATCAATAAGCCAAGAGGTGACCTCTAAAAAGCTCTGTACCTCTACCATGAGTTTTAAGCAATAGTATTCGTCGCTACTCGATATCGACGCCGTAAATATTTTGTATGGCAAATTTTGGTTCTACAAATGACCGCTAGAGGCGCTGCAAAATTTGCCATACAAAATATTTACGGCGTCGATATCGAGTAGCGACGAATACTATTGCTTAAAACTCATGGTAGAGGTACAGTACGTCTAAATGCCGAAAAATAAAATAAAAAAATGAAGCCAATTAGGCCGCGCTATTAATTTCGCCGTTTTCCCGCGCCGTTATCTATTGAGTTACGAGCAATTTCGATATCAATTTATCACATCGGTAAATTCAAACTGATATTGCTTTGCAGATTTATTAAGTGCTTAACGCGAGGGGACTCTCATGGAATACTGAAAATTGATAAGATACCATTTAGAGAAGAGTTTTTAAATCTTCTTAGTCTAATTGGCTTTTTTCTTACGTAGTAACGCTTACTGAGGAATAGGAAAAATAAAAGTGTCTAGCTTGGTAAATGATCAAATCGTAGGTATACATATATAAGTAAAACATCGAAATTATAGTTAAAAATAAAATATTTTTATTTCAAACTACTTATACAATGTTTATAATATAGGTCTTAAAACCTATGCTATAGTACCTACTGCAATATCCATGATTAAAATGACATAATGATTCAAGAAAATAATAAAAAGCAAAACAAAAAATATAAACATTAAACATCCTACATGTAATAATATTAATAATCGGTATTTTTAATAATAATTGGCCGAATAAACCTCTCCAGCATTGCGGACTTTCCGATACCATTTTCAGAATTCCGTTGGCATTCCTCCGAATCCTACGCATCAGAAATTCGGCTTTTTTCGCATTATGGCACAAAATTCGACTCTTCCATCAGCGAAATGTAACTGAAGCGCTGCAGAAACGTGGAACGGTAGCCCCATCAGAACCCTACTACGGCCGTTGTTATATTATAATATACACATGCGATGAGGGACGTAGGCCCTTTGCGTGTAGTTAATACATTGAGCGCTGGTGTAAAAGCTTTGGTAATATATACAATAATATATACAATATACAATTAAAAGTACCACCTTCGTAAAAGATCGAATCTCAGAGCAAATACAAAAAGTTGTGATCAGATAAATATACAGCAATAGTTTCATAGAGGAATAGTTTATACCGTGAACAAATAACAGTTAGGCTAAGACTTAGAGACTACCCTTAGCTATCCTAAGCATAACTGTCCGGACCGATCCTAAGTTGTCGACAACGTTGCGTAGTGTTCCAAGCACGCCTCAACGAGTTTTCAGCAAACCGTAGGAACCCAGCAGGGTGGAAGGCAACTGGGGCCAAGAATCGATTTCTGAAAGGAAGGTTCGGCTCCGGTATGAAAGACCACGAAGGAACAGTAGTGGCTTTTTAGTCAGTAAAAAGTTTGACACTATCTCCCGCCCTGCCCACGGGCACGGAGATGTCATTGGATGATTTTCCCACTGCAAAAAGAAGCCATCCTAAGTAATCAATAAGAAATATATGTAAGAAACTTTCAAATTAGGTGCTTTTAAATATTAAAACAAAAGTTAAAAAAAATAATTATACAAAGAGCTGTTCTATTTGCAGAGACAAAATAACATTTTGTAAAAGGTCTATATAATGAAGCCTGCTAAATAAGTACTTGACACTCTCAGCCCCGGATGTAAGGTGTCCAATAATCTGCTTTACAACCCTTTTAGCGTTCCTAAGTAAAGACAGCGTAGTCTAAAAGGACGAGGCTAAATAGCGAGCATTTGTCCGATCCGGCGAGAAGGCGACCCATCTGCCGGACGTAAAGTAAATTCTTAAAGGCTACCCCACACAACTGCGATGCGACAACAATGCAATAATATAATACGATTTCGAAAAAAAAAAAACTGCTCTGCAGTTTGAACAAATGAACATTGGGCGGTATGTTGAACAGAATATCTAGAATAGAGTTCCACAAACAACCGTTGCAAATGTCCTTTTCATACAAATTTTTATTGTAATACGTGCAATACGCACTCGGGACGCGTTTTTTGCCTTTTGAAATTTTCCGATGAAATTCACATATACAAACAACCTATCTATCGGTAACCAACCGGACCGAGCCCAAGTCGTCGACAGCGCGTACTGTTCCCGCGCGCGCCTCAAGGAGCTGTCAGCAAACCGTAGAGGCCCAGCCTGCTAGCTGCAGGCAGGCAGGGTCGAAGCCTGCTTGGGTCATGGATCAATTTCTGAAAGCAAGGCCCGGCCCCGGCACGATAGGCAACGAAGGAACGGTTTAGGTTTTTAGTCAGTTAGAGTCTGACACTATTTCCCGCTTCGCCCAAGAGCGGTATTTGTCATTTGATGATTTTACTTACCATAAAAAAACACCCTATCTATTAAAACATGAAAGTTCAATAGGGTAATATAGTCCCGGAATGTTTTAATCCATAACTGATCCTACCTGCGCTTCAAGCGCTTTAGTTGGATAGACGGTAAGTCTCCTCCTTGAAGTTTGGCAGCGTACAGCGCAGGACTGCAAGTATGAGCGTAATGTGTAGGTATCTGTTTATACTAAGTTAGATACCTGAAGGATTTATGCCTTGTTTGCGTAATAATGTGTTCCGAAACAGTATGCATGAAGTTAACTATGAAGCTATGGAAACTACACTATGTAGATAGCAATCGTTGCCTTTCGGATTGCTATCTCATTCGCGAGAACTGGGTTGTAGCGATAAGAGATAGTACTGTGAGATTGTGAAATACATCCGGAAAAAGGAATGTGGGATGTAACCCGAGTGATCCGATCAGAGATTTGCATCTTAAGACATATAAGTTTATACACCGTTAAATTTTGATCGCTTTAATCCCGTGGAGGGTCGATTTAGCACATGAAACATTATCGATTTGTAAACATAAAATTAAAACATAAAGTACTTTTTACCCGACTGCGCCAGAAGGAGGGTTATGTTTTTCGAGAGTATGTATGTATGTATGTAAGTATGTATGTATGTATGTATGTATGTATGTATGTATAATTGTTTGGCACGCTCTGCAGCCTGAACGGCTCGATGGATTTTAGCTTGAGAGGTGTCGTTAGATTCGTATTTACTGTGAGAGTGACACTGGGTATATCAAAATAAAAAAAAAACAAAATGGCGGATTTGTAACGCCAAATTCAAATGTTTGGCACGCTCTGCGACCTGAACGGCTCGATGGATTTTAGTTTGAGAGGTGTCTTTAGATTCGTAATTACTTTGAAAGTGATATCGTAATAAAATAAAACTAAAAAAAATAAAAAATAAAAAACGGTAATTTAAAAAACTAAAAAACCCGACTGCTTTTCTGAGCATTCATGAAAAAGCCCTAAAACAAGAAAATCTGGCAGTCGGGACCCATTCTAGAAAGTCAGCCGTCTAGTCAATAGATTGGAGTAATCTGCAATGTAATATAGGTATGTGCTCTCAATTCTAGAATGGGTCCCGACTGCCAGATTTTCTTGTTTTAGGGCTTTTTCATGAATGCTCAGAAAAGCAGTCGGGTTTTTTAGTTTTTTAAATTACCGTTATTTTTAAACTCGAATTACCTCATTAATTTTACGCATGTACGAAATTAATTTCTTTAAGTAAACTTCAGCTGGGTGATTTCAATGACCTGTAGGTAGTTAGTACGCAAAGATAGACCACTACCTACAAGGTAATTGACTCGTTTACTTAAAGAAATTAATTTCGTACATGCGTAAAAATATTAATTTGAGTTTTAGAAAAAAACAAAACTTTATTTTTTAAATTATCTTTATAAATCGATAGTGTTTCATTTACCGGATCGACCCTCCACGAGATTAAAACGATTAAAATTTAACGGTAATAAAGATTTCAGGTCACTGTCTGCGATAGTATTAATTTTAATAAATAATTCGATGAATGATTTCACTGCTATAAAAGAATTTTACTTAAACATTACTATATAAAATTTAAAAAATTAAAAAGAGCCTACATGATATGTTAGTAGACAAGTGCTAGTACTCTTTATAAGACTTCCTATTGGACAAATCACTGCTGCAGTATAGTTCCCTACAGTCATGATGTGTTCGGTGGCCCACTGGTGTGTTAGATGTGTTAGACCAACCTTAATACATTTCGTTAAGTTTTTCTTGGTTTATGTAAAATATTAATATAATTTGTTATAATAATGTACCTGTATTCCTATGTGACTATTGTGTGCCCCAAGGGCGGGACGTAGCTGATCAATTTAATTATTTAAGACCTGTATTATGTACAAACCTATGATCCATAATAAAGATATTGAAGTTGAAGAAGTTGAAGTTAAACTACACCATTAACATTCCGGGTCGCTTATAAGAAGTGTGATTTTAAGAAGAATTCGTGAAACTAATTACCTACTTCTACTACACAAGTACGGCATGCTGCATGAATTGAGAAACTCTCTTATATTAAAATATCTTCAAAAAGGGGGGTGATCAATTGATGATGCTGTTCCTACTCCTGGAATAAAATGTACGAGTATTTTATCCCTAGAGTATTTAGCTATATGATAAGGGAATCCTAGCGATAATTTTCTATTTTCATACAAGCGATGCCGGTTATAGAACTTTATATACTCGTACATATGTGAATTATTATGAAATGAAAACTCTCTATCAACAAACTGTTATAACATTGAAATAATATTAGTAAATAATGTTTGTATTCTCTCAGTTTTCAACTAAAATTTAATTAATATGTTACGTAATATCATTTGATAGCAACGTAGATAGGTAGGTCCAAGTTGAAATCTTGAAATAATTGCTACTACGATTTAATTAAAGAAGCAATGGATTTAAATGAATATTCATGTTAAGAGATATTTTATTCTCAGGCCAAACTAAAATATACCTGTACCTACAAAAATGATGTTGGTTTTAGTACTCTATTATTAAGCTTCATTTTAACAGCCAGCATAAGTAGTGAACAAAACTAAAGTTTTAGAGTAGGCTTAGCTGTTTAACCTAGAAGCTTTTCACGTTTATGTTTCACTAGCTTCCGCCAGAGGCTTTGCCTGCGTGGAAGTAGGTTTATCCAAACAACCTTAGGTCCTCTTTTTCATGGCATTAGGGAGTAAATCCTTTCTTTGCGCAAGCCTACGTCATAATAACTATATGCGTGCCTAATTCCACAATCTCTTTAGTAGCTTAAGTTGATGGTATAGAAGTAACTTTGGCTGCATATTGTGAATAATCAAGAAGGAACGCTGACATTTGAGATATAGGACACACATGTCCTAATGCAGGTGTCAAAAGACTCGAGTTTTATGCACGTTTCAACGTTTCGCCTAGTCACAATTATGATTAATACTTATTATGATAACAATGTATGTACTCTAGAATGTTTCCTCTTATTGTATTAGGCTTATGAATACACCAGCTTGTACCCTAAACTGTAGGCCCCCGTTTCATCTTTTTAGGGGATACATTTTTGAAAATCTTCTCTAGGTGCTTGCCTACGTCATGAAAGAAAATTTTGTGCAAAATTTTATGCTCATGGTCTCAGGAATTTTAGCTGTGCTTTGATAAGTCAGTCTGTCAGTTTCTCTACATTTGTATCCAACCTTATTTTTAGTGTTAGTGTCTAGTATTTTTATGCAAAAAAATGTGACAAAAAGCTTGTTATGTTACCTGGTTGTTCACACAAACTCATGGTAACTGGGCCATCCGGGAGACTAAAGGATTGTTTTGCTCCCGCACCCAGCTGTGCGCAGGTGGTCAATGCGGGCATTAGGAACGCAACGACCTGCAGTGATCTGTGTTGTACTTAGTGTCCAACTTGTGTAGTATTTTTGGGAAAAATATAAAATGGTGTAAATATTTATTGGAATCGATAGTGTTATATATAGATTATTATTATTATTATCAGTCGGTCAGAAACCTTTTATATAGACGTTTGCTCTACAAACAACTTCACCAAGGCCCGAAATTTGTTTTGGGACGAAAAACTGTCCCATGCCTAAGACCACAAGGCCATGTAAGTATAATATCTAATCCTAAGCAAACAGAACCCCGCCTAATCTAATTGAGTAATATCCTCCCCTACAAATTCTAATGAAAGCATTTGCTTGTTTGTGGTGTGAGCGAGTCTTGAATAAAATTATCAGAAAGTCCGACCCCACCATCGTCAATTTCTTGATATCAAGCCAAGCTGCTGAGTAAGCAGTAATTGCATAAATTAGCGCGGGCACACGATCAAAGGAGCCAAATGGGGGACCGAGTGCCTACGGCCCACACTCGCCGTACTGGAGCGTTCCTTCACAATGTAACGGCCGTGGAGTAATTATATTGATATCAAACTACTGACCCGTACATAGCGTTTAGTGTGCTGAGGCACTCTGCTAAAGCGATGAGAGTAGGCAAATATAAATGGGTCAATTTTTTTTTTCAATTTTGGTGGCGAAACCGTTACTTCAGAAAATCGAAGAAAAAGTTTCTCCTACAAAATTGAAAAATTTGAAAAATGTTTATATTAACCCAAATACTCAATGACCCTGCTTTTTTCTCTATAATGTAACCGGTAACCGTCCGGACCGAGCCCAAGTCGTCGACGGCGCATATCGTTCCACGCGCGCTTCAAGGAGTTGTCAACAAACCGTCGGGGCCCAGCTGGGTAGAAACCTCCTGGTGCCATGGGGCAATTTGAAAACGTTACACCCAGGAACCTGGAACGAAGGTAAAGAAGGAACAGGTTTGGGTTTTTTGGTCAGTAAAAGTCTGACACTATCTCCCATCCCACCCAAGGGTGCAGAGATGTCATTTTGATGATTCCCCCCCCCCCATAAAAAAACCTATAATGTTCCCACTGTTGGGACTCAAATCTCTCCAGGGGAGGGAATGGGCCGTAGTCCACCATACGGACCCAGTGAGGATTGGTGTGGAATTGGTGGAAGTCTTCGAACAACAAAATATTTTGCAACTCTTATTTTTTTCTTTGCAGTTTGATAGTAACTGCCTTTTATATCAGTATGCCCATGTCAGCAACTTAAGGAACTGCGAATTAATATATAGATCGGCGTTCCCTTTATACTCTTAGTGACCACATATTCGGTTGAAATGGAATTCCAATAGACTAGATAAGCGCTGGTGCTCTTCAAATCAATATAATTCCAACTATGGTGACCGCATTCTTGGCTTCTTATTTGGGTTGAGTGGAGGACGTGATGCCCTTGGAACGGGACGTAAGAATGGGTGGGAACTTGCCCTTACGTTCCTAACGTGTGAAACGAGCGAATTCAGTGGACTGGCTAAGATAAATTAATCATTTATTTTCCTATAAGTATAATGCCAATTCAAATCTTCGAAACTAAAACAAAGATGTCAAGGACCAAAATTTACTATTAAAATTTTATTGTGTTTTATCTTTTTCAAGGTTGTGATTAAAACATTCATAGCTTAAAAAATACGATAAAACTTTCGTAAATTATACCTACTTTGGTAAAAACGAAAAAGTTTGAAGGATTCGCCCTGTGGGAAATTTTACTTGAAAACAAAAAAAGGTACACAAAAACCTAGTTTAAGAAAGATTGGGATGGAAGTTTGTGGAAATTATCTCGTCACCTTGACATCCTGCACCAAAGCTGGATCTCAAGCTAAACCATAAAGGCTCGAAATTCACTTGACACCAGTAATTCAATTTGCCAACAAGGTTTACATACATTGTGGATGAAGCCCTCATGTGATACAGTTTTGGGATAGAGCGACACAACTTTGCGTAACAAACTATCCCTTGATGGAATTTATTTGGCAGACAACGGGACGCCAACACTGTATTTCATGTTAACTCAATTTTTCTTGAGTTTGTTAAACAAGTATTTTATTATCTTAACAATCTTTTGGCCGGAAACAATTGTCCGAGATTGAAGTTGGAGCTTTTGTATTCTTACTTTTTAATAAAATAAATTGGTTTGGTTTGTTTGTCACAAATATTTTCTTTGTATTTACGATCAGTAAATACAGTTAACATAAGAATTTTAGTTGTTTGTTTTGACTGCCTTTTGCTGCCTCAAAGTGGGTCCTTTCTCCTTGTGTTTTGGTACCGCATTAGCTCTAAACCTAATGCGATCTAGACCCACATAACACATACGTACAAAACGTTTTTGGAACACTATCATCATGCATACCGGTAAGGTGCGTGTTTCCTGATAGCTACAACCTAAGGGTCCTAAAAACCAGAAAAATTACAATAGAGTTTTGCATAAAAATAGTCGAAAGAGTAATTAAAAGAAAAAAAGATATTTAAGCTATGCTTTCCTATGTATAAGACTTATATAATATGACAAGCATAGACGTAGTGAGATAAATCTATACAAAAATATTAAAGATAGAAACCAAAAAGTTGAAAACAAAAATTTTAATAGCAATAATTTCATTTACAATTCTTAAGATACTCAAACATAATAAAAGAACTAAATTAAAATATTATAAAATAAGGACTCTGACGATGTCAGGGGGACACGAGTTATTTAATAAAAAAAAAAACCTAAGTGTATTTAAGTCAAGAGTAAATAGGTTACTGCTAAGCAAGCGTGCACCTCTGTCGACCACATCCTCACTTACTATCAGAAGTTATTTCAGAATGGCTGTCACCCAGAACTACTACTGTTTAAATCGAGGCTCCATTAGTACTCGTAATTTTGGAAACTTCAGTAAGGCCAACTTCAGTAAGGCCACTAACTTATGCGACTGCTACCATGACCTTTATTCCTACCTTTGTTTTGACTTATGGACGGCCATTCTATTGACTCGTAACCATATCTCCATAAACGCTGAGTTCAAAGTAGTGATATATATATGACTCTACCGTCTTTGCAGTAGGTAGTGGTCAAGTGGTAACTGCCCCGACTTAGGCGCCCCAGCTTCGCACGGATGCAATGGTGATATTAAATATATTATGCATGTAATTTACATACAAACCTTCCTCTTGAATCACTCTATCTACAAAAATCGCATCAAAATCCGTTGCGTAGTTTTAAAGATCTAAACATACATAGGGACAGACAACGGGAAGCGACTTTGTTTTATGCTATGTAGTGATTTATTTAGGAATAACTAACCGTTACACAATAGGTCTTATTAACAAACTAATACATATAAGTTTATCATACAAATGTGCATCTCACACCGTTATTCACAAAATACTCGTACATCTTAGAACGTTATTTTGACCGAAAAAAGTAAAAACAAATAATCAATAATTTTTTATCTTTTGTAGGCTTAATGAGGCTGTTCCGAAAACTATTGATGGACATTGGTAGTATGTCCAAATCAGTAAACATTTTATTATAATCATTACAAATACGACGTAGAAGAAGGTGCGCGGGTTCCAGCATTGGTTCGACAGGAAGAGATTGCGAAAACTGGATGTCCACGCACATCTCATCCCAAAACACCACTTTTTTTTTTATCACCACTACTTCTAAAAAGGTGAAAGAAAACATCGTGAAGAAACCGGCATGTCCTAGAACTAAAAATTCGAAGACATTTGACATCCACAAATCCGCACTGAGCCCGCGTGGTTAATTACGGCGCGATAGGGAGAGGAGACTTGAGTCTCAGTACTGTAGTGTGAATATACAAATGCTGATTATTCTACCATCTTTTACAAACCCATAGGCAGTGTCGGAGGATTCGCCCGGGTGTCGCCACTGTGCGGAACATCCGGAGGACACGGTGGAGCACACTGTAGAGGTGTGCCCCGCCTGGGCGGAGCATCGCCGTGTCCTCGTGGGGGCGATCGGCGGCAGCGATCTCTCTCGCCGGGCCTTGGTTCAGGCCATGGTCCGTAGTGAGGAGGGATGGCAGGCGGTCGCCTCCTTCTGCGAAGCAGTAATGCTAGCGAAGGAGGAGGCCGACCGCATCAGGCAGAGGCAACGGGGCGCTCGGCCCAGCCGCCGCCGGGATTCCGATCCCGATTTCCGGCCACCGTAGGCGCGGGCTTGCGGACGGCGTGCAATGGGTAGCACGCTGTCCGATCGTCCGGTAACCGACCGGACCGAGCCCAAGTCGTCGACGGCGCGTTCTATTCCCGCGCGCCTCAAGGAGCTGTCAGCACACCGAAGAGGCCCAGCCTGCTAACTGCAGGCAGGCAGGGTCGAAGCCTACTGGGGTCATGGGTTAGTTCCGAAAGGAATGCTCGACCCCGGCACGATAGGCTACGAAGGAACGGGGTAGGTTTTTAGTCAGTAAGAGTCTGACACTACTTCCCGCTCCGCCCAAGGGCGGGATTTGTCATTGGATGATTTTACCTACCATAAAAAAAAAAAAAAAAAAAAAAAACCCATAGGCAGTGTCGATTAAACTTTGTTAAATCCTGCAATGGCTTTCAATACTTCAAAGTTCAAACATATTCTATAAACACGATGCGTTGCAATTAATTACTGGGCGCATTCCATTACAATTTCCGTTCGCTGCCACTGTAATGGCATCTGTTAAAGAACTCGTCAACATGTTTATCGAACGAGGGCGGTAATGAAAATATTTCATTACTCTGTGACGACCTGTTTGGCTGGTTGATGGCTGACGAGGTAATGTCCTTTATTCTACTAGTTTTGTTGGCACAGATTGTAAGTGTATGCTATCCATTGAAGTAGCTCTTACATTACGAGAGTGTTGATTCATCTCGTTGAGCCAACATTTGCTAACATTGCATTGTGGTGTGAATTGGTATTTTTTTTTTGGTCTTTGAAATGTCTCAGTAATGGTGGTACGTATTATTGGGTCATTCAGTTCCCTTCAAAATGGGTGAGCTGCGTGGGGCTGAGGCATGCGTCATGCTCGTCGTCATTTGGGACTGGCTGAACATCTCTTAGCTGCCAGTCGCATAATTCAATTTCTATTTTTTAGTTTTTTTTTTTACTTATCTACATTGTGCTCTCATAATAGAAGCGAAAAGATATATATGTAATAAAGATTTATGTAACCCCTAATATGATTTAAAAATAGTGTCCATGGAGTTTCTTGCACGTTCTTCTCCATAGAGATCTGTGCTTTTGGAACGTGCAGTTTAGCTTCACTTTTTTTTTTTTTGACTGGCTGATATTTCGACAATCCAAATTGCCTGTCGTTGCTCTATTTGAAATAAAAGATTCTAATTTATGATTTGAATAAAAATATCTATTTTCTTGCTTTGCCTCATTATTTAGAGTCTTTTTTCATTCTTATTATTACACGTGTCTGTACCAAATTGTCGACTGTATAAATTAATCTTGAAGTAAACTTTAGAGCTTTCTTCACATTTATGATTTCGAATGAATTTGCGTTTAGACACAAATAATAAAAATTTGTCAAGTACTAAATTTTATATTTCTTTCTCTCTCGATAGATAATAGCAACCCTTGTACTCTTACCAACTTCTTCTGACAAAAACTACCAAGAATTAAGTTTACTGAAAAAAATCTTGGCTACTTAAAAGCAGTTCATTTCAAGAACTTCTTCAAACAATAGTTTTCCTAAAACTCTTGAATCATCATCCAGTAAAACATCGGTCATCTTTAAAAAAGAAACTGTCTGAATTATTCTTGCAGCATTTATCATTGTCTGAAGAGCGATTCCTAATGGTACATTGCTAGCAGTTTTCTCAATTAATTAATTTTCAAGACAGCTGTTTCCCGACAGTTTTGTTCTTTGTTGTAAGGTTGTTAAAATGGAATCGGATCAGTAGTGGAATGTTGGTAATCTCTTCCTGTCTTTATTTCTTTATATGATCGTTCTCTTCCTGTCTTTATGTCTCTATACACCGTTAAATTTTGGTCGTTTTAATCCCGTGTAGGGTCGATTCGGTACATGAAACACTATCGATTTGTAAAGATAAATATGAAAAATAAAGTACTTTTTTTTTCAAACTGGAATTAATTTCCGCATGTACGAAATTAATTTCTTCAAGTAAACGTCAGAAGTGCGCGGCCAATAAATTGTAGGTAGTATGCAATGACCGACAGCTACCTACAAGGTTATTGACTCATTTACTTAAAGAAATTAATATCGTACATACGTATAATAACTACTTTATTTTTTTATTTTATCTTTACAAATCGATAGTGTTTCATGTACCGAATCGACCCTACACGGGATTAAAACGACCAAAATTTGACTATGTATAGTATCGTTATCTTACCAACGCTTTTTTGAGTTGGGATTTCAAAATAAGAAGCATTTCTTTTAAATAAGTGTCAGTCAGAAAATTGATGCTAATTGCACGTTCCAAATTATGGAAAAGAGTGTGCAAGAAACTCGATGGTCATTATTATAATTATTTTGTTTTACTAATATCTCGTTTACTTATTTCTTGTCGCTTCATCAGATGACTTCCCCTGCTCTGGGGTGGATCGTGAGGGCATATCAGACTTTTACTGACTGAAACCCAAGTATGCACTTTCATTTGCCTCTTGCAAAAAAAAAGGCAAAAAGATAAGCTGCATTCCCGCAGCTTATCCTTTTGCCTTTACTTTTCATTTAACCTTTACTTGATAAAAAATAATTGTACTGCGACTCGGTTAGTGATGGCTTTTTTTTAAAGTTGGGGAATCGTCCAATGACATCTCTCGCTGTAGGGCGGAGTAGGATGACGTGTTAGAAATTACTGACTAAAACCACACCGTTCCTTCTTTGCCTTTTGCGTTACAGGACCACCGATTCCCTTTCGAAAGTAAACCCATGACCCCTGTAGGCTTCGGCCCTGCTGGGCCCCTACAGTTACGGTTACGGCACGGTCGCATGGTGAGGTACCCATTGCTCGTTATCCGCAAACCCAAGACCACGGTGGCGTGAAATCAGGGTCGGGGTCTTCTGGTCGGGGGCGGCTGGGGCTTATGGCGTGCTTAGCACCGGGTTGCGACAGTCGCTGTCTCTATATCGCCATGTGAACTGAACCTGTCGGAACCCTGCCTGCCAAGCCACGATTTGTCGCGGCAGCAGATTCGTCGATGATCCTCCGACCAGATAAGTCTTGTGTCTGGTCCGGGTGACAGTTAATTTCGGACTGTTGTATGTGTTCTAATCACACAGAATACCTACTCTCTTCTCTGGTCGGCCTCATCCGTCCTCAAGCACCAACTTTGTAGAGACACTTAGGCTGCGGTCTATGTGTATGCGGCTGACGTACCCACCTAATCCCATTTAGTAATGTGATTGTCTGTTGAAAATTCATTCAACCAATAACAGCAGAAACTGACACTATGAATAATATTGTGGAGTTTTGGTCCAAGAATCTTGGTCTTGGTTCTTGTTTATAAAATATCATCGGGTCAAAAAAACTATACACTACTATAAGCTATAAAAATATTATTTAGATTAGTGCGGAAACGAAAGATCTGATATACTCGTAGAACACATTTTTACCCATCTCAGTCAGACGTCAAAATATAAAAAGATAAACCCTAAAAACTTTTGTACATTGTCAGTTTCTTGTAACTTGGAATCAAAATACGTAAAAAATTCAACACTCACACTAAGTAAAAATAAGACACAAGTTTTTTTATGTAACATGTATACACCTTTCAATTTTGCTTGTTTTAATGACGTGGAGGCTCGATACAGTACATGAAACACTATCGATTTGTAAAGAGATAATTAAAAAAAGTCCTTTTTTTTTTACTCGAATTAATTTGCGAATGTGCAAAATTCATTTCTTTAACTAAACGCCAGCTGAGCGAGGCCAATGACCTGTAAGTAGTAAGTACACAATTGACCGACAGAAATTAACATTTCATTTCATCATTCGTACATGTGTATATTAATACGAGTTTTAGAAAAAAAAAACTTTATTTTTTTAATTTTATCTTTACAAATCGATAGTTTCATGTACCAAATCGACCTCCCATGGGTTTAAAACAATCAAAATTTAAAGGTGTATTTTGTATTAGTGCAATGCAGTCCTTAATATTCCTGCTTAGTGTAGTTTACACCAGAGTATAATAGTAGCCTAGATAGACTATACCATAGAGGCGACAAAGACCGGGTAGCCTCCTTACTGAAACCGAATATTAGCAGCCAGTATCTTTCTGATCACGTCTTAGAACTTTAGTCATTGTGATGTGGTCCTTCTTGGTCTATAATTGACGTAAGCATACCATTGCTATGGAGGAACAATGTTTTTCTTTTTTTTTTTTTGCAATGTGTAAATTTATTCAATTACTGTAAATTAATCATAATATACAGATTGTAAGTTTTTTTTTGTTTAACAGTAAGTTTTTTTATTATATTCTATTTAAATAACATTCCTGTAGGTACTCCAAGGTACTGGCAAAGTACATATAGCTAGTATCTAAAGATAATGACAAATTATTAGTTTACTACCATTTTATATTTTCCGGTTCGTATGACTTGGTTTAGTTTTCCGGCTCAAGATTACCTAGAAACAATATAAGTCAAGGTTATTGCCAATCACTCACAATTCCAAATATTTAGCAGTTTAAAACGTCCTTGAAAAACCGTTCCATAAATCTTAAAAGATACTAACTAACTTATTGTTTCCAATTAAAAATAAAACTCAAACCTCAAAACCACACTTTGCTTTGAACACTCTGTATAATCAACATTAATTAATTAATATCATGACGCAACAAACTGGGAGAAGAAAATAATTATATTTTTTTCCCTGAATTATAAACGCAGAGAATAACCGACGTTATTGCAATAGGACTTTGGACTATATTCATTAGAAGGTATGTGTGTCAATACGGAATGTACATAAGTATGTTTCCACGTTCCATTTCAGGTAAAAGCTTTTCCTAATATTCGTGGATCGTGGCTCGCAAATATGTTATTGCTCGGCGGGTTGGTAAATGTTTAGCCATCGCTCATACGGGCCTGCATGTAAACGATACTTGTGGCATATTGGCAAAATACATTAGCTTTCTAATGTATGACATTGTCAAGGAACAAATGTGTTTTGAGGTGTTTATCTTCCTGTTACCTAGTTATGTGCTGATAGACGCTACATTTTTTTTAACTTTCAATTGCAATTCTTGTTTACTGTAGATAGAAATAAAGTCTGAAATAAAGTATTTTGGTTTCTCAATAAGTATACACCGTTAAATTTTAAATTTTAGTCGTTTCAATCCCGCGGAGGGTCGATTCGGTACATGAAATACTATCGATTTGAAAAAAAATAAAATATAAAAACAATTTTTTAAAAAAAAACTCGAAAAAACAAATCAATGACCTTGTAGGTAGTTGTCGGTCGGTTGCGTACTAACTACCTACAGTTCATTGACCTCGATCAGCTGACGTTTACTTAAAGAAATTAATTTCGTATATGCGTAAATTAATTAGAGTTTAAAAAAAAATTCTTTATTTTTCATTTTTATCTTTACAAATCGATAGGGTTTCATGTACCGAATCGACCCTCTGCGAGATTAAAACGACCAAAATTTAACGGTGTATAGGTACAACATGTAGCATATTAAACCCAAATCCTAGAAATAGAACGTTCAGAATCAGGTACTGAATAGATTTTAAGTTTTTTTTAAAAAAAGGTACCTGTAGGGTCCTATTTTGATAAAGTCTTGGTACATTTTGATGGCGTCACTACGTATAAATACGCTAATGATGCCATCAAAATGTATCAAGACTTTTTGTATGTACGTACGTAGATAGAAACCAATACAGATGCGCTAACAATGTAGTGTGTCGAACCCATAATATTTGCCTAAAATTTTATTAGGATAAAGCTCATTTCCTAAAAAAACACTAATACATTTGAGTAAAATTTCAGTGTTCAGAATATAACAGGGTCAGGTCACCCTGACCTGACGCTGGAGTCCGATGGATGCGAGACGCACAGGACCGACCTTTGTGGCGACGCTTGGGGGAGGCCTATGTCCAACAGTAGTAGTCTTTTGGCTGAAATGATGATGATAATGATGCTCAGAATATAATTGTAACTTAGTTTTCTTATTGGGGTGTACAATAGTTGCATTATTCCAGTTACATGTGTTTTTTTTTTTAATATTTTTTTGAAGTTCCACTAATTTAAGCTTTCTGGTATATTCGACTGATAAATGGTTTTTAGTTTATACGCTATAGTCACAAGTCCTAGCTTACCTGAAAAAACCATGTAACTGTGTGACAAATATGGCGAATGCAATTTATTGATATCCAATTCCAGAAAATATCATTATAAATTTATCCTTGCCTGTGGAAATGCAGAAGCCTATTCCACGTTTTTAATAAAAAACTCAGTAAACAAATTCATCGCAAACAAAAATACATTTGACATGTTCACTGAAAACGTTCTTATCTAACCACGGAATCCAATCTGCGGGTGTCCTGAGATTGAAATCGTGTAAACACGAATAGAAACGAATGTACACGAACAAACAAAACTTCGCACGAATGCGATATAGGATGACAACTAAATGGCTTGATACAGCTAGACAAGAGATACTGATACTATCTGAATTGTTACTGTAGAAATTCTTACATACCTTTCTGTTTAAAATTTTGGGAATGTGACAAATATTCGTGCTGCTTTGCGTTTTTCATCGTTATACTTACGTTTTTACTGTCACAGAGTAAGAATTAAGGAATAAGAATTATGTTCACAAACATCTTAACTCACATACACAAGATACCCAGACCCGAAACCCCTGTCGATCATAAAAAATTGTTCCGTGCGGAATTGAAACCCGTGACACAGTGCGCAAGCCAATCGCTCAACTACTGCGACAACCGTGCCATCAAAATAAAAGTATTACGACCACAAATCTGCTTCTAGAGAGAAAGCATGCATCTCAGATGAGAGAGAAAATAACAGGACTGACTATGAGACTTGTATTTCCACGTTTTGTCCACCATCGTTTTATATAGGGTGACTGGTAATTGGTGACCGATACTTAAACACCTGATTGTAGTCATGATAAAAAACAACTTTTGCTATGAGACCAAACCTAAAATCGCGAAAAAAAAATCAGCAAATTCAGTACATTTTGACCTGTTAGGTAAACATACATGTACTGACCAGCAGTTGTTTTTTCACGTTTTCAGATTTGGTCCCATAGCAAAAGTTGTTTATTATCATGACCACAATCACGTGTTCAAGTATATTTGCGTAATGTAATTATCAACCATTATATAGCCTATGATATTACTAAAACGAGAGTAGCTTTCCATCAAAGAAAGAACTTTCTTAATTGAATCGGTACTTTCGATTTCCTTCTATATAAATTTTCAGAATCAAACATTTAGCACACCACCTCAGCAGCACCTTTGTACTCTTCTGTCTATATTTGTTCTTTTCTCTTTTTTTGTATTTGTGTGTACATAAATAAATAAATAATGGAAATTGTTGTGTCCTCATGGAGACGACCGCGGTGGGTGACCTCTCGCTTTCGACCCAGGTTCAGGCTGTGGTCCGAAGCAATGGTAAGCGGTATAGGATGACAATCTGTCATTCTTAGACTAAACCAATCAAAGTAGTTCTGTCATACATTTAAAAAGTCAATCATTTGTAGAATCACTCATTTATACAATTGTACTTTCCAAGAATTGATCAATTGTCTGGCTCTGTAGTCATTTGTAAATCAGTCATTCCTAGACAAGACTGTAAACTGAGTGATAATTTTATAGCGCGGGGCAAAGTTAAAAAAAAAAAAAAAACATTTAAAAGAAGAAGAATATTATAGTTATTTTATCTTACAAAGGTTGGTTGGTCTTTGATGTGTGCGTAGGTTTACGTGCACATTGCTTCTGTGTGTCTGTGTAACCTATTTTCTTTGCCACATAGAAAAAAAGGATAGGTTCAACTACACATAAATCCCACACCATCAGTCGTTCGTGAGACAGAACAACGAAAACGAGTATTTAAACAGTTGCTAAAACAATTTTAGATTTTAGTGACATTAAAAAAAAACGATTACTCGGAATTCATATTTTCACTGGCGTAGACTTTACATAGAAACATCTCGGGTTTATCGTTTATCTCGAAATAAAACGTTACGCCTGAAAACTGTTATCGACTATTCGGGATTTGTTTAGGTACACACTAAAAAAGGGGAGCTTTTTTACAGGCTTCTATGAAAGTACCAATAAAGATCACATTTAGGCTTTCGAGTGTGAAACTCTTATTCCTTGTTCTGTCGATTTAGTAAAACATTTTAGAACTATAAAGTAAAGAAATGTTCAAATTAATGTACAAAGATTGAAAATAAGTTTTGTAATACTTGGGTACAGTTTTACATTATTACTATTTTCTTTATTCATTATATATAATTATAAATTACATTTTTAAATATAAACAAAAAAATCACAAAAACATTTACAAATATAAAAATTGTATCCCATCGGTATCGGGAACACAGTCCAAGCTACCGGCGCGGTCAGGGCTCCAGAGAAAGGAACCTCTTCATTATTATTATTAATTTGCATTTAGCTTAAGCCAATATAGGGCTTGGGGTCCAGCAGGGCCGAAGGGGGTCCAGCAGGGCCGAAGCCTACTGGGGCCAAAGGTTATGTGAGACTGTCACCAAAGGCCCCAGGATAAAGGCAAGGAATGGAAAGGTAGGTTTTTAGTCAGTAAAAGTCTGACACTGTTTCCCGCCCCACCCAAGGGCGGGATTCGTCATTGGATGATTTTACCTACCCAAAAAAAAAAAAAAAAAAAATATAGGGCTTAGATATTATGGTTAAACTGTAGTCATCCAGTAGGTACAAAGCAATACTAAAGTCGATCGTCCACCGGCAACTAAACTAAGTTACTTTAGTTTAGCTCACATAGTTGAGCCAGTTTTTTTGTAAATACGTAAAGCTAAACTAAACTTAGTTTAGTTGGTGGTGGATCGGCTTAAGCCTTTCTCATACTGGAATTAATTGCAGGGCGATAGCCAACAAACGGAAGGCTAGTGATGGGTAGTTCGCCGTCTGGTAAGGACAAAGCCCGGGTCGATGGTGCGATATATTCCGCGCGCGCCCAAAGAGATATCGGCAAAATTTTAGGGACAAGCAGCGACGGCCGACGCCTGTCAAGGCTGCAGATTATTCGCAAAATATCGTAGCCCTGGCAAAAGGCAACTGAAGGAATACTGTAGGCTTTAGTCCATAAAATTCTGACACTCCTAGAACGGGAGAAGTCATTTTATGATTTTCTTCTTCTGTTCTTTCTGTTGCCCTCCTCTTTTAGAGCCGCGGTGACTCTTTTTTGGGTTCCGTACCTAAATAGGAAAAATATCGAAACCCTTATAAGATCACTTTGTTGTCCGTCTGTCTGTCTGTATAAACCCTTTATCTCAGGAACGCGTGGAGGTATCCAGTTGAAATTAAAATCATATACTCAGGTTTGCGGTCCCTTGAAGCTTTTCACATCTAAGTTAACGACACAAAAGATATGGCCATTTATGCGGCAAAAAACGTATGTTTCAACACTGTCAAGGACACCAAATTTATAGGGTACTTCTCGTTGACCTAGAATTCTAAAATTTGGCATGAAGCAAGGTCTTACAGCACAAACATAGGAATAAATCTGAAAACTGAAAATTTGTAGTTAAGACACCAAAAAAAAACATTTCATTCATTTGCGATTCGGAAAAATCTTCATAACTCAATTCGGGAATTGAACAACTTACATAAGCTAGTATGGAACCCTCAGTGTGTGAATCCGACTCGTACTTGCCTAGTTTTTTCAATACTTTAGTGGTGACGATTCCAAATTATTTTGACGTATAAGTACCTAAATATTTCTCATCAGTAATTTCGTTCATGTATAATTTTATCAAATTGCAGAAAGTGGATTCGAACAAGAATAAAGTGATAAAGTTTTGACTGTGACATATTTAGACATACCTCTCTGCTGACGACGTGACGTTGGCGTTCTAGAAGAGCAGTAGTGGCAACCAGTAATTGTTTTTCCCCCAGCAAGATGACTGTGGCCCTGTATTTATTGATCGACATGGCCTGGATAATCTCTATTTATTACCCGTCTAAGCTAGGTAAAAATACTTTCTTTAGAGAAAAATCCAGCTCCCGCATAATAAGTAAAAAATAGTAATTTTTTTAGTAATGAGGAGTCACTAATAATTCGATTCGCAATATAAATCTCAACCTACATTTAGATATTCTATTAGGTATATTTTTAGATCTGAATAGCGCTGAATTAAACTGTAACGTTTAGCAAGATAACGACATTTCTCCACATCTTCTTTACTTAGCAAATAGTCCTTCTCAAACAGCGTCGTGTGACATAAAACGGTCGGAAAATAGAAACAAATGTTAGCACTAGCACCGTGCAATAAGATTGACAAACTGCAACTTTCACTTCAAAATTAAAATCACTTTACTAGGCTGTGTCGCTGTGTGCTTTATTCAGAAGTAGGAAAAAAGGGTTCGAACCCGTATAAAAATCATAAAACGCACATTTTTGCTTTACACCATTCCAGTCACGTATTTCAACGAGATCACGTTCGTCTTTTTTTTTTGTGAAGACCTAATCTGTGATTTTTGTTCTGTATACCCGCAACACATGCTCTTGATAAATTGCTAGTTCTTGAGTGAGGCCGTAAAAAATAAATAACAATGAGAAATTGATGTATGAAGTTGACTTAGGTTTATGTTCTCGATTTTCGTGTGACCGTAGTAAGTCGTAAATGTTGCGATTTTCTTTTTTTTTTATTTAAGAATTTATTGGACCTCAAATCTTCGCAGTTTTTGTAAGCTACCCAACCTCGTACCGATAAAAACCTACAATGCGGATACAATAGAGCCACGTTTGTCGGGACCAGGTATCAGAAAACCCCATTTCCCGACTCGCCTTTCATAACGCGATCAGAATTCATACAACTTTAATACCGAAAAAAGGACAGCCCTTTCAAAATTCACCCTTTTGTACCCAATTAGTATTTCATAAATCGTTGAAAAGGAGGTTTTGAAGCTTGTTTTTTCTTAGAATTCGCCGCGGCTGTGATGCGAATATTGGTGTTTGTTTGGGTCTGGGTGGACGAGGCAGAGCAAATAGCGTTGTTTGCTAAAGGTGGCGAGGTTTGCAGAGAGATCAGTCTTACGACCGTCAAGCTAAGAGCCCTCCGACCTTTCCGAGAGTCTTCTTTGCACGGGATGTTTGTCCGCCACGAATAATTACAAATCATTGCAAAGGCTTTCGTAGTAAGACCGTTGAAATTGGACGGCAGGAAAACGGTGGCAGCGATGAAGATATTTTGAGAGAAAGTAAATACGTCAAATGTTTTCAAAGGTTTTACAGCAAAAGATGAATTAGTTTATTTTGATTACAAAGTAAAAATTAAAAAGCTATATCTTCTCTTGTTATATATGAAAAGCCCCTATCGACAAGTATACACCGTTAAATTTTAGTCGTTTTAATCCCGTGGAGGGTCGATTCGGTACATGAAACACTATCGATTTGTAAAGAGAAAATTAAAAAATAAAGTACTTTTTTTTTAAACTCGAATTAATTTACGTATGTACGAAATTAATTTCTTCAAATAAACGTTAGCTGAGCAAAGTCAATGAACTGTAGGTAGTTAGTACACAACGACCACCAAAACCTTTGCTGAATAATATTAGTTCTATTAACAAATCTACACAAGTAATCACAGCCGTCATCAGAGTACCTACCCTATATTTAGCGTAAGAAAGGTCAACAGGAAAACCGAGCCAAACAATACCTAATGACCACGCACAAATATTATAACGAAGATAATACACACCAACACAGGGAAGTGAAAATACTTACATAATGAGAATTTCTTTCACCCGACTATTATAAGGATAATGATGATGACCCCGTACTAATTACGACAGCTAATAGATAAACATAATATCATTTGTAAACCTTATCTTTTCAGTATTATTGTGTTTCAATGAGGTAGCGTATACTTACTACTTGCCACACAATTTTAACTCTAGCAGTTTTAAAAAAAGGAGTGAAAGAATACTATCTTTCTATTTAGTTATTCTATTATATGTATGTATATGTTTATGATCTTTATATTGTATGTTTTAATTTCTGTTTTGTTTTTACTTTTATTTTCTTTTTCCTATTACTCTTACACACGGTGTCTTCATCTCTTTATTTTCCAACTCTCCTTTCACTGGTATGATGGAAGAGATTTCTATAGAAATAAGCATTACCTATGTACCCATTTTTCTGTTTCCTTCTTCATTTCTTTTATCTTAATATATATTATGTTTGTACATGAAATGTTAAATAAATATTTTTTTTACCTCTGTGACTACTAATAGCAAGAATCTGCTGTAGCAGGCCCCAGAAAAGTGCTGAGGAAATGAAGCCCAAGGAAATTATAAAAGTCAATCTCATGTATGTACATCGACTTACATTCTAAGTGATAGACAAGCTCGTTCATAGAAACTATTTGTCACAATACCGAAACGTTAAAACAAAAGTTCGCTGCAGCGCTAAATTGTCATTATGACTTCTAACAAAACTTTTAAGGTTACAGCGCTTAAATACTGCAAAACTGCACTAATGTCATCAAGTCAAGATGTTCGGCATACAGTTCACGTAAGTCAAGGAAAGTTATTACGGCATGCCTATTCTAGTGCGTAGCACATATATATCGATGTGTATGTACTTCACTTTTCACACCTAAGCTCGGCGGTCACGCTTGGGTCGCCGCAAGCGCCGCTATGTACGACCTACCTAATTTAAATTATAAAAATAACACATGGCCAGAAAGTAATTTTTGCTTTCTCATAGGCCACCGGGGTACTTATCTACCTACCTAACTGCTCTGCGTTACGTTAAAACCAACTATCAAAATACAAGCAAATGCCCGCTTACCTCTCTGAAACAGCTGGTAGCTTATAAAACCATAATTTACCGACTTGTCGTAATGTAGCACTTGTAATAACGTACGAACGGGATTCATCTATAACTTTAAAAGTCCGTTGTTTCAGTAATCACCTAAATAAAACAATAAAAATATGTATGAGAAAATATTTATAAAATAACGTGCATAGAAGCAACATTTAAAAATAAAAAAATCAACTTAAAATATCTACTTATTCAAAATGATGCGATCAAAAACTTCATAATGCTATATCACTAATCTAGGTATTTTAGTGGTAGTTATTATAGGTTTTTTTTTTTTTTTGTGGTAGGTAAAATCAAACCTACCCCGTTCCATTCTTCGCCTTGGTCCCAGGGCCCCGGGTGCCATTTTCACATACCCTTTGACCCCAGTAGGCTTCGGCCCTGTTGGGCCCCTACAGTTTGCTGACAACTACTTGAGGCGCGCGGGAACAGTGCGCGCCGTAAACGACTTGAGCAGTTATTATAGGTTGGTTTTTGAACTCTGCCAGCAGGTCGATTGACCGAACGTTGTGCAACCGAGGCTGTCTAAATTGGAACCCGTTGCTAACTTGTCAAGGTATAGGTATATTTAAATGTTTTAATCTATTACACAATTGAAGCAATAATGTGTAAAACTGTGTATGATAAATTAAATACCTTTTCATTTTTACTTTTTATTACTAGCTGATTCCCGCGACTTCGTCCGGGTTTAACTCATAAAACAGTACATTACCATTTAATCAGAAATTCAAAGTGTTTGTTTTTTACTCGAAACCCTAATTCTTTCACTAAAATAGAAATCCTACCCTTATAACATGACCTATCAATCAGTGAGAGTCCCGTCAAAACCTGTTCGACCATTTCGGACATTAGCTGAAAAAAAAATTAAGGTATTTTTTTATAGATACTTATCGAATAGAAATACTTTCATATATAAACCCTTGGGCGCTAACGGCTATCTGTTCTGCGAACAATGCGCCCTGCCCAGTGCCACTTAAGTTTGGCGACTCTTCGTGCTATGTCGGTAACCTTCGTTCTTCAGCGGATATCTTCATTCCTGATTCGATCACGCAAGGAAACTCCGAGCCCTATAATATATATAATAGCCCTTTCGTAGAAAAGTACCCTTATGCTGATGGTGCACAGTTTGACTTCCAAACGCTTACGGTGGAAAATAGCCAAATTCATTTGATTCACATAATTCAATAGGTATACCTTGGGGCCTAGGGTTATGTGAAAATGAAGCCCGGGGCCCTGGAATGAAGGTAATGAAAGGAGCAGTGTAGGTTTTTAGTCAGTAAGAGTCTGACACTATCTCCCGTCCCACCCAAGGGCGGAATTTATCATTTGATGATTTTACCTACCATAAAATAACATAAAAATTAAAGTAGGTATACCTACCAACGAAGTTTTGTTTAACCTCATTAAAGGTAACTCTTTTCATCACTAGCTTCCCATTTAGTTCCATGAAAGTATATTGTACCTACTATTGTTCCAAATATTTCGCAACTTCAACACAAAAAATCCTTTCAGCCCGAAAATTCTAAGAAGGAGGTTGTATAGAAACATTGTTAAACGACTTACAAGATAAGCGAATATTTTAGGTCAACCAAAATATGAAGATGAAAAATCGCAAAAGATGTTGCCAGAAAAGAAAAACAAAGAAACGACATTTCTTTGTTATTGAATTAATTAAAATTGTTCGTCCACTCTAACTCAAGGACGAATGACAAAAAGTATGAGAATTAATTCTCATTTAATACTGCATTGTGACAGCCTAATTACTTTAATTATTATTTTTAATCAGTTTCTTTCTTTTCTTGCACATTTTTCAAATTTGATTTATTTAAAACGAGTTCAAAAATTTATAAGTACCAATCAGAACGTTTCTATAAACAGAATTTTAATGTATAAAGCTAGAACTACTCTTCTAACACGTGTGCCACACACGCCTATCTGGGCGCGTCGGTCTCCATACATTTTATGTGGAAACAAGACTTGTACAGCTACACTTGATACACACCACGCGACGACGTCGTTCTAGGCACAAATCAGGCGTGTTACATGCGTGCGTTTTTTTAATGTACAGAGCTAAAAAGCTCATTATTAGGTATCAGTTATTATTATTACATTTTAAATATCAATGTTACATAATTAATTGTCGTACAAACAAACCCTGAGAGGATTTCGTGGTATAGAAATACCAACATTGTAATATGAATGAAGAAATATGGAAATAAATATAAATAGGCCCTATTGTACTCGTTGTTATATCTCAGAATTTCAACGAATTAAATCTGATTTCTTTGTTAAACTTCAAACAAAACATCGTCAACCTTAGCTTAACGACTCAATCGATCATGTTGTCAGTTAGGCATAATGATAATTTATCATCTGTAAGCACACTTTGCAAAATGGCACGGCGCGGTGGCGGCGTAATGTTCCGTCCCAACCACCTTAGCATAAAATTTATTTTAAGATTCATAATGTAAATGAGGATTAAACAATGTATATTTACAAGCAGCCATATTGAGGTTACATTTACATTGCGTAAGGGATCATTGTTACTAAGTAAAGTCATTAATCGTGTAGTAGGACGTGCTTCATTTGAAGAGTTTCCCTTTTGTGAAGAAAGAACGGGGCACTTTATTTTCGTGAAGTTTTTACTTCCCTTGTAACAAATGGCCGTCATATCTCGTATGCATATGTCGACGTGGGAAAACACAATATGTTCCCGACAAATTATATGGGAACTTGTTCATAGTGTTGCCATCCGGCTCTGGGGGATGAAAAATGATAGAGCTCCTTCTCAAACCGCGCACACATTGTGGTATTCTAGAACAATTTGTTGTAAAGAAAATAAAACTACATCGATTTATCGGATATATCTGAATAATAGTGCTCATATTTATGATAGTTTTTAGTAGATACTAGCTTTTGCATGCAGCTTCGATCCCACTTTACCCTACTATACCCTACTCTTCTCCACTGTACCCTACTCCACCTTATATCAATAAATAAGCAGGTTTTGGACCTTTTTAAATTAACGGGATAAAAATTATCCTATATCCGTCCTCTGGTTCTAACCTGCCCACCAATTTTCAGCCAAGTCGGTTCAGCAGTAATAAATAGTGTTACTAACATGATTTTCTTTTATATATATAGATATAGGATTTTAATATGCATCACAGCATTTAAGTTTAACCATAGTTCTATGATGGGAATATTTTGAACTATTCAACGAGATTAGTGAACGGTGAAATCTGCATGTATAGCCCGCGAGGGAGCACTTGAAGAAAACTTCAAAAATTCTTCCCTAAATAGTTGGCAAAGGTAGGAAATAAAACTAAAGTTTTACTGGAGAAGTTTATTTTTAACGTTTGTTCATATATTGAGATTTCTGAGACTCGTAAAGTTAACTTTACCAGTTCAAAGTTACACATCTAGCTTTTTTATATGGCGAAAACAGAAACTATTGAGAGCACTACTTATGCGATAACAGACAACAATGGAGAGTTAATTACATGCGTACTTGTTAAGATTTCTATAGGCAATAACTATACATATTTCGGGCATAGGCATAAACAATGAAGCGCCTTTGTATTTCTTTGCACAATTAAATGTTCAATTAGCTGCAGTCACTGGGGCTAACACATCGACGCAACGTTCTAGCCTAATTGTCTTCATAAAACGATCGAATGCCGGCGCCACCCTTGTTGGTCCCGTTTTTATCTACAAAAAATATGTCCGTTTACACTTCATTAAGTTATTTTATTGTACGCACTATCTTACAGCCGATACGGCGACCACCACGTTTCTTCTACTCTTACTTTTAATTAATTTAACGATTCTATAACTGAATTTATGTTTCTCATGGTATTCAATACTATTATTATCTCCTCTTGCATTTATGTTTTCTTTTGTGTCTGCAATCTTTGATTTATGTTTTTCATGATATTCAATAGTATCTTCTCTTGCATCTTCTTTTGTGTCAGCTATTTTTATTTTTTCTGTTACTTTAATCCATCTATCATTCTTCCAGTCGTACTTTCTGCCCATTGCTAAGAGGATATCTTCAAATTTAGGCCATGGTGAATTTATAGAACTAGGTTTATTAGGCTTCTCATTGTTTAAGGCTTCATATTTTATAGTATTGTGTTCATTGAGAGAATGTTTCAAAGGCATTTTATTATTTATATCACTAGTGTTGGCGTATAAAAAATTCCTTTCCACTTTATCGACGTGTTCATCATTCTCCGTTTCTTTTTTACGATCCAGTATATTTGTTACATGTTTGTAGTGTATTCTATCAACATTATCCCCCTTGTATCGCTCCTCTGGATATTCATCGTAAAAGCTTTCTATCTCGCGCTCAATTTTTTCTGCAAAGGAAATTGAAATATGTCAGATACACTTTTTGCAAGTGATTGTTAGACAAAGGGGGGAAGTTTTAAATTGAAGAAATTTTCATGACATCGTTTGTAAACAGTTTTGTTTACTTCATGCCCCTGCCGTGAATAAAACAGACTCTTAACGAATTGAAGCAAAATGACGACGCCTGTTTACTTTAGAATTGTTCGTAAATAAAGACAACATTTTCTATGTCACAAATGACTTTCTTTAAAGAATAATAAAGAAAAATTTTAAAGTGAATCATGCCACAGCACAAGGAAAATATGGTGCAAGAATAACAATTTAAATGCAAATACGACTTCAAGCAAGACTTGTTTTTTCAAACTAGACTAGTTACGTGTAGTAAGTGCTATTTGCATACGTTAAAATAAAATATCAAAGCTTTCAAAATTAAAAATTCATGTGTTGAATTTTGTCTTTATTTTGTTTCAAATTCGTAGCATCAACACCAATTCCAATACTGACAAAATTCCAATATCGCTTTCTAAAGTTTCTCGAACGATTACTTATCGAGACCTTCGGTATCGGTCTTAGCGAAAATTCTCACTGGGTCATGACGACAGATAGTCCTTCTGTTCAAAGTAGCATAGCTTTTATATTTATATGTATATCGCAGTTAAATACACGGTAAAGTGATTATAGCCTGCGATAATTTTACAACAATATCTGTAGCTAAAACCAGGAGGCTTACTTACTAGCTAAGCGATAGGTGACAGACAAGCAATATGTGACAACTAACTTTTTTTAGTATCATTCTTTTAAACATAATTATGTATTTTTTTGCATATATATCGTATTGTGAGATCTAAATTGTTGCAAGGGAGTTAATGATAGCGTGACGGGTAACAAGACAGAATTTAAGAAAAAAGCGTATCGCTGACCCCAAATAAAACGAAATAAGTTCAGGGAGATGATGATGACGATGTCGCATTATGAGATATATTAAATGGAGTTCAGGAATAATACGCATCAAATGATCAAAATGTTACTGGACCGTGCCTTTCGGTGTTAACCTCACGCTAAGATATCAATGTTATTTCATAAAAATCCTTACCTGCCATCGTTTTGTACAGTTCAATATCATGTCGAAGCTTCTCTTTGTCCCTTTCTTTCCAATGTCCATCACCCTGATCTGTAGGAAATAAATTAAAGGTATATTTCTTCTCTGATAGTAATTTCGGGATGAATAGAAACCTCTCAAAGGTTGGCCCGAAATGATCTCATTTTTATTGTATTGATAGAAATTTCGATTGATGTTTTGCCCGGCAGCACTGATATATTTTCTGATTTTCTTTTCCTTTCTTCGTATTTTGGTGTTGTAGTAAATAATGAAGCTGGGAGTTATTGAGTATGTTTGCGTGATAGGGACTCTAAGAAACTTGTTATGGAAGAATTCGGGTATGTTCATACTGTTTTCTTTACCAATTATTAAAGATTAGTAACTAATTTTCCCTTTGAAGTACTTAGATTAAGAATAACTCATTATTCACAAATATTGACGACGTAACATTAACTTACCAATGCAAAATATAAAGAATAAGAAAATGGTTGTATATTCCATTATATGCTTATTCATCAGCCTTCTAATGATGCCTTCAGACCTGAAACAATACAAAATAACTTGAACTTAATTGTGTAAAAAAACTATAGATATGAATGCAATTTACATTTACATTTCATTTGGCATAATGATTTCTAAAAAATGTAACCGATATAGTTTAAAATTATGTTTATTTTGTATAGTTCAAAGTTATATTTTTAACTGAAAGCAGTTAAAACTTCAAACTAATTATTCAAAATTTGGAAAAAAAATTAAATGTTACTTGAAAAGTGATATGATTGGATCTTTTAAGTTTTTTCTTTTAGTCGAGGTTTTTGAAATTTATAATACGAGTATATTTAATATATAAGAATAATAGAAATTAACACAAATATTCTTTTCGTAAATATTGTAATAGTCTCCTCCAACTCTTCATTTCAATGCCCGGCATAATCATGTCAGTAAAGAAAAACGGCCAAGTGCGAGTTAGACACATTTACAAAACGGTTCATACCATAAATCTAAAAACTAGAACAATTACTGAAGTACTATAGTACCATAGACTATGACCAATATTTAATTGAAAAAAGAAGAAAATAACTTTGTGGTTTTAAAATATTAACCCACATAAAGATATACATTACAGTCCTCCTACAGCAAATGTAAGTAAGAGTATGTAACCGCCTTTTTAACCGACTTCAAAAAGGAGGAGGTTCAATGTTCCGCTGTAAGTATTTTTTTATGTATGTTCCCGATTGTGGACCGATTTCGAATTTTTTTTTATTGATAGTTTATACCTACTTCCGAATTGGTCCCATAAAAATATATTTTTGACCTGATGATGAACTTCGAAGATATAGGGCGAAACTCTTCAAAAAATCATAGCAGAACTGTCGTTTGTATAATTATGTTTGTTCGCCGATATCTCGGTCAATTGTCGACCGATTTTTTTTTTTGTTTTAATTGAAAGATTATACTTCAGAATTGGTCCCACAGAAATATTGTTTTGATCTGATGATGAACTTGGAAGATATAGAAGGGAACTCTTATCAATCATAGCAGAACTGTCGTAACAAGTAAAATTGTTTTGTTATACATCTAGTCGATGACTGACTGAAGGAAGAAGGGGAGAGGATACATAGAACTGATCTGATGATGAAGTCGGAAGGTAGGTAAGAACCGGAATTCCGTAATAAATCCGTGTATACTAGCCGTGTTTGGTATTATTAGAATTTTCATGATGATTTGATGATGGAAACGAATGGCGGAAGGTACGAGTATCTATTTAAGTTTGGCTGAGGGGTAGTACTTTGGGGGTAGTGGAACAGAGAGTAAAGTCCCACATACCTCCGTTGAAAAGGGAGGATCCTCCGACCAGACAGGTGTTATATCTGGTGGGCTACTGCCCGATAGATGAATTCGGGTTTGTTCTTTAAGTTCCAATCGCGCTGCGAATCTTACTTGCGCGATGCAGGATTAGTTTATTTGTGACGACATAGATGTCGCTACACTACGACTAAAAAGTGTGAAATAAAATACCACACACAATCGACAAAATAACTTTAATTTCGGAAGTCGATGTTTCTATAATAGTTTAGTCTCTTCGTTATTAAACACTGACTTCCGAAATTAAGTTATTTTGCATTTTTTGTGTTTTTTTTTACATTGAAGTCGGTTGTACTTTTTTTGTAAAAAGTTTTTTTTCTACAGTTTTCGGATTTAACTCTTACTTATGTTAGAAGACATTGTTTTTTGCTAAATTTCATTATTAGTTGTTAACGCGAGGTACCCTTTAGGTTTTGATTCCTTTGAGAGTGTCAAAGTTTGCGGCAAAAACAGCCGAACATTTTAATTGCTGTAATTAGAGGAAATTATTTGATATTAATTTCAACTTAATACCTTAAACACAGAGGTTCTTAGACAGAGATACATTAAGGGTTTATTTTTTCTCTTATAAGATGCTCAATCGTAAAAAAATTGAGAATGGTGGCCAACCAACTTTTAATCGTAAAAAATTCTAAATGTTTATTTATTTAGAAAAATTAATAACCTTTAGATTTCTAAAGACCCATTACTACTATATATATATTTTTTTTTTACAACATACCGTCTAGATTTTGCCATATTTAATTTGATTGCTATCATGAAGGTATGATAGCAATCAAAATTAAATATGTGACACTTGCAAAATTAAGATAGATCCAAATAAAAGCTCCATAAAGGAAAAAAAATAATACATACCGACCTATCCGGTACCTATAATTTTCTCCGATAATTTTATCGACCTATATATAATTATGTAATTATTGTATAGGTCGATAAAATTACCTTCTTTTGTGTCATGCAGTCGCATAATGATAAACACATTACCCTCCTTTCCATCGCACACTCGGGTAAAAATATAAAACGAAAAAATACATTTCAAATTAGCCTTTGCGTTCTCCGCTTTAAAATATTTTGAGCTTAAATATGTTATGAACTACGCGCAACTTCCTGCTGGGTATTTGCAAAGTTTCAGTTGCAATTTGCGCAAAAGCACGTCGAGATTTCGGCAAAAAAAAATTAGGAAAGTATGCGCGAACTCGCAGACTTTTTGTCAAATGTATGTATAATAATAAGAATAGTTGAGTGACAATGTTACCCCAGTATCCCTCCGGAGTGAGGCTGAGTTATGCCTTTGAAAGTGTTGTCAATCACTTTTATCGTTTCGCATTGGACGTTTTTTATATGAAAATTGTTGAAGTTTTATGTTTATGAATTGTTCTAGCTAGACAGTTGTTGATTTCGAAGCGTTGTAAATACAGTAAGTCCTATCTTATCAACATCAATAAGGAATGACAGGCGGTTACCCCTTCTGCAAAGCAGTAATGCTAACGAAGGAGATGGCCGCACGCGTGAGAAATCGGACGTTCTCACGCCCAAGCCACCAGGACCTTGGCCCTGATTTCCAACCACGGTTCCAGCCACGGTCTAGAAGGGCCGAAACCTACCGGGGTCGCAGGTTTACTTCGGAAAGGGAAACCCATAATCCTGAAACGCAAAGGGCTTAAAAGGAACGTAAGTGTGCTTTTAGTCAGTAAAAGTCTCACATCCCGCTCCACCCAGAGAAGTGATTCCCCACGATAAAAGATTCTATCAACTTGAAATGTGAAAGTCACTGTATTTACATGTTTGTTAATTAATCAAACCTCAAGGCTTAAAGGATTTGTAAGAAATTTTCTAAATAAATATAAATATATAAATAATAATCTTTATTTCATCTTTTATACAAAAAAGTTACATGTAATAGCCACAAGTAAATCTTAAACAAATAATTGAAAATAGGCAGACCATAGCTAGTATTAGATCTTAATTATGAAACTGTTTATGATATGATACCAGACATATTCCGTTGGAATAATTTTTAATACTTGTATAGGCTAAACTGCTTCAGGGTGATTCTTTGAAACCGAGGAAAGACGACTCATTCATCTGGCCTATATTTTTCGAATCTATTTTGTGTCGAAAGCCACTAGGCATCAAATCATTGCCTTTGATATAAGTGTTACTTCATTGAGCTACTAATAGGTCAAATGAATAAGTCAGAATCGCCCTTCAAGCGAGTATGAGAATAATTATCAGAGTGCATGAAAAGAACCTCCCCGTGGGAAGTTAAATATACCGTTCTGCGATTCCAAACGCCCGGCGCATCCTGGACAGCTAGCAATCGGTAACGTAGAGTCTAGCTGACTAATCCTTTCACCACGACTGTTAACTGAAATTCCTCTCTTCAAGGACAAGAAAACGGCCCTTTTCGAGGCCACTTAACAAATACGCACCTCTAAGGGGAACCACCAGCGGCTTTCTCAGCAAATTAACAGATTGAACCTTTTCAATATTCTTAGAAATGACGACATATTCTTACCTAGGACAGGTACTTCGCGGGGTCGAGGACGGCGGGCAATGGGTAGCTCGCTATCCGTGCGGTAACAGACCGGTCCGAGCCCAAGTCGTTTACGGTGCGCACTGTTCCCGCGAACCTCAAGGAGTTGTCAGCAAACTGTAGAGGCCCAGCAGGGCCGAAGCCTACTGGGGCCAAGGGTTATGTGAAAATGAACCCCGGGGCCCTAGGACACAACGAAAGGAGCAGGGTAGGTTTTTAGTCAGTAAGAGTCTGACACTATCTTCCGCCCCACCCAAGGGTGGAATTTGTCATTTGATGATTTTACCCACCATAAAAAAAAAAACCTAGGATAGGTACTTACTTCACACTACTTTTACAACCTAGATAAGTCAGTAGTTTAACGACATAAAGCAAGCGTAAATACGTTGATAACGATATTATGTAGTAGATAAAAGGGATACAAGCTATTTACGTAACGGAAGGCAAGGTCCTCCTTTAATTTGTATGTGCGCGTCGTAAACAGGGACTCGGGCATTAGGTCAAGAGGAAGGGCATCATTTTATGCCCTAAACCTTTCTCAACCATGTGCCGGAGATGTGATAACTCATATAACATAATGAACAGGGGTGTTTATAGGTTGGGAGCTAATAGAGTATAAGAATAAATAATGAAATAAGACAAGGAAGTTCACCAATAGATCATGAACATTTTTTTTTTTGTAAAGGAGTTTCTTTTTCGAGTGCTCAGAGAAGAAATACCGAATGAAACTCAGAGATGACAGACTCTTTTGAGACTCAGACTTATACTCAGTCAGGGATCAAGTGAAGGACTTGAGAGATAAGTACCCGAGTTGGCTTCTTGAGTAATCAAACATTAGTCGTCTATCTCTACTTAGGGCTTAAGGAAATGTTGTAATACGTTCACGAACTATTAGTAATGAAACTAACTAAAACTATATACACTTATGCAGTGCCGGATTAGCTACGTAGCAAAAGTAGCAAATGCTACGGGCCCCACGCTTCTGGGGGCCCCCGTTCGACGTAAAAAAATAGGTCAGGTTACTTCTTGTATCATACGATATTTAATCAATTCCGGAATATTCATAAAATAAAATATATTCATTGTGCGTACAGCTAAGGAGTGGAATTCCCTGCTAGAGTCTGTGTTTCCTGATGACTACAACCCGGTAATCTTTAAGTTAAGAGTGAATAGGTTACTTCTAGGTAAGCGCGTTCCATCGTCGATACATCGTCGCTTTCCATCAGGTGAGATAGCGTTCAAGCAAGAACTTATCAATAATAAAAAAAAATATAAGAAAATACAATGGGACTACCATTACCTAAGGGCCCTGCGGTTTGTGAGAAAAATAAGTTGAACCTTTTGGTAGCCCCGCGCTCGCTTAATCCGGCACTGCACTTATGGCAATAACTTCTAACTAGAATATGGCGTCAAAAAATATCTCCGCTGTCAAATCTTGACATGTTCGTAAAGTTAAATAATGAAAAACATACTACTACTTAAAAGCCTAGGCTATCAGACCACCAGGTGTACGACGATACGGCGCCGCCGGTACCTACTTGGTTGATATCCCACCCATACATACAAACTGTTTTGGGAACACATTCATTATGCCTACAGCTAAGGAGTGGAATTCTCTGTCGGAGTCTGTGCTTCTTGATAGTTACAACTTGAACTTTAAGTCAAGAGTCTTCTAGACTTCTTGGCCAGCTCCATCGTCGAACACATCGTCGCTTTCCATCAGTTGCGATGGTGGTCAAACGCGAGCCTATCAAAAATAAAAGAAAAAACAGTACACCCAACAAATGTACGCGTAATGAATGCTATCTTAGAGCCGACATTTTATACAAAAAAATGTTACCAAGCACATTTAACTTCCCCTTTTATTTTCAACGGAATCCACTGCTGGACCCTTAGTTTTGATCAAGTCGTTCCACGTCAACCCTTATCAAACTAGACTACTTTCTTAATAATATTTTCACGGTTTTGTTCTGAACGATATGACGGCATAATAAGTAAAAGGAACTTACGAAATATCGACAGATTCCAGTTTGAAATTCCAATTTTTATCGTAATTTTGTACTAAAAAAGAACAGAATTTTGACCGTTTTAAGTCTTAATTCTGATATATATCCTACTAATATTATAAACGCGAAAGTTTGTATGCATAGTTGTTCGTTACTCTTTCACGCAAAAACTACTGAATGTATTTCGATGGAATTTGGTGCACGGGTAGACCATGTCCTGGAATGGTATAGGACATTAAACTTTTTTATTCTGGAAGTATGATCTCTTGGTACAATTTCTGTACAAACACGCGGGCAAAGCCACTAGCAGTAGCTAGTATTAGTATATTTTTAGGAAATAAAGCAGATCGCAGGCTGTCGATAGCCAATTCTTTTTTAGTTGGTACGTTCCTACACACTGACACTGACAAATAAAGTTAAAGTTGGAGGACTATGCAGAGCGTATCGCCATCACAATCCGGCTGAATGTGACGTAGCTGCATTACGACGTTTTTCGTTTGGGCGCACCTTCTTATAATACGGTGTGTTATACCATATGACTGTGATAATTATTTTTCTACTCAGAAATTTTGCCTTGTGTTTTTAACTAGGTGTTTTTTATTATAATAAAACACTCATTAGGTTTGGTATCTTTCGAGTGGTATCTATATGTAACGATTAGTAGTTATAAAGTTTTATCAATCGGTGTAGCTAACTAATCGTTATAATAAGTAAAATTAAATTAACTTATTATAAAATTACACTAGAAACGTAAACACAATAATAAAAAAAAAAACGGTAATTTAAAAAACTAAAACACCTGACTGCTTTTCTGAGCATTCATGAAAAAGCCCTAAAACAAGAAAGTCGTTGTACCCGATTGCACTTATCTATATAATATTTTAAATACTGGCAGTCGGGACCCACACGCAGAGCGTGCCAAACAATTATACATACATACATACTCTCGAAAATCACAACCCTCCTTCTGGCGCAGTCGGGTAAAAATAATTACATGATCGCCTTACATTCAATGGTATTAGATCCCGAATTCTACAATACGAGGAAACCATTTAAATCCTAAGATTGTAGAAATTTCCAAGAAAAAAATATAACTTATTTTTCTAAGGTTTCCCCGGCGACAGTGTCCGCTAAAATGAAATTTATGGAATTCTCCTGTGCCACGGGCAAACTTGAACGATGTGGTGACTTTTTAATTTGTTCAAGGCGTTTTTTCTCTCGGCTCTTATTAAAATACGTTTCGTCTAATATACGGTGTTATTATCTGCACCTGTTACCTTAATTATTTGCATATTTAGGTTTTATGCTGTGTCTGTCTTCTGTTGAAATATTTTGGGCGTTATTTTTGAGTTTTGTTATGATTTATTTAAAAATAAATTGTATTATTTTGGAATACTCGTAAATTTTCTTACTATTATTACTTGATGTCGAGATTATTCGTAATTGTTTTTGCTAATTAAATTATAGTACGCGGCAAATAAATTGAACCATTTACTATGGTGTCGGACAGCCCCCCGCTTCGATAGAGACCCGAAAACCGTTTACTACGCATTCAAGTTCGACCGCCATGATAGTTCAACTTGTGTGATGAGGAGTATAACTAACATTCGGGTCTCAGTCCAGGTGGAGACTGCGCGTAACCTATAGCAAATGGTTCAACTTATATGCCGCGTACTATAATCTTTTCAACAATATTTCGAAAAGCATACCACAACGAAATTCCTACGAAGATACATAACATAAATTGAAATGATAAGAAACATTTTTACCCTTTTTCAAAGAATGTCAGCTTGTAAATGTCTCGTACTAAACATAGGCTGCAAAGGTCAACACAATTAACTCCAAGTTAATGATCGCAGTTTGTTGTTATTAGCCGACCCTAAGAATACGGCTACGTTGGTGTCTATCTTCTTTATGATCCTCCCTTAAACCCTTAACCATATTCTTCATCAGAAAACTCAATAGAGTAAATAGTCTTAGGTCAAATGATGATGATCTTATTTACCGTATCTTTCTGACAACTTTTGTACCTACTTGATAAACTCATTAAATCGCAAAATGCCTTTGAGAATTAATATCAAAAACTCAAGTCGAAAAGAAAAATTATAAGTGTTTTTAAAACGTTGCTAAAATGTGAGTAGATTCAATTCTGAAATTCGTGTGAAAAAAGTAGACCGTTCTAAATTATTTTTGCACTTTTTATAGGATAATGCTCTCCATAAATCACTCGCGACGAAATTAGATCTAGGCTCAAATCTAGAGTTAAAACGAGAATCGTATATAGCTTGAGTTTCAGTTTAGAATACGTGATAAGGTAGATGTTGATGTGTTTCTATTTACGTTTGGAACGAGCTACAAGTGTGGGCTAGATTTACATAAATTGGTACCGTCGAACGCACGTAACACATTGAAACAATTTGCTCTTGACAGCTGCGGCAGTACGTCGTAGTTATAAAGATGATTTTGACATAGTCTGAAGAATTTCCAAACTCAAGTGGCAGAGGGCAGGAGCACATTGCTCATAGTATGGATGACTGATTGTACTGGAAGTTTCTGGAGTAATGATCACGTCCCGGAAGACGCAGTGTTGACAGACTTCCCGCTAAGTGGACCGATCGTTATCGAGGTGAGGGCCGAAGGACTTTGTTCAACGTAAGGACTACAACACTGGTTAATGTTGGGATGGCTGAATGTACAACTACTTGTACATTCAGCCATCCGTCACCCCATCAATTAGGGCAGAATGTCCACCCAACCCTTGGCGTAGGAATTTTAATAATAATAAATAAATAAAAATAAAATAAAAATAATGCCAAAAAAAGGTCTTTTTCAACTGTGAACGTCTTTTGGCTAGAACATGATGATAATACCGACAATTATCATAGTTACCAGTGTGGTAGAGTGTACCATTATAAAAAGAATATAACGAAAGTAAACTCCGACCTTTTGAAAACGTTGCCACCTCTTATAAAATCGTATAAAAAGTCGCATTAGCCGTATGGCTAGAAAAAGTTCGTGCTAAAATGTAAACGGTCATTAGTCGAGGACTACCGCCGCCACGTGGGCAGACTGCTAGCAAAGGAAGCGTCTAGACTAAACTAAAATGTCTAGACTCGTTTTCGACTTAGGAAAAAAGTAGAATATTTAGTGTGAAATGGATTTCCACTAAATGTCATCGTGGATTCTCTTCTAGACAAGGCACAGGATGGATTTCGCTCGTTTATTTAGTACGGTACTCCAACGAATAATTTGCTGACGAATTTACAAAAAATAAAATTTATTTATATACAGTTGTGGCAGCGAATTCTCCACTCATGCATGAACCAGATGATCACTCTCCATATCATACTCGAGCAGGCATCAAAATGGATAATGAAGGTTTGTCTAAGTTTTGTCGACTTCCAAAGGGCTTTTGAAATGTTGAGGTGGTCCAGTATTTGGTCTCGCACACTGAACATTGGAGTGATGCCAAAACTTATTCGTTTTTTAGAGTCTATCTACAGGAAGTACTCTTCTACCGTAATTCACGACGGCCTCATTTTTGACAAGATTGCAATAAATGCTGGTGTCTGCCAGAGCTGCCTACTTTTGCCACTTCTCTTTCTTGTTGTTCTTGACGGAATAATGCTTCGCATCTCCAAAAGCAGGCATGGTAAGATAGAGTGGGTTTTTTTTTATGGTAGGTAAAATCATCCAATGACAAGTCCCGCCCTTGGGCGGAGCGGGTAGTAGTGTCAGACTCTTACTGACTAAAAACCTACCCCGTTCCTTCGTTGCCTATCGTGCCGGGGCCGGGTATTCCTTTCGGAAGCTGACCCATGACCCCAGCAGTCTTCGACCCTGCCTGCCTGCAGCTAGCAGGCTGGGCCTCTACGGTTTGCTGACAGCTCCTTGAGGCGTGCGGGAACAGAACGCGCCGTCGACGACTAGGGGCCCGGTCCGGTCGGTTACCGGAAGATCGAACAGCGTGCTACCCATTGCACGCCGTCCGCAAGCCCGCACCTACGGTGGCCGAAAATCGGGATCGGAATCCTGGCGGCGGCTGGGGCGAGCGCAGATAGAGAGGGGTTACATGTGCAATGCTCTTTGCAGTAGTTTTGGAGTTTCTTAGTTTCTGTCTTGCAAAATTAATTCTCGCAAGTTGCATATTTGGTGGGCAAAAATGGGGCTATATGTTGATTGATCGGTACAGTGGTTATCTTTTCCTAGCAACTTCGCTCGCATTGAAGTCGAGAATCATCCCAAAGACCGTATATCGTACGTCCTTATTCGAGCTATGGTCAAATCTACCCATTCTGTCGTCATGACGTAATTGATTGAAAAACATCTAAACGTCTAGACTTGAACATTTTATAATATTGGTAGCATTAAAGAATAAGATAGTCCCAGATTTCGTAAATGCGTAAATTAATAGGAGTTTAAAAAAAAGTACTTTATTTTTCATTTTTATCTTTACAAATCGATAGGGTTTCATGTAACGAATTGACCCTCCGCGGGATTAAAACGACCAAAATTTAACTGTTTATACATATAAAAGCGAAATTTGTTTGTCTTGGTAAGGTCATGTTAAGAAGAGGGATGAAACGCATATTAATAAAAGAGTTCTGAGTTTACACGTAGATGGATGGAGAGGAAGAGGGAGGCCGAAGAAGAGATGGATGGATTGTGTAAGTGATATGAAAGACAAAGGAGTTAGTGTTAGTGTGACGGGTGACAAAGCAGAGTGGAAGAAAAAAAACGTGTTGCGCCGACCCCAAGTAATATGGGATAAGGGCAGAAGAAGACATATAAAAGCGAAATGCCACTCACTGATTAATCACGAAATTTCAGAAACTATAACACCTACAAACTTAAAATTTGGCAGTGTAGACATCCCCTAAGAACGGATTTTATGAAACTTCATCCCTAAGGGGTAAAACGGGTTTTGGAAGTTTCTATGTAGAAACCGACCTTCACACCGGCGAAGCCGAAACTAGTTATAATATATAATTTAAAAAATATATAAAAATCTAAACAACTTCTTTAGATCAGAAAACATCATGCATGCTATAAAACAAACGTTTAGTTCTCTTGTGAGTTGAATAATTGGCATGAAAGAGTTTTTCATAGACATAGATCTAATTTTGTTTAATTTAGAATCAGTTTTTTCATAAAACAAGCACGTGTAATGTTTTCGACGCCTGTCCCGTGACTGAATCAAATACATTCGTTGTGCCCAAGGAGGGTTGGAAAAAGAAGGAATACAATTGTTTTTGTACTTAGTGAAAAAATAACAAATAGCCCGACAAATAAATACATATGACAAACACAATATAGATATAATAAACGAAGACATATCGGGTGCTGACCATTCGACTTTGTTCGACAGCATGAAGGTTTAAACGAGTAAAGACAAAACAATACAAAAGACCCAATTAAGTAGATAACTGCCTTTAATATGTAGTGTAGTAGACTATCATGAACCGAAAAAAAACTGGTCAAATTTGAGTCGGTGAAGGTCGGTGAAGGCGATTCACACAAAAAGGGTTCCGTACCAAAATATTAAAATTGAGCAAAAAACGCTCACAAAATAACATTTCTTGTTTGGAAGGAAACCCGCTTTAATTTTTAACTTTATTTTAATTTTGTTATTTGTTGTAATAGCGGCGATAGAAATACACATTATGTTAAATTTTAACTTCCTACCAATTACGATTTGGGACCCAGCAGGGTCGAAGCCTACTGGGGCTATGTTAAGTAAAAGTGAACCCCGGGGCCCTGGAACGAAGGCAAAGAATTAACAGAAGCGGGTTTTAGTCAGTAAAAGTCTGATACTTCCCCCCGCACCACCCAGAGAGGGAAAAGTCATTGGATGATTTCCGACCTAAAAAAATCCTCTTACGGTTTATGACTTACAGCCTGCTGATAAACACACAGATAGACGGGTAGCGGAGACTTTGAAATAGGATCTTGTTTGTACCCTTCGGGATTTCGAGAAATCTAAAAACGAAAAACAGAAACTTATGAGTACCTAGATGATTCTTTGAAACCGAGAGAATGTCTCATTCGTCTGGCCTAGTTTTTCTTTACAACTTGATATTTTTATTTGCATATTAACTATCCCCGATCATTAAATGTATCAAAGGCATTTGGCCCCGTGGCTTACGACAAAAAATTGATAGGTACGAAAACTAGGCCAGATGAATGAGACATCCGCTCGGTTTCAAAGAATCACCCACCTACATCATCCCTTCAATTTTAAAACATAAACTATGTAGCAAAACAAAAACTTTTGAATAAACTCTGAACACAAACTATCCGGGGAAAACATTCCGACATTGTTTTTAACAAAAATCAGGGCGAACGATAAAGTTAAATTATACCCTTATCAACGAACATTATCAAAACGATTTATTGAAAGTATAAATATTTCCGTATTCGGGCTAACGAGCGTAAAGGCATGTCCTTCAATATTTTTAAAATACCATCTTCACGACATACGCTTTTGATTATTTATCTTTTTAATAAAGTATATAATAAATAAATAAAAAATAATTCTTCTGTCCTTGTGTTTGTCACCTAACTTCTCTTAGACGGGATGACTGATTTGGATGTATATTTAAATTTTTTATATTATATATTTGAGTGGGTCATTGGATTGCTTCAAAATGCAATTGGAATCGGTAGTTGATGTTGCATAGGATTGCATGAGCCTTGTAATGATTTCACTGTGGGGACACAGGCCTCCTGTCTAGGAAAGGGGATGGACCGTAATTCACCATGCGGGTCCAGTTCGAGTTGGTTGATGTCACATGTCTTCGAATTTTTGGTTCTAGGATAAGCCGGTTTCCTTACGATGTTTTCCTTCACCGTTTAGAGAGTGGTGGTGATGAAATAAATTACACAAAGTAATGCACCTGGCTGGGTTTGAACCCGCGACCTACAACTCGTCGGGGTCGTTACCACTCGGGCACCTCTGCTCTGGTGGTGTTACATTCAATGTTATTTCTGACAGAATTCCAGCTTTCGAACAGAATAACATTTGTCGGGACCGATAGTAATTATATAAAAGAAACAGAGTATATTTTCGCCACCACAAATAACATCATTAAAATATAATTGGATTTCGAATTGTTTCAGAATTATCCGGGACAAGCTTGTGCTAGAGGCTTCGTCCACGTGAATCATAAAGGTCACAGCTCAGTGAGCGCATACCTATACATGTCTATATAAAGAATACTAGCTGCAGGAGGCGAGGCGGTGCGGAGCGAGCGCCGGGTGGCTCTAATGAGCTTTGACCTTAAGTCGGAAATTATCCTAAAGGAACCAACTCCCGGAACAACAAATATCTTCTATGCAAAGGACATGGTATCTGTTGGTGCACCAAGTTTAAAAAAAATAGTTTTACTTGATTTATTACAGATCTTATGTTTAGCCAACGCAACCTTTTCCTTTTAGAGGGTAGAAATCAATCAAATTTCTTCTCCCGCTCTGGGTGGAGTGAGAGAGAAGGTCAGAGTTTTACTGACTAAAACCCACCTGTGTTTTTTCAGTTAAGAGGCGAGCCAAAAGGGTCATTAGCAATGATGCACTGGTGGAGTCGAAGCTTCAAAGTCTTGAGCATCGACACCGAGTTGCTAGCCTGTCGGTTTTCTACCGGCTGCATTTCGGTGAGTGTGCGTCGGAATTGTATAACCTAATTCCGCCTAGCCCGTTCCATCATCGGACCACCAGGCGTATGGCGATGCGTCACCGATGCATGGTGGACATCCCACCTATACTCACAAAACATTTTGGGAACACATTCATTGTGCGTACAGCTAAGGAATGGATTACCCTACCGGAGTCTGTGTTTCCTGATGGTTATAACCTAGAAATCTTTAAGTCAAGAGTGAATAGTTTACTTCTAGGTAAGCGCGTTCCCTCGTCGACCGCATCGTCGCTTTCCATCAGGTGAGATAACGGTCAAGCGCGAACCTATCAACAATCAAAAAAGAAAAAGTTGCTTTTTGCGTTCCAGGCCACGGTAACTCTTTCAAACCATCCTGCATACTTTTGCCTTGGGCATGTCGTGATGATAATTGTGGTAACTGTGACAGATAAATATGGTAAGCTTAGTTTCCATTTTCAGGCCATGGATAGTAATTTAATTACTCTTTAAGGAAATTCCTGACCAACCTGAATAATGCCTAGTACCTAATGGTCATATTACAGCTTTGGCAAAATCTCTTTGTACTATACTGTGCACCTTTAAAAATTTTATAACTTCTGTCAATTATGACAGAAGTTATAAAATTTTCAAAGGTGGCTTTTTTAGCAATTTTCAGTCAAAAATAATTATGAATTCGAGGACCATGACAAACCTATTACTTTTATTTTAAAACATTCAGTTGTGTTATAAAATCCAATTAAAACAAAAACCAATTATGGTTTGTGCAAAAAATAAACTTTGATTAAAGTGGATAGAGTTGTCCGGACTACTCACATTCGAGATTATTTAGTTTATGTACTGCATAAGCATAAAGCATAATCAGCGTTTTAATGTTCCCACTGCTGGGACACAGGCCTCCTCCACCACGAAATGAATGGGGGAACGGGCCGTAATCAACCTCGTGAGCCAGAGCAGGTTGGCGAATGTCACATGACTTTGAATTTTTGGTTCTAGGACATGCCGGTTTCTTCACGATGCTATTGTTATGTTGTCTATGTACAAGTATTAAAGTATTGCATTTGTTTACCCTCGCGTGATAGCTCGTACGCTAGATATTTGCAGGACAATCAAAGCTACCGTCATAGCCTGAACAATCGCCAAACTTAAGTGGCAGTGGACACGGCCCATCGCATGGAAAAAGAAATAGTTGACGGACCGAAAGGTTCTAAAGTGGCGATAATGTACTGGAAGACGCAGCGTTGGAAGGCCTTTCACAAGTTCTACCTTGTACCTACTTGGTCTCGCAACCCTCACCAGTTCATCAGTCTACTGATGACTTGGTGAGGTTCGCGGGAATTTGATAGATGCGAGACTCACAGAACCGGCCGTTGTGGTGACACTTGAAGGAGGCCTATGTCCAACAGTGGACGACTTTCGGCTGAAATTATGATGAATTATAGTTACCCTCGCTTGTGTCAAAATAACATAATAATTAATCGGTCAATGATAATCTGTGCGCCTTTCATACAGAAAAAAAAAGAAGAAAGAAAAACATTTATTTAGGTCTCCAACACGACCATCAACAATAAAAAAATGTTAAACTATAATAACTTAAATAAAAAAATGTAACATTAAAAAGACGACTATGAAAGACCTGTGTGAGGTCAAAAAAGCCAGGACAAACAACAAAGAAATATAACAAAATATTAACTAAACTATCAATAACTTTAAAAAAAATAACATAAAAAAAAGACCAGTGCGAGGCCAAAAAGGCTCCTATCTCAACATATGCTGCAATATTTAAACACAGATGCGTATAGTCAGTCCTGTTTCATCCAGGTATGAACAAACATTTGCACAAGAATAGATGCGCTCGTACATGGTGCAACGGATTTGATTTGTCCGTACCAAGGCTGAACGTGGAACAGTGTAATTAGTATCAACACATGCTCGAGCTTACTACGATGGACCAAACTTACGCTGCGTTACGCTCGACCTTGGTACGGACGGACCAAATCCGTCTATTACATAATATTTTTGTCACCTGGTAATCATCATTATGTCTGGGTAGACCCTAACGAGGGTTCGTTAGGGCCATTAGCCATAATAATAAAATACTAAAGTAATATAAATAACATTCGTTAGGTTTCATAGTTAATGCAAAAGACAATAAAACTTGATGAACAGCAAATGTTTCCATTTTCACGATGTTAGCTAAATTATGAAATCACTAGTTTATTTAAGTAAATAATTATCCCAATAAATTCTATTATAAGTGCTATTCCAGGACATAGTCTACTCTTTTGTCAAATTTCATCTAAATCCGATCAGCCATTCAAGTATGTTGGAGTAACAAACATACACACACAGGCATAAAAACTTTTGCTTTTTATAAATTGTGATTCATAATATTTTTTGTCATGCATTGATCTCATAAGAATCAGTCACTTGTTCTTTAAACAAATTAAATTTATTTACTATTAAGTCAAGCCATCAATTAACTGAATTTATGCTGCCTGTATTTGTTCTCTCTACCTGATCTCTGAACTTTACCACCTGTATCAGCAAAACTAACATTTGTTTGATTTTCATTTTTTTAACAAAACAAACATCCCAATTGAAACCATCCTAAATTGTATTTTCAGGACTTCCATTAATTGAATAGGTACTGCACAAAAGTTTAATTCCAAACAAAACAAAATCCCTTCGAAAACGTATGCAAATTCTAAATGAACCTTCAAACCTTTGTTTACACACACCTCCAAATACGAATTTCGAACAAACTCTTCCCAGTTTGATTGCGAACTCAAAATAAACCGAACTTTAATTTTCAGTCACAAAACTTTGTTCTTCTTCGTAACGAACGTTTTCGACGCAAACGAGACGCGTGCTCTCTCGCTCAAGGCTCGAACCCGACTGACAGCGCGGCTGTTCGCGAACTTCATTTACCGTAGGCTTTCCACCAACCCCTCGCAATTCATCTTCGTATGCGTTACATTGGCCGTTAACTACGGACACTTGTCTCGCACAACAGTGAAAAACCAGTAATGGAGTAAACTAACATCATATTTTTCGAATTTGAATGGTTTTTGTAGTAAAGATAAGGGTCGGTTTTCCCACCACCCCAACTCTCCCTCGGCACCGTACTTAAACTTGTATTGCATGTCTGTAAGGTAGGCTTTTCAATCAGACACGTTGCCCTTTGAATTTAAATTGTATTGGTTGTTTTTTAGTTTTTCTTGTTAATAATTTTCTATTCAGCGACTTAATTAACTCCCCCTTGCTTATTCGCAAAAGCCACAACACTGCACTGCAGTTTTTTTCACATAAATTGAATGGCTGCTTTCGATTTCAGTTTTTGTTATTAATGTTCGATTTTTAAAAGTTTGAAATATTTATGGAACAATTTTGACGTTATTAACAAAGGACATCCAAGTTTTAGTGAAGTAATTTAAACGGCTAAAATATTTTCATTTTCTAAAATAGAGCATTTAAAACTGCTCATTTCACGAGTCGAGTAAGTATTAAAAGCATTGAATAAACATTCATTAGGACCATTGTTCTGACGTGGTTAATCTGTTCTTTTATTTTATCGTCTGGCCTTTATTAGGTCCGTGCTCAGATTGCGCTGAACAAAATCATTAAAATGGGTTTTGTTTACAGAAATGTCTGTTGGTACAACCCTCCTCAAACTCTAAGGCTTTATCTTTTGCGTTACTTTTGCGGTTCTTAGGCTTTACCACATAAGGTACATCGCGATATTGCGATTTTTTTGTTTTTATTTTTTTCACACGATTTTTACAGGAATGGTTTATGATTCTAGTACCTTAGCTTTGTATTATAATTCAATTCATTACTATAGTCGGTTGACATTTTATTCGAAGAAGAAATCGACATGTCATGTATTTTTTGGTAACGTATGGCTGACACTGGCTTGCCGACAATCACGGATCTTAATTTTGATTACGCGAAAATTTTAAACTTGGAATTGGATATCAAATGGAAGAGAGAAAACAACAGAGCTTAAAAATAAAAATAAGTATCTATACTATATGTATACGTATAGAGTATATAATATTTATAGAAACTTTGAACGCATCATTTTTAGGAACAACAAAAACAGAAAAATTATTGTAGTGTTGGACAGCATATACAACGCTCTTGGAGTACAGTACAGTAATGATTTTCGGGTGTTGTTGGGGCTTCCGCGGTTCTGTAGCGCTTCAGGCATGTTTGCTGAAACAGGCACAAAAAGTTTTGAGGCTATCATGCGCAAGAGACCGGGCATCCCTGATGCATAGGATACGGGGAGGCTCCAATAGCATCCTGAAGGTAATGGTTGAGAAACCAGACTGTCCATTCCTGACGCACTGGTCCCGCAGGCATGCCTGCGGGCAGGGGTCAATATTTTAAAATTGTTATTTATTATTTGTCTAATTCATTTTGTTACTAACATAGTTATATAAGTATTTCTGTTACTAACAAATTATGGATTTTCAATATCTGAAATTAAAGTATTATTATTATATTAGTATTATTATTATATTCATCCAAAAAGGAAGGCATATAACATCACGCTGCGAACAACGGAAGTGGAGCAGTAACCAAAGACGCGAGTGAACCCGGGGGGCAGTAAGTTATCATTAATAAGTCTTAGAAAAGTATTTTACGTTTTTGCGATTATGAATACTATTAGTGCAGATAGCAATCTTATCGATGGGTACATCGATTGTGTTTTTTTTTTCGTAACTAAGTTTTAGTGTTTAATTTAGGGCTGATTTCATCATTCAATATAAAAACTTAGTTCAACTAAACTGAGCTCAGCGTAATCAAGTTTAAAGACCCGTGTCGTAAACATGGACGACAACAAAAGAATTGAAACTGAGTTTAGCGTAAACTAGGTTCAAGTCATCGCGGTGAAATGCAAAATGAAGCTATAATCTCGATTAGGCGCTCAAACTGCGTTTTGTTTGAACGAATCGCGATTAGTTTATTGGTGAATTTGGCTCTAAGGGCTGATTTCATCATTCAATATAAAAACTTAGTTCAACTAAACTGAGCTCAGCGTAATCTAGTTTAAAGACCCGTGTCATAAACATGGGCGACAACAAAAGAATCGAAACTGAGTTTAGCGTAAACTAGGTTCAATTCATAGCGGTGAAACGCAAAATGAAGCTATAATCTCGATTAAGCGCTCAAACTGCGTTTTGTTATATATAATCACGATTAGTTTATTGGTGAATTTGGCTCTTAATGTTATTTCAAATTGTGTTTAACTTTATGTAATTGCTGCACTATGAAAGAATAAAACGTATAGTAAACGGTGCGAGTATCATGTTTTGCAATTAAGCTCGGTGCCGGTAAAAGTTGCTACGTTTCTCTGCCAACAGTGCAGACCAGGCCTGGCCGTAGTTAGTGTGAGCACTTAATTGGTTGTCACGGTATAGTGACACTAAAGCGAAGAGAATCGGATCAATTCGATTGATTTTGATCTCTTTCATCAACGATTTGATTTATTTTTAAACGATCTAAGAATAGCAGCGGTGGTGGCCGAGTGATAACGGCCGCAACTTATGAGTTGTAGGTCGAAGGTACAAACCCAGCTAGACACATTACTTTGATTAATTTATTTCATCACTACTATTCTCAAAACGGTGAAGGAAAACGTCGTGAGGAAACCGGCATGTCCTAGAACCAAAAATTCGAAGACATGTGACATCCACCAACCCGCACTGGGCCCGGGTGGTCGATTACGGCCCATTCCCTCTCCTAGAGAGGAGGCCTGAGTCCCAACAGTGGGAAATTATAAGGCTGATGCTATGCTATGCTATTCTACTCGTGCATAGGCGAAAATCCCTGATGTGCTACAGAATCGGGGTAGCCCTATCAGTACCCTGAAAAAGAAACAATTAATTGAGTTTTTGAAATGTCATGTTATTATTATATTTCCGTCAGCATTGTCGCCGCAAAATGTCACCGTATCATGTTTCTGTCGGTATTGTTGGCGTTGTGCATCACGTTTTATTCTTAAATTCTCCCCTAAAAAATATATTATAGGATCTAAGAAGAAAATATACTTCACCAACTCAAAGTAACATGAGGCAAAGTCTGGAAGACAACGATGGTCTTAAACTAACCCCATTAATTTACAACCCAAGACTGTTAGACATTGTTTATATAACTAATTGGATGGAAGTGAAAAGACAGCGGGAGGGGGGTCTATTGCCCAGTGGAGGGTCAACTCAGGCTTTTAAATGGTAACAATAAAGTATACAAATTAGGTCTTCAATTATCACAGTTGTTACTTTTCATTTAGCGGTCTTTAACAAGCTTGCAAACTAGAGCGTTTTTTTATTTATTTAAGGCAGTGAGTATTTTTAAGAACCGACGCAAAAAAATGGTTTTATAAGTGTGAACATTATTTGGGTGTGTCCGTCTGTCTGTAGCAACGTAATTTCAAATGGACGAATCGATTTGAATGCGGTTTTTTTTTATTTGAGAGTGGGTTTCTATCGATGCGATAGAACAGGTTATGAGGTGTAAAGTAGGAAAGAACAACTAAATGTTTGCAAATATGACCAACTGGGGTTTCAAAGGGTAAAATATACATGAGTGTACAATTCATGTGGATGGATGGAGAGGGAGAGGGAGGCCAAAGAAAAGGTGGACGGATTGTGTAGAGTGATATGAAAGAAAAGGAGGTTAGTTATAGCATGACGGGTGACAGGACAGAATGGAAGAAGAAAACGTGTTGCATCCACCCCAAATAACATGAGAAAAGGGCAGGAAGATAATGATGGTGAACACTTGTTAAATAAAAATTAGTTTAACTGTAAGAGAAAATAACGGTGAGTTAAAGGGCACGATTCGTACTTTTAAATAAAAATTTAAAAATTGAGGTGGGTTTTTTTTTTCAATTTAAGTTTTATTTCAAGTACTTAGTAATTTAAATAAACTTTTTTGAGTAGGAGTGTTAATATTTTATACAATTGGCCGTCAAGTAAACACTTCTTACTAAGAATAATATTAGTGAGTAGTTGAATCAGTTTTACTCGACTGCATCAGCTTCTGAAGGTTTTGGATTCATCTTGAGGTCAGAAACACAAAAAGCGCTATTAGGTTTCCATTAGGAATTACTCTATAGCTGCTCGGAGTTCAGAAGTTTCTGTCACATCCCGTAAGTACCTCGAAAAGCATGTAAAGCGCTTGATCTCTCCCCAGACTTAGCAGATTGTCGTCCCATCGAACAATAAAGGAATAAAGTGTGTTTGCTCACCCGCTTCAGCAAATATCTCTTGCGTACCTGGCTGATGGTGCACCGGGAGACACAGCGTTGGAAGGCTTCCCACAAGGAGCACTAATGACCAGGTCAGAGTCGCGGGAATAAGGTGGATATCAGACGCACATGACGGTTTCTTGTAGCGACTTTTGAGGAAGCCTATATCCAACAATGGACCTCTTTTGTCTGAAATTATGATACTGAGCTGGCTAATCTCCATTGAGATCTGTCTGCTCCCATGATCGAAAGTCGGCTGGCAAGATTATTACTTATGACACCCGATTAAACTCCTCGAACGATTATACTCGTACTTACGTTTAGAGATTGCAAACCCGGTGGATGTCAAAAAAGGGCACCGGGCCCGGCCGGGTCTGGCCCGGCCGGGCCCGGTTTGCAATCTCTACTTACGTTTGTACAACTTGAATGACCTTGATAAAACGTTAATTGTCGTACTGTACACACACAAGTGTACGAAATTCATTCGGCTGAAAATTTTCTCTTCTTCGTTCATCTTCGTTTTCCTAGAAAAACCAGAAAAAGTTTTTTTTTTTTATGTGAGTTTGGTCCATTTTCATTTGATTAACGATTTTTTCCTAAATAAATAACAGGATCGTCCAAAATCGCAATTTTGCGACGCGTCTACACCAGACGATATATCACGACTATGTGTCTCAGCCTTTACTCTTGGGTCGAGGGCTGATGTGCCGTGTCCCCTCGTCTTGATTGAAGACCTCCATGCGAGTACGGAAATATTCTTCTCGAGGAAACGCTCCGAATTCGTAAGCTTTCGACTTACTAACATTTGAAGCACTTTTTGTTTACATTTTCAGTAAAGGATTCTGTTTACATTAGGTCCTTACTTATGAAATTGGGTTTTTTTTTTTTAATGGATTACTTTGATCTGTGATATCTTTGGTTTGACTTAGGATTATAATTTGAATATAACTTTATAGTAAAGGTTTTTTTCTTTTGTAATAAATTAATTATTAGTTTTCTTATGTTTGGTATTGTTTGTGATATTGTATTTACAACCATTGTTGTTTGAATTCTGAGAAAACTTGTATTATTTTGAAATTTGATTTCTACGATAGGATATGAATTCTTAGAAACAATGTGCATCAAAGCACATTGTTTCCACATTTAAGGTAAAACTCATATTTCTGACGGTATGCAATATTGATGACATATACGGACTGAATGACTGCGAATAAATAGGATAAAAAAAATTATAGGGAAATTTAGCCTCACGACTAAGTTTTCTTTTCCGGGCGACGACAGGATAAAATTTCCGAAACTAAAACTATTAAACCAATAACACAGAGTTCGTTTGATTGACAAAAATTGTAGGTATAGGTACGAGTATGTCATTGATATTGATTACCCATTGAAATGCATAGTCTTCACTTTGAGCCTCCTATTATGAAAAATAAAAAAGTTTTTCTATTCTATCTCATGTTATGAGTACTGCGATATTACAAAAGAAAAGAAAAAACTAATTTTCAAAAAAAAATTATATCTTTTATACCTATGAAGTTTATTCAAACTTATGATTCTAAGATAATCTGAAGATTCAGTTCAAAAACATCCGTTTTAAAGAGCTTCAATTTTATAAGTAAGGCCAGTAAATTATAGGGCTCAAGTATCAACGTCTGGGCTTTTAATAGGTTGATTTTAATAAGACTGTTGCAAAATTTAAATGTTTTATATTACATACTTATTGAACTCATAAAACCAGCAGTTTGCGTCTTAATCAAAACAATAGTTTTACCTTTATAACTTGTTTTAAATTATATAATTGGCACACAAATATTTTGTTTCATGTACCGTTAATAATATTGAAATAAAATAGTCGTATGCAATTTATTTATATTACATAACATCATATACACCGTGTAATTGACAGGTTGGCAAAAACTGAAACAGTAGCTTCATGACCATGATTATGACTGAAAAACTTTGGAATTTTCTTCAGGAAAACTGTCGAATTTTCCGACCGTTTTTCAACTAGATTTGTGTTTTATTCATTTGTTACAACAAAATCCAGCCCTAAAACACACAACTTTAGTGAAAAAAAGCAAAAAACTTAAATTCGGCAATGTAATCGTAAAAGAAAATTCATTCAACCCGCGCGGAATCAGCTGTTAGCTGTAAAAGTTTACTGGCCTCCGTAGTAGGTACTACAGAGACAGCATACCGCTCGCTCGCTCGCTCCTTTTGTATGGTACGCCTTTGCTTACACGCCGACACTCTAGGGTTGTACCGCGTACGGAATTTAATACTTGTAATTTTATTTTGTTTATGTAAAATGCTTTAATAATAATTAGATACTCAGGAGTATGATTACTTTATTATTTATTAATTCCAAAAACCTTATTTTAAATCGTTAATGATCTACAGTATCAATTACGAAGCTACCCGAACTGTACACACGTGTTGCATTACAGTAATGTAAATTGTTTGCTTTAGACAATTTAGTGGTACATAAAACATAAAAACATCGTGTTAATATTGCCAGATTCACATTCTTTAACCTGTCAATCCCTGAGCGAAACCCGGCGTACGCGCGTGTAGTTACGAAAATCTTTGCTTATTTTCGATTTTTACATACTATAAGAAAACCTTCTTATTTACGTTCTTGAATAAATACCCTATAAAAAAATAACTTAATTTATAATCTATGCGAACGCCGACGTTTGTTTAGTGTTTAGAAAATGGTGCAAAATCGCGCGCGTGCTGCTTGGGGATTGACAGGTACTAGGTTTAAACTTGGAAGCAGAACCATGAGTAAAAGTTACAAAAGATAGCGGTTAATAACAATGTTTATCATACGATTACGATACGATTATTTTTCAATACCTAGTTCTTCATCTTTATCTCAATCGCAGGCCGACCACTGTAACTACTGCGCCATGGGCACCTCGACTAACGTACTTACTATTACCGAAATAAAAATGTTTAATTTCATACCATGTGGGCAGCCCTAATTGCTACACGTGTCACACTCTCAAAGGCGTGCCGACAAACGAAGCCGCTGAGGCGCTGAGCCGCCATTTTAGTTTGCCGCGATTGATGGTGCGATCTGGACGTCTATTTCGTTTTCTTTCAACTGTCAAGAGTTCGGGACTGTGTGTTGCGTTCAGTTGAGTTGTGTGTTTTTGTGTTGTGTGGTACTTATCGTCATGAATCGGCGTAATGAAACGTTTAGTACTCGCGAATATGGCCAGATGTTAATCCGCGTTTGGGAACCCGTACTGCTGCAAAACTTGTAAGGCGTAGGTAATAACGGATCCCGTGTTTCACATTGGGCTGTGCACAAAGGCCTTCGAAAGGACAAGCAACGTCCATATCGGATCCATAAAGTGCAGGCTCTGGTACCTGGTGACTCAACGCGTAGACTGGCGTACTGCAGATGGCTGATACATCGGCAGCAGCTAAATCGCCAATTCGTTTCACGGGTGAACGACCCGAGAGACTTTAGGTAAGTGACTATTTTAATTTTTGATAGGTGTTGAATTTGTGTTTAAATTTTTTGATAGGTGTGTTTGTGTGTGTAGTATACTATGTATTTATTCCAAACAAGGTATGAATGGATAACGCGCGAGGTACAGGGTCGCGCGCGTATCGCAATGTTCGTTATACATTGCGTAGCCGAAATAAAATTGAAAATTAAAAAACGTTCACCTATCATTTCCGGGAAAATATTTCACTATCAAAATATTAACAATAGCAGACTGAATTCATACTTTTCGTTTTGCCAACCTGTCAATTACACCCGGTATGTTTATAATTGCAAATTCCTACAGCATAGTAATATGTAACCAGACTCGTAAATAAAGCAAATCCCAGCATTGAAAAATGTTTGCATGCTGATTCGGGAATGGTATAAAAATGCAAAAACATGTAATCCTCCGCGTCTCGTATTTTTTTACTCTTATTGCGGTTTATCTCTTTCATTGCGGTCATCCAGGAAATGGCTAGCGACTGTGCTTTAATTTCTAAACATAGCCAGACAGCGTTCATTTTGCTGACTTAGGAATAAGTTTAAAAAAGTACTTACTTTATACGCCACCAGTATTTTGGGGTAAATGACATCGGCTTACTACGAAAATGCCTACGCTTATCGCGCTACGTCTCTCGTAGCACGTAGCGTGATGCTACGCATTATCACACCAAACATTGTCAACGATCAACGGTGATTTTGTCTGACGTTAAATATCAAGTTATCACGCTAAAGAAACAGCACTTATAAATCTTCCCTGAAAAGTCTAAACAAAGCTCATTGATCAAATAAGATAGCCGTTATCAGAGCCAATGAAAGCCGATATTTCGTCTCGAAAATATTGTCTGATATTCTTACCAAAAGGCTATTTTCGTAAATCAACCGACCGTGCGGAAAACTGATAAGGCTGACCTTTCGCCAATTAACTTAATGGTGATTCTTTTTCGACCTTGACATAAATGGTTCGTTTATACCGCAAGGGCTTAAAGGGCGCATATGTCACCAAGCTTGATATATCCCCTGATTGAATTTGCTACACTTAACGGACTTTTGTCATGAAACTCGTCGAACAAAGTTAATCAATAGTGTTTGGACACAATAGAGTTAAATGATTTGAGAGAATTGCTTTTATTGCTACGGTCAGTGTTTTAGAGCAAATAATTACCGTATAGTTATGTAAAGGGTTTAATGTTATAATTATCCAATTGGGATTTGTATGAAAATATATTTAAATGTTATGTGATAACCGGTTAAGCGCCAAGTTGGAGAAAAGCTTATACCATGCTTAATAAAACTAATGTTGGAGAATTAATAAAAATGGGGAAAAGAAGAAAAATTACAATGGAGTTCTTCATAAAAAACATGGCTAACATATATATACTGATTTATTACAGAATTCCTTACCTACCTTCCATCTTCATCATCAGATCAATTCTATGTATTCCCCTTCTTCTTTCAGTCAGTCACCGACAACATGTATAAACAAAGCAATTTTACTTGTTACGACAGTTATACTATGATTTTTTGAAGAGTTCCGTTCTATATCTTCGAAGTTCATCATCAGATCACAACAATATTTCTATGGTACAAACTCGGGAGTATAATCTTTTAAACAAAATAAAAGTTTTTAAAATCGGTTCACAATTCACTAAGATATCGGTGAACATACATATACAACCGACAGTTCTGCTAAGATTTTTTGAAGAGTTTCATCATATATCTTGGTAGTTCATCATCAGATCAAAAAAAAAAATCTATGGGAAAAAATCGGGGGTATAATCTTTCAATCAAAATAAAAAATTTCAAAATCGGTCCACAACTGACCGAAATATCGGTGAACATACATAAAAAAAAATACGTACAGCCAAACATAGAACCTCCTCCTTTTTCGAAGTCGGTTAAAAAGATGCACACACTGCACACTACGCTTTGGTTTGCGCACACACTTGTGCACAATAATATCTCCTGCGTACTGGGCTAAAAAAAAAACATTCGTTGATTTTTTTTTATTTTGCAACTTTTTACACAATGCCATCTAGTCCCAAACTAACCTGAGCTACCGCTATAAGTACTAGACAACTGACTTATATATTTCTAAATACATACTATAGACAAATCACAACTTGATACTAGTTCGCGAGCTTCATAAATTGTATCATTGTTATGCCAATAAAGAATTATTATTATTACACCCAAACACAAAACAAATGATCCTGCTCATCGCACAAACATTTGTCAAGGGTGGGAATCCAACCCACGACGTCCAGCATAGCAGTCAGAGCCACTAACCACAAGACCAACATGTCAGCCTTGAAACGAGGCAGTCTTAGATTGGGCACAGTAATCGAAACTCGATCAAAAGGATTATTTTAAGATCGTAACTTTCTCTAGCTTATATAAGGTCACAAGGCCAACACTCCACAAGAAACATTCTATTAAAAGTAAACAACATTTCACTTTCAGGTCGCAATTATTCGAGTCCGCTGGAAATAAGTCCTTATTAGCATCATGTTCACCTCTATAAGGGTCTGACACGGCAATAAAAGTGTCCGTTTGTAATACCCTCATCAAATTTATCATAAATTACAGCTTTATGTGGTGTGCAAAAAACTTCATCAATGTTATTTATTTAAAGTAGATAAGTTGGACAGAAAACAAACGCTGGGACAGAATGAACCTAGTTAGTATAGCGAATATAAAATATATAAGCATGAAGCACAGGTCCAGCCTAGTTCAGGAAAATAAACAACTGTTTTACTTTTTATATTCACTACACTTTATTGTAAATATATTATGAATAAACGATTTATTATTATTATTAACAAGCTGTATTATGGTTCATGTCATCACTCTAAGTTATGCACCGTAAGATTATAGTGGTTTTTTTCCCGCGGTAGAACGACTCGCCATGACGAGTACTTTCGAAACATACAGTAAAAGTAAAAAAATCTATGTACAAAAAAAAAATAACTTACTAAACTAAACAAACACACTAAAATTGATCAAAATAACTTTCATTTCGGAAACCGAGAAACAACGACTTCCGAAATTAAAGTTATTTTGATCAATTTTAGTGTGATTTTTTATTACCACGAGTAAAATTTCACGGTCAAACTACTTATAAATGCTTATATCTCTTTTACAACTTTGAGCTGGTTTATTAATTTTCGAACTCTTTTTTGCTGCTTGGAAATGCAAAAAGTAGAGGACTGGTTATTCTAGCACAACTTGGGAGATTTCTATGTCCAGTAGTATACCAATATACTGATTTGAGCGATTGATTGAAATAAATCTCGTTTCATGTATATATTGTACCCTACACCAAAACCACACGCTCATATTCGTTCACTTACATTTGGAAAGTCCTAAGTGCAGGGAACCAATAAAGCATCGAGCCAAAATATCATATTACCATAATTTCGAAGACAGTCATGATGCACATTTTATGCAATTAGCATCATTTTTCTCACCGACTGACTTCTTGATGATTTGTATTAAACTGGCTTCTGAAAGTGACTTCACCCGCGCAGAAGTAGGTTTTTCCATAGAAACTTTGGACTTCTTCAGACCTTTCCCTTCTCTTTTTCATCCCTATAATGGAGGATAGTTTTATGTAAATTTTTATGTTTTTTTTACTCTCATCGAAATCACAAAGGTATGTTATGAAATGACATTTTAATTTTTTCAACTGTCCATGGAAAAAAATCTCAACACTACGTTTACGCTTATACTTTTAATTTCATAATTGGAACTTTTATTAGATATTTTTTGGTAATACAACAACATAAATATAAGTTATATCAATCGAATAAGACATCTATTATGCGGGAAAAAGATCTTGGAAATTGCTTATGAATGACTTTTGTCAATAAGAAGGTAGACTTCGAAATAGTACAGAATTAGGTTCTTATCCTTGAGTTATTTTTGCCATCTGACCATTAATAATAACCGCAAGAGATATTGAATACCGCCTTACAAATATTTTAGTTACTGCGATAAAAATAAAGTATGATACGCCCACATACGTTAAGGATATTTATTAGAATGTCAGTCGAAAGCGCGTTGCTCGATATATTCCCAGAGGGACTGTAGTTTATGTCCTCTGTGACAGGTAACGCTACCAATCGCCCTTTTCTGAGCAATACACAGAATATATGATTAATGTGTCTGATTCGAGAGTAAAAGAAAATACGTGAAGTGTTTTTTTTATCGTAATTCGTAAGCAATATAAAGAAAAACTTGTTGACTGATACAGTTCAGACATATTAATGAAAAATAGCTAACTAATTTAAAGGAAGAAAAAAATGGTATATTTTTAAGTGTGTATCAAAGAACCTATTATTCACTACAAATACTAATTCTACACCAAATACATATTAACAGATTTTATTTCAAACTCATTGATTTATTTTATTTATATAGATTTTGACTTGGGGAACCCTGACTTGGACAGGTTAGGTTAAAAAAAAATGAAAAATGACGGGGTCTAGGGGACGGGGGTGGTTTTTTTTTTTAAAAACATTTATAAAAGCACATTTTAGTGCACAATTGTTATTTTGAAGTGTACTAAAGAATTTTTTTCAGTAGTAAACAGGAACAAATTGTGGAATGGTTAAATACTACCTAAACAAAGACATCGCATCATTTGGCCCACGTACAATGGTCCGCATAGGATTAAGTGCAGAAACCATACTCAGACATGACATGACAACAGTACAAGACATCATAATTAATCAATCATCACTGTCTTTGTAAGCATATACAAGTTCTTCGTATTATCTTTTATTTCTTCAACATCAGTAAAAATAACAAGTATTAGGCGGATACTTTCCAAGCGATTGCCAGCAATAAAATCACTACTTAGGTATTATAGTCCGACCATTCAATAGTAAGTTCCCTATAAACCGTGACCACAAGTACCTTCTCGCTAAGCCATAAAAACAGTAATAGTACAGTCCTACTCCACCGTTCCTCTTCTCAGTTCCAATGAACGTGCTGGTTTTAATTAAAACCAAAGTCGAAATGAAAAGTCTGAACGGCTCCTTGCTTCGCCGTCATTAGAGCCGCCCTCATTCCGATCTGAATCCGATATCAAGCCGTGATACAAGAAACTTTAAAACAAGTACAATTCATTAGGCTTGCAATAAAGGCATCGCTAAATCGGCCGTTAAGAAACGACTGTTCGGAAACTCGCTTCCAACTTATTGAAACTCGGTTCTCGAATCAATTCGAATGAGTGTTTTACACTTTCCATGGGTTCGAGTGGAATAAAAAAGGGTTCTATTTGCCAATTATTCAAATGGCCGTCTGCAATTCTAAAAGGATAAAAATGTAACACGATTCTGTAAATATTCCGACGCGATCTGAATTAGAACGAGTCCCAAAAGGATTTTGGGCCGAAAGTATCGAATTTACTTATGCTAATCTTACGTCACCCTGAGGATAAAAGTCTGTTTCTGCACTAATTAACTTACAATGAACAGTCTTGTGTATTTTATAAAACAAAGACACATTTGGGTCCCGGCTTTGTTTTGACGAGGTCGTTGCTGTCGGTAATATTTTGGAGCTATTGTGTTCTAAATCAGATCAGAGCTCTCTCCCTAGTTAATGATTACTTCAGTGAACAAAAGGAAATAACGATCAAATATATTGCTATCCGCACCCAAAATGGCGCTTCTGACTGATGTTTATGCAAATATTGGCGGTGGTCATTTATCAAGCTACAGAATCCAGAGAGAAACTCTCGATAAGTAATAATTGGAAAACATTGAAAAGATATAAGTGTAAGGCTTCCAAAACTGACTCTAACTATCGCAAACATAAGTCCAAAACTGTAAACTAGTACAAAACTGTTCGCAAATGGTAGTCATTAAAAACTTGTGACTAATCCATTTTTGTAGATACGATTTTATTATCGCATGCCTAACGGAAGACACAGCGTTGGGATGCTTCTCACAAGGTGATTCGATGACCTGATGATGCAAGACGCACAGAACTGTACATTGTGCTTGGAGAACTTGTCCAACAGTGGACGTCTTTTGGCGGAAATGATGATAATGACGATCATATTATTAGGAGGACTATGACCTATTTTTCCTTACCTTAGAGTCGATTATCTTTATTACCTACAAATTAAAAGTAAAGTATTATTATTTTCAATCATAAATAACGTATTAAAGCTAGTCATGAAATGATTATAATAGTTCAGCTTATTTTTACTAGTAAGTAGCAGTTTTCACTGATATTATATTTGGTCAGATTTGATCTTACAACCTTATTTTTCATTCCAAAGGCCGATTTGTAAATCGAGAATTCGGAACGTGTTGAAAGTGTCAAACCCTGCTTTAAAGATAAATTTGGACAATATTTCAGGCCAAAGTAGAATGTTTAATTCGGAAGTCAGACGTATAATATTCTGCCTCTTGTAAATAATTTAGAGACATCACTCATATCATTTATTATCATGATCTTTAACGAACTTTAAGCCTAAACATAATTCGGCTTCAGTGACCCCATGCACCTTGACTTAGATCAGGCTTTAAAAAAAAATTCTGGGTGCGAGGCAACGGAAAACGGTCGCTACTTTCAGCGAAGCAGTAATACTAGCAAAGGAGATAATCACAACCGTAAATGGACGGACGTCCTCACGCCCCAGGCACCGCCACAGGAGATGTCCCTGGCTTGGAAACTCGCAGGGCGATCCCTGGCCACTGTAAGCGCGGGCTTGCGAACGACGAGCAATGGGTAGGTCTCCGACCGGTTATCCGGTAAGGACCGAGCCCAAGTCGACGGCGCATAACATTCCACGAGCCGCTCAAAGAGATGTCAGTAGAATCGTTGGGACGCAGTAAATGTGATCCTGGAACGCAAAAGGCAACTGAAGGACACAGGTGGATTTCATTCAATAAGTCTGAGCCTCTCGCTCCATTCTGGAGCGGAAGAAGTCATTTGACGGTTTCTCACATCAAAAAAAGTCAATAAGTAGGTAGATAGGTTTCAGGTATAAATACATATAATCAATCGCGATTACTTATATGCATTATTTATATGCATGAGAGTGTACGCATTATACACAACGTTTATACAAGGTAAGGTTGTAGAGTGTCTATCCAATATTGTAATAACTTTAAACATTTTGCACCCTCTAAATTTTATGATATCAAGGTGGCTGGGTCCTGGCTAAATAGAATTTTGTCGTTAGCCTTGGCGGGTATATGATAGCATTACGACTTAAAACTAATTAGCCTGACAGGGATCGAAGAACCGATAATTATTAACTGGTAACACGAAGTACGTCACAGAGTCGGGATGCTTTTGAATGTGTGACTAGTAACGTGCACATTATATCTGTGTGTGTAAGCTATTTTCTAAATTACAGCAAGCGCTTTGAACTTACGAACACAGAAAAGCCACCGGTAAAGTGCAAGCACGACACCGAGGGCTCCGTACAAATTTACCTTATTCCCAAATTGAATCTCAAAAATTTTTTCGAGTCACAAAAAACAATTATTTTGTAACTTACTTGTAAATTAAAACGAACCCTCCCGCACCACCCAAGGGCGGGAGATGTCATATGATTTTCCCACCTAAAAAAAAAACTCGTTTAGATTGGTTTGGTTGAGCCAAGATCCCATCAAAAGTCAGAAACATGACCTTGGACAATCTCTGGAGCTACGACTCTAGTGGGGGCAGAAGTCTGTCTATGAAGACATTTTCAAAATCAAAAATCAGAAGTATTGTTATTTCACATAGACCTACATGGGCACTTAAAAACGTCAGAAGCTAGTGCACGGTTCCAAATTGGTCGTTTCCTATGGAGAAGAACCGGCAAGAAACTCCATGGTAACTCTTTAAAAAAAATGGTTTTCTTACAATCTTTCCATAACACAGTATTAATAGAATAATCATGTAAGGACAGTGTAGACAGTCAATATTGTACCCAAGAGCACAACAAAATTATTCATAAAAAAGAGTCTACAGTGTTCTCACATTCACATTCAAAAAGAGGCTATATAAAAGCAATAAAAAATAAATAATTATAACTATCATTGCAACACCATCATTATGCACACAAAACAATATAAACTTTATCTCGAAAACGCGAGGAGGTATCGAGTTGAAATTTAAACCATATATTTAAATCTGCGGTCTCTTGAAGCTGTGAAAAAATCAAACTTATAAGTTAACAGACAAAATATGGCCGCTTATATCGCAAAAAAAATACGTTTACTACATTCTCATTGAATCCAAATTTATAGAGTATTTCCTATTGAATTAGAATCCTGAAATTTGGCATGAAGTAAGATCTCATACAAGCATAGGATAGCAATTCGAAAAAATCTTCGAAACTCAATTCGGGAATTAAACTGTCTTCATAGGTAAGTTTGTACGGAACCCTCAGTGCGCGAGCCCGACTTGCACTTGCCCGTGTTTTTTTTTCCTTTTGAAGTACGGAACTCTAAAACAAAAGGATCGAATGTTTTATCATTTATAACTATTGAATTATTTACTTCTATAATCTGAAATACAGTCCAGTGCAATCCATTTTGACAAATACTTATTATGACTAACACTGTTCGACACAAAAGCTCGCTGTTGGATTTTCAACGCTCAGTTCAGCACGAAAATAGAAAATAAACAGAACGGTTTTATTTAGGCCTGAATGAATTTAGGTATTGACACTATTGAAACTGGGCATAAATTCCTATAAAGATCGTGTGACCAAAACCAAACACTATGACTGTGACCAAAACAAAAGATTATGTAACCAAAACCAAAGATCATGTGACTAAAACCAAAGATCGAGACCAAAACCAAAGATCGATACCAAAACCCAAAGATCGAGACCAAAACCAAAGATCGAGACCAAAACCAAAGATCGAGTCCAAAACCAAAGATCGAGACCAAAACCAAAAATCATGTGATCAAAACCAAAGATCATGTGACCAAAACCAAAGATCATGTGACCAAAATCACAGATGATATGACCAAAACCAAACATTGTGTGACCAAAACCAAACACTACAAGTGTAACCAAAACCAAAAGATCATGTAACCAAAACCAAAGATCACGTAACTAAAACCAAAGATCGAGACCAAACCAAACATCGTGTGACCAAAAACCAAAGATCGAGACCAAAACCAAACATCGTGTGACCAAAACCAAAGATCGTGAGACCAAAACCAAACACTATGACTGTGACGTGACCAAAATAAAAGATCATCTGACTAATACCAAAGATTACGTGACCAAAACTTTATCGTTGGTAAACACCAGAAATCATAGCTGCCTAGTTTCTGCAAACTGATATAAAAGCTGTCAATTAAGAAAGCGAGAGTTAGGTATCAATTACCATTAGTGGGTTCTACTTGGCTGAGTGTTAAATGACTAATGTTAGTAATGTGTTTGCGGACCCGAACTACAGTGGATTTGATTGCTTTGGGCGGGCTAATGTAGGTAGGCTGATTTGTGATACATTAAATGATTAAATAAAGCGATAGCATAGGCAATCGAGAATTTTCTTACACACGAGTAATAAGTAAACACTTGGCCACTACCAGAAAGCTATGAGACAACGAAACTCAACAAGTCCAAGAAACACAATATTAACTGAACTTTTTTTTGAGTTTTCGGCGCCATATTTTTAGTTTTTACACTTTATTTTTTGTTTTACGTGTAAAGTCGACAAAAATTACGAATGCTCAATTAAGAAAATATTCCTGTGCAGGCGCAGCTAGTGACAAAACACGAATCGTGAGGTCGAACCGCGAGCCTTGCCATGCAATTATCGTCCTTAAGGTGAGCTTACGGAACTTTAGCCGGTCGTACATTAGTTATTTATGTTAATATTATAAATGTGAATGTAACTTTATAAAAAAGAAACTCACATAGGTCCACAAGAACCCACAACTCACACAACTCTTGTCAATACAAACCAACACAACAAAACCACAACCCAATAATTTTAGGTAAGAAATAGTTATAGAATAGTATTTAATGTGCTCCACAGTCTAATGTATAGAAATCTCCTGTCACAATGTTTGTTATCGAACTCCTCCAAAATGACTTGACCAATTTATCTTCTAAGTCTATTCTTCAGTCACTTTTTTTATTATTGTAGAAAGTGGAATGGAGGAATGAAAAATTAAGAAAATTTTATAGAAAAGTGTATTGTTGTGTCAATTGTGTCTACAAAAAAGAATACAAGATAATTGGACAGTTTCAGAAAACTTCTACAGTTAAACCATCGCACGTTTGGCAGTTCACAGCTAAGACAATGGCTATCGGTTCACTTAGTACTAAATAAAGATTCATTATTTATTCCAATAAACGGTTGATTTTTATTTGTATAAACGATTTTCTTTATACAAATATTTAATCAAATTTCCTACATCAAACAACGAAACAAATCAACATAAAACATCTGGCGGCAAAAGAAAACAAATCTTTGCAAAATATCCGCAACCATTCGGATATCCGAGAAATATAATAGAGCTGAGGGAAGAAGGCCAAAAAAACATGAATGATGGTTCCACCTTATCTCTGCAAACCTCGTTTGCGGCTACAGATGTCCGTAATCCATCAGAACACCATTTCCAAGATGACGCCATGTTTTGTTGCAAATTTAAACAAAAGGTTCTTTTAAACACAGAGACTTTCATATAACATTAAAAAATGGCAAAATACATGATGGAAGAGACAAATTCGTATAATTTTGTAGAGATAAATTTTATTTATACTAGGAGAAAAATTGGCTTGCTAAAATTCACTCCATCGATGATCCAGCGGTTCCTAAACCTTTCGATTTTGTCACCCCTATGAATTAGCTTGAGAAACTGATTTGGCCTTCCTCACCCCCTCATGTTACCAATAAATATAATACTTAAAAAAAAACTTTTTACAAAAAAAAAATACAACCGACTTCAATGTAAAAAAAAAAAACAAAAAACGTCCAAAATAACTTTCATTAAGTTTTTTTTTTTTGTAAAATGATTTTTATTTCACACTTTTTAGTTGTAGTACGGGGTCAGCCAAACTTAAATAGATACCTTCCGCCATTAGGTTCTATCATCAAATCATTATGACAATTCTGATAATACCAAACACGGCTAGGAAACACTGATTTATTACAGAATTCTAGTTCTCACTTACGTACATTCCGCTTCTTCAACTACAAAGCGATTTTACTTGTTACGACAGTTCTGCTATGATTTTTTGAAGAGTTCCGATCTATATCTCTGTAGTTCATCATCAGATCAAAACAATATTTATATAGGACCAATTCGGGAGTATAATCTTTCAATTAAAACAATTTTTTTTTTTTAATTGGTTCACAATTTTTTGAACGCAAGCTTTTGAACGTTAAATTTCGCTTAGTGAGTTAGTTTTAGACAGATTCAATCTTATAGATTTATTATAAGTTACCCTTTCAGATTGCCAGTTTTAGCCCCAGGTAAGGAAACATGGCGATAGTTAATAAGGACTGACCAATACAAAATTCTACTCCGTAAAAAGTAATACTATAACAATAACATCTGACTATGGAGCTACCGTCCGCTGGCAGTGAACTTGAAGATTATGAGATAAAGTATTTACAGCGCCACCTAGCGGGCCCAGTTGTATTTTCAAAACAATCAAGGTACTCAGATATACACGCAAACTTTCAAATCAGTCAAGCCATTTAGGAGAAGTTAGGTGACAAACAAACATACAGAAAAATATATACCTATAGAAAGACAACGAAGAGTAAAAATGAAGAGTTGGATTGTTTGAACGCCCCTATCTCAAGAAATACGAGTTCGAATTGAAAAAAAAAAACTATTGTGTTGGAAAACTACAATATACGAACGGGACAGTAAACTCAGAAGCAGGTGTAACGGCAGAAAACAGCTAGTTAAATTATATCAATATACAGATCATATCTACAGTTTCACTGGCTAAATTAATTTCGAACTGTATCTACATTCAATGAAAATATTTCTTAATACTAAATGATTCCCTATTTAGATTTCCCCGTACGAAACTAGGCTCTGGTGCTTTTAAAATAGATGCCCAATTACGTTTTCCTAGAAATTGAAATGAAAACTAATTTCAATTTCTAAGAAAACGACTGTAAATTTGGACTTAAAGTTCTAACTTTAAGCACAAGGTTGTTATTCAAGTGGTAAATCATTTGATATTCGTGTACTGAAAATTATTTTGATGTTCTATTTTAGTACGGTCTATGAAATTTGTTATGGGCTCATGAAATTTACTGTATTATCGACCTCGTTCTTCTCCCCTGAGCGGAGCATCGCCGTGTCCTCGTGGGGGCGATCGGTGGCAGCGATCTCTCTCGACGGGCCTTGGTTCAGGCCATGGTCCGGAGTGAGGAAGGATGGCAGGCGGTCGCTTCCTTCTGCGAATCAGTAATGCTAGCAAAGGAGGAGGCTGACCGCATCAGGCAGAGGCAACGGGGCGCTCGCCCCAGCCGCCGCCAGGATTCCGATCCCGATTTCCGGCCACCGTAGGCGTAGGCTTGCGGACGGCGTGCAATGGGTAGCACGCTGTCCGATCGTCCGGTAACCGACCGGACCGAGCCCAAGTCGTCGACGGCGCGTACTGTTCCCGCGCGCCTCAAGGAGCTGTCAGCAAACCGTAGAGGCCCAGCCTGCTAGCTGCAGGCAGGCAGGGACGAAGCCTGCTGGGGTCATGGGTCAGCTTCCGAAAGGAATCCCCGCCCCGGCACGATAGGCAACGAAGGAACGGGGTAGGTTTTTAGTCAGTAAGAGTCTGACACTATTTCCCGCTCCACCCAAGGGCGGGATTTGTCATTGGATGATTTTACCTAAGTACCATAAAAAAAACCTCGTTCTTCTAATTTTGTCACTCAAGTGCAAAAATGTACTTACGCATATTTCTTGTACTTCACTTGATGATGGACAATACAATTATACTTATCAAAGTTTGAATTACACTAGAGGTTTTGATTGTGTGCGTGGGTATATTGGTTACCTACTTCTTCACGCCGAACAGCTGAACGTATTCCGATGAAACTTTGTACACGGGTAGGTCATATCTTTTTATCCCAAGGTTGTATGTTCCCTTGGAATAATTTTCTAGTATCACGCGAGCAAAGCCACTGGCAACATCTAGTTTGTTATAAAGATGAAGAAAGTCCAACTTTGCATTAGATGGGTTGTGTAAAAGATGACATTGGCGGGATGTTTTCGAATGAAGTTCAGTCGCTGTGCAGGGCAATTTAAGAAATATGGGTGGGTTTTAGTCAGTCAAAGTCTGACATTACCTCTTGCTAATAAGTTATTTGATGTTTTCCCACCCAAAAAAAACCGTTGTAGATTATTCTCAACAAGATTATTTCGACGAAACAACTCTTCAACTCACCTTGCTCTTTACACTTTTGTAATTTAACAAATTGAACATTTTGGAGCTGTGTAAACTCCTTCGAAATGTTTTATAGAACAAGGACTCGTTTAAGTTGATTTGATTAGTTAACAAAGTTCTATTGAATACTGAAGTACGTACTAGATATTAGCTGGAGTACCTGCTTCTGGTTATTCGTCACAAGATAACAAGTTATGTTCAAGGTCTATGTAATAGGGGCGATCTCATTCCCATTGAGTGGTCACGAATACAGAGACTGCTACTAGGAAATTCCGAATTGAAAAACCAAATGATTCTTATCAATTCACATGCATGATAGTAGAGAGTATCATGATTTTCTTTTAAGTTATAAAATAGTGCTTGACTGCGATCCCACCTGATGGTAAGCACTACGGTGGACGCCATCATGCGCGTGCGAGCCCTCACGACGGGGGATGCGGTTTCCCAGGGCAGGTGTGTCGTGGCAGTGTCTTTGGACATTGCCAACGCCTTTAATTCCCTGCCCTGGAGTAGCATTCGAACGGCACTCCGGTACCACCGGGTGCCCGACTACCTCTGTCGTGTGATCGAGGCCTACCTATCGGAGAGGTATATCATCTACCCCAGTCACCAGGGAGAGTGGAAACGTCGAGAGATGTCGTGCGGTGTTCCGCAGGGATCGGTACTAGGACCACCCTTGTGGAACATCGGGTACGATTACGTGTTGCGCGGCGACTTCCCCGACGGGGTCAGCGTGGTCTGCTACGCGGACGACACGTTGGTCCTAGCGCGGGGAGAGTTGTACCGGACGGCGGTCGAACTAGCGACACGCGGGGTTGCGATAGTCGTTGATAGGATTCAGCAGTTGGGACTCGAGGTGGCATTGCACAAGTCCGAGGCCATGTGCTTTCACGGCCCTCGGGGCGCGCCACCACCGGGTTCCCAGCTAACGGTAGGAGGAGTTCACATCAGCGTCGGGTCGACGATGAAGTACCTGGGACTCGTCCTCGACAGCTGGTGGAACTTCAAGGAACACTTTCGACGTCTGGCTCCCAAACTGAATAGGACTGGGGCTGCTCTCGGGCGGCTCCTGCCCAACCTCAGGGGACCAGACGCCTCCTGCCGGAAGCTCTACGCGGGAATCGTTTGGTCCATGGCCCTCTACGGGGCCCCGGTGTGGGCACCGACGTTGACACAGCAACCGAGGGCCCAGCTGAATGCGTGCCAGAGGGTCATGGCAATACGCATGGTGCGAGGGTACCGAACGATTTCCCGCGAGGCGGCGACCCTCCTTGCTGGCCAACCGCCATGGGATCTGGAGGCAACAGTCCTTGCACACATGCACGATTAGCGCATGGAGATGCAACGCCGGGGTGAAATTCCACTGCCACGACAAGTCGAGGCATGGCGGACAGAGCTCCGGCGGGATCTCATGGCGAAATGGCGTCAGCGACTATCGCAACCTCGTTCGGGGCGCGCCACAATTGGGGCGATAAGGCCCATCCTTGAGGCGTGGTTGGAAAGACCTCACGGCGTTCTCAACTTCCGCACGACGCAGGTGCTTACCGAACACGGAAAGTTCGCTAAGTACCTGTTCCGGATTCGTGCGGAGGATTCGCCCGGGTGTCGCCATTGTGCGGAACACCCGGAGGACACGGTGGAGCACACTGTAGAGGTGTGCCCCGCCTGGGCGGAGCATCGCCGTGTCCTCGTGGAGGTGATCGGCGGCAACGATCTCTCACGCCGGGCCTTGGTTCAGGCCATGGTCCGTAGTGAGGAGGGATGGCAGGCGGTCGCCTCCTTCTGCGAAGCAGTAATGCTAGCAAAGGAGGAGGCCGACCGCATCAGGCAGAGGCAACGGGGCGCTCGCCCCAGCCGCCGCCGGGATTCCGATCCCGATTTCCGGCCACCGTAGGCGCGGGCTTGCGGACGGCGTGCAATGGGTAGCACGCTGTCCGATTGTCTGGTAACCGACTGGACCGAGCCCAAGTCGTCGACGGCGCGTTCTGTTCCCGCGCGCCTCAAGGAGCTGTCAGCACACCGAAGAGGCCCAGCCTGCTAACTGCAAGCAGGCAGGGTCGAAGCCTGCTGGGGTCAAGGGCCGTTTTCTGAGAGGAAGGCTCAGCCCCGGCACTATAGGCAACGAAGGAACGGGGTAGGTTTTTAGTCAGTAAGAGTCTGACACTACTTCCCGCTCCACCCAAGGGCGGGATTTGTCATTGGATGATTTTACCTACCATAAAAAAAAAAACCTGATGGTAAGCAGCTATGCAACCGATGATGGTGAATCGCACTAGTATATTCACTCTAGCCTTGAAAACACCTCAATTATAATCAGCAGGGAAGGCCGCTGCAGGCAAATTGTTCCAGCCCTTCAATGTACGCGGTATAAAGGAAGGACGAGGCGAATTGCTTAGTGTGTGTGCGTATTGACCACTAACTAGTTTGTGTACGTCTGATAGGCAATTCCAAGCAAAACAAGGGTATTCAGCCGCATCTGATAAGACTGAAAGCCGAGCGCAAGCTAGTTGGGAATGCGCGGCAGTAGCGGTTGCTACGAACAAAAATGGTTTGTTTTTTATTATTATTGAAAGGCCCTTTGCCACTATCTCACCTGATGGTAAGCGATGATATTGGTCGATAGTGTAGTATGCTTATCGACGTATGGGAACTATACACCGTTAAATTTGATCGTTTAAATCCCGTAGGGGGTCGATCAGGTACATGAAACACTATCAATTTGTAAAGAAAAAATTAAATAATAAAGTACTTTTTTTTCTAAAACTTGAATTAATATAGGCATGTACGATATTAATTTCTTTAAGTACCTAAACGGGGGGAGGGAGTTGCTCGCGTACGTAGGATTTACCATCTTTTCCTAGATCCACCCTACACGTCTCCCCTGGGTGGTGCAAAACGAGCAACAACGCCGAGCAACGGGCGGCGGTTAACTAACCTGTCGTATGGCCGCCACGGGCCAGGAGGCACTAAATACCCTCCAAAAAGAGTGAAAATAGTACCTTGGGAAAGTGCTATGAAACTATTTCCCAAACCCCCCTTATATAATATGAAAATGTCCAATAAAGCGAGTGAGAATTTGTCATGCGATCCGGCTAACACCCGGCGCCCTCCGGTATCCGGGCCGGTGGGTGAGAAATTGGTTACCGAAGACTCCATGGAAGTAGGCGACCAGGCTTCCACGGTAGTGAATGCTACTGGCAGCAAAAAATTTGTACAGCAGGCTTTTCATCCCACCTTGTTTGTTTCTAGACCTAGATGCAACTCCTTAGGTAAACTATCTACCAAAGAAGCAGTTGAGGTCACTAAGACAGTATCTGCACCCAGAGACCAAACTCAACCATCGCCTAATGTCTCCATTACGTCCTGTCCTCCAGAATGGCAGAGGGTGCCCACTACTAGAAGTAACAAGCGCAAAAAATTGTCACAATCACCATCACCTGAGGCAATTAAAACTTCAAATACATACAGTGGGCTGCAAATAGATCTTACGGAAGAGGAAAATGAACCCAAACAAAAACCCCCAAGTAAACCTCCACCTATAATTTTATATGGCGTCGAGGATGTTAACAAACTAACAGAGCTTCTTAATACCACTGCCAATAAAGGAGATTACATCTTTAAAATTGTCAATCGAAATCAGTTAAGAATAAACTGTTTAGATATTGAAGCATACAAAAAAATAATCACTCTTGTGCGAGAAAAAGGCCTCATCGGACACACTTTCAATAGAAAAGATCAACGCTGTTACCGCTTTGTAATCAAGAATCTACATCACTCCACGCCGCATAGTGCCATAATAGAGGAAATAGAAAAAACTGAAAACAAAGTATGTGGAGAAATCATAAATGTAAAGTTTGGACCGGAAAAGAAGCCTACTTCTACATTTTTTGTCAACCTAGTGCCTCACCAGAATAACAGTTCAGTTAAAACCATAAAATCGATATACCATCAAACAGTTTCGATAGAGGAGCCCAAAAGAAAAACATCGATTCCACAATGCCAACGATGCCAACAATATGGGCACTCAAAAAACTATTGTATGATGCCCTATCGCTGTGTGAAATGTGCACAAGCTCACAAAACTTCCGAGTGTCCAAAGAAAGATCGTAGCACACCAGCGAAGTGCGCACTATGTGAAGGCTCACACCCAGCTAACTATAAAGGTTGCGCTGTTTACAAAGAGATCCTAAATAGAAAAACTAGCCATAGAACTCCTTCTCAAACAACGTTTAAAGACCAACCTAAACTCTCATTTACAAAAGAAGACAGACCGCAACCTGAGAACAAACATCAAAATGAATATAATAAAAATAAAGCTACGTATGCAGATATCACTAAAAATGAACCCAAACTAGAATTATTACTCACACAACAGACTGTAAAGTTAGATAAATTAATAGACCAGATGTCGTCAATGATGAATTTACTCACAACAATCATCAGTAAACTTGTACGATAAAATGGCTACACTTAGAGTTGCAACTTGGAACGTTAATGGTTTAGTTAAACATAAACACGATGTAGAAATACTCCTGATACAACATGACATTGATGTACTTTTAGTTTCCGAGTCACACCTTACATCCAACCATATATTTAATTTGAAAAACTATTGTGTATACTCTACCTTTCACCCGGACGGAACAGCACATGCAGGGACGGCAGTTATTATCAAAAAGCACATCAGACATGAAGTTCTGGAGGAATACAAAACGGATCACATACAAGCCACCTCGGTAATGGTTCAGGATAAACAGAGTTCACTCACCCTAACTGCTATATATTGTCCCCCAAAACACACCATAAAAGAAGACCGATTTACAACCTTCCTCAGAACTCTTGGGCAGAGATTTATATGTGGTGGAGATTGGAATGCCAAAAATGTTTTCTGGGGCTCTCGATTAACACTACCCCGAGGAAGAGAACTGAAAAAGAGTCTTGACACAAACAAAATACATGTCCTGAGTACAGGTGAACCCTCATACTGGCCCACAGATTCCAATAAGATACCTGACCTACTGGACTTCTTTGTATATAAGGGACTGTCCAACCTGTACCTTAAAGTTGAAAGTTGCTTAGATAGCAGTTCAGACCACACCCCTCTGGTAGCCACTATAAGCACTACTTTAATAGAAACTCAACTGAAAGAAAAGCTTTATAATAATAAAACTGATTGGGTTGCGTTCAGGCAATACTTAGAAGCTAACGTGAACCTAAAAGTACCACTAAAAACTAACGAGGACATTGAGGATGCTACAATGTACATAACAAACCTCATCCAAACAGCGGCATGGAAATGCACGCCAATTTCTACCAAACCAAGATACAAAACTAATATCTCTAAAGAGACAAAAAGTAAGGTGCTAGAAAAAAGAAGACTTCGAAGAGTATGGCATAACAGTCGTCATCCTTCTGACAAACGAGACTTCAATAGAGCAGCTGCAGACTTAAAGCATTATCTGAAAAATATTGAAAATGAAACTTTGAAACATAGGCTGGAAAACCTGGACGCCACAGCAAAAAACGAATATTCGCTTTGGAACACCGTAAAACACAGCAAAATTGCGCCACAGACCGCACACCATCCTCTTAAGCTGGATAACAACAAATGGGCAAAAAACGACGAAGAAAAAGCTGAAACCTTTGGATCTTTTTTGGCAAATGTATTTACCCCTAACACAGGTAGTGTGGCTAACCAATCTATGATTCAAAGCTACTTAGAAACAGACATTCAACTTAGTCCACCTCTGCAGTGCTGCTCTCCTCGTGAAGTTTGGAAAATAGTGAAAGGACTAGAATTAAACAAAGCTCCCGGATACTGCTTGATAACTGCCGAAATTCTGAGACAACTTCCCAGAAAGGTCATTGTCTTCATAACACAGCTCTTCAACGGGATTCTGCGGACCGGATATTTCCCAAGCATATGGAAAGTTTCGGAAATCATTATGATTCCAAAGCCAGGAAAACCACACCACCTTGTGTCTTCATACAGGCCAATAAGTCTTCTGCCTGTCATGTCCAAACTATTCGAGAAAGTCGCTGCTCGTAGACTCGGCGAAATACTTAAAAATGGCAAAATTATCCCCCAACACCAGTTCGGATTCAGAGCAGGGCACTCAACGGTGGAGCAGGTGCATAGAGTGGTGAATAAGATCCGAGAGGCATTGGAGCGTAAAGAGTACTGCTCAGCTGTATTCCTAGATGTACAACAAGCGTTTGACAAGGTCTGGCACCAGGGCCTATTGTACAAAATTAAAAAACATCTGCCGCATAACCTGTACATACTACTGAAGTCATACTTAAAAGACAGATTCTTTCGTGTAAAAGTCAATGACTCGTACTCGAAATTTTATGATATAAAAGCTGGCGTACCTCAGGGTTCCGTACTAGGTCCACCGCTTTACCTTATATATACAGCAGACTTACCAACAACAGAAGAAGTCCTTTGTGCCACCTTTGCTGATGATACAGCTGCTTTGTGCAATGACAGGAACCCCCACATTGCGTCACAAAAGCTACAAGTCCAGCTCGACAAGATAAACAAGTGGATGTCAGAGTGGAAAATAAAAGCGAGCGCGAACAAATCGACTCACGTGACATTTACTTTAAGAAAGGATGATTGCCCACCTGTTAAACTTGGACAAGATATACTTCCACATGGCGTAACGGCTAAGTACCTTGGTATACATCTTGACAGGAAACAAACATGGAGACACCACATAGAAAAAAAGCGTGATGAGTTAAACATCACACTTCGAAAAATGAACTGGCTTCTGGCAGGAATATCACACATATCACTTGAAAATAAAATCCTTATCTACAAAGCGGTACTGAAACCTGTCTGGGCGTATGGTGTTGAACTGTGGGGCTCAGCGAAGAACTCAAATTTGGAAATTCTTCAGCGATTCCAGAATAAGGCTCTCAGAGTCATCTCAAATGCTCCGTGGTTCATAAAAACCTCTGAACTACACGAGCATCTACAGATTGGAACCATAAAGGAGGAAATGGAACGTAGATCAAAGTCATATAAAGACCGACTAATGACACATAGCAACACCTTAGCCACAGTTCTAAGTGAACCAGCAACATTGAGAAGGCTAAAACGCCACTACATTTGGGACTTTACTGAGTAGAGCAAAGTATAAGAAATATTGAGAAGGCAGATTCTTCGCTGGAAGAATGAACCTTAGCATCTACCAACTCTCACAAAAAATCTGTTAATGGTTCGTCAAACCGATTGCAAGATACAAAACGGAAAAAAAAAAAAAAAAGTACCTAAACGAGTCAATGAACTTGTAGGTAGTGGTAGGTCGCTGCGTACTAACTACCTACAGTTCATTGACCTTGCTCAGCTAACATTTACTTAAAGAAATTAATTTCGTACATGCGTAAATTAATTCGAGTTTAAAAAAAGTACTTTATTATTTTTAATTTTCTCTTTACAAATCGATAGTGTTTCATGTACCAAATCGACCCTCCGCGGGATTAAAACGACCAAAATTTAACGGTGTATAATCTGGCATCGTAATAAGAGAGTTCTGCGCGCGATTACAACGTAAGTATGTCTAAAATGCCTGGACCAAAAACAAAACTCGCCTAGTCGGAGAATCCTCACTTTCCAATGGAGATTTGCGGGACTTTAACCCTGTTCTGCTTTTATACGCTTGCCTGGAATTTGTTTAATATATTTTTATTATATTTTATTCTGTGATACCAGAACAAAAATGACAGTAAAGTTTTCTTCAATTCAAGATACATAAATAATAAACCTTTTGTATACGCCCATGCATTGTAATGTCGAGGAAAAAGTTTAATGAAAATAGTCACAAAGTAGTAGAGTCTTATATCCGAGTGTTTCTCTGGAAGAAATTGCAAACTACTTTTCTACAGTTTCATAAGTCTGCATTCCACCAATAACTCGTGTTGCAAGAAATATACATTCAAAGAAAAAGTAGAAACTGCTAAAGAATCGTTCGGTACCGGCAGTTTTATTTATGAACTACAGTTTTATAACAGCACTTTGTAAGTTAATTAAGTCGTAAATAAAGTATGTAGCTATTAAACGTGATATTTTGACGGTAAAAGTTTTTATTGCTTCTTTGATTGGGTACCTACGGCCGTCAGACGAAGTAAATAAAGGACAACATCTGGAGGTAACGGCGCATGAAGTGTGGGAGGCCTCTTAGTTCGATAGGTTGACGGAATGAAGGATTCTAAGAGTTTAAAACATGACGGTACGTTGCCACGTCGTGACACGATACATTGTCGTGTCGTGTGTTTTTTTTTCTGGTGAGAAAATTAACCAATGACATCTCCCACCCTTGGGCGGAGCAGGAGCTAGTGTCAGACTTTTACTGACTAAAAACCCACTCCTGTCCCTTCTTTGCCTTCGTTCCAGGGCCCAAGGGTTCACTTTCACATTACCCCATCATGGCCCCAGAAGGCTTCGACGCTGCTGGCCCCCTACGGTTTGTTGACAACTCCTTGCGACGTACGTGGAACATTACGCACTGTCGCTGACGATCGGACGGAGAGCTACCCATTGCTCGCCGTATTGCCGTTCTGGAATAGCACAAAGAATTATTTTCCACTGTTTTACTAACCTTAAATTTATCACACCGATGCCTCGTTCAAGACTCCTCATGTCGGCAACTTGTTAAACTGACGATTCAATTCAACTTCAACTTCAACTCTTCATTAATGGCCTTTGTGGGACGATTAAATTCAAAATCGAATGATTCGACAACTTGACAGTGACATCGAATCACTTGGAAATGACAAAAAAGAAACTCGTCTTTAACGAGACTTATCCATGGACTGTTCACTTTTCTCATATTTCTAATAAATGTTTTCTAAGAAAATAAAACCTGCTCAATTCTACAATAATTGCCTTGGCATGAATCAAAGACAATTCACACACTTGACTAAAGTACTAAAAAGGTGCCTACTCTCCTCTCCACCTCTCTAATCCGATTACACGCGAAAGAAGCGTGAATTAGTCACACTATGCGACCGGGGAGCGTTCCCCGCTTTCCCCTTGGGAGGAGACCGCGGCTTAAGTAACGTGTTGTATTAAATTTGTTACAAACCAGATGCTCAGCCCTTTGAGAATACGTAAGCCTCGTAGTTCCGTTTCGGGAGCGTTTGTTTACGGATTTTGTTCCCGTACCGTCAAAATGAAAACCGCGGAAGTAAGTGAATGTTGTGGAAATATAACTATTTACTGTTATTGTTGTTATGTGTGGTTTGGTTACTTTGTGCACTAGCTTCTGACGTTTTATAAGTGCCCATGTAGGCCTATGTAAAATAAAAATATTTTGATTTTGTGTCTTTCAATTGATTTTGTACCTCAGTCGGCAAAAACGGAACTCTTATAGGATCACTTTTGTGACCATCTGACCGTCTGTCAAGGTCCTTTTCCTCAGGAATACGAGGTGGTATTTTGCTGAAATTGATAACAAATACCCAAGTTTGCTACCCGTTGGAATAGTGAAAAAAATCAAACTTCTAAATCAACGCAATCTAAAAGTAAGGCCGTTTATGCTTCGTTTAGGCGTATATGTTGATACTCTCAAAGGAATGAAACCTATAGGGAACTTCCCTGATCCTAAAATTTGGCAAAAAGCAAAGTCTCTTAACAAAAGGAAAGAAAAAAGTCTATAAGCCACCCAGACTTCTGTCATTATATCACAAAATGTTTATTTTTTTGCAATTCGGAAAAAACTTCAAGACTTGACTCACTTCACCAGTTTTTTAATAATAATACACTCAACATATCACTTTATTCTAGAAGCAATGGAAAGCGGAAATTAAGCTTGAACGAGGAAAAATAAATTCTCCGACAAATGAGACAAATTGAAAGTAACAAATTAACGAGTATGCTAAAAGCTTTTCTGCGTCCCTATTAATGCAATAAACTTTGATACGATTATAATGTGTTCCAAATATCGACCAGTTCAAAATCTATTTTACTACAGGCAGGTTGTAACAACGGCTCTTCCGATACCCATTGGTAATTACAAACTCGAGTAACTTTTAAAAAAAGGGTTCGTTCGAACGAGTAATACTGAAATTCTCTTTGTATTTTCGGTGTGAAAACGAAGTTTGAATATAGATTGACATTCGGTTTGTGGTTCTGTTGAAATGATTCGACGCGACGGGGGCTAACGAGAAACATCAGACCACTCCGAACGAAATTCAATTACTCTCTGCAATCGTGGGGCCACTTATTGTTTTCGATTTTTGTCACCGTGTTTATTGACTTTGTAGTTGCTCTGTCAATGTTTTTAGAAACATTATTAGGAAAAACCACGTTATCAAGTTGGAAGCAGCGGTTTTCTCATAACTATCTAGAGTGTACTTACTGCAACTATGCTATTGACGGCAGTGGGTAGCTCGCCGTCCGACCGTCCGATAACCGTCCGGAACGAGCCCTAATCGTTGACGACGCTCAACGAGTTGTCACCAAACCGTAGTGGCCCAGTAAGGTCGAAGCCTACTGGGGCCAAGGATCGATTTCTGGAAGGAAGGTTCGACCCCGATATTAAGAGCAAAGAACAATGGTGCTATTCAACCTAATGTTCCTATATATTGGGTTGTTAATTCAATTTTCAATATTTGGATGTTCGTCGTTGCGACAGCGCTGCGTTTTCTTAGAGAATAGCACTACAGGAGTGAGTTTTTTGTAGTTCCTATTGTAATTTTATCTTTGGTGTACAATAAAGAATATATCTATCTATCTATCTATCTATCTATGGCAACCTAAGTTCACTTTTGAAAATAAAACGGCCCGACTTGTTTAGGTTCGCCTACTGTTGTTTAATACCAGAACCACCTATCGTATTGGCCGCGTGCTACGTAGCCACATCTCTTAGATTCTCCACCCCAGACAGACTCCTGATGAAGCTATGATGCTGAGAAAATGGGAATAGGTTAAAAATAATAGCACAAAACGACATCGACATGACGCAACGAAGGGTTAACATTCAAATGGTTCTCGGTTTAATACCGTAACTTTGCATCATTAGTGGGTTAACTACTCCTAATTAGTAGTGAAATACGGCCTGTAACAAACAAGTTTCAAAGAAAAAAATATCTGTTTATATTTTACTACTCATTACGGAAAATCTTCCTTCGCTCATCTGAATTACTAAATATCAAAGATTTTTCAAATATTTCTTGTATGTTATGCATCGATCACTGCATATTGTGACGAATATTGGTGAGGCTTATGTCTAACAGTGAACGTTTTTCAGCTGAAACCATGATGTGGATGATAAGTTAGTATAAATAGTGTGTCTGTGTGTTCGATTAATTAACCGGTTTTGATAGATATAAAGGTTACTAGGGTTAAAAAAAATATTACCCCACACTAGAGTAGGCGCCAGATAAAAAAAAATAACGGTCATTGACCCTCCTACATTAGTGGATACTCTTAATTTAAAAAAAGGGAAATAACCGAAACCAGCGCTTGTGTATGGAACCCTCATGAGGTTACATATACACTTACGAGTATGCTGGAGAAAGTTCAAAAAGCTTTTCTCAGGTACCTATACAAGCGTCTATTTGGATATTATCCATACATGTATCCTACGAAGTTTATCCTCGGATGCTTAAATTACAACTCATTGAAGGTAAGACGGGCTGTTGACCAAATTACAACAGCCTATAAAATTATCAATGGTTACACTGACGCATCCGACTTACATGCGGAGTTGTGTCAATTATTTGTTCCAAATAATTACAATCGCTCTAGGAAACATAAATTATTTAATGTCCCATTTTGTCGCACTGTAGGTCGATCCACCTCTCCTATACCGCGTATGCTAACGATGTTCAACGCGCTCGTGGAGACCAACCCTGGATTGGATTTGTTTGCTGATGAATGGAAGACGATATTACTAGAAAGTTTAAGGTTCTGTGAGAAGACAGAGTGAAAGGTTTAATTTAATTTAGTATTAATGGCTATTTTGCCATACTGAATGAATAAATAAATAAATAAATAAAGACATAAAAGCTATCTTCAATCAACTATCGTGATCCTTTACATTTTCTAGTTATGAAAAATATTTCATTGTTTGTTTTTAGCGTACCTAAGCAGAGATATTACGAAAAGTTCAATGACCTTTATTATTTTGTTATCTAGTGCCTACTATAGGAAATTACTCTTGTATCGTGAGTGCATTCACAAACATATAAACTCACATATACAAGAAATCCAAACTCAGAACAAATATCTGAAAGTCATACAAACACTTCTTGTTCTGTATGGGAATAAAACCCGCGACACACAGTGCAGCAGCCAGTCGGTGAACCACTGCGGCAACCGCACTTTGGTGTTTGAAACCAGAGAAACATAGAAAATCCTAAACTCACACAAAGTTGCTGTCAAAAGTTAGTATCTCCAGATGCCTCAACAAATACAAACTGAGCCTAAACATACAGAATCATCCATCATTTCCTCAGGCCCAGTCCTCAAAACTACTACTAATGCAGAAGTTAAAACCACATGTGATGTAACGGAACTTTATGGCCGGGTACAGACTCCTGTAACGTAACACGCTATAATAGTATATTTTGATACAAGTGTAGAAAGTTTGTCATTGCAACCGAGACGGAATTCGCACGAGCCGTAAGCGAGTGTGTTACGGAGCCGAGGAATGCAGTGACTGTGTCAAACAATGTTTTTTAATACACTTATGACTCGTATGGTTTGACCCGCGCCTCGCGGGGGTCGACGCACGCCCAGCCTGATACGATAAACAATTTTATTACAATAAAATTGAGGCGGGAGTGACCATGCACACTTTTCTGCACTAGTGCGGAAAACAGTCTATGTGTGTCTAAAAGCTATAATAGATAGATATAATAGATCAGAGTGGGTTTTCGAGTAAGTATGCTGAAAAAGAATTTGACGTCCAAATTGTCGCAATGTAACAGTTTCCATAGTGTGGACGCCTTGCACGCGCAGACCTTGCATACTATACAAGAGCATTTCACTGGCTGACTGGCATGTTGGTCTAGTCGACTAGCCTGTTGGTCTAGTCGACTGGCCTGTTGGTCTAGTTGTTAGTGGCCTTGAGTGCTTTGCCGGAGGTTGTGGGTTCGATTCCCACCCAGGACAAATGTTTGTGTGATGAGCACGATCATTTGTTCTGAGTCTGGGTGTAATTTATCTATAATATGTATGTATTTAGAAATATATAAGTATGTTTATCAGTTGTCTAGTACCCATAACACAAGCTCTGCTTAGCTTGGGACTAGATGGCAGTGTGTGATAGTGGTGGAATATTATTATATTATTATTATTATATTTCAACTATGTGAGTAGGTAGATGCTCGGTTCGTGCGTGCGTTGCGTCCACACTTAAAATACTCCTTTCATGTTACGTTACAAGTCTGTACCCGGCTTAGTACGGCACCAACTGATTATAGTCGTTAGGCTCTAATGGTGTCATATCACTGTAATTTGAATTCATTGTGGATCAGCACGGGTTGAGTGGAAATTAGGTGTCATTAGGTATTGAGGTCGATGTAGCAGTAGACATTGATTTAGGGTTTGCCCGGCTTATTTATTTGGACCTTCTGAATGATATTGGACCATTGGTGATTCAAACTATAGGGTAATGGAGATTTTTGAAAAAGTTATCATGGTCTAGGGCAGCTGAAAGGCATAAGTAGCTTTTAGTCAGTAAAAGTCTGACACGCCAAATTGCGTGGAGTAAGAGGATATTTTAAACTCTAGGCCGTGGGAATTTGTGAAAGGGTTACCGTGGTCTAGTGTAGCTGAAAAATACAGATGGGTTTTAGTCATTGAAAGTGTGAAATGCCATCTTGTTGCACCCTAGAGTGGAAAAAGCAATTTGACGGTGACGAAGAAATAAATAAAAATCGCTTCCTGTTAAAAATCGGGTCTAAAATAATTCAATTCAAATATTTACAACTGAATACAAACTCAAATTCAACACCAACTTAAATGATTTAGATTCATTTTGATCTCTATGAAGAAGAACGTGCAAGAAACTCTGTCTACTACTATCTTAATATTATTGAAATTAAACATATACACCACCACCACAATATGACACCATGTTCCACCATTCATTCATTTTCCATTCATTTTTTTTTTTTGACAGCTCCATTTTTGGTCCAGGCAATTACTGTCCATTCCAGGTTTCCTGGAAGAGATCGCTAAATGCAATAAGGCCGCCCATTGTATGTACTTATGTGTTTTAGTTTCCTTTTGTATGTATACAATAAAGTATATAATAAATAAATATACCGTTAAAATTTGATCGTTTCGTTGATCCGGTACATAGAACACTATCGATTTGTAAAGATATTTTTTTTTCTAATACTCGAATTAATATACGCATGTACAAAATTAATTAATTTAAGTAAACTTCGGCTAATCGAGTCAAATGACCTGTAGGTAGCTAGTACGTAACGACCGACAACTACCTACAGGTCATTGAACTCGCTCAGCTAATGTTAGAACGACGTAGAAAGACGTGCACATGAAAAACGTCATGTAAAAAAAAACAGTCACAAAACTTTTTTTTTAAGGTAGGAAATCACCCAATGACTTTTACGGATATGTTTTAGTCAGTATAATTATGTGTCATCCTCTCGCTCCACCCACAAAGAAGAGAAGAAAAAGAAGAAGTTAGACTTCCCCCTTAAATACCTCAAACGAACAAACAAACAATTCGAACTCTTCATAGTATTAGTTGCGACAACATCTTTAATCATCTCGGCACGTCTAGATAGTTTTTTAACCACCAAGCAAAAAATATTTCGCAAAATCGGCACCCCCTCAAAAAATATGAACATCATCAGTCTCGAAACGCTGACGCGCTCCTAAAACTAATTGCGGGGGTTTCTTCTAGAATGATGACTGTAGTTCGTTTTACTTTTATACACTTAAACGATGTCATTAATTAAAAGTTAGGTGATTAGCGCCAAATAAGCTATTCAAGGCAGCGAACACCGAACCCTTTGTCAACCGAGCCTGAAGAAACTTTCTGTTAATTGATTCATTTATTATGCTATATTCTTAAGTCGAGCGGTGATTTATCGATTATTATTATCTGCTTTTATTAATTATTTGAGACGCTTTTAAAGTTGAAGAAAACAATGACTTTTGCACCTTTAATATAGGCTTTTACCGCCTAGTTTAAACTGACATCTAAAAGTGTATATTTTAAACCCTGTTTGCAAAATAAATATTAAATAATATTTATTTTTATTTATTATTTAATGCTTCACATAACTTAATTCCTATTCTTTTTTTTTACTTCAGGGAAAAAGTAAAAAAAATAGAATCAAAATAGTACATTTCGATACAAGTGCAGAAAATTTCTCATTGAGACCGAGGCAGAATGCGCACGAGCCGTAGGCGAGTTTTAGACATTTGACTGTAGCCATAGCTGAGGACTGTAGTGACTAATTTACACGCGTATCAAACGACATTCTTCAATACACGTACGACTCGTGGGGGTTAACCCGCGCCTCGCAGGGGTCGACGCGCGCCTGATACGATAAACAATTTCATTACAATAAAATTGTGTTTCGGGGCGAGTACGTGCTTTTTTCTGCGCTAGTACGGAAAACAATCCATTACGTGCCTAAAAGCGATGGGACGAGTGCGTGTTTTCTAGTAAGTGTATTTAAAAATATAATACCTAGTGGGGGGACACTAGGAATGGCTCCTGTGTCGTGGGTGCGTTCACAAACATGTAGAATAGAATAGAATAAACTTTATTGTACACCAAAATCGTAACAATTCACAGAAACTTAAATGTATGGGTACAATGGCGATCTTATCGCTTATGGTGGTCTTGTAAACTCACATACACCAGAACACCCAGACCCGGAACTAAAAAAAAATATATATTTAAAGTACATTTGAGACAGATAAATATAGACTCCTTCAAAATAAAAAGGGTTCAAAACGTTGCTGTCACATTTTAAATCACACATCCTCGAATTTCTGATATTTCGTTTTTCCGTGTGTTAATTCATTAAATTGATTAGGCATGTTTACTTTGGCATATCGACACAATTTTAATCGAATTAACCTCGTCCCTAGATTCCGAAGTGGCAACCTTGTTACTATGACAACAGAAGCGCAGAAGCGTATTTTGTAAGAGAGTTGCTAATCTAATTATCTTATGAATAGTATCGAAATCTCAAGTCAAGCCCTCTTCAGGTACTCCAGGCTTATTAGAATAGCCAAGTACTTGAATTCTAGTACAGTATTGTTGAAGAGCTTCAAATTGTTGAGGAATTTTCTGATGGTTGTTTTGTAAGAATTTTAAAAGAATACTTCAATAGCTCGTGGTTTAGCATCGATCGTCGAAGTCAGCCTGTGGATGGGTGAACATCTTAACATACCGAGATTGCTCCATGCCTTGGAAAGCACGTTTAGCTGCAGGTTACGGGTGTCATTTACCACTGTAGTAAATCTTTGACCACTGTTACTGATTGTCAGAAGTCAGACAATCTGTCCACCAAAGACTAGTCTTGCCAAGAGTTACCGTGTTAGCCAATTACTGGGTTGGTGACTACTTTCTATTCCCTCTCGCCCCAGTCCATGGCCTGAAACTAGATCGGACGCAAGATGTTACTGCCACCGATCGCCTCTATGAGGACAAGACGGTGCTCCGCCCAAGCGAAACAGACTTCCACTGTGACTTCCGGATGTTCCCCCCTTTTATGCCACTGGGGCGTTTCTTTTCTCCCATATAACTTTATCAGTGTGACTTCCGCCAGATGGAAAGCAAGTACGCCTTGGCGCCTCTGATAGCCTCTCTTAAAATATCCCATGTAATGCCATGATTGTGACGTGAAGAGTTTATTAGCTACAAGTTGCCTTTTTCTTTTTTTAAGCACACAATATTGTGCCCACGTCCTTGTGTTGTGTTGCCGCCGTCACCGGCCGACGCTGAAAATCAGCGCTGTGAACTAATCGCATTTTGCGTGTTTTTTTTTTCCATCGCATCGCATTTTGCGTGTGGTCACGACATTATACTGAGCGTTCGGCCCCGGCCGTTTTGCACGGATATGGTGCATATTTTAGTCATAATTAAAAAAAAAAATTTGACTACATTGTAAATCGCTGCATTCTTAATATAACAGACTAGATAAATGCTCTGTTTTCACAGCGTTTGCCCTACTTACTAAAGTAGTAAATACCCGTACATAATTTAACATAATTCGATCGTTAAGAGAAGCTGCCAGGTAATATCTACTAAACTTGGAACCAGCAAGGCCTATCAATTAGCCGGACCATTGACGCGAAAAAACTGTCTCGACTCATAAAGGCCTTCCTCACAAAATGTCGTGAACATTTATTTACGTAATTTTCATTATTTTAATGACGACATTTCATTTTATGCTTTCTTCAGAATTCAAATTAACAAGATGTATTTTTTTTCAGGTGTAGAAAATTTGGAAAATTGTGGAAAAAATTGTTTTGGAACATCTTTTCGAGATAATACATCCATTCTGTATTTTAAATCAATTATTCTGTTTACCATTTTTAGAATGAGGAAATTGAAAATTGAATGAAATTAACTTATCACACTAATATCATAAACGTAAAAGTTTGTGTGTAGGTACTGTGGTGGGGGGGGGGGGCGTAATTTAAGAGCTTCTATGCTTATTAAAATATTATATTCTTATGAGTAGCTCAATTATTACTACAAAAACATTAAATTAGATTCTTAGTTTTTCAATCATTGACAGTCTATCACAAAAATTATGTCTAATCTTAACTTCTTTTTAAACTTAAATCTTTAAACTTGTTATAACGTGCCAGTTTGCACTTTACCTGTTTAAGACCTGTTTGGACGCCACAGTACACACGTACCTAAAAAATATCATGAAGGGATAATAAACATACACATATACATCATCTCACATACCCATGTGAGATGATGTTTATGTGTATGTTTATTATCACTTTATGTTACTTTTTGTCACATAGTAAACTATGTCCTGAAATGGCACATAGGATACCTATTTTTGATCCTGAAACTATGTTTCCTTTGGTATAATTTTCTTACAAGCGGGTGAAGGCGCCAGCAAAACCTATTTGGGTGATTATTTGTAACCAAGAGGGTTTCAAATATTATTTTTTTGTTTTCTCATTCATCTGGTCTAGTTTTTTCTTTATAATTTTATATATTTTTATTTGCATATTAGTTTTCCACGATCACTCATTTGCGCCCAGTGGCTTACGACACAAAATAGATAGATACTAAAACTAGGCCAGATGAATGAAAAAAAAAATAACTAGGCCAGATGAATGAGACATTCTTTCGGTTTTAAAGAATCACCCAGTTGGTAAATATAAATTATACACACAAGGGCAGTACACGACGCAGATTTACCTATCTACAGTAATTTTATAAAATTATTTAATTGTATTTGATGGCAAAGTATTTTTACACAGTTGTTACATTTACCAACCATTTTTGAGTCATGGATGCCCAAATCATTTGAAATTATTCTATATAAATTGATCAATTCAGGAACCAGTAGTCAGCTATGAAAAAGACATACAAAATCTAAAGCAATGTGAGCAATTCTTCAATTAGACTGATAACCAACATTTCCAAACTTCCTAATACATACATGCACACATCTGTAGGTCAGCACTTAATCACGCTCCTACAAGAACTGGTGTTGAAAAGGCTATAAAATATGAAGTTGAACAACTATTACTAGAAAATAGCAAGTAAGAACCCGAACGTCGAAACAAACTTGGATCGTTTGTGGGTTCAGGATAGTGAGACAGATGGTGCCACCGAGATAGTTTCGAGAAGGCTCGTCTTCTTAATGCGTCAGAACACAGAGCACTGAGACGCCTGAGCGGCTAGACATGACTGCAAGAGATAGTGGTAAGAGATAGTTGCAAGAGTGCCGGCAACAAACAGTGGTTACAGATGGTGGCTAGAAATAGCGGCAAGAGATGGTGGCAACAGATGGGGAAAAGTGATAGTGGCAAGAGATAGTGGCTAGAGATGGCTGCAAGAAATGGCAGCAAGAGAAAGTGGTAAGAAATTACGGCTAGAGTTGGTGGCAAGAGATAGCAGCAAGAGATAATGACTAGAGATGAGCGGCAAGTGATGATGAATGCTAGAAACGGCTTTATCAAAGTCTCGTCTCGTCGAAATTGATGGCCAGTGACAAATCTGACTATGACTATAACAGCCGAAACCAGTGCTGACACAATTGCGTGCCTATTATTAAAATTCGCGGTGTCATCTCTAGTCGATGCCTATGCTCTGTACGTCAAAAAGTCTCAAGTAATTCCACTGAAGAGTGAAGAACTCTTCACTAACCTTCAGTTTCGTAAGTAGCTTTTTAGAGATGTATTACTAAAAGTTTGGCATGTTTTATAACACTAGTGTAGTCTGTGTTTTGTGAGACAAGATGTGGGATCGATCATCTATTTTACTCGCTTGACACCTCGAAAATAATACAAATTATCGTATTACGTTTAAAATTTTTAAGTTTTTCAAATTTCTTCTAATTGAAGTTGTTTTAATAAAATACGTACTAATAATAAAGTTTTAAATTGGATATATATTTTTTTTAATTTATATAAAAAAAAATATATCCAATTTAAAACTTATTTTATGCAATCGTTGATGGTGAGGTGCACTAGTTTATTAAGAGCCTATTCATGTAGCCAAATTAAAAAAAAAAAAACTTTTTTTGATTCCGTGACAGAGTGGACAAAATACACCTCTGTCACACATTTTGTACTGATCTATTAAATATAAAAAGAAACCATCCTATATCTATCTACCTAATCAAGAATTATACAATCGGTGGATAATTAACAGGTAAATATTTTGGTTAAAGAATTGTGCCACTCACCATGCCTACTTAGGAAGAAAAAAGAAAAAAAACACCAACAACGGTGTCATATACACGTGTTTTGTTTGTCCAATTTGCCTTCAAATGACATCTTATTGATAAAAGTGTCTCTTTGAGTTGCCTCCGCCATCTTCATACAGTTTCCCGTGTTCTTCAAACAAACACTTATCTTCTCGACTTTTTTCCTTATATTAAAAGCACCAGCAATAATAAGTTACACGACACGTAACACTCACGATACGGAAAACATAACACGAGTGTTACAATAACGATAATAACAATGTTCACTGCGGTGTACAGATAGCACAAATTGGTGCGAATTTACAAAAGACACAAGAATAATGTACAGTCACAAGCATATATTTTGTACTCTTAGGCCTACAGTCCACGGACGCGTACCTAACTTCATAGACACGCACATTCATCATTATACGCTTGGTGTACGCCTGCATGAAGCTTATATTATGAAGCTATTCGTTCATGGACAGGGCTTACGCAGTTTCAAAAGTAATTTTATCATGAAACTTTGTAAAAAGACCTAATTTAACTAATAATACGAGTGAAATTGTAATACCATACCGTCTATAAAAAATACTTTTGAATTTGTCATTTTGTAACATATTTATGCTCATGATTGTACTCACAACGGGAGAATACAGGGTGTATAAAATTTTGCGACATTGTTACGGGAGTTTGTCTTGCTCTTGTCTTATTATTTTTTTCAGTATGATAATGGGCCATTTCGCAGCCTTGTTTGTTATGAAGAAGTTTAGTTCACGTTGTTGATATAACAGGTAGAGATGAAAAGATAATGATAAACACTAATTAAAAGATTATTAGTTGAGCAACATTCGACTACAGATTTTTCAATATAGGGATGACTACCCCTATCTAATATAAATAATAAGCAAACGTGCATGGCAGAAAGATATAGATAATTATCATCCAGTAAGGTGATGAATCTGGACCGTATTTTCAGGATTATCCTGATAGCCATGGTATTATCTCTCCACTCCTAAAGCACCTCAGCATAATATGTTGCCCTCTTGTTGCTACGTGACTACGTGCTACCGACTATCTTTGGGGACCCATTTATTAAGTATGATAGTCACTGCCTGCTTCTTGTATCGATGTATAGTATTAAGATTATTCAAGCTGGGGCCATAGCCTCCCATCAACCGGGAGCTTGTCCTTGGATGCACTAGCATAGCATAGCGCGTACAGGGATAATCGTCATATAACGGTCCATGAAAAGTATGTAAGGGGCCTCTACGAGTTGGCTTTTGTCAATCGTATAGGCCCCTAGAATTCTCGGGTCTTGGATCTAAGGTCCAAGATATATATATATTATTATTATTTATTATATCCCCTCATATTGAAAGGAGTGGTGGCCGAGTGGTGACGGCCCCGACTTAAGAGTTGTAGGTTGCGGTTTCAAACCCAGCCAGGCGCATTACTTTGTGTAATTTATTTCATCACCACTGCTCTCAAAACGGTGAACGAAAACATCGTAAGGAAACCGGCATGTCCTAGAACCAAAAATTCGAAGACATGTGACATCCACCAACCCGCACTGGGCCCGCGTGGTGGATTACGGCCCATTTCCTCTCTCTTAGAGAGGAGGCCTGTGGCCCAGCAGTGGGAACATTATAAGACTGATAATGATGATGGTGATGATTATATCCTGTAACCAAATAAATGAAGGATTTTTAAAAAAAAAAAAAAAAACCATTTTCCCATACGTAAACACAAGATAACACCTGAAACTCCAACTAACAATCAAATACCCTTGTTACATAAACCAAATCGTCAATAAATAACCCTAGTATCGTGTGCTACGTCATTATGATTTATTACCTGCGAAATTCCACTCACTGGGTAGTCACGGTTATGTATAGTATTCACGACGACGTGTCAAGATACACATTCTAATATACCCTGACCGTTCATTGTTCAGAAACCCCTTACAAAATGAGGTCAAGTTGTACTCGCTTATTACTTGATTTTGATGTCGTGTGTATTTCGTAGCCCGAGATATCGACCAAATAAGGTGGTCAGGGAATTCTCTCGGGTCCAGATGTACCGCCATGACATAATAATGAAGCGTTGTAAATGATACCTACCGAATACGAAGTGGACCACAATATTTTTGCAAGAACTAGTAATTTTAGTGAAAGTTTGCTCTTGTCTAATATCAATGACTTATATACAATTAGGTATAGTTCCGTTCCTGCAATTTTAAAATCTTTTAAGTTAATTTCTTGACAAAATATTTTAGAGACATAAAATAAGCTCCTTTACTAATCACACTAGGTAATATTAACAAGGCGAAAGTTTGTGACTATGATTGTTACTTTTTCACACTCGAGTAGCTGACCGGTTTTAGATATAATTTGGGAAACGGGTAGACCATGTCAGGACATGATAAAAAGTATCCTATGTGCTATTATACCAGGGTATTGCGGACGGCGAGCAATGGGCAGCTCGCCGTCTGACCGTCCGGACCAAGCCCAAGTCGTCGATGGCGCATACTGTTCCACGCGCGCCTCAAGGAGATATCAGCAAACCGTAGGGCCCAGCAGGGTCGAAGCCTACTGGGGCCAAGGGCCTGCTTCTAAAAGGATGATTTGGACCTAATATGAAAGGCAACGAAGGAACAGGAGTGAGTTTTTAGTCAGCAAAATTCTGACACACCTTCTCGCTCCGCCTAAGGGCGAGAGATACACATAGGATACTTTTTATCCTGTGAATATGTTCCCTTAGAACAATTTTCTACTATCATGCGGGCGAAACCACCGGTATCGGCTAGTATTACCTATAGATGTGTAAGTAAGTTTGTTTGTTACCATTTCACACTACAGCCACTGATATGATCATCCACATATGTTGTTAGAGGTACAGAGAAGGCCATATTGCATCTTTTATCTAGAAAAAGTACTGTTCCTGAGAGCAAAAACAATAATTTTCGACAGTGCTTCACTGATAGCTGCTAGTAGTATAATTGCATAAGTATCTAAGTTTTTTTGTTACCATTCCACACCTCAGCCACTCAAGTGATCATAAAATTTTTTACATAAATATCTTGTTAAAGCTACAGAAAAGGACACCAGATAACTTTCGTCTAGAAAAAAGTATTTTCGACGGTCAAGTCATTATAACTATAAGTCGCTAGATGACACTACGTGCTCGATTACGGAGACGCGGTGCGGCGCGTCGGGCGGTCCGTCGTACATTGCCATATGTTTGTGCGAGCGATGACGCGGCCCGCTGCTGCAATGTACGACGAAACGCCCAACGCGCCGCGCAACGGGCCATTTCTCCATAAACACGGCCTATGTGTCTTTCGAATAAATAATAAATACCTTATTAGAAATTTTAGTAGTGTTGTACTAACGCGCGCAAAGCCGCAAGCAAAAGCTAATTTGATATAAATATACAATATGTATAATCTGTAGATACCTACACACACACTTTTTGATGTCACCACCCCAAAATGCAAGAGATTTCTTTTTAAGATTAATAAGGAAGCCAACCTACTTAATATTTCATTAAAATACATCCCCACGTTCATACAATATACACTGGGGTCACAGTCACGTAGATAAGCAGTTTATCTTCATTATAGTGATGCACAGGAAAAACCAGAAATCATGGTGTATTTTAAAGAGGGTCCTTTATATTACAAAGTAAGGATGGGTATCTTTTGTTAAAAAAGCAAAGTAAGCAAGAAGTTTGAATTTTCAAAGAACAAAAGTGCTTCAGGCTTTTTTAGGGGGCGGAAGATAGTTTTTAGGACATTAGCTACAGTGTAAATTGAAAAGTAAGAAAAGCCTGCGGTGCTAGACAGTGCTACACCGTCAAAAAACTTGAAAAGTTCTATGAAAAATAAAATACAATACAGTAGGTAAAGCAACAAAGCAAGATTTCTGTGTAAAGCAATATTACTTATTAGGATTATGAATTTGACCATATCATCGCTAACCATCTGATGAGATAGCGGTCAAATGCGAGCCTATCCATACTAAAAAATTCAGGTCGTCTCCGGCACGCACTGTTCCCGCTCGCCTCAAGGAGTTGTCAGCAAACTGTAGGGGTCCTACTGGGGCCAAAGGTTATGTGAGAATGTCAACACGGGCCCCGGGATAAAAGCAAGAAATGGAAGGGTAGGTTTTTAGTCAGTAAGAGTCTGACACTATTTCCCGCCCTACCCAAAGGCGGGATTTGTCATTGGATGATTTTACCAACCAAAAAAAAAAAAATACTAAAAAAGTAAAGAATACTGTTTGTTTCATATTGTTTTCCAAAAGGCAAATAGGAACATTTGATTGGTATATGCAACGTACTTTTTTTCTATTGACAATTGATCTGTACAAAAAAGTGTAATGGACTTGGCAGGATTTGTACACTTTGTCACACAAATTAAAAAACAAAACCGTAATATATTGTCCGATTTATAGCCTCTTTTTCCAGGTGGAAAATTATCAAATGGTTTCTCTCATTCTGAAGTGGACCAAGAGGACGTGTTACACTGTTACTGACCCACCTGTATCTTTCAGTTTCCCTTTGCGTTTTAGGGTCACTCTTACAAATGTTCTCGCAGCTCTTGCAGGCATCGGTTTTACCGGACGCCTTCGATTTTGTTGACATCTCTTTATGACTTGGATGTCCATGCGCCGTTAACTCGGTCTTGGCTCTTACAGGACGGCCGGAAGTCGAGCTATCCATTGCTTGTCATCTGCAAGCTTGCACCTACGGTAGCCAGTAATCGCCCTGCGACTCTCAACGCCTGGAGCGTATCTTCAGCGGCGGCTGGGAATTTAAACTCTCTGTAAGTAATACCTAGCATGTGTCTAATATATTAAAAGAGAATTAAAAATCTTAAAAATTTCAAGCGTAAGTAAATACGATATTTCATATTATTTTTCGAAGGGACAAGAACAGATGGATGAATTGTGTGAAAAGAGATGTGAAGTTAGTGATAGCGTCGTCACGCTATCACTAACTCTTTTTTACCTCCTTCTTTCCGTCCTTTGTGACCCGTCATTGGCCAACCCCAAATAAAACAGGACGGGAAGATGATAATGATGATGAACAACAAAGAATAAATCTATTATGAAGGGAGAAGAGACTGTCGGTAATAAATTACCATTAACCGATAAACAACAAGCTAATAAAGCTAGATTCCAAAATTTAAACCAACAAAACGATACCATATTTCCTTCACGTATATTACATTCATAAGAACATCCATTTCTTGTTTCGGTCAAGCGAAACAGTAACCCAAGAAAAACGGGCAAAAAATATTCGGGACGCAATAGCATTAAGTGTGCCCCGACATGTTGCGTCGCATCGGCTATTTATTGGATCATGAATTAGTAAAGTTGTAAACTAGGTCGGCCACATCTGGGAGCGACGAGATAGTTTTCGAAGGCCTGTTTTTTTACCCCGAGTGGATCCAACCCCTGTGACATATGGCGGTACTTATCCCTCCAAACTACGGTAATTTCTGAGATCCAATTCAAGGATTGAAATAAAGAGACGTCGCCGATGTAGTATAGCTCATACATAATGGAATCACGTGCGTAAGTTGGTGGTGTCGACGTTCAAATTTTCACTTGACTATTCGGGATGTGGGTCAATTTATATTGTAGGACATACCTACAATTGACTGATGTAGGCCAGTCAATATCAACACCAAAAACGCGCATGTAACTAGGTACGTTTTTTTTGTGTCTTTAGTTCCCTTGAGAGTAGTTCACACCCAAGTTTGCAAACATGAAAACCCTGTGCTACTCCCATGGTGCCTGAAAAACTGTGAAATCTTGGCAAATGTTTCAGGTTTTTCGAATAAACTACCCTAAAGAAGCGTTTTCAGATATGTTTGCTTTATAATATTTAAGAAAATAAAATAAAATAGCCTTTATTTACTGAAGATGCTTTACAAACATACAGAATCTAAACTAATAAACACATTTAAAATTTATATCAACATCATATGAAATAGACCTGAAAATATGATATTAAAAATATAGATATTTTTTATTTTTTTGTTTCTGTTGTTATTATTTTTTTGTTTTAGTTATGTAAATTTTACTTGTTACTTTTTATTTGTCTGTTTGGTTTTTTTATACTGTTTTTTGTTGCTGATATTTCGAGCACCATGAGCACAGGGTTTTCAAGGGTTTTCAACAACATATAAAACAATCGTAGTTACATGTGAGTTTGCGATGTTGGATATCAATATTGACTGGCCTAAAAGTCCTTCTACAAATTGATATGTCGAATGAAGATGACAGAGAGATGCACTCATTGACTAAAACCACACGTATGCTAATTCTCAGCACACAAGTCATCTCCGGTTGTAAGCGGTCGTGCCTTCCTTTGCTATACCTTTGGTTAACTACCTTCGTAAAGTTACGTACGTTAACGTCTAATTTGTCAAGGTGGTATAGTAATTGAAAAAAAAATGTTTTCTTTCTTTTTTTTCTTGTAAGGAACATGAAATACGGATATTTACATATTGCAGTTTCCCTGTATATTCATCTATGCTCAAAACTCTTCCAACTCGTCTTGTCATTCATTTTTCTTGTCAAGTTATCGTTGTCCGGCTATAGTAGTGAGGAATTTAGTAAGTCGAGGCAGCTCGGGCAGCCGAGGCTCGGTAGTACCCCCCTTATTTACTATACTCTTTGCTCGGCAGCACGTGTAGCAACAGCCGCCTTCGGAATGTTGCAGAACGAGCAGCTGCAGCCGGCTTTGTGCAACGGCCGTATGAGCTGCCTGCATCCGCAGCCTGCAGCCTAGTTTCGAATAGTACCTTTAGAGAATTATGTAAGTGGATGGGGGGGGGGGTTATTTAGGTGGCTGTAGACATTTGAAAAATGTAATGATGTCGCTTGCTACATTGGCTAGTCGGCTAGTCCTAAAATTAAAAACATTACCTAAATTAATGGACTCTATTTATCTATGGAACTATTTAAGTAACAAAATACAATTATACTCACTGCGGAAGTGCGGAGTGTCCTCTACTCATGTATAAATAAATAAATCTTTATTATACCGTGTACTGATGCACCCATTAATCTATTTTATGTTCTTAGTACATCCTGCACGACAATTACTACTGTTCTACAAAGGACATTAAACATTATTACGACTATAAAGACATTTAACTACTAGCATAATATAATAATTCTCCAGTTCAAAAGGGGTTTGGTTTAATTACCTACTAAGCCAGTTTAGTAAATGTAAAACAGTTAAGGTATTTGTATAAAATCGTTTAGTCTATCTCATTGCCCCCGAAAATAGTCGCTCATTATAGGATTGTTTGAAAATTAACGTGACCTTGGAACGTTTAGGGCTACAAAATACAGGTGGGTTTTTAGTCAGTAAAAATCTAATTGTTCTATGTGAAATCTACCCAAAGATTGTCTGTAAAAAATCATTTACAAGGATAAGACTTCTCATTATTACACCCAATTTATTATTATTATTAGCTCTTTATTTTTCTTGATCACATGTTAAGTATATGTACGTTTTTAAATATTTAAAAAAAACAAAAATTAGAAAAAAAATAACAAAAAGAAGCTAGAAGCGGCTTTTTTTGTGGCCCATGACCGGCGCTGGTGGTTTTTTTTTTTGAGGCTGCGTTTTTTTGATGCCCGTATGCGGCGACACTAAAGGCAAATTTCAACAACTACCGGTATAATTTTAAGAAAATGACAACAGACAAAACACAAACTCATAGACCTAACTCAAAGTCAAAGTCAAATCATTTATATCAATTAGTGTTCTTATTCATATTTCAATGAAAAGGCCCTTTTAATGTCAAGATTTCTATTTAAAAAATAATATTGAGTCGTCCATTTGCAAAGGATTCTAAAGTCTTGCAAAAATTCTTGTGGAGAAGAACAAACAAGAAACTCCATAGCTAATATTTTGAAAAATATTTGTAATACTAGCTGCTGCCATCGGCTTTGCCTGCGTGATAGTAGAACATTATCCGGAGAGAATATACTCCCTGGATAAAAGTATCCTATGAATTGTACTCAAAAAGTTTATTTTTATTTTTTTAAAAGACCTTATATTTTATTATTCAATTTGTTGTTTTTCATTGTTCACAACAACCTCCTTGTTTTTATCAAAAACTGAATTATTAAAATTAAAACAACTCTGGTCCCCAAGATACAGGTTCTACCTAGTTTGGGGACCACCATTCTAAAATATATATATAGTTCTTAAAATAGTTACAGGCAATATTAAAATTGTAATAGTTTTAAGGTATTATATTTCATTGTAACAATGAACAATAATCATTATTCTTATTCTAATTATTCCAGGACATAGTCTACCCGTATACCAAGTTTCATCAAAATCCATTCAGTAATGTTTCGTGAAAGAGTAACAAACATCCATACATACAACACAGCGGTACATGAAGTTTAAATAAATAAATAAGTTCCTAAAATCCAATATTTCCTCTTCAATAATGTCGTGTCGCGATGCGTCGTACGGACTGTCACTTCGCCATATTGGATTTGACAGCTTTATTGAAACAATGTGAACTAGAGAGATGTTATTTTATTTAATCTCATATCTCTTAGCATTTTGAGCGTTTGAAAGTGCGATTTTTACGTAACAGCCTTTACAGAGGAGTTATTACCAGAATTCTAGGAACTTAATCTTAATCTCATGTACTATACAAAGGCAAGAATTTTCTCCCATCAAATCTTTGAGGGACAGAGAGCGATAATGTTCGAGGTTTGAATCCAGTGTATAATATAAACTTACTTATTTAAGTCTTATTTAACCAAAAATATAATATAATACGTACACTAATAAATGCCAATATCATGTCAAGTGAAAGGTGCTCTTTAACTTGCTATTTGATTTGTATTTTTTTTTATGTATGGAAGGCAATGGGCAACTAAAAGATACAAGTGGGTTTTGGCCTGAGCCTTTTTTATGCAATGTAATAAATTTTGGAATTTTAATTTATCGTATATTTGTAACCTTAATGTGGTGTATTTTGTAACAATTTTGATTAATGGAATTTCTGTATTTATTTATTTTTTCGTCTAAGTATGAATGATTTTTTATGTGTTATGTACTTGAAATAAATGTATTTTTTTATGTCTGACATTCTTAGAGCTAGAAAAAGAAATGGCTTGCTTAAAGCCTAGAATCTAGTGAGTAGCGAAGTCTAACCAACGTATTTAATTTTTTCTACCTGGCCGTACTGCCCTCTCAAGTTTCAACGCCTTCGCTACTCGTCTAGTACTAGGGCGAAGCGCCTTGTGCAACTGGTTGCTATAAGTTTAGTACAAGTGTACTCGCCTGTGTTTAACTGCCTCATAGGTCTCGACAATGCAAGCACGACTGTTGAGATTGGTCTTGGGTTCGATTTTGGGGTCAGGTAAAAAGTGCTGTTGGATTTTTCTAATAAGAAAAAGGCTTAAGAAAGTTTCTTAAAACTTTATAGGTATATGTAAAATAAAGCAGTAAGTAAGTAAAAAAATAAAATGTATACAACAAAAACGTTAAAACCACGATTATGTCTGCTTCAAGCGGAGCATCGTCCTTATCGGAGCGAACATACTGGTACATACTTGCACTTGTATTTTTAATTACTCTGTAGCAGCCCGGAGTTAAGAAGTTGGTGGTGCGACATCCTCGTGCTTCAGAAAGTACATAAAGCCTTTGTTCTAAGGCCTGATCCCTCCAAAACGAAGAGTGCATCTGTGTCTGCACACTTAGCTGTTGTGCGCTAAGTATAATATCTAGAGAGTATAACTGTGGCAAAAACAGGTGCACTACTTCACTTCACTATTCCTGCTTACCTGGCTGGTATCTGTTGAGATTGACCACATGATCGAAATTTTGTCGGAAGGTTTACTCGCCTGTAAAGGACACAGTAATTTTTTTCCTTAGGTAGAGAGTTGTTGCATGCTTAAATTATATACTGGATCCCTCTATTGTGATCTCTCTCTATCACTCAACGGTTCGCTGAAAGAAAACCAGCTAAAAGTTAAGCTTGCCAATGTATATTTACGATGCCAATGCCAATGCCAATGTATATTTTAAAAATACAATGTATGTTATGCACATACATTGTATTTTTTTTTTTTGTTATATGTTGTTTTTTTGTTGAGCAGTGGTGGCCGAGTGGAAATTGGCCCCGACATACGAGTTGATCGCGAGTTCAAACCCAGCCACGCGCATTACTTTGTGTGATTTATTTCATCACCAATACTCTCAAAACAGTGAAGGAAAACATCGTGAGGAAACTGGCATGTCCTAGAATCAAAAATTTGAAGACATGTGACATTCACCAATCCGCACTGGGCCCGCGTGGTGGGTTACAGCCCATTTTCTCACCTAGAGGGAAGGCCTGTGTCCCAGTAGTGGGGACATTAAAAGGCTGATGATGATGATGATGATGTTGTACAATAAAAAGAGGCTATGAGAGCGAACCCAGTCACGAAACTAGTCACTTAGTCAGCCTAAATAAAGCATCATAATTATTAAACGCAACGTTTTCAAGGATGTGATTGAGTGATTTTGACTCTAATAGACTCCTGAGGTCCTACTATGAGCTCTTAAGGCGATCCATTTGAAGATCTAAACTGAACCGTTAAAGAGATAGAGCCACGTGGATATAACTATATAGGGTAAGCCGCGAAGCCGTCCTAAGGCACTCGAGCTGTACCAAGCTGCACCGATGCCCACTGATAGTGGGCGCCTCGCCAAACTTTTACTAATGAAATATAAAATTACTTTCTGTAACGAAAAAAATAATATAATTAAGATTTTATGACCTGATGATCTGCAAAATTACTTCGGGCCTAATAAGATAAGATAGTATTACCTTATTAAAAATTTCTGGGTTTTAAACATAGATATAATCTGTTGGCAAATTGCAAGGGTTCCACTTCCGGAGTTTATTTAGATTCACAATTTCAGATCAGTTTCAGATAAACATAAACTTAGTTTATTAAATTCACAAAACGACATGTAGATGGCAACCAAAACTTAGGTACCTACAATCGATTAAATAGACAGATGTACAGAAGCGTCTATTACACCACTCGATATTCCGCTTAACTTATACAGACTGTCTTAAAGTTTACATCCGAGTAAGACAGTCTGACTCTTATACTCTTGACTTACTGAGTCAATAATTACTTTGTTTGATTATTTTTGTATTTCGCAAATTCTGTCTTTGACTTTATTTGTCCAAGTGCAAACGTTGCATGTCTCGTGACTCAGGACAATATTAGAAAGAAAGAAAAAGAGTTTATAAGCCACAAACATGGCGCATACCTTAAAATAAAAACTACAACAACGACTCTATATAATAAGACGAACATAATAAGATATACGTCACATCCGCGCAAAACGGCCAGCGCTCAGCAAAATGCTGGAGCTCGTGTGGAAGACAGAGCCACAGCGCTGATTTTCAGCGCCAGCCGTCGTTGACGGTGAGACCCTGATCGGCTAGCAAAGTTCCCAAAAGTATACTTATTCATAGGATTACTGAATAAACTGGACACATATAATAAAAAAGCCATTATAATTATGTAAAAAAAAACAAAACTAATAATAATACATAAAACAAAAAACAAAGCGCAATTGGTAAAAACAAGCAATGACTTAATCGATTGTAATAGTCGATTTATCTATTTCTATTAATTACAATGGCATATCACTGTTAATAGATTAGATTTGCTTAAGTGCTACAACTACATTGATAAGCACGGTATTCATAATACTATAGATACTGTTATCAGCAGTTTTATCTGCTACACTTAACCTAGCAGTTATGTTGGACAGAGTCATTTTGTCACGGTTTTGGTTTGATAGTTTGATATCCAACCTCAAGTAGAGTATGGATGATGTTTAATATTCATAGGTAGAAGAAAAAATTACAAATAGCAGTACACTTATATTCATTAATTTATTTAAAATGTAGGTAGTATAAGACATTTCCAACTAGTCCAATTCAAGCAATTGCAGGAATCGTTCGGTCCATGGCCCTTTATGGGGCGCCAGTGTGGGCACCATCACCATCGCTGCAAAAGCAACCGAGGTCCCAGCTGAACGCGTACCAGAGGGTCATGGCAATACGGATGGTGCGGGGTTACCGCACGATTTCCCGCGAAGCGGCGAGCCTCCTTGCTGGCCTACCTGCATGGGATCTGGAGGCAATAGTCCTTCCACGCATGCGCGATATGCGCGTGGAGATGCAACGCTGGGGCGAAATTCCGCTGTCGCGACAAGTCGCGGCATGATGGACAGAGTTCCGGCGGGATCTCATTCTCAAAACCGTCAGCAGCTATCGCAAGCCAGTGCTGGGCACGCCACAATTATGGCGGTAAGCCCCTCTTTGAGACGTGGCTGGAAAGACCTCACGGCGTCCTCACCTTCCGCATGTGTGAACATGGCAAGTTCGTTAAGTACCTGTACCGGATTCGTGCGGAGGAGACGCCCGGGTGTCCTAATGTATGCCCCGCCTGGGCAGAGCATCGCTGTGTCCTCGTGGGGGCTATCGGCGATGGCGATCTGTCGCGCCGGGCCTTGGTACAGGCCATGGTCCGGTGCGATTAGGGGTGGCAGGACCTCCTTCTGCGAAGCAGTAATGCTAGCAAAGGAGGAGACTGACCCCATAAGACAACGGCGCTCAAGCCCCAGACGCCACCGGGATTCCGATCCCGATTTTTAGCCACCGTAGGCACGGGTGTGCGAACGGCAAGCAATGGGTAGGTCGCTGTCCGATTATCCAATAACCGTCCGGACCAAGCCCAAGTCGTAGACGGCTCGTACTGTTCCCGCGCGCCTCAAGGAGTTGTCAGCAAACCATACCCAGCAAAAAGATCGAAGCCTACTGGGGCCAAGGGTTGGCTTCTGAAAAGAAGGCTCGGCCCCGGTATGATAGGTAAAGAAGAAATGGGATAGGTTTTTTAGTCAGTAAGAGTCTGACACTATCTCCCGCTCCACCCAAGGGCGGGGGATGTCAAGTCAGAGCCAGAGTCAGAGCCAGAGCCAGAGCCAGAGCCAGAGCCAGAGCCAGAGCCAGAGCCAGAGCCAGAGCCAGAGCCACAGCCACAGCCACAGCCAGAGGCAGAGCCAAAGCCAGAGCCAGAGCCAGAGCCTGAGCCAGAGCCAGAGCCAGAGCTAGAGTCAGAGCCAGAGCCAGAGCCTGAGCCAGTGCCAGAGCCAGTACCAGAGCCTGAGCCAGAGCCAGAGCCAGAGCCAGTACCAGAGCCAGAGCCAGAGCCAGAGCCACAGCCACAGCCACAGCCAGAGGCAGAGCCAAAGCCAGAGCCAGAGCCAGAGCCAGTACCAGAGCCAGAGCCAGAGCCACAGCCACAGCCACAGCCAGAGGCAGAGCCAAAGCCAGAGCCAGAGCCAGAGCCTGAGCCAGAGCCAGAGCCAGAGCTAGAGTCAGAGCCAGAGCCAGAGCCTGAGCCAGTGCCAGAGCCAGTACCAGAGCCTGAGCCAGAGCCAGAGCCAGAGCCAGTGTCAGAACCAGAGCCAGAGCCACAGCCAGAGCCAGCCAGAGCCAGCCAGAGCCAGAGCCAGAGCCTGAGCCAGTGCCAGAGCCAGTACCAGAGCCAGAGCCAGAGCCACAGCCACAGCCACAGCCAGAGGCAGAGCCAAAGCCAGAGCCAGAGCCAGAGCCTGAGCCAGAGCCAGAGCCAGAGCCAGAGCCTGAGCCAGTGCCAGAGCCAGTACCAGAGCTTGAGCCAGAGCCAGAGCCATAGCCAGTGTCAGAACCAGAGCCAGAGCCACAGCCAGAGCCAGCCAGAGCCAGCCAGAGCCAGAGCCAGAGCGAGAGCCAGAGCTAAAGCCAGAGCCAGAGCCAGAACCAGAGCCAAAGCCAAAGCCATAGCAGAGATTTGATTTGCTAGTAACTTTTGTAGGAAGGTGTCGGTCGTACTCCCCCACTGGGACCAGCCGGTTTGGGAGAGATTGTCAAATATTAAACCACAAATAATTAATTCTGAAGTTCGTGAGTTACTAAATGTTCTAAACGTGACTGACACGAGTGAAGTCGCTAAAAGCTGGTATATTTTTCTACCTGATGTGATTTGGGGAAAATATACTTTATACTAAACTACCGGGTTTATGATCATTATGACATAATGTCTGCACTTATGGGTAGGCCAATGTGTGCCATCCCAGTTCGAATCAAGCCAGGCTAAGCGTGACAAGGCCATTGCAAGTATTAGTACCTACAGATAGCGCTAGGATGAAACTATTTTTGTTTTTTCTGACCGACATTTTGAAAAGAAAAGATTTCCTGTAACTTGTAATTGAGGTGAGATGGCGCTGCCGTCATGTAAACAACCCGCTCCGTGTAATTAAATAGAAAAAAATGATTAAAGTGATAGTTTTGTAGTAAACATAATGTTAAAATAATCCAGACAGTGTAAATATTCCGAGATATCGTTATCTTCATGGAACTCTCACCTTAGACTGAGTTATAACGTGTTTAAATTGCGAACTACGAGCAGTTGCAAATTCAGTGTTTGTGGTGTTAAAGTGACTCTAAAATGTATAAAAACCAAAAATAATCTACTCGCCCTTTTTCAAAACAAAACAGTAAATAAAATAGGTGCCAAAAATATAACGAATAACAGTGAAAAAAATATATAGCTTCGCGTCGGTTTTTTGAATTTGACTCCAAGAATTAGCGTCATAACGAACTTTAAGAAAAAAACGCAACTAAGCAAATAAGAAATTCACCACCTTGTCACATGCAGAGTTTGTCTAGACCGTTGTTTAAAGGACTGCAGTGTGGGACGTCTCGAGTTCAAATCCCGCGAACGAAGTGTCTCTTTTTGTACCACACAAACTTTTTGTATCACTTGACGCGCCTAAATTTAAAGTAAAAACCTACAGTATTCTTACTTTAAATCAACAAACCAAAATTTTGTGTTTAAAAGTGATTACGTGACCTCAGTGACCCACGATTTATGTACTTTTATCAGCACGCGTAAGAGACGCGTGTAACAAGGTGACCCTCTAAACACGCAAGTTCCAAGAAGCGCACCTTCGCTAACTCTTACCTTCAATCCAAACATCGCTGTACTGTCATCGTGCTACACTAAACGCCGTCCACTGCACACATCGCTTAAAGCGCTGGCGTTGTATGACTAGCGACGACTTTATCGAACAATTGTAAACAAAAATAATAATAATTATGGCGAACACCTGCGCGTTGTGCACTAAGCCATTAAGGTCAACGAACGCTAAATGTTCGAAATGTTACAAACTTTTTCACGTCAGTTGTATAAAAGGCGGAAACCTAACCAAAATAACCGAAGAAAATAAAAATTGCTGGATATGTCAATTTTGCCACACTAAGCAACCGGATAAAGGTACTTCCAGTTCTCGATACTCCGCAACCGATGAGCACGCCACTTCAAATATTGTACCAAGCTCTGAAGGATCTAATTCCCCAAGCACGTCGCAAAAATCACCCGGCACAGGTAACTCCTCAAATATGATTATTCGTTCGCCAATTGTTGCGTCCGACGGCAGTTCTGATACTTTAAGCATACTGACATCTGAAATCAAATTACTCCGAGGTGACATGGGAGACCTGAAATCTCACATAAAACAACTGAGCGACCATCTCACTCACTGCTACGGCCGCCTGGATGAGTATGACGCAAGAATTAAAACTCTAGAAAAACGCGAGGAGGAAATCATCGCTCTAAACTGCACAATCGTCAATCTTCGTGAGCAACTAAACTCGCAAGCCCAGTCATATATTCGGAACGAGTTGGAAATATCTGGAGTGAATGAATTCAAAAATGAGAACCCGCATCACATTATCCAAGTTATGGCACACAAATTTGGAGTAACGGTGGAGGATCATGACATTGACTTTGCTACAAGAGTGGGTCCGCGTCGCCAGGAAAACAAAGCTACAGCTGAAACCCCTACACGTCCGCTTGTAGTCAGATTTGTTCGCCGCCACAAACGTGACGAGTTTCTAAAGGCTGCCAAAGCTAGAAAAACCATGACTTCTTCTGATATGCAAATAGACGGGCCTTCGAGAAATGTATACTTCAACGAGCGACTAACACAAGAAAACCGGCAGTTATTTCGTGCCACTAAGCTGGCTTCAAAGCAACAGGGTTATCGCTACTGCTGGCATAAGAATGGTGCCATTCTTATACGGAAACAGGAAGGCAACCCTCCTATTCATGTACGCAACATCGGAGACCTTGAGTTCCATCTGGGCCCGTCGACCATGGAGCTTCATCAGTCCTCACCCTCAGCTGAATTACGTGACTAAGAGTCACCCGCCACAGTTCCGTTTTTTTATTTTTATTTCTAGTTTTACTTCTAGTTTTATTAGTTTTTACATTGTAATATTTTTTTTATTACTTACCAGTTTACGTTATGTATTAACACAACCGCACCAATTACTACACAAACGCTCTTATATCATGAAAACACACCACACTCACACCAACACAATTTTACCCACTCATGTCTACCTGCAATTATCCACTCCACACCATGTCGTCGTGACTAAACTTCCTATACACAGTACTTCCTCAGCTTTTTTCAGCAAATATGCTCATGGCTTCATTTGACATTATCCAAAATATAGAGGAAATTACTGCAATAGATTGTCACGACCTCGAAAATTTGGAAGAATGCAGGTTGTACACAAATGATTCCGAGCCTAGCTTCAAAATACTTTCTTATAACATCAGAAGTTTTCAACGCAATTTTGATAATTTCTCAATAGCATTCAATCGACTCGATATTAACATTGACGCCGTCGTACTAACTGAATGCTGGCTAAGCCAAGGTTCTATACTGGATAACTTACCTGGTTATAATGTGACACGAACGAATACCCAAAATAATAAAAATGGTGGGATAGTCATCTTCACAAAAACAAACTACGATGTAACTACTATTGAATCTAAAATATTGGATACTGACAGCCTCCTTTTAATTCTTAACAATAAAGTGGCTATACTCGGACTGTACAGATCACCATCTTTTACGAACCTCTCAAATTTTATCGCATCACTAGACATTTTTCTTAAAACGGCAAATAAATATCCGACACTTATTATCACCGGAGACATCAACATTGATATATGTAGCACCACAAATAATAAACATCATGATTATATGTGCCTTCTGGCCTCATATGGCTTACTCCCCGTCATCACCAAACCGACCAGACAAAAATCTTGTCTTGATCACATATTTGTTAAGTGCAATACCAAACCAAAAGGCATAGTCTGTAAAAGCTCCATCACAGATCACGACATAGTAATAGCAAACATACCTCTTAAAAACACTTACACTAGCTGCAATAAAAAACGACGAGTGTTCAAATTAAACGAGGACGACTTAGCCACTGACGTAGCTAAAATAGATTGGACTAATACCCTTAACCAACAGTGTGTAGCTTCTGTCGCTGACTCTTTTATTGGAACCTTAGCAAAATTAATAGAAACACACACACACGAAGTCAAAATTTCTCGCAGTAAACGTAACATCCAACCATGGATCACACCCGGACTCATGAGATGTATTAAACACAGGGACAAGTTACATCTGTCAGTACGCGGTGACCCCACAAACGAAACTAAAAAGCTAATTTATCGCCGTTATAAAAACTTCTGCAACAATCTTTTGCGCAAGCTTAAAATTGAATATGACAGTCGAAAAATCCAGGAAAATAAACAAAACTCCCAAAAGCTTTGGAAAATTCTAAAATCAATATACGACCCCAGCACCCGAAACCGCAATACGTCTAATTTACTGACAAGCTCACTGGACCCCGTCGAGTCTCTCAACAAATGCAACTCCTATTTCACTTCCGTAGGCAAAAACCTGGCTGATACCATACTGACAAGATTATCAGAAACTCAGACATCCATCATCAGCAAGCACTCATCACCAATAACGTCACCGTTCTCCTTCTTCCTACACCCTACAGATGAAACTGAAATCACAAACTTCATCAATCAGCTAAAAAATGATAGCTCCCCTGGTCCTGATAAAATTGGCGTAAAACTCATAAAGAAAATACAAGTCTCTATTATAACACCTCTAACCCACCTGATTAACCTCAGCCTAGAAACAGGTGTATTCCCCGAACAGTGGAAGGTAGCAGCTGTGAGCCCGATACACAAAAGTGGCCCTAAGGATAAACCTGAAAATTACAGACCAATAGCCCTTCTGAACATTCTATCTAAACTTCTAGAAAAGGTTGTTAACACCCGGCTAGTAAATTTTCTTGAAAAGCATAATCTCATATCAGAGAGACAATTTGGTTTTAGAAAAGGAAAATCTACCGAAGATGCGGCTTTACTATTAACTAACTCCGTATCAGCAACTATAGAAAAGGGTAACCGCTGTATGGCGGTCTTTTTAGACTTAGCCAAAGCGTTCGATACCATCTCAAAAGATCTTCTTCTTAAAAAACTTGACTCAGTTGGAATAAAAGGGAAACCACTTGAGTGGTTTCACAGCTACCTCACCAATCGCCGACAATATGTTAAATCTGACAACCACTCAAGTGATCAACTTCCTATTAATTTTGGAGTTCCACAGGGTAGCTTACTGGGTCCGACATTATTTATTATCTATATGAACGACATACTAAACCTCGAACTAAAAAATGCAGAGCTAATATCATACGCAGATGATACTGTTATCATATTTCATGGTAGAAACTGGGAACAGGTCTACTATCTTGCAGAAGAAGGATTAGAAACAATTGCTAAAACACTCGACCATAATTTACTAACACTCAACATAAAGAAAACCAAATACATTCCATTTTTCAAAACAGTTTCATCTAGCCCTCCGTCCAACCGAACATTAAAATTTCATACATGTCAGCAAAACACAAACACTTCGCTCGACGATTGCACATGCGAATGTATTGACCGATCTCAGTCTATTCGATTCGTTATCTAGGTCTACTGATTGACGAAAATCTATCATTTAAAGCCCACATCAAACAATTGTCTGGTCGAGTAAGGAAACTTATACATATAATTAAGAAATTGAGAGACCGCACCCCAATAGACATAATGCGAACGGTTTATTTTTCTATATGCCAGTCCATCATACAATATGGGGTGTCTATCTGGGGTGGAACCGGGAAAACAAGCATGATTGAGCTCGAAAGGGCCCAGAGAGCTGTTATAAAGGTTCTTTTAAAAAAACCGTTTTTCTTCCCTACTGACTCCTTATACAGCGAATTTCCAGTTTTACGTGTTCGTCAATTGTACATTCTCAATGCTTTCCTCCGTACTCATAAAACTATAAAGCTCCGACCCGACTATCACTCATTAACTTCCAAACGTGTCTTTCGTGTGCCACTGCAACGAACAACCTCCCTTCTAGCTAGACGATGTCCCTCTTACCTACACACCTTCGTGTACAACAAAGTCACTAGTAGCTTAACTTGCGATACAAAAACACTGTCCCTCGCTGCGTGCAAAAAAGCAGTCAAAAAATGGCTTTCAGGTCTTACATACGATGACTCAGAAAACCTTCTAGCATCACTTAACTCGGAATCCTATCACAGACACTAACATACAACGCACTCACACATTTCACACTCACACATTTCACACTCACACATTTACACACTCACACATTTACACAATCACACACCTCATTTTTAATTTTTAATCTTTATTTTTCTATGATACTATTTTTTTGTGATTCTGTGCCAAGTCCAGCACAATTTTTAATTCTATTTTTTGTTATTGTTTAAACTAAAAAAAAAAAAGAAAAATAGGCAACAGCTAGTTAAGACAACTTGATCTCCAGTTATTATAATTTAATAGATTTTACTTTTATACCTTTATTTTTATAGTAACTTACATTTTATAACATTAACTGCAGTGGCAAAAGAAAATTTACTCATACCTCAACCCTGGTCCCCAAGATACAGGCTCGGCCGAGTTTGGGGACCACCGTATAGACTACACAATGAAGCTTGTCAACAGTTACAGACTTACATTAAGTTACGATAATTTGATATAAGGCAACTTTTGTAACAATGGTTCAATAAATTTATTATTATTATTATTATTATTATTATTAACTGTTTTTTTTTTAAATAAATGTTGTAGATTTAATTTGAGCCAACTTTTGGGTTAAAAACGCTCTAACAATCTTTATTGGACAGTAATAACACAACACAGTTCATGAACTTTTTTTTTTTCTTTATACTTTCCCACTGCTGGGCAAAGATCTCCCCCAACTACTTCCAGGTAATTTTTTCTCGGGCCATCTCGAACCAGAACATAGGCGAGCTTAACTCAAAGTTGAGTTTATTCGCACCAAACCTTTGCGTGAAAGAGCACCATTTAAAAATTACAAATAAATTGAATAACGAGTTAATAAATAATATTTTTAAACAGCTCCTAAATTTCTATAGAAATATGATACATTTTTATTAATTACCGTTTATTTGTGTGTAAAAAAAAATGTTAAAATAACTTGCAACGCTTTCTTGACCATACAGCATTGGGAAACCTAACTATATTATACTTTCAAGTATTACTTATATTGACTAAAATTTAAACCTAAGACCATGATATTATGTAAACACCATTTTCTGTTGATTCCTTATTTGTCTGAAACAAGGGTCCCAAAGTACACCAAAATAATAATCTACGTCAGAAAATGAAAACAAAAACCACTGTATAATGCACAAAACGTTATCAGCACACTATCCTTATAACCGTCAATAAAAATAGCGTTTTCGGCACTAAAAACTGAAACAGCTGTTCAGAAACGGCACTCAGTACTCCTAACGAGCGTTGAATCCATTAATTATCAAAACAGAAAGGTTTTTGCTCCAAAGAGCCGGTAACTGAAGACCGCAATTAAGTACAGAGAATAAATAAATTTAAAACGGCGTCACGCCAGGAAACATAATCTGTGTTTGATTAATGACGGCCTACGAGACCTTCAGATGTCTTGAGGAAAGGGTGGCTGTAAGCTTAGTTTTAATACTAGCTATTTCCCGCGACTTCCTTTATATCAAACCCTGACTTTAAAAACCTTTAAGCAAGCAAGCAAGCATTGACTCACTGTCTGAAAAAATAAGGCTCGTGTTATTTTATCTCGACTAATGGTAAGCGATGATTATTATCTGAACTTGAATAGCTAATACTCATTTATTTTATCAAAGTATTTATTTATGTATATTTATTTAACATAGTACCTAATGCTCGAAGCCGTTTACTTCATCACTTGTTATTAAATTAAGTCCCAGATACTCAGAGATAATTTAAAGACATTAATATAATGACTGTACCTTCTCAGTATATTTACGTGAATATTTTGTGTGCCCATAAAAATAAAAACATGTTCAATAAATACAGTGATATTCATGATTTTAATACTAGGAACAAACATAAATTTTTAGTTCCTACTAGTTAGTTGCTACGAGGCTCAAAAATATTAAGAACTCATTAAGATGCCAATGTATACACTTCTGTAATAAACTTCCTAGTCACATTCAAGAACTAAGCTTTAATAAATTCAAATCATTTGTAAAGCGAAAACTTTTCCAGAAGGCTTTTTACACTACAAAGAACGATCTTGCATACAAAAAGGCTTGGGATTGACCTGCTCCAGTACGCTTTGCAATTAATGTAATTCTTTTTTCGTTGAGCTCCTAAGTACTCGTAGTTATAAGTTGAGCTATATGAATACTGACAAATGCTTGCAGTGACTGGACAGATCCATTCAAATCTGTGTGGTTCTTTCAGTAGTACTTGCCCTCAACTCCATAACCCTGCAACTTGTATGAGAAGCGGTTACCTTAACTACTGCTCCATTACGAAACAGTTTTTAAGATCAACTATACAGCTGTACAAAAACAAGTAATATATTTTACCCATCCCTAATGAGATAAGGGAGCATGTATAAGAATGATGGTTTCATTTAGAAGCAACGCAGGATAAAATGCGTAATAGAGTGTAATAATAGGCAAGCATCTGGCGATACTACCACTTAGCTCTCTGATTACAAACAACGAAACATTAATTATGTTTTTGCTTCCAAAGATACCGAAGTAATTTACGTGCCCCCGTTTTTCCGGAAAATAAATGTTTGTAATAAGTCTGCGGTAGCTTCGTGCTTATAATTGTTTGTATAGGTGTCAGGCAATATCTTCGGATACAATCTATAATTTACGAGCCTTCGTTCTTGGTTTCTGCGCAGATCGATCACGGTTTTAGTCATTTTGGGTTGTCAAATGGCGATAATTTTTTCAGAAAAAATATCAGTGAATGTTGCTAGGAACAGTCGACAAATCAATGTAGTACTGGGTAGCATCCTATACTGTTCGTCAGTTTTTCAGATTCTTTGTCTTTCTCATACATCTGATTTTATTCATTCTTCCTTTCAGTATACAGTTCTTTATCCCTCTGTGAAATGAACCTCCTTTCGATATTTTGACGGCCACCAGCCAGTATGCATTTAAGAGAAAATTGCGGAATTATTCTCTACACTGATAGCAGAGTCGTCTCCAAAATTTCTTTCCATTACGTTTTATAAATGTATTATTTATGTAGATATTTTTTATCTTAAATTTTGATTTATATAATTCTTCTGTGTTTGTGTTTGTCAGATAACCCTAAATAAATTGGCCGATATAGATGACTGGATGTAATTTTATATAGCGTATATTTGTGTGGGTCCCAGGATGGTTTGAAAATACAATTGACCACGGTAACGCAAAAATTAGGGTTTAAATTTTTTTCTGAAGAAAAGCCAGCTATCCAGTGGGACAATGTGTGCCGGGACCGTAGTATTCTTGTGTAAATGTGTAAATTTTAACTATACCTCATATCGCGTGGAAACAAAAGCACTAGCCGTGAGCCACACACAATTTTTTTTTACTGACTTTTAGTTATGTATGTCCGTGTGGTATGAAGTTTTAATAAATAGATTAATATGTTTTATTTATTTTTTTTTAGGTGGGAAATCGCCCAATGACTTCTCCCGCTCTAGAGTAAAGCGGGAGGCCGTGTCAGACTTTTACGTACTAAAACCAGACCTGTATTCTTCAGTTGCCTATTGTGTTCTAGGGCCGTTACTTATTGCTAACAAAAGTTAGTACTTTTAGATTTTTGCTTTTCATTCATAGATTGGTTTTCGGCAGGAACAAAGCTAATATTTTATTAAAGTGAAAGCCATCCCCGAAATAGCGAACAAATTCCGTCACAACAGTCATCCTTCACCGGCAATCTGATCCTAGAACAAGAGTTGTGGGTAATCCGTCACAGAGATATAGCCTTTATAGCCGCTTTATTAGTGTTTGTCGAGAAAAACATTGTCTGCTCGTAATAAATTTATCTATAGATAGTCAAATAATTAACAGCAGTACCTTTAATGACATTTTTATAGATTTTCTTAACTAAATTGTGGATCTTTAGTAACTTGAAGCTTGTCAAATTAGTTTTACATGTGCTTTTATATAAAACTATTTATAACCGAACTAAAAAAAGAAGAGGTTCTCAATTCGACTGACTGTGTTTCTTTTTTATTTTGTTCAGCGATATCTTTGCTAATAATATTTTCTATCGATTTTAAAATTTCTGGTTTTGTTTCCAAACCCAAAGACTATTTTGGAACTTCGGGGATAGATAATGGAACAGACCGCTAAATATCTAGAATTGTAATTGCCTGTCGATTAATCATTTAAAAAAATTCACAATTATTGCTTTCAGCTGTACAGTATACAGTTTACCCTGACACACCCTCATTTCGTCAGTTATGATCAAGGTCCTTTTATGGGGGTCCTCTATTAGGACATAAATTTTTGGTTTATGGACCGATCTTGATAGTCCTTCTCGTGCTAGCTTATTTAGGTATAGCTCCGTGTATCAATCTAGTCAAAACAGAATTTCAATTTACATCTCATTTTCAGAATAAATCATTTCAAGTTTCGTGTTTTTAACAGCTGCGTTCAAATATTACACCTAATGAAAGTGACCCAACTCAAAAATTACCGATTTTTTTTTTTACCCGCGGCTTCGGTCCCGTCAACTGACTACCTACTCTACCAATCCTGCCCTAGCTACCCTAGCCACCCTACCTTACCTACCCTATCATACCCTACTCCCTTGCCCCTACTTACTGTAGTTGATTTTTTTATTAACCTATATTGGTTTCCAGACCTAGGTAAAGGCCTTCTTCTCCGTCCAAACCTCTTTTTCTTGAGCACGATCTCTGGTCAAGATTGTCACTAAACATGATGAGATCATCACAATCGTCAGCTTCACCGCGTCTTCCGCCCAGTGACTGAGAATCTTCGCCTCCCTTTCAGTTTACCTTAATGTTGATTGAGTTAATTTATTTTTTTCTCTCTCGTATTTCTTTCTTACTTACAATTTGAGCTCTTTATCACCAGTGTGTTTCAGAGTAGGTTTTTAAGGATCAATTTACAGCAAAGAAGTTACATGAATTTAGAGATGGGTCATTTTCATTGTAAAGGTACAGGGTGTGCAATCTCCGATCAGAGTACCTAAATTGACGCATTCCCTAGACAGCCTGATATCAAGCAGCCTGAATTGAAACGCTAATCATTGTGCTGCCACGAACTGCAGTACATATTACGGTCAGCGCAATTGATGACCTACGTAGAGGACGTTCGATATAGGCTTTTGTGTATACTAGTATATCTAAAACACAAGCTATACTTAATCCCGTTTAGTTTCAAAAGTATAATTGCGTTGTATTATTTGTTTTTAAATTTAAAAAAAAAATAGGTTTCATATTCAGCCTTATAATTTTCGCACTGCTGGAACGCAGGCCTCCTCTCTGGGCGTGGGAATAGGCCGTAATCCAACACGTGTAGGGCCGCGTGGTCGTGCGAGTTGGTGGATGTCTCATGTCTTAACATATTTTGGTTCGAGAGCATGCCACTTTCCTCGAAATGTTTTCCTTCACCGTTTTGAGAGCAGTAGTGATGAAATTACACAAATTAATGTGCCTGGTTGGGTTTGAACCCACGACCTACAATTCTTAAGTCCGAGCCGTTACCTGTGGGCCATCAGTGCTCTCTTGAAAAGAACAAAGGCTCATAAAATATTTGATTTAAAAATGGTATAAAGTAACTGAACTCTTTTACAAACTTCAGGTGGCAGCACGGGCAGAATCTCGACGGCCAGGGGGTGGGTAATATTACGATACAGAAAAACAACATAAAATTAATAGACGTTAATATCCTTAGTGCCGCAACATCTTAGCGTTGAACTTTATGGATAAAATCCAAGTTTGCCTTTTTCTCCTTACCCAAGCCCAAGAGCTCTTTATACTTACTGTGAGAAATCTCGTTTAAATATTCAATTAAACAAGTAGTTTGTTTAAATAAACTGCGGAGAACTGCAAAGGGAAAAGTTTGAACTTGGCTCTTTTTAATGGCCGGCTCAGTTCGGAACTGGAAGATCTCAGTCAATTATCCAAATCATTGAAGAAGTAATAATCTTTCATTCATTTCAAATTTCAATAGATCGACGTTAATCTGCAAGAGAGCATTCAGCAGAATAAGAATCAAATCGTCATTGAGGGTGGGATTTCATTAAATTTGAATTCGATTTTTACGCGAACGGTTGATTGTAACGAAGGCTTTATAAAAAAACGTATTGAGTTTAATAAAAGACGGAATGTTAATTAAAACAAATCAGCCGTTAATCTGTAACGAGATCTTTAGAGAGTGGCGTCTATTCACGTTCCTTAGTGAAGCAGTTAATTAAGAAGTTAGTTTGCTCACAGGAAATTTGTTGCTAAGGCACTTAGGCATAAATCTTTAATTATACTGGGGAAGTTGAGATAGTGTGTGTTAGGGCAAGTGTTCAACACTTTAATTTACATAGTTTAACAGCCATTATTTCCTTTGTCTGCCTGCTTAAAAATAGAAAGGCACTGCCGACTCCTACACGTACAAAAATTATGCATTTTTCCTCACTCTAACACCGAGACAAGAAAGAGATCTGATACCAACTCATGGGTTATAATATAATACGTACTTTCAAAACCAAAATACAAAACGAAAGTAAACCCAAACTACCTCAAAATTAAACAGAAGGAAATTCAAAACGCAACGCCCCAACCGGATGATATTATAATAATATAACTTTATAGCAACTTGTTAACAAGATCATTACCAGCCTACCGTAAATCACACGCCATTTCCAAAGCAAAGGGAAGCACGATAAAGCGTCCTCGCTTTCTTGCGAGTAAATTGCCATACATTACTTTAGTATTATTGCGTTTAAAAAGATCTTGTCGGCTTGATTTGTGTTGCTGTAGGAGATAGGCTGAAAATGAGCGTAGCCTTTGGCAAAGATAGATCAGCCATTTATTTCCTAAACGACAGAGAAATCAGTATTTTAGTTGAACGAATGGCCTCAATATATTTTAGAACATTCGCCTTCAAATTGAATATATCCAAAAGGCACATATAGGGTTCATGAGCAGAACAATGCTATGGCAGTGTTACACGGACCAGTCTGGTGATATACAGTACAGCGCAGTGCTAAGCGGTGCAGTGTGGTATTACGAAGTACTACGCGGTGCGGCGAGTTTTAACGCAGTGTTACGCTGTGCTTACGCAGTACTGCGCGATGCAGTGCGAAATTACGCAGTACTACGCTTTGCAGCATGGTATTATACAGTACTACGCTCTGCTGTGCGGTATTACTCAGGGCTACGCTCTGCAGTGTGGTATTAGACAGTGCTACACTGAGCAACGTGGTGTTACGCAATACTACGCTGTGCTACGAGTACTTTGAGCCACGCTGCGGTAATACGCGCTGCTACATTTCTATAAGATTATTATGCCCCGTACTTCAACCAAAAAACGATTTTGTAAAAATCTCATAATGAAAAATTTAAATGAGTTATCAATCCCTAACACAGGGATAAAATGTCAACTCTACAGTGCAATTGTCACAGAATATCTTGTATTCCAGGATAACTATAGAAATACACCAGACTACGACGTGAAAAATATACATTTCCGATGAACAAAAATGTAAATTGAACCAAACGTGACCGTATACACGTATTGTTGCTTTCACGAAGCGTTGGAGTAAAAATACTGAAATGTATATATACAGCCTTACGCCGCTAACTTTTTGTTAAAATATGATAAAATTCTGAATGTAAGTAGCTCCATCCCGCCCAATTACTGTAAGCGGGTCTCATTGTCGCCGGCCGCTATCTCGTCTGATAGATGACCGCAGTCCCCACTGTGACACCCTTAATCTTCTCAATTCCCGATCCTAAAGGGTTCACCACAATCCAAACTGGAGCAATTTAGAATATTTTATTTCGCGCGAACTTCAATATATTCATATTTTCGCCTATAAAGGTGGTCCGTGCCAATTTTATAGCTCATAAATTTCGATGATAACCCCTTTGTTTGTGGGTACTTTGGCGGATTAACGAGTGCTATTGACAATTTGTATAACGAAGCTCTCAAGAAAATTGGCTGTAATTTATTATTCGATGTTGAAGATTGGCAGTGGGGTGGATTTTATCAATTTACCTAATAGAATTTATTGTGTATTTATTTATAAACATTCTGATAATATTGAAAGCTTTATCCGAATTTACTTTTTACTCCATTTGTAAATTGAATTACAGAATGATAAAAAAAAATGGAATACCTTTTGTATTTCGAACATGAAAATACTGGATCTGTAACGATACTTCGAGAAACTGAACGATTAATCGAAGAGAATTTACTGCAAAACAATCTTTTATAGCCAAATGCTACTTCGACTGAACGATTCATCGAATATTATTAATCGATGTCACGCCTTCGAGATCCGGTGGGATGTGGAACTAGAAGGGTGAGGAAACATCGGGAGACACTGAATGTAACATTGACCTCAAGGTCAAATGTTTAAAATGTGAGGAAACGTAAAGTTTATTTAATTTACTTGTTTGACCTTGCGGGGAAGGTCATTGACCTCGAGTATTCATAGGCGTTATCTTACAAGGTAAAACAAGTCGATTAAATAAACTTTACTTTTCCTCTCATTTCATACATTTGACTTTGAGGTCAAGATAACATTCAGTGTCTCCCGATATTTCCCCACCGTTCTAGTTCCACATCCCACTGAATTCCGAAGGCGTGACATAGATTAATAAATATTCGATGGATCGTTCAATCGAAGTAGCGTTTGGCGATATAAGATTGTATCGCAACAAATTCTATTCGATCAAAGACGTACAGTCGCCTTTCCGTTAATCGACAATATGACTCTCGAAGTAACGTTACAGATCCAAAAATACCTACGGGTAAAATGTCAACGTTCAAAACACCGAAAATTTAAATATCGATTGTATCATAATATCGAATATTGTTATATCGAAGCTTGAAAGGTCTAACATTGAAATGCCGTTGAGTGATTAAACTATCTAATGATTAAAAATATCGATATTCGTTATACCTAAGTTCAAAATGTTAACATTTAATACACTTAAGTTTATGTTTACGTTAAAAATACGCACTCGTTAAAATATCGAACAAATTTTGATCTGTTTTATGTTGAGAAATAGGGCTCGCTGGCCGCTAATGCGGCGCCGCTCGCGTGTGGTTGGTCACATTTCTAACCTAACCTATTTCACCCAGTTCAAAATTACGAATCATACCTACAATCTCCAGTAAAAATATTTTCACCATTGTCTAATTATCTAGTCGCAAGCAGATTGTATGATAAGGAGTGAATTTTTAGTCAGTAAAAGTCTGGCACAAACTCCCGATCCGACCAAAGGCACGGAGATAAAGAATATAAAGAGAGAAACAAAAATATCGGAATTATCAAATTACTCTGTATTAAAATAATATCAATATTTAGGACATTCGTTCACTACTCTGTACTTGATATTTAAGTATTTTGATGTTACTTTTGCAGATTATTAGATTTAAAATATTTATATTGGACTTGGTTATCTAACAATTCGACATTATAAACTTTAATTTAATTTTTGATTATATAATAATATAATATTAGGTTATAATCGATATTTCGAATGATTGTACAGCTGTCATCCCTGACGTTTCACACAACACCTATAAAAGCGCTTGTCAATCGGTCCGCACCCCTTTTTCTTCATCAGTCAGCGCCCGCGCAGTAAGGTCGTTGGATTTCGTCACGGATCACAGCTAAGTTATTGAGTTCATCTGAGCCTTTAATTATTGTGTGTTGTCGTAGTCGAATGTTTCCAATAAAATAGTGCGTCATTATTTCTGTAATTAATGAGTTTGTAAATAAAATGTAAGGTAGGCTAGACTGACAGTTGTCTTTTTATTTAAAATTCGCTTCTGGTTCATAAAATCAGAAGTGGGATTCGTTTAAATTCACGCGATTTAGCTGCTCGTTTGCCATCTTTTTAATCCTCATTGTGTAATTTTAAAAATAGTTGGTACGCCACGTGTTGATTTATTGTCTTTGTTCTCGAGCTTAGTTTGTGTTGTTCTCTTAGTAGTAGATACTGTCGAATTCTGAAGGTACACCGCGTGTACCTAGGAGTAATTCCCGTGATCACCGTGACGATTCGCGTAACCGTCGGGATGTTCATAGTTGGCGTCGAGACCGTTAGTGTCACGCAGTAGATCTTCTAGCCGTCGCGTAATTAGAGATCAGAGGAGTCTGAAAGACCGCCTACGTGCCGTGATATTTCTTATGGGCGCCGTGATAGCCCTCGTCGTGATCGTTTGAATGAAATACTGGTTCGATTAAATGCGTTAGAGGAATGGTTGCCTGTAAATGCTACTCCCACGACGTTGCATCCGTGCTACACGCTGTCGTTGAGAACTGCAGTGGTTGCCGAGGCACCTGGTCTTTGACTACTAGGACCGCGACCCCTGAGGTTTCGCGAGAGGTTGACGCTATGGACAGAATTGTGGGTGCGCTTTCTTCATTTATTCACGTAAGATCAAGGCGTTATTTAGAATGTGCCTGTTGATGTTCTAATAGATTCCGGTTCAGATATTTCACTTATCTCTGATTCCGAGTTAAAGCATTTTAGTTTAAACAGAATTCCTACCTACCGCCGCGTTTATGTTTTGCTAGTCAAGACAGTCTACTTCATATTACGTCGTAACCACCGTCATTGATTTTTCTGAACTACCCTCGGATTGTATTCAGTCCCCAATTCTGATTGGTACCTACTGATGTTCTAATTCCTAGCGGAGTCCCATACCTACATTCGAACAAATGACTCAAATTTACGATTCTATACGCTGAGTTAGAATACCTGGGCAGACTTATAAAGCATGGTCAGGTACGGCCGAGCCTAAGTAAGACTAAAGCTTTGTCGCCGAAACTATCTAATGCAGGAACATGAGTTGTCGGCTATTTTAGTAAATTCACACAGGGCGCCGAGTGCCGTTACCACAGTTACGAACTCGATATCTTTGTAATAGTTCGAGCTTTACATTTTCGGCACTAGGTAATCGGTGTAAAGTTTAAAATAGTAACGGATTGTAACTCGCTAAAGTTCACTGAGCGTAAAGGAAGTGTGGCCTGCTGATAGGTTTACATGCAGGATTTTCAGTTCACCCTGCTGCTGCTGACTAGCGTTGCAGGAAACTACTCAGTCCTGAGGTCCCTCGTGCGGGACGTTGCTCTGACGAATCGCAGCCCAACCGAGCTCTTTTTACGCTGAAAAGACCGAGGTCTCCTGAGCTGTTTGCTAAAAATCAGCAGTGACAAGACGAGTGCTACAACGAGCGTCGTCGTCAGCCGCGTATATTTAATGTCGGCAATTTTGTGTTTATGAGTAAATGTTCACAGAGCACCGCGAAGCTGGACTCCGGAATGCGTGGCCCGTGCGTGGTAGTAAGAGTACTACCACATGACCGATATGAGCTCGAGCTGCTTGCTGGCTCGTATGGAAAGAAGACGCATACCGGCGCAGAACATATGGTTCAGTTGCAGTAGTGGTGTCCTGCCCCGACCAGTGGCAGTGGTGTCCTGCCCCGACCAGTGGCAGTGGTGTCCTGCCCCGACCAGTGGCAGTGGTGTCCTGCCCCGACCAGTGGCAGTGGTGTCCTGCCCCGACCAGTGGCAGTGGTGTCCTGCCCCGACCAGTGGCAGTGGTGTCCTGCCCCGACCAGTGGCAGTGGTGTCCTGCCCCGACCAGTGGCAGTGGTGTCCTGCCCCGACCAGTGGCAGTGGTGTCCTGCCCCGACCAGTGGCAGTGGTGTCCTACCCCGACCTGTGTGGTACAGTGGTAGTGTTTATCTATCCCGACCTATGGTACAGTGGTAGTGTTTATCTATCCCGACCTATGGTACAGTGGTAGTGTTTATCTATCCCGACCTATGGTACAGTGGTAGTGTTTATCTATCCCGACCTATGGTACAGTGGTAGTGTTTATCTATCCCGACCTATGGTACAGTGGTAGTGTTTATCTATCCCGACCTATGGTACAGTGGTAGTGTTTTCCTATCCCGACCTATGGTACAGTGGTAGTGTTTTCCTATCCCGACCTGTGGTACAGTGGTAGTGTTTTCCTATCCCGACCTGTGGTACAGTGGTAGTGTTTGCCTACCCCGACCAGTGGTACAGTGATAGTGTTTTCCTGCCCCGAATAGTGGCACTGGTTTCTGGAACCTCGATAGTGGTGTTCAGGCGACTTTGTTGACTGTTTCGGTAATGAATGAGATCCAGAACTCTTTCATTGGTGATGCAGCTAACAAATTGCTTCCTACCTATTTTAATGTGACTGCATGATGTATCGCTTGCAGCTTCATTCCAATGGGTAGCTGAAAGTTAAGTTTTCAGAATGTTTTACTTATTCTGTGTGTTTTGGCATGTATTAGATGATGAATCCGATGGCGTTGACTGTAGCACGGGTCAACCTGGCATGCACTGGCGAGCTGCTGGCAGGCCACTGGCGAGCTGCTGGCAGGCCACTGGCGAGCTGCTGGCAGGCCACTGGCGAGCTGCTGGCAGGCCACTGGCGAGCTGCTGGCGAGGATGATGTCGTACAGGCAGGATCCACGGGAGCTACCTGCGAGCCGAGGCAGGGATCCAGCTCAAGATACCCATCAAGCAGACGTACCCGCGCGTCAGGCCTTTCAAACGAGTCGCCTGCAAGCCTGGACTAGGGTCCAGTTCAAGATACTGCCCCAAGCAGACGTGCCCGAGGACGGCGCACAGTCAGGAGAGGCCGTATTAGGTTATAATCGATATTTCGAATGATTGTACAGCTGTCATCCCTGACGTTTCACACAACACCTATAAAAGCGCTTGTCAATCGGTCCGCACCCCTTTTTCTTCATCAGTCAGCGCCCGCGCAGTAAGGTCGTTGGATTTCGTCACGGATCACAGCTAAGTTATTGAGTTCATCTGAGCCTTTAATTATTGTGTGTTGTCGTAGTCGAATGTTTCCAATAAAATAGTGCGTCATTATTTCTGTAATTAATGAGTTTGTAAATAAAATGTAAGGTAGGCTAGACTGACAGTTGTCTTTTTATTTAAAATTCGCTTCTGGTTCATAAAAATAATATATATATTCCACAACTATCACACAACACCATCTAGTCCCAAGCTAAGCAGAGCTTGTGTTATGGGTACCAGACAGCTGATATACATACTTATATATTTCTAAATACATACATATTAAAGATAAATAACACCCAGACACAGAACAAATGATCGTGCTCATCACACAAACATTTGTCCTGGGTGGGAATCGAACCCACGACCTCCGGCATAGCAGTCAGGGCCACTAACCACTAGACCAACAGGCCTGTCAGTATGGTCATTTGATATTTAAATTTTCGACGTTTTGAACGTTGACATTTTACCCGCAGGTATTTTAATGTTCGACATTCTACTAAGTACCCATCTTATTTTAATTAAATTTTGAAGAAATATAGATCTCATCAAAAATAACCTAAGTTAAAAAATGGTGCCAAGTCTCTTCTCCGTCTTTAAAAGTTGTAAGATCTTCAATAGAGCCACGTCGAGTATTCTAGATACCTTTTACTATCCGTAAACAAACTACCCGATGATTAATTTCAATAATCAAAATACTTGGTAACAGTAACTCTACTTACAAACTTTGTCTGGCCTTATTTAACATACATTAAATAACAAAGATAATAATTTCTGATTGGGCAATTACGTAGGCACTTAGAAAATCGATACTGTAACATATAAAGCTACAAGACTAATTATATTACATGGTACATGTAATGAATGTCAAAGACTATGCACGGTAATTTATTTACTGTGTTAATGTACTTTCTGTTTAACACGCATTTGTTTCTTTATATATAGATTGAAATTTAGGGACTTTTTTATTTTTGTGGTGGAGCGGAAGATAGTGTCAGACTCTTACTGACTAAAATACTCATCCCGTTCCTATGTTGCCTTTCGTACCGTAGCCGTGCCTTCTTTTCAGAAGCCGACCCTTGGCCCAGTAGGCTTCGGCCCTGCCTGCCTGCTAGCAGGCTGGGCCTCTACGATTCGCTGACAGCTCCATGAGGCGTGCGGGAATAGTGCGGTTCGTCGACGACTTGGGCTCGGTCCGGTCGGTTACCGGATGATCGGACAGCGAGTTACCCATTGCTCGCCGTCCGCAAGCCCGCACCTACGGTGGCCGGAAATCGGGATCAGAATCCCGGCGTAGGTTGAGGCAGCCCCATTGCCTTTGCCTGATGCTGTCGGCCTCCTCCTTCGCTAGCATTACTGCTTCACAGAAAAAGGCGACAGCCTGCCACCCCTCCTCACTCCGGACCATGGCCTGTACCAAGGCCTGACGTGAGAAATCGTCGCCGCCGATCGCCTCTACAAGGATACGGCGATACTCTGCCCAGGTGGGGCACACCTCTACCGTGTGCTCCACCGTGTCCTCCGGGTGGTCAACACAGTAGCGACACCCGGACGTCTCCTCTGCACGAATGTACAGGTACTTACCGAACTTGCCATGATCGGTAAGAACCTGCGTCATGTAATAGGTTTTTTTTTTTTTTTGTGGTGGGTAAAATCATCCAATGACATCTCCCGCCCTTGGGCGGAGTGGGAGATAGTGTCAGACTCTCACTGACTAAAAACCCACCCCGTTCCTTCGTGGCCTTAGATACCAGGGCCGGGCTTTCCTTTTGGAAGCAAACCCTTGGCCCCAGTAGGCGTCATGTAATAGGTGAGAATGCCATGATGTGAACTCCTCCTACCGTTCGTTGGGAACCCGGTGGTGGCGCATTCCGAGGGCCGTGAAAACTTGTGCAGTGCCACCTCAAGTCCCAACTGCTGGGTCCTGTCAACGACTATCGCAACCTTACGTGTCGCTAGTTCGACCGCCACCTGGTACAACTCTCCCTGCGCTAGGACCAACGTGTCGTCTGCGTGGTACGACTATACGTTTTTACTTTTTCTCTTTTCGACTTGAAGGGGATACTGCAGCTGTGCTCCCAGATACTATGTAGGTAGATGCTAGACTATATTTTGTGATGGATTTCACCTATAATCCTTTAAGCTGTTATCACTTATTAATTTCATGAATTAATGAGAAGTTGTGTGCTTTGTGTATATGAGAATAGAATATATTTGTGAACGCAGGGGTTTTTTTTATGGTAGGTAAAATCATCCAATAACAAATCCCACCCTTGAGCGGGGTGGGAGAGAGTGTCAGACTCTTACTGACTGAAAGCCCACTCCGTTCCTTCATTGCCTTCGTACCAGGGCCCTGGTGTATACTATCATATTTGCCTAAGGCCCCTCTCACGACCCAACAGATGGCCGTTGGGGCCGAAAGGTTCTACAGTGGCGATCACATACCGGAAGACGTAGTGTTGGAATGCCTCCTAAAAGGTGGGCCGATGACCTGGCAAGGGTTACGGGAATCTGATGAATGCGATATGCCCAGGATCGTTCATTGTGGCGACAATTGAGGTAGGCCTATGTCCAATAGTGGACATCTTTCGGTTGAAATGATTATGATACGGGTGCATCTACCTACAAACTGCTTAACAGCTTGGATTTTTACTATTAATTGCTTTTTCTTTCTTTAATCATGATACTTGTAATTATACTTGTGGATGGAGGGAGAAACAGAGGGAGACCAAATAATAGATGGATGGATTGTGTGAGAAGTGATATGAAAGAAAGAGGAGTTAGTGATAGCGTGACGGTGGACAGGGCAGAATGAAAGAAAAAAACGTAATGCGTCGACTCCAAATAAAACGGGGTAAGGGCAGAAAGATGTTGAATCATAGACTGAAGAACTGAACAACCAAATATAACTCAACTTCTCATAGTTCAAATTTAAATCTGTTCTCTTAACCTGCCCTACTTACGAACACTGGACCAATGGAAGCACAGCTCTTAGTACCTAAGCTATTTCGGGCGTTTGTTCAGAAAATATAGAGAGAACCCTTCTTATTATTCGTGGCGTCGGTTTAAAACATTATTCGAGATAATCCGGTAGCCCTCAATGCGAAAATTTAATTAAAGCGAAATGCCTAGCGAGACTTTGCGGTGCGTCAAAGTATAGTCTTTAATTATAAAATCTTAATATTAGTGCACTATTAAAATGCTAAATTTTGTAAACCCCAGTTCATCCCGGGCGTGAGGATAGAAGAATTCGTATATTATCATCGTAAAATTAATTTTTATCCATTGGTATAGGAAGTTAGATAAGCAGTCGCCATGAAAAAGACTAGAACTCAACTACAACCAGCTTGCGGACGGCGGGCAATGGGGCGGACGGCAATGGGTAGCTCGCTGTCCGTCCGGTAACAGACCGGTCCGAGCCCAAATCGTTTACGGCGTGCACTCTTCACGCTCGCCTCAAGGAGTTGTCAGCAAACTGTAGGGGCCCAGTAGGGCCGAAGCATACTGGGGCCAAGGATTATGTGAAAATGAACCCCGGGGCCCTGGATCGAAGGCAATGAATGGAACAGGGTAGGTTTTTAGTCAGTAAGAGTCTGACACTATCTCCCGCTCCACCCAAGGGCAGGATTTGTCAATTGAAGATTTTACCTACCATAAAAAAAACCTACAACAAAAAGAGTCGCAAAATGATTTCCGGCCATCGTAAACGCGGGCTTCTGATCGCCGTCCGCCCGTTGAATGAGGACCAGGCCCGAGTCGACGGTGCGTTACCGTTGCGGCATTCAACTCGTACCTCAAAGGGATGTCAGCGAAACTGAAGGGACCCAGAAGGGCCAATGCTTGCTGAGGCCGTGAAAACGTTTGTAAGTAACCCTGGCCCTAAAACGCAAATGGCAACTGAAGAAAATACGTGGATCAGACACGCCATCTCATTCCAGAGCAGGAAAAGTCATTAGATGATAATCAAGTCTACGATCCCTTTAAAATCGGGTAATATTAGTGTGATGTTACACTAATATTATAAAGGCGAAAGTTTATCTGAATGTGCATGTATGTGTGTATGTTCGTTACTTTTTTTTTCGACCTGGAATTACCCAAGTTGCTAATATATCCTGGCAAAATGGGGTATTATAGACCCCTCCGACACCCAGTGCGAGTACAATGCTCCTGACCAGACAATAGCCCCCATATTAGAGTGCCCAAAATATCCCTACAAATGCACTCTGCAGAACCAAAAAAAAGCCACTGACGCATAAACGTGGCAACCTGCTGGGCCCAAAAATTTTGAGATAAAAGAAGAAGAATCTTGAGATAATTTTCTATATCCACGCGGGCAATTCCGCTGGTAGAATCTTATATATTTTCAAAAAAATAGTTGTAAAAAATAATTTAATAAAATTCTAAGAAATCCTTTACAATTTACACTGAAAATTAAATTCACAATGTCTGTGAGACGACAAAATGCAGTTTAAAACGGGTGGAATTTTATTAAGGTACCTCTAAGGGGACATCGACTAGCCTAACGAGACAAGAAATTTTTCATTAAACTGTCTCCTTTCAGTTTTCATTGAAGAAAACGTGCACTTTCCTAGAAACAATATTGTTTTCTACGTTTCTGCATTTATATGTATTATTAAATTCTTTTGAAAAGGACAACTTTTTGGGTTTCATGAATTCTTGTATAAGATATTGTAGCAACTAGCAACACACGAAGGTTTTGCCAACAAAATGTTTGGTGGGAAATTATCCTACTCAATTTTCCCGCACTAGGTAGGGCGACATGGAGTGTCAATCCTTTATTGATTATAACCAGAGGTCGGAGTAGGTAGATTGATTTAAGGTCGTTGACGTCAAACATAGAGGACAATATGGATATGCTTCCAAAATACCGGAACTTCATATTTATTGTGATATTTGTTCCGGAATTTTGAAATTAACACGAATTTGTGTTTAAGGTGAAAAACTTATTAATAATATCAATCTACGCTGCCAGTATTTTATTTTATACAAAAATACCTTGGAATAGTTACACCGTATTTTGACCCTTACTGTTGAATTAGAAATGACGCTTGACAGTATGACGCCTTATTTTATTTTAGTCCATAATTCCAATCCCGGAACTTTTTCCGGTACTTCCCGCACATTATAGATAAAATGGCATGTCCATATTATAATATCTTGACGCAAGTATATAAAATCAATCTACCTACTCCGACCTCTGATTATAACCCACATTTATTCCTACAGTTGCCCTTTGCGTTTCAGAGCCGCAGTAACTCTTTCGAATAATCGTGCAGCCCTTGAAACAATCGCAAAACTCTGGATCCCTGATCACCTGGTTAAGAGTCGCTTAGCAATGATAAGAATTTTTAGTTTATTTATTTCGTTAATGCTCAGAGTGCCTTATTAAACAATACCAGTATAATCAGTACCTACGTATTGTAGAGATATACACATAGGGCCAAAAAGAAATAAAAACGGCCCTGTCGACTGACTTCCAAACACCCTGTAAAACCTGTAAAAAATAAATAACGTCATCCAATTTAAAGTCGAAAAACAGGCTGATCTCACGACTTAGATGTACCTACATTCGTGGGTGGTCTGAAAAGTTTCCGACCTCAATGCTAAAATAGGAGCACTCGTCAAAAAAAAGAGTTAGTGTATAAAGCTAAGCATCTTTCGATAATTAGGTACTAACCAAATTTGCAGCTATTTTGGACGCGCAGTTGTTATTTGATAGTCATTTAAGCCAGTCAATGAGACTGAGATGCAGTAAAAGAAAATCTATTATCAGGGACAGCGAACCATCTCACACCTCAACGGTTGCTACGATGAAAATCTACGAATTCAAACTGCTAGATTATCTGCCTTAGTGCTCGGCCACACTGGCAGCGCGGTGCGGGCAGCGGCACGGGCGCGGGAGCGGGCGCGTTTTGCTTGGCCACACTGGCAGCGCCGTGCGGGGAGCGGCACGGGTGATAGTCCGTCAAGTCATGTCCTACTTTTTTGGTTTGGTTTCCCTTCAAAACGCATAAATCTTTCGCCTTTTACTTTACTTTTTTTGTAGACTTTTATAGGTTGTACAATACTACAATACATTATTTTGATCTACCTCGTAGGGTTTGCAATGTAAGCGCAAAAAAAATGTGTTTATTTACGACAACACATTAGAAACCTCTAAAATTATCAGTGTTTCTCTACTATATTATGCATCTATTATACATAATAAACCTTCCTCTTGAATCACTCTATCTATTAAAAAATACCGCATCAAAATTCGTTGTAACAACTACAAGCAAGGCGTGAGTTGCCCATGCACGTCCCGCGTTGACCAGCCCGCGCCGCTTCCCGCGCCCGCGTGCCCACTGTGGCCACTCAAAGGAAGTTCTTGTGTTAGTGATTGCCGCGCCGCGCCCACCCCGCACCCGCGCTGCCAGTGTGGCCGAGCACTTACTCTAGATCTAGCTCCTAGTTGACTTATTGTTATTCAGTTATCTAATAATTATGTTCGCAGGATAGATTTTCGTCTAACGTGGAGGCAGTCACCTTCGTGAACAATTATTTAGCAGATTAAAACGCCAACTACTAATTGAACGGGTTAAAGAGATGAGGACATCACTGGGAGAGGTGTACAGAGTTACAAGGAGATAATATTTAAAAAAAATATAAGACAAAATGTCTTGCATCTTTGTTAGGCTGCAAAATTTTCAGACCTGTGTATAACACTGTGACAACCTTCGTACCACCACTTGACCGTATACAAAATACTATTTACTTGTAATAAAAGTCGACGAATTTATCATAAGGAAAAATATCTCACATTTACCAGCTCAATTCCAATGCTTCCAAAATGTTCAACGCAAAATAATCCGTATTTTTTTACCCGACTGCGCCAGAAGGAGGGTTATGTTTTTCGAGAGTATGTATGTATGTATGTATGTATGTATGTATAATTGTTTGGCACGCTCTGCAGCCTGAACGGCTCGATGGATTTTAGCTTGAGAGGTGTCGTTAGATTCGTATTTACTGTGAGAGTGACACTGGGTATATCAAAATAAATAAAAAACAAAATGGCGGATTTTTAGCGCCAAATTCAAATGTTTGGCACGCTCTGCGACCTGAACGGCTCGATGGATTTTAGTTTGAGAGGTGTCTTTAGATTCGTAATTACTTTGAAAGTGATATCATAATAAAATAAAACTCAAAAAATAAAAAATAAAAAACGGTAATTTAAAAAACTAAAAAACCCGACTGCTTTTCTGAGCATTCATGAAAAAGCCCTAAAACAAGAAAAATCTGGCAGTCGGGACCCATTCTAGAAAGTCAACCGTCTAGTCAATAGATTGGAGTAATCTGCAATGTAATATAGGTATGTGCTCTCAATTCTAGAATGGGTCCCGACTGCCAGATTTTTCTTGTTTTAGGGCTTTTTCATGAATGCTCAGAAAAGCAGTCGGGTTTTTTAGTTTTTTAAATTACCGTTTTTTTCATTCCAAAATCAAATACCTTGAAAAATAATGGCGCAAGAAAAATTGAAAAGTTTACGACCATAGAGGCTTTTATGTAACACTGCAGCACTCATCATCATCATCATCGGATACATAACGAACGGGTTTCAGTCAAATCGTCTATCTACGGACGTCAATGCCCGAGATTATCATCAACGCGATCTGATAGCAGAAACTGAGCACGGATTTAAACACCTGTTCGTGTATTATCGCATTTAGCGGTATTCTCACAACCCTATTCGATCGAAAGCCAATGTGGCCTATTAGATTAATGGAGGTAATTCAATTTTATAACGTATCCGAGTTCGTACGAACCGCCGACGAAGAACGAACTTAATTAACCTTCTTATGAATTATTCGCTCTTGCAGCGGTAGACTACGCCAATCCAGAGTTTTAATTATATAAAAGTTAGTCTGAAACAGATTTTCCAGGAAATAGCCGGAAAGTTTATCGCACGGCCGGTCTAAATAGAAATTGGGGAAATAGGTACACTATTTAGGAAAGTTAAAACAAAAGATCAATTATTTTGTTTTTTTACTTTTCTGCATAATGTATTTATTTCATTTAACACTTACAATAAATGATAGCTCAGAACCTCGAATATGCAAGTTTAGGTAAGTTAATTTTATTATATTTCTGGATAGAAAAACTCATCGCTCAATCTTGAATTGCGCAAAATTTTGATTCGATACTTGTAGCGCCATCTATGATGTTGAATTCAGACCTAGCTTGACCTCGCGGCGACGGTGCGTAAAAACATGTCGAAAAATTGAAAAACAAGAGAAATAAGTGTTTGAAATAAATCTTTTTTTTTTTTATATCAGAATAAAACTCTTAGAAGCACATTCAAATTACTTAATATGAAAAATCTAATAAAGTTTTTTGTGCGTCGATAACAACATGGAAGACCGAATAATAAAACAAAATTTTAAAACAATGGCAAAAATTTGATACAAACAAATTTTGCGCTGAACCTTTTAGGCGTACCTTTTAATAAATATAATACAAAAGTCATACTGAATGTATGAATTCATCTCATGGAACGTACCAATCGAAAATTCTCCTTCCGATACAATCATCAACCACGATCATCATACAACAGATCATTTTAAACCAGTAACTACTGAATAACCGCGATCCGCAATGCACGTACCCAGCGGTCATTAATGTCGAGTTTTTATTCAGAAAATGTTGTTAGCTCGTCAGAGGGCAGAATCGTATGCACGGAATTCTGATGGCTTCCATTTGCATTGCAGATGTGTAGGAACAACGCTATCTAGTCGCGTACTGCACACACGACAGGATTAAACACTCCCAGATTATAGTAGCAAATTAGCATGAAATCTAAACATGCTGTGCCGTTACCGTAAAATGGCTCAAAATTATTTGCATAATTCACTGCCGTGAGCCTGATATTGTCATTAAGTTTTCATAATAAAGTCATGAAAAGGTGTCATTGGCAGCCACGGGTTGTTTACAGTAACATGAAATGTTATGCAGGGTTTTGTTTCCAAACTGAAATGATACTGCGATACCAAAGTAGCTGATCTTCTGATCACATGAGAAATAAAATGGCGATGTAGACTAGGATGTACAAACAAATTTGGTAATCATATTCATTCATCACATATTTTGACTTGAAAATCATCAAATATCTTTTCCTACTCAAGAAGGTGGAGTGAGAAGGCGTGTCAGACTTTTACTGAACAAAACTCACACGTATTCCTCAAGTTGCTGTTTGCGTTCCTAGACCATGGTAACTCTTTCAAACATTCTCAGCAGCCCTAGCAGGCATCGTCTAGCCACTCTGCAGGCATCTCTTTGAAGCGCACTTCTTTACCAGGCTCCTACGAGCAATAGTGTTCGGCGTTCGCAAATCCGCGCCTACGGTGACCAGGAACCGCCCTGTGGCTCCCGTCACCCGATCATCACATCCATTACAAAACCGTAAGATAGGATCGTGTACCGTCGCGGTCATTTCTGCCTGATCACTTAAAAAAAATCGTTTGAATCCTGCGGCGCGGCGTCAAACCAAACCCTTTGAAATTTTCGTTTGGAGTGCAAGCAAAAATGAACTTAACGGTGGCTAAGCGGAAGTGTTTTTAATGGTACATTAAAAAATGGAATGAACATTCCAAGCATTCATTGGAGTCTTCAATTTAAGTCACTCCTTACTGGTACCGGCTATTATAGAGATAGTATACTAACCCACGGCTGTGCAAAGCCTATACTCGTATGCTGGGTCGTCAGTGGACACTTGGTTGTAAATTTTGTACACCTCATCCAGCTATTATATGCGTTGTTTTCTGCATCACCTTCAGACTGAAATAGAGCTCCAAAAAGTGGTTATTTTCTGCTGAAATTCATTGGGTATGTTCGTGTCTTCGAATCGGGGTACATACTCGTAGTTTTGATAAGCAGCCAATAGATGACCAGCGCGCGAGCGTATTTTGAAAGTCTATGTGCATTAAATGCATTATGTATGGAGCATCCCTAGGAAATAACTGGACCGTATATTCGATGGAGGATATCTAACGCTTCATTGGAACGACGCCGACGGTCGTTTGCATTTTATATTTTTCGACACTTGCGGTTCTGGAATTACAGATTTGGATTGTACACAAGTACCTTAGTGATCGTTTCAAAGTGAAATTCTGCAACAAAAAGTAGGAAAAGTGATGTTATAAAGAGGTAAAATTGTGATTGTCTGTTTTTTATATATTTTTATAAAATTGTGTGTATGATTAATTATTTGTTTTTTAATATTTTTGTAACATATTTTTTTTCAATACACTTACTTGAAAACTGCCTCTTATCGCACTACAGTTAGGTTCGACATTCCTATTTCGTCACGGTCAAGGGTGATTATTTTTATTTTTTTAAAGCAAAGAGGCTAATATGGCTAAATCTTAATTGAACAGAATATAATAAATAAACATGATTACTCACACAATAATTTGTTATTACCGACAAATTAACATTTCCAGGGGAGCTCTAAATTCAAAAAGATTTGAATATCTATTTTTATTAAAATTAGGATGTATAACGGTTTGATACTTTTGCCTCTTCTTCTACCTGCAAAGATTAAACGCGGGAAAAAAATCTATTAAATGCTATTATCTAACCTATATAATTGTGTTATTTGTGAAAAAAACTTGAATTTAATATTTGAAGAGAATTCTTTACGCGAATTTTTTGGCGCCGTCGCCGCCAGATATTGTTGGTAAAAAAATACTTGTGATAGCCTGTTACCATCTAAATCAAAACTAAAATGTCTGACAAATTTTAAAAATTTTCTTCAGTACAAAATGAACAAAAATGCGTTGTAATTTTCAGAGATTTCTTCGTAAGTGTATTGAAAAACGTCGTTTAATACACGTGCAAATTTGTCACTGCAGCTCTCTGTCCATAACACACTCGCCTTAGCTTCGGCTCGTGAGAATCCCGCCTCGGTCGCAATGACAAACTTTCTACACTTTTATCAAAATGTACTATTATCTCATAGGTACTTTCATTTTTTTCAACTCCTGTATCGTGGATGCGTTCTCAAATATGTTAACTCACAAGCTCAAGTTGTTCAGACCCGGAACAACTAAGTATCTATAAAATCCATAGAAATTATGGTTCTAAGCGGAAATCAAACCCCCGACACGCAGCATACCAGCAATAACTCAACCACTGCGCCTCTGTGCCGTCAAAATGGTGTGTTTTGTCTCTCCGACTTAGCAGTGCAAAACATATCAATTTATCATCTGAGTAAATCTGTAATACTAAATCTGTACCAAATAGACGCATCATTGTACTATTAAGAAAGATACTGTGATAGGAGTTCAGATAGGAAACCAAACGAAACGACATTATCCAGGGTTCTTAATTTCTTGCGCTTGCCAAATTATTCAGTAACAACCCACTTGACTCATGAGATATACACCGTTAAATTTTGATCATTTTAATCCCGTGGAGGGTCGATGTGGTACATGATACACTATCGATTTAATTTATGCATGTACAAAATTAATTTCTTTAAGTAAACGTCAGCTGCGCGGGTTCAATGACCTATAAGTAGTTAGTACGCAACGACCGACAACTACCTATAAGGTCATTGACACGAGTCAATTAATTTTCGAGAGAAATTAATTTCTTTAAGTAAACGATTACTTAAAGAAATTAATTTCGTACAGTATGCGTACCTATATTAATTCGAGTTTAACAAAAAAAAGTACTTTATTTGTTTTATTTCATCTCTACAAATCGATAGTGTTTCATGTACAGGATCGACCCTACACAGGATTAAAACGATCAAAATTTAACGGTGTATGTAAGAAATATGACGACAACACAAATATTACACAACACAACACAAATATCTCCTTTTGAAGCAAAAATCTTTCCTGTACTCAGTTTCACGCACGAAAGGATCTCCTGCGCAAACTTCTCCGCTGCTGTCAGAAGACGAATGAATTCCATAAACAAAATACTGTCATCGAACATTTTCTGTGGTCGCCACAACTCTATAAGAGGCGTCTCTACTTAGATGGGAATCTTCAGATGTGCCTACCACAGGCCTAAGCCTACAACATTCTTGCTAACACCTTACCTTCTTTCACGTTAAGCTGATTATTTACTTTAACAAAAAGCTTTGTTTTCCATTCCTTTGGTTACTCCAGACCTTTGCCTATTGCGGCTTTTTAAGTAGGTAGTTAAGTTTTCGTAAGGAGATTACTAAAGAAGTGTTAAAATTTTCTATACTAAACTTATTCAGTATCAGAGCCCGTTTTTTTAATCGTAGAATTCTTAATTCTTTATTGTACACAAAAAATATAACATAGCATATAGGGATACAAACAGTTCATGTACAAAGGCGAGCTTAACTCAGCAATGAGTTTTCTCCCAGCAAACCTTTGAGTTATAGAGAGAAAACATATTCGAGGTTAGGAACCAGTGCACAATATCGTTCTACATAACCAAGTCTAATATAGGTATAAGTATATTATACATACTAATACATACTATATATACATATTAATACATAATAAATACACTAATATTATGTCAAAAATGAAAGGAAGAGCTCTTAAGGTTTCCTCTTGAAGACATCCAGAGAAGGGTTGTTGCGAAGAGAGTGAGGCAGAGAGTTCCATAATTATCTCAATCAACAACAGTACGTAATTATTGTTAAATTACTCTAAAATCATACTAAAATTATAATGGTTTGTCATTATGGTGTGTATGTGTATATATATGTGTGTTTGTTACTTTTACACTCAAATGGCTGAATGGATTTTGATGAAACATGGGTAGACCATGATCTGAAGTAGGTACCTAGCATACACACCGTTAAATTTTGATTATTTTAATCCCGAAAAAGGTCGACTCGGTACATGTGATGAAAAACTATCAATTTGTAAAGATAAAATTAAAAAATTAAGTTTTTTAAACTCGAATTAATTTACGGGTGTACGAAATTATTTTTTGTATGTAAAAGTTAGCTGAGCGAGTTCAATGACCTGTAGGCAGTTAGTACTCAACTACCGACAACTACCTACAAGGTCATTGACACGTTTACTTCATCTTCACAAATAGATAGTGTTTCACGTACCGGATCGACCCTCCACGGAATTAAAACGATCAAAATTTAACGGTGCATACCTACCAACACTTTTTATCCTGAGAGTTTATTTTTTTGGTAAATTTTCTACAATCACTCGGGTGAAGCCGCTGGTATCAGGTAGTATCTGTATATTCTCTTTTTCGTTCTTGAATAAATCCTGTTTATTTAACCATTGGTCAAGCTAACAATATGTACAACAGGCACGACAGGGCAGCACATCTGAGCTCACAACAACCATGAGGAGCCAAAGATTGCGGTCGCTGTGGCCGAAATCGGCTAGATGGAATCATCATCATCATCGTCATCATCATCATCATCATCAGGTACAACACTTTTTTCTGAAATTTAAAGTAACAACAACTCTAACCTTTTGAATACCGTAATTAGAGACACACTAGAAAGACAATAGGTGTGCAGACACCGATGTCCTCTAGCAACAACTATTGTGACTTAACTACCTGCGGTTAAAAACAAAACGCCTTAAATTATTCGATACTCGAGAAATTGTCTAGGGCATAATTTGAGGTTACGCCTGGAAAAGATGGAGGTTGTGAAATATGGCCCAGTTTTGTTAATAGGCAGTTTGTCTTCTACAAGATTGTTATAAGGTAAAATAATATCAGTGAGAGAGTCTAAAGAAAAATAGATGAGTTCTGTGAGAACCGATATGAAAGAAACTGGAGTCAGTGACAGCGTGACGATTGACAGAACAGAATGGAAAAAAAATGTGATGCGCCGACCCCAAGTAGGTAATACGGAACAATGGCAGGAAGCTCTGATAGTGCTCGCAAATCTCGGTTCCAATATTATGGCACAGTTATAACATTCTCACAAAATGTTTTGTCTACAAGCTGTTTTCAAAACAGTCTCATATCCCCGCTCTCCTATTTTCCAAACATAAACATCTCACGAACAAGGCAATACCAAACACTGCTGCGCTCGATCACTGGACAAGAAATTTATCGTCAAGAATAAAATTCATTGTATTCAAAAATCGTTCTCCGTACGTAATATAAATCACAGGATTAAAAAGCTGAAAACGGCAAGGGGAGCGGGTCAGCTATATATTATCATGGCGAAGGTTGATCGCCTATCGAGAAACAGGAATAAACTGTAAGAACTGTCTAGTGGCGCCATCTGTTGCCATCGTGACTAATTTATTAAGTGTACTGTGTCTACGTCTCCTGAAATGCGTTTTTTAATCCCCGACGGAAAAGAGAGGTTTTATAAGTTTGACCTGTCTGTCTGTCCGTGGCATCGTATTGCTCAAACGAATGGACCGATTTTGATGCGTTTTTTTTTTTGTTTAATGGCTGACTTAATCTAGATCTTAGTTACAATATATGAAGATCTGTCCAGACGTTTAAGGTCAACAGCTCGTTTGTTAACTACGGTAGGGTTTTTAAACACTTAATGGGTATTTACTTTATTTTAAACATATGTGTGACCTAATATTTGAAATACTCGTATACAAACTGGTGCCATTGAGCTGGTTTGATGATGGAGCTCGAAGGTAAGAACCCTGAATTGCTTATTAACATAGTAAACCCATCAAGTTTGGGCTCATTAGATTCGTCTTGACCAGTTTTATACATTTCTCATGATGTCGAGAACCTGATGCTAGAATTGGGAGGTGGCCGATGGAACCCTGGAGTGCTTACTAGTAAGCCCATCCCCAGCCCCAGTTTGGATTCATCTCGTTAGATTCGTCTTAATTAATTTTGTTCATTTCTCATGATGACAAGAGCCTGATGACGAAGACCTGCTGGAACTGGGAGGTGGCTGATCGAACCATAAACTTACTAGTAAACCCATCTAGTTTGGGTTTGTTAGATTATACTCATGTACATGATGGTGCCATTCAACTGGTCTGATGATGGAGCTCAAAGATAGAAGACGTAACCCTGTATTATTTGTTAGTAAGCCCATCAAGTTTGGGCTCATTAGATTCGTATTAACAAGTGCTATAAATTCTTCATGATGTCGAGAACCGGATGCTAGAACTGGGAGGCGGCTGATGAAAACCTGAACGCCTATTATTAGATTCTTTGACATTAGGCCTATACATATATCTATAATATGTATGTATTTAGAAATATATAAGTATGTTTATCAGCTGTCTGGTACCCATAACACAAGCTCTGCTTAGCTTGGGACTAGACGGCTTTGTGTTGTGTGATAGTTGTGGAATATATATGTATATTGTCGGTTATGAAGCACGTTATCATAGCACAAAATTACAGAAAACATTTTGTGTCGGGGGTGTTTTAAATTTTTTAATTTTATTTATTTTTACATCGAAGTCTGTTGAATTTTTGCTGTAAAAATTTTTCATATTAGCTAAGTACTCTTCCACTAGTGGACAAAAGCCTCAACCAATTGGTTCCAGGTATTCCTTTCTCCAGTTTCCTCGTGCTTTTTTTATGGTAGTTAAAATCATCCAATGACAAATCCCACCCTTGCGCGGAGTCCAGAGGTGACCGAGGTGGAGATGAGAGTGGCGGTGCGAAGGCTGAGTGCCAAGAACACCGCCCCAGGACCCGATGGCTTGCCTGGAAAAGCCTGGGTCCTGGTCATGGAGGAACTCGGGTCTCGATTGAGAGGGCTCTTCAGCGCATGCATGGAGAGGGGCCAGTTCCCGCTTCGCTGGAAGACGGGGAAACTGGTCCTTATCGCGAAGCCGGGGCGCCCCGCGGACTCTCCGTCCGCGTATCGGCCCATTGTGCTGCTCGACGAGGTGGGCAAGCTCTTTGAAAGAGTAATTGCAGACCGCCTCGTCGTGCATCTGGCACGGAAGGGGCCGGATCTTGCGGACGGCCAGTTCGGATTTCGCAGGAGGCGCTCCACTGTGGACGCCATCATGCGCGTGCGAGCCCTCACGACGGGGGATGCGGTGTCCCGGGGCAGGTGTGTCTTGGCGGTGTCTCTGGACATCGCCAACGCCTTCAACTCCCTGCCCTGGAGTTGCATTGGTAGGGCACTCCGGTACCACCGGGTGCCCGACTACCTCTGTCGGGTGATCGAGGCCTACCTGTCGGACAGGTTCATCATCTACCCCGGTCATCAGGGGGAGTTGAAACGGCGAGAGATGTCGTGCGGTGTTCCGCAGGGATCGGTACTAGGACCGCCCTTGTGGAACATCGGGTACGACTACGTGCTGCGCGCCGACCTCCCCGACGGGGTCAGCGTGGTCTGTTACGCAGACGACACGCTGGTCCTGGCGCGGGGACGGTCGTACCAGGCGGCGGTCGAACTAGCGACGCGCGGGGTTGCGACAGTCGTGGAGAGGATACAGCAGTTGGGACTCGAGGTGGCATTGCACAAGTCCGAGGCCATGTGTTTTCACGGCCCTCGGAGCGCGCCACCTCCGGGCTCCCAATTAACGGTAGGAGGAGTTCACATCGGCGTCGGGTCGACGATGAAGTACCTGGGACTCGTCCTCGACAGCCGGTGGAACTTCAAGGAGCACTTCCGACGTCTGGCTCCCAGGTTGAATGCGACTGGGGCTGCGCTCAAGCGGCTCCTGCCGAACCTAGGGGGTCCAGACGCCTCCTGCCGGAGGCTCTACGCAGGCATCGTTCGGTCCATGGCCCTTTACGGTGCGCCGGTGTGGGCGCCATCGCTACGGAAGCGAGTGGCGGCCCGGCTAACCGCCTGTCAGAGGGTCATGGCCATCCGGATGATCCGCGGATACCGTACGGTGTCCTGCGAAGCGGCGAGCCTCCTTGCTGGCCTACCACCGTGGGATTTGGAGGCAACAGTCCTTGCACACATGCACGACTTACGCGTGGAGATGCAACGTCGGGGCGAAACTCCGCTGCCGCGACAAGTCGCGGCATGGCGGACAGAGCTCCGGCGGGATCTCATGGTGAAATGGCGAGAGCGATTGTCGCAACCTCGTGCTGGGCACGCCACGATCGAGGCGGTAAGGCCCCTCTTTGAGGCGTGGCTGGAAAGGCCCCACGGCGTCGTCACCTTCCGTTTGGCGCAGGTGCTGACCGAACACGGCAAGTTCGGTCCGTACCTGTACAAGATTCGTGCGGAGACGACGCCCGGGTGTCGCCACTGTGCGGACCGCCCGGTGGACACGGTGGAGCACACAGTCGAGGTGTGCCCCGCTTGGGAAGAGCAGCGCCGTGTCCTCGTGGGGGCGATCGGCGGCGATCTCTCGCGCCGGGGCTTGGTTCAAGCCATGCTCCGGAGCGAGGAGGAATGGCAGGCGGTCGCCTCCTTCTGCGAAGCAGTAATGCTAGTAAAGGAGGAGGCCGACCGCCTTAGGCAAAGGCGGACACGCCGCCGCCGCCGCCGGGTTTCCGATCCCAATTTCCGGCCACCGTAGGCGCGGGCTCGCGGACGGTGGGCAATGGGTAGCTCACTGTCCGTCCGTCCGGTAACAGACCGGTCCGAGCTCAGGTCGTCTACGGCGCGCACCGTTCCCGCGCGCCTCAAGGAGTTGTCAGCAAACTGTAGGGGTCCAGCAGGGCCGAAGCCTACTGGGGCCAAAGGTCATGCGAGAGTGTCACCACGGGCCCCGGGACAAAGGCGAGGAATGGAAAGGTAGGTTTTTAGTCAGTAAAAGTCTGACACTGTTTCCCGCCCCACCCAAGGGCGGGATTCGTCATTGGATGATTTTACCTACCACAAAAAAAAAAAAAAAAAAAAAAAAAACCCTTGCGCGGAGTGGGAAATAGTGTCACTTAAAACCAACCCCCTTCCTTCGTTGCCTATCGTACCGGGGCCGGGCCTTCCTATCAGAAGCTGACCCATGACCCAAGCAGGCTTCGACCCTGCCTGCCTGCAGTTAGCAGGCTGGGCCTCTACGGTTTGCTGACAGCTCCTTGAGGCACGCGAGAACAGTACGGGCCGTCGACGACTTGGGCTCGGTTCGGTCGGTTACCGGACAATCGGACAGTGTGCTACCCATTGCACGCCGTCCGCAAGCCCGCGCCTACGGGGTGGCTGGAAATTAGGAATCGGAATCCTAGCGGCGGCTGGGGCGAGCGCCACGTTGAATCTGCCTGATGCGGTCTGCCTCCTCCTTTGCTAGCATTACTGCTTCGTAGAAGGAGGCGTCCGCCTGCCATCCCTCCTCACTTCGAACCATGGCCTGAACCAAGGCAGGCGAGAGAGATCGCTGCCGCCGATCGCCCTCACGAGAACACGGCGGTGCTCTGCCCAGGCGGAGCACACCTCTACAGTGTGTTCCACCCTGTCCTCCGCGTGTTCCGCGCAGTGGTGACACCCGGGCGACTACACTGCACGAAGTTTCCTCGTGCTTAAAAATGGGAATCATAGACGTAGGAACAATGTTAATTGGACTAAAATTGGATTGGGCGGATTCTAAGACGCTCTTAGGATGGATGACTAATTTTTTAGCACAAGCTTGTAAAACTGTTTTTTGAGTAGACGGTAATACTTACCAACTTCACGGGTCACGTCCACACACGCTTTAATCTCACTTTCATCAAAACAAACCCCAAATACTTCTTTGTTTGGTAATATCTCACGATGGAAAAGTTACACGAAAACCTAATCTTCTTTATTGTTAGAAGAATAAAGCCACGAGATAAGAGAAGACTTTTGAGAGTACATCACGCACGCTACAAGTACGCACCTAATCATTTACCCTCCGCGATATAAGTATAGGTCCTGTAATTCAGTCGTGCAAGCGTCCAACATAAATTGAACCTTACTAATCCTCCGTCAGGATATAAATCCCAACAACACTTGTATATCAACCTACACTGGTTACTTGTAGCCTCTGTTTCAGAAACTATAACCAAGTTACAACCACTTTTTATTGTGATCAGTAAAGAAAAACAACCAGCCACAAATTGCCACTGCTCGAGAAATGGCAATAAAGTATTGAATTTATACCAGAGAACCGATCGGCGTTTTGTGTTTACTGTTTGACGATAATATTATATGGGCATAAAAAGTATTGTTTAAGCTTTCCTTCGATAAGTGTTTTTTACTGCCCGCTTATAATAAAACGAACAAAAGAGCTTCAGAACTTCTAGACTGAAAAATGAACCGTTAGCCAACGAACAACAAACAAGTTTTTCGAAATCGTTCAAAAGTTGTGAACTTCTCCAAATATTGAGCATTATTCTTAGGCATAATAAGTGAAGTTGGGGCAGGTAACCCGCAAGAACTTGAAACTTGGATATAAGAGCAATTTTGTAAATCGCTTCAACGAATACGCATGGATCGTAACTTAGCTAGAAGTTTGCACGAATGGTGCTTTAATGCCCATTTAGTGAGAAATTGATCGCTCACGTTCGCGTTGAAGAGCTGAGATTCCAAATAAATAGGCCTAATGCAAGTTGGTGTGAAAGAAAATCCATTACGCCTTAAGTGGTGGTAACAAGATCGGCCCCGGGGTCAATAAAGAGGATCCAAGCGTTTATGGTGCAATGACGAGGACCATTTGAATGAAAATACATTTCATGACCATCCTATCCGGCTGTAAGCAGTAAAATCATGTCGTTGGTATCTTTATTGCGGTAGTTAGGATCTCCAAGCAGTATAGTCAGAACACACTAGTTTGGCCAAAGAATTCTAGAAAGATACTTACGAAATTCATGAATGGCTCTCGTTTTCTAAATTCTGTAATAAAACTGCTCACTTTAGTATAAAATAATATATTTATTACTATATATTTTTAAATTATGTTGTTACATCCTTTTCAAAACACTATAATAAATGCAAGAAACCAAATGTGCGTCCTGCCTCAACGGCTGACGAACTCAGATTGTCCCCGCCATTGCACTACATCCCCCACTTTTTCACAAATAATCACAAATACGTTTCGGTGTTGCCAGCACAATTAGTTGATTGCAATGAATAATCGAATACAAAATAATCGATCAATATTTTTTTTTATAATCGATCAATATTACCTTACAATTCAAAAAATGATATCGTGTAGCCTAATAATAATATTTTTGAGGTTCGCTATAAAAAAATCAACCTTATACCTCGTATTAACCTTCGTTATTTATATTCGAAAAATGATGTCTTTCACTATTTATTAATTTAAAATTCCCAAATTAAAACCGGCCAAAATTTCTGTCTGGATGATTTTGAGAACTGCGCAAACATATTCTAAAAGCCTTCTTTCTGACCCTGAAATAAGTAATCACATCATGTATCATGAGGGTCTGGTTTGATTAGCAGGCATTGTTATTAGGATTTATGGCGACAGGTTCAGCCCCTCTCGCATGGGAGCTGTCACAGGATCCACAAGCGTTGGGTTCTTCGACGAGCGTTGGGTAGACAATAACCAAACTAAAATGAGATTCAGATTTTTTTTCGAAGGTACTGTAGAACTAGATTTAGGTTTTTCAATGAAAAAAAGTAGGTACGTATGAGGCTTTTTTTGCAATGAAATTTTTCTCATGTAAAATATTTAAATTAAAACAGATTTAGGTATTACACCAAAGCCGAAAATCTTGATCAACCAAAGTTTAGGAATTTGCGAAGTTAACTCATCTAACAAACTGAACTGCCTTTTGAAGTTACTTATGGTAACATAAACTTTAATTAATCTTGTGATATTAATACTCACATGTACATTTTTTTACATAATTATATTTACATGCGACTATTAACTAGTTTTTTTAAACGCTTTTTAAAGAATTATCAAAACGTTTAGTTGAGATTGCGTGAGGGCTGGCTTTTAGCTCGATCAAAGATTAAAACGCCATACGTGGCAATGTCAACCGCATACAACGTGCAAAAGTTTTTTGGGCACACACGTTGACAGCGATATGGATAACTTTTATGACGTCATATTTTAGCTAGGAGTTTTAGATTGTATTTAGTGTGCATGTAGAATTAAAATTTAATGTTCCGATGTTATCTTTCAAAACAAACAGTAAATCAGAATACGATTATTCCGATACAAAGTGCTGATATCCGACTCGATCTTTAATCATTTATTGGAAATGGAACCGCAATTTTATGTGGATATTTTGATAGACTTTTATCGAAACATCGATCAGTATTGAAATCAATCGATTGAACTCGACTACTCGCGAAGACGGAAATGTTTCCACAATTCATTAAATTAACCTATTTCGTGTAAATATTATTCTCAAACTGTATTTATTAAAGACTGCTAGTTAATCAGACTCCTTCTTAATATTATTTGCCTCAAAAAATCTACATTACCGTCTAAATGACTAAATCAGACAAAATAATCGAGCGTCTGAACAATACTATCTTAGTCATCTTCTATGTAAACCAGTTTTTCCGGGTGGTTATAAAAAAAATAGCCATGAAACCTTCTCAAATCTTCTTAAGCTCTTTACAATTCCAAACTCGCTACGCTAGCGCTTGGACTAAGAATATTTAGTTGGTGTAGCAAAAAAAGACGAATTATTTTACTAGAGGCTTTCTCATTTTGCCGTTGCTTAGTTATAAAATGAGAAATTTGAGCACGTGACCATTAAAGAAATGTGTGTACTGACTTATAATTTCTCCTTATTACTAAGTGAGAAATCATTTAATAAGTTTACCGCTCTGTGGTAAAGAAGGAGAAAAAGTGAAATTTTAAATGAATATTTCTAGCCACAAGTAACGACTTAACAAGATATTACTTAGCAACAAGTAATTACTTCTTTATAAATACGGGTGTTAGTACGAGTACAATACAGGGCATGGCAGGTCATTGCGGGCATGAGGCCCCAGCGCACAGCTGGATGCGGGAGCAAAACAACCGCTCAGTCGCCCGGATGGCCCGGTGATCATGTTTTTGTGTGAACAACCAAGTAACATAATAAGCTTTGTGATTTTTCATGATAAAGTTATGGAATTTTGTACATAAATTCTTTAAATAAAAATACTAGTCACTTGTTTCGGGTTTCGCATATACTAAAAATAAGGTTGTCCATCGAGCATTATGCTGTATGAACTGGACCTATTTAGCACAGCCGTGAGACACACAATGTTGTTGTTTTTATCTAATTTAGATTTAAATTTCTACATAAGTTGTTTCTTCATTGTGAGTCTTGAAAGTTTCTTTCTTTCTATGAACTTTTCAAAGAAAAAACCTAGAAAAATTAATGAATCACCACAGTCAGCAATATGCAAACTGAAAATTGTACTCAACCCATACACCTCATTACACAAGCCATCGCGACGAACATTCGCATAAATTTACCGTTAAAATGATATATTTAAACAACATTATATTAGCATATTGCGAGAGCCGGCTATAGAAATTAAATCCGAATGAAAATCCCGGTAATATCATTTAACGGCATGCGCTGGCCTAGCCTTTTTCCAGACAGTCCCTTTTTATGTTTTAACTTTAATGCGATACGATGGCCAAGTCAAGCATTATAAAAATAGCCCAAGGGATAAAAGGATAATTAAATTGTGAAAATGTTTTCCACATTATTCGGAGGATTATTCCATTTCAAGGATTAAGTAACTTTGACGTATTTGTTTATAATGTTCCAGTAAATCTTAGGAGATTTTAGTTTTATAAAATACCTCACCATTATCATTTTAGCTGAAAGACGTTCCCTATTGGACATAAGCCTCCCCATGTGTCGCCACAATTAATAGACCTGTGTCACATCCATCGGATTGTAACGACTCACCTTTTGGGAGGCCTGTATGCGGTCGTCACTCCGGAATCTTTCGGCCCCAACGGCTATCATCTGCGAGCTATGTGCCCGAACAAGTATGCCATTGCCACTGTTCTGGTGTTTTTGGCGATTCTCCGGACTATGTCGGTAACCTTGGTTCTACTGAGGATATCTTCATTCCTGTTGCGATCACGCAAGGAAATTCCGAGCATAGCCCTTTCCTTAAATACCTAAATTTGATGACAAAAATGTTTCTCCACGCAAATGTTACTTGCTTCTTTATTTAAAAAAATAAAAATAAGAATTCAACCCCAGAACATAGAACCAACTACTGCCCATTTTCTGCACAGTCTGTTTCGCGCATTGGTATAAAAATGTAAATTCAAGATTTTTCAAATCCAAGTAGAAAAATCCACAAATTAAATTAGCTAAGACTGTCTCAACAAACAGAGCCTTGCATTAAAATCTTTGCTTAAACCGAGCTCTAAAAATAAGCTCTTCCTAAGCCATATACGAGGAGCCGTGTATTTCTTAAAACAATTAATGTTGTTCCTGCGTATGCTACAAGAAGTTTTCACAAAGGCTTAACACGGCTGTCGTTTCCTCGTAGGATTAGCCAAACTACTTCATTGCTTTTGCTCGTTGGTGATATTTGCCGGCACAGCGTTGTCGCTTAATTAATAAAAGGATGAGGATTAACCTTACTTACTGTTATTTTAAGTGATTTCTAACTAAAGCTGTGACGTTAAGGCAAGCGTGCTTGATCGTTAACCTCATCATCGCTTACCATCAGGTGAGATAGTAGTCAAACGCGATAAAATATTAAGGATAAAAAAACCGGTCAAGTGCGAGTCGGACTAGCACACCGAAGGCTTCTGTCCAATATTACGTATATAAACATTTCGATTTCAGGATTGAGCCTCGAAATTTTTTCTGAATAACAAAAATGTAATTATTTTGTGACGTATGACTACTTAGCATACTGTTTCCTATTTCTACTCTTGCCTATATTTCAGGATTCTTGGTCAACTGGGAGTACCCTATAGATTTAGACTTTCTTTCGAGCGTGAAAATATGCGCGATAAATAAATCATTAACGGCTTTATCTTTAGATTGAGTTTGACTTAGAAGTTTGAATTTGACACTGCTTTAATGAGTAGTTGTACTCTTGAGTATTTTATATAAATTTTCAGCTGAATACTTCCACATGTTCCTTAGAAAGAAAACCGTCTTGACAGATAAACATACGAACAACAAAGTGTTTATTAAAGGGCTGAGGTACTGGACCTCTAAAAAAATCTTTTTACAAAAAGAAATACAACCGACTTCAATGTAAAAAAAAAACACAAAAATGTGCAAAATAACTTTAATTTCAGAAGTCAGTGTTTAATGTTGTTAAACACCGACTTCCGAAATTAAAGTTATTTTACACTTTTTAGTTCTAGTACCCCTTAGAACCTTCCGCCTTTCGGTTCCATCATCAAATCATCACGACAATTCTAATAATACCAAACACGGCTAGGATACACTGATTTATTACAGAATTACGGTTCTTACTTACCTTCGGGCTTTATCATCAGATCAGTTCTATGTAACCCCTCCCCTTCTTCCTTCAGTCAGTCACCAACTACATGTATAAACAAAGCAATTTTACTTGTTACGACAGTTCTGCTATGATTTTTTGAAGAGTTCCGTTCTATAGCTTCGATGTTCATCATTGCATCAAAAAGATTTTTTATGAGACTAATTCAGAAGTATAACCTTTAAAAAAAAAACAAAAATTTTCAAAATCGGTCCACAATTGACCGTGATATTGGTATACATAAAAAAAAAATACATACAGCCGAACATAGGACCTTCTTCTTTTCGAAGTCGGTTAAAAAGCAAATCTAAAACCTCATCTGGCATACCCGGGGGACACGGTGGAGCACACTGTAGAGGTGTGCCCCGCCTGGGCGGAGCATCGCCGTGTCCTCGTGGGGGCGATCGGCGGCAGCGATCTCTCTCGCCGGGCCTTGGTTCAGGCTATGGTCCGGAGTGAGGAGGGATGGCAGGCGGTCGCGTCCTTCTGCGAAGCAGTAATGCTAGCAAAGGAGGAGGCCGACCGCATCAAGCAGAGGCAACGGGGCGCTCGCCCCAGCCGCCGGCGGGATTCTGATCCCGATTTCCGGTCACCATAGCCGCGGGCTTGCGGACGGCGTGTAATGGGTGTCGCTGTCCGATCGTCCGGTAACCGACCGGACCGAGCCCAAGTCGTCGACGGCGCGTTCTGTTCCCGCGCGCCTCAAGGAGCTGCCAGCACACCGAAGAGGCCCAGCCTGCTAACTGCAGGCAGGCAGGGTCGAAGCCTACTGGGGTCATGGGTTAACTTCCGAAAGGAATACCCGGCCCCGGCACGATAGGCTACGAAGGAACGGGGTAGGTGTTTAGTCAGTAAGAGTCTGACACTACTTCCCGCTCCGCCCAAGGGTGGGATTTGTCATTGGATGATTTTACCTACCATAATAAAAAAAAAAAAAATAGTGTATCAAACGGAACTATTAATCTGCCTATACTGCTAATTAGTCCTGGGCCGCCAAGATTACAGCCACTCTTAATGTGTTTTCTGTTAATTCTCTTAACAACTGTATTTTCTTAATGTTCCATACAAACTAGTGTGGATGTCAATTAATAAATTATTACTATTACTTCGCATCCAACTACACCCTAGGGTTATATAACCATCAACTAGCTAGCAAGTTGCGTCCTTACCCCATTATTGATGATTTCCAAAGACCAGGATGAGGGTAGCAAGAAAATTTATTTTAAATATATAAAACGTTTAACGGGATCCTTTTTAACACCTTCAACAATACAAGTAATAAAAACAAACTTGTATCATAATTCAAAGAGACCAGTCCTCTCTGAATAACAATGCGATGAAATTTATTACTCAATGAACAGTGGATTTATATTATTCCTCCTGGAAGATCCTGAGAGGGAAACTTTTCAAACTCTTCGAAATGATTTGCGGACTTATACGAATGTTGGACCAAAGAAATATCCTTTTGTCTTGAGTTTTCTTCGTTTATTTATACATTAAAAACAAATATTTCGTTTATAAAAAAAAAACACAACAAATATAAATTATTTAAGTAAGCCTACATACTATTTTTTTAATAATTTAAGCTTTTTTTGTCGTAACATGTTCTTTTCGGGTCTAGGAACGAATCGAGAAGTTCTTTGTTATAAACCTTCTCTTTATCGTCATTATAATTCAATGCTTCACATAAACGACACAAGTGATAAGATTTTGTTCCGAAATACCCGTGCTCATTGACTATTTTGAAATGATTTCTCCACATATGCATCGAAAGAATTAGTTCACTATTATTCGCTATGGCGTTGATATCCTTAGCTAACGATTCTATATTTGTATTTGCATCAGCATATAGATATGAATCTGGTGGTAGTAGAGCCTCGACGTCTTCAATCCTAGGACCAAAAATTACAGGTATGGCGCCCTTTGCGTAAGCATGGTAGAAAGCCTTCTCCGTCAAGTATTGATAGCAACTTGTATTTTCTAATACTAGATAAAATATATACTGTGCTACTGGGTCACAATCCTTTTTAAAATGTCCAGGGCAACTGAAATAAAATAATTGTTCTTTAATATAGCATGCAGTTCTGTAGCGTTATTCAAAAATATATGTAAAATTACAGCTGTAAAATTTTAACTATTTTGGTGTGCAATAATCATTGTAATTAATTGCAATTTTTAAAACTTATTTAACCTTTTGAATAACGTAATTAGAGACAAAATAAAAAGACAATAGGTGTGCGGACATCGGTGTCCTTTTGGGGTTTAACAATTTAATAAAAAAAGCCGGCCAAATGCGAATTGGATTCAGGCGCCAACGGTTTCGTCGAAACTTAACTATGCAATTACACCGACGCACACGTTGACCACGCCTGATTTGTACTTAGAACGAAGTCGCATGGCGTTGATCTAATTTAGCTCTACAAATCTAGTTGCCATATAAAATTTATGGAAACAATGAGACGACAAAACGGCGTACGTGGCGCACATGTGCACAATGTAGTTCAACCTAAAATTTACGCTTTTCATTCTTTTTTGACCCTGCTTTTGCTAAATTTCAGGATTTTACCCTAGAGGTTTTAATTTCCTTACGGATATCAAAATGTGACATGAACAGAGCATAAATAGTTTTTACACCACCTGCTCTATAATGCCCTATTGTATGTCATACAATCATCACTTAAAACAAGTCATTATCTCCCTAGGAAGATAATGTAGCATAGACGATCTCTAGGGAAAAATGAGATTTGAATTTGAAACGTCAAAAAGCAAAGAAGAAAGGTACGTGCATCAAATAAGTTTATTCAAAATTTTACTGGCCAATCACAAAAAAAGAATAAAATGTTGGTATTGACGAGTCGCTCAAAAAATAATGAAAGAGCGGAGCGTTATAGAAAATTAAAACCTGTCATGACAAAAAACAACGTTTCGTATGGGACCAAACCTTTGACCAGATAGGCGTACACAAAACCAAAATTTTGACCAGATAGGCGTACACAAATGTACTGACGAGCAGATTTCAGGTTTGGTCCCACAGTAAAAGTTGTTTGTTATTATGACTAAAAATCGGTCACTAATTACCAATCACGCGTTTCAGGTATAAGTACTTTATTTTGAAGTACATACATAAAAAAGTAGCAGGTAAGACTATAACTACCAAGTATCGTCTTTAATTATTACTAGGTAAGTTTATATCGGTATATATAGGAAGGTATATAGATAAATATTCTTTTATGACACCTACTGAATAATACAAACACTGAATACAAACACTTCTCTTTGTCCTTCCAGCGTTATAGCTTCAAGGCTTCAACAGCTTGTTTTTTTTTTTTGCGAGAAAGAAATCATCAAATATAACTTCTCCCTGACAACTAATAAAAAAACCCTCCGTATTTTTTTTGCAATCTGTGGCCACGGTGACTCTTTCAAACAATCCCTTAGTCCTTCTTAATAATCAATTAGTCGCACCCGGCGGCGGGATTCACAGAGCGATCCCTATGCACCTTAAGCATGGGCTTGCGGACGACGAGAAATATATAGCTCGCCATCCGGCCTTCCAGTGAGAACCGAGTCCGAGTCGTCGACGGCGTGTTGTGATCCACGCGCGCCTCTAAGAGACGTTAGCAAACCTTAAGGACCCAGCAGGGCCAATACCCAGGTCCTAGAACGCCATGGGCACAAAAGAACACTCGTGTGGTTTTAGTCAATAAAAGTGTGACCCCCCCCCCCCCCCTTAGAGCTGGAAAACTTATTGGAAGATTATTCTACCTCAAAAAACTTACCTGAATTTTAATCCTCTTTGATCTGCACATCTTCCAAAAACATCAACATTAACATATTGCCTCAATTCTTTTAAGAAATTGTTTCTAGTTTTTACAGCACAATTCGACATAATTATTGCGGCAACCTTTCCCATCTTTTTCCTTTTCCAATTTGGTACTGATGCTGCAATATCGTTTAAGGACATATACCGTGGATTTAAAGGCTTGTCTAGTGCTATCACTCTACCGTATGGGACCGGTACATCGGCATCGCTCCTAAAAAAAATAAAACAATTATTTTCAACTTGTTACTGCCAGTGGCTCCGCCTGTGTGAATGTTGAAAATTAACTTCAGAGATAATATCAATTTTTATTTTATACTCGTACGTTTATTTTAATTTAATTTTAATAAGACATTTACCAGGATAATAAACTAAACTACTAACGGCTCAAAACTGTAATTACCAATAAGGTTACAGTATTTGCGTCGTTTGAGGGTCTCGTAAGTACGTAAGATGCTACCCATAAATAACATCGTGTAAATCAGGTGCGTGTATTTGTACAAGTAATTACAAAAAACAACACACTCTGATATTATCATGACAAGTTACGACATTTAATAATGACTAATAATAACGACAAAAAAGAGCTAATAGCCTTTAAAAAATAAGAAACTAAAAAACAATTTAACTTACCGATACGTCATAGACCAATTGAATATATCATAAAGAGTATTCAATTTGGGTTTTCTTTTCGCCAAAGAAAATGCATTTCTTGGAGACTCGTCGTTTATAAATATCCATTTCTGTGTCCGGCTTCTATTTTCGACTGTAGGTAGAAGGCCTTTCTGCAAATGTACGACGACAGCGTCTGCTGTGTCGAAGTAGCTCTCATTCCCATAAAAAAAACAGTTTTTCACACTGCAACCTTCTAGTATATCGATTTCTTCTGTTCTGAATAATGATAATAAATATCAGTGATTAAAATTATGTAGATACCAATATTATAATTTACTACATGACAATGCCGCAGTATTTGACTGGCCTGTTGGTCTAGTGGCCCTGACTGCTATGCCGGAGGTCGTGGGTTCCTTTCCTACCCAGGACAAATGTTTGTGTGATGAGCATGATCATTTGTTCTGTGTCTGGGTGCAATTTATCCATAATATGTATGTATTTAGAAATATATAAATATTTATCAGTTGTCTAGTACCCATAACATAAGCTCTGCTTAGCTTGGGACTAGACGGCGTTGTGTGATAGTTGTGGAAAATTATTTTTATTAATATTCGTTTATATATCTCAAGACCCTGAGGTCCTGGGCCTTTGGGAGGCGTACGAGGGACCGAAGCCAACTCGCAGAGGCCCTTTATACAATTTAATGGAACGTGATACCGACCGACTATTACCCGTGTACGCCCTATGCCCGTGCACCCAATGACAAACCCCTATATATGGAAAACAAAGTAATAGGGCTATGGTTTTTGGAGACTTAAGTGGACTGGTATCCTGAAACTATGTTGAGACTATGCCCCCTGCCTGAACAATGTTATATAAATATCCATCGATAAAAGTCAGGGGGTGACTTGCACACTCAATAAATGGGCCCCCAAAAACGGTCGCTAGCACGATGTGCCGTAGCAACAAGAGGGCAACATATCCTGAGGTGCTTGAGGAGTGGAGAGGTATACCACGGCTATCAGGACAATCCCGGAAGTACGGTCAAGATCCCTACCAGCACCTTACCGGATTATACATCCTTCTCCCGAGCACGTTTGCTTATATTATTACAGTATTGCAGCACAGTAGACAATGCAACAAACCCACTTCGATAGATTATAATCTATCGATAAATAATGCGTCAATTTGTGCGGTTCACAATCTCTCGATACATAAATTATAATCTAAACTAAACGGTATTTATAATTTTTCGGTGACATATAAATATAATATTAAGATTTTTTTAGTAGGTATGTAAATTTTAGAGAACTTGAAAATAAATTATCTATATAGTAATAGAAACTACATGACAAACTTATTAGGAATATAAAAACATGAAAACGGCGATAATATCATATAACGATTGTGTGGAATCGATGTTACGATATAGTCTTATAATGTGGTGTAACCGAATCGATCACAATAAAGTATTCGTTGTGTAAAAAAGTACATTAGGGCAATTTACTACCTACTTACTTCCCAGATAAATTATTACGTAGACTTTCAAAAAACTTCATTCATAACCGCTACTAATTTTCACATTTACGAAATTTGAATGTCTTCAATAGGTACCTACGCAATTATTTTTAAACACATCTGTTAATACAATATTGAGCAAAATAAAACATTCTTCATTATTTGTCATTGTTCAATTTAGTTAATAAACCTACTTTGAAGGTCGGATGGTGTTTCGGAATGAATATTTGATATAAAAAAAAATAAATCAGCTGCGCACGCGTTGATGACCATATTCATGTTTTAATGGCTGCATCCGATCAGCCAGGTCATGGTCAGGCCTTGGCAGCTACATAAGTTAGAATAACAGTTACGAATTTTCAGTTATTTACTATTTTCAAACTCTAAGCACTTCTTCAAAGTAACTTCTGTCAGCAGCCTCACCCGTGTGAATGTAGGTATCCCCCATACAAACTTTGAACCCCGGTTTTATCGCCTTGATAAATTTTGAAAAATCCTCTATTAGTACTCGCCTACATGATAAAAGGAAACCTTGGGCAAAATTTCCTCCTAGGGCTTGTAGTTGTAGCTGTGCCTTGATACGTCCATCTGTCAATTTCTGCTTTTATATAGGGTGACTGGTAATTGGTGACCGATACTTAAACACGTGATTGTAGTCATTATAACAAACAATTTTTACTATGGGACCAAACCTGAAATTGCCAAAAAAATTAGCCAAGTTCAGTACATTTTGACCAGTTAGGTGAACACTAATGTGCTGACCAGACGATTTTTTTTGCGATTTCAGGTTTAGTCTCGTAGTAAAAGTTGTTTGTTATCACGACTACAAACACGTGTTTAAGTATCGTTCACTAATTACCAGTCACCTTATAGGTAGATCGGTAATATTCACTAACATATTTATACACCGTTAAATTTTAGTCATTTTAATCCCGCGGAGGGTCGATTCGGTACATGAAACACTATCGATTTGTAAAGATAAAATTAAAAAATAAAGTACTTTTTTTCTAAAACTCGAGTTAATATGCGCATGTACAAAATTAATTTCTTTAAGTAAACGAGTCAATGACCTTGTAGGTAGTTGTCGGTCGTTGCGTACTAACTACCTTCAGTTGATTGGCCTCGCTCAGCTGACGTTTACTTGAAGAAATTAATTTCGTACATGCGTAAATTAATTCGAGTTTAATAAAAAGAACTTTATTTTTTAATTTTCTCTTTACAAATCGATAGTGTTTTATGTACCGAATCGACCCTTCGCGGGATTAAAACGACTAAAATTTAACGGTGTATTTTTGTGTGGATTGAGGGACCACAGTTTAGTCGTTAAATATTTGTTATTTTTGATGCTTTGTTGTTGACAATTCAGTAAATGTCTTAACGAATTAGGTATTTACTAAATGTCTGTACCTAGACACAATACCTTAATTTTTCAGATACTTTCCGAGGTCTGGCTGATGGTCTGTGAGGACTAAGGGACCGCACTTTAAGGTCTATAGTTTTTAGTATATTTGTTTACAAATTCCCAGATTTGTTTTACAAATGTTTTGAGCCTACTACTCGTGCTAAATCCTATGATTTTTTTTTATTTTGCGAAATGCCAATTTGGTCCCTCAGTTCACACGCATATCGAAAATAACAAAAAGCCTATTGTCACTTGTTATATTACATGTCTGTTGATAATACATTATGTACGTTTTGCATAATCTCGTTATGCATGGCCACATGAATGATACACATTACACGCGTATAGCGTATACGATGCGACATGAAACGACGTGAGTGGCGTTTCAAAACAAGAATTCGTTCTATAGAGTTGTTTTTGGGTACTAAATTATCCTGCTTTTGAAATAATAATCAATTTATAATATTCCCTGCCACAGCCGGGATTCAGGCCAACTTTCTAGGAGAGTAACGGGGCAGTAATCCACCACGTGGGCCCAGTATGTCTTCGAAATTTTTGACTCTAGGCCATGTCGGTTTTTTTACAATGTTTAAAAACAAAACAATATCAAAACTCATAACAGTCATACTTAACTTAAAAATTCCTTTACTTAAGAAAATGACAAGGACAGATATCAAATTAGCTCATTCAATATAACTATATTTAATCAATAAAGGTGAACGAATACTTATGGCCTCGCTAGCGGCTTTACACCAGTACCAAGGTACTCACTAGGCAAGCAGGCAAGGTCCCGCCGAGGTATGAAGGGTGATCGGGCGGAAAAGTGGCTGGCAATTGGAAGATTCATCATTAATAAGACAAAAAAGATAGGTCAAGTACCTATAAAAACTTTTAAGCGTATTAATAAATTATCCAACGCAACATGTAACATTTTTATGTGTACGTGTATGTACAATGCGGCATAAAAGTTGAACCAAAATAGTAACAGATTTCCGGGTCTCAATGGAAGTGTGGCACAGCAAGGGGCTGCGCGTAACCATAGCATTTAAGTTCAACTTATTTGCTGCGTACTATAACAGATTTTCAGGTCTCAATCAAAGCGCTGCGCGTAATCATGGCAACGGGATCAACTTTTTTACCACATAATATATTATCTTAGTAGCTTAAGGTTATTCTAGCTGGTACCTAATCAACGGAAAAAAAACCTAGAGAGTGTAAAAGACACAGCGCCCCAACATTTTAGTTTTATTGGATTTATATATTTTTTAGTAGCGGATCTGGCAGGTGTTGTCATACCCGGAAACTTTTTGTCAGAAACAATAAATTGAGACTCCGATTGCAGTGCTACCTACTGGCTCTGATTGTATTTTCGAACCATTCACGGCCTAACTCAAATATGTATACACACAAAGTTTGGTGAATAACTCTGACTCTTTTGTCGCCATATTTTAGTTAGTCGTAGTTAGCGTAGGGTTTTTATTATTTTACTGTAATATAGTTAATTAAGTATTGTGTTAAATGTTTAAATAAATGTTTATTTTTCCACCTGATCTAATTATAATCTACTCTGACTGACCATGGATGAAAACTTTATGAAAATCCGTTTAGTTGTTTTTGAGTTTTTAGAGGTAGGTATGCGGAAAGGTGTGTAATGTCACATACCTCCGTCGAGAAGGGAGGAACCTCCTACCACATAAGTGTTTTTGTCTAGTTCGTGGAACTATCATAAAGATGATTTCGAGCTGTTGTAAGTACCTGTATGTGCTAATTGCCTGAAGAACTCTAATACGAATTTTTGAGGTATTCCTGTTTCGGCACCGATTTTTTCGGCACCCAAGCTATTCCTCTTTCGGCACCAATAGGTATTTTTGGTATTTTGTTTCCAGATTCAACACCAAGCTATATGTTAGCTAAGAAATTAATTTCGTACATGCGTATGAAATGTAATTCGAGTTTTAGAAAAAAAGAACTTTATTTTTTAATTTTATCTTTATAAATCGATAGTGTTTTATGTACAGAATCGACTCTCCACGAGATTAAAACGACCAAAATTTAACGGTGTATATAGTGAGCACACAGACGTAGTAGGGGACTTTATTTTATTAAGTGTATATGTCGTGGCGAGGTCTTAGAAATTGATGAACTTCATGATATGGCCAAGTAAAACTGGCCAAATCGTTTTAAACGATCGATCGTTTCTTTATACCTTTTACTGTCATAGAAATCCTACATCAATGATATGACTAAACGAAAATTGACATATCATCAAATGTAAAACGACGAACGATATTTAAACGATCTGGCCAGTTTTAGTTGGCCATATCATATATATACAAATATACAAACGGAATATTGTCCATCGTATTAATAAGTGTTGTTTCACATACCCTGGCTTCTTAAATTTATAAACATGACGCTTCTTCAGCCACTTCCAATGTTGCCACACGAGAACCTCAAATGTTCTGTTTGCATTGGGATTAGGATTTGGTATTTCTTCCCGATTAAATAATATTCCGCCCAATTTAGAGAATTTCCATCCCTGAAAATTTGAAAATATACATTTACAATTGTTATGTTTCTTTTACAAATAGCATAAATTACGACAGTGATTTGTAAAGTTGCTGATTTTAATTGAATCTTGAGAAACTTGATTCTTAGTGATAACATTACTAATGATGCTGTGTTGGCTTATAAAAATCAGACTTAGATTTTCAGATCGAAAACTTCTAAATATGGACATCTCACGCAGCCAAGTAAATTAAAATAAACGTAACCAACAACACTGTAGAGTGTGCCCGCACACTTGCTGTGGGAGAATGGCAGTGGGGCCTCTGGCTACAGGCTCCGCCATCCAATATACTCGTAGGTACTATAGTACCAACAAATATATTTGTATCAGTATACTGAGTGATACCACTTTCCGGTTCGCTACATGTCTGCGTCTGTGCACTCCTTGTGGAGCTTCACTCCGATATCAATACTTTAAAGCAGTTCACCACCATGGCCTATCCTGTAGAAGGAGGGCAGGTTGGATTGCTCGGCACACTCATCCGTCGAGCTCTTGTCACCGTCGGGGTCCCAGCTGTTTTAGAACCCTACGGTTTGGCACATGACGATGGGAAGAGTAATCCCTGGAGTGCACCGGTGGGTATCTACCCTTACGTTTTTTAAACCTCTACTGTTCGGACTAAGCGTTTCGCCTCGTCTTTTAAACCGCGTACATCGAAAGACTGGAACAATTTGCCTGCTGCGGGACGATGTTGATGTCTTCAAGGTTAGAGTGAATAGGCTCTTAATAAACTAGTACGCCTCACCATCATCGATTGCATAGTGATGCAATCGATGATGGTGAGGCGTACTAGCAGTGGCCTACCATCAGCTAGGATCGCAGTCAAGTCCTAATTTATGACAAATATAAAAATACTTAAGTAAGTTTTCATTAGTAGTCTTTTTTAACCCAAATGTTGACTAGTACAAAATGTTTTGTTGAACTATGTCCGCCTATCAATACTGTTACAATAAATCAATAACTAAAAAAGTAATATATTTACGTATTACTTTTAATAATATATACTTACTTTAGTAATAAGTTCAAAAATTAACGTGTGGTATTTAGATGATGGAACACTGGTAGGTGACATAGAAATCGTTTTAGAAGATTTCAAATTTCATAAAGAGCAATTCAAATCCATTGGCCTTGACCTAAACCATTCAAAGTGTGAAATTTTTATTTCTGACATTACCTACAGACAGACAATCGACTTTACAGAAATTTTATGCAATAGCTCCAGAAATTAAAATTTTAGATAAAAGTTCACTGCACCTCCAAGGTTCTCAAATTTTGGATGACAGTTTTTCTTTATTCATTGACGAATAATTAAACGCTCTACCAACATTTCGGAAAGACTTTCCAAAATTAACCTATATTTGGCTTTCATCCTCAAACGGTATTGTTGTTTTGCACCAAATTTCATGTATTTTCTCAAAATTTCAAGTGTAAGCCTACCGGCGTTCCTGTCTTCGGTCCACAGTACTCAACAGTTCACGAGAAGAATTTTGACTTCATCACTTTTTAGCTGTGAGGTGCCATGCTTGGCCGATGCTGTGAACGCGTGGAAAATGGCTTGCCCGGACCAGGCATTGCCCGAAAATCCATTTTCCCAGAAACAGTGGTATGAGTCGCTCTGCAGGTTTGTACGGAATAATCTTATTAAATAATACAAAATTTAATTAACTGGCTGGCAATAACTTAACACAGACAGGTTATGTTCGAAGCAAAGGAACGAATTTTTTTTCATTTTGAGGTGTTTTGCTTTACGGGTCACTTCGTTGTCCGTCTGTCTGTTAAGACCCTTTATCTCGGGAACGCGTGAAGATATCGAGTTAAAATTAAAAACACATACTCAGGTCTACGGTCCCTTGAAGCTGTGAAAACTTCCAAGTCAATGACAAAAATATATACGGCCGTTTATGTCGCAAAAACGTACATTTAAATCATCATCATCATCATCAGCCTTTTAATGTTCCCACTGCTGGGACACAGGCCTCCTCTCTATGAGAGGGAATGGGCCGTAATTCACCACGCTGGCCCAGTGCGGCTTGGCGAATGTCACATGTCTTCGAATACATTTAGATACTCTCAAGGAAATCAAAATTCATTGGGTACTTCTTATTGACCTAGAACCCTGAAATTTAGCATGAAGCAAGATCTCATAGCACAATAATTATAGGAATAAATCTGAAAAGTGTGTAGTAAGGTCACAAAAAATAACTGCACTCGGGAAGTTACGATGTTTTTGCGCTCGAAACTAGGTTTTGGTTTGGCGCCACGCCGCAGGATTCGAGCGATACTTTCTTTTAAAGGATCAGGCAAAAATAACCACGATGGTTCCTACGTTAGTTTGTACGGAACCCTTGGCGTGTCCGACTCGCTCTTGCCCAATTTTTTATGTGGAAAATCGTCAAATAACTTCTCAAAAGGTTGACTAAATAGACTCAATAGACTTAATAGAATGCACTCACATAGAATACATCTCTGAAAATAAATACGTATTTTTTGCTAATTTTTGGAGACCGCAGTGGCTTTTACAAACTAGGATAGTTCAGCCCAGTTTGTTTTAAACCCTGCAGACAGAATTGGCGCTCCACACATCGAACAAGGCTCCGTTGGTTTAACTTAATTTTATGACTTTTACTGTAAAAAGTCATGGCTAGGCAAGTATTAAACGTTATCGATCCAAGTAATTGCCTATTTGGCTTGATTGAAAGTTTGAATATCATTCGAGCGGCTAATTGAATCACACCTATTAATAAAACGGCTGTACTCTAACTTTTAGATATGGAACAGGGTTTAAAGTCTTATACCGCTATTGAAAAGGGAGGATCTTCCGACTAGACCAGACTAACCGTTCGGAGAGCTTGGATATCGCGATACATGATTTTAAAGCTAGTTCCTGTGTGGCCACATAGATGTCGCTACAAACTGAATAGCGAATTTAGGGAACTGGCCGCGACATTTTTGTAGGTATAGGGACGTACCGAGGTAGAATAGGTAGGTATATATTGCAGCAAACTAGTTACAATCACGTCAAATTGAACCATCATGGCGGTTGACCTTGATTGAGCAGTAACCGATTTTCGGGTTTCAATCGAAATGGCGCGCTGCGCTTAACTACAGCAACTGGTTTATTTATTTATTTAATCTTCATGTACAATAGTGGTACATAGACGGACTAAATGCAACAAGGCATTCTCTACTTATTTGCCGCGTACTTTAACTATTTGACGATAAATGACGTGCGATTGGGGACCCAACTTAGAACATAACACGTACAGACAGCTGCATCAATTAGGTGTTCTTCTCACATTAAAATACCTCATAAAAGACGGGAACGAATTGCTGACGCTATCTGTACAAATACGCCCGAGTTTCAGAAGACATTTTAAGTTTAGTCTTGTGAGCCAAAGTTTTATGAATCATCCGTTGTCGGAATCGGAACCAATCGTAAATGTTACATCACTACATAGTATAAAACAAAGTCGCTTCCCGTTGTCTGTCCCTATGTATGCTTAGATCTTTAAAACTACACAACCAATTTTGATGCGATTTTTTTAATAGATAGAGTAATTCAAGGAAGGTTTATATGTATAATACATGCATAATATATTTAATATCACCATTGCACCCGTGCGAAGCTGGGACGGGTCGCTAGTAGTTTTATAACTTCATAAAGAAGGTTGATGTGATTACTAATACTTTACAATTTTATACTTTTTACGAGCCTTCCTATCATGAGTCGTGACGGGACGTTACCATGATGTTAACTACTTTTTGCATTAGATTTGTAGACATGAGATCATCACTTCAAAGAATACATTAATATAATTATTAACTATTATGGGTATTTTGTACTGACTGATAGGTCCATTAACTACACAGATAAACCTTCTTCATATCGTTAAACTACTTCAAGGACCGTGAATTATACATCGTCAAATTTTAGTCGTTTTAATCCTGCGCAGGGTCGATTCGGTACATGAAACACTATCGATTTGTAAAGATAAAATTAAAAAATAAAGTATAAACTCGCATGTACGAAATTGATTTAAGTGAGTCTTTACTATTTTTCCCCGCGGTTTCACTCTCTTATTTGGTTATGCTCAGCTGTACCTACAGCAACTACAGCCTTCCTTAATAAATGGGCTATACAACAATAAAAGTTTTTTTCAATTCGATCTCGTAGGTAGTAGGAGTGCCTGCGATTAGCACGTTCTACCAAACCATCTCTTCAGCATTATATTTACTTACATAACTATAAATTACACAAAGTAATGCGCCTGGCTGGGTTCGAACTCGTGACCTATAAACTCTTAAGTCGGGGCCAACTACTTGGCCACCACTTTTTTCTTTTTTTTTTAACGTAGGTAAAATCATCCAATGACAAATCCCGCCCTTGGGTGGGGCGGGAAATAGTGTCAGACTTTTACTGACTAAAAACCTACCTTTCCATTCCTTGCCTTTGTCCCGGGGCCCGTGGTGACATTCTCACATAACCTTTGGCCCCAGTAGGCTTCGGCCCTGCTGGACCCCTACAGTTTGCTGACAACTCCTTGAGGCGCGCGGGAACAGTGCGCGCCGTAGACGGCCTGAGCTCGGACCGGTCTGTTACCGGACGGACGGACAGCGAGCTACCCATTGCCCACCGTCCGCGAGCCCGCGCCTACGGTGGCCGGAAATCGGGATCGGAATCCCGGCGGCGGCGGCGGCGTGTGCGCCTTTGTCTAATGCGGTCGGCCTCCTCCTTTGCTAGCATTACTGCTTCGCAAAAGGAGGCGACCGCCTGCCACCCATGCGAGCATGGCTTGAACCAAGCCCCGGCGCGAGAGATCGCCGCCGATCGCCCCCACGAGGACACGGCGATGCTCTTCCCAAGCGGGACACACCTCGACTGTGTGCTCCACCGTGGCCACCACTGCTCCCAAAACAGTGAAGGAAAACATCGTGAGGAAACCGGCCTGTCCTAGAGCCAAAAATTCGAAGAGATGTGACATCCACTAATCCACACCGGGCCCGCGTGGTGGATTACGCCCCACTCCCTCTCCAAGAGAGCTAATGCTATGCTATGCTACATAACTATAAAGTTAGCAGAAGCTAGTTCAATATCTAAATATTGAACTAGCTTCTAATAGCTAGCTTACTGCTTCGCCCGCGTGAAAGGGGCTGGAGTTTTGTAAAATCCGTTACTAGCGGATGTCTACACCCTATATGGAACCTATCTGCTAAAGTTACGTTTGTAGGTATTATAGTTTCTGAGATTTCGTGATTAGTCTGTGAGTGGTTTGTCGCTTTTATAAGTATATACAACGTGTAAAATTAAATTCGCAAAACCTCAGACAAGCCCCAAATGATTTTTAATTCAGTTGACCTAATTCTGAGAAAAAAAGTCATTAATGTTTTATGGTGTGTTTTAGTTTTACTGGCAATTCTTATCATTTCTTGCGTCAGCGACGACTGATTGATTTATTTACTTCAAATTTTCTTATTCACTCTACTGGATGGATTCGTATGCGCATTGAAATTAGAACTATTATTATGAGAAAATTTAAATTGGACGACCACTTTTTGAGTTCGTTTACCTATTTTGGCAGGTTTGCGCACGTGATAGCTTCACTTATTAATAAATAGACACGTCAATATTTTTAATGAAGACATTTTTTAAAATGTGACCTATATTAAATAGTGGTTCAATTGATTCTGCTCGTTATTCTGAGCAAACTATTTTCAGGTTTTGCACATTTAACGTTATAGCTACGTTGTATGGATACTAGCGGTTCCGACAGACGTTAATTATAATAATCACGAGGTCTGGAGCCCTGACCGCCGGTAGCTTGGACCCTGTTCCCCGGTGGGACACTATTTTTTATATTATTAAATGTTTTTTTTAAAGAAATATTTAAAAATATTATAAAATATGTTAAAAAATAAATAAATGGAATAATAATAATAATATCCGTTCCGCATGACGAGAACCTCGTGATAGCCGAGAAAGATAAACAAATCAAGTATATTGACTTGGCTCGCGAGGTTGTCGACAGGTGGGAAGTGGATTCGGCGATCATTGTACCGATAGTCGTGTCGGGTAATGGCTTCATAGCCAAGAGCCTCGACCAGCACCTTAGGAGGCTCTCGTTAGGCGGCTGGATCAAGGGCTTGATTCAGAAAGCGGTACTCCTGGACACGGCTCGTATTGTTAGGAGGTTCCTTTCTCTGGAGCCCTGACCGCCGGTAGCTTGGACCCTGTTCCCGATACCGGTGGGACACTATTTTTTATATTTTTTACCCGACTGCGCCAGAAGGAGGGTTATGTTTTTCGAGGGTATGTATGTATGTATGTCTGTATGTATGTATGTATAATTGTTTGGCACGCTCTGCGACCTGAACGGCTCGATGGATTTTAGTTTGAGAGGTGTCTTTAGATTTGTAATTACTTTGAAAGTGATATCTTAATAAAATAAAACTAAAAAAATAAAAAATAAAAAAACGGTAATTTAAAAAACTAAAAAACCCGACTGCTTTTCTGAGCATTCATGAAAAAGCCCTAAAACAAGAAAGTCGTTGTACCCGATTGCACTTATCTATATAATATTTTAAATACTGGCAGTAATCTGCAATCTAATATAGGTATGTGCTCTCAATTCTAGAATGGGTCCCGACTGCCAGTATTTAAAATATTATATAGCTAAGTGCAATCGGGTACAACGACTTTCTTGTTTTAGGGCTTTTTCATGAATGCTAAGAAAAGCAGTCGGGTTTTATAGTTTTTTAAATTACCGTTTTTTTTTTAATGTTTTTTTTTAATGTCTTTTTTAAAGAAATATTTAAAAATATTATAAAATAAGTTTAAAAAATAAATGAATGGAATAATAATAACATTGTTTAGGCAGGGGCCATAGTTTTCACATAGTTCTTGGTAACCAGTCCACTTAAGACTTCAAAAATCATAGCCCTATTGTATTTATTTTCCATATATCACAATAGTTTTCACCAACCGGGGGTTGTCCTTAGATGCACTAGCATTGCGCGTACAGGGACAATCGTCGGTTGGCATCACGTTCCATTAAAAAAAGTACCTAAAGGACCTCTGCGAGTTGGTATCGGCTCCTCGTACGCCTTCCAAAGGTCCAGGACCTCAGGGTCCTAAGATAAATAAATTCATAATAATAAATTTCCCAAAAACTGCGGAGAATTCTATTAGGTTCAGCGCCACTAATTCTATTATATTTTCAAACCTTCCAGGGCCCCACTGAAATATAAACACAAAATTCCGTTCAAATCGGTCAAGCCGTTTATGAAGAGTTAGAGCGCTTGTAAACGTGCGTTTTTTTCAAGGGACCATCAATAAACGGATATCCTTGCATACCTACATATTTCGTTTTTACCGGATGGATTTTAACTTGGACTGCCGTCTATAGGCTCTAGTTTTAAACTGGTTGTCAAAGATCACACACGTGTGAAATGTCGATGTGAAGAAAAAAATACTTATTGACTCGAAAAATACGGACGTCTACAAGCGCTCTAAAGTGACAAACTCACGTAGGTACATGAGATTATAGATTGTTTATAACAACACAAAGATATTAATGTTTGCGATAATACACGCAATTTAAAGGACTTCCTCAAAATGTCACACGACTGAGTCTAACGTATCCTTATTAATAATAATAATAATTTATTTGAAAGACAACACTGGTCCAATGGTTAGTAAACAAAAACTTATCAACTAAAAGGGTTAGTAACAAATAAAAAACTTAACCTATTGCCGCACCAGCAACCGCAACCAGTGATTGATCACTGGCGCATCATGCTTGTCGGCTAAAGTCCGAAGAATGCCATTGGAGCTCGCCTATTGACTACTAACTTTTGGAATCGTAGCTCAGAATAACGATTTCAGGACACCTGGATATTTTTTTTTTCGGTAGGAGAATCATCCCATGACATGTCCGCGCCCTTGGGCGTGGCGGGAGATAGTGTGAGGGAGACTTTTACTGACTAAAAACTCACTCGTGTTCCTTCTTTGCCTTTCTTACCGGGGCCGAACCTTCCTTTCAGAAAACTATCCTTGGCCCCAGTAGGCTTCGACCCTGCTGGGTCCTTACGGTTTGCTGACAACAAACGGTCGACGGCGAGCGAATTCTTTAGATCAAGCCTACCACTGAGGTAAGGTCCCTCTTTGAAGTGTGACTACAGAGCGGCGCTACGGCAGCGTCCACACTTTCTATCTGACCCTGGTCCTCACTGTCATGTCCAGTTCGAGAGGTACCCATTTCGGATTTTTTAATAAAAGTCTGAGACGCCCTCTTGTTCTACCCTAGAGCAGAAGAGGGCATTTGATGCCTTCCCACCTCAAAAGAAGCCGGGCAAGTGCGAGTCGGACTTGAGCACTAAGGGTTCCGTACAAACTTACATATGATGAATACAGTTCAATTCCCGAATTACGTTACGACGATTTTTCCAAATCACAAAAAGAGGGTTTTTGTGACGTAATTACAAATTTACAGTTTTCAGATTTTTTCCTATACTTGTGCTACGAGACTTTGTTTCATGCCAAATTTCAGGATTCTAGGTCAAGGAATGAATTTTGATTCGCTTGAGTGTCGAAATATACGTTTTTAGCAACAAAAACGGCCATATCTTTTCTTTTCGTTAACTTAGAAGATTGATTTTTTCACAGCTTCAAAGGACGGCCTACTTCAGTATATGGTTCTAATTTCAATTCGATACCTTTACGTGTCCCCGAGATAAATGGTGTTCACAGACAGACAGACAAACGGACAACCAAGTAATCCTATAAGGGTTTTTTTGTGGTAGGTAAAATCATCCAATGACAAATCCCGCCCTTGGGCGTGGCGGGAGATAGTGTCAGACCCTTACTGAATAAAAACCTACCCTGTTCCTTCGTTGCCTATCATATCGGCGCCGAGCCTTCTTTTCAGAAAGCGGCCCTTTGCCCCAGTAAACTTTGACCCTGCCTGCCTGCAGCTAACAGGCAAGGCCTCTAAGCTTTGCTGAGGCGCCGTCGACGACTTGGGCTCGGCCGGATAGCGAGCTACCCATCGCTCGCCGTCCGGAAGCCCGCGCCTACGGTGGCCGGAAACCCCTCGTCTCTCCGGACCATAGCCTGTACCAAGGCCCGGCGAGAGAGATCGCCGCCACCGATCGACACAGCTCGCCCCACAAGGACACGGCGATGCTCTGCCCAGGCGGGGCACAACTCTACCGTGTCCTCCGGGCAGCCTTCGAGTTAATTATAATTATGCTCCTTTGCTTTGGGTTTTTTGCTTTCATACTGATATTAGACACCATATAATAGTCACGGGACCAAAACATAAAGAAATACTTATCCCATTGCTATAAGACACTTGTAACTCGACTAACATGCATCCTAATTATCTATCTTTAAAAAGTTGCTGGTGTGCCATATTAAACCGTGATGCCCCAAGAGGACACCAGTGTCCGCACACCTATTGTGCTATTGTGTCTCTATTTACGGTATTCAAAAGGTTAACAAAAATTTGTTTCTTCAATCGGTTTAGTATGTATGTACTAACATGTAACTGGAACAATGCAGACCATTACCCAGCGTACACCCAAATTAGAAAATTTTGTAGCAATCACAATAAGCACTGAATTGACTATGATGTAACTTAGAAGTTTGATTCCGTTTCGTTCCGTTTTAAAGAGTTACAATCAAACTGTCATACATTATAAACAGAATTTTGGGGCCGATGCAACCCTCGTAAATACACTCACCCCACGAGCTCCAAAGAGATTTTCCAAGGCTGTTGCATGCCATCTGTACATAATTTCCTTTTCGTTCTTCAACCTTTCCTGTGTTCTCATTTCTTGCAAATAAGATCCAATATGAATGAACATAAATACACATAAAACTAAAAAAAATAGAGCCTTCAAAGAAACTAGTTTTCTTCGTATTGTTGCCAGTTGTAGACAAACCATGATGATTTTCTTGATTTATTATTTTTTATTTATTTAATACAGTCACTCACTTATAAATAGCTGTCACCATTGATATTATAATATTATTATGTACCTACTACGCACATCACTAACACATTTTCACTTAAAATATAAACTAAATTAACTTTAAAGCTAAATTGCGATTATGTTACTAAAACTGACTGACTGTACGTTTTTAGTACAAAACACACTACTACAAACTACACTACAATTCTCCCTCGTATTGGATTTTAATTCGATACGCTCATCTGTTTTAATGGTTACAACTTGAACATTAAAAGTTAAAAGTAAAAGTAATTTTAGTACCCGGTACATAGATACTTTTGGATTACACGAGTATACCGAACTGTGAGGCACTGCTTATCATTAAACACTGTTGAAGTCACGAATTACGTTTATCAGTAACGCCTGAGTCGATCGTATTAACTAGTGTATCTGTAATACCGTGTATTTACACGCCTGTATATGTAGTAGGTACGTACCTACGCTTGAAACTCATGGTCTATATGAGTTTTCTGCAAGGTACCAAGCATGGATCACTCGATATATTACGCGTTGCTGATAAACATACTCGACGTACTTTGTTACCGAAATGTAAACTTGCAATGGTCGAACAATAGTGTTGAAATCAGTTAAAAATAATTGACCGAGGACAACCTTTTTCGATGATAGAGATTATCTACAAAAAATACTAAAAGTACATAATCTATTCGTGTTTAGTTAATGAAAGATTATTGCTTAGATAACGTGACAATAGAAACTTGATTATACATATTATTTGAATTGTGACAGATTTTTACTGACCCATCCTTCTAACAGCCATTACTTACCACTCTACGAATAATTCGTAGATTTATTATACTTCTCCCCAGTACATCGTCCGTATAATTCTGTTTAGTCGTAAATTAACGTTGATTTCATTACGTTTTTTATACGTCAATTAAATTTTTACCTGTCTAAATTACCGCCTAGTACCTACCTAAATTGATTAGAGGACCACCTCACCATACAGAAAACCTACGGTAGATAGGAAGGAGGTTACGGATAGTGCAGAGCTGGCTTTATCTATAGTGTAGAAGAAGTAGAACTCACGAAGCAGTTTTTCCCGCAGCCGCTGCGGTTGCGGGCCCACAGCGTCTGTAGAGTGCAAATATATATGTAAAAAATTGAAGCAATTTTCACGACGCGTTTTACGTCCGCGGTGTGCGCGGTTGTTCACGGCTGCCCCTCACCGGCGGCGGCGCCGCGGTTGCCCGCCGCCACTTCAGTGGTTTGCACCCACACGCTCTGCGGTCGGTTGGCGGCGACCGTTTCCTATCAGCGTTTTGCTTTCGAAAATCGCAGCCATCGCAGCGGCGGCGGTGGGAGTGAATCTACCGTCTCGTGAGTTTTGAAATAAAATAGCCGTTTCCTCTGCGGCGGGCGGCGGCCGCGGGAGAAAAACTCTTCGTGAGTTCAGTGCCTAAGAGGGCGCCAAGCGCCGCTCGAGACTATGAAATAAGTACAAAGTTGCTTTAATATTCGTATAACAGGTTTCTTCCAATAAAATACTATTACTTTCCGACGTCGTTGAAAATTGCACCATTCGCACCCAAATTTCCGTTTGTTTTATTATTTCCTGCATTTTAATGAGTAATATAGGTATTTTTGTAATCATATACTTGAGCTCTATTTCGATACCATACGTGACAGTCACGAAAGTAAATTTTTGAAAACATATTTGGGCACCAAAAACCACCATTTTAACCACGCCTTTAAAGCTAAAATGCACAGCCTCTTACACTCAATAAAACATAAAATCCCTATGGGATCTTATGGCGATATGGCAGCAGTGACTGTCACAACCCAGCACTGGGGATACCACGATAGCGGTGGTATGTCCTCTCTTTGGGGATTGGCTTCTTCCGCATGAAACAGGTGAGGACCTGTGTCGTGCGGAAAAAGCGTTCAACTCACAAACTTACGGTCCATTCACGACCTTACCGCTGTGAACGGCAGCTAAGCACGGCATTGGCGAGCAGTAAGAACAAAAGTTTGAAAATGTTTGGAACACGACACGAGGCGCCAATCATAGTGGCGCCCGCTTGCCTACCGATACCACCCCGCTCGCGGCGCCGTAAATGCGCTGTTACTATGTAAGTTCGGAAGGTTCCTGTTGCGCAGTACCACTATGTCCTATTGGAAGCAGTTGGCAGTGACGACTTCTCGCACCGGGTTCTGGTTCAGGCCATGGTCGGGAGTGAGACGGGATGGCATGCGGTCTCGTCCTTCTGCGAAGCAGTAATGCTAGAGTCAAGCCGAGCCCGAGTCGTCAAAAGATATCTTCAAAGAGATAGATGTCAGCAAACCATAGTGGCCTAAAAGAGCCGATGCTTGCTAGAGTCAAGCCGAGCCCGAGTCGTCAAAAGATGTCTTCAAAGAGATTTCAGCAAACCGTAGTGACCTAGTAGAGCCGATGCCTGCTAGAGTCAAGCCGAGCCCGAGTCGTCAAAAGTTATATTCAAAGAGATAGATGTCAGCAAGTGGCCCAGTAGAGCCGATGCCTGCTAGAGTAAAGCCGAGCCCGAGTCGTCAAAAGATATCTTCAAAGAGATAGATGTCAGCAAACCATAGTGGCCTAAAAGAGCCGATGCTTGCTAGAGTCAAGCCGAGCCCGAGTCGTCAAAAGATGTCTTCAAAGAGATTTCAGCAAACCGTAGTGACCTAGTAGAGCCGATGCCTGCTAGAGTCAAGCCGAGCCCGAGTCGTCAAAAGTTATATTCAAAGAGATAGATGTCAGCAAACCGTAGTGGCCCAGTAGAGCCGATGCCTGCTAGAGTCAAGCCGAGCCCGAGTCGTCAAAAGATATCTTCAAAGAGATAGATGTCAGAAAACCATAGTGGCCTAGTAGAGCCGATGCCTGCTAGAGTCAAGCCGAGCCTGAGTCGTCAAAAGATATCTTCAAAGAGATAGATGTCAGCAAACCATAGTGGCCTAGTAAAGCCGATGCCTGCTAGAGTCAAGCCGAGCCCGAGTCGTTAAAAGATATCTTCAAAGAGATAGATGTCAGCAAACCATAGTGGCCTAGTAGAGCCGATACCTGCTAGAGTCAAGCCGAGCCCGAGTCGTCAAAAGATGTCTTCAAAGAGATGTCAGCAAACGGTAGGGACCCAGTAGAGCCGATACCTGCTAGAGTCAAGCCGAGCCCGAGTCGTCAAAAGATGTCTTCAAAGAGATGTCAGCAAACGGTAGGGACCCAATAGAGCCGATGCCTGCTAGAGTCAAGGGGAAATGTATAAAAATTATACCTGTGGTCCTTAAACGCGAAAAGCAATTGAAGGGACATAGGTGTGATTATAATCTGTAAAAGTCTGGTACTCCCTCTCGCTCCACCCTAAAGTGAGAGAAGACATTAGATAATTTCCCAACTTAAAAAAACCTTCCGTCTGGTGCACTCGGGTAAATAAACTATAAGTATTCCATTTTGTTTGTCTACTAGAGGGCGCCAAGATATTGGTTAAACACGGACGCTCCGAAGGCTAGAGTCACTTATGGGAAAGTGTGAAGGAGAGGACATTGGAAATCCTTACGCTAATGCTGCCATGGACGTCGGGAGTCGCAGAGTGATTCAGGCCACCCGAGGGGAGGGCCAAACTTGCGGACGGCGAGTAACGGGTAGCTCGCTGCAATAAGATTGATCAAAAGAATTACCGCGGCCGCGGCCCTGAAACGCAAGGGACAGCAAGAAGGGCAACTGACGGAATACGTTTGGGTTAGTCAATAAAAGTCTCGGATTCACTCTCGCTCCACCCTGAACGAGATAAGTTATTAAATGACTAGCTTCTGCCAGCGGCTTCACTCGCGTGACAGTAGGTTTCTCCATTTAACCTTTGGATCCCCTTTTAATCCCTTTCCCCTAAAGGGATTAAAATTTACCCCCTGTAAATTTTGTAAATTCTTTTTTAGAAGCTCGTCTACGTCGCAAAAGTGCCTTGTGCAAAATTTCACATTCCTAGACCCAGTAGTTTCCGCTGAGTTGATAAATCAGTTTCTTCTTATAAACATATAGACTAGCTTTTATCAGCGGCTTCGCACACGTGTAAGAAGATTTCTCCATACAAATTTCGGACCCCCGTTTCATCCCTTTAGGAAGCGAATTTTGGAAAAAAATCTCTTAGTGCTTGTCTACGTCATAAGAGGAAAATCTGTGCAAAATTTCAGGTTTTTAGACCCCGTAATTTCGTCTGTGCGTTGATATGTCAGTCAGTTTATCGTCTACTCTAAATTTCGGCTCCTATATTGAGGCAAAATCTCATTGGGGATCTTGGCGAAGGTGAGACGGTATTTCACACCGGAACAGCTGCTCAAGCTCTATTGGTTGCGCTAATAAGCTTGGTGGACTGTATGTTTGAAAAAGCGATCTAAGGTTTGTTAACAATATGCAGGTACTGTGCCTTTATTTATTGATGGGATGGATGTATTAGGGAGGAACACTGACCTTTTGACCTCGAAGGTTCCACGTGGCGCCGGCCGGCGAACCCCGACTTCGCACATTCAATCACTGCCAGGTCCTGTATTGCACTACACTGCACTATTGTTGAGTCTTTGAATGGTTGGATCACGAAATAGTCAATTTTCTTGTAATTTCGAGCGGGCGATGTTAGCGGAGCGGACACATTCACAATCGATGCACAAAACACGTCATGTCATTCCATTTCTTGAGGTCGTGCGGGGAAGGGAAACGGAAGGGATAGGATTGCTAGGCCAAAAAAATAAATTACAAAAAACAAAATCGCGGATCATAGCAAATTGGCGCAACCATCTATCAAGCGCAATTCTATCAAGCAAATTCGATCGTGTATGGAGTATTGCTCTCATCTTTGGGATGGGTCTGCCAATTACCAGCTTGATGCACTAGAGTCGATTGAGAAGCGGGCCAAGAGGATCATCGGCAATGATGCACTTGTCGAGGCAAAACTCCAAAGTCTGGAGCATCGACGCCGAGTTGCTAGCCTGTCGTTTTTCCATCGTTTGCATTTCGGGGAGTGTGCATTGGAATTGCACAATTTAATTCCGCCTAGTCCGTTCCATCATCGGACCACAAGACGTTCGGCGTTGCGCCACCGGTACATGATTTTTTTTTTTTTTATCTTAGGTAAAATCATCCAATGACAAATCCCGCCCTTGGGTGGGGCGGGAAATAGTGTCAGACTTTTACTGACTAAAAACCTACCTTTCCGTTCCTTGCCTTTGTCCCGGGGCCTGTGGTGACATTCTCACATAACCTTTGGCCCCAGTAGGCTTCGGCCCTGCTGGACCCCTACAGTTTGCTGACAACTCCTTGAGGCGCGCGGGAACAGTGCGCGCCGTAGACGACCTGAGACCGGTACATGGTGGAGATTCCTCCCATACGTACAAAGCGTTTTGGGAACACATTCATTATGCGTACCTACAGCTAAGGAGTGGAATTCCCTGCCTGAGTCTGTGTTTCCTGATAGCTATAACCTAGGGGTCTTTAAGTCAAGAGTGAATAGGTTACTTCTAGGCAAGCGTACTCCATCGTCAGCCACATCTTCGCTTTCCATCAGGTGAGACAGTGGTCAAACGCGAGCCTATCAACAATAATAAAAAAAAGTTTCTCCCCTAAAAAGAATTGTCGACAATGAATAGATTTTTTTTAGATACAACCTTTTTGTCATTACCATTATTATCAGCCCGCATGCGTAATAAACCGTCGATTTACAATTATAATGCGTTTAATTGTTGCTTTAATTACCGGGACCTAAAACAGGTGTTGATGATTACAATTCCTAAGCACGACATCGTAAACACGTTGGTTGTCATTACATTGAGCCGAAAGTAATTGTCTCAAGCCTCCTGTGGTAACAACTGCTAACAATCCGCAGCAATCCAATAAATAAAATATCATTTTAATTAACCGATACCGCTCGGCTTAGTTTGAAACGTTATCCTCCGAACCAGGGGCGTAGCTACCGCCGTAACTGCCATATCAATAATACGGGGCCCCCGCATTACAGGGGCCTCGACGTAGGTAAAAATTCGCAACATGTCATCTACTAGTGAGGAGGGATGGCAGGCGGTCGCCTCCTTCTGCGAAGCAGTAATGCTAGCAAAGGAGGAGGCCGACCGCATCAGACAGAGGCAACGGGGCGCTCGCCCCAGCCGCCGCCGGGATTCCGATCCCGATTTCCGGCCACCGTAGGCGCGGGCTTGCGGACGGCGTGCAATGGGTAGCACGCGGTCCGATCGTCCGGTAACCGGCCGGACCGAGCCCAAGTCGTCGACGGCGCGTTCTGTTCCCGCGCGCCTCAAGGAGCTGTCAGCAAACCGAAGAGGCCCAGCCTGCTAACTGCAGGCAGGCAGGGTCGAAGCCTGCTGGGGTCAAGGGCCGTTTTCTGAGAGGAAGGCTCAGCCCCGGCACTATAGGCAACGAAGGAACGGGGTAGGTTTTTAGTCAGTAAGAGTCTGACACTACTTCCCGCTCCGCCCAAGGGCGGGATTTGTCATTGGATGATTTTACCTACCATAAAAAAAAACATGTCATCTACAACCGTCTCGTAAAGTAAACCAAGTATTTGTAAAAAGGCACATTTTTTTTATACGGCTGCCCCTAAAACAATCGATTAGTTCATAGATTATTTGATTACTGCGTTTTGTTTTTCTTTTCTTTTTTTATATTTTTATTTTAAATTGGTGTTATATAATTTACGTATATTTTAGTAATTTTATAAATAATAACAGTTTGTCCTTTTAAACCTATTGTTTATGGTTACGCCGATCAGCGTCCCGCCGGCACCGTCAACGACGGCTAGCACTGAAAATCAGCGCCGTGGCTCTGTCCTGCACACGAGCTCCAGCATTTTGCTGAGCGCTGGCCGTTTTGCGCGGATGTGACGCATATCTTATTATGTACTTTTTTTTATATAGAGTCAGTGTGTGTAGCTGTTATTTTAAGATATGCGCCATGATTGTGGCAAATAAACTCTTTTTCTTTCTTTATTTTCTTTCTGTAGGAATTTTGAAACGGGACCCCTGTGGGAGTAGCTACGCCACTGATCCGAAGACAGGTTCATAGGCACTTGGGACTATGGGTTGTGCGAAAGAGTACCCCGGGGCCCTGGAATAATGGCAAAGAATGAACAGAAGTGGGTTTTAGTCAGTAAAAGTCTGACACTGGTCTGGAGGAGCGGGAGCGGGAGCCACCTAAAAAAAAAATAAGCAGAAAGTTCAAAGTACCTTGTTTTCTTTTTGCGTTTGATAAAAAATCTTGAAGAAACTTTAGATAGGTAACTTATGTAGGAACTTAAGAAGTATTATTAGTTGGGTAACTAACTAATTGGTAGAAAATACCTGCTTGAGGATACGATTACGTTTAACTAGAATAGACGGTCCACTTGGGTAGTTCTAACTTCGCCAAACATAGGTGACAATGGGCAGGGAACATTATTCAAAGAATGGATGGCCGTCGGGGCCGAAAGGTTCTGGAATGGCGACCACGTACCAGAACCCGTAGCGCTAGCAGGCCTCCTACATGGTGGACCGATGACTGGTTTTTTTTTTTTTTTTTACGGCGAAATAAATAAGAGAAAGAAAGAAAAAATCATTTATTTGCTTTACAAAACGGAAACACCTTAAAATTAAACAAAAACGTACACTGAGTAATGCCAAAAAGGCCACAGCTCAGCATAATGCCAAATGGCAACACAAGGCTACCACCTGACGCTGATTTTCAGCTGCAGCTGTTGAGTGCCATAATAAAATATATGCTCAAAAACAGAAAAAAATATCCACCAGAAAAAAAAGTCTAAAAGGTTCTTGCAGAAACCAACTAAAAATAATGTTGCGATTCTTATTTTCATAAACAGTACAAAAAAGGTAATCATCCAATGATATCGTGAGCGGAGCGGGAGATAGCGTCAGACTTTTACTGACTAAAAAACCCAACCCGTTCCTTCGTTGCCTTTCATACCACGGCCGAGTCTTCTTTCAGAAACAGACCCTTGGCCCCAGTAGGCTTCGACCCTGCTGAGCCCCTACGGTTTGCTGACAACCCCTTGAGGCACGCGTGGAACAGTACGGGCCGCCGACGACTTGGGCTAGGTTGGGACGGTTACCGGGCGGTTGGACAGCAAGCTACCCATTGCTTGCCGTCCGCAAGCCTGCGCTTACTATGGCCAAAAATCGGGATCGGAATCCCGGCGGCGGCTGGGCGTGAAAGCCGTTGCCTCACACGGTCGTCCTCCTTCTTTACTAGCATTTGCAACTATGCTTCGCAGAAGGAGGCGACCGCCTGCCACTCTTCCTCGCTTCGGACCATGGCCTGTACCAAGGCCCAGCGCAAGAGATCGCCACCGCCGATCGCCCCCACGAGGAATCGGTGATGTTCTGCCCAAGCGGGGCACACATCTACCGTGTGCTTCACCGTGTCCTTCGGGAAGTCCACACAGTGAACCCGGGCGTCGCTTCTGTATGAATCCGGTACAGGAACCTCCCGAACTTGCCATGTCCGGTGAGAACCTGCGTCGTGCGGAAGGTGAAAAAGCCGTGAGGTCTTTCCATCTAAGCCTCAAATAGGGGACTTACCGCCATAATTATCGCGTATCCACCGCGATGACCTAGTAAGGGTTGGGGGAATCCAATGGATGCGAGACCCACAGGGCCGTCCATTGTGCTGACAATTGGGGGAGACCTATGTCTATCAGTCGACGTCTTTCGGCAAAAACTATGATGATGTCAATGTATTTTTTTTATTGGTTGGTAATATATGTGCAAATATGGTTGGTCGAAGTTGTGAAAAAAATCAAACTTTTAGGTAACGAAAAAACAAATAGACGCTTATGTCGCAAAAAACGTATATTTCGAAAGTTGCAAGGAATCAAAATTTTAGAGGGTTCCGTTGACCTAAAAACATTTTTTTGGTGACTCGGAAAAATCTTCGAGACGGGTTCAAATATATACTTATATGAGATCAATGTTCGAGACTCAATAATTCGAGAATTGAACTATTTATACAGGTTTTGGGCGGAGCGGGAGATAGTGTCAGAGTTTTACTGACTAAGAAACCCACCCCGTTCCTTCATTGCCTTCGTACCAGGGCCCTGGTGTACACCTACACTTTCACATTTATCCGAAGCCTCAGGTAGGCTTCGAAGTTACTGGACCCCTACAGTCTGCAGACAACTCCTTGAAGCGCGCGGGACCAGTACCTACGTGGCATCGACGACTTGGGCTCGGTCCGGACTAGAGTTGTAAAAATACCGTATAATACCAAAAGGCTATGTATTAAACCGGTATTTTATTATAACTTACGGTATTATTGGTATTTTATGTATTTTATATTTTGATTCACTTTTTAAGATCCTGCAATATTACGAAGAGTTCTAGTTTAATAAATAAAATATATTTTAACTTTCGATTGTATTCTATATTTTAGAATGTCTAATTTAATGATTACTTAGTAATTAAACTTCACAGATGTTATTACAATATTACATTTCGGTCTAATTTTCATTATTGTATTTATGTACCGCACAGTAGGTACGATTTACCGCGTGATCGGCCTGCCCGCGGCTCAACGTTGCATTCGTCGCCGTCAACACGTTAAGACATGTTCTACCGCGCTGTGTTCGCGCCGTGTAGTGTCGTGTCGATCTTGCTTGCGCATTGACGTGACGTGATACTTTTTTGTAGTACTGGGTCGTTTCGGGTTTTTCGTAAAACGAAACCAAACAGCTTTTTAAAAATAAAGAACAGTTCTAAGAAACAGTTACGTAAAAAAAAATACTAGTTTACGATATGTGGCATTTAAGTTGAACCATAATGGCGATTGACCTTGAATGCGCAGTAGATAACAGTTTTTTGGGTTACAATGGAAGTGAGTGTGAATGTGCGTATAACCATAGCAACGACGGCCATTTTGGTTGAACTTATTTGCAAACGATATCGAACAATTAATACGTGCGCGCGTTTCTGTTGTGAATTGATTTTAAATTTCAAAACAAATAAAACGAACGCTTGACCTTCATCAGTCAACTGAAGCTAACAAAACCAGTTCTTATTGATCTATTACTATAAGAGTTTCTAATTGATTTCTACGAAGCTGAAAATAAGAGTCATTTAAACTTACCTACACATAATTAAAAAACGTAAACCTAAAAACTTTCAATTCATACAAATTTTGGTTTTATCACTATAGCAATATGGAGTATATTCCTGTCCCATTCGAAAAAACGTAGTAGTGTGTAGTTTCAAGTGTTTTTAAGAACGTAATGTTGGCTAATCGTAAAATAGTACGTTCGGTTTTCATAAAAGAACCGTTCCTGAATGAAACGCACAGAACTACTTTTTTGTAATATATAAATAATACTTTAAAATATCATTTCATGTTTTATTTCTTTGCATTTCCACCGTATTCAGTATTTTAATGATTACTCAGATAATATTTTACTTAAAAAATATAGAAACAATCGATTTATACTCGTACATAAAATACCGTAGCAAATGGTATAATACCGTATTATACGGTATTTTTCGTTTTATTCATTGTGTTGCAAATGGTATAAATACAGCGCTTACATCTCTAGTCCGGACAGTTACCGGACGGATTATATTTGGATATTTGTAACACCCAACCTAACGTACTGCACTAGCCCCACTTGATGGATTTTATCCCTTTACCTAAGCCTCAAAAAGGATCAAGGCCCGACTCCCAGTCCCAGTACTAGGTATAGAAATACGCTGATTATTATCATTATTTATTTCAATTACTCTCTGTACCTACTTTTAGCTTTGCACGAACATGTGCAGTCAATAATTATATGAATTTTATTTTTATTAAAAAATACAGATGAAGGATTGAAACATTAGAAAAAATAATTACGAAATGAAGACTCATAAATTAAAAAATAATGTAAAAAAAAATCTTTAAAATTTCGCGGGCAAACTACAAAACCATAGTGTAATTTCCGATTTTCTTCTTGTTGACCTTGAGATGTAGAATCAATGTAATTAGATACAAGGCTATTAAACCATCAATTCAAAACTTCACTTATTGAATATTAATAAAACAAATATTGAATGCTTAAACTAACTAGCTAATTTAGCTGATTATGCTAAGGTTGAGAAACGCAACAATGAAAAAAGGACTGATCTTATCCAATTATTTTCAAAATCAGACGCGATGTTCATAGAAATGTAAAAAACTTCATTTAATATCTGCTGACTGTAGGAAATGTTAGACATAAATATCAGTACAGTGATGTAAGATCTCTGATGCTGACGGGCGGTGAGTTGATGGTTTATGGTAGGGAGTTTCTAGTCATCAATGATCAAGAAATAATACCACTACCTACACAATAATACCTATAACATGGCGTATTTACGTTGGAAAACGATTTTTCTACAATGATCTCGTGTATGTTTAAATTTTATTATGCTGAATTTTACGTTATTGATTAAACAACATGCTACCTATTTCATTATTTTATTATTTTCTAAAAGAAAATTGTTTGACGCAGTTTTGCCAACTGTATTTATTTATGGGTAGTTATTTATACACTTTATGCCTTTTTTGCATAGCATATTCCAATTAGAGAGACCTAATAAAATTTTCTTATATTTGGACTTGTAAGTCAGAAAATGACTTAAATGATGCCTATTAATTTTTAACCAACTTCAAAAAGGAGGAGGTTCTATGTTCGGCTGTATATATATATATATTTTAAGTATGTTCACCGATATCTCGGTCAATTGTGGACAGATTTCGAATTTTTTTGTTTGAAAGATTATACTTCCGAATTGGTCCCATAAAAATATCGTTTTGATCTGATGATGATTTCCATTCATTCATTTATAGAACGAAACTCTTCAAAAAGTCATAGCAGAACTGTCGTTTTTATATGTATGTTTTGACCGATTTTGAAAATTTTTGTTTTGGTTGAAAGGTTATATTCCCGAATTGGTCCCATAGATATATTGTTGATCTGATGATGAACTTCGAAGATATAGAACGGAACACGCTGATGTGATGATAAAGCCGGAAGGTAGGTGAGAAACGGTATTATTTAATAAATCAGCGTATTCTAGTCGTGTTTGGTATTAACAGAATGGTCATGATGATTTGATGATAAAACCGAATGGCGGAAGATATATCTTTTGTTTGGCTGACGGGTCCCTACTACAAGTACTACAACTAAAAAGTGTGAATTAGGAACCTTTTTACAAAAATATACAACCGACTTCAATGTAAAAAAAACACAAAAAGTTATAATATTACTTATAGAAATACTGATTTTTTTATATTGAAGTCGGTTGTATATTTTTGTAAAAAGTTATGTTCGGCTGTATGTATTTTTTTGTGTAAAAAGTTTTTTTTTAAATATTACCTAAGCATATTTTCGCGTGAAGGAATTATGGTTATATTTCGGTCTCTTTTTTTATTAAAAAGTAGAAGTCGAAATATTAAAAATTTTGATTAGGTGTTTATGTATAAGTTTGAAAGTGCTAAATGATTCAATAAATAAATAAAAAAATGTCAAGTCAAGATAAATAATAATAAAATACCAAAAAAGTGCAATAAGGGGGATATAAGTTGAACCAAAATGGCGATCAACCTTGTATGCGTAGAAACTGATTTTTGTTTATCAATCAAAGTGCGGGGCTGCACCTTACCATAGCAACAGGTTCAACTTATTTGCCACGTAATATATAAAATTACGTTGATCCGTAGATGATAAGATCCTTGGTTGCTGAACTTAACAAATTCCACGTATTTTTCAAGTTAGCAACACTGTTTTGTCGTGCTTTCAGTGCTTTGACACATGGTTTATTATTTGACGTCACATAACGTAACGTCACCCTGGAAAAATTTACAATGAAATGTCAAAACAAACTAAAAAGTCAAGAGCGAAATTTTTACGACGAAGTAGATCAAAAAAGAACAAGAGTTTATAATATTGTTCATAAATCGCTGTTTATCGTAAAATTGTGAATGGTTTCTCTTGATGATAAAAAATAAACGAGTGCTGTAAGTGAACTGTTCAATTCTTTTTCTACTGAGCTGTGCCATAATAAATTGTGTTAAACTACAAAACAATCATGTGTGCAGTGAAATTTCATAGTGTAATCATTTAGTTTCAAATAAATAACGACCATTATCTTTTAACAACACATTTACAAACTAGGTACGGGATAAAATAGACATCCAGCTGGCGTAATTAAATTAAGAAAAATTTTAACTAACAAAATATGACAATAATTATGTCATTGCTCATCCATCATCGTGATCATGAACTAATGATGATGATGAATGAGTCATCATAAATATTTCTATACCAGATGATCAGAAACATTGTTACAATCTATTAATCATGTTCTCATGATTCTCTTAATTTTCTTATCAATAATTAAGATAAGTAATACAAATAAGTAAACATCCAACCTAATTTTTAATGATGATGCAATATATATGTTTTTTAGACTAAAATGGCTTCAGAACACTTGGGATTAATACAACAAGTTGAAAACTTTGAAACACTTCCTGAATCAGTTACGTTACAAAACGAGAATGATCCGAATGTTGAGAAAGCTGTTGAGGCTATCATGAAGGTGTCACCAGTGCAAATACAGCAGGAGTATTATGAAAACTTAGGGGATTGCGACTGGGTGAAGTAAGTATTGTTTTAATTCAGTAATTCCCAAGAGGAAGCCGGCGTCCGCACACCTATTGTCTTTCTATTGTGTCTCTAATTACGCTATTCAAAAGGTTAAACTTTAGAACCTAAAATAATTTATAAAATGAATAGATACTACATTGGGCTTAGAATTATTAAAATAAATATATTTTAAAATATATTTTCAGTTCAAATAAAAACTTTAGGGTTGACCTCAGTTGACAAAAATGGAACCCTTACAGTGTCACATTGTTTTCTATCTATCAAGACCCGTATCAGGAATATATATGGAGGTATTAATGTTGAATATTAAAGTCTGTTATCTATTAAAATAGTGACAAAATCAAGCTCTTAAGTCAATGCAATCAAAAGAAAAGTGTGTTTATGCTCCTTTTAAAGCATTAGCATTTTTGTTTAGCATTTTTATGTTGTAGAATATTATATATATTATAATATTACATAAAAGTTTATGGGGAGACAATACAACATGTCCAAGAATAACTTTACTTGGGCCAAGTAGTCTCTTTCCAGGCGAGGTAAGACTAAAAATTTGCAAAACAAACTGAAAATGCCTGGAAGACCTACTGGTCTATGAAAGACTTATCTAAAGGTGAATTTATCTAAAGGCACAAACAAAAGCTCATGCCCATGAGCTTCAACACAGGGAGAACCCACATGCCCATGTGTGTTCTCCCTGTGTTGACCTATGGTGCACAGACTTGGTCTTTGACTAATATCCAAAAGTCCAAATTCAAGGTTTGCCAATGATTAATGGAGTACAGTACCTATATTTGGTGTTAAATTAATGGAACAAGTTCGAAACACTTCACTGTGCTCCAGTACTAAAATATTTTATTTAATCTATCTTAATAAAAAAAGGTCTACCTAGAAGGCCCCCTTATCCACTTGCTACAGGCCCCGCATTGACTCAATCCGCCACTGGGTATATGTATATGTGTATGATACTTACCATTGACCTATATTCCTCAAGTTCGTAAAGGGACAAGGTCTGAAAACTGTGCAGTTACATCTCAAAACAATTACTATTCCAACTTGTATTTTTTGGTTTTATGTATTAGATCACTGCTTCATTCTACTTTTTAGTGTTCCATAACCAAACGGTAAAACGGGACCCTATTGCTGTCTGTCTGTCACCAGGCTGTGTCTCTTGAACTGTGAAAATTTCAACGAGACATGAAATTTTCACAGACAATGCTATCTGTTGCTGCTATAACAATGATTGAAAAACAGTTAATGTGCAAATCCAATTCACAGATTCAATTTTTTTACAAGTTACAAAACAAATTATAGATACATACACTAATTTCTTTATAGTACAAGCATGAGATAATGACTGGTCCATGACATCATCATTATCTCAGGCTTGTACTCTAAATAGGTTGGAAATATGCATGTAAATAAATATTCTGATGAATGTGTTACTTATATAGAAACACACCATAAAATTAAATTTTAGTTGAAATGTACTCAAACATTTTTGTGCTGCCCTATAAATATAAGGATGACTGAATGTAATTTTGTTCAAAACTATCAGTACTTAACTAAATACTTGAATGTTGTTTATCTAACACTACAGGATGTACTTCACATAGCTATTTTTAGAATAAAAACTTTTCAGTGTAACACCTATGTATTTTAAACTCATTTATACAGCTTTAATTTGCATAGTTATAATAATTATGTAAATATCAAAAATTTATATTATACGGATAAATTTATTTGCTATGATTTATGTGTAAATTCTACTGGATTATTAGTAACACCATTTAAAATATCCAATGATTTTTTTTATGTGGAAAATCATCCAATGACTTCTCCAGCTCTGGACGGTGTCAGACTTTTACTTACTAAAATGCACTCCTGTTCCCTCTTTGCCTTTGTTCTAGGGAATTATCTAATGATAATGCATATTATAATAGAAGAAATGTATGTTCACAAGTTATTGAGAGTTTATTTTGGCTTAAAATTATATTATAAAATTACAGTGTTTTTTTTTTGTAATAAAATAAACGATGAAGTATTGAAACTTTTTTAAGTCGTAAAATATGTAAAAAACTTGATTATTTTTTTACAAAACAAAAGAAAATTAAAAAGTGTTTTATTTTATAGGTATGAAAAAAGCAATAGAAACTATTTGCTTCAAAATGTAGCATTTGCCCTCTTTGGTGGTCCAAGCTATGAAGGGGAGTTAACAGAAGTTGTTGGTGATCACAATGCACATCTTGAAGGTTACACAACAAGACAGAAGGAACAAGTCATGAGAGTATATGAAAAATTATGTGAACAAAGTAAGTATAAAGCGGGTTTCACATTAATCCGATAGTCGACACACATGTGGGCGACGCAACGCGTGATTTGTACGTAGCGTGGCGTGGATCTAATGTAGCCCTTCAAGTCAAGTTGCCTTACCATATGAAATGTATGAAGACTGTCAAGCCAAGTGATGAGATCTATCTTCATATGTTCCCTACATAATTATACTCTTTGTTTATATTTTTGATAGGTATTTTGTAGCCCACATTTGTGTTGTTGTAGTCATATTTTTATATTATACTAGCTTTTGCTCTCGACTTCGGTTATTGCGGACGCGAAGTTGAACTCAGATATAAACAAGCCTATGTTCTTCTTTGGGGTTCTAACCAGGCATCTTATGGAATTCCGTAAAAATAATCGAAACTTGGATACCGGAATTGAAAAAATATCCGAAACCCGATAGAAAAGTTTCGGATATAGGTGGATTGTAAAAGGCAGGTTACGACAGGTTTTTATTTGTTTTGTACGACCAAACAAATGATAATCAAGACATTAAAGTTCAAATCTTAAATTTGTATTTTTCTTTTATAATATAAAATTTCATAACCAACACTAGTGATGAAACCGATTTAATATTATTCCTATATTCGTATTCAGAACCGAAATTTCATAGCCATAATATCCCTGGTTCTATTTTTAAAAATGTTTCTCCTATGTTGTTTTTATAAAAGGTAAATAATAATACTTAATAAAAATCGCGAAAGCTTTCACACAGTTACTTTCACTTTAAAATAAATTAATATGCATTTTTTAATAATGAAATTTTTTTTTTTTTTGCAGGTAAATATTCTCACAACGATGACGACATAATTATGTCTATAATTCTTGTTGTGTGCGCTAAACCAAAACCGCTGAAGTTCTATCAGATACAACCTTCAAACTACTGGTTAGACCTTCATGAGAGAACAGACACTGATATGTGGTGTACTGCTGTGTTCAGAGTTAGGAAGTGTATACCTACTACAGTTGGCAGTAAGTATGAATATAGCTACTTATAAAGACCACACCACAAGACAAAGCATGTGTCCTTTGTGTGCATCCTACATCAATTTGGCTGGGGACGGACGCTCTTTTCTTTTTCTTATGTCCAAGCCGCCTGGACCTCGGTCCTAATTTCCAACCACCGTAGATCTGTAGGTAGTCGATAATAATAGCAATGGGTAGCTCGTCGTTCGGGAACCGTCCGGACCGAGCCCGAGACGTCGACGGCGCGTAGTGTCACGCGCGTGACTCCAAGAGATGTCAGCAAAACCGTAGAAGCCCAGCAGGGCCAAAGCCTACTGGAGCCATGTGTTGTCCGAAAGGGAACCGTGGGGTCATAGGAGTGTGTAAAAGACTGACACTCCCTCGCGCTCCGCCTTAGAACGAGAGAAGTCATTTGTTGACTTCCCACCAAAAAAACATAAGATGTGATGGGCTCCAACTGTCTTGTTGTTTAAAATAGATTTATGAGAAATGCGATGCGCAGCGGAACATATGGTCGTATTGCTTGCTTGCATTAATTGTAGGTACTTTATTTTACATTACAACTTGTAAATTATATTATTTTATAAATATAATTTAATTCTGAATTACAAAGATTTTTCTTATTATTTATGCTGCTAAAAAAATATATTTAATATCAGCTTTTGTTTTCATAATATATTTTGTTTTAGCGAAATCGTGTCGTGTTTACATTGATGAAAATGCACGCGTTTATCAAGACTGGGATTCGTATTTAACTGATAATACTCTTCCAAAATGTGTTATCGTTGTGCCTGAAAATGGAGAATACACTGGAACTCTTCTGGAGGTAACTAGAAAACCTACAATATGTATATAATAAACTGTCAAACTTAAAATTTGGCAGATAGGTTCCTTATAGAGTGTAGACGTCCACTAAGGACGGATTTTACGAAACTCTGGCAAGCTAGTACATCTATAAGTACTAATATAATACAGCGGAAAAGTTTTTTTGATCCGCGATTACCGCGTTGAAACGAAAAAAAATACTTTGTATTTGAAAAAACGTCATTCTGTATGGGATAGTTTCATGATAAATAGTAGATATAAGTTGTATCAGTTAGATCACGCTACGGCCTACGGAAGCTGGGAAATACAATATCCTTTATCTGGGCTGGTGTAAATTTTCTGGCTTTTGCCTACCTACAACAACTTTTAAAGACCTGGATATGAAAGCTGGAACTAACGATTTTTATCGCTGATCACCGCGTTCACCGCGTTTTCGACCGCGTCTTTGGTTACTGCTTCACTCCAATTAGTCATAAACTGATTATATCGCCTATAACCTTCTTTGATAAATGGGTTATCCAACTGTTAAAAAATGCTTCAATCCAGCATTAAAAAAAAAAAACTTTTCAGCTCTATAATATTCGATTATCACGGAATTCTAGAATTATTTTAAAATATTTTTTTACAGGGTGAAGAAAATTTCGCCGTAAAACTGACAGTGGCGCCATCTCCGACATTAGGCATAAAGGCGCGCGTACTAAGTTCAGTGGACTCTGCGAGCACAATAGCGTCAATAGGCGCCATAGGCGTGATCGGCGTGGCGGCCTTCACGCCCGTGGCGCCCGTCGTGTTGGTGGGCGCGGCGGCCGCTACGGTGGCTACCGGGGTTTATGGCCTTGTACGGTCCTCGCTACATTTGCATGACAGAAGCGTACATGAACAAGTAAGTTGGTAATATAATAATAACAAAAGATATAATCGAGTCTTTTGTTTTGTGTATTTAAAATGACTATTGTATTATTTATTTATTACGTCATGCGAATAAAGGTACAGAGCAAAAGTTCTTGTTTGACCAATTTCCGTCCTTAATGTATTAGTAATAAGGTTGAAAACTGGTCAACCGATTAATTCCTTTTTAAGATCTCTTTAGACTTTTAGAGGTTTAAGAACAATTAATGGCATAGTGTAAAGAAGCACCAGTTCGAATTTTAAATGATAGAAGTTGAGCAGCTGTCGCTGCCGCCATAGGCGTCTTTGATAAATTATATAAAAAGTAAAATAGGAATAAAGCGTTGCTCATTAAAATCATCTATGAATCATTTTTAAATCATCCAATGTCTTCTCTCGCTGTGGGTGGAGCGAGAGAGTGTCAGACATTGACACACTAAAATCTTCACTATCCCGTCAGTTACCCTTTGCTAAATCTTTCGAATAATCCGCAGCATGAGGCAGGGTGTAATTAATTCTGAGGGATATTTAAAAGTACTTCCTAAAAACATAAAATAAAGTGTGTTTCCTTAATTTCCAGTCTATTAGCCCAGTAGATGCCGAAGCCCGCGGCAGTTGGCTGAACATCGCAGCGTCGAGCGTGGGCCTGGCCGCCGGCGCCGCCAGCTCGCTGTTGTCGAAATCTGCCGCCGCTGGCACCAACATGACTAAAGTATGTACAAATTCTTCAAATATTAACCTTATTGTAATGTTTATTGAGTTAATTTCAGAATAATAATAATAATATCGTTTATTTATCATATTAGAGTTACTATAGTCTATTCGCGTTAAGAAAATAGTGAGGCATCATTGCTGCTGCAAAGTAAAGGCGTATTCATACGGGGGTAAAAATTCAACCATTACTATTAAAGCAGGCTTTTTGTTACACAGAATGTTCAAATATTAGTATTAAGTAATTATTTTAAAATTTAATCAATCGTTAAACTCTTCACTGCTATATTTACGAATAGGTAACATCAATTTTTGTAAATTGACAAAAGACGAGCCTGTACTGTCTGAAGGGCTTATATCAACTCAATATGAACACGGCTTTCTAATTTGTTATGATCTAATTGGTTAAAGGCCGTGGCTAAGGTAAGTGACAACGAAAACACACTATTTTCTTAACGCGAATGAACTATAGCCCTTTATTGCTTATCTTTTTCAAATATCCTTTATATCAGCGAAAAAAAATCAGTAATAGTTCTAATTGCATCTGTCATTCAAACCCATCAACCTCGTATTGTGTCGTTATCGGTGTCATCAGTGTGAGCATTTTTTTCTATCTTTATTTTGTCTTTAAGTCAAGAGTGAATATCGTGTTCCATCGTTGACCGCATCGTCGCTTTCCATCAGGTGAGATAGCGGTCAAGCGCTAACCTATCAACAATAAAAAAAATCTTACCTGATGTTATGCAACACCCTTGTCTAGAAATAACCTATTCACTGTTGACTTCAAGATCCTTAATTTGTAGCTAACACAGATTACGGCAAGAACTTTCAATTCTTCTTAGCTGTACGCAAAATGAATGAACATCGCGTGAATTACCCAAGCCATATTTACCAGGCCAATGAATTTGTCAATAACCAAATGTATTGTTGTAGACAGGACAGGCGCTAGCGGTGTCGGTGGAGGTGCTGCGTCACGCGAACATGGTCACCGGCGGAGCGGGCGTCGTCAACAGCTTGCTTCATATAATACTGAAGGTATGCACGCAAAACAGAATCTAATTACGAAGTGTGTAAGGGCGGGAACATAATCAACTGTCAAAGCTCGCTGTTATACGTATCTTCAAACGTTTGGTGGGTGCAGCCGAGGGCCGAGCCAGACATCATCATCACGATACTGTACTGTCACCGAATCGTCACAAAATCGCCACTGTAAACGTCACACGGTACCTTAAATCCCTATTAACCCTATGCAGCCACGTCATAAAAGCAAAAGCGTGCTCTCTGCGCCAACGAGCAGCTTGCGATTTCATCCTTTAACAACAGCAATCAGATTTAATTGCGTTTAAGTCTGTCATTAAGAGCCAAATTCACCAATAAACTAATCGCGATTCGTTCAAACAAAACGCAGTTTGAGCGACTAATCGAGATTATAGCTTCATTTTGCGTTTCACCGCGATGAATTGAACCTAGTTTACGCTAAACTCAGTTTCAATTCTTTTGTTGTCGCCCATGTTTACGACACGGGTCTTTAAACTAGATTACGCTGAGCTCAGTTTAGTTGTACTAAATTTTTATATTGAATGATGAAATCAGCCCTTAGTCGTGACCGTAGTTTACTGGACACGTCATATTTCTTTGACATGTTGTTGAACAAAAGGTTAAAATATTTAGAAAATTTATCTCTTAATATTGACTGAGAAATGTCATTTATTTATATTGAAACTCCAAACGAGTGTCCAATACTCTTCTTCTACTCTTTTTAGCTAGCTTTTCGCTTATCCACTGTCGAGGAGCCAGTCGCTAGTTGGTGAGGCTCATAGTTCACGTCATGCTGCGGCACGACATCGTCCATGTTACGGTATTGCGGCGCCGTACCGTAGTGTTGGGGTTAGGCCTTTAGACACAGCGTTTGTCTCACTACCACAAGGTGAACTGATGACCTAGTAAAGGCTGTAGGAATCCGATGGATGTTATAAGGACAGGACGGTCGGTGGAGCTCGAAGATGCCTATATCCAGCTGGAGCCTTTTTTCTGTTGATGACACATCATTATATCTATGTATTTTCTAAACTTCTTGATATAAAATCAGCGTAGTGGATTTCCCAGAATGACTTTCTCTAAATACTTAGACGATAGATTAAGGAGAGTAGTTATAGAAATTATCCTAATTATACATTAGTATACTGAAAGATTCTTAAATATCTGTCAATTCCAATAAATTTCATGTGTCATTTTGTTTTTATGTTCATTTCATGCTTTTTAGAACCTCTTTTTAACATTACACTTTTTTTTAGTATCGCAAGCATGGAGAGAAACCTACGAAGCTGGAACTGTTCCAATTCGCGTCGGCGACTCTGTTCTTCTGCCATGCTGTGGTGTCGAACCGCACGGCGCAGAGCATCATAGAGGATGCTCAGGCTAAGACTATCAACGAGTATCGTTCCACACTCAGGAGCAATAGACACAGGTCAGTAACATAAACATTTCTTTGTTAAAAAAATAGTAACCAAATGAACTTCTCTCTGTTTTTTAAATCTATAAATAATATTATACACTAAGTACTTGTCGTATTAAAATTACTACGTCATCGCTAACTATCGCATCAAATAGTGATCAAACGCGGTCCAAAAATAAAAAATAAATTAAAAGTCTGAAAGTGACTTATACCTACTTCTTAGTATTATACAAATAAACCTAATAGTCATTATTAGGTTTATTTGTATAATATTAATATTTAACTCATTAGTGAGCTAAAATTGAGATCTTTGTAATTGAAAGTAGAATCATGCAATACAAAACATTAATTTATGATATAATTTGGTTGTTTGCTTTGCTTAGGAAAATGTTCGACAAAATCAGCGCTGAATCAAGGAGGGTACAAGGTGCAGTACAGGGCAACACCGAAGTCATCCGGGGCATACAGAACATTTTCGATAAGGACCAATACTTCGCTGACGTACTCCGAATCAACAAAGACGTCAACCAACACAAGCTCAGAATATCTATGACTTCTGACGGACAGGTCAACTTGAACTCTCAGCATAAGTTCAACCCTGCTGAGCTTTATAACCTCGGGAAAGAAGGCAGGGCACAACTTTTCAGCAATCTCGGTCCTGCTTCAGTTAATAGTACCAACGTGCCTACACGCGTAGCTCCTCCCACGAATGCAGTCGGTGGCTATCTCGAAGGCGAGGAAGATAGAAATACGTTAGTCGGTATCCATCCCGGAGAAATACTGAGAATCGGCTCCCTGCTTGTTCGAGTCAGTGCGTCCGGCGCTGAGAATGTAGCCCTGATGCTTGAAAATTTAAGTCAAGATGTTTACGCTAACCTAATGACAATATCCTTCAACGTATTGTCTAAACTCGTCCCTGAAGACATCGCTAGACTTAGACTACTGAGCCCTGAAGAAGACCTTATAGTCCAAATAGTCAAGTTTGTCTTCAACTATATGAAACACAAAAGACCGCTCGGCGACCCCAGTAGACAGAACGACAATGGTATAACGATAGTATTAAAAGAATTCTTCCAAGAAGGTGTTGTTCGTCAGGAAACGATCTTACATCTGAAAGATCGCTTACTCGGCTGGGTCGACAGTGAAATGGATCGTAGGAGCCTAGAGTTCCCGAACAAAAAATCGATTGTATGCGAAATTTGTAAGGGTATTAGGTACGCTTAAGAATCTTGTATTTTTATACCAATAGTTTTATATATGTCTAGGCTTAGACTGTTTGTGTGTCAGGGTGTATGTAGATAGGAGCTGGAAGAAAATACTCGGGACGATTTTAGACGTTTATTTGTAGTACTTTACAATTTTGTATTTAAATAAAATTTTACTAAATGAACTATGCTAGGTAATGGTACCTATCAGACGTAGACGCCGAAGACCGCGGTACACGCACTATATATAGGCACGATTTGTAGGGAGTAGGGAGATGGTGGCAGTGCGTCCCGCACCCCGCACTCCTGCGCGTTAACATACTCCCCCCGTTGAAGGTCACACCTTCAACTGTCCGTCCTCAGGCTCGAACAAAGGGCACAGGCGATTGATAGCTCTCCGCACCGTGCCATTAGCCGTCCTCACATCAGCTACTCTGGATACACCATCGTTACCCATGTGTAGGTCTTGTATACGTCCGATTTTCCATTTTAAGGGCGGCAGGTTACTTTCCTTGATTATGACCATATCTCCAATACGTAATGTAACATCAGGGTTGCGCCATTTGGTACGGTGCTGAAGCTCACTTATGTACTCGTGTTGCCATCTCATCCAGAAATGCTGCCTCATCTGTTCCAATAGTTCATATCTGTGGAGTCGATTACAGTTAATGTCTGTCAACACTGGCGAGGGAAGAGCTATCAGCGGTTTGCCGACGAGAAAGTGCCCGGGAGTCAGGGGATGGAAATCGTTGGGATCGGATGACATGGGACATAAAGGTCGGGAGTTTAATATAGCTTCTACTTGGCAAAATAAAGTTGAAAGTTCCTCATATGTTAAGTGCCTGTTCCCTAATATTCTTTTTAAATGGAACTTGGCGGATTTTACACCGGCCTCCCATAACCCTCCAAAATTCGGGGCATAAGGTGGAATGAATGCAAACTTCATGCCTTCATTACAACAAAATTCCGTTAACTTATCCTTATTAACTAATAAAAATTTATTAAGTTCATTGCTAGCACCTAAAAAATTGGTCGCATTATCACAACATATCAAATAAGGTTTAGACCGCCGAGAAATAAATCTCCTGAGAGACAGTAGAAATGCTTCAGTGCTTAGGTCGCTCACAACTTCTAAGTGCAGTGCCTTAGTAGCAAAACAAACAAATAAACACATATAACATTTGCTTATTTTACAACCGCGACCTTTCCTATCGGTTATGAAATAGGGACCCGCCAAATCAACTCCCGTGGTTTCGAAAGGCGTCCCGGGGTTCAGTCGCTGTTTAGGTAAGTTGCCCATAATTGGGACTATAGATTTAAATTTAAATCGCTTACATACTATACAATTCCTAACTACACTTCTAGCCACCTTTCTTGCATTAACAACCCAATAATTTTCTCTTACTGCTGATAATAATAACTGAGGACCCGCATGAAACAACTTATTATGTTCATTTTCAAAGATAAGCCTCGTTAATCTATGTTTATAATCTAAAACTAAAGGATGTTTCCTTTCATACAAAAACGATGAGTTAATAAGGCGACCTCCTACACGTATTACATTGAAGTGTGAATCCAAGAAGGGGCTAAGTGATAAAATTCTACTCTTGTTATGTAACGGCTTATTACTCAATAATCTATTATATTCATCACTAAATGCATCTAACTGCGCAAATTTAACCAAATACATTAAGCTATCATTTAACTCATCAGCCGTTAAATAACTACAGGTAAGTCTATCTTGCATTACTTTAATTCTACAATTTTTAATAAATCTAAGTACGTAGGCCATTGTACGTTGTACCATATTAAGTTTAGAATAACGCTCAAAGTCAAATAACATATTGTTTACGTTCGCATCTTTTACTAATGAGCCTACCTGCTTCATTTCTGGTAACGTTATACTATTTAACTTATAGTTACCCACATTAGGCCAATGAAATTCAACTAATGATAAAAAGTGAGGCCCACTCCACCACAAGGTTTGTATTTTATCATTCATCTGGTCTACTCCGCGAGAAATATAATCAGCTGGATTGTGTTCGGTTGGTACGTATCGCCATTCACAATTCTTAGTCAAACTATTAATTTGATTTACTCGATTTGCAACAAATACTTTTAATTGCTTTGGGGTAGCGCGCGATGTCCGCAACCAACCAAGCACTATCATCGAGTCTGTCCAGTAAACACAACGAGAAATAGTACATCGTAAGGAGTGGGTCACCTTATTTCCTAACTCGGCGGACAACAGCGCGCCGCATAACTCGAGCTTAGGAATGGTTAAACCTTTTAATGGGGCGATCCTTGATTTAGAACAAAATAACCGTACATGAATTTCTCCGTTCTGGTTCACAGAACGCACATAAACACATGACCCATATGCACTGGCCGATGCATCACAAAAAATATGAATTTCGATATTCACTGCATCCTTACACATCGCCTGTCTAGGTACTTCTATGCAACTAAGGGAATTCATATTTTTTATGAAGTTATACCACCTTTTTTTTATTTCATCGTCTACTGGATCATCCCATTCCAATTTGCATAACCATAGCTTTTGTAAGATTAATTTAGCTTTAACAATAAATATACTTAAAAGACCTAATGGGTCAAAAATTTTTGCAATAGAAGATAATATATTTCGTTTTGTGATTTTTTCATGCATATCTACTTGTACTGAAAATTTGAACAAATCAGCCTCAGGTGACCATGTCAAACCTAAAGTACTGGTAACTGTTTTAAATTCGGTAAGTTCTTGTACTTCATTTAATTGGTTTTCTACAAACAATTGATTTGCATTCGATCGGAATTTTCGCAAATTAAAACCGGCTGAACTTAACGATTTAGTAATTAATCTGCATATACGATTTAAACCTTCCTCTGTCTCATGACCCGTTAATAAATCGTCCATGAAAAAATCGTGCTTAATTATCTCCTTAACATCTGGATTCTCACACTCATATGCTAGTTGCAACAGACAACGGGTACTTAAGTACGGCGCGGACGCGGTTCCGTAGGTAATAGTATTTAATTTTAAATGTTTTACTGGGTCATGCTCGTTCTCCCTCCATAATATCATTTGCAAATGCCTTTGACTTTCAGAAATTAATATTTGTCTATACATTTTTTCAATGTCTGAAGTCAAAACATAATTATGTTGTCTAAATCTGAGCAATATACTTAATAAATCATCTTGAATTACCGGTCCCACCATTTGTATGTCATTCAACGAATACCCGGTACTAGTTTTCTCGGAGGCATTAAATACAACCCGAAGCCTTGTGGTCTCGCTCTTTTCCCTAATAATCGGGTGATGCGGTAAATAACATGCAAACGGAGGTCTGTCACTCTCAGATAAGTGATTTAATTGTTCATATTCATTGATAAAATCTACATAAGTACCTTTTACGTGAGGCTGCCTTTTAAACCTTTTCTCCAAACTTATTAAACGAGATTTGGCCTTTACAAACGAGTCTCCCAATACAGAAGGAGAAGTATGGAAAGGCATTTTTACACAAAATCTTCCATTTTCAGTTCTATACATATTTTTTACAAAGTGTTTTTCACAAAATTCTTCTTCAGTACTAATCGGTAATTGGTCTATACATATAACTTCCTCAACCTTCCAAAATTTCTCCAACTGTTCACTAACATTTCTAGCTAAGTTACATTTTGCTTCATATTTAGGTATGCATATATCCACGGGACCCGTAACCAGCCAACCTAACTTAGAACTCTGCAGTGTGGGAAGGCCCTTACCTAATTTTACTTGTTGACCTGTTACAAGTTCCCAAAACAAATCGGCTCCTATCAATATATCTACCTCAGAGGGCTCATAAAATCTGCTATCTGCCAAATCTACCAATATGTCACCCGGAATATCCAATTTATTTACATTTACCTTTACACTTGGCAACATATTAGTAATTCTTGGTAAAATCATACAATTAACTCCTACAGAAAAATTATTATGTAATGAGTTTATTACGAAGTTACTACTTTCTACTAATTGTAGTTTAGTATTTCCTATACCATTAATATTAAAGTTATGATCTATCCGTTTGCAAGGTAATCCCAGTTTGTTACAAAAACTTTCCGTTACTAATGATATTTGACTACCTGAATCTAACAATACGCGAGCTACGTAATACTTATTTTTCATTTCGCTAAAAACTTTAACAAGCGCGGTCGACAAAAGAACGTATTGAGTAGCAACTGTTGATAAGGAAACCGGTTCCGCGCCGGGCGGCACATACCGCGTAGGCACAGCGCAGCCCGCGGCGGCCGGCAGCTGAGTCGGTGGCGATTCGAATCCAGCCACAACTCCGACTGACGACGTCGAGTGTGACGTAACCGTAGTGACATCTTGGGTCGGACTCACCCCTTTACTGGTGTCCTCGGATTGAGGTCTATTTCTATGCAATAATGCGTTATGTTTATATTTACAAATTTTACAACCGAGTGATTTGCAGTTATAAGCCCGGTGACCCGGTTTAAAACAGTTAATACATAATTTATTCTTAGAAATAACATTGTTTCTTTCATCCAAACTCATAGAAATAAACCTCGTACATTCAAATAGGCGATGATCTTGATTACAAATGACACAGTTATTATTAAAATTACGGTTACTATTTGCTTGCGAGGATGCGACAAAACTAGCTGCTTTCTCATTTTTAATATTCGATTTACTTGGCCTCGCCGCTTCTAGTACATCCGCTCGATCGCGTAAAAACTTAAAAAACTCATCGAGGGTAGGAACCTCTCCTAACGAACTTTTATGTTCCTCCCACCTTCGACTCGTTGCATTATCCAGTTTATTTACTGTTAAATGGATAATAATAGTATCCCAATGTTCTACTGGTTGGTCTAACGTCTTTAAACCTCTTAAATTCCTAGTTACATTATCAATTATAAGACGCAGTGATTTATCAGACTCCTTATTTATGCCTTCCATATTAAATAATGACTTCATGTGATTGGTTATAAGAAGGCGTCTATTATTATACCTTTCACATAATAAGTCCCACGCTACACGATAGTTGTCAGAACTAAAGGTTAAGGATTTAATTATCAAAGCGGAGCTACCCTCTAACGAGGATCGCAAGTAATGGAACTTATTTATTGTTTCAATACAATCATTTTTATGAATTAATGCCTCGAATGTGTCTCTGTACTCTAACCATTGACTATAATTACCATCGAATGTTGGTAATTTAATCGTAGGTAATTTTATTGAACCAGAAAATGAGTTCGCACTTTCGAAACTACCGGTTTGCTTTATAGTTGGATGGGCCAGACTTTTCCTTCTAATGTTATATTCTTCTATTTTCTCTAAAATACACTGACCTTGAGAAATTAATAAATAAAATTGACCTTCTATTTCAGAACGAATTTTCATTTGTTCCTCTGGATTTTCAGATTCTATTTCAATTTCAGATTGTAAGTCATCAAAAGTGGAAAAACATGCTTCTAGTTTGGATAATCTTAACCTTAACTCGGAAATTTGCTGATCAGTTAATTTATCTAAATTTGTAATGTCCTCTATGTAACCTTTAAAAATTGTCAATCTACCTTTTATATAACTTCTCTTTTTTATTGGATCTGCGAGTTTCCTGGAAGCTTGAGACATTGTTTCTAATACGACCAATCCTACGTTGTGTTAAATAAATTAATTGCAATTGGATATCAGGAACTTTACCAATAATTTGCCAAATATTTGCACACGGTTCAAATAAGTAGGTAGGAAGGAAAAAAATGGAACGGGCTCACCTCGCCTCGTGGCGTTTGGAAATTCCTTTTTATAACTCTCTCTTCCCTTTATCCTTGGATTCCTTGACTTTGTCCTTCAATCCTTTTTATTCCTCAATATCCTGGTCACGGCACCAAAAAATGTCTAGGCTTAGACTGTTTGTGTGTCAGGGTGTATGTAGATAGGAGCTGGAAGAAAATACTCGGGACGATTTTAGACGTTTATTTGTAGTACTTTACAATTTTGTATTTAAATAAAATTTTACTAAATGAACTATGCTAGGTAATGGTACCTATCAGACGTAGACGCCGAAGACCGCGGTACACGCACTATATATAGGCACGATTTGTAGGGAGTAGGGAGATGGTGGCAGTGCGTCCCGCACCCCGCACTCCTGCGCGTTAACAATATAGATCAGTTTTTTTATAAGATATTGCTGGCATTAGCTTCGCTGAAGATGCGTCATAACTTCACAGTTATTATGAATACAATTTGCTTTGTTAACCGTTGCGATGTAGGTATATATATGTAGGTATACACTTGCTATTGTTCGATACTTCGATAGCTTTCTTTGGACACGTAGACAATTGTAAACACTTACTAAAGAGCTTATCATGAGGAAAATAATTGCATTAGACTAAAATAATTGTATTTATAAAAGAGAATATTGTTCACATAACAGTCCTTTATAGACTTTACAGTGACGGATTTCACAAATAGTGACTCGTAAACACAATTCTCGTCTACAGCACTGATACTTATAATCAATAACGATTTGGTGAACCGTAGACTGAAATGAGTAAATTATTAAAAAAAAAAAAAAAACAATACATATCAAAACTGTCCAAATATTTAAAAAACTAAGAGTATAAAACAGTTTTATTAAAATTCAGTTCCAATTTACAAAGATATTTGTATTAACATGTGATAGATTTTACACTGTGATAATGCACCACTGATTACTAATTCTTAGGTTATTGTAACAATTAAAATTGCACAAAATATAGTGCCTTTTAGATTGTGTAAAATCTCATTATAGAAAATGTTGTAATATATTTACACGCAAATAGTAGATATAAATTATAATTATACATTTAGAAAAGTAAGTTACGTAGTAAAACGATGTATAATTACTAATTATTGTTATATAAAATAATAAACTGTCTTATCTCTCATCCGTCTAAGTGTTTTGACCTCGATTGACGTTTATCATCAGCATGACTTCATCATTTATTAGTCTAGTCCTGAGTGCTACCGTGCGATTAGATAATAATTTCAATTCATTTTTTACTTTTCAAATTTTGCTTTGGAGTTAGTATGGGGCCATTCAAGTATTACGTAAGCACTTCAGGGAGGTGGGGGGGCTGGATGATGATACGTCAGCAGTATATAATTTTTAGTTTTTTAAAAGAATAATGTTGATGTTCCAAAATCACATGAAGTGAGCAGACACACAGCACCGAGCAGGAAATGTTCAATGTTATAGTTTAAAATCCGTGTATCATTGACTAAGGACAGTTAATTTGAGTTGTTTTGTTCCTCTATTTGAAGCCTATTCCTTATTTTTAGACATAACTACTGATCATGAGTTAATAACGAAACCAGAACACATTGAAAAATCCATGTACCACTGTTTACGTAAGCATGAGGGGGGGGATAGAGCTTTGCTTACTATTGCTGACGAGGGGGGGGGTTGAGATTTGCCAAAAATCTGCTTACGTAATACTTGAACGGCCCCTATGGAAAAGTAATGAAAGCTAAAGGCGCATAACACACCAATTTAAAAAAAAAACGACGAAATCAAGATGTTGTGAGGTGCAATGATAATAATAATTATGCAATTCTGTTTACTTTTATGCAATTTGATACAGTTGCAAAAAATTTGTGCTTCTAGGTTTGGCTGATTTGTATTGCCAAGATATGTATTGAGTACATGCACAAGAAAATAGGTTGGCGTTGGCGCTGCCCATAGGGGTAACCCAGTAACCCTAATTACCAATTTTTTTATGATTTCACTACACCATTGTATTTCGATGTGCTGAATGCCGATAGCCTCCGAGTTAAATAGGTACCTAGCTGTAAAACATCTCGAAAGACAAACAACAACACAAAATTATGAGGCTTTTTTATGGTGGGTAAAAATCATCCAATGACAACTCCCGCCCTTGGGTGAAGCAAGAGTTAGTGTAAGACTCTTACTGACTAAAAACCCACCCCGTTCCTACGTTGCCTTTCATACCAGGGCCGAGTCTTTCTTTCAGAAACGAAACCTTGGCCTCAGTAGGCTTCTACAGGGTCCCTACGGTTTGCTGATAACTCCTTGAGGCGCACGGGAACAGTGCGCGCCGTCGACTACTTGGGCTTGGTCCGGACGGTTACCGGACGATCGGACAGTGAGCTACCCATTGCTCACCGTCCGCAAGCCCGCGCCTACGGTGGCCGAAAATCGGGATTGGAATCCCGGCGGCATTGCTACGGAAAACTAATGAAAACTGCAACAAACAAGTTTCATACCAATATCATTAAACCAAGATCAATAAATTAGTCGCAAATGGGAATTCCCGAATCACTCAGCGTGTATATTACGCCATAGACTTATTGGAATGGGGCCGGCCACACATCTTATGGTACTTACACACCAACAAGTAAAATGAACTAGCAAACTTTTTATTTCTGGCAACCCTCTGTAATCGCAAAACTTGTCTATGGTCGGTGACTTTCTTGCGACGTCGAAGACACAGCGTGTCCATAGCAAGACCGGTGAAGCTCAGAAACTCAGAACGGCCTTCATTCACTATTTCATTGCAGTCTATAGCGGTGGTGTGTCTGAATTAATATAGGTACGTATTTTTTCAATAATAATAATAATTATAAATACCTAATTATTTAATTTTATTATTAGCATTGTAGTTTGTTAGTGCGAATAATTATAGCCAAATATAAATGGCTGTGAGTCACTGTCACAGCAATAAAACGCGCCATTGAATGGAAACGACGATGCATGGATGATAATGTGACCCATTTTTTCGTTCAATTACCTACTGTTTTACTTCGTTCTATGTGTATTATTTATACCTACTACCTATTTATTTATTTGTTATGTACTTACATACGTACCAATCTTTATTTATAAATATCCTATGTCGACAACTAAAACTTTATGATCGTTCATTGAAAACACATGAATTGTTTAATTCATGCTAAGTTTCAGTTTCATAATGGTAGGTAAATCTCGGATACGAACGCCTGCGCGTGCGATCAAGGTTATGTCTTTAAGAGCTAATTTTAGATGCTGAGTGTTATGGAATACAAACTACTATACTCCATCTGTTTATGTACTTAACTAAATGTAAGTATACAACCTTCATATGTCTTATGTAAAAATTGTTTAAAAATGCCATAGCCATTTACAAATTAACTATTTACCTACCTAAATCGATATTAGGTAATTAACTAAATTTAAATAATCTTTGTCTTCTATACGATTTTTGTTTTTTAAATTAAAGGACTTCAAGATTGTTTACTTTTAGTTAAGTACCTACTTAAACAGACGGAGTAGGTATAAGAACATATTTTTATGTTAATACATTACTTATGGAATTAGTAATATTACAATTATTTGCTCATTTTGTCTTTACTGTGCTTGTTTTATATACCTACTTAAAAATATTATTTGACAATTGATTGTTTTTTTAGCCGTAATCAAGATGGAAGACCCAAATAAACGTCTTGACATGACCGCAGTCGAGATACAACAGGAATATTATGAAACAGTTGGCGATGCCGATTGGGAATTGTAAGTACCAACCTACCTATTTAATGCCTAGTTTACAAACATGTGGGCCCAGCCTCGGCCAATCGCTATTGTGTAGCCATTGTAACTGAGAAACGCCGCTTACACAATGGCGATTGGATGAGATAAACTAGGCATTAACTCTCCTTTTTGGGAGATCATCAAATAACTTCTCCCACTCTAGGGTCGAAAGACAGGCTTATCTTCTTATCTTCAGTTGCCCTTTGCGTTCCAGGGCTTTTTTAGGGCTACGGAGACTCCTTCAATCTCGCAGCCCAGTTCTATAGGCTCGATCCTGATTAGGTTTTGCCCTATGGGTGGCCTGATTTTCGGCTTATTTTATAACATGGCCGGGTAGTCGGCGTCCGTTAACACCGCTTCCACTACGTGTATGAGCTCTAAACACTTATGTAACACTAGTTTAGTAAATTAATAAACTTAAGTCTAATACAGTCTAAGGTATCTGTTTTTTGTTTTGTTTGGACAACATCAAGTGACTTCTTCAGACTAAAACCCACCTAAGTTTCTTCAGTAGCCCTTGTCCCTTTGTGTTCCAGAAACACAGATTAGCTACCTTTTCAGAATTGATACATACCATGACCTTGGTAGGGCGGAGCACACAAGAACGAGAGAAGGAATCAGATGAAATCTCACTTAAAAAAAAAAAGATTTAATTATGATGATGGTTTTAATGAGTATAATACCTATGTATAATTTTATAAATACATTAGGTTAATATACTATGTCGTTACCGCAAAAATTTTTGATTGAGAAATGAGCCGAGCAAATTGCAAAAAGCTTTCAAAGATTTCAATTTTGCGGGCTACCGTGGAGGATGTGGATTCACTTCAAGTAGGCACACAACAAAAAAACTGTAGAGTATGCGTCAAAATAGTTGAACCAAAATGGCCGTCGTTGCTATGGTTGCGCATTGAAGGTCGATCGCCATTTTGTTTCAACTTCTATGTCGCGTGTTGTAAGTAGGTACGTTAACCAACTCACACATCCAAACGCAGCCCGCGTATAATAGGTAGGTACTTACTACCTGAGTAGTTAAGCTAAGACACCTTATCTAGAAATGTTATCATATTACTTTTCACATTTACATAATTCAAGCAGTTATTCGTGGTTAAGTAGGTATATGCTTCACTGACTCACTATTCAGTCACGAAGCTATTCAGTAAGTAGGTATTGCAGTAGGTAGGTACCTTAATTTTTATCTATAATCTGTACTTAATTTCTGTACCTAATCTGTCTGACCCAGTGAGCGTTGAATAGTAAAAATGATACCAGACAACAATTTTAAATAAAAACTGTTTTTATTATCGCCTTCGCCCCGGTTACGGTAATCTATTTTATATGAAAATCTATCAAAACAAACCAAAGAACGCAACAGAAGCCCTAAGCCCATTACTTCTAAACTCAGCGATTACCACAGCGTTACTCAAAACAGATAGTCTATCCGAAACTCACTCTTACTACTAAGTACAACATAAAGGGTGATGATCGGTTGATGGTACCAATTAGTGTCATTATTATTATTATTATTATTATGAGCCTGTAGTGTCCCACTGCAGGGCAAAGGCCTCCCTTCCATTCTTCCACTCTTCTCTATCTTTTGCCACTTCCGGCCAATCCTTTAGAAAGGAGTCCAAATCGTCACGCTATCTCCTTCTGGGCCTACCGCGTCGCCGGCTCCTGCTGTTCGGGATCCAGTCGTTGGTTGCTTTCGCCCAATTCTCTTGCGACATGCGGCAGATGTGGCCTGCCCAGTCCCATTTTAGTTTAGCGGCTGAATATCCTACATCTGCAATTTGTGTTTTGGAACGAAGTATACTGTTCCTTATGCGGTCTATTCTTTTGACACCGAGAATACTTCGTTCCATTGCTCGCTGGCAGACCCCGAGTGCGGACTTCTGACGTTTCGTTAATGACCACGTTTGCGCTCCATAAGTGAGGGCGGGAAGAATGCACATGTCCATGAGTTTCCTTTTAAGGGAAAGTGGAAGTGATCCTTTCATTAGGTGTTTCATCGACCAATAGTTCTTCCAGGCGCTTTCGGTGCGTCTAGCAACTTCTTTATCTTGCCTTGCCTGGAAAGAGACTATTTGGCCGAGGTATATGTACTCATGGACATATTCAACCTCCACGCCCTCGATGTCTATTCTACGTTTCGTGCTGTTCGTCATTAACTTTGTCTTCGTCATGTTCATTTTGAGTCCGACCTCGAGGCTAGCATGGCTCAGTTGTTCGAGCATAAGACGTAACTCAGCCGCTGAAGAAGAGAAAAGGACAATGTCATCAGCAAAGCGTAGATTAGTTAATCTTCTTTCCCCGACGACAATGCCCTTGTCTCTCCAGTGTTCATCAAGGTTTTTAAACACTTCTTCAAGCGTTGCTGTGAAGAGTTTTGGAGATAACGGATCACCTTGTTTGACTCCTTTTCTAATTGGAAAAGATTGGCCAGCAGTGTCCAAATGTATAGCAGCTGTACTGTTTAGGTAAATTCTTTCCAATAATTGAATGTAGGTTTGTTCTATTCCTTGTTTATTTAGTGTTGTAAATATGGCTTTGTGTGATAGACTATCAAAAGCTTTGGAGTAGTCTACGAACGCGAGGTATAATGGTAAGTTAAATTCTTCGTGTTTTTCTAACAGTTGGTTCAAAGAGTGTAGGTGGTCGGTAGTGGATAAGCCGCGGCGGAAACCAGCCTGTTCAGGAGGTTGGTGGAGGTCTAGCTGACTTGAAATACGGTTTTCTAGGATTTTGATGAAAGTCTTGTACAAATGTGAGACGAGGCTAATAGGTCGATAGTTGCCTATTTCCGATTTGTCTCCCTTTTTGTGTAGCAGAATAATGTTGGAGTGACAGAAGTGACTTGGGAATATGCCTGTTTTCAAAATTGAATTAAATAAATTACAAATATGTGGTAATAAAAATTGTTCCCCCACTCGCAGTGACTCCGTTGTGATGCCATCTTCTCCCGGGCTTTTGTTGTACTTCATGGCACTTAAAGCCCTATGAACTTCATAGCCAGTTATCATAGGTATATCCTCAGGACATGAGTAAACCTCATCTGCGAGCTGGAAATTGATGTTGTCGTCTGAATATAAAGCTTTGTAAAATTGCGTGCAAATTTGAATTAATTTGGCCTTATCTCCTTGTCTCACACCGTTATTGTCCTTCAAGTGTGTTATTGTAGATCTGCCTGCATCCATCCCACGCATAGCCAACCTCAAGGAACGGTTATTCGCTAAAGCGGAGTGAGCCAGTTCAGTGTTGTAAATTCTGATATCTTTTCGTATACTCCGCTTGACTTTTCGGTCTAGCTCTCTGTACTCGAAAGACTGATAGGGCAGATTTTGTCTCTCGTCTATAAGACGGACAGTGTTATCTGTAAGTTTTTTTTTGTTTGTTTTTGATACACTTTATATGCTGACTAGCTGTTTTTATAACGTATTTTATGTTATTATACTGTGTTTGCACGTCTTCTGAATTTTTTGACTCTAAAATACTGAAACTGTTTTTGATTTGTAAGTTAAATTTTTCTTTGTTTGCTATTAATGTAGTTTTATCTATACGTTTTATTGAATTTTTAATCATTTTGCAGCGGTAAATTTTCATGTTGAAACCAATTACGATTCTAAGTGCTCGATGATCTGAACTAAATTTCATACTGTTGAGGACTTCGACATTCTTTACTATTTGTTTGTCTGAGGAGAGACAAAAGTCAATCTCATTCCTCGTGTAACCGTCTGGAGAGATCCAGGTCCATCGGCGTTGTGGCTTTTTAGGAAAAAAGCTGTTACTAACACTTAAGTTTTGCCCAAAAGCGAATTCTAGAAGGCGTTGACCACGTTCATTCCTATCTCCCAAACCGTACGGTCCTAAAATAGTTGCGTTATCAGATGTTATTCTTGGCCCAATCTTGGCATTATAATCGCCTATGATTACTGTCCAATTTCCTCTATGTTCATCGCATGCATTGTTAAGCTGGTCATAAAACTCTTCCACCTCATCATTACTATGCGAAGATGTTGGAGCATATACCTGGATTACCGTAAAGACCTTTCTTTCTGCCGCACGAAACTTAAGCAAAGCGATTCTATCGGAATAAGCAACAAATTCTATTATATTATCCTTCCAACGTTTTGAGATCAGAAAACCAACACCATATCTCGTGTTGGTTTCTCCATTATGGTAAAAGATATTATTTTCCCTTTCCACTGTGTTTTCACCCTCTCTTCTCACCTCTGCCAACCCGATTATATCCCAGTTGATCTTTTCTAATGCCTGCTCCAATTCTAGCATTCTTTCCTCGGTTCGCAATGTGCGTACATTAAATGATAAAATTCTAAGATTATCGGTGTCCTTTTTACGTTCCGTAGTTGTTTGGCAGTAGACCCTCGCTCGGAGATTATTCACCCCGACCCCAGGGTGCACCTGCGTACTGCCAATAGCCATGCACTGACTGGAGTCGCCGAGCACTTGGGGAGTGGCTTGATTGTTGTGATTCATATTAGGAAGGGGTTTAGACAGTTTAACCCACCACGCTTGTCTAATGCGGGTTGATGGGTGAGCAGTGAACCTCCTGACTGGGTTCGTAGGCGCCGTCGTTGACGTGCTAGACGTTCTTCCGCCACCGCCTTAAATCAACATCCTGCTCTGATGTCGACTGTTATATCCGGACCTTTAGAAAATATTTCTTTCCTGAGCCCTCGGATACCTTAAGTTGGACCCTTTTCTAAAGCCAGGGTCACACGGGTTTACTAGATGTTTTTAGTAATCGGTTCCCTTAGTCGACTTTTACGACCTGCGCGGGATGATAAGCAGCTGATACATTCTATGTTTTTCTTTTACTCCCAGATCAGCACGGAAGATAGTATAGTTAGTGTCATATAAATAGAAAAACAAAATGTTTGCGCATGTTACGAGTATTGCTAACTTCTAAATATTTTTTCTCGTTAATGGCCAGATCAAATTGTATTCTGATCGACCCATCTTCACTGACAGGACTTTTGTAGCCAATAAGCAATATAAATGAGATGAGAGCAGTAGTGGCCGAGTGAGAGCAGTAGTAGCCGAGTGGTAATTGGCCCCGACTTACGAGTCGTGAGTTCAAACCCAGCCAGGCACATTACTTTGTGTAATTTATTTCATCACCACTGCTCTCAAAACGGTGAAGGAAAACATCGTGAGGAAACCGGCATGTCCTAGAACCAAAAATTCGAAGACATGTTACATTCACCAATCCGCACTGAGCCCGCGTGGTGGATTACGGCCCATTCCCTCACCTAGAGAGGAGGCCTTTGTCCCAGCAATGGAAACATTAAAAGGCTGATGATGAAGCCATATAGAGAGAAGGTGGTCCAAATCGAGTGAGACGTACAATCATAGTTGACATAAACGTCTCGCATGACGAGAACCTCGTAAAATTCGAGAAATATAAGTATTTTGACTTGGCTTGCGAGTTTATCGACATGTGGAATCAGGGACTCAGCGATCATTATACCTATCGATAGTCGAGTCAGCCATCGAACAATCCCTTATACCTAAAACCCCTAAATAATATTAGCAGTATCTACTTCTGTATTGTTATAAGGTTCCTCCCTCTGGAACCTTGACCGGCGGTAGTTTGAATTCTGTCTGTTGCCAATACAATACCTACATTACAATATTTAATAACATTGCATAGGCACAGAATGTTTTGCTTTCGCATTCGCTCCTTCAGGCTCTTCCATTCACTACATTTCTGACATAATTTCATTACGCAGAAAACACAACCCACAGCACTTTTACGAGGAACAGACGGCGAATTTTACATCTTTAGTTCTCGTGATAAATGACCTTAATTTTAGCAGTCAAAAGACAGATCTACTGATGGACGCAGGCCTCACCCAAGCATCGTCTCATCGACTTGTTCTCTTGTTTGTTACTTCTCGAATCCAGGAGACTCCCGCCACGGTAATATTATCTATACAGTATTCCAACTTCATACAAACGGTCGAAGCGCGAGCTATACCTACGCGCCTCGGTTTCAGCATGCGTTCGGCAAGCAAACAGTCGTGACTGTGCCGCAGTGACGAACGGACTGTATGTTGTTTTTTAACAATAACCGCGCGATTTTTTCGCTAAAAAGAAGTCAAGTACATATTTACTTACATATTTTATAAATCGGGTAGGATATATATTGTCTGTTTTGAGCTCCGTATGGTATTCCGAAATACCGCTCACCGAAAGGACGGTTTTCCGATAACACTCTACTCCGACGGTTAGTTGAACGAAAAAATAATTGGCCGATGACACGTTTCGCCGATAATATTATTCATTGACGGTTGGTAGTCCGAATGAATCCTTCGCCGATGTAACGGTTCACCGAAAACACTCTTCAACAACGACGACAGTTTACGCTAGCTATTATATTTTATAATAATGTACAATGCTGCTAAACAATACTGTTGTTGTTGTTGTTGTTTGAAAGAAAAACTATCCATTTGGCAAAAGAATTCCCCTACAACGAGTGCTATCGGCGAAAGATTCGTTCGTTTAACCAATCGTCGTTGAAGAGTGTTTTCGGTGAACCGTTACATCGGCGAAGGATTCATTCGGACTACCGACCGTCGATGAATAATATTATCGGCGAAACGTTTCATCGGCCAATTATTTTTTCGTTCAACTAACCGTCGGAGTAGAGTGTTATCGGAAAACCGTCCTTTCGGTGAGCGGTATTTCGGAATACCATACGGAGCTCGTCTGTTTTTGGTTTTTAAAATTAAGCTTTATATTAGAATGAGAATTTTTTATACTAATAAAGCATTTCATACGTCTCAGTCGATGCGCAAATATTTTTCGGTCGCAAAATAAGACCGATTTATTATTCAAACATAAATATGGTTTTAGAAAAAAAGCTGCCAATAAAAAAATTCCTGTTTATATTAAAAAGTATATTTACAAGCACAAAACTAAATGGAAACACAAAGTAGAAAAATGTAATTAAAATGCTGGAGGCGGGTAGCCCTATCGCATGTTTACGTACCGCGCGGCTGCAGGTATTTATTTCAAAGAAACGGCCGAGTTACAATACTATATAGATAATATTACCGTGCTCCCGCGGTTGTTTCCAATACCTCATATTTCCAGGTATGAAAAAAAAGACAGAAGATATCTTCTCCAAAAGATTGCAGTAGCTCTTTGTGGGCCGCCCAGTAAAGAGGGCAATTTAATGGACTGTGTGAAAGGCAAAGATACTGAACTGAAGTTGGAAGGGTATGAAGCGCGCGACGAAGATACTTGTATGAAAGTGTTCGACAAGATTCTAGAACAAGGTAACTAGCTAATATATTGTACATAAGTATAATAATTTGGAACGGCTAGGCACATTGATTGATAATGTACATGATCAAGCACACTCGTCATGGCTGCGATAGTGCAACCTGAAACAAGGTGGGCTACGTATACGATTCAACGCGAACGAGATCGCGAATCGATGCGGTCCGATGTGGGTAAAAACAATTGATACTCAATTTTGTTGGCCTACGTAACCAACCGCACGTGGGTTCAGAGCAGACGAGCGAAGCGAACTGGACGCAATCAGTTGACATTATTGGCGAATTTTTGTGGTGCGGCGCATTGTTTTACATAAATGGTGGCTGAAGTGTCGACAACACGCGCACGTCATCGAACAGATCTGCTTCGGATCGCTTCGAAATCGCATTCGCATTTGCATCGCCCACGTAGGACGTTGCGTAAGCTTCGCGATCGCGACGCATGAGCGAATAATATTTGAATTAAATACCTTAAATGGAAGCTTCTAGCAACCTAACACTAACAATGTCTGCATTTTTCAGCAAAATATTCCCACAACGGTGAAAATCTAATAATATCCGTGCTTCGAGTCGTCTGTGTCATTCCAAAGCGAGAAATAGGGTTCTTCGAAAAAACCCCAGGAGACTATTGGCTCGATCTTCACACGAAAAAGGGAGACTCTGTTCATTGTTTAGTGTTCCACGTGTTCAGTATAAGGAAATGTATTTCCATGAATCCTAAAGGTGAGTTTATATACCTACTCCGGTAACAACAAAACAATACAAAATAGTATAAATAAAGATAAAGTATGTTGAATTCAGAACGAAACGTAGGATGCTAAGTTTTAATTCTGAACGCAGTGAGGGATTTACATAATTAACTCCCGAGCACTGCGAGTGGGGGGTGTGGAAGTGTGGTGGGTAGGTGAGGATAGGGTAGTATGACATAAAAAAAATACAACCGACTTCAAAAACCACCAAAAAATGCAAAATAACTTTTAATTTCGGAAGTCGGTGTTTCTATAATAGTTTGGTCTCTTCGCTATTTAACACCGACTTCCGAAATTGAAAGTTATTTTGCATTTTTTGGTGGTTTTTGAAGTCGGTTGTATTTTTTTTTGTAAAAAGTTTTTTATTTCACACTTTTTAGTAGTAGTACCCCTCAGCCCAACTTAAATAGATAGGTACCTTCCGCCATTCGGTTTCATCATCAAATCATCATGACAATTCTAATAATTCCAAACACGGCTAGAATACACTGATTTATTACAAAGTTCTGGCTCTTACCTACCTTCCGTCTTCATCATCAGATCAGTTCTCCCCTTTTTCCTTTAGTCAGCCACCGACTACATGTATAAACAAAGCAATTTTACTTGTTACGACAGTTCTGCTAAGGTTTTTTGAAGAGTTCCGTTCTATATCTTCGTAGTTCATCATCAGATCAAAACAATATTTCTATGGGACCAACTCGAGAGTATAATCTTTCAATCAAAACAAAAATTTTCAAAATCAGTCCACAATTGACCGAGATATCGGCGAACAAACACATACAAACGACAGTTCTGCTATGAATTTTTGAAGAGTTTCGTCCTATATCTTCGAAGTTTATCATCAGATCAAAAAGATATTTTTATGGGACCAATTCGGAAGTATAATCTTTCAATCAAAACAAAAAATTTCGAAATCGGTCTACCATTGACCGAGATATCGGTGATCATACATAAAAAAAAAAAATAATACATACAGCCGAACATAGAACCTCCTCCTTTTCGAAGTCGGTTAAAAAGGGTATTATCGAGCAGATACAATTATTTATCAGCACATAAGATCTAGATACTAAACCCATTAGAACTTAAACTAGGACTAAATATAATAAAACGAGTAGAATTTTGATGCTCAGCTCAGTAATTAATTAAGTCCACTATCTACAGGAAAAGTTTTTAACCAGTGCGCAAATTTTGACATAATAAACTTGAATATATTTTAATAAACACGTATTTTTTATTTTGATATGTTACAATAGTAAAAAATTTAGTTAACGCTTACGAGACTTGTTTACTCAGAAATTTATTTTATGGACTTCGCTTGCCAGTCCGTCGACTGGTCGCCCGATTCACGCCGCGCGTCGACCGCTCGCCTGACGCGCCAGCTGGTATCAGAAGTACTCACGCGCGCTCGCTCTATGCGACGGTACCTACTAACGCGGTGCGATTATTGACCCCAGTTTAGCGATACAATTTTTTAAGTTTAGACTGTGTAAAGTTATTTGTAAACGTAATTCCAATTTATCCTTCATACTTTCATGGGCTTAGGACCATCAAAATGCAGAAAATAAATCATAATAAATAAGTAAGAAAGTAGGTAATACGTTTTAATCCATTCAAAATAAAACATTTAGGTATGATAGGTATTTAGACATGGTACAATTTAGATTGAAACAATTGCATTTTGGCGTATTTAAAAAATTGTGGTGTGATTTAAAAGGCTCGACGTGGTGCTGGGTCTGGGTCATGGAGTTGTTGTACCGGCTGAAAGTGGTATGGATGGAGTCCGGCTGTATTTAGCAGCTTCCATACTGCGCTTTGGCTAACACCAAAACGTCGTTCTGCGTCGTAGGTACTGGCTCTTGGATTGCGTTCAAAAAAATCGGCTTCGACTGCCAGTCGAGGTCTGCCAGACCCTTGTGCGTGGCTCGGTGTTCTGAACTGGCCGTGATCAAGCAGCCTTTGGTTAGCTGCTAAAATTGTCCTCTCATTAGGGACCGTAGGATTGAGGATCCCTTGGGCTCGCATACGAGGTACGCTCTCCCTTTCGTATCTTCTTCGTGCTGCTCGTAAATTTTCATTGCTTAACAAATACACTCGCACCATTTCATAATACTCGCGGTGAGTAAAATGAGACATTGTCACTACGCTAGACTAGTACGCGGCACACGCGCAGGGACGGCGAAGGGCGCGAACGTCCGACCTCCGCTTCCTTAAGTGACGTACTGCGTGTGCATGCGTTTTGTTTATCAAACGCCGGCGCCGCATGCCCCCGCACCCCCGTCTCGTGCTCTGGGCGTGGTCCAGCGGCCGGCGGCCTTCGCGTTTTCATTCATGCTCATTCATAGTATTACTATTAAATTATATCCATGTCTTGCTTATTTCAAATTGGGACAAAGTGGAAAAATGAGAAAAAAAAAGTCATAAACTAAAAATGGAAATGTGTTCTATTGCTTACACTGAGCCACCAAAAAAAATTTACGCAGTGGTTAAAAAATTTTCCTGTATAAGTATGCCACAGAGAGTAAGGATCCGTACCCATCAATATTAAAACTACGCCCTTTTTCATCCATTTTTCTTTACTATCACCCATATTTTTGCAAAGTTTTGTTGTTCATCTTATTTAACAGAACCACATACTTTACATTTATTTCTTTCCAATTGCAGTGAAGGGATGCAAATTGTTCATAGACCACGATGCGAGGGTATATGAAACCTGGGTCGACTATCTGACTGAAAATAAACTACCGAAATGTGTGATGGTTGTGCCCCAAAATGGGGAATATTCAGGAACGTTGGGTCAGGTAAGCTAGTCATTTTTTGTTGGGGAATCGCGACTACAGAGAAACCCAAATACAGGGGAGGTCATCGGTCTTAGAAAAGTATGAAACCAGGGAAACTATTTTTTACTATTTTTTAAATAGAAACCAATTTTTGAATAGACATTTTAAGATACATATGATTCCAGGGGAATCAAGTAAAGCTGAGTAGGTTTCGACTAATAACAGCCTAAACGATGGAATAATATGGCAATTGTTCATCAACAGAACGGAGTTATGCCAGCTGTGAATCTGACCGTGACGGCTTCTCCAGAGCTGGGGGCTGGTGCGAAGGTGCTTAATGCTGTCGACAATATAAGCACAGGTGAGCTCTATGAGAAGTAATCGTTGCTGGACGCCTCCGTAGGCACAGGCTTATGGATGACGGGCAATTGGTAGCTCGCCGACCGGCAGTCTGCTAAAAATCAAACCCCAGTTACCGACTCGCGCCTTAAAGAGATGTTAGCAAAAATGTAGGGGCCTAGCAGGGTCAATGCCCGCTAGGGTCATGAGGAATTTATGAAAAGGAAACGCGTAGCGCAAAAGGCAACTGAAAGAAGGTGGGTTTTAATAAGTAAACATCTGAAACGCTTACCCCCTCCACCCTAGAGCGGGAAGTCATTAAATGGTTTCTAACGCACCCAAAAAATAAAACAGGTGGAAAAGGAATACAATAGTGGTAATTTAATACAAAATATTAAAAATATCATTGTCATTTTGTCTATTTAAATATACAACATTATTTATAGTAGGTATATGTGAAACCTGAATATTCCTTTGAATACCGTAATTAGAGATAATAGAAAGACAATAGTTGTGCGGACACCGGTGTCCGCTTGGGGCTTGAGTAACTTATTCGTCTTCGTCGTGAAACTGGATAGAAAGATTGTAATCATCTCGAAGCGACATCTAGTAGGAGTTACTGTGTTTTATCTCATGATCGTTCGCCACTTCTTGCTACCCTGATGCTAGTACACTCACGCAAAAAAAATTATTTACAGTGAAAATGTTGAATTTCAAGAATATCACGCATTAAGAGTTCTAATTTATATTATATTACAATGATGTAAGGGTTACATCCGATGGATGCGAGACGCATAGAACCGGTCGTTATGGTGACACTTGGGGGAGGCCTATGTCCAACAGTGGACGTCTTCCGGCTGAAACGATGATGATGAAAGGTTAAGTGGCATTTATAGTACGCGGTAAATAAGTTGAACCATTTGCTATGGTTTTGCGGAGTCCCCCCACTTCGATTGAGACCCGAAAATCGGTTATTGTGTGACGAGGACTATTATACACCGTTAAATTTTGGTCGTTTTAATCCCGCGGAGGGTCGATTCGGTACATGAAACCCTATCGATTTGTAAAGATAAAAATGAAAAATAAAGTACATTTTTTTAAACTCGAATTAATTTACACATGTACGAAATTTATTTCTTTATAAGTAAACGTCAGCTGATCGAGGCTAATGAACTGTAGGTAGTTAGTGCGCAACGACCGACAACTCCCTACAAGGTCATTGACTCGTTTACTTAAAGAAATTAATTTCGTATATGCGTATATTAATTCGAGTTTCGAAAAAAAAAACTTTGTTTTTTAACTTTTTCTTTATAAATCGATAGTGTTTCCTGTAACGAATCAATCCTCCAAGGGATCGACCAAAATTTAACGGTGTATAGCCAGTTTTCGGGTCTCAATCTTGAAGGAATGGGTGTCCGGGGTGTACAATTGGATATGTTCAAGAGCTACTTAACAAATCGATCACAATATGTCACCATAAATAATATTAACAGTAATGAACTTCCCATTTATTACGGTGTGCCCCAGGGCAGTATACTTGGCCCAACCCTTTTTCTTATCTTCATCAATGAGCTATGTAACCTTAATATCCGAAATGTCAATATAATATCTTTCGCGGATGATACTGCGATAACTGTTGTAGCTGAAACATGGTCTCAACTAGAAATAGAAGCGCAACTCGCATTCAACTCAGCATTGAACTGGCTCAATGATCACACCCTTACACTCAATACATCCAAAACCAACTTCCTTACATACTCAATCAGTGCAGCTTCGCAACCACGAATCCCAATAAATTTAATAGCTCACTCTTGCAACAATCAACCTCAAACTATTTGCAGCTGCCCGTCATTAACATCTGCAGACCAAATAAAATATTTGGGCGTTATGTTGGACAACAATCTTAACTTTAAGTCCCACATAAATATTCTTACTGGCAGAGTCCGCAAACTTATCTTCATTTTTAAAACGCTTCGGCAAATCGCTAATCAAACTGTTATTCGCAAGGTTTATTTTGCGTTATGCCTATCTATTGTAACTTACTGCATTTCATGTTGGGGTGGTACTGCTAAAACAACTTTAAAACCGTTGGAGATAGCTCATAGAGCAGTATTAAAAGTTGCTACCTTTCGTCCTATCATGTTCCCTACAAATGAATTATACCGTAAGTGGAATGTTCTTAACGTAAGACAACAATTTACCATGCAAGCCATACTCTTACAACACAAAAAAACGCCATATAGGAAAATTAGTAAACGTAGAAAAGACATAATTTGTACTCTCCCTCGTACGCGCTCCGCTTTCTTTAAAAGATTCTTTTATTTTCTTGGCCCTTCTTTATATAATAAAATAAATAGACACTGTCCAGTATACGGGTTAACGCTCTTTAACTGTAAGAAAAGGGTTTACTCATTTCTTCTAAACTACACATATGAAGAAACAGAAAAGTTGCTTATTTAAGTATAAATAAAATGGAGATTATAACCCTCAATATTCGTAATTATTAACACAACCAACACACATTAAATAGTTTGCAGACAAATCTTCTATTTTTTATTATTATTATTTTGTTTTTTTTAAATTTTACTCACCTTTCTCTTTGTTTACATTTAGTTAAGTATACCAAATTTTTGTAGGCAGTAAGATACATTATGTACGTTATAAGTAAATTCACATAATTTTTGTAAGCCACGGGGGATCGGAACTGACACTCCTACTTACAGGTTATACTGTAACCTAGTTGGGAGATCAGAACTGCACCCAATACAATTGTAGCAAAGTGTAATTTTACCATGCACATATCAAATACCCATGTACTGCAATACTTATAAACGATCAATAAAGATTATTATTATTTCCTTTTATTATTTGTATATACATATAAATTACATTTTTAAATATTTTCTATAGAAGGTTATACAAAAAAAAAAAACATTTAAAAATATAAAAAATAGTAGCCCACCGGCATCGGGAACAGGGTCCAAGCTACCGGTGGTCAGGGCTCCTGAGAGAGAAACCTCCGGACAATACGCGCCGTGTCCAGGAGTACTGCCTTCTGAATCAGACCCTTGATCCAACTGCCTAACGAGAGCCTCCGCAGATGTTGGTCGAGGCTCTTGGCTATTAAGCCATTGGCCGTAACGACTATTGGCACAATGACTGCTGTGTCCACTTCCCACATGTCGACAACCTCGCGAGCCAAGTCAAGATACTTAGTTTGTTTTTCCTTCTCAGCTTTCACGAGGTTCTCGTCATGAGGGACCGCTATATCAATAATCATTGTGCGACGCTCTAGTCGATCTATGACCACTATATCAGGCTTATTGGCAACAATAGTCCTGTCAGTGATTATAGATCGATCCCAATACAATGAGATATTGCCATTATTATTATTATTATTATTATCAATCGAAGTGGCGCGTAACCATAAATGGCTCAACTTATTTGCCGCGTACTAATTTGTTAGCTTCAACCTAGAAATGATGTTTCCAGTGGCCAATGTGGGTGCTTTGGTAGCGGTTGTGGGATCTATATTCGCGACGCCAGTCGTGGCGCCTGTACTCGTCGGAACAGCGGTGGGCGTGGCTACTGTCTCCGGGGTGTACAGCATCGGACGCTCTATCGGGAACCTCGTTGATAGAGCTCAACATGAACAAGTATGAGTATTTCAAAATTTAAAACAGCTATCCCGAACCGATTGAACTGTTATTTTTTGCATGGTAAGCCAAATTTAATTTAAAATAATTTAAAATTATGGCACTTACATAATTTTAAATTTAATTTGGCTGTCATTCCAAGATGGTGAACCAATTTTTTTTTTTTTAAGTTAATTTATCATCATCGAACCAGGGCATACGAGGAGGCTCACTTTGTATCACTTTGTACCATAGTCCTTTCTCTTTAGAACATTTATCAAAATTATCCTTCCATCTTGTGTAACATTCGGTCTTTAGTTTTTCTTTATCATGCTCAAAAATTTTGTAATACCTGATGTACTCACTCTTCACCCCATCTTTCCATATGAAGGCATGGAGTTAAAGTATGTGTAATTTTTATTTCAGAGCATCGGCTTTAAAAATATGGAAGCTCGCTCTAGCTGGATCAATATAATGGTATCCTCCGTAGGTCTGTCCTTCACTACGGCAGGGAAATTACTAACTTGGGCAGCTACATCTGGCAGAAATGTCAAGGTAAGAATTATAATGTAAGGAAGAAAGAATTAGAAAATTACAACACAACCTAAGCGACAATTTTACTTAAATATACTTTAGCAATGTTTTGTCGTTTCCATACTCAGTCTATGATGGATAATAGTCGCTATGGCCTACGCGCTACGTACAATGGTACGAAGGCCAAGGAGTCGCCTGGGTGTCGCCACTGTGTGGAACACCCGGAGGACACGGTGGAGCACACTGTAGATGTGAGCCCCGCCTGGGCAGAGCATCGCCGAGTCCTCGTGAGGGCGATCGGCGGCAGCGATCTCTCTCGCCGGGCCTTGGTTCAGGCCATGGCTCGGAGTGAGGAGGGATGGCAGGCGGTCGCTTCTTTCTGCGAAGTAGTAATGCTAGCAAAGGAGGAAGACGACCGCATTAGGCAGAGGCAACGGGGTGCTCGCCCCAGCCGCCGCCGGGATTCCGATCCCGATTTCCGGCCACCGGCGCCTCAAGGAGCTGTCAGCAAACCGTAGAGGCCCAGCCTGCTAGCTGCAGGCAGGCAGGGTCGAAGCCTGCTTGGGTCATGGGTCAGCTTCTGGAAGGAAGGCCCGGCCTCGGCACGATAGGCAATAAAGGAACGGGGTAGGTTTTTAGTCAGTAAGAGTCTGACACTATTTCTCGATCCGCCCAAGGGCGGGATTTGTCATTGGATGATTTTACCTATCATAAAAAAAAGTGATACGAAGGCCATAGCGACCATTATTCTATTTAGTCTACCTCATTTCAGAGACACATTAGGGCTCACAGTTTATTCGGCCGTTATGTAGGGAATTTAATGATCGTAACTTTCTCATTTATATTTTGGTGACGCCCGTGCACTTAAGAAGCATGTGTGCATTCATTCATCGGTCATAGAGACTTAGGAAATGAATGCTTCTTATGTCTTCATGCTCGTTCTGCATTTTGGGCTGTACGTGATGCACCATAGTGTGGAAGTTCACATTTAATAAGCATTGTCCTATGATGGTCCCCGCCACCGGGAGCGGGCTGCCTGTGTCCAGTCGCAGTTCAAAATCGGAGACTCTTCATTCAAAGTTGTGGACACCCACGTTTACCTGGGACAGACAGTCCAGTTGGGTAGGACTAACTTCGAGAAAGAGATTGTCGAATCCAACTCGGGTGGGCAGCGTTCGGGAAGCTGCGCAGTCTCTTCTCGTTCAGTATACCATAGTGTCTCTAGACGAAATTCTATAACCAGTGAGAGTTGCCAGTGATCACATTGGGCTCCGAAACGTGGTCGCTTACAATGGGCCTTATAAGAAGACTTAAAGTCACCCAAAGGGCAATAAAAATGAAAGGCGTAATCAAATCAGGAATGAAGTTATCGACATAGCACGTAGAATCGCCAAACTAAGTGGTTAGCCAAGTGTGGGTAACGAAGGGGCCGAAAGGTTTTGGAATGGCGACCACGTACCGGAAAACGTAGCGTTGGAAGGTTTCCTGCATGGTGGACCGATGACCCGGTAAGGGTTGTAAGAATTCGATAGAGGGGAGACGCAAAGGACCGTTCATTACGGCGATACTTAGGGAGGCCTATGTCCAACAGTGAATGTCTTTCGGCTGAAATGATGAAGAACGACATGGAAATTTTAGTGGTTTTTAAATTGTTTTAAATTACAAAAAAGAATACGAAGTTATTCCTGAGGACTTCAATTGCTAATTACTTTTCACAGATCCTAATGAGCGCATTGGACTTTTTGAAGTTTACAAATCTTGCAACGGGATTCATAGGAGTTGCCAACGGCTTGGGCGATATGATTTACAAGGTTAGTTTTACAGTCGACTAAAAAGTTAGGTATATATGTACTACTCGTAGGTAAAATTTTTATCTTCCTAATCCAATTTATATGCATTGAGTAGTGTGTAAAATATTCAGTCCATTAGAACGTTGTTATAGTACGTAAATATACCAGTCAGGCGCCTGTATACTTATTACTTTGTTTCACTGTACCGACCAAAGGATTTCGACTATTTTTACTTACTTTACTAAGAAATAATTGATTTCCTTTTCTTCAATTTTCAGTATGTTAAGTTTGGAGAGACACCAACAGCTACTGAAGTGTTCCAGTTCACCACGTCTGCTCTGTTCCTTGGGATTGGTGTTATGTCTAACCAGACCGCACAGGAAATCGTTAAGGATGCGCAAGCCAACAAAATAAATGAAATCAGAGATTCATTGTCCAGCAATAATAAAAGGTAAGAAATGCAATTATTGGTAAGGTGTCTTCAAGGCTAAAGTTAATAGGCTCTCGACAAACTAGTGCGCCTCACCTTCATGGTGATTTTGCGATTGCATCACTACTTACCATGATATGGGATCGCAATCAATCACTAGCTTATATCAATTAAAAAGAATTACCATACTGTTTTGGGAAACTTAGGTTATTGGCATACCTGTTTCCCATTACTCCCCTCTTACCAAAAGAGCAGTAAAATGTGGAAGGGTGCTTACGGCCAATATAAGAGAGTGCTTACGGCCAACATAAGAGAGTGCTTGCGAGCAATGAACGGAGCTCAAATATTAGACACGCATTTGTTCCATTCAGTTCCATGTGCGCCATAATGAAAGACTAGTCGTGGCCCGCGTGCGGTAGTGCCCTCTGAGCGCGGGTCGACAACAGCCGGAGCTGCGCGCTTTACTTGTGTCGGAGGACCCTATTCATGACACATGTTAGTGGTCGGAACTGTGGGGTTTATTGGTAGGACTATGACACAACATTCCCTTCCCCCTTAAACAGAAGGTTGCCGTCCTAAATTGACAAGGATTTCCGAAAAAAATTACTAACGATTTACTAAAAAGAAATAAAGTACACACTCAAGCAAACTTATTTTAAATATATCATTCTACCTGATTACTTTAAAAAAAATTGAATTCTGCGGCGCGGCGCCAAACCAAAAAAAAACCCTTAGAAGTTTTTATGACGAGTGCAAGCAAAAATGAACAATGCAGTGATCAGGCGGAAGTGTCTTTGATAGTTCATAACAACTACAGGCAGAACACAGAGACACTTGTATACATTTTTGTAACACCAAAATTGTACCTGTGTGCACAAATAAAGTTTTTGTATTTGTACTACCTTAATAATATTTCAAACTTTTTTTTTAGGAGAATATTCGATAAAGTGACAGCTGAAACCCGAAGATTAAAGGGCACCATAGATGGCAACACTGATGTTATAAAAGCTCTTAAAACGATTGAAAACAAAGATGAGTTCTTCGGGAAAATAAAGAATTTGAATAAATCATTCAACAAAAATAAAGTCAGGATATCATTGTCTCCAGAAGGCAAAGTTTTGATAAACAATAGTCACGCAGCTAATATTAACAAAATGTATCGGATGGGGCCAGCGGCTCGCAATAAACTACTTGCAAAATATGGACCTGCAAAGGTGACCACCAAAAATGCTCCAACAAGAATATATTCGTCTGCCCAAATGCCCGGCTCCTCAAAAACACCAGTGAACGATTTTGCATTATGCAATATTCGCCCTGAAGAAATGATCAAAATTTCTGCTTTTATTATTAATTTGAGCGTGGCTGATCAAGATTTCATTTTAGATTTACTATCAACGTTTAGTGAGGTGTTGCATGACGGATTTTTGTTAGTCTGTACTGAACTCATAATTTCATTTATACCCGCAGAATCAGAATTCTTGAATTCCATTGACCCTAACTGGAAGAGGCGGTTGGTATTTTTTGTATTCCAGTATTTACGGTCACAAATAACTGATGACGAAAATGACAGTGTGTTCATGGCTGCGTTAAAATCATACATCCGCGATGGTAGAATCAACAGAGAAACACTATTGAAACTGAAGAAGGCAGCAATAGACCACTTCGAAAAAGTGAAAAAAGATAAAGAATTTCGTAACAAAACTTGGGACGAGGGCGATGAGTTCATAAACAATTATCTCGGCGGTTTTAATACACTTCGAGTAGGACAAGAGCTTATTATTGGACCCCATACAATCCTTGTAAAACAAATCACAGTAGACAATTTCCAAAAGTGGCTTGAAAACTACCCACAAGAAAAATGTGATTTGTTTATGGCACTATGCTTTAAAATTATTGAATCGTTTCATAAAGACGAAGTTCGTCGTTTAAATGCTATAAATCCAGATGAAGATATACTGATGAGAGTTTCTGTTTTTTTACTGGATAAATTTGACATTGACACTTATGCTGCGATATCGTCAGATGATGACAAAGATACGGTTCTTACATTTAGAACGGAAATTGTTAACTGGTGCAAGAGCCAACGTCTCAGAGAACAGTACACGTGTGTTACATGTAAAGGTATAAGATATTGCGCGAACAAATAAAATACACAAAAGTGGCCATTAATGAAACGTGTGAGCTTTACTTAACTATTTAAAGAACAGCATAGAAAGAATTTAAGCTTTTATAGAGTTTACTTAGTTTTGGCCAGATATGATATGTTGTAATTGTAATTATGCCAATGTATTTTTTTTTAATTTCTATTTATGGATTGACATTGAATTTTGTTTATTAATTTTAATTTATTTAGTTCTTTTCTTGTGCAATTGTAATTTTGTTCATATCTGTAGTTTTTTTTATTACTTCTACACCGTTAAATTTTGGTCTTTTTAATTCCGCGGAGGGTCGATTCGGTACATGAAACCCTATCGATTTGTAAAGATAAAAATGAAAAATAAAGTAAGTACTTTTTTTAAAACTAGAATTAATTTACGCATGTACGAAATTGATTTCTTTAAGTAAACGTCAGCTGATGTCAGTACGCAACGACCGACAACTCCCTACAAGGTCATTGACTCGTTTACTTTAAGAAATTAATTTCGTATATGCGTATATTCATTCGAGTTTTAGAAAAAAAGTACTTTATTTTTTAATTTTATCTTTATATATCGATAGTGTATCATGTACTGAATCGAGCTTGAAACGACCAAATTTAAAGGTGTATATACTGATACTTTTGAATTTCTTCCTGCACCTTCTCTGTATTTTGTATTGTATTACACGGAACTTTTAATCAGCCTATACCTACTGCTAATTAGTCCTGGGCCATCAAGATACAGGCTGTGCCTAGTTTGGGGCCCATGGTCACCTCTATGTTTTCTATTTATTTTCTTCATATTTGTATATTTTTCTTTCAAACTTGTGTGTTATTAAATTATAAAAAAATATATATTATTGTTAGATATTGCAATAGGTATACCGGGTGGAACGCGACAGGTTCATATCCAATACTAGTAAAGTAAAATGGCAATAAGTACTTATTAATTATATTAATTAAGCTTAGTATCTTAGTATATTTCGGAGCCAAGATTGTTCAATAATTCGTTCGTGTCAATAGGTTATGTGTTAAAATGTTAGTCATGCGATCGAGAATGAGGGACAGAGCTATACACCCTATATGACATACTTTTTAAATTAATGTACCACATTTACACAGGGTCCTTGGCACCAATATTGTTAACTGGCTATCAAATGATCTTGTAGCTGGAATAGTCTAGCTAGGAAATTGATTTAATGAATTATAATATTTTCCTTGTGACTCAAATCAAATATTAAGAACCGCCTATAAAAACCCTAGATAACACTAGTTTACAAAATTCAACTTTTTGTCTGTTGCTGTGAATTTTGTGGGTGATATTGTTTACATGTGACATGATCTTAACAAATCTACCCTCAAAAGTTTTTGTACAGCTCGAGTTTCTTTGTTATTGATTTTCATCATTTTGGCGTATTTATTCGTTAGTAACGTGGGTATTTCAGTGAGTTAATTAAAATTTCATAAGTTTTTGCGACATGAGTGGTTCAAGAAGATGTTGTTTAAGTAATCCTAACTATTTTTGCTACATACGCGGTGTATATTTATTAAAAGGGTACAGAAAAGCTATATCACGTGTGCGTTAAAGGCACCTATTTACTGTACTTTAGGATATCTTTAAATGTCAAGTCTTAGGCTCCCGATTGTGTTTGTTAATCGTGTGTTGAATATTTAAGGTTATGAAAAGGTGGTAGAGGAAGTAGTTTTAAATTAAAACACCGAACATTTGGCGAGAACCACGAGAACATACCTTATATGACTCTTACTTTTGAAGACTGTCGTTTGGGAGAAAATATGACTCCTGGGCAGCAAAGTTTAATCCGAAATTCTCTAGTAACTCGTGATAGAATTATTTGGTCGTTACTACATATAAAATGTAGAAATCATGAAATAGTTTGTTAAACCACTCGATAGAAACGGTAATTGCTTTTACTACATTAATTTGCCAAAAGTTTCCTCAGCTCACTATGGAAAAGATTAAAGTCGGTATTTTTGACGGACCCCAGAGAACTTACGAAAGATACTCAATTTAGAAATTATATGAGTATTTCTCAAAATAAATGTACGTAACGAAATGGTAGTAACGAAATATTGTTACGAAATAGTCCTTAGATGTAACTAAATAGTAACCATAAGGCTGGTTACACATTGGCGAAATATTGTGAATGCTCTTCATTTATTCAATACGAAATATTTGTAAGTATGTACCCAAATACTTAAGGGGTTAGAAATAAAATAAGGGAGTAATCATTCATACTATTTTAATCAAATTATTTTTTTTTCCCAATCTTTTAAAAATGAAAACCTGACGTTATTTTAAACATAAAAAAACTTAATTAGAATCACTATCCATTAGCGCTTTATAAATTTCTTCGCTAAAAAACTATTCGATTTTGTTAACGGTGTGTCATCACACTGACGAGTTTCAATGGAAATAGCATCATTATCAGGCCTAATTTGTTGGGGTAGTCGTTTTTTCAGAATTTCCACTCGCTTTTTCATCCGATTGCAGGCCTGTCTTAAATTTTTATTTCGTCGTTTTAATTGAGTATTTTCTTCAGTAAGCTTTTGTAGTCTCTCCTTTAGGATATTTGTATTATTTTTAGCATTTTTTCTTACTTCCAATGTGTTGTTTTGTTTTGTCGTAGAGTAGGCCTTTTTTTTTCTTTCAGCTCTTATAGCATTGGCTTGTCTCCACTTTGCTCGTAGCTCTTGTTTTTCTTCTTCTGTAAGAATTTCTTTTTCCTTTTTGATATTTTCTTTAACTTTTTCCAAATGTTTGACACGGATTTCCTCATATTTATTTGGTTTATCCTTTTTGAGTCGTTCTCTGTAAGCTTTTTGCCTTTCGGCATTGGTTTTTGGCGGCATTCCTTAAAAAACAAAAGAAGTAATGCAGTTGTATATAAGCAGTTGTAAGTAATAACCAATTTGATAAGTCAAACCAACAAGTATAGTGGGCATCTCTACAGAAGTGTCATTAGCAAGAGTTAAGTATTTGTAACAATCGGTATAATTCTATTCTCAAGCGAATTGAAACAAAGCCGCGAGGCTTTTTAACCGACGAAAAGGAGGAAGTTCTCAATAGAACTTCATGTAAGTAATATCAGGGGTAAAAAGTTGTTAAATCACATAAAAACGTAATTTAAATTATTTCATTATTTTTTGCTGGTGGCACTTCTATATAGCAGATAATATCCAATCCTTTAGTTATTGACGCTCTATATATTTTTTTTTCATAAATTAAGTAGTGAATATTACTATGCTTAGTCAGGTTATAACAGTATACACTCAGCTTTATGTTGTACTTTTTCGTTACGTAACGAAATTCGTAAAAAACGTTACGAAATATTAGACAAATTGAGGTCAGAAAAAATATATTTATTGATAAAAGCTGTTACAGCAAATATAAAAGCTTATTAAATATTCGTACAACACGTATTACAAAAAATGGGTAAATGAAGACTTACCGTTCTATGAAAAATCGCTGATTTTACTTCCTGTCTCGAAAAAGTAACCCCACAAAACACACACGTTCTCACTGATTTTCACGATAGATGTAATGGCGGAGACGTCAAACCAATAGCCAATCAGAGTGAAGCTAGTGTTGTCCGTGTAAAAAAATTACGGAATCGTTCAGAAATCATGGGAAAGTAGAAATAAATCGTAACTAAAGAGTAATAACTAAATAGTAAATGAGAGCGACTCATTTTGTTTTTTTGCTTTAAATTGCCAATTCACTATGACACCCCATAGAAAATCAATTTGATACAGAAACTGCGATTACTGTAGAACGATGATACAAAGAAATTTACAATAATTTAGTTACGTATCGCATTTTATGAAACAAAAACACATGAAAAAGGTAGAGTGGCAAACAGGTTTTTGTATGAAAGGTAAAAAAAGCTATTTTTAAAATATCGAAATATTTGATAATAAGTATGATTATAGCTATAATTCTTCGTTATCTTAAAGATTAATATTCATCCTACAAAATTGAGTGTGTGTTTTTTTTGTGTGATGATTTATAAATATAAAACTTTTGAACTGTTTCAAAGCACACTTTTTTTTTCAAAGATGTACATGTATTTTGAGAAATACTCATATGACAGAGCTTGAATAAAAGTATGGACAGCATTCGTATCGGTGATGTTAAACTTCATCGGAAACAGAAAGTCAGAAAATTATATAGAACTTGTAGAAGATCTCCTATTACAATTAAGAAGGCGGGGATGTAATATGAGCATAAAACTCCTGTTTCTTTATAATCACCTAGATAGGCTTCCAGAAAATATAAGAGATATGAGCGAAGAGCAGGGAGAGCGTATGCATCAAGATCTACGCGTCATAGAGGAGTGTTATCAGGGTTTCTGGAATAGGAATATTATATCTGACTATTGCTGGAGTCTTATACGCTATTCTTCTAAGTCCACACGTAAAAGAAGAACTTTAAAGAGAAGTTTTTTGGATCACAATGATTGATAACAAAAAAAAATCTTAGTAAATACTTGTGTTTTTAATGTTTACCTGAAACTCGTAAACTAGAGCTGATAAAAAAATTATACTTATATATTTGTAATCAGCATATCATAATGTAATCAGCAACAGCAAAAATGTTCTAAGCAACAGATGCACTGTAAACTAGTGTAATAGAAACTAAATTGTTGCATTTAAGTGCCTTTTTTATTTTTAAGTACAGTCTTTATATATCATACTATAGTGTATTTGCGTTAAGAAAATATTGATTCATTGTTGTCGCTCAGATTGGCGATGCCCTTTGACCAATTAGATAATAGTATATTAGAAAGCCGTGTTCTCATTGACTAATAGAAGGAAGACGAACCGCGTCTCATATTTAAAAATAATTTCTCCCTTTATTCATAAAAAATTAAAGCGTTTATTCTAACGATTAAATTTTAAAATAAAAGTTAGCTTTCATATTAATAGTTTAATTTTTAGCCTAGTACTTAACCAATATTCGCCTTTTACTTTGAATTTGTACGGATGAGTTCCTTAGCGCAAATAGACGAATAGTTTGGATAATTTTATATAAAAATAGAAATGGTTTTAGATAAGCGATTTATTGGCACGAAATAAACATATTTTTATAAAAAAATGTAGCATTGTTATTTTATTCTGGCATTGATCCTATTCGATTTTCTTTTTCACGTTCTTCGGCCGTCGGAGGTGGATTATACTCAAAAAATTTTGCAATGAAGTACCTGTAGTAAATAATGTAATTCATTAGTAGGTACATATAGTTGTTATATAATATTCCACAACTCTCACACAACGCCGTCTAGTCCCAAGCTAAGCAGAGCTTGTGTTATAGTTACTAGACAACTGATAGACACAAAATAATTATATATTTCTAAATACATACCTACATATTATAGATAAATTACACCCAGACATAGAACAAATGATCGTGCTCTTCACACAAACATTTGTCCTGAATGGGAATCGAACTCACGACCTCCGGTATAGCAGTCAGGGCCACTAACTACTAGACCTATATCGTTATATCTCACCAAGGCAAGTTGCCTTCGTGGGATAGAACACTGAACTACAGCAAGCTGTTTCATGTTTCCTCGTCAAAGCCGAAAAGTCCTACAGGGCTGAGCTCGGCCAGTTCCTTGTGATGCAAGGTAAGACCAGTTGTGAAGGTGTGGCTAGTGAGACTGCATAACGCACCTACTTTCCTATTGACACCACCGGATATCTATGGACACCACCCATGTCCGGCAAGGACATGGTTGGTTTCGGAAAGAACTTGTGCCGCATAGGCCAGGAGCCGATGTCACTATTGTTGGTATTGAAGTAAGTTTGTTAATTGTATAAGTATTAAATAAATTATGAATAAATTGTGATGAATTTATCTTTGATCCGGCGGATTATTCGCGGCACGTAACTCAAACCAAGATAAACCTTCAATGCGCAGTTACCTACAGATTTTCGGGTCCCTCTCAAAGTACGGCACTGAGAGGCTGGCTCAGGAACATTCGAGTATGTTATATAAACCTAGGAATTATTCTTACTTATTAGATGAGACTGGATCGAACTACTTATATCTTGACTCCCAAGAACATGTCATAGTCGAGCGATGAGAATCAAGCTATAGATATAGATATGCATGCTTTTACATGTCATTGCTTGGCAGTGAAAAATTCGTAAAGCACAATGTCTTCAAATAAATACTTTGTTATAGATACCTATTTTCGCGATTCTCTCTCTATTTACAATTCAAAGGACACCAAAAATCTCTTCGGTGTAATGTTTTAACGAAGTTTTCATTGCTGAATAACGACATACAGGCATATTAGACGTCTAGACGACACTGACGCTACCTAGTTGCTAAAGGAAAGAAATTGATGGAAAGCCTAGAATATAAAAATAGCTGGCATGTTTCATCCAGAGTTTAGCAATCCATACTTAAGAATTATTATAAAATAGTTGACCCGGCAAACTTTGTACCGCCTAATTGTCGCATTTTTCGATATTTTCTCATCGTTTAAACCTTCCCTAGAGTATCACGAATATTTTAAGACTAAAATTAGCCAAATCGGTCCAGCCGTTCTCGAGGTTTTAGGAGACTAACGAACAGCTATTTTTATAAATAAGAAGAGAATAAGAAGATGTGAAACTTACTCTGTCTGTCTATTACGCTTTCACGATTAAACTACCGGACCGGTTTTCTTGAAATTTAATACGGAGTAAGCTTGAATCTCAAGGTAAGACATAGGCAATTTTTTATCCGGCTTTGACTTCAACGAAGTCCGAGACTTTGTTGAAGTAAAAGTTTCAGTCCTAAGTTATACTAACCTGTTGTACTCGTACCATGTTACAGCTCGATTAAAATATGCATAAACATATTCTTGATAGGTACGCTTTCTTGATAGGTAACCTACCAAACTAGTATCTCAACGGTGATAAGCACGGCAGCGGCGGCGGTCTGCCCGACGACTTTGCTAGGTTCGGCTGAGCCTCGCAGCACGGCGGCGAGCATGGCGTCGCTGGCATCTGACGCCGTCTCCAAAGCAGCCACCAGCAGTGCCGGGGCAGCCAACCAACGAGCTCCTCGACGCCACCAGGATTGCTTTGATAAAAATAACAGAGGTATATAAAATACCTGAGGCTCTGTAAAGTAACGTTCTACCAGCGAAAGTGATTGACGAAAATGATAGGTACCTACTTGATCTTTTGTCCCCTTCGTCCTTGTGAAACTTTTTCCTGAGTGTGTCGATACATAATTTGCAATTTTATATCAAGGAATGATTAAATTAAAATAGCTGTTTCGAAATTAAGTAGTTTTAGCTATATCCAGTTTTAAAGACGTTTTCATAAAATCAATATCATATCATATTTACAATACTTACATTCAAAAAATCACAGACAGAGTATCAACTCTGTCTGTGATTTTTTGAATGCAGGTATTGTAATTATTTTTTTTTTAATTTTTGACACAAGTGGAGAAACTTTGTCATTGGGACACGTATAACAAACGAAGTCAGCTTCGCAATACCCTCGCTGCGGCTCGGGCGAAAATCCCCTCGGTTGGAATGACCAAATTTTTCAATGTGTAAAATGTAGGTATCTACTAATATATCAATATACTTCCTCGAAAACTGGCTGACTGCAGTACTCAGTTCCTTCCAGCTCGGTCGCAACGACAAAGTTTCTCGTATCCACTCTCGTACCAAATTGTACCCACTATTTCAATTTTACGTAAATACTTTTAAGTTTCGTGTTTTATTGTAACTTAGACATATATTTTGAAAATCGACACGAAAATTATTATTTCTTCCCTCTTTATTACAAAATGTTATCTTTTTCAACCCCGTTTACTGTGTGACCACCACCTACTTAGGTGTTATTTAAACTCGGTATTAAACTAGGACTAGAGATTCCTTTTCGAGATTCCGGCCATTCATACCAGGCTGGTGACCGGGCCGGGTATGAATGGCTGGGCCGGTCACCGGGCCCGGTATGAATGGTCGGGCTCCGTGGATGTCAAAAAAGGGCACCGGGCCTGGCTGGGTTCGGCCCGGCCGGGTCCGGTTTGCAATCTCTAACTAGGACTAACCAGAACAATTTTGTGTTGTCATAAAAAGATAATAAATTATAATATACCTTAGACATAACAGCCACTAATAAAAGCAATGAAGTTGTTGCGGTGACAAAAGCACTGAGTTTTCCATAACCCATCACAAGTCGTATTGTTGGTTTGGTAATTCTGTAATATAAGAAAATATTTACGGTACTTGTAGGTCCTAATCCAACCTGTGACAACCTATGAGCAAAAGTTCAGAAAAAAGACAATCCTCTCGTCTATTTTTACGGGTGAATATAGAGAAATGAATATATTATTGACTAGCTGCTGCTCGCGGCTCCACCCCCGTGAAATTAGTAGGTATACTCGTATTACTTTATGAATCGAAACCGCGTAAAGCGAATACCCTATTATAAGTTCTCCATCGACACGACTACATGCACACTGTTAAAGTTGAACTAGCGATACTGCACAAGTTATTTAATTCGGTTTTCCGGTGACGGAAACCACCCGTGTAAACCCGCACGTGCACACCCGCTTTGTCACGCGTCTAGTACCCATTTAACGCAGTTTCGGGACTAAGAGGGGCTATATTAGCAACTAACATCTGCCAGTTTGGAATAGGCTAGGCAAATACAGTTAGGCGTTTTATTTTGAATAGTCTATTTTATCACCACTGCTACTAAAGCGTTGAAGAAATACGGCATGGTCTAGGACCAAAAATTCGAAAACATGTGACATCCATCTACATGCGGTAGGCCCACGTGATAGATTTCTTACTACCCAGATCCTCTCCAAGACAAGAGGCCTTTATCCCAGCAGTAGGAACATTATAGACAGCATATGCTAAGCTATAAAATTACCTCCTAGCAAAGCTGACGTTGTTAAGTTTCTGTGCGACTTCATCGTCGTCCAACTCCAGTTCGACCGGTTGGGACGCAAAAGCGCATGCCGACATGGACACACCTAGAAGCGCGACCAGCAATGCTCGCAACTTTATCTTAAGGCCTTCCGAATTCTCGCCGCTGATGTGGTTTAACTGCAAATAATTCTTGGCTAGAGAAACCAGTAGTATATTTATCCATCAATTTTACATATTTTTTTTTTCAAGTTAGTGGATGCTTACTACCTTCACTGTTCTGATATTTGTCGTTCAGAAAGCTAATGCCTTGATCAAACGTACCGAGTAAAAAGGCGAGACAGTAAACTGTAGCTTGACCGAGACAGTGATGCAAGCGAGTTGTAAAAGATAAGTGCTCGACCGAGCACTCCTCGCAATGTTCATACGTACCGAGTATTCGGCCGAGAGAACTTACTCGCCCGTTTGCTCGGTACGTGTGATCAAGACATAAACATGGTACAATACAAACAGGCACGTTTATGCTGTGGCCAATAAATAATCCGTCCAACAGCGAGGGTGTTTTTTTTAAAGAGACTAACAAAAGCTTGGTAGACTTACAACATTCGCGTGATTCTCATGCTTGAGCCGAAGCTGATTCAAGAAAGCGTTACTCTCAGTCTCCATGTTGGATTCAGTCACGGTATACCATCCTGGTAGAGGTCAAAACTATTATAATGTATATTCCATGAGTAACCACGCAAAATAGTTTATTAAACGTTATTACATAATGCAGAACATTTAGAAGGGTGAATTGTTAAATGACAGCCGTATGATATGTTCATTTTATTGCCATTGTCAATGTTATTATTTTTCTAACAAAAACAAGTGTTTCGGTGAAAGACAAGTAGGTTGGATCTCAGACCGGGATTTCGCGCTGGAAGGAGTTCAGTGTGTAAAATTTGAGAACCGCATTATAATGCTGGATAGTTTTGGATTTAGAAAAGCATGCAGATTATGTTTCTGGATATTGCCAGGAAGTACCTATATTGGTCCATTTTTTACACCCCACTCCCTGAAACAGCAAGTAAATTGACTGAAGAAATGCTAAGAATAATCGATATACTCTGACTGACTCTGCCTTCACTTTATATCTTAGAAAGTATTATGTATGTTCGTAAAAACTTGGACTTTTTAAAATTAGAAGCGGTTTATATAGTATTTATACGCGTAATAAACATGAAATTGTAGTACCCAAATGGAGGTAAGCTAAGACAAGCAACTCTTTTCTTATTGATAGCGTACGCGTCTCACTTAGGCAACTTATTATAAAGTTGCTTAAGTCGATTACCGAGTACTTAGCGAGGGAAAGTTTAAAACCCATATAAAGCGAATCCTTGCCAAAAAGGCGTATTACATGTTAAAGACTATGTCGAAGACACGCTGGTTTGGCAATGACTACTGCATATGTGGCTTGCCTGGCAGCTTTTTAATTGCATTATTGTATACTTGTCTATTAACTGCTCCATCAATGTTTTAACTTCATAATATATATTAATACTATTTTTTTTCTCTTCCTCTCAACGCAAACGCAATGTCACAGACATTTTTTTATTATTAACAGAGCTTTTTTATATTATATAAAACATAGCCAATTAATTTTACTAGTAATTTATTATTGTATACATCTTTAATTTATTCACAGGTTTTTTTTTTTATTTTTTTTTTATGGTAGGTAAAATCATCCAATGACAAATCCCGCCCTTGGGTGGAGCGGAAAGTAGTGTCAGACTCTTACTGACTAAAAACCTACCCCGTTCCATTATTTGCCTTGGTCCTAACCCAACAGTTCAATTCCCGAATTGAGTTACGAAGATTAGAGAAAAAGTTTTTTTTGTGACGTAACTACTTCACAGTTTTTAGATATTTTCCTATATTAGTGCTATGAGACCTAGCTTCATGCCAAATTTCAAGATTCTAGGTCAACGGGAAGTGTTAAGGTTGTATAGCACATCAGTGTAAATACTTCTTGGATGGGTTGCTATGCTACCAAGTTTATTGATTTTGCAAGTCAAATGTTTTTCTTATGACAAATGTCTGTTCTTTGAATAAATGCCGTTAACATTATCTAATGTGTAAATCCACTAAGCTCTAACAGGTTACGGACCCACGCACGAAAAGAAAAAAGCGTACGTAGATAAAAATGGATTATAGTACAAAAATTGACATAGGAAAGTTACATGGCAAAGAAAATTGGTCAACTTGGAAGTATAAGATTTCTATAATGCTTGATGGCACAGAAGGTGCTACAGATGCTGTGAATGGTAAACTCCAAAAACCAACCCTTGCCGAAGGAGCAGGTGATGCTGAAGTAAGCAGCTATAATAAAGCGTTGGCTAGTTATAGGAAGGCTGAAACGAGCGCTTTGCTCATGCTAACTACAAACATGTCAGAAGACACATTAAAAAAGGTAATGAGGTATAGAACTGCATGTGATGTCTGGCAGGAGTTACATAGACTATTTGATGGACAGGAAGAAGATAGAGCCTACAACTTGTGTCTAGAATTCTTCGGACTTAAACAAAGCAAGGCGGACGATATTCCCACGCATATATCAAAGCTGAAGAATGTTTGGAATGATTTAAAGATCGAGGTTTCCAAAATTGACGCTAATGCTAAACTTCCTGAGATGTTCCTCATATGTAAAGTCTTGGACACGTTAGATGATAGGTACTTCAACTTCAAGTCAAGCTGGCTGATGCTAAAGCAGACTGAAAGGACTATTGATTGTTTAACTAGTCACCTCTGCACGTTCGAACGAGAGCTAGGCAGTCAAGAGAACTCTAATCAAGAGGCATTAGTGACTACACCAATTAAAAGAGAGTTGAAGCAAAGCATGGACGATCAGCTGATTTGCAACTACTGTTCTGGAAAAGGACATAGAGTTCGCAAATGCAAGAAGTGGATTAAAGATGGGAGGCCACCTAAACCATCTTCAGGCATATCAGCACCCTCAAAGTCCAAGCAAGTGCAGCAAATTTCATTAATGGTGAATGCGTGCTCGAAAGAACAAATTCAGGATAGAAACAACTGGTTTGTTGATAATGGTGCAACAACACACATTGCTGTCAGAAGCGACTTCTTCCTAGAATTTGAAGAATTTCAGCTAGACCACTCAGTAACAACCGCAGATGGGACTGTAATTCCGGCATTAGGAAAAGGAACCGTAGTGGTCAACGCAAATGTCAATGATAAGCAGGAACTAATAACACTTCGAGATGTGTGGTTAGTACCATCTCTTACGAAAAATCTTTTTTCGACGCTAGCTGCACAGGATAGGATGCAGAATAGCGTATTTACGTCAACAACTAGAGAATGTAAGCTTATTATAGAAGGTTCAACTAAAGTTGTTGGCAAGAGAGTGCCTAATGGAGGACTTTACAAGTTGGACATAAAGACGGTCATACCAGCAAAGCAAAAATCCATTGAGGTCAATGCAATCACTGGTTCTAATCTATTGCAGCTTTACCATGAACGTTTCGCACATCAAGACAAACGACATGTACGCGATATTGTCAAGAGGGAGCTTGGATTTGATTTAAAACCAGACAGTGTAAAGTGCGAAGGTTGCATATATGGCAAATCCCAACGAAAAAAGTTTGGAACAAGGGAAAGAGCTACAAAGCCAGGTGAACTAATTCACACTGACGTGTGCGGCCCTTTTGCTGAGAGCATCTCTAAATTTAAATATTTCGTCTTGTTTAAGGATGATTTTTCAAATTACCGCTTTGTGTATTTCATAAAGCACAAGTCCGAAGTTAAAGATAAATTATTACAAATGTTGCAAGAAGTTAAGGCAACTGGTCATATGGTGAAAACTTTATTGAGCGACAATGGTGGCGAATTTGATAATGAAGCTGTCCAAAAGATTCTACAAAAGTTCGGAATTCAGCATAGACTGACGATGCCTTACACGCCAGAGCAGAATGGCTGTAGTGAGCGGGAAAACCGCACGCTTGTAGAAGCTGCAAGATCGATGCTACATGCGAGAGGAGATATGCCACAAGTGCTTTGGGCAGAGCTCATAAATACTGCTGCATATGTTCTGAATAGGACAGGTCCTACCAGAGTAGGAAAAGTACCCTTTGAGTTGTGGCACGGCAGGAAACCGAAAATAAATCACTTAAAGGTTATTGGAAGTGAATGTTATGCACACGTTCCAAAACAAAGTCGTAAAAAGATGGATAAGAAAGCCATTAAAGGACTGCTGATAGGCTATGAGAACGATGATGGTTATCGTATCTGGGACGGAAAAAAGACGCTAAGGTCTAGAGACATTACGTTTCAGTCTGATGTCGAGTTCAAGATTTCTACCAGTATCCCTATTGGGTTAGAGGGAGATAACGGTGATAAACATGGTCTCATAGAAGATCAAGCTTCTGAAAATATAAGGGAAAGTCAAGAACTTGATCTAGAGGGAGATATTACAGAAGATCAAGTTCAAGAGGACATTGTTATACCAGCAGAGGACCAAATTGGAGACAATGCTCATATTCTAACAGAGGATGAGGAAGATTTTACGGATGCTCAGGAACAATTGGAAGTAGTTGAGCCCTTAACGGAGACTCGATATAACCTTAGAAACCGAGCAACAATTAATCGACCAAAGAAACTCGAAGACTATGTTTGCTTTGTGGGTTTAGAATACTTCCCAGAAACTTACAATGAAGCAATTAAGAGGGAGGATAGTGCCGAATGGCAAAAGGCCATGGCGAGTGAAATAAAATCCCTCGCTGACAACAAGGTTTGGACATTGTGCGATTTACCGTCCAACAAAAAAGCGCTGCCATGCAAGTGGGTTTTCAGGCTCAAACGAAACCCAGATGGTACCGTTGACAAGTATAAAGCGAGACTTGTAGTCAAGGGGTTCAAGCAACGGAAAGGAATCGACTTTGAACAAACTTTTAGTCCAGTTGCTCGAATGGCTACAATAAGAGCCTTACTGAGTGTGAGTGCAAAAGAAAAGCTGCATCTGACTCAATTTGATGTCGCGACAGCCTTCTTAAACGGTAAATTAAAAGAAGAAATTTACATGGAGCAGCCAGTCGGATTTAGTGATGGTACTTCAAAAGTATGTCGACTTCAAAGGAGTCTATATGGTTTAAAGCAAGCACCTCGTTGCTGGAATTCGTGTTTTGAAGAAATCTTGCTAAAAAAAGGTTTTACGCAGAATGCAGCTGACTGCTGTCTCTTTATGAGAAAGATAGGAGACAAGAAAATTATTATAGCTTTATACGTGGATGACGGGCTTGTAGCCACAACAGATAAAGCTTTGGCGAGCCAATTCTTAAAGGAATTAGGAGATGCGCTTAAAATAACTGTCAAGCCAGCATCCTACTACTTAGGATTAGAGATTGCTAGATTAACAGATGGTTCTGTGACAATAACACAGCAATCTTACACCAGAAAAATTCTCGAACGATTTGGAATGTCGGAATGCAATTCTGTTTCGACACCTATAGAGAGGAGTTCAGAAACAGGGAAAGTTGAGGAGAAAGAATCTAAAGAGAAGTTTCCCTATAGAGAAGCTGTAGGCGCATTGTCGTATCTCATGACAGGTACGCGCCCGGATATTGCTTATGCTGTCGGGGTCGTATCAAGAAAATTGGAGAATCCAACTCAAGCGGACTGGTTGAAAGTTAAAAGAATATTTCGCTATTTGAAGGGAACAGCTAGCTATGGCATCAAATACACATGTGACTCTACGAAAGCCATTATTGAAGGTTATAGTGATGCTGACCATGCTGGAGATGAACAAACTGGACGTTCTACTACAGGAGTAGCATGTTTATTCGCCGGAGGAGTTGTTTCCTGGTTAAGCCAACGACAAACGTCTGTTGCAATTTCAACAACTGAAGCTGAGATTGTTGCAGCGAGCGAAGGCGCACGTGAGCTGGTATGGCTTCAAAGGTTATATAACCAACTCACAATATTAGAGGGCGTACCCACATTGAAGGTGGATAACGAAGCAGCCATACGTCTCGCACACAATCCGGAATTTCACAAGCGAACGAAACATATAAGAGTGAGACATTTCTTCGTTCGTGAGACTGTTCAAGAAGGTTTAGTAGATGTACAAAAGACCAGTTCTACTGACCAATTAGCTGACCTTATGACCAAGGCAGTTCCAAGGCCAACACTCAACAAGATGAGAGCTAAATTAGGGCTGCATAGTTTTTCCAACTGATGAGGGAAAGTGTTAAGGTTGTATAGCACATCAGTGTAAATACTTCTTGGATGGGTTGCTATGCTACCAAGTTTATTGATTTTGCAAGTCAAATGTTTTTCTTATGACAAATGTCTGTTCTTTGAATAAATGCCGTTAACATTATCTAATGTGTAAATCCACTAAGCTCTAACAGGAAGTACCCAATGAATTTGAATTCCCTTGAATGTTCTAAATACACGTTTTAATGCGACATAATCGATCAGATATTGAAAATATTAAAAATACTTATGCCACCGTTAAGCAAATTGAGGATTTGCGTGTAGACATACATAACTTGAAGCACGCGTCACTACCTCCGCAAACATATCCTGCTGGGTATGTAAACATGAGACGGGGCGCTTGGAATTTGGACAGCGGACCTATTGGGATGAATTTGAGCCACATTGACGCGTCGGATATGCAGGACGTGTTACAGTCACATAATGATGTCATAAAAACCTTCCCCGCACCGAGGATGTCCCCCGATAGAGATGATTCACCGAGTGTACCGGTCTCGACGGTAGCGGCAAACGCGATCAGCTGTGGGAGTGGTATGGAGGGGCGAGTGAGGCCGTTATCACCGACTGCTGTTTCAAATACACCAAAACAAACAGCACGGGTGAATCTGAAGCCCACAGATAAAAAGTGTTTGCTTGTAACTCGTTCACCTCTTGAGTTGAATATTCAAAGTGATATCGAAAAAGAAATTGAAAATCCCTGGCAAATAGTCAACAATCACAAAAAAAAACCAAAATACAGGTATTTAGGCGAAAAAGGAAAAGCTATAGCACCAGTGTCTTCATTCAAAGCTGCTAATAAGAAAATACCTATTTTTATAACAAATGTGCATATAGATACGTTGGAGTCTGACATTATTGATTATGTAAAAGAAAAAACACAGGAAAGGATTGTATTGGAAAAGGTTAACACGAAAAAAGTGCTTGATCACAAAGCCTACAAATTCTTTGTGTCCGAGTCTAAAGTGTCCCTGTTTTTAGACGACACAATATGGCCTGAGGGAATTATCTTTAGGCGTTTCATACACTTTAGATATCGAAAGGCGGACGGTGGGTTCGCTGCACTCGGTCCAGTACTCCCGAAAAATGGGTAGCACGAACTACAAGTTTGCTAGTTATAATTGTAAGAACGTGAAGAGCGCTGTTAGTGATATTCGACGTTTATGTGATGAGTGTGTCTTGATAGCACTACAGGAGACTTGGCTACTCCCAGAAGAACTGCCGTATCTGAATGGCATAGATTACAGATTTAGCTGCACGGGGACGTCAGCTGTTGACACGACGGCGGGCCTACTGCGCGGTAGGCCTCACGGTGGTACAGCGCTGTTGTGGAATACCAGTGTGTTTCCTAGTGTAACGGTGATCAAATGTGATAATCCGCGGATTTGTGCAATTCGGATTAATACATCCACTAGTCCGTTGATCGTAGTGTGCGTGTACATGCCAACCAACAAATCGGACAACCTGGCGATGTTTACTGACTGCATGGGAACTGTAAGTGCTATAAGTAATGATTTTATAAACGAACCTATTTTTATTTTAGGGGATTTTAACGCTCATCCCGGAGAATTATTCTTTAATGAATTAAAGATTATATGTGACGAGTTTAAATGGATAATTATCGATGTAAATAAGTTAGGATTGACTTCGGAAACATTTACATACATAGATCAGGCCTGTGGGTCTAGGCGGTGGCTGGACCATTGTGTTGTGTCGCAATCAGCTGTTATCTCTGTATGCAATGTTTACGTAAACTATGACGTGCTGTGGTCGGATCATTTTCCGGTCATATGCGAATGTAAATTGGAAGGTTTGACTCCTCTCAGAGTTGTGTCGAGTTTATCCGACAATATAGTTAAGTGGGGGGAGAGAACCTCGGACGATATTACACATTATCGACTTGAATGTCATGCGCGTCTCAGACTGATTGATTTCCCAGATGTCTTTCGGACGTGTAGTGGTCATTATTGTGTTGACCCTGTTCACAGCCAACGTATTGATAAACTGTACTCTGACATCGTGCTTGCACTATCACGGGCGTCGATGGAGGGCCGGGGGCGCGGACGTGCACGGAATAAACGTCCACCTAAAACTGTTGTTGGTTGGAACAAGGTAGTGAGCGACAGTCACGGGGCGGCCAGGGCGAGTTTTCGGGAATGGCTACTATGTGGTAGTCCTACCACCGGTGATATTTATACGCGTATGTGTGAGACTAGAAAAATATTTAAGTCACGTTTAAAGTGGTGTCAAAAACATCAAGACCAACTAAGAATGGACTTTCTGGCAGCTAAACATAGCTCGAAAGATTTCAGTGGTTTCTGGAAAAGTACCAACAATTTGAGGGTTCGCCCTGGTCTTCCCGTGAGTGTGGACGGGACGAATGATTTAAAAGATATAGCGGACAGATTTAAAGACAACTTTATTGTAAGGTCACCATTGGGACCATCCTCTTCACTGACGGGGGGAGGTGTGAGTGGGGAGCTTGTCGGTACTAGAATTACAGCCAGGGATGTATTAAGGGCGGTGAAATCGATTTCTAATGGCAAGTCCCCTGGTCATGACGGATTAAGTGTGGAACATGTCCAGCATGCTGGACCCCATATGTGCAGGGTGTTGGCCATGTTCTACAACTTCTGCATTTCACACTCATACCTGCCTGCTGATATGATGAGGACTATTGTGGTGCCTGTAGTAAAGAACAAGGCGGGGGATTTGTCAGACGTATCCAACTACAGGCCTATTTCTTTGGCAACAATAGTTGCAAAGGTGTTTGACAGCATCCTTAACACACAATTAAACAAATACATAAAGTTGCACGATAATCAGTTCGGGTTTAGGCCGGGACTATCTACAGAAACTGCTATATTTGTGTTTTAAGAGTGCTGTGAAATACTACACTGAGAGAAAAACTTCTGTGTACGCTTGCTTCCTCGACCTTTCTAAGGCTTTTGACCTGGTCTCTTATGATGTCTTATGGAAGAAGATGAGATCATCCCAGATACCACTGGAGATTATTAACACCTTTAAGTACTGGTACGGGAACCAGGTGAACACCGTGAAGTGGGCGGGCACGCTGTCAGACCCGTATAGGTTGGAATGTGGAGTGAGGCAAGGGGGGTTAAGCTCTCCCTCCATTTTCAACCTGTACCTAAACGGACTAATCGAGGCGCTCAGTGAGCAACATGTCGGTTGTCACATAGACGGCGTCTGTTTTAATAATATCAGCTACGCAGACGACATGGTGCTGCTTAGCGCCTCGGTCTGTGGTCTCAGAAGGCTGATGGGGATTTGTGAGGGTTATGCAGCTGAACATGGGCTGATTTATAATGTAAGAAAAAGCCAGTGTATGGTTTTTCAGGGCGGGCACAATAAAGTCACAGTAATGCCACCACTAAAACTGAATGGGTTTCTTCTAGACAGGGTGGAAGTTTTTAAATACTTAGGCCATGTGGTGACGCCTACCCTGAAAGATGATGCTGACATCGAAAGGGAGCGGAGGGCGCTGTCGGTTAGAGCGAACATGGTTATCCGCAGGTTTACACGGTGCTCAGCTGAGGTGAAAATAACTCTTTTCAGAGCCTACTGCACTACACTGTACACGTGCAGCCTGTGGACTGACTACACGCAAAAATCGTACAGCGCCCTTCGTGTCCAATTCAACAACGCGTTCAGGACGTTGTTGGGGCTCCCCCGCTATTGCAGCGCGTCGACGATGTTTGCAGTTGCGCGTGTGGATTGTTTCCACACTACAATGCGCAAGAGAGGCACGTCGTTGGTGCGTCGAGCGCGGGGGAGCGCTAATAGCATGCTGGCCGTACTTGCAGAGAGGCTTGATTGTTGCATCATAATACACTGTTCTATGCGACATGTGACGGGCAGGTGATGTAGCAACATGACGATGAATGTATAATTTAATTTAATGTTTTGTGATCTTAATTATTTATATGTACTATAATTTTTAATTGTGACTGTTCTATTTGTATTGATTGTGTATGAGTCATTGATACTTGAAATAAATTATTATTAAATTAAATTAAATAAACGGCCGTATCTTTTTTTCTCGTTAACTCCAAAGTTTGATTTTTTCACAGCTTCAAGGAACCGCAGACTGAAAAATAATTTTAATTTTTTGAGGGCGCCCTTATATACACCACTGTTTTTTAATTAGTGCAAATACTTAAAGGGCTTATTAGAAAAGGTCTTGTTATTATTTAAGTAAAATCTCAATAAATAATATTCATAAACAGCAAAGTTATGAGCGTTTGTTTATATCCCAAAATCTCACTCAATTTATGGAAAAACTGTGCAGGTTATTTTTTATGAATGAAAAAATGACAATAAAAATGGAAAAACACTGCTCTTAGTATTTTCTAGTAGTAGTTGTTATGAATGATGGTTCAATTATGAATTTACCAATAATGACAAATTTTCATGGACAATTTTGAAATTTCGTTTTTTATACTTTTGACTACACAAATATGATCAGTAACGGGTACTGATTGACCCCATTTTTTTGTGCACTAATTAAAAAATAGGGGTGTAGCTTCAAGTCTTTGTATTTGTTATGAACAAGTAAATTTGTCAGTATCTCAGAACAGAACAATACAGTTCAATACTAACTCACTATGGGCCTTGATGCCTGAGAAGAAAAGTTTTTATTTGTTTTCACATACCTGAAGTCGAAGCTTTTTTTTTACCTGAAGTTGATGCTATTTTATTTCAACGGCACAGAATAAATTGCAAGTCCTCACAAACATTACCTTGTGAGTAGTAAGCAACAGAACAGTTGCCCGCTCCGACAAAAAAAAAAAAACACAATTTTACCGCATAAACAATTTATGCACAAGAAATCTATCATAAGTCACATATACATAAGAATTGTCGAAACACACAAAATTCTTGGAGCCAGTTGAACGTCATCAGTGCGATGGCAGGCACTTTGTGGGTCAGCCTCCCGATAGACTTTGTGTTGATGGGAACCAGCAGCAGAAGAGCGTTGAGAATCTTCACAAAAACGATTAGCAGCTGACCACTGAGATGTGGAATAAATAGAGATGGATTTTCCTGCAATAATCGTAATACAATTATATAAAAATAAAACAATATTAATTACTTAAAATAAAAATTAGCGTTGAATAAATTCAGGATAATGATAGTAGGAATTGATAGCTTATATTTTGATACAAGTGGAGAAAGTTTTTCATTGCGAACGAGGCGGCCATTTACCCGAGCTGTAGGCCAGGGTGATATGGAGCCGAGGGCTGCAGTGACAAATTTCCACGTGTATCGAACGATGTTTTTTCAATACGAGGGTTGACGAGCGCCTCGTGGAAGTCGCTTATACAATATGCATACGTTAAATACCAGTAGGTCTAGCTAAGTTACGACCGTTTCATGTCGAATCTCTTTCTACATACTATAATGCCTCAGAGTTAGTATCGTTCATACCATAAAACTACAGTATGTAGCGATGAACATTGCAGAAACGATTACATTTCATTCTATCATTTTGAAAGATGTGAACTTGGCTACGAATTTTGTTGAGATGATTGGTATTATTGATTAGTTTTCTAATAGCGTTAACAATTGTAGGTTGTCAAATTAGTTAAACCTGCAGTTGTGCCAGCGGCCTTGCCCGTGTTAGGAAGGAATTTATCCGATTCTCCACATCAACTTTTCGACCCTCGATTTATCTCCTTTGGCGTTGAATATTGTAAAAACCTTTCTTAACACATGCCTTGATTTCAGCGCAATCTGTTCAGTGGTTTGAGCTGTGTGTTGATTGGATTAATCGTTAAGTAGCGATTGCCTTAAGTGGGTGATCGACATACGAGCCAATAGGTACCGCGGTTTTAAAGAACTTCGATTTTACTAGCGGCTCGTTGGTGCTGATCGACTAGCGAGTTAAACAGTTTGGTACGACGAGCCGAGTAGATAATGAAGCAAACGCGACACGCGAGCCGGGCTCGTGCCGGCTCGTCGTTCGAATTGGAATGATACACCGACGAGCCATAAAACCACGGTTTTACTCGCCGCCCATCAATCAGGACCCTAAGCAGGGACAATATGTATGGACTTACTCACACAAACTTAAAACCTTTATAATATTAGAATGATGTACCGTTAAGCATCCAATAATCAGACAAGCGTATTGCACCAAGCCCATGGACGTGGCGATGATCTTCAAATCGTGAACTAGCATGAAGTTCTGTTCATCTCGGACTTCCATATCTGAACGCACATAGCGTTCGGGAGGTGACTCTCCTAAATGTTTCCTCAAATGATTTGCGCTTATAAGCTGCAACAGTTCAAAATCAATAAAATCTTACCACCGTAGGATACTTATCGCTGATTTTGGTCTAACGAAAGGTTGAAGTTTTAAAGGTGAGGCTGAATATTGTATACAAGGGCTTGAGTGCTAGATATTTGTGAATACAAAAAAAGTGAATTATGTATGCAAGTTATTTTTTTTTTCACATGGGGAATCATCCAATGACGTCTCCCGCTCTAGAATGTTGCTGGAGTGCGTGTCAGAGTTTTAATGACTAAAACCACACCTCATGTTCCTTTTTTACCTTGCGTTCCAGAATTCCGGAGCTCCCTTTCGAACTACCCATGGTTTCAGACTACATATGTAAGTATGCATGGAATGACGGGGTAAATTATATGTAAAAGCGAGCGAAGAATATGTATACCCACATACGGCTAGACAGAGTCCGTAACGCAGCCTTGCACCACTGTTTCACAGCAACATTAACGACAGTCTCCTCTCAATATGCAAGATCTACTCCCAGTTTTTCCTTCACTTAGTTACCTCTCCCATATCTGAACAAGGGCGAGCACATTTGTCGTAGGTATACGTGCGGGCGAGCGAGCACAAAGAATACTGGATGGAATTGTCATTTTATTCACTATATGAATATGTCTGAGGATAAAAACACAATTATGATGATGAAATGCAACATAATAACTTACAAAACCAAGCACTCCATAAATATATGTGTAGTAAATACTCATGCTAAATGTTGGGTGATGGCAAAATATCCTTGTACGTCCGAGGTAAGGCTTCAATACAGGAGCCAAAACTAAGTTAAACGGAAGCTTCATCGTTAGTATCTATAGTCTAGCAGTGGATTTATTTGCATTAACATGATGAACTGTAATTTTGGACCAATTGTAAACACAACTGTCAAATTAATTTTCAGGAGTGCAAAGAGTATGATTTCGGTCGGTGGTCTTCTCTATGTCTTTGACATTAATCTTTTTATTTCCAAAAATATCAGCAAGCTACCGCAGTGCTAAGGCAGTGCAGCAGTGCTTTGACAGTGCGACAGTGCTACGACATTGCTACGACAGTGCTAGGACAGTGCTACGACAGTGCTACGTTAGTATCACGACATTACTGCGACAGTGCCACGACTGAGTTACGACAGTGCTACAATGCAGCGCTTCGTTCGTACGAAAAAAATAAATAAGATATGATTCAGAGTTCTAATCAAACAAAGTCCCACAGTAAACGCCTGAATAGCAAAAAATAATGACGCTCTCAGTGCCTAATGCTAGCAAAGGAGGAGGCCGACCGCATCAGGCAGAGGTAACGGGGCGCTCGCCCCCACCGCCGCCGGGATTCCGATCCCGATTTCCGGCCACCGCAGGCGCGGGCTTGCGGACGGCGTGCAATGGGTAGCACGCTGTCCGATCGTCCGGTAACCGACCGGACCGAGTCCAAGTCGTCGACGGCGCGTTCTGTTCCCACGCGCCTCAAGGAGCTGTCAGCACACCGAAGAGGCCCAGCCTACTAACTGCAGGCAGGCAGGGTCGAAGCCTACTGGGTTCATGGGTTAACTTCCGAAAGGACCCCGGCTCGATAGGCTACGAAGGAACGGGGTAGGTTTTTAGTCAGTAAGAGTCTGACACTACTTCCGGCTCCGCCCAAGGGCGGGATTTGTCATTGGATGCTTATACCAACCATAAAAAAAAAAAACGCTTTCAGTGCCTTTTTTTCTACGTAGTGTATAGAAACCGCAAGTGCGTTTGCGCGAGATCTGCGTGTCCGCACGCATCTGCGTGTGCGTCTATGTGCACGGTGCACATAGACGTATCTGGAAAGCTCAGTGCTAAGAACAGTGGTAAGAATGATGTCAAAGATGCAGATCAGTGGTAAGAATGATGTCAAAGAATAGGTTATTATATTAGGTCATCTTGAATTATTCATCTCGTTTACGCCCGGAAATCATACAATGACTTCCGGGCGTAAACGAGATCAATCGTTGGAGAGATACTGGTTTCACTATCCTTGTTTACGTTAGGGCGTAAACAAGATGAGTAGTGTTGGAATCTTATTTCTTTAGATAAGGTTTTCAAATGATCTGACACTTGTTGTCGTGTGTGACAGCTGATATTTTAAAGTTAGAAATAACTGTCGTCTAGATGGCGTTAGTTTTGATAGCTATTTGTTTTGTCAAAAGACGATTTCACATTTAAAATGGTGCATTAAATAATTCTTGAACTCTAAGTGACATTAAATCAAATGTTTGAGATATTTATATTTTTGTAAGGATTGTTCTGGTTGTCTTTATACATACACTGACTTGAATAGTAGATGTGAAACACGTTTCATTTTGCTGATTTGCTGTGGAGTGTAAACACGAGTTGTTGGTGCAACGCATGCAACGCATATACTACGCTTCGTTATCCTCAATTACATTTGGATGTTACAGAGATAAATCTTATTTCGATTCGCAAGATGATCAAAAATGGAGCCAACGTAAGACCCTCAGCTTATAGGTAGATTGATATATCTCTGAGAAACTCACTGACTGACATATCAACGCACACCCGAAACTACTGAAACCAAGATTATGAAATTTTGCAAAAGTTTTCCTCTAATGACGTAAGCGAGTAGAGAGAAAGAATTTTCCAAAATTCACCCGGGAATGGCAATTGACGTATGTATATACAAAAAAATACTCAAATATCAAAACGTTTTTGTCCTACTATATCAGTTTCAATATTTTTTTGATTTGACCTCATTTTCTCTTGTCGTGCTTTCATTAGACTAACTTTATAAAATATATTAAAACGTATAATAATTATAATGATATAATACCATGGTGTTATATAATAATATAAATAAAACGATTAATAATAAAGCGCCTGCACGAAATGTAGTTGCTACATTTTACTTAAAGTATTGTTGCTCGTCTAACTATTCAGGCGTAGCAAATGTCAAAAATTAAAAATTTGGTTTGTAAAAAAACTACTAAGATCTCCGTCACCTACTGTTGATTTTTGAAGGTACTAAATCAGGTAAAAAATACTAGTTTGATCAGAATGATGAAATACGTTATAGTTTTGGAGTACAAGAATGGTCTCGCCGTTATAACGCGTTATAATGGTCGGACCATGGTTATCTTGAAATTCCGTTTATAACGTGTGAGGTACAAAAGTTTCAGGACAGGTATCAGTACATTTAGTACGCTTTAGAACTATTTTGTAAATGGTACTAAAGCGTACTAAATGTGCCTGGTAGAATCATTCCCAATACAAAAGTTGGTCCCGCCATTATGACGTTTATAAATAATCTTAGTCAAACTAATTTTATATCTATATATACACCGTTAAATTTTGATCATAATAATGCCGTGGAGGGTCGATTCGGTACATGAAACACTATCGATTTGTAAAGAGAAAATTCAAAAATAAAATATGTACGAAATTAATTTCTTTCAGTAAACGTCAGCTGAGCAAGGCCAATGATCTGTAGGTAGTTAGTACGTAACGACCGAGAACTACCTTCAAGGTCATTGACTCGTTTACTTAAAGAAATTAATTTCGCACATGCGTATATTACCTTATTTTTTTTATTTTATCTTTGCAAATCGATAGTGTTTCATGTACCAAATCGACCCTGCACGGGATTAAAATAATCAAATTTAACGGTGTATATATAAGTACTAGCGACCCGCCCCAGCTTCGCACGGGTGCAATGGTAATATTAAATATACTAGCTGTGCCCGCGACTTCGTTCGCGAGGACGACGAAACTTATCAATGAGTTTTTTGTGTAAAATGCTTTTTTATATTTATCAGCACTTAACCTCAATTCTCGATCGGCACTGGTTTCGCGTGCTCTTGCTTCAGTCATGCTATCCCGCATGCGGCTTAACTGGGATTCTCGCTCCTCAGCTGATTCTTGTGATCTGGCTAGTCTCATTCGCCTAGCGTGTCTCGATGTAGCAGAAAGAGATGGTCTCTTTCTGGAAGGCATCGTGTTATAAGTAAATCCGTATTAAAAATAAAGAAATCCTAAAGACTATATTTATAGAAGAGCCTTAACACCTAGCGCCTACTTACACTTATATGTATATACCAATAAATAAGCAAAATCCCTAAAAACTAATATCTATACGAATGACTAATCCTACCTAAGAGTACTAAAAATAACGTACGTTACACACTATCAAATATACTACCTATAGTTGAAATTAAAATCTATACGGTCTACGCCTTATAAAAGTAAACCTAAGTACATAGCTAATTAAAAAAAAAAAACGCCGTGTGCAGCGCCCCTTAGTGAACTCCACTACGGGTGACGTAACCTACGACAAAGTTATTATTTGCGGTTGGTACAGTAATCGGGTCTAGGGATCGAACTGCAAAATTAAGTTTGTTTTTATTGTATATACTTTTCCGGGATAAAAAGTACCCAGTGTGGTGCCCAGGATATTAAAGAATAATTATACCAAGTTTCATCGTAATCGAACCGGTAGTTTTTGCGTGATGCTTGAACAAACAGACAGAAAGACAAAAAAATTTTTAATCACATTTTTGGGTTCGGTGTCGGTCTAGTAACACCCCGTGCCATTTATTTTTTTGATATTTGATATTTTCAATGTACAGAATTTTTACTTCTACAGATTTATTATAAGTATAGATTATACATGTATTATAACGGGTCTTTCAACAAGGACGGGTCGATGTTGAAATTAAATAAAACAAGCTGCATGTGAGATATTAATGAAATTATTTTTTTATTTGAAAGGCCCATTTATGCCATTATTTATGAAATCGTTTAAATGTCCACCGCGGCTTCGAACGGTGGCACGGATCCGGGAGGTCCAATTTTCAATTACTCTACGGCATAGATCCGGCTGAATGTGAGCGATGGCCTGCGTTATGTTGACTTTTAGGGCATCGGTTGATTGCGGATTATTGGCACAGACCTGCGACTTGAGAAAACCCCCACAAGAAAAAGTCTAGCGGGGTCAAATCGCACAATCTTGGTCACGTCACCTCTGCGAGAGATAACCCTACCCTCGAACCGTTCATGCAGAATGTCCATTGTGTCGCTTGCTGTGTGGCACGTAGCGCAGTCTTGTTGGAACCACATGTTGTCCACGTCCATATCGTTCAATTCAGGCAAAAAAAAAGTTAATCATTGATCTGTAGCACTCGCCGTTGAGAGTAATGGCCTCGCCATCATCGTTTTTAAGAAGTACGGACCAATGATATATTTCTTAGATAATGGCATAAATGGGCCTTTCAAATAAAAAAATAATTTCTTTAATATCTCCCATACAGCTTGTTTTATTTAATTTCAACATCCTTGTTGAAAGACCCGTTATATATAAACCTTCCTCTTGAATCCCTCGATCTAATAAAAAAAACCGCATCAAAATCCGTTGCGTAGTTTTAAAGATCTAGCATACATAAGCACAGACAGCGGGAAGCGACTTTTTTATACTATGTAGTAGTACAAAAGAAAGTTGTGTCAGTTACACTATTTATAACTCACGAACGGCTGAACTGATTTGGCTGAAAATTGGTGGGAAGGTAGCTTAGAACCGGGCGACGTAAAATTTTCATCCCGTTAAATATAAGAAACAATAATTCAAAACCTGCTCATTTGTTAGTGTAGGGAAGAGTAAGGTAGAGTAGGGTAGAGTGGGAGCGAAGCCGCAGGCAAAAGCTAGTAATTTATAAATTAAACAACAACTTGTTAAAATAAGAAAATAAGAAAATATTTAATACCGAAATTATCAAAACAGTATATTTATTGTCGCTTGCTTTGTGAAATATTGAATTGAAAAATACAGGAATAGGGCCTGTCATTGATAAATATTAACGTAAATAACAAATTATAACTAAAGTACATAAATGTTGTTGCAGTAGCTGTCCTTATCAAATATTCCTGAACAATGCGAAAAAAATGTGTTCTGAATGGCGAATTTAGGCTTTATATTTGGACAACGGATGGAGATCAAATGTTTTAAAAACGGATGCAGACTTGAAGAAGCTGTGACAAACAATCCATCAGATTCAATAGAGAGAAAAGCCGCTCTTTCGGATTTTCCAGATTTTCCAATCTGTGGTTCTGGAAAACCCTTCGAAGGCGCGATATTCTTTGGCAATACTGAAAAATCAGAAACCAAAACTATTTGAGGTTTATTCTTCGTCTTAGATACTACTTCAGATTTATTGAATCCCACTGTTTTATTTTTGCCATTAACTATAATTGAGTTATGCATTTGTAAATCTTTGAAAGTGTCGTTTACAGTAATTAGATTAATTTCAGGGTTGGGCAATAATTTATATTGATTCATCTTCAAACCTGTTTCTTTTGTCGAATTTCTAGTTTCTACATGATCATTAGAAATGTCTTCAGATCTATTATTTTTATCTTTTATCGGCGTAGATGCGTCCCGTTTGTTTCTGTTCATACGCAACAAAGATTTATTTTGAGACACATCATATTCAGTAGTAATTTGAGGAACGGAAAAGTTTTTATAAAGTAATTTTCTTGCATCATTGAAAATTTGATCCATCAATCTATTAAACATAGCAAAAAATTCATTTTCTTCCTCGTGGTTAATTTGGTTGAGAACGTTCGCGTATTCTTCAACTTTAATACCATCATTATGTTGCTTCAATATAGCAGAAATTGTACGATCTGCTCGTTTAAGATTATAGTTGTCATTGAAGTAATTTAAGTCCATGGCTACTCCTCCATTTAGCCAAACTGAGAATATTCTCGCATAAAATGTTAAATATGTAAATGGTACGTTTCTCCACTCGAAGTTCAATGGTATCATATCCATGTACTCACTTAAAGTCATAATTGTAACATTCACATTTGGATATCTTGTTACAAAGTGTATTATTTCTCTAAAACCGTATTTAACATACGAACTGGTAAAAGAAATTCGGTCATTCGAATCGAAAATTATAGCATCACTCTGTTTTTCACGGCTTTGTTTTTCAGTTACCAGCCGGTCATCCACAAGAAAGAAGACATGGAAACAGAGTGAAGGGTACTGTGTAGCTACATTCGAGAGATAGTCAGCATACCGCATGAACGATAATTGGTTGCCTCGTTGTAGGATATGATGCAAGTAGACGTCGCATGCTGGTTTTGTTGTTTTGCATTTTGAGATCAAACTAGACTGTCTTCGACATACTTCTTTGCCCCATGGATAAAATAGAAGGAACATTATTCCCAACCAAACAAGAGCCTGCGTTGTTGAGAAGTTTTCTGAAAAAGTAAGTTACATGTTATTTATATATTTATTTATGTAGCCAATATTATTTATGACATTATTATTGTTTTTTAACTAATTAAGTCGGGACGCCCTCGTGTGCATCTGGATAGAGGGCCCATTTTTTAAATCCTTACGAAATAAAATTTATAGGGAATTTAATTAAAAATTAGTAAAACTTAAAGCAATGACTTATGAATTTCTTTAAAGTAAATTAAATCTGTTATGGTTAAACAACGTGGGCCCTCAATCCATAATGAAGCATAGTCTAAATCTCGGAAAGTACTATTTCTGGGTTAATAATTTTTATTTAGGAATATATTTAAGAATTTATAAAATATTCTAAGAAATTCCCAAAACAGTAGAATATCACATTTTAGATTTGTGGCAGTTTATCTTGGGCCCCTAATTCATTAATGTCATTAAATGATAAATGATAAATGATATTTATTTTGTAAATAGGTTTTTTACAAACACTTTTACACGTCATTTTTTTTTTGTCAGTTTATGCTAGATGAGGCCGGTGTTTCCTAGCTGACTGCCCTGAGAAGAAACACCGAAACAAACTCAGGGGTCAAAGTCTCTTTTAAAAGTCCATACAGCAAACATGTAATGGTCAAATCATATGAGAACCATGCAGACTCGTGTCTGAGATGGTCTTTTGAGGAAAGAACCACGCAGATTTGAGTGGACCTGTCCAGTCAATGCAAGCATTTGTCAGTATTCGTATAGCTCAACTTAAAACTACTAAGGAGCTCAACGAGTTGACGAACAATACCAATGAAAGGACATTTGGGTAGGCCGCAGAAATACTCAAATTGCCAGACATACGTCAAAATAACTGAAAAGAAAAAAAAATTATCCACATAGTCCTCATATTCACAATATTAAACGTAAATACAAAAATACAAAAGCGTAGAAAAATTTAATATTTAACAAAGTAAATATTTATGTCAAATTTGAATTTAAAAGATTAATAAAAAAAAATCATATTGAAAATAATAAAAAAAAAATATAATCAATGTCAAATTCTAAAAAGAATATAAAAAAATTGAAATATAACAAAATAAAAAAAAAGGAAATTACAACAATTGTTGAGCGTACTGGAGCAGGTCAATCCCAAGCCTTTTTGTCCTCAAGATAGTCTTTTACAGTGTAAAAAGCCTTTAGCAAAAGTTTACGCTTTACAAATGATTTGAATTTATTAAGGCTTAGTTCTTGAATATGACTGGGAAGTTTATTATAAAAGTGTATACATTGGCATTTGAATGATCCTCCTATTTTTTTAAGCCTGGTAGCAGGAACTACAAATTTATGTTTGTTCCTAGTATTAAAATCATGAATATCACTGTATTTCTTAAACATGTTTTTATTTTTATGGGCATACAAAATATTCTCGTATATATACTGACAAGGTACAGTCATTATATTAATTTCCTTAAATTTGTCTCTGAGGGAGTATCGGGGACCTAATTTATAAATAGAACGAATAGCCCTTTTCTGCAAAACAAAAATTGTCTGAATATCAGCGGCATTTCCCCATAATAAAATACCGTATGACATGACACTATGAAAATAACTATAGTAAACCAAACGAGCTGTCTCTAAGTCAGTTAGGTATCGAATTTTTCTAACAGCGAATGCAGCAGAGCTGAGTTTTTTCGATAATTTGTCTATATGTGGGCCCCATTGAAGTTTAGCATCTAAAGTTATGCCCAAAAACACTGTATTATCTTCAGGACTCAACTCTTTACCTTTTATTAACACACTAGTTTCTACCTGCCTAACATTAGGCATGGTAAACTTAATGAATTTAGTTTTTTTTTCATTAAGTAGCAGGTTATTTACATTGAACCAGTGTACTATTTTTGAAAGAGCGATATTTATATCGGCAGTAACCTGCTGCTGACGTTTGAGTTTAAACAAAAGTGAAGTGTCGTCTGCAAACAACACTATGTTATGGTTATCCTTTATGAGGTAAGGCAAATCGTTTATATAAATGAGAAACAAAAAGGGACCAAGAATTGAGCCCTGCGGGACACCCATTTTTACTATAGACCCGGGAGATCTTTTTCCGTTTACGTCAACTCTCTGAATCCTTTCACTCAGATATGACGTGAGAAGATCCAGGGAGGAGTTACGGATCCCGTAATGGCGAAGTTTCCTGATTAATGTTTCATGGTGAACGCAATCGAAAGCCTTAGATAAATCGCAAAAAATACCTATGGCATCGCATTTATCCTCCCATGCATTATAAATATGTCCTAAAAGTTCAACACCGGCATCGGTTGTTGAACGACCCCTTGTAAAACCAAACTGTTTGGTATGCAACAATTTATTTCTATTAAAAACTCTTTGCAATTGCTCTAAAATAAGCTTTTCAAATATTTTACTAAAAGTGGGTAGCACTGAAATAGGTCTGTAATTCGTGGGGTCAGATGTACTACCCGTTTTGAATAATGGTATTATCTTACTATTTTTCATTAGGTCAGGAAACTCACCGCGATCAATACAATTATTAAAAACAAAAGCTAAAGAAGGAGCCACAATGTGAATTATAGACTTTACAACATCCACAGAATTGCCCCATAAATCTGCAGTCTTTTTTACATTCAATGAGTTAAAGGTCTTAATAATATCTACATAAGTTACATGTTCGAAACTAAAAACCAAATCACAAACTTTAACATTTTCTTTAAGCAGAGACTCTGCAGCAGTAGGTGAAGAGTTCAGAGATTTTGTTGTTGATACGGGGATTTCTGAAAAGAAGTTTTCAAAAGCCGCAGCAACCTGTGAGTCCGAAGTGATCACATTGTCATCAATTACGAGTTTATAGTCACTTGATGGTCTTGTAGACCTTCCAGTTTCACTATTTATAATATTCCAAGTCGTTTTAATTACATTAGTACTGTTTTTAATTTTTGAACTCAAATAACGCGATTTTGCTAATGAACAAACTTTTTTAAACAATTTCGAATAATTTCTAACATGTAAACTAAATTCAGCAGTGTTAACATGAATCCTTTCATCATACAATTCGTAAAGCCGATTTCTACTTTTATGAATACCAGTGGTAGCCCATTCACTGAATGATACGTTACTGTTAACCGAAATAGTCTTAGGTATAAAAGTAGAATTAAACTGATTACAGTACATGTTAAAAAAATCTTCATATTGATGATTGAGATCATCATGTGTAGACAAGTCTGGTAAATTATGAACGAGTTTAGTTTTAAAAGTTTCTAAACGACTTGCAGTTTTGGGGTTTACAGTGATATTCTTTTTAGACACTATGTTGTTTCGGTTATGAAAAGTAATTAATTGCCCACAATGATCAGAATCTAATAAATTTATTATTTCTTTATGACTTGGTACAACATCTGTATATATATTATCTATACATGTGGCACTAGTAGGAGTTATTCTTGTGGGCTCCAAAAATAAGTTAACAAGATTGTAGGACTGAAATAAACTTATAATTTTACTGCATAGGGCTGAGTTTTCTAATAAATTAATATTGAAATCACCACAAGTGATTATGTACTTGTTAGAATTGCATATCTTGTGGAACACTTCATCCATTACCTTTTCAAAACAGTCATACAATCCAGAAGGGGGTTTGTACACACACAATACAATAAACTGTTCCAATTCAATACAGGCTATTTCAATTGACCGCTCAACAGATAGGCTTACAACATCCTTTCGTTCTTTAAATTTAAGGTGGTTACCTACTAAAATCAATGAGCCACCACGTATTGCATTAATTCTACTGAACGAACTACCAACCTGTTGATTACTAAAATTGAACATAAGCTGTTCGCTCTTAAGCCAATGTTCCGTTAAGCAAAGAATATCAATATTGTTGCAATTAAGAAATAATTCTACTTCTAGATCCTTGTTCATAAATCCTTGAATATTTTGATACACCAGGTTGATACTATTTGATGATTTTAAAACTTTATTAGAAATATCTTTGTGCATCACTAAATTCATGCTAGAGATAGTCTCTGTTGTCTCAATTTCTAATTTAAATTCAAATCAATGTCAACATGTGATGCCAAGTTATTGGCAAAATTATTTGAAATGTTATTGCATTGCTCTATATGAGCAACTTGTTTAACCAAGTTCTTGGCTGTAATAAATAAATAATATGATAGCGATGCAGCTATCTGTCTCCTACAAAAGTTTGAAAGATAGTAATTATCAACATGATATCTATCTTTTGTCAAATAAAAATGAGTGCCAACATAATTGTTGGTGTCAATTAAGTGAAACATGCTATTATTTACTGTCAAATTGTGCAAAGTTATGTTAATCTTATATCTAATTAAATTTTCTTCCCGTGGCAAACTTTGACTGTATGGGAATGTGAACATCACAATTTTTCTTAGCTTAAGGTTACTTAAAGTCCTATAATATTGGAGTAATTCTCCTTTGTTCACATAACCCCTATTACCAACAAAAATTAAAAGCATTGTATCCTGGTTAAAGTTACATTTTATAATTTTTTTCATTATGTCAAATAATGAACAGCCAGGCATACAGTTGTTTATTATTGAGTGTCCCGGATATTTGTTTGTCAAAAGGTTCCCAAAATCTTTTCCAATCTCATCACAAAAAATAACTATATTGAAATCACCACAAGTGATTATGTACTTGTTAGAATTGCATATCTTGTGGAACACTTCATCCATTACCTTTTCAAAACAGTCATACAATCCAGAAGGGGGTTTGTACACACACAATACAATAAACTGTTCCAATTCAATACAGGCTATTTCAATTGACCGCTCAACAGATAGGCTTACAACATCCTTTCGTTCTTTAAATTTAAGGTGGTTACCTACTAAAATCAATGAGCCACCACGTATTGCATTAATTCTACTGAACGAACTACCAACCTGTTGATTACTAAAATTGAACATAAGCTGTTCGCTCTTAAGCCAATGTTCCGTTAAGCAAAGAATATCAATATTGTTGCAATTAAGAAATAATTCTACTTCTAGATCCTTGTTCATAAATCCTTGAATATTTTGATACACCAGGTTGATACTATTTGATGATTTTAAAACTTTATTAGAAATATCTTTGTGCATCACTAAATTCATGCTAGAGATAGTCTCTGTTGTCTCAATTTCTAATTTAAATTCAAATCAATGTCAACATGTGATGCCAAGTTATTGGAAAAATTATTTGAAATGTTATTGCATTGCTCTATATGAGCAACTTGTTTAACCAAGTTCTTGGCTGTAATAAATAAATAATATGATAGCGATGCAGCTATCTGTCTCCTACAAAAGTTTGAAAGATAGTAATTATCAACATGATATCTATCTTTTGTCAAATAAAAATGAGTGCCAACATAATTGTTGGTGTCAATTAAGTGAAACATGCTATTATTTACTGTCAAATTGTGCAAAGTTATGTTAATCTTATATCTAATTAAATTTTCTTCCCGTGGCAAACTTTGACTGTATGGGAATGTGAACATCACAATTTTTCTTAGCTTAAGGTTACTTAAAGTCCTATAATATTGGAGTAATTCTCCTTTGTTCACATAACCCCTATTACCAACAAAAATTAAAAGCATTGTATCCTGGTTAAAGTTACATTTTATAATTTTTTTCATTATGTCAAATAATGAACAGCCAGGCATACAGTTGTTTATTATTGAGTGTCCCGGATATTTGTTTGTCAAAAGGTTCCCAAAATCTTTTCCAATCTCATCACAAAAAATAACTATTTCTTTATTTATAATCTGTTGTGAAAAACAATCAGTAATTTCTACAGGCAAACTGACACTAGACTGCGGTAAGGTGGTATCACATATTGACAATGAATGGTCCGGCGCTGAAGATGTTAATTGACAATTCTCACAGTTGCTTTTTTGTGAGATCACCAACTCATTCATGGCCAATACATATTCCTTCATTTGGTTTTCAGATGCTGTATATTTGATGGTCATTGAACTTAATTTGTGTTGCAAGCGGCTTAGTTCATTTTGCAAGTCTTCAGTGTCAGTCTGATATTTCCTAGTACATTTTTCTAAATTTGAAGAATACATATCTAATTGCTTCAATAAGTGTAACCTTTCCCTATTTAGTTTTACATTCTTAATAAAAAACTTTTGTTTTTTGACCATTTTCTTAGTTTTTACTATGTATTTGTTGATTTTAATATATTTTTTAAGTTTATTCTTACTTGAAACTACCCTCATTGATTTACTTGATTTACTATCTTCATCACAGGTTAAATCTATAGTATAAGAGGGATTAATTTGTGAAACCATTGATGGGACAATAGGCACCAACTCGTTGAATAGACTTTGGTTCAATGAGGCAGTGATGTTATGATTTGTTGTCTCTAGTTGGGATATTTTCATTTCTAAAGAATACGCAAAAACTTTATTTATCTGACGAAATACATCATACGACTTTTATAATATTTTATTTAGATACCTCTCTCTATGAATTAGTAAAAAAGATATAATGACCCAAAAGTTAATCCATAAAAAGTAAATGAGACTTGTATTTTACTGAAACGTCTGAACTGAGGGCCCAAGATTTTCGGCTTTATTGACTAGACTTTACCTCAGAGGTTAATGCAAAGTAGATTAAGATTTTTTACTATTTTTTAACTAAATTGTTACGTATTGTCAGTTCTTCTAAAAGCTATATTCTAAGAGAATAATGATATTCAATTTTGTGTGGGAGAAAATTTCGTAGGGAGACAATAATTTTGACTGGCCTGTTGGTCTAGTGGTTAGTGGCCCTGACTGCTATGGTGGAGGTCGTGGGTTCGATTCCCACGCAGGACAAATGTTTGTGTGATGAGCACAATCATTTGTGTTGTGTCTGGGTGTTATTTATTTATAATACGAGTATGTATGTATTTAAAAATATATAAGTATGTATATCAGCTGTCTGGTACCCATAACACACTCTAAGTTTCTTAGGTCGTCAGAGAACTTGCGACTTAAAATGCCAATACATTCCACGACTTTCTTTGACAAATCATTTACTGTTCAAGCTGCTCGTCTGTGGAATGAATTGCCAGACACAATTAAACGCGCTCAATCGTTGCCTGTTTTTAAAAGACTCGTTAGGGAACATTACCTGTCGCTGTGAATGTTGTTAGTCGTCATGTAAATTTCTGTATTGTTATCAATATGTATGAATTTATTATAAAATATATGTATAAATCTATATATCTATTGTAATATAAATATGTATATCACTGTTATTGTCACACCAATGACAGCCCCATTTCTTGTCCAGGCAATTACTGTCCATTCCAGGTTGCCTGGAAGAGATCGCAGAGTGCGATAAGGCCGCCCATTGTATATGTGTGTTTTAGTTTTAGTTCCTTGTTTTTTATTTATAATGTAATGGTGTACAGTAAAGCATATAATAAATAAACAAATAGGTGAAGAAAAAGTTTACTACAGAGATTTAGCTCTTTGCAATGCGTGCGCTCACCTCGGCACTTCGCGCGGCACTAAAAAAATCATATAATATTAAAAATTAACGAAATTTAGTATTTACCGATCATTCGATATACCTTTACAAGATAGATTTTTTTACTGATTTAGTTTTTGGAGGTCAAAACCGCACAATTAGGCATGATTTGTAATATTTCGCGTATTTCTGAGACAACCAATCGCAACAAGTATCTGACGGCGACTAAGCTCACAGTTGTGAATCTAGGCTTAATGTTGACACGCGCGTGATATCTGATACATAAAATCTTTCCTTTTCTGCACCAAGTTTTTGTAAAAGTCGTAGAGCATTTTGTAAAAGTATAATGAAAAAAAAATATCGACGCAATTTCCCGGGTCCCTCAGTTCTCACATTCACAGATATTGAACATGTACAGCTGCTAGGCGAGAGGAATATCAGGAACTCTAATGTACTCAACTTTTTGTAAAAAGTTTCTTCTAAATAATAGGTATCTTAAATTGTGCATTTCTTACCTCTTAGCTGAAACCCGGAGGACACGGTGGACCCGGAGGACACGGTGGAGCACACTGTAGAGGTGTGCCCCGCCTGGGCGGAACATCGCCGTGTCCTCGTGGGGGTGATCGGCGGCAGCGATCTCTCTCGCCGGGCCTTGGTTCAGGCCATGGTCCGTAGTGAGGAGGGATGGCAGGCGGTCGCCTCCTTCTGCGAAGCAGTAATGCTAGCAAAGGAGGAGGCCGACCGCATCAGGCAGAGGCAACGGGGCGCTCGCCCCAGCCGCCGCCGGGATTCCGATCCCGATTTCCGGCCACCGTAGGCGCGGGCTTGCGGACGGCGTGCAATGGGTAGCACGCTGTCCGATCGTCCGGTAACCGGCCGGACCGAGCCCAAGTCGTCGACGGCGCGTTCTGTTCCCGCGCGCCTCAAGGAGCTGTCAGCAAACCGTAGAGGCCCAGCCTGCTAACTGCAGGCAGGCAGGGTCGAAGCCCGCTGGGGTCAAGGGCCGTTTTCTGAGAGGAAGGCTCGGCCCCGGCACTATGGGCAACGAAGGAACGGGGTAGGTTTTTAGTCAGTAAGAGTCTGACACTATTTCCCGCTCCGCCCAAGGGCGGGATCTGTCATTGGATGATTTTACCTACCATAAAAAAAAAAAAAAAAAAAACCTCTTAGCTGAAAATACATTTTCTTTAATCCTATGAAAATAGACAGTAATGTGCAGTGCCGTAAATAGGGCGATGCCTGCCACCGGTGCCCAGGCACAGGGTGTAGACTCTGGGGGGCGCAAGAATGGCCAGACTAGGCAGGACTATTATTTTTTCATTTTGCTCCCGATTGCTTGTGACAAGTTCCCGCTGCGCCCTTAGTGCTTAGTGCGATTCCAACACAAAAGTACCTATATGCCAGTATCATCAAAAACGTTTGTTCATTTAATAATAAACCATTTTGAGTTGCGGCTGTATTTTTTTTTTGTATATTTTTACAAATTCTCAGACTTGTTTTACAATTGTTTTAAGACTTTTACTAAATCTTTAGATTTTTATTTTGCGAAATGCAAGTATGGTCCCTCAGTTCACTCACAGACGGTAATATTCGCTAAAATTTGTTCTCTCTCGTGTGGATTGAGGGACCACAGTTTAGTCATTATATATTTTTTATCTTTGGTGTTTTGTGGTCTGAAATTTTGTAAATATCTTTACAAATTCTTTACTAAAAGTCTGTCATAACAATACTTTAATTTTCCAGATACTTTTCGAGATCTGGCTGATGGTCTGTGAGGACTGATTAGACTCTTACGTTTCTATACAAACGGATATACTTACAAGCAACTTTAAAACAGGCATTCACGCGCTACGCTGGGTGGTGCGTCTCAGTGTGTTAACGCCTAAATACACTATAGCATTTATTCGAGCATTTTTATGTAATGTTACGTCCTAACGATTGGTACAATACAGATAAATGCTCAGTTTCAAAAGCATTTCCATGTAATGTAACGTTCCTGCGAATGCTCTGCAATCTGTTCGGCGTAACGCTCACAGCGAGTGTGCAAGTTACCCGTTAACATTTCATTGCAAACTAAATGACTGCGTGCGTCGTTCGTCCCTCTTCACCGCATCGCCCGCACTCGCGCTAAGGCTCGAAGAAATTACGTTCATTGGTTTGTACAATTTAGTTTGTAACAAAACAGCGAGCGTGCTCGACGTCTGGTTCGTGAGGGTGATACACTAGAATATATCATAGAGCGGCTCGTTGTTCTTTTACGAGAAATTGCTCTAGTCTATACTCACCTTTGGCCTAATGCAGTAGTTGTTTTATCCATTTTCACGTGGAATCATTGTCACCCCCCATCAGTTGTAATATAAATATGAGATTTTAGATCGAATTTATCTTGTAAAGTGCTAATATATCAGAATCGCAATTTATTTCCAACGAATGTACTGAACACATAATTCATAAAGCCGAATTTTGTAAAGAAGCATAACTGAATTCAAAAGATATAGACAACTTTAGAGGGCCGAGCTGAACGAACTGAAATTGGTAATATTTTAAAATTTAGCAAGTTATATGAGAAACTAAAGCGGTACATATGTTATTTACCAAGCATCAATTATTTATTAATAGTTGTTGGCTAAGGCAGTTTTGTCTATTTTAGATATTTTCATAAAAATATTTTTTTCAGCACGGCCCCATAGGCACACCTACATATTATTTGTGATTACGAATTCATAATATCTATTGTGGTAAATATAATGTGTTAATAGAGTACATTCCTTGAGTTGAAGAATTTTTTTAATACGCTTTATACTTTTCAAGTTACACGGGGGCCGTGCTGAAAACGTTTGGCTGGCACGGCCCCCTTTTTTTGCACATTTCTTCAAAAGTACAGAGGTACATTGAAAAAGTGTGCGTGTGTGAACTGAGGGACCATACTTGCATTTCGCAAAATAAATATCTAAAGATTTAGTAAAAGTCTTAGGGCTGATTTCACCATTCAATATAAAAACTCAGTTCGACTAAACTGAGCTCAGGGTAATCTAGTTTAACCCATTCTTGACCACTGTGCCAATTTGGGTACAGTTAGTTAATGAGGGTAGGTAAACAAAATATTAAAGTTATTCAATATATTTTTTATGTAATGAATGGTCAAAAGTATCCTGAATTAAAATAATAATGATCTATTTCATATAAGTGCAGTGTTTTTTTGATAAAATTCAATAAAAATCGAAATCCATGGACTTGTGGAGGTAAGTAACTGTTTGATTTTTTTATTATTATATGCAATTTAGATTTCCATACAAATAGTTAATTATCTCTATAAACAATAAATAATCAAGTGTATAAACAGATTTTCGGTTCTTAAAACTATAAACATAAGTCATTATTACATGCAAAATATTGGTGTACCAATTCTGGTACAATGGCTACAAGTATACTATTCGCAGATTATCAAGATGAACCGCAAACGACGTTATAGCGCCAGTAACCAATACCGTGGATTAGAGGAGACCCTAAATAATATATTTGAAGATAGTGACGATGATTTGGAATATGATTCGGCCATAATTCCACCAGAACCAAATATTGTTACCGACGAAGAGGAGGGTTTTGATAATGACGCTATTGCAACTAGCTTGCCAAATGACAGTCCAGGAGGAATCGAGGTGTTTGTTGAAAATGTTGGTGCTCTTTCGGATTCTGAGGACGATAGCGATAATAAACCATTGGTGCAAAAAGGATTTGAACCTGAACAAACAATATACAATGTTCTTTGACAACTTTTTTACCAACTGCGACCTAATAAATGATTTGCGCCAAATAGGTTATCGTGCTACAGGAACCATCTGTGAAATTTTCACAAATGCTGACTACCTGCTATGCTAAGAGAAGGGTATGATGAAAAAACCAAGAGCTGAATTTGATTACAGGATTGATAAAAACAAAGAAGTATTGTTGGTCCACTGGAAAGACAACAGTATCTGTACCTACAATAGTTGACAATTATGATTCTTATGAACCAGTCGAAACTGCGTAGAGATGGTGTTCAGAAAGGAAACAAGAGATGGGTATGAAAATACCCCACTTGTTCCAAACCGAAACAAAGGTATAAGGGGTGTGTGGATCAGTCAATATCATTGAACAAGATTGGCATTTATGGCAAAAAATGATTGTCGGTTTTGTCAACCCACATGATTGGCCATATCTAACGTGTGGCACTTGCATGTAACTTCAAAAGAAGTGACGTTATGGACCAGTTCCTATTTCGACGAAACATTGCATGGTTTATCTAAAACAAGCTTCACAAAGAGTAACTGCTCGCACTTCTTCATCAAACATTGAGAGTTTATGGTACCCACCATGTTCTTGAGAAGCTTCCGAAATGGGTACGCCGTGTTATATGCCATAATAGAAGCCGCTAGTGTTGTAAAAAGTGCAAAGAAACATTCTGCATAGTAAATCTTATTTTACCAAATTTCATTCATTTGTGGCGACTGTTCCAATTTGGGTACACGCCTGTAATTCCTGAAAAATGTCCTTTCAATTTTTTTTTTTCTTATTTTTATGTTTGTTTGTATTCCTAATATTAAGTAAATAAAGAATTTTCTTTTCTAAAATTGTTCATTTTCATTTGGCCGTAAATGGGTTAAAGAACCGTGTCGTAACATGGGCGACAACAAAAGAATTGAAACTGAGTTTAGCGTAAACTAGGTTTAATTCATAGCGGTGAAACGCAAAATGAAGCTATAATCTCGATTAGGCGCTAAAACTGCGTTTTGTTTTATATAATCGCGATTATTTTCTTGGTGAATTTGGCCCTTAAAACAATTGTAAAACAAGTCTGGGAATTTGTAAAAATATACAAAAAAAAGATACAGCACTCAAAGTGGGGTCCCTCAGTCCTCACAAACCATCAGCCAGATCTCGAAAAGTATCTGGAAAATTGAACTACTGTGAACACAGACTTTTAGTAAAAAATTTGTAAAGAAATTAACAAAATTTCAGACCACAAAACACCAAAGATAAAAAAAATATAATGACTAAACTGTGGTCCCTCAATCCACACAAGAGAGAAAAATATTTTAGCGAATATTACCGAATCCGATACATAAAATTTTTCCTTTTCTACACCAAGTTTTTGTAAAAGTCGTACAGCATTTTGTAAAAATATAATTTAAAAAAAATATCGACGCAATTTGAAGATAGCGGTTTTTAAAACAGGTCCCTCAGTTCTCACACTCACAGATATTGAACATGTACTAGCTGCTAGGCGAGAGGAATATCAGGAACTCTAATGTACTCAACTTTTTGTAAAAAGTTTCTTCTAAATAATAGGTATCTAACATTGTGCATTTCATATCTCTTAGCTGAGAAAATACATTTTCTTTAATTCTATGAAATTAGACAGTAGCGTGCAGTGCCGTAAACAGGGCGGTGCCTGCTACCGGTGCCCAGGCACAGGGTGTAGACTCTGGGGGGCGCAAGAATGGCCAGACTAGGCAGGACTATTATTTTTTCATTTTGCTCCTAATTGCTTCCTTACAGACTTTTACTAGCTGCTAGGTGAGAGGAATATCAGGAACTCGAGAAAATACATTTTCTTTATTTTTATGAAAGTAGACAGAGTAGTGTCACCACACAATGATACAAAATGTAGACAGCATTAATTTAATAAAGCAATGGATGAAATAAAAACAAGGTTGTACAGTTAATTCAACATTATATTATATGGCGTATGTATATGACATACAAAAATAGATTACAAAAAAATATAACCGACTACTAAAAATACACATTGCTCGCAGAATGGATGGCCATTGGGGCTGAAAGGTTCTGGATTGGCGACCACGTACCGTACGTTGGAAGGCCCACTACAAGGTGGACCAATGACCTGGTAAAGGTTGCGGAAATGCGGTGGATGCGAGACGCACAAGACCGTTCATTGTGGTGATGCTTGGGGGAGGCCTATCTCCAACAGTGGATGTCTCTCGGCTGAAATGGTGATGATGATGATGTCTAAAAATGCAAAATAACGTGCTTTTGTTTTTAGTTTTTGACACCGACTTCCAAAAGTAAAGTTACTTTGCATCTATATTTCATTTTTGAAGTCAGTTTTTTTTTTTCGTAAAACAGTAAATTATTCAAGTAGAGAAAGTTTGTCATAGTGACCGAGGTGGAATTCCCCCGAACCGTGAGCAAATATGTTATGGAGCCGAATGCTGTGATGACAAACTTTCTCTACTTGAATTATAATTGCGCCCCCCAGAGTCTACACCCTGTGCCTGGGCACCGGTAGCAGGCACCGCCGTGTTTACGGCACTGCACGCTACTGTCTAATTTCATAGAATTAAAGAAAATGTATTTTCTCAGCTCAGAGATAAGAAATGCATAATGTTAGATACCTATTATTTAGAAGAAACTCTTTACAAAAAGTTGAGTACATTAGAGTTCCTGATATTCCTCTCACCTAGCAGCTAGTACATGTTCAATATCTGTGAGTGTGAGAACTGAGGGAGTGTGCGTGTGGTGTGAGGGCCCGGTTGTTAAAATTCTTTCAAAATATACTTAATATTTAGTGAACATTCCCAAAGAAATGTGGAGCTTGAAATCAGAATTTGTGAAAGTCAAATAAACGAGTTATGGACTGTTAAGGCGGGCCCTCAGTCCACACATAGAGGATTGAGGGCCCACCTGTACCGGATAAACTATGGACTCCACAAAAAAACTCTTTATGCTAAAATCTAAGCTAATGCCAAACAAAATTTGTGGAAGCAAGATATTTTCGCAAAACACTCTCCTAACTTATATATCCTTGTTCAAAATGGGCCCTCAATTCTCACTGACGTAAATGTTTACTACGCAAATAAATTGAAACCTTTAACTTACAGCTGCTGTTTGAAGCCCTATAAGCTACTAGATAAATTGTGAAAATTTGTGAAAGCAAGATCAGGTCACATCTTCTTGTTGTTTGAAAGTTACGACCTTGACAAAATTCGGGCCCTCAGTTCTCCATTTTTTCATGTTTTCTTTATATTACGCTTAACGTATGAGAGATACGATAAAAACAAAAATGTCGCTTCATGTGAAAAAAAATGTGAAACAAATTCGGTAGAAGAAAGAATTTAAAAACCCTTTCTTGTACAAAAAAATCGAGTTTTACTATTATTCCTCGGAACTGGGACATAGGGTGTCCACAATTTTTTTGCGATGGTGCCATATATAAAGTTTTTATTTTCAACTTATAAAAATATTTATATATTAAAAAAAAAAAATTGACTAACTTCCTCTGGGCAACCGGTGGTCTCACCTGGCGGGGACTGACCGCCGAGATGTCGTGAAGTAATTGGCACTGCAAGAGCGGTGCCAAGGCGCTCCTACTGCACACATCTCAGCTACTCCTAGGCGATTTGCGTACGCGCACTCGCCATGAGGTTACCACCTAAAAGGTACCCCAACGCAGGGTCCGTATTTACCGGCCCCTACCCTGCTACTGCGGGACAAAGGCATAGCCTACACCCCGCCCACCGCGCCCTCTTGCGAGGGACGCAGTGACTACTCGGAACGTGCCCACGTTGTCTTAGTTCTTTTTTATTTTTCGATAAGTAAAATCATCCAATGATAAATCCCGCCCTTGGGTGGGGCGGGAAATAGTGTCAGATTCTTACTGACTAAAAAAAAACCTACCCTTCCATTCATTGCCTTTGTCGCGGGGCCCGTGGTGACATTCTCACATAACCTTTGGCCCCAGTAGGCTTCGGCCCTGCTGGACTCCTACAGTTTGCTGACAACTCCTTGAGGCGCGCGGGAACAGTGCGCGCCGTAGACGACTTGAGCTCGGACCGGTCTGTTAACGGACGGACGGACAGCGAGCTATACCCATTGCCCACCGTCCGCGAACGTTGTCGTTAGTTGGTGTTTAAATTGTTGCATGTCAGTCTGTTGCTTATTGGTTTCGGTTGTTTAGTTCGTTTCGTAAAAGTTCGTGCCGTAAAAGGCGACTAAGGGATAACTTACCTTGAGCAGACAAGAGACCGATCCAAAAATTATTAAAATTATCTTGACTTATCCGATTCCAAAAATTATTTTACTAATGGAAAGGTACAGTAATATCGAGTGTAAACTTATGCTAAAACAAGAAATTTTCCGCGGACGAAGTCGCGGGCAGAAGCTAGTATATATATATTTTTTAAACCCTGTGTATGTAAACGCATCAATTAAGAACAGCTGCACATATTTGTCAATTTTTTTAAATATATAAATATTTTATAACTTGAAAATAAAAACTTTATATATGGCACCATCGCAAAAAAATTGTGGACACCCTATTTCCCAGTTCCGAGGAATAATAGTAAAACCTAGTAAAACTCGATTTTTTTGTACAAGAAAGGGTTTTTTAATTCTTTCTTCTACCGAATTTGTTTCACATTTTTTTTCACATGAAGCGACATTTTTGTGTTTATCGTATCTCTCATACGTTAAGCGTAATATAAAGAAAACATGAAAAAATGGAGAACTGAGGGCCCGAATTTTGTCAAGGTCGTAACTTTCAAACAACAAGAAGATGTGACCTGATCTTGCTTTCACAAATTTTCACAATTTATCTAGTAGCTTATAAGGCTTCAAACAGCAGCTGTAAGTTAAAGGTTTCATTTTATTTGCGTAGTAAACATTTACGTCAGTGAGAATTGAGGGCCCATTTTGAACAAGGATATATAAGTTAGGAGAGTGTTTTGCGAAAATATCTTGCTTCCACAAATTTTGTTTGGCATTAGCTTAGATTTTAGCATAAAGAGTTTTTTTGTGGGGTCCATAGTTTATCCGGTACAGGTGGGCCCTCAATCCTCTATGTGTGGACTGAGGGCCCGCCTTAACAGTCCATAACTCGTTTATTTGACTTTCACAAATTCTGATTTCAAGCTCCACATTTCTTTGGGAATGTTCACTAAATATTAAGCATATTTTGAAAGAATTTTAACAACCGGGCCCTCACACCACACGCACACCTGAGGGACCCGTTTTAAAAACCGCTATCTTCAAATTGCGTCGATATTTTTTTTTCATTATATTTTTACAAAATGCTGTACGACTTTTACAAAAACTTGGTGCAGAAAAGGAAAGATTTTATGTATTGGATTCGGTAATATTCGCTAAAATATTTTTCTCTCTTGTGTGGATTGAGGGACCACAGTTTAGTCATTATATTTTTTTTATCTTTGGTGTTTTGTGGTCTGAAATTTTGTAAATTTCTTTACAAATTTATTACTAAAAGTCTGTGTTCACAGTAGTTCAATTTTCCAGATACTTTTCGAGATCTGGCTGATGGTCTGTGAGGACTGAGGGACCCCACTTTGAGTGCTGTATCTTTTTTTGTATATTTTTACAAATTCCCAGACTTGTTTTACAATTGTTTTAAGACTTTTACTAAATCTTTAGATTTTTATTTTGCGAAATGCAAGTATGGTCCCTCAGTTCACACACGCACGAAAAAGTAAGCGGTACATATGATCCTCGAAGAGAGTACATTCGATTGGTGAGCACCTTAAACGTAGATTCTGCGGGGCCTTACTGGGCAAACGCACGTGATTTGGTACATGAAAGAATCGATTTGTAAAGATAAAATTAATAAACTAAAGTACTTTTTTTCTAAAACAAAATTAAACAGTGTATATACGCCTATGCCTACCCATAAAATTTTGACAGAAGTGTTGCCCGATTTGTCTTAGTAATGTTTTCGATACATTTCTAAGACAAATCAACACATACACAACGTGATATGTACAATTTAAACAACGTGTTAAACAAAAACATTTAATGCTAAAATTGTCTAAATGCAGTACATTTTTCTATGCTTTACAATCGAAGAAACAAGAAATAGAAGAAATTAACAAACATTAACGTAAACAACAAATTAAAACTAAAGTAAATAAATATTGTTGCAGTAGGAGTCTTCCGTAAATAATCCGGAACATTGAGTTAGAAGTGTATCCTGAATGGCGTATTTCGGGCGTATACGTTGACAGCCGGGCCCAGCGGAGATCAAATGTCCTAAAAATGGATGAAGCCTCGAAGAAGCTGCTATAAACAACCCATCAGAATCAATAGCGAGAAGCTGCACTTCTTCATTTCCTGATTTTCCAGCTTTACCAAACTCCGGCATTTTCTTGTTTTGTCTAAAATCAGTGTGAATTAACGCTTTAGGCAAGACGTACGAAGGCGCCGCACTGCCATCAGAAAACACTGAAAAATCGTAAAATAAAACTACTTGAGGAGAATCGGATTTCTTAATCATCTCAGTTTGTGTATTAGATTTATTTAATCCTTCGGTCTTATTTATCCCACTAATATTGGAGTTATTCATTTGCAAAGATTTAAAAGCCTCATTTATAGTAAGTTTTAATTTCTCTAAATTTCTGTCGGGGTTGGACAATTGATATTCATCCTTCTTTAAATCTGTTACTTTTGTCGAATTTATAGTTTCTACATAAACATTAGAGGCTTCAGATTTATTATTTTTATTATCATTTATCACCGTAGATGCGTCCCGTTTGTTTCTGTTCGGATGAATAGTTGATTCGTTTTGAGGCCCTCCATTCTCAGGAGTAATTTGAGGAAATTGAAAGCTTTTTGTGAAGAATGTTCTTGTTTCGTTCAAAATTTGATGAACTAAACCGTAGAATATATTGAAAAACTCATTTTCTTCCTCACGATCAATTTTGTTGAGAGCATTTGTATATTCTTCAACTTTAATACCATCATTATGCTGTTTCAATATAGCAGAAATTCTACGATCAACGCATTTACGATTGGTATAATAGTTACTGAAATGATTCAAGTCCATGGCCACTCCACCATTTTCCCAAACTGATAACACTCTCGCATAAAAGGATATGTATGAAAGTGGTATAGTTTTCCAATTGTATATCATTGATGGTGTCCTCGACATGAACTTGCTTATGCTCATAATTGTAACGTTAACGTTTTGATATCTTCTTTCAAAATCTGCAATTTCACGCTTACCATCAGAACCGCTTATTTTTGTAAAAGGATAGCTCGGGTTACGTGGAACCAGATTTTTGAATAGTTTAATTCTTTGACCATGGTATGTAGTTGGATTCAGAGAGTCATCCACAAGAAATAATACGTGGAAACGGAGTGAAGGATACTGTGTGGCTACGTTCGAGAGATAATCAGAGAAAAGCGTGAAAGGACAACCACTTCCTCGTCGAACGATGTGATGGTAGTAGACATCGCTTGCTGGCTTAGTCGTGTTGCATTTTATAATTAAAACAGCCTGTCTTCGATATACTTCCATTCCCAAAGCATAAAACACCAGGAAGGATATCCCAAACAAGATCAAAGTCATCCAGCAGGTTGAGATGTATTCTGAAAAATAAATAAATAAATTAAGTAATTGAATTATTTAAGTACTAAATCATCATTTTCTAGAAACATTAATGACATATTCAGTAGTGGTACTTATACTGTCTTAGGGCGCCTTCAAATTAGCCGCGAAGTGCCACGTGACAGCAGCGCGGCTGCAGAGCGGCCGCAGCACTAGAACCGCTGTTTCCGAGCATCATAGTGTTGTACATTTAGTTTCTCAATTAGAATGATATTATTAAAACGAAAAAAGATTTTGGAAAAAAAAAAGAAACCGAAGAAAAGATTGGTATTATTAGGGGTATGCGAATTTCATAAAATAAAAGGCTACTGTGGCCAAAATTTCAGAATTATATGTATTCGCTGGATAACTATCAATCTCATCGATAAACTCTTCAACCTGATTTTCATTCATGTTTATACTTGAACAAAACTAAGTGCGTATCATTACTAGTCGAAATATGAACTGGTGCGGGACCGCAGCGCAGCTGTCGCGCTGCGGTCGCGCGGATCTTCGCGGCTACATTGAAGGCGCCCTTTTGCTCGTACATACAGAAATTGCACTGCTTTCAGCTTCGAGAAATTTGAGAATATAGTCAGGGATAGCAAACATAATATTATCTAATCTATGGAGTCATATCAGGTAGCTTTGCCTAATATCGAGAGTATACTCATATTTTGTGCAGGTTTTTTATTAGATGAGTAGAATATCAGACCTTAGTTTATAGAAATAACATCTCAAGCTTATAACTACTAATGATCAATTGCATTAAGAAACCCTGATGTTAAGCATGATTTAATAGGTACTAGTGATTTTCTTTCGGTGAGGAGTTTCACCGATGTTTAAGCTGTGCTGTTGACTGATTCAAACTCGCGTGAGAACCAGCCTTAACCAGATCAAAATCACGACGCACGTGTTTGCGGCTTCAGCCACAAATCTATGACTATTATGTTGATGCAAGTGAGCAAAGATGGATACTGCGAGACGGTTATTAAGAGGGCCCGGCCCTTCTCGATTTTCTTATCGTCAACCTGAGAATAGTTTAAAAACTTGTTGGCTCATCCGACGCAATGTTCGATAGAAGTAATGCGAAAAAAGAAAAAAAAACACCTGAACGCTTTGATGGTATTCGATAATTTGGTTATTTACTCGATTATTTCACAAAACCTGATCTAGAAATAAGTGTATTTTTAAATATTGTTTTTGAAAAAAAATATTCGTCATTCAGGATTTTGATTTGTGCAAAGTTTCTATATCATTTTGGCTTTTATATTTATAAATATATGATAGGCCGGAGTTCACACAAACTAAATTTACTGAATTAGTTTTGCAGAAATTTACGATTTGAATGTGTTTCAAAAATATCTAGAAAAAAAGTGTAATTAAAGTCTTAGGCCGTGTTTACGGAGAACGGCATGTTGCACGGCGCGTTGGGCGATTCGTCGTACATTGCAGCAGCGAGCCGCGTCATCGCACGCGCAAACACAAACATATGTCAATGTACGACGGACCGCCCAACGCGCCGCGTCTTCGTATTCGAGCACTTAGTCACATAAACGCAATTGTATTAAAAATGATTAAACTGTGTCTCGAGTTGAACGCTCTAAGTACGAAGTTTAAACTCACGTATGACGAAAAAATGAACGAAATTGCATTTACAAAACTATTAATGTACCTAAAATAATTTTGTCGGGGCTGGCCGTCGTCTAACCCGATATTATAAAATTGAAAAAAGCACATATTAGCATGAGTAAAAAATAGATTTTATTAAATTTCCTTCTCTAATAGAGGCCTGTGTCCCAGCAGTGGGAACATTAAAAGACTGATGATGATGAGGAAATAGAATAATAAACATAGAAAGAAATTCTTTACACTTGACATAAATCGGAGCCATTGGATCTAGTTTTCGAATGTGAAAAATAATAAATAATATTAGGTATGCTGTGTGTCAAAAACACTGAATAAGAACGAAATCGTTCACCCTATTTAAAGCTTGAGCAGTGCACAAAAAATAATGATAACCTATTATTAGGTAAATTAAAAAATAAAAGCTTATGTTTAACTAATCACCACATCTTGTAAATGTAACGGCAAATAATCACGTATTGCCAAAAATAGTAAAAGATCACCATAAATCTTCATTACGTGAAATTAGAACCAAACATTTTACAATTTGTGATCCTATTTAAAGCAACAACTAACTCAAAATTATGATTGTTTAATCAAAAAATAGCCAATGAGTACCAAAAATTTAACAGAATCCTCATATAAAATAACATTTAAATATGTCACATCTTTTTATCCTATAAAAATAAATTATTTGCATAAAAATCATTATATACCTAAAAATAGTAGTTAAACCCCAAAGTTGAGGGAGGACTGGTCAACGGAGCCATGTCACGGAGCTCCTACTTCTGGGTGGTTTAAAATAAATATCCCGAAGGGAAAGGCGAGGTGCCCTAAATCCCGAAGTGGCTAAATTGTGGGGTTCAAACAGCAATTTTAGATAAGTAATAATATTTGGTAGTATACACCGTTAAATTTTGATCATTTTAATCCAGTGGAGGGTCGATCCAATTTTACGACGATTAAGTAAACGGTAGCTGTGCGAGTTCAAAGACCTGTTGGTAGTTAGTACGCAACGACCGACAGCTACCTACAAGGTCATTGACTCGTTTACATTTCGCACATAAATTAATTTGAGTTTTAGAAAAAAACATACTTTATTTTATTTTTACAAATCGATAGTGTTTCATGTACCGGATCGACCCTCCATTGGATTAAAACGACCAAATTTAAAGGATTATAAAGCAAAATTTTATAGAAGTTTAAAATTTTTTTGACCATGTACTATTTTTAACTGACTTCGAAAAGGAGGAGCGTCTAAGTTCGGCTGTATGTATTTTTTTATATGTATGGTCACCGATTTTGAACATTTGTATTGACTGAAAGATTACACTACCGAATTGGTCCCACAAAAATATTGTTTTGATCTGATGATGAAAGAACGGAACTCTTCAAAAAAACGCATTATAGTCGTACCTAACAAGTAAAATTGCTTTGTTTATAAATGTAGTGGGGTGACTGACTGAAGGAAAAAGAGGAGAGATACATAGTACTGATCATGAAGCCAGAAGGTAGATAAGTCAGTGTAATAAATCAGTGTATCCTAGCCGTGTAGTGACGGTATCTATTTAAGTTTGGTTGAGGGGTACTACAACTAATAAGAGTGAAATAAAAATCTTTTTACAAAAAAATTCAACAACTTCAATGAAAAAAAAAAAACAAAAATTTCAAAATAACTTTAATTTCGGAAGTCGGTGTTTCTATAATAGACACTGACTTCCGAAATTAAAGTTATTTTGCACTTTTTTGTTTTTTTTTTTTTTCATTGAAGTTGTTGAATTTTTTTGTAAAAAGTTTTTTTAGTGATTCATTAGATTATTTTTTTTGCTTTTGTATTTTACTAGATTTGGTATGATATGGTATGTTATGATTAACTAACCATAGTTAAACATAAGCCAAATATAATCATTACGATAATGGTGTCACATTCAATTCAAGGTACCAATTTCATAAATCGTGTAGAGATCTTTGACATTTTTTTTTTCTAAAGGTTCCGATTGTTTTTGTAGTAACTATACACGATTATACCTAATATTGTGTAAGTAGGTAGAGATTATCAAGTTAAAAAATATGAAAATATTTGCATGCATATACAGGATTGCAAATAAACTCAATTTTCAAGTGGGAACGTTAAAAAAAGGTTCTTGGTACTTAATAGCCAGTAAACAACTGAAATCTTAATAAAAAAAAAGGAAAAATGTTTATACAAATTGTCTGTCATCATAAAATAAAGTTAAATCACAATCAGCCTACTCACCATGATTCTGGCAGAATAGTCCAAAGTTGCTCAATTGTCTACTATAAAAAAAATACAATCGACTTTTCAGCAAGCATATCCAACAAGAAAATATGATATTTAAATAGGGTATGATGAACCAACTTCGTAAGTATATTCAAAATTTACAGATACCGCCTCCGTGCGTTGAAGTCCGCTTTCAGATTTCAACCAAAGACAAAAAAAACATGTTCAATACCGATGCTTTCAGGCCCTTGGAACCCGACACGAAGAAATGTTTAAATATATTGGTTTCACACTTTGTATAGTGGTTTTAGTAAATTTTAACGATTTTACACTTACATTCATCGTCTTGCGTATAGCTTTTTATGTCAATTTAAAATAGACAAGGCCGATGTTACTTTTCTGACTGATATTACTGATTCCGAACAGGAGGTAGGTACTCAAGCAGTATAATAGATAGTATTGTAAAATTATATGTAGTTACTGGACAAAAGACTTTTTGAAAACTCAAGGCTGTGATGCTTTCTGTTCCAAGACGATGTTACCATTTTATGAAATGATTGAACACATCATAATATGTTCAATCCAATCTGTTAGATGTAGACTTATCATGGTTATTTAAGGTCAGTAGAACGAGAGCAAAATATTTCGAAGCAAAATACACGTAAGTGCACTTTGAACCTAAAAGCAATGCAATAAAAAGTTTTCGAGCTAGTTCGTTCAAAACACGCGCGGCATGTGACCGGTACCTGAGGAAGAATTTAGGAAAATACTAGAACCAAGTCATAGGCACTGAAAGTGTTAACTGTCTTTAAGGTGTAATTTGTGTAATCAAATATAATAAATATTACAGGCTCCGGCTTCAGTACCCTCTTACATAATAATGCGAAATCGAATACTATGTAGGAGCATTTCTTCGTCGCATTATTTGCCAATGTGTAACGGTCAGCTCACTTTATAATTTTTTTTTTAAGGTGTGAAATCGCTCTGAGTAGAGCTAGAGGGAGGGTCAGACTTTTACACGCTTCATTGACCATGTCTCATATTGAAATACTCCCTACCCTAATCCCTTTTGTTTCTTAAGCAATTTTGCATAACTTATAAAAAGTGTGCGAACCGTTGTGTTATTCTGTGAGAGCTAGAAGCCTTTCTAAATGCCTATAGGTAAATCAAGTCATCCAGAAAGTATTGGTAAGGGCTATGCTTGGATTTTCTATACGTGATCGATTCAGAAATGAAGATACCCGTAGGGGAAGCGACCGAGTAGTGGAAGACGCAGCGTTGGTAGGACTCCCACTAGATGGCCTGATAACACGGTTTGCGAGAGGATACAGCATAGGACCGGTCATTGTGGCGATATTTATGGGAGGCCTGTATCCAACACTGGACGTCTTTCGGCTAAAATGATGATGGCGGATGGATACAAATAAACCATTGCAATATTAACCAGGCCAGCGGAAACTCCAGGACTTTTTGGGGGTGCAAGTGACTCCCCAGCCGGGACCGGGGAGTGCCTGCAAAGGTGGATGATGGACTCCCCCATCTCCAGCTCCTCCAGCCACCTTCAGTAGTGGATATTGTTCATCATGTCGTAGTTGTGGAGCACGCTCCACCATATTGTCCTGTAAAAAATTACGTATTATTTTTATTGATAGCACAATAGCAAGCGAGCGCAAAATATTAGCAAATATGAAGTATTTTTGGACTGTCAAAAACACCTTGTCTTAAATATCTTAAAGAACTCCGTAAGCTATGATACCTACCTGTATCATATCAGGGTTCAGTCAAGGAATCAAGAGGGTTGACTATTAATATTCATATTTTGAGCCCGGCTCTGTCCATTGCATTCGCATCTAAATCAGACACATGCAGACTGTAGATATGCTACCTTACCGTATCCACCTACTACTTTTCATGCGATACATTATCTAATAAATCCTTTAAATCAACATAGATACTTACGTTACCTTCTGCTTTATAATATTAGCTTAATTTTTTTTTTTATTTAAAACTCTAATTATTCAACGTATGCGAAAAATTGAAAACGGGAGATCGACATTTGCAACAAATTTTGTAGACCTTCGAATTTTGAAATAAATGTCATTAATTTTTGTTTTAATATTTGTACCATTTGTCACTGGTCAGTGATCACATTTGTACGAGTACATTGTACAAAAAATTTGTTGAGTGCCGTATACTCCTTGGGAAAAACTTTTTTTATATGTACCTTGGTTTATGGCTTTGTGATTTTGTTGCAATGAAAACAGGGGACTAGAATTACATATTATTATTTTCTTTGGGGCTATTAAGGATTTTTTTGAGGTGGAATATCATCACAGCTCTAACAAGCATCAGCCCTGAATCCCGCCCATTATGTAGGTTGACTACCTTTATGTAGGTACCTTTATGTACGCCCATTACCGCGCACATTTATCGGACTGCCGGTTGGCAAGCCCGCAAGTCCGCAAGCCTGCTCTTAAGGTGGCTAGGAATCACACACCAATTCCTGACGCCCAGGATGTATGGCCTACGGCGGCGACGAGTGGTGCGTGAAGATGTTTTTTCCCTCGCGGCTTTGGCCACCTCCTTCATTCACATTACCACTTCGCAGAATGAAATAATCGTTTTATACTCCTCCTCACTCCAAACCAGGTTACCATCGCCGATCGCCTCACGAAGACACGGTGGTCCTCCATCCAAGTGGGCTAGGGTTATGACAGGATTCGCTGTTGCCATGCTACCATGAGAGCTCTGTCCATAGTGCCGTGCCATGGTGTGCATTGTTGAAATGACGCTCTGGGATGCATCCAGCTTGCGGGCCGATCGCTCCCGGAGCGATCGCATACGATTTCCGCGTAGAGCCTGCATCTGGACTCCTAGATAGCGCTGTTTAAGGTTCACTACTTACTTTTTCTATATTAGGTCTAATCCAAGATGTTCCATATGATGGCCTTAGCCATAGACTGAATTATTGTGAGAGTTCCAATAAGTACATAGCACATTTACCCTGCGATGAAATAGTAATTTTTTGTTGATGATGATGATCCCAACGACGAATCAGTAAATAACAGATTTACTCGTACAAACGCCGAAATAGATCATAATGAACAACAACAGACTATTATGCATAACAATGTCATATTCACCTTCACAAGTGCAAAATCGGCAAAATTCAGTAACAATCATAACTGTAAAGCGAATGTACGTGAGACGAATCCGATGTTGAATCAACAAAATTATGGCGGAAAATGTAAACGTGCCGGCGTCACATCATATAATATTGGAACAAACTTACGTGCACATTCAGTTAAATGTAATTCATCGAGTGCTAGATCAGAACACACGTGCCAGTGAATTGAAACCAAAAACTAAAACTATTAAAAACAAGTGATTTTAACCAGGAATCATAAATGACGGTAGGTGTTTACATTCTTGTGATAACAAATTTTGATAATCTTGCACCTCGGGTACACCGCAAAGTATTTAGGTTGGTATGATTGTAGATGCGGTGTTTTATCATCTTTACAAAATCATGATGAAGACATCATGATTGTTGTGTGATAGTTGTGGAATATTATATTATTATTATTATATTATATCATGATGATTACTTGGGCTGTAATACATATTTTTGCTAGTCCCTTGGGTTTTGTTATTACTATTAAGATAAAGTGTTGAGTTGAGATGCGATATCTCAGTCTTTTAGTAAAAAAAAGCAAGATGATGTTCCCTCTTCCGTAAATTGTTCAATTCAATAGAAGAAACTGATAATTATGTTGTGTCTTTGAACAACTTAATACCTTTTAGAGATAGCGATTAGTGTTATATTATTACTTATCCTGATATATTCGGATGACCCCTTGCAGTGGCGTAGCTAGGTAGCAAAACGGTCTTAGTGCAAATAAATCTGGGGGCCCATTTTTCACGTGAGAAATCATCAAATAACTTCTTCTGCTCTGTGTGAAGCGGAAGGAAGTGTCAGACTTTTACCGACAAAAACGAGTTCTAGTACGCGGCAAATAAGATGAACCGAATGGCGGTCGTTGCTATAGTAACGCTCAGCTTCCAACTTTAATTTAGAACCAACAGTCTGCTACTGCGCATTGTAGGTCAATCGCCATTTTAGTTCAACTAATATGCCGCGTATTGTACCATGATTAAAGCAATTTTGCAATCAATTTTATTTAGATTTTGGTGAGAAAATTTTTCGCTAGTTCAAAAGGTTTTCTAATCAGGATTTCGGGGGTCTCTAGGTTTGGAGGCCCCAGGGCACTGCCCCGCCTACCCTTCCGGTAGCTACGTCATGTGTAGATATCGCTGTGCACATTACAACACTTCAAGTAAATTGTATTCTACTCGTATAAAACCTCTTTCATAAAACGAAATACTATAAACGCCATCAAAATTTTCAAGAGACAAAAATCACAACAAGTGTCATATTTGTGAATTTTTCAAATAATATTATTGAACGCACAGATTTAACGACTAATAACTTTTAGACAACTTACGTAATTCGTCATTTTCCTATTATAGCAGTACAATTTCTATTTTATTTTTGTTAATAGTAGAACCAATGGCAAGTGATGAGTGAATACTACAAAGAACAGCATCCGTTACTATGTGAAGAAGTTTCGGAAGACGACCACTTCAGTCCTCGGTACCATCGAAGGCTTCGATCTTCGACTCGCAGAGTCAGATCTAACCTGAAGGGAGCAGCTTCAATATTAACACGTTGGCCAGGTAAGCTGCTGTTCCCAATCGGATGATTCCCAATGTATCTACCAGTTTGCCCTTAATCAGGCACAAGAAATTAAGCTTAGTTTTGATTTAGGGTCTCTTACTTATTAACTAAACGTGTTATCTTACAATGAGCCTCACAGAAGGCTTAAAGTCACCCAAAGGGTAACGTAAAGGGTTATGCTCAGAGTTTCTTGAGTTCTCGAACCAGGAATGAAGATATCCGCAAGAGAACCAAGGTCGATATACCCTGAAGAATCTAAACAAAAACAAACCTCAGTGGCAATGGATAGGTCACCATTACTTGTAGAACAACTAGACGACAAATCTGAAAGGTTCTAGAGTGGGGAACAAGCAACGGAAGCCTTAGCGTTGGAAATCTTTCCATAAGCTCGATCGATAACCTAGCTATAACGTCACTTGGGAAGGCAGTGGATGTCTTTCGGTTGACATAATGTTGATGATGATGATAACATTTTATTTCCTTTCACAAAAACATTTTTATCTCCTTTCACAAAAACCAATCAGCTTATAATATTTGTTTCTCTTTACAGATCACTGGTCATCTTTCCTTGCATACTGGTGGGTAGGACTCGGTATGATTAGTCTTACGACGTTCATAATATATAACAGCCTGTTTGCATTTGCTATATTACCAACTGCTAATCTGAAGCCTGCTAGTCTGATATTAACTAAAACGAACGACAAATCGTTACCTAAAATTTTACCTGACGTGTTTATGCATGTTTTTGTTAAGCAATATGAAGATATAGACTTAAATGAATACATGCCTTACGTTAAAGAAATATCAAGTAAATATGATAACATAAAATATCATTTTATTGTAGTAGCTAACGACACGAACTTAGGTTGGTTGAGTCCTGAAGAAAATAATGAAATCGCTTTGAATTCACTTTTGAATAAAGTCCCCAAAAAAGAGCTATCACAATCTAACATTGCAATTGAGTATATAACTCTTTCGGCCTACATGGAAAACTCTCCTTTAAGAAAGTATTGGCAGACATTGCCTTATCATTTTATGGAATTCTTGGCACGTTCTGTTTCTATTTGGGATAAAGGTGGTATAGCTTTTGATCCTGTTATTTTGACACCTAGAACTCAGCATACAGCATACAAAGAAAAGCTACACAAACTACTTAACAAATATGCAGGTATGAAAACTAGCAGTGAATTTAAATTAATGAACAAGTCCAATAAGACTGGAAAGAAAGGAAGAAAATTAAATAACATTCGAGACATAATTAATGCTTTAGAAACTGAAGACGAATCTGTTAACGCTTTTTCCCAACAAACTCTTACTGAAGCTGAAAATTTACAATCCCCAATTATAACAAGAAGTAAACGCTACATAACTAAAACAACAGATATCAAAAAGGAAATTGAAAACAATACTGAGCCATTAGATATACAAATTCACACTCTTGTAAATTCTTCAAGTGAAAACAACTCGAAAGAAAAAATTGTAGACCGTTTTGGGGTGAATAATAGTACTGAATCGGCCATTGCTTTAGATGCTAGTCGGAATATCACCAAGTTGAGTCTGCTACCATTATTTTTAGATTTCATATTTCATAATAAACTTAAAGCTAAACAAAGCTCAACAGAAGCATCAACAAACAGAACACGCAGACGTATCATAGAAGTATCTAAATCTGAAGATATTAAAAGTTCTGTGTCTACTCACGCTTTAGATAGTGTTGAGAGGAAAATACCTGACTACAAACCAGTTATTATTTCAGCAGTGGGGATTTATAATAAATCTGAAAATAATACTTCTCTCACAGTAAGCCCCAGTAAAGACACAGATGAAATTTTGGAGAAAAATCGATTAACAATTGATTTAAGAGGCAACATAATTGCAACCGATACAGCTTGCCATGCTTTCTTAGGTACAATATTCAGCAATGTGGTTCATCACAGTGCGGAAGAAAGTGTAACAGATTTTATAATTGCTGAACTGACAATTTTTTGTAAAGGACTTTTATCTTCGTGTATGGGCATTGATTTGATTTTATTATAAAATGTATTAAATATAATTATTATTCTTTTAGGAATGTTTATTAAATAATTTTACTGTACCCATTGTTTTTTTTTATACATACATAGGTACTGCTGTACTGACATTAATTACATTTGTGAGCCATATATTTTTATTATTTCTACCTATTCTATAAACGATATGGTTCAAGGTAGTAAAAAGAAAACAAAAAAAAATCATTGCAAATAATTTATTTTCTTGCTCATTTAGTTACATTACTTACTAAAAAATCGTCGTGATTCAAATATTGTTTCAGAGATAGTTCACAATATTTGGTTCACAAGTTATTTATTATTCTTAATATTATGGCAGCAAGTATTGTTTGTTGAAAAAATATTATAATAGACTAGATATTTTGTAAATCATATTATTCATACAAATTAAGTCTGATAAATTTATTTTGTAAGGAAATAAGATATGAATTCAATATAATTTTCAGAAACGAACATTTATACCACAACATTTACAAGCAAATAACATGCTTAAATGGGTAGATGATATGTTCATGTTATATTAGTTAAAACTATTTGTACATTTTTGTATCATGAAAATTACTCGCCAGACATTATTATTTTATACCTAGCTCAATAAAATGTTCAAATACTTGCTTTAGACTTATTTTACTTTACCTAGATATTTAATACATATTGCACAAACTGCACAGTATGTTATATCACAAAAAAATGCCGAGCTTATTTTCAAAGAACCTAATTTAACAACACTGTATTCTACGAAGGTGCTACATTTTTTCTTTCTACTGGGATCTCCCATCTTCCAGTCCAGTTGTTTTGTGAACGTCTGCAGTCCTTGACTTTATTTATTTGCTCACATCGTTTACTAATCGACCAATAAAGGTAGCCCACAGGACACTGATATACTAGACCTCTTAATTTATTTGTTTTATCTGTTTTACACTTTAGGAAGGCTGGTGAACATTCACTGTCTTTTTCAAATGAAAAATACCCGGCGCTCGGACATTCATGACTATCTTTGGTTACCACAAGCTGAAAGAAAAATAGATCATTAGCACATGTTATCTGAAAATAAATATGTATTAGTAGCTTTTGCTCGCATCTTTATCCGCGTGAATATTGGTTATTGCGGATAGGATGCCGTCATAGCCAGATAAAATGAAACCTTCCTTGGGTTTTTTTTTGTTGGTGGGTAAAATCATCCAATGACATCTCCCGCCCTTAGGCGGAGCGGGAGATAGTATCAGGCTCTTACTGACTAAAAACCCACCCTGTTCCTTCGTTGCCTTTGATACCAGGGCCGGGCTTTCCTTTCGGAAGTAAACCCTTGGCCTCAGTAGGCTTCGACCCTGCCTGCCTGCAGCTAGCAGGCTGGGTCTCTACGGTTTGCTCATCTACTTGAGGCGCGCGGGAACAGTGCGCGCCGTTGATGACCTGGGCTTGGTCCGGATGATTACCGAACGGTCGGACAGCGAGCTACCCATAGCTCGCCGTCCGCAAGCCCGCGTCTTCGTTGGCTGGAAATCAAGATCGGAATCGGAATCCCCGCGGCGGCTGGGCCGTGAGGGCCGTTGCCTCCGGTGCGGCCTCCTCCTTTGCTAGCATTACTGCTTCGCAGAAGGAGGCGACCGCCTGCCATCCATCCTCGCTCCGGACCATGGCCCGTACCAGGGCCTGGCGTGAGAGATGGCCGCTGCCGATCGCCCTCACGAGAACACGGCGATGCTTTGCCCAAGCGGGGCACACTTCGACCGTGTGCTCCACCGTGTCCGCTGGGCAGTCCAAACAGTGGTGGCACCCGGGCGTCAGTTCCGCACGAATCCGGAACAGGAACCTCCCGAACTTACCGTGTCCGGTGAGAACCTGGGTCATGCGGAAGGTAGGACGCCGTGAGGTCTTTCCAGCCACGCCTCAAAGAGGGGCCTTACCGCCATAATTAAGGTGTGCCCAGCACTGGGTTGCGACAGTCGTAGTCACCATTTCACCATGAGATCCCGCCAGAACTCTTTTCGCCGTACCTCGACTTGTCGTGGCAGGGGACTTTCGCCCCAACCTTCCTTGGGGTTTAAGCTTACTTCTTACCAAATTTTATCAAAATTGGTTCAAGTTTTTTTTTTTAAACTTAAACGCGCAACAAACAGAGTACTTTCTAAATTTATAGTATTAGAGTGGCATTATTAGAGTATTAACAAATACTTACTGGTTCTTTATAATTTCTATCCAATCTTTTAAATCTCCTTTTTTGGGCTATTTTTCCATCACATTTTTTATCGGCTTTACTTTCTTCCACGCAACGAGTTTGGCTTTCATCGTAAATAGTATTGTTGGGGCAAGTAAATACTGCTATTTTAACATCATGTGTGTCATCATCTTCATCACATTGATAGAACAAGTTGCAGTATTTAGGATGTCTTTTGAATGATGTTGGGCATACAAACAATGATTGGTTTTCATCGGTTTCAGGACATTTATTTTCTGATGTACTTTCATCAGTTCCACTTTCCGTTGTAGAGCTTTCATTCGTTTGTTCTGTAGTCGACTGCTGCGTAGTAGATTGTTCCGTAGTTGTTCCTTCGCTAATTGTTGATTCTTCAGTTATACTCTGTTCGGTAGTACTTGATTGTTCCGTGGTGCTTTGTTCGGTAGTCGAAGACTCACTGGTTGAAATAGATTGTTCTGTCGTTGATTCACTAGTTGTGGATTGTTCTGTTGTAGTTGGCTCTGAAGTTGTAGTTGGCTCTGGAGTTGTAGTTGGCTCTGAAGTTGTAGATTGTTCTGAAGTTGTGGATTGCTCGGTAGTCGTAGATTCTTCGGTCGTCTGTTCAGAAGTGGTTGATTGTTGTATCGTTGTTTGTTTTGAAGTAGTTGGTGACGTAGTTTGCTCTGATGTCGTCGACTGTTCTGTAGTTGTTTGTTCAAATGTCGTCGATTGCTGTGTCGTAATTTGTTCTGAAGTCGTAGATTGCTGTGTAGTCGTTTGTTCTGACGTCGTAGTTTGCTCCGATGCAGGTTGTTGAGTTGTTTGTTCAGAAGTAGTTGATTGTTGAGTTGTTTGTTCAGAGGTGGTTGATTGTTGAGTGGTTTGCTCTGAGGTGGTAGACTGTTGAGTTGTCTGTTCTGAAGTAGTAGATTTTTGTGTAGTCGTTTGTTCAGAAGTTGTGGATTGCTGTGTCGTTGTTTTCTCGGAACTGGTCGATTGTTGAGTAGTCGTTGGTTGAGAAGTGGTTGACTGTGTTGTTTGTTCATTACTGGATTCGGTTGTGGATGCAGTTTGGGCAGACGTACTCTCTTGAGTACTAGTAGTTTCCTGCTTTGCTGTAGTAGTTCCTTCAGTTGCTGGTGGTTTTTCACTTTGAGATTGGGAACCACTACAATCTCGTGGTGGATAAACTGAGTCTTCATGATTACAAGTTTCAACAGCTGGATCCCATATCGTACCTTCACCACAATCAAAGTGATAAACGGAAAATCGTTTCCCATCGCCGTCCCAGTCCACGCATCTATAAAACTTCTTACAGTCATTCGGATTAGCAAAGTAACCTGCTTTATCACAAGTAATGTTCTGATTTGAAGGTTTTTTAGACGTTTCTTCTTGAGAGCAATTTGATGAACCTTGTGAACTTTCTGTTGTAGTTTGAGATGATGATGATGATGGCGTTGTTGACGAAGAACTCGGTCGTGATGAGGACTCATTGCTGGATGGAGACACACTACTAGATGATGAACTGGGTGCAGTTGTTGATGTTGTACTTCCATCTTGCTTTTGATGACAAGAAGGATTAACAACATCTTGTGGATGATTACAAGTAGTAACATCTTGATCCCATATAGTACCTTCGCCACAAGTATAATCATATTTCGTGTAACTTCCTTTTCCATTATCTACGCATCTATAAAACTTTTTGCAGTCTTCCGTATTCCCAAAGTAACCTTCACTATCACATGTATCTTTATTGCCTGTAGTAGTATCTTGATTATTGGCTCCAGAAACTGATGTACTAGATGACGTTGCACTAGTAGTCGTTGTACCAGAAGACGTTGTATCAGAAGCTGCGGTGCTAGAAGATTCTGTTGACGGACTATTATCTTCGTCGTGCATAACAGGTTGTGTTCCACTAGCTCCATGACAAGTTTTGACTTGATCTATATGATTACAAGTTTGAATTTCAGAGTCCCATGCTGTACCATCGCCACATGTAAAATCATATTTCGTGAATCCTCCTTGACCGTTATCTACACATCTATAGAATTGTCGGCAATCATTTTTATTTTCATAGAATCCTTCTGATGAGCAATCACTGCTTCCTGATTGGGATGGTTTGTTCGAATTTTCGTTATCATATTCATCTTCTTGTTTATCTATCGTCTGTGGTTCCGATGTAGAAGTGCCTGTCTCATTATTATCAGACGTTTGATGAGGTCTTTCAGTTGAAGGCTTACTCGTTGTTTGAGCACTGCAAATTGTATCACCGGTGTCGTGATCACAGGCTAGTATATCTTGAACCCAAATTGTACCTTCACCACAAGTAAACTCATATTTTGTATACCCTCCTTTTTCGTTACTTACGCATCTGATGAATTTTTTGCAATTGTTGGGATCTGCAAAGAATCCTTCAGATGAACACTGATTACTACTAGAAGTAGATGTAGTATTCATTTTCTCTGTTGAATGCTGAATCTGTGATTCTGTGGTCATAGAAATATCGTTTCCTGCATTCGGCTGATTTTCAGTCGTTTGAGAAGTCGGTGGGGAACTAGGGGAACATTTTTTGTTGCTTGATTCATGATTACATGTTTGTATTTCTTGGTCCCAAATGGTACCATCTCCACAAGCAAAGTCATGTTTAGTGTAACCTCCCTTTCCATTATCTACACATCTATAAAACTTTTTGCAATCATTCTGATCGCCATAAAATCCTTCTGTTGTGCATGTTCCTGAGGAAACAGGTGGTCGTTGGGTTTGTTCATTCATGAATCCTTCCGTTGACGAACTAGACATACTTGTTTCTTCCGTATAAATTTCGTCATGTTCCGGTCGAGATGTTTGTGTGCTAGAACTGCTTTCTTTTTCTCCACAAATTTTATCAGATGAGGCATGATCACATGATAATATTTCCTGATTCCAATAAGTACCTTCACCACAAGTAAATTCATATTTGGTAAATCCACCACGACCGTTGTCAACACATCTGTAAAACTTTTTACAATTCCTTTTATCACCGATGAAGCCTTCTTTGGAACACGCCTCACTTGGTTCATTATCTGGATAGCTATTGGCCGTCGAAGTACTAGTTTTTTCAGTGCTTTGAGGATATCCTTGATCCTCTCTTTCAGTAGTTAAAGTACTTTGTGTTGGACTTTCACTCGATGGATGCACTGTATGATTCCCCATTTTACCACAATCTTTAACCGCCCAAGCATGATTACACGCTTCAATACTTTGATCCCAAAGTGTACCTTCTCCACAGGTAAATTCATAACGAGTATATTTACCATTGCCATCATCCACGCATCGATAGAACTTTTTGCAATCATTTTGATCTCCAATAAAACCACCGCTAATACAATTGTTGCCTCCACTTGGTTCTTTTGAACTTTCACTTGTAGAATGAGTTGTCGTGCTTTGTGTTGTTATCTGGGTACCTGTATCGATGTTTGAAGGATAACCATTGTCAATATCATCACTCATGGTAGGATAAAATTGCGTGGTAGTTTCGTGATGACCAGTGGAAGCATCTACAGAGCTACCACACTTTTCCACCGCCCATGCGTGATTACAAGCTTCGATTTTTTGATCCCAAACAGTCCCTTCGCCGCAAACAAATTCATATTTTGTGAAAGATCCTTGTCCATTGTCTACACATCTGTAAAACTTTTTACAATCTTTTTGATCACCCATAAATCCGCTCTTTGTACATCCATTGCTACTTGTAGATACTGACTCAGTTATAATTGAGGTACTAGATATGGTGGATGGCTGTAATGTGGATGAGCCTGCATTTATGTCGCCTTGTGTTGAACTGCTGTCGGTGATTTCATGATTGGTTATTGGTTTAGCTTGAGTCGTGGCTTCCTGGTTCACTGTTGATCCACCACATTTTTCTACAGCCCAAGCGTGATTACAAGCTTCGATCTTAGAATCCCATACTGTTCCTTCGCCGCATGTAAATTCGTAACGAGTATAACTTCCATTACCGCTATCAACGCATCTGTAAAACTTTTTGCAGTCATTTTCATCACCCATAAAGCCACTAGAAGTGCAAACACTTTGACCACCATTCTGTGGTTTTTTAGACGTACTTGTCGCCGAAGAAGTGACATCATTGTTTGCAGATCCATAACCAGTATCATAGTCATCATTTTGTGTAGTAGCCGATTCAGTAGATGAATGTGTAAGTATAGTACTTTGTGTATGGGTAGTGGAAAGAGTATTTTGCCGTTCTGTCGTTGTCACAATATTATTAATGTCTGGAGACGGATAGCCACCACACTTTTTTACGGCCCAAGCATGGTTACATGCTTCTATATCGGAATCCCAAACAGTACCTTCACCACACTTAAACTCGTATTTAGTAAAGCTTCCTTTGCCGTTTTCGACACATCTATAAAATATTTTGCAGTCATTTGCATCACCCATAAACCCACTAGATTGGCAATTGCCATTCCCACTGGAAGGTGATTTTTCTGTTGTAGAACCTGCAGTTGTTGAACTCCAAGTTGTTGAGCTCAAGGTTGTTGACGAAGACGTAGTGGGGTTTTGATTTTGGTGACCATAACCACTATCTTCGTTATCTTCCGTATCAATAAGTTCTGAGGTTGTGTGATGGTTTTCATTTAATGTTGTAGTGAAATAATTTTGTGTAGAGTGAGAAGTACTTATAGCAGCTTCCGTAGTAGCTGTTGTTTCTGCAGTACTTTTTCCTCCACAATCTTTCACAGCCCAGGCATGATTACAGGCTTCAATACTTTGATCCCAAACGGTTCCTTCACCACATGAAAAGTCAAACTTAGTGTATCCACCTCTCCCATTGTCAACACATCGATAGAACTTCTTGCAATCATTGGAATCTCCCATAAAACCTGACCTTTCACATCTGTTATCTTCTTGGTTATTAACATGGTTTATAGAAGAATCTGTAGATAATGACGGCCTCGAAGTCGTTGACTCATGAATCTGTGTCTGTGTTTGACTTGCCTGTTGAGAATGATCAATTTGTAACTGTGTTTGAATGCCTTTGTCACTAAAATCAATTTGAGTCTGTGTTTGGCTAACCGCAGATCCATGGCTGATTTGAGTCTGGTTTTGTTTAGCTTTCGTTTTCTTGTTTTGATTCAAACGATCACCATAGTTGATTTGAGTTTGATTTTGTATTACTGATGATCCATTACTTATTTGTGTTTGAGTCTGGCTAACTTTTGATCCGTAACTTATTTGCAGTTGTTGTTGAATAGTTTTGTCTGTGGAGCTGTCTGTTTGAGGGATTTCTGCATTTGTTGTGAATAGATTGTCCTGGTTACTCCTACCACATCTACTTCTCTTTACCGCCCAAGCATGATTACAGCTTTGAGTATCATCATCCCATACCGTTGTCTCACTACATGAAAACTCAAACCTCGTGTAGGTTCCCCTTTGATTAGCCACACATCTATAAAACTTGCGACAATTCTCGCTGTCGCCCATAAATCCGTCTGAGGAACAAATATTGTCTCGAGAGTTTGATTGAGGTATTGGTGCCGACATGGTGGGTAAAGAAGTGGTTTTGGATACCATATATTGTTGATTCTTCGTAACTGTATTTTGTGGTAAGTTGAATGGATTAACTGTATGGTCCACGTTAGTATGACTTACTGTTGATCCCCATGGAAATGGACTGGTGGATGTTGTAGAAATTTTTGATGTTTGACGTTTTGTAGGAGTGTGAGCAAGAATTGCTAAGCTAGACACTGACGAAGGATTTAAAGTGGTGAACGTAGCTTTAGCGCCGGTTGTGCTTTCGACACCAATAGGTTTGTTTGATATTGGTGATGGTATTTCATTCTGGATGTCCACTTCCTCAATTTCATTATTATTTTGTCTATCGACTGCTGCAACAGGTGGCGGTGGTGATGATAGACCTCCACATTCTGAGCGTTTTGTACTGCGAGGATGATTACAGACTTCGGTTTCTGGATCATAAACAGTACCAGGTCCACATTGGAACTGTAATATAGGAAGCATTTTTTATTTTTAGTATTATTAAAATTATATTATTTTTTGTTGGATTATTCTAATGAGCAATTTTAAACATTATGGTCAAGCAACATTAAAAAAAAAACTTTTTACCCTGAACACTGTATATTTGCCACTTCCTGATTTCATGCAGCGATAGAATACTGCGCAGTCTTGAGGATCCGCTTGGAAACCCTCACCAGCACATAAGATGGGTTCAGGTCTTGTACCGGAGTAAAGTTTAACTATCCTACCGGTGACTCGAGATTGCCGTCGCTCGGGTGATGTATCTGCGATTTTATTTTTAAGTCGTAAGTGACAATAACAACTAGCATATAAGTATAATTAAAAATTTAGATTTTTTTTTTTGTTAAATGTGTTTTAAATTAATTCGGTTATAATACATACCATTATTATTACTTCTGGTTGCCTCAACTATGAAAGTAAGAAGAATTACTGTATATAATTTACAAAATCCCCTAAATGTAATGTCCATTATGTTATCAATTTTGTGCTGGTTATAAAATGCAAAACATTTTTGGAGCTACCTGAAACAAAAGAAGCATTTGTTTAGATAGGTATTAGATTAAAAAATGTAAAAGATGCGTAGGTAGATTCTTAGAATAACATAGTACGATCGCCATCAGTCTCATAACGTTCCAACTTCAGGGACTCAGGCTACCTCTCTCGAGGAAACGGGGAGTAATCCACCACGCGGATAGTAGATGTTACCATGTTTTCGAATTATTTTTTAGAACATGGTTTCGATAGGATGTTTTCCTTCACCGTTTTTAGAGACTAGTACTCTAAAAACTGTGAATAAATTACACAAACTTATGCGCCTGTGTGGGTTTTAATCCACGACGGGACGATCAACTGGTAAGTCGAAGCCGTTACTATCTATGCGCTATCACTGCTCATTTCTTCTTTGAATTCGTTCTTAATTGTAAAATGCCTGTAGAGTTTGTTGCATCATTTGGCCTCCCCAGCTAAAGTACTCTTTGAATCCGAGAGGGTGTCTCATTCGTCTGGCTTAGTTTTTAATCGATTGCGAAAAGGAGGAGGTTCTATGTTCAGCTGTAAATTTTTTTTATGTATGTTCACCGATATCTCGGTCAATTGTGGATCGATTTTAAAAAATTGTTTTAATTGAAAGATTATACTCCCAAATTGGTCTCATATAAATATAGTTTTGATCTGATGATGAACTTCTAAGATATAGAACGGAACTCCTCAAAAACTCATAGCAGAACTGCCGTAACAAGTAAAATTGCTTTCTTTAAACATGTACTTAGTCGGTGACTGACTGAAGGAAGAACGGGAGATTATACATAGAACAGATCTGAAGATGAAGCTGGCAGGTAGTAAGTACCCAAATCCTGTAAGTGTATCCTAGCTGTGTTTGGTACCGTAGGCGCGGGCTCGCGGACGGTGGGCAATGGGTAGCTCGCTGTCCGTCCGTCCGGTAACAGACCGGTCCGAGCTCAGGTCGTCTACGGCGCGCACCGTTCCCGCGCGCCTCAAGGAGTTGTCAGCAAACTGTAGGGGTCCAGCAGGGCCGAAGCCTACTGGGGCCAAAGGTTATGCGAGAGTGTCACCACGGGCCCCGGGACAAAGGCGAGGAATGGAAAGGTAGGTTTTTAGTCAGTAAAAGTCTGACACTATTTCCCGCCCCACCCAAGGGCGGGATTTGTCATTGGATGATTTTACCTAAAAAAAAAAAAAAAAAAGCTGTGTTTGGTACTCCATGCACGATCTACGCGTGGAGAGTGGCTTACGACATAAAATAGATAGGTACGAAAGCTAGGCCAGATGAATAAGATGTTCTCTCGGTATCAAAGTTTCGCCCTTTGAGGCTTTCTTTGGTACATATTGACGATTATTGATTTATTATGTATTAATACTGCTTTTTTGTTTTGATCATAATTCATCGCGATAAATATAGAAGCGCCACGCGCTACTCACTCAGATTTTATTTTTATAATTTTTCCGTTTATCATCAAGCACTATGAGTCATATTCCGTAACGGAAAGATTAAACACGTCTTAGAAAGGAATTTCGCTTTAATTAAACAAAGAATTAATCAATAATTGATTCATTGGTAACTTAATATTTCATTATTGCACTTGCAAATGTCGCTATGTATTTGTTGAACACTTTACAGGAGACGAATACTGAATTCTTCGAAAAATACTCAAAGTATTGAAATCAAATATCTTTACTTTAGTACATAATATGTATAACAAAACGTAGTTTTAGTTTACTTTGTGATAGATAACTTTATTAATAAAGCTATGTGAATTATAATATATCTTTTTTAATATATCTTTGTGTATGCTTAGTCAATTGTTGGTGAACAAAATAAATAAATATCCAACTTTCGATACGAGAATATCACATAGCTAGCTACATTCCGTACCTCTATAAATCTTGCATTTAAAACATTTCTGTTTTACAGCATCTGTAATTCTATGTATTATGACAATTAAAACTTCAACTAAAAATAATCAAATAACTCATCATAGCAACTTTTACGCTTTTCTTGGGATCTGATCTTCTCCATACGGCTCGATCGATTGTGAGGGGTTCTGGCCTCTGCAGTCTAAACTATAGATAGCTTTGACCCTGACCCCGATACTGGTGACGATTTTTTAAGTAATAAGTAGAAAATGATGCGAAATGATGACGAAGACAATGCATGATGATGATGATGTTTATCAAGGTAACAGAATAAGCAAAACTTCACTAATATCTATACTAATAGTTTTCTATTACCTATAACAATAATATTATAACTTAAGTAACAAAAAACTATTAAGTAATCCTTTAATATCAGGCAACTAAGGCTCATAGACAAAATAATCTAATCTATATTTCTTGTAACCAATGTAAGCTTCAATAGATACATAAGTATTATAATATTCAGAGTCTATTACGACTTAGTGTATGGTTGCGCCAATTTGCTATGATCCGCGATTTTGTTTTTTGTAATTTATTTTTTTGGCCTAGCAATCCTATCCCTTCCGTTTCTTTTTCCCGCACGACCTCTAGAAATGAAATGACATTGACGTTTGTGCATCGATTGTGAATGTGACCGCTCCGCTAACATCGCCCGCTCGAAATTACAAGAAAATTGACTATTTCGTGATCCAACCATTCAAAGACTCAACAATAGTGCAGTGTAGTGCAATACAGAACCTGGCAGTGGTTAAATGTGCGAAGTCGAGGTTCGCCGGCCGGCGCCACGTGGAACAACAAAACAACTGACTCTTCACGCGGAACTGATACTACAAGCGTATGTTTCTTCTCCTCGGGTGGCTCTGAAACAGTAGCGGGGTTAAACGGAGCACTTGGCCACTCGTTAGGAGTGGTATGAAGCCAGGGAGGGCCACAAAACCAAAGCGGATGATTTAAAATTCGCGCAACCATTACTTTTGGTCCTACGAGCAGGATCGTGAATCATTTTCTTGTAATTTCGCAATATAGTATTTGTTCCATAGGGAATAAACGCAACGCGCCTGTTTACCTAGATATAATAGTAGAAAACCCGCATCTAGGCATTTAGGCAACTAAACGTTATTTCGCTTGTATAGTTAAAGAGCCATTGATAATTACGGTACCTACGCCGTCAACCGCACCGCATAATTATAGTTAGCTACGTAAATATCAGCGTAGATATAAAACGATCGCATTCTTTTTCTTGACAAAATTCATTCGGAAGTCCTACAAATTGCATGTAGGTAGACGCATTTCAAAAATACCCGTTCATTGTTGAGTGAATATTTGTAGGAAACGGATAAACCATAGATTATATACGCATATGAACGACGTGAATGATTTAATCGAGAAATTGGGTAATATTCACTCATTGATTCAGGTTATTCCGTTCGTTCGCCGTTCGCTTTGTTGTTTACAATATTACCATATTGTTATCTGATAATTATCGCTTACTTAATAATTCGTTAAGTGTTTGTTTGAGTGTATAGTGTGAATATATCAAAACAAGATGTCTCTCAAGGGCAATAAGGTTAGTACTGATTTAAAGGTTCAGTTAAAGCTTTTATACGCTAAAAGGGACTCACAGTTTTCACGTGTTCAATCAATTTGTGATAAATCTTTGCAAACCTCGGATCTGGCGATTAGAGATGCTTTCTTGTGTTCGTTGGAAACTTTAGATAGTTTGCGCGCGGATTTTGAATCTACAATTAATAATATAAACATTTTAGAGCTGGAGTTAAATCCTGATTACTGTGTGAGTTATCAGGCATTGTCGTCCTTTGATGACTTGTATTGTCGTATCAAACGTATTGCTAGGAGTTTAGAGACTCCCCCCCCCGCGAGTGGTTTATCCAACCCTCCTCGCGAACGCCCACGATTGCCGCCAATTCAAATACCTGAATTTAATGGTGACATTCGAAATTGGAATTTATTTATAGATAGTTTCGAAAATATAATACATAGGAACACATCGCTGACAGATCACGAGAGATTGCATTATCTCGTAGAAAAATTGACCGGTAAGGCAAAGGCTGTCTGTGCTGGAATTACGTTTAGCGCTGAAAATTACAATTTAGTTTTGAACACTTTAAAAACAAAATACGAAGATAAGCGATTAGTAGCCACCGCATATTTAGATCAATTATTCGATTTGAAAGGTTTTTCCGTATGTAACGATCATAATTTAGAGAAGTTTTTAAATATTTTCGCATCATCTGTTCGTGCAGTAAAGAACCTAAAGGTCAATGACCTCTGTGACTTTTTGTTTTTGTATATCGGTTTACAGAAATTAGATCCTGAAACTGTTCGTCTGTTTGAAACGACTCAGCGCGGTAACGAAATACCTAAGTTCGAAGATTTAGAATCTTTTATTCGCGACCATATTAAGGTATTGCAGCGCACGTCGGCACGTCATGAAGTCACGAATAGGACAGGTTCCGATCGCCGTATAGACGCGTCATCGAAGTCAGTCAAGACTGCACATACGCTAGTTAATACCGCCTCAACACCTGACTGTTCTCTGTGTAAGGGTAGCCATACACAGCTGTACAAGTGTTCGGAATTTCAGAGATTATCGCCTAGTGATTGTTACAAGTTTGTCCGCACTAATAATTTGTGTTTTAATTGTCTAAGTGACAAACATCTGGTTACGTCATGTAACAGTGGTGTTAGCTGTCGTAAATGTCTAGCTAGACATCATACCTTCTTACATTTTGAGAGTAGTAGGCTGCCATCGCAGCCGCGGCCTGCGCAGACGCGCGACGCTTGTGACGCGCGGCCTGCTGCAAGTGCAAACGACGTAACATTGTGTTCGCTTTCCGCCGCTGGTACTCAAATCACTACCGTTTTACTTGCGACCGCGCAAGTTGTCATTGTAGATGCCTTTGGCAAACCGCACACCGTTCGAGCGCTACTAGATGGCGCTTCCCAGAGTAATTTTATTACTCGGGATTGTTGTCAACGCCTTGGTTTTAGTTTTAATAATTGGTCATCCCGCTCAGAAGTGAAAGGTTTTGGAGGTTTAAAGGCAACCATTCACGGTTCCATTAAAATAATATTTAGTTCACGTTTTAATCGTAATATTTCGTTTGAAATGGATTCGCTAGTCGCAGATAAGATTACGGAACGGTTGCCCACGGTACCGGTTGACACGTCCATGCTGACGGAGTTTAAGAACTTGCAGTTAGCCGACGGAAATTACGCTTTCCCTGGAGATATCGATCTATTGATCGGTGCTTCGATTCTCCCGCATCTCCAGTTATCACGTAAAATTCAAGGTCTTCCGATGTACCCCGCTCCGCACGCACTGGAAACAGTTCTCGGGTTTGTTATAGTTGGTTCCGCACCCGCTTGTTTAGATAGTTACTCGACTGTGTCGCACTGTTGCACCGTCGAGCCGCCGCTTGAGTCTACCATCCGCAAGTTCTGGGAGATTGAAGAGGTCAATGTCCCGCCTATTCTCAGCCCTGAGGATCAGGTCACTGAGGAGATTTATACCCGCACGACTACTCGTGATAAAGATGGTCGTTATGTTGTCGCGCTCCCTTTCAAGGGTGATATTTTTTCGCTCGGTGGCTCCCGTGCCTCCGCAGAAAAACGCTTTCTATGCTTGGAACGTAAGATGCAGGCGTCTCCTAAGTTGAAGCAAGCCTATGATGATGTGCTGATCGAATATTTAGATAAAGGTTATATCTCATCAGCGCCTGCCGAGACTGAGGAGACACGTGATTGCCCGTTTTACATCATCCCGCATCATGGAGTTGGTAGAGAAGACAAGCTTACAACTAAACTGCGTGTGGTTATGGATGGTAGCGCTAAAACTAGTACTGGCATATCGCTTAACGATATCTTGTATTGTGGTCAGAACCTCCAGGGTAACTTATTTGAAATAATAGTAAATTTTCGCTTGTTTGCTATTGCGCTCTCTGCTGATATTCGGCAAATGTTTCTTAGTATTGGAATCAGAGAATGTGACCGTAGATTCCAACGCTTCTTGTATAGATTTTCTCCGCAGGAACCTTTGAAGGTTTACGAATTCAATCGTGTTTGTTTTGGGCTTAAGTCTAGTCCCTTTCACGCTCTTCGCACTATCAAGCAGTTGGCCGCTGACGAGGGTGATACATACCCGAAAGCAAGGGCCACTATTGAAACCGGATTGTACATGGACGATTTTGTGTACAGTGTACCTAGTGAAGCAGAGGCTATAGAGACCGCTGCTCAAGTAATCAGCCTCATGAAGTCCGGTCAATTTGATCTGGTGAAATGGACAAGCAACTCGCAAGCTACATTAGAGTCGATTCCACCGTCACACCGGTTGACTTCGGTAAAGGAATTCGATGATAGTGATTCGCATAAGATCCTTGGTTTAAGTTGGTCACCCGCAACTGATATGTTCAGTCTTAAAATTAGCTCGACTCCGCCAACTTGTACCAAACGCGTTATCCTAGCATGTGTAGCTCGGATATGGGATATAATGGGTTCTGTAGCTCCTGTCGTTTTGTATGCAAAGCTGCTTATAAAAGAGCTTTGGCTTTCCAATTGTGATTGGGACGACACCGCTCCTGACAGTGTTGCTAAGTTGTGGGCTCGCTATAGGAAAGAGCTTCCAATGCTCGATCAGATACAGATTCCTCGCCATGTTGGTATAGTACCAGACACTGTTGTTAATGTGGTAGGTTTCGCAGACGCCAGTGAGAGGGCTTACGGGGGAGTGGTTTACTTTCAGATCCAAAATGGCGATAACATTTCGGTTTTCCTCATTAGCGCAAAATCAAAGGTATCTCCTCGTAAGGTTGTCTCTCTTGCTCGTCTCGAACTCTGCGCTATTCTTATGTTGGTTCAATTGATTACATCTATAGTCAAAACTTGTCGTCCTCGCATTAATATAGAGAGAATTGTAGCGTTTTCAGACTCAACCGTTGCTCTATGTTGGGCCCACTCTTCACCCCATCGATGGGGCACGTTTGTCGCAAATAGGGTGGCTAAGATTCAAGCTGAATTGTCACCGGAAAATATATTCCATGTCGCTGGAACAGAAAACCCAGCTGATTGTCTCTCACGTGGTTTGCTTCCTGCGCAAATTTTAAATCATCCGCTTTGGTTTTGTGGCCCTCCCTGGCTTCATACCACTCCTAACGAGTGGCCAAGTGCTCCGTTTAACCCCGCTACTGTTTCAGAGCCACCCGAGGAGAAGAAACATACGCTTGTAGTATCAGTTCCGCGTGAAGAGTCAGTTGTTTTGTTGTTGTCTAATCGAGTCTCGTCTTGGTCGAGACTATTACGCTGTGTAGTTTACGTCCTAAGATTTTTGAGATTATTACCATCGCGTGGTTCTATAATCGCAGCTGATTTAGATAGAGCTGAATCAGTTGTACTTCGAGAGTTGCAGAAATTTTATTTTTCAATAGAATTTCGTAGTTTAGAATCACGTAAACCTTGTAGTCGCGCACTTCAACATTTGAAACCATTTTTGCAAGACGGACTCATTCGTGTCGGTGGCCGTCTGCGAAATGCTAAGTTAGAGTTTGAACAAATGCATCCAGTAGTTCTACCACGCAGGGATCACGTTTTGGATTTGTTGGTGGACTATCACCATAAGGTGAATTGTCACGCTGGTCCCGATTTATTAATGTCCATTCTTCGACAGAAGTACTGGATACTTTCCGCTCGCAATTTGATACGCGCTAGAGTGCACAGATGTGTGCCCTGCTTTAAGCTCCGCCCGCGTTTCAACGCGCCGGAAATGGCCGACCATCGTTCTTGTCGTGTTGTACAGACGGTGAAACCTTTCATACATACTGGGACGGACTATGCTGGACCGTTTAAGGTCACTATTGCCCGTGGTCGTGGTATACGTTCCACAAAGGCATACATTTGCCTATTCGTTTGTATGACAACTCGTGCGGTTCACATAGAGTTAACCAGTGATTTGAGTACGCAGGGTTTTATGTCTGCATTTAAACGATTTTTATCTCGCCGTGGTCCCGTTAAGCGCTTATACTCTGACAACGGCACAAATTATGTTGGAGCGCGACGCAATATTTCGGAATTACATACATTCTTACGCTCCAAGTACTACCAAAGTGAATTCGCCCATGTCTTAGCTGAGAATCGCATTGATTGGTGTTTTAATACGCCAGCGGCTAGTCATTTTGGTGGCAATTGGGAGGCGAATATTAAAAGCCTTAAGTCGCACCTGTTTCGGGTCATAGGCGAACAGATTCTCTCGTACGAGGAGTTGAGCACCGTACTCGCTCAGGTGGAGGCGTTGATGAATACGCGTCCGTTGTGTCGGACTTTGTCTAGTGATCCATCGGAGCCACTAGCGTTGACGCCGGCTCACTTCTTGACGACGACTCCTCTTAAATATTTGCCCGCTTTAGATGTCGAGACTGACAAACTGCAGCTTCACCCGCGTCACGCTCTGCTAGATAGCTTAGTTCAGTCCTTTTGGAAGCGATGGAGGACAGATTATCTGCATACGCTGCAGTCGCGTCAAAAGTGGAACACTCCTTCAGATCCAGTCACAGTCGGTACTGTGGTGATACTGAAGACTGAGAGTGCGCCTCCTCTGCACTGGCCTCTTGGTGTAGTGGAAGAAGTTTTTCCGGGTTCGAACGGAATAACGCGAGTCGTAAAGGTTAAAACCGCAACTGGATCGTACCTGCGTCCGGTTATTCGCCTCTGCCCTCTGCCTAATCAGTAGTAGTGGCATAGTTAGTTATAAGTTGTTTCGCTACCTAGTATTGATAGTTTAGATATAGTAATAGGGTTTAGTTTCGCTTTTGTTTTTTTTTCTTTTCTTTGAAGGTAACCCTTCAAACCCGGGGGGAATGGTTGCGCCAATTTGCTATTATCCGCGATTTTGTTTTTTGTAATTTATTTTTTTGGCCTAGCAATCCTATCCCTTCCGTTTCTTTTTCCCGCACGACCTCTAGAAATGAAATGACATTGACGTTTGTGCATCGATTGTGAATGTGACCGCTCCGCTAACATCGCCCGCTCGAAATTACAAGAAAATTGACTATTTCGTGATCCAACCATCCAAAGACTCTACAATAGTGCAGTGTAGTGCAATACAGAACCTGGCAGTGGTTAAATGTGCGAAGTCGGGGTTCGCCGGCCGGCGCCACGTGGAACCTTCGAGGTCAAAAGGTCAGTGTTCCTTCCTAATACCTCCGTCCCATCCAGGCACAGTATCTGCATATTGTTAACAAACCTTAGATCGCTTTTTAAACCTACAGTCCACAGCAAAATTCGCGCAACCAGTGTAGTTTTTCTTTTTTTTACAATGATATGTGAAGGAGAAATCAAATATTATTCAGTACGGAACCAATCGCAGGTTCATGAAATACGTGATATTATGTCTGTTGGAATTGTTTTTGTTACATGCGTATTACGTTGGATTAGAGCTTATTCAGTATCGATGATGAATCAAAAATCAAGATTACATTATTAGAATAGAATAGTCTATTCTAGACCTTAAAAACCTTTAACTATTTCCCTTTTTTTTTAAATTAGCCTTAACCTTCGAAAAAAATATCCTATCCTTTACAAAATTTACAATACTCTGACCAATTACTGGCAATATTTAATTCTTATTTAACTATACACCGTTGAATTTTGATCGTTTTAATCCCGTGGAGGGTCGATTCGGTACACGAAACACGTGATTTGTAAAGATAAAATTAAAAAATAAAGTACAATTTTTTAAACTCATATTAATTTACGCTTCTATGATATATATTTTTTAAAGTAAACGTCAGTAGGCGAGTTCAATGATTTATAGGTAGTTAGTACGCAACGACCGACAACTACCTACAAGGTTGTTGACTCGTTTACTGAATGAAATTAATGTCGTACATGCGTATATTAATTCGGGTTTTAGAAAATAAATTCTTTATTTTTTTATTTTATCTTTACAAATCTGTTGTACCGGATCGACCCTCCACGGGATTAAAGCAATCACAATTTTACGATGTATATTTCGAGTTCCATTACTAGGAAATCCTGTTTTCTGCTAATGCTGGTCCCTGCCATCGAGGCAGACCGAGTGGAATCCCTAAGATTCCACTCGGTCTGCCTCGATGTTGCCTACTATTTTCTGGGATCTGGGTTTTGGGATGACGTCACGAAGTAGTAGCTGCACGAAGGCTGTGCTGACGTTCTTTGTCTAGGGTCACCAGTTTGGAGGTATGGGTGAACCCTTCATAATCCCATCTGTACGAACGAAGGATTTTAGGAACACATTTATTGCGCGTACAGCTAAGGAGTGCAATTGCTTACTGGAGTCTGTGTTTCCTGATACCTATAACCGAGAGATCTTTAAGTCACGAGTGAACGAGGGCTTTTAACGCTAGTAGAAACTTTCAAATGTATAGGAATAACGTTATCTTAACGCTCAGTCACGTGGTCAGAACAAAGGAATCGGAGGCGTTGCCGACTCGAGACGTTTGATGAAAGAGAATCGAAACGAAATGGTCGTAAGTTGGCCAGGCCATACATTTTGACATGCTCGAGCTACCCCCACAAAGAAAATCTCTAAAGTTATTTTGTGCCTACTGTAACGTCTGTCACTTTACTCGTCACATCCGTCTAATGGAGGCTATCGTTATGTTCACTTGATGGCGCTACTGGAGAGCGAAGTCCTTCAGCAGAACTTTTTAAACTTTTAATTGCGGTAATGTAAGAAAAGTTTTAAATAAAATAATTTCTGTTGCGTTACTATGCGACAAAAAATAACACCGACAGTGCCGCAGTTTTATAAATAGCGACATGGACATAGGCCTGCTCTCTGAGAGAAGGAATGAGCCGTAATTTACCACGTGGGCCTAGTGCGGGTTGGTGAATGTCCCATATCTTCGAATTTTTGGTTCTAGGACATGCCGGTTTCCTCACGATGTTTTCCTTCAACGTTTCGAGAGCAGTAGTGATGAAATAAATTATACAAAGTAACGCGCCTGGTTGGGTTTTAACCCGCGACCTACGACTCATAAGTACCCCACCATTACCACTCGGCCACCACTGTACACTTGAAATAGAAGGCGTAATATTTCTGACAGAAATAATTCTCTGAAGCAACTGCAGTAGTCAGTAGAACACATCGGTTTTAATAAAATATTCACCAAAATAAGTAAGTAATTACAATCGACAAAAGCCCACAAACTTCATGCTACACTAGCGCCTCTAGCGGCGAATTCAAATGCGATAGTCCTCATCAACTCGTTGTGTCCCAAATGGATAAAAGCCTCTTTTCCGTGACATATAATTTGTTGTTGTTTTGCTATATATGGTATGAATAACTCATACCAGTGAAATCATTTCCACGATCATAAATATATTCCTACGATACACAGTCATACTTGTGGCATATAACGAAGGGGCTGAACACGATAAAAAGTGGTATTAAAAATTATAAATATTATACTCTTGATATTATGAATCATAACTTAGACTCGACATTATCATCAATTACTTCACGTACGTGCTAGCATTTAATTGGATATGCATCTACGTACCTTGATAGCACGCATTCATCTTTTATGTCATTTAAAATTGCAAGTGAGGCTTTTAAATATACGAGTAACAAGAGCTTTATCTGGGTTAACGATATTTTTATTTCACAATACACATAATCCCATCCGTCTACAACTATTTTCCTTTTTGTGGCAACATATATAAAATTGTACATATTTATACACATGTATAATTCTTCTGTACGTGTTTGTCCCCTAACTCTTCCGAAGCGGTTTGGCCGATTCCGATGAAATTTTGTGTGTATATTTGAATGAGTCTCTGAATGGTTCGAAAATATAATATTGGACTCGTCAGGTGGCACTGCAATCGGGGTCTTAGTAGGTATATTTATATGATAGCAAAAAATATGGACCTGCATTTGTAGATATTTTTCTACTGTATAAATCCCAATAAAAATACAGCTTTTATACAACTCAATAAAAACACAAATAAAAACATAAATGAATCATATAATTTTCCTTTTATTTTCAACATTACACCACAACCAGACAATCGCGTGATATTGTGTTATATTCAGAAACAAGTACTTGATGGGTTTTTTCTCCATGACTTGATGGCATTGTGTTTAAAAATTGGCTGCAGTCATGCACACATGATATAGTTAATGAGGTATAGTTAACGCCAACAATACTATTGAGTGGAATGGATACTTTTAACTGGCCTATTGGTTTAGTGGTTGGGTGGCCCTGGCTGCTACGCCGAAGGTCATGGGTTCGATTCCCACCTAACTCAAATGTTTCGCCTGTCCCTATTAACATTGTCGGATATGCAATTTGGCCATTTTTTTTTTATTTCACGAATGGCTCTTAAAAAGTCCATTCTTTTAGAAACCGTGACAAAAAAAAATGAAATTACATGTAGTTTTTAAAATAGCCACGTTAACATTGTCAGATGTGTCACGATCGTCAGTTAACAGTGACGGATGTCAACTCGCGACAATGTTTGCGGGATGCGCGAGGTGGCAGCGCGTGCGGTTGTGCCAGTACGGACTATGTTGCACGGACGAACGCACGCTGCATGTTATTTTGTTATTAAAGATAATTTTTATCGATTTTTGTTTTTTTATAATAAGAAAAATGCTTACTAGGTCCGCACACGTAGTAAAACTGCCTACTGAAGAACATGACATGTTATGTCAAAAATAAGAGTATCGATTTTTGTTTTTATTGAAATATGTAATAGTCCGGTTAAAAAAGTAGGATGTTACTTATTCGACATTGTTAATTGACTTTAATGCACTAAAATATGTCGGTAGTACCACAACCGACATTGTTAATCGTTTTATTGTATATCCAATTTGTCGAATGTGTTACTTCCAACTTTGTTAACCGTGTGTATTTTAAAAGATTTTGTTGGATGTGGTATATATTGCCTTGTTAACCGTTTAACTATGAAAAAAATGTGTTGGTTTTGGTATTTTATTATTTTATATTGGTATTATAAAAATTCATTTTGTCGCTTTTTACCTAAACTGATTTTTCCTATTATATTTATTAATTTTCACACTGCAAGGTACACAGAAATGTACTTTATTACAGTATGTGACCTCGTCAAATCATTTTCTTTAGTGGAATCTCATTATTTCAGGAATTATGGTACCTTTACTGTCTAAATAAACATTATTATTATATATAGTATATCTCAGAACCCTGAAGTCAGAACCTGTAGTTAAAACTATGGCCCCTGCCTAAATAATGTTATTAATATCCATCGGTGAAAGAAAGGAGGTGACTTGCACATTAAAAAAATAGCCCTCCAAAAACGGCCGCTAGCACGAAGTGACGTAGCAACAAGAGGGCAACGTATCCTGAGGTGCTTGAGGAGCGGAGAGGTATACCACGGCTATCAGGACAAACCAGAAGAACTCTCGTCGTGTTTCTCGTCAGTGTTTACTACGACCGGCCAATAAAGGCAAGCCGGCGATGAAAAACAAGAATTCTCCTGGGAATCCGGGTCCGTGGGGTCGCTACTGCGCAACAGTTCACCACAAAACTGCTTGCCCTTTGGATTGTGTGTGGATAGTATCTCTCTTAGTCTGGCCCCTTACCCTAGGCGACGGTGAAACCAACGCTACCGATACAGACCTAGGGTTTATTGGAGCGCGAAAGCCCCACGACGTCAACGTATATATTAATTTTAAATAATTAAAAACAACTTCGGTCAAAGTAACTCGCGCTGTATCTTTTCGACCAATATACCAGTGTCTCAAGACGAAAGCCTATGACCAGGGGCCCTAGTCTGCTATTTTCAGAATATCGTCATTCCAACACGATCTCATTGCCATTTTGTTAAAAGTCGTAATCTGTTAATTTACAATAGCCGGTCAGTCAGTAGCCTCGTAATAGAATTGTGTTACGAGCTATCTTGTAACGAATTAATCTTTTGAATACCGTAATTAGTGACACAATAGAAAGTCAAGAGGTGTGCGAACGCCGGTGTTCGCTTGGGGCTTGACTAATTAAAAGCAATAACTGCACAATGACTTTCTAATAGCAGGTCAAAGGCAAAGGAACTGTAAAATTTTAGCAGATTACCGCATACGTCAGACATTAATTTGTCATTAAGTACCAGATTACCATTCTATGCCATTTCTTTCAATGGAATGTCAGTGGTTGATCATTGGAAAGTCTCATAATGATGCCATTATATTAGTAGATTATCAAAACTGACAAAATCAAACATTATAAAATCAGTGATGGACCATTCTGACACTATTTTAATAGCAGACTTGAGACGTGTTGCCAGTGATGACATATTGCTCCGAAACGTGGTCGCTTACAATAGGCCTCATGATAAGACTTTAAAGTCACCCAAAGAGCAATGGTAAGGGTTATGCTCGGAGTTTCCTTACGTGATCAAATCAGGAATAAGGATATCCGCAGGAAAACGAAAGTTACCGACATAGCACGAAGAATCACCAAAATTAAGTGGCAATGGGCAGGGCCCATTGCTCGCAGAACGGATGGCCGTTAGGGTCGAAAGGTCCTGGAATGGCGACCACGTACCGGAAAACGCAGCGTTGGAGGGCTTCCTAGAAGGTGGATCAATGGTAAGGGTTGCAGGAATCCGATGGATGCGAGACGCACAGGACCGTTCATTGTGGCGACACTTGGAGATGGCCTATGTCTAATAGTGGATGTCTTTCGGCTGAAATGATGACGATATAAATTTTTTCGCTTTTCGTTGTTTATAGAGTTGTGTAAGTGAAGCCGGTTTTGTTTTTATGTTCCTAGATTCTTGTTTTGATTCTGTTGATTTTTTAAATCAAAATCAGATTACCAAGATTTCCTTAAATGTGTTTTATTTTTAGTTTCACTTTAGATACGACATCATTTGGCCTAAGATTTACAGTTAACAATGACGTATATGGCACTTACAACAAATAAATATTAAGTTTGTACATGTAACATTGTCGTATGTGGCACTTCCCACAAATAGTCAATTAGTTTGTACACGTAATAATGTCGTATGTGGTACATCCGACAAAAAAAATTTGATTTGGTACTGTTAAAAAAGTCATTTCTGACTTTTAACACACTTAAAAAAACAATAACAATACTTTATCATCATGTACTTAAGCTCATAAATATGTATTAAAATTCTGTACATTTTTGTAAACTTAGGTCATGAATTAAAAAAATATCAACAATTCAAACTTTAACTCGCTCTCCTGTAAAGTTGCCGATTTTCACATCCGACAATGTTAATAGGGACAGGCGGTTTGTTCTTTGTCAGGATGTAATTTATCAATAATCTAATATATAAAATGTCCATGTCACAATGTTAGTTACCGTACTCCTCCGAAACGGCTTTACCGATTTTTACCAAATTTTATATGCGTATTCAGTAGGTCTGAGAATCGGCTACTATATATTTTCCATACCCCTAAGTGATAAGGGTTGTTCACCCTTAATTTTTTTTTTTAATTTTTTGACGTAATTTTTTGTTTTTATTTTTTTATTGACTATTGGGCGGTACGAAGCCCGCTGGGACAGCTAGTATGTATATAGTATGTATAGCAGTTGTCTAAAGTTGTCAATGAATAAAAGGCCCGTTTTGACATTTGTATTTTGACTACCTAGCGGCTTGTCCGGTGTAGTGTAGCATTACTAAAATAATAATTATGGGTTTGGTGGAGTAGTAGCTATTTTAGTTACCGTGATAAAACCTGTCATACTGTATGGATCATAATGTTGGGCTGTGAAAAAGATGGATGAAAAAAGACTGCATGTAGCGAAGATGAGAATGTTGAGATCGATGTGTGGTGTGACGAGAATGGATAAAGTGAGAAATGAGTGTAGTAGAGGAAGTTTGAAAGTGGCACCAGTGACTGAAAAGTTGAAAGGAAATCGTTTGACTTGGTATGGTCATGTGAAGAGGAGGGATGAAACGCATGTTAATAAAAAAAGTTCTGAGTTTACACGTAGATGGATAGAGAGGAAGTGGAAGGCCGAAGAAGAAATGGATGGATTGTGTTAGGAGTGATATGAAGTGAGACGGGTGACAGGATAGGGTGGAAGAAAAAAAACGTGTTGCGCCGACCCCAAATAACATGGGATAAGGGCAGGAAGAAAAAGACTCAAAATTTTTCTTTACATGATATCTGACAAATGCTTGAACTGTCTGGACAGGAACACTGAAATTTTGCTAGTCCCAGACATCAACCTAAACCTAACAATCAATCTTCGCACACCCAGTTTAAATTTAAGAAGAAACTATCTTCTAAAAGTGGTACTAATGTCTAATTTGTAAATGAAGGTATAATAAAGATGATACAACATTATAAAGAGGTAAAGTTTGCTTATTTGTTTTTTTAATTTGTCAGAGGTAATCTCTGAAAGTACTGGTCCAATTATAAACATTTTTTCACCGATAGAAAGCTGCTTTTTCCTGAGTTACATAGGCTATATTTTAATCATTTATACCACTGCTACTGATATATGAAAGCTATCCATTAGAGCTATTTAAAAGCACCTTGCCTAGTTTACTTATGTGTTAGCTAATGGACATGTGTATTATGTATTCTCCCCATCCTGACCTGTGATGCACAAACTTATACAGTCACCTATTTAATTCTGTTACGACTACCTCATATCAAATAAGCCTGATATTATTAGAATACTTATTAAATATAATTACCGGTTACGTTTATTAAAACAACAGTCACAAGAAATTACAGGTATGTATCTGCCACCTATGTAACTTTATTCTCTTGGCACACATTTATTAAAGCTACTATATTATTAAACAACTTAATAGCAGCTAATCTCAATTATATTTACCAACCATTTTTTATGAGAAGACCTAACAAAAAAAGCGTAAAAGTAGCTCGCCAGCTAGTACTCATTCGCAAAGAATTCCCAACGATTCCTCGGGCTATTTTCTAAAGGTCATAAGTGAATAACCAAGTAGCCTTCATAAGAACAAATTGATCGTTGGACTGTAGTTCGTTGGCACTAATAATTACAACTGGCAAGATGTTGAAAATAAGGCAAAACGTATATAAATACGACGAGGGCAAGTTTCTTTTTACATCGAGTTGGACACTGTCATTACGCGGTTGTATGACGAGAGTTATGCAAAACAAATGAGCTGAATAATCAGTAGCGAGAGTAAAAAAAAAGTATAGATATACTTATACATAATTGGATTGTTAAAAGTACGTGTAATCTTTGTGGTTTATCTAGTACCTAAACGTATGATTAACGAAACATTGCTGTCATAAAAATAACTGTTTGTTAATTTATGTTTTCTTGTACTGTTTTTTATTATCTGAAGTGGTTATTATGCTAGTCTTATGATCATAAACTATCCATCAGATTTAAATGTTCTCTTCTTTGATTTAAATCACATTAAAAGTACGACTTACATACTGACCTAATTAACACCGTATGCTTATACATAATTTTTAAATGCAAATAGTAATAAACTCTTACTTTCAATTACTTGAGTAAGGTGCATAGGCGATTTTAAACAACCGGTGCCAATAGTTTATTACAGCGAATTGAAGGGCGCAATAATATAAAACAGGTTTGTTGAAGATTCCCTTTCCAGCAGTTGTGGTGGGACAGCATTCTTGTGGCTGCATCTCGATTGAGTCCGATATTAATGTCTAGAAATAAATTGGCAAGCCAGTGTAAACTGTTCACGTTTATCGGGTTTTAAGTGTACAACAAAGTTCTGGCTACACCTGTTATTTGTTGTCGAGATTATGAAATGTTATGCTGTTTCACGCTTTGATTTAAACATGAAACAGCATAACATTTCAACCAGCTTGCGGTTCTTATCGTTTGATGGTAGGACAATGATCGAGTACTGTCTTCATACATCTAAAGTTATTTCTAACGACGACCCACGCATCCTATCATGGTACCTACTTTATGTCCTACGCTAGAGGGCCTGTCAAGTGTGAGGTGTTTAAGTTTGCTGAGGTTGGGTTAAATCATTCAATGATATCTCCCGCCCTTGGGCGGAGCGAAAAATAGTGTACGACTCTTACTGACTAAAAACCCACCCCGTTCTTTCGTTGCCTTTCATATCAGGGCCGAGCCTTCCTTTCAGAAGCAGGATAGCAAAATACAGTACTCAGTCACAGTTTCTTTTACTAACATAACATAAAGAACATATTATTTGGCTACACTGCAGACAAGCCCTTATATTCCAGATGAACAAAAGAGCGTATATTCGTTCGTGGGATACAAGATTAACGCCAGCTTTGCGGTCGAAGACCATCCTATCAGCGTCTTGTGGTTTAAGGCAAAAAGGGAGCGTGCCTCATCGATTTCCTTTATTATTTCCTTAATACCCGAGCCATGGGCCGTATTCACAAGTCATCATCATTATCTAGTAACATGTAGAGTTCAATGGCGTGCCTAATTATTAAATTAATCACATTGTAGCTAAACGCTTTGGTGACATGCTGTAACAACGACTTCCTAAATTGGAAATATTTTGCACTTCATATTTTAGGTACTTTTTGCATAAAACTCTTTATAATCGTGAATTCGTGACGGTAAATATAATAATAATAATATATTTTTTATATTTTTAAATGTTTTTTTTTTTCATAATTTTTTTGTTAAGAAATATTTAAAAATGTATAAAATATGTATATATAATTTAAATAAATGGAATATATATGTTAATAATAATAATATATATTTCACAATCATCCATCCATCAACAGTCTAGTCCCAAGCTAAACAGAGCTTGTATTATAAGTACTAGACAACTGATAAACATACTTATACTAATATTTCTAAATACATACATATTATAGATAAATTAAACCCAGTTACAGAATAAAATGATCGTGCTCATCACACAAACATTTGTCCTGGGAGTGTGGGAATCGAACCTACAACCATAGCAGTCAGGGCCACTAACCATTAGACCAAGGCATAGCAGTCATTGCCACTAACCATTAGACCAAAAGGCCAGTCAAAATAAAGGTAAATTGAAAATGATAATTTCCGTCTATGTTCCACTATATTATTTTTTAAAAAGAGATTGACTTTTCGTATGACCCATAATTGCGTGATTATACCAAACTTAATTAATTGTATAAGTACGGAAAATGTGCTATTTTGAGAATTAGCCATTTTGAGAATGTGACATTCTAAGAATTTGGCATTTTGAGAATTGGCCATTTTGAGAATTAGCCCTTTTGCGACTCGGTTGCCATTTTGCGAATTCGGCTTTTTCGCCTAAATCTGTGTCATTACTGGTGAGTGAGAGAGAGGCTGTGTAGTCAAAACTATTTCCCGATTATGTCAAAAGTAAAGTCGCGTGAATGCGTTGTAAAATGTTGAGGAACAAGTTGAGGGACACTGGGGAACGTTGCAGCACCACGTAGATTGAGCATTGCGTGTCATGCTGTAGGTCATTTTGACCCCCAATATATCTGACGCTTCAGTTTTTAATTCATTATTCCCCGAGAGGACGCCGGCGTCCGCACACCTATTATCTTTCTATTGTGTCTCTAATTACGGTATTCAACAGGCTAAACGTTGCACCGTACCGCTCCGTCGTGTAAGTATTTACATTAAGTTGTAGTACGACAAGGTAACGTCTTTTTGACGTCGGTGAAAAATACTTGAACAACACGGTGTCTTGGTATGACGCAGCATCTTATCGTGGATGCCCACGATATGGCGTGGCACCATAAATTAGCACGATGCGGCATCCTGCCAAGTTGGGGCACCGTACCGTGGATCCGCTCGATGGCACGACTTGCCAGGCTCTGGCACCACTCTGTTTGACGCTAACAACACAGTGGCTTGGCAATAAGGCCAGTCTAACGATACAGTTAGTTAGCCCATAAAAAATAAATTAAAACTGGCAGAAAATAAAAACGCAAATAAGAAAACATAATTAAGGTATCATGCAGTGCATAGCAATATTTATGTTTGTGCTACTATATGCGTGAAGATTACTATGCTACGACCTTGAACTTGCCGTTGCAGGTGCACGGGTTGGTGCCAAGTCGGCCGCCTTACTTTCCTAGTAAGACGATTATCTAGGTAGATACAGATAAATAAAATAAGTGATACTGTCTACATACAGAAAAGCGTAACTGCAAAATAACAGCACTAGAGCTAGACCACTGACAAATATCGCATGTTTAATAGAAAAAAGACCTAAAAAGAGGGTATTTCAAAATTGGACCTTTTTATTGAAACATATGGTCTAAGATTCAAATACCTTCTTTTATGAGTTAGGTCTCTTTTCTATTTCCTTTTCTATTAAGCATGCGATATAACCTTCATCATTTCAGCTGAAAGACGTCCGCTTTTGGACATAGGCCTTCCCTAAGCGTCGCCATAACGACCGGTCCTGTGCGTCTCGCTTACATCGGAATCCCGTGACCCTCACCAGGTCATCGGTCCATCTTGTGGAAGGCCTTCCACTAACCACATGAATATCAAGAGGTTGAAGCTATTTAGAAGACGTAGAATTTTGACTGTGATTAATATGATACAAGTACCAACTTACTTGTGTTTTTTAGTTGAAAACAAATCCGGGGCTAGTGTTAGTTGTCAACTATACTCATCGGTAATATGTACTGGGGGAATGGTCGATTGATGGGATCGTTTTTAGTGAGGAATCATGAAATAATTCTTCCCGCTCTGGGTAGAACGAGATTGTGCGAGACCTGAGTGTTAGACTATTACTTGCTGAAACCCATTTGTTTTGTTTCAGTTGCCCTTCACGTATCAGAGAAGCGATAACTCTTTCCAACAATATTGCTAAACTTGCATAGCAGAGACAATTTTGAATACCTATTAATAAATTAAACCATTGATATGAATAATATCTTAAAATGAAATAATTTTGGCTTATAGTGTCCGTAACTATTAGTTAAACGAACTTCTATTGTGTAATCCAAACTAGGCGGGCAGGACCTGTATCTTGGGGACCGGAGTTGAAATTTATACACTCGTAAAACAGATTTTTGACTTCTTTCAGTTGTAATCGAAAATTCTAAAACTGACCTTAATATAGAACCAAGAACTCTTACAAAAACTAATACTTAAAAATCTATCATCCACAGCATCGTTTACCATTAAGTGAAATATTGGTCAGACTCAAGCCTGTCAATAACAATAAAATAAACTGGGCAAGGGTTTCGTACAAACTAACCGATGTAAATAGTTTAATTCCTGAATCGAGTCTCGAAGATTTTTCCGAAACGAAAAAAGTTTTTTTTTTTTTTTAAACGTAACTACAAATTTACAATTTTCAGATTTATTCCTATAGTAGATTTTCCATCATGCCAAATTCCATGTTTCGGGTTTACCCTATGCGTTGTGATTCCGTTGAGTAGTCGTAATATACTTTTTTTTTTGCGAAATAAACGGCCGTATATTTCACAGTTTTAAGAGACCGCAAACTAGGGTTTGTAGTTTTAATATCAACTCAATACCTCCACGCGTTCCCGAGATAAAGGGTCTTGACTGACAGACAGACGGACAAAAAGTGATCCTGTAAGGGTTCTGTTTTTTCTTTTGAGGTACGAAACCCTAAAAAAAACATCTTTAGCCATCGAAAAGTTTCGCAAGCGTAATGAGTAAATTCTTGCTGATGCAAGTTGACGCGCAACAGCACCTTGCTACTAGTTCATTGTCAAGGTTACGCCGGCTACGCGCGGCTCGTATCGTGTTTACTCACTAGCTGCTGAAGCTGCAATTAAGGCTGGTTTCGCCATTTAACGATGTAACTGGCTCTGATAGCTGTGTGTCAGATGATTATACATGGTTGATTTATTTAAGAGTCAGTGGGTAAGAGCCTAGATTAGCTTTTGTGTTTGTTACTACAGAATCGAAAGTCCATGTTGAAGCTTATGGTCTCGTGAAACAATTTCAGTTACATACACGATGTTAATACACCGTTAAATTTTGTCGTTTTAATCCCGGGGAGGATCGTTTCGGTACATGAAACACTATCGATTTGTAAAGATAAAAATGAAAAATAAAGTACTTTTTTTTATACTCGAATTAACTTACGCATCTACGAAATTGATTTTTTTAAGTAAACGTCAGCTGATCAAGGCCAATGAACTGTAGGTAGTTAGTACGCAACGACTGTT